>OZ018329.1:75144391-76459426 GCA_963969495.1 Ceratothoa steindachneri | reverse complement strand
AAAAAATGGGCAAATAGTGTAATAACAGATGGAATAAAAGACTGGCTATTCTAAAACAACGCCCCGTCCCCCCAATGATTATAACTGATCTTACTTTTCAAATTGAAAGAAATTTAATTCGGGGTTTTCGCACTTATGATCTCACGCCTGACCGATTAAACTAACCGCTAATTTCTTATGAAGCCTCCAAATCACTGGGAGAATTAAATTGTGGGGCAAATATAACTCATTAATGCAGCCCCCCTCTCCCCAAACAATTTTTCTAGGCAATCTCTTTCTCCAAAAGGGAGTGGTGGCACAAGGCAAGAGGAATTCTCCCATTCGATAGGGTTAACTGCTACCTGACGCGCATATGCGTCACGTGTTATGAATTTGAATCTATATTAAGCGATGCGCCTCCGAGTCGGTCTGTTTCGCGTGGTATTGAAAAATAACATGACAAAACATACACTGACAGCGAAGATATTAAAATAATTCCCTGCCAAGTGTTGTGCTCCGAGCACTAACTCAGCCCACATTCAGTCTCGTAGCCGGCCCAAGGGTGTCAATATCCACACATCGGGACGTAGAAATGGTGCCCCTTCCTCACTTGCGTCAAAATGAGTTATCTGCTCGCTACTTGGTCTCAACATACTACCCTGTACATGTTCTCCCGGTGAGGACAACCCCCTGCTTCCCTCGGGCTTGAGAACGAGTGTCAGTCTGATCTTTATGCCAATGTCATCACTTGGTCGGAGGATCTCGGCTACGATTGAAAAATTAAGGATGGCGTTGCTACACAGACATCACAATAGTACCTTTCACTAGTACCACCTATCTGTTTCATCTTTCATATTTATAGCCCTCACTTCTCCTACCCCCTCTCACTCACAATACCACGCTGAATAAACATGCCCTTAATGGTTTACCCGCGTCATTTTGCCCTTCCAACACAATGGCTCCAGGTCGCTTTCTCTCCTCTTCCAATTGGACCCCCTCGCGGGGCGCGCCACCATTTGATGGAGCGCTCGCCTGCACCTAACTGCGACGATTGCGTTGTCCCCCCGACTGTTCGGCACATTCTTGTTGAATGTCTCAGTCTGGGCGATCTTCGTGCAAACTGATTTGTGGAGTATCTAACTTTTCTCCTCCATTATATTTGACTCTCTCTGGTGTTGGTCGTAAGATCCTGCGCCGGTGGGGACGGGGGCTAATGGGTTTCCCCTTGATGCCGAAGCGTGCTTGCTTTTGTTCTATTGTTTTGTTTGTTTGTGGAGTATTTTATTGATTTGTTTTGTTTTTAATCTAACCAGGTATAAGAGTACAAAGTATTTGGCCAGTCGCCAGATGGACGCTATAAAAACAAGTCCTTCCAACAATTAATCGATCCTTAAATAAATGGGCCAACTTGTTATGACAACGGCATCACCTTAAAGCAGCGTAGCGTTGTAATATGATTTACGGATTACACGAGATTATTTCGATTTTAATGGTGCATAAATGCATCACATGAATTTCCCTATCACGCATGTACCTGGGTAAAATGAAATAAAAATTCCAAGTCGTAAATAGATACAACACGCAACAAGGAACGATTAACGGCTCTTTTAAGTTCTCCTTCCAGAAATCTCTCCGATGAATTGGGGGGCCTTAGGAAGCTTCTACCAGCCTCGTAACATAAACAAACACACACTCCATACCTGTGTTATATTTAGTGTATAAGTGTGCACGAGATCAAATTCATACATGTATATAAAAGGGTATGCGAACGAGGGCAAAACACAACCCCTTTTAATTCGTTGGGTCTTCAACCCAAGACCAGGCATACAAGCCGTAGGCATCGAAGGCAGGACTACCTCCCCCCCCCCCTAAGGGTTTCTCTACTACGCCCTTGGGCTTTAGAAGCCCCGCTCTCTCCATCCAAGGGACCTGCCCCCCTCTCCATTACCTCCCCCTTAAATCAGAACTATCCTTGAAGAGGAATCCAACGCCCTAAGATTCATCAAATCAAATGCACAGGCTAGGCGGGGGTTCATTAATACAACGCGCCATGTTCTCACGCGCGTACACCCGACTGTGTAAGCATTAAACGCCCCCCCCCCCCCTGACATATCCCGTCAAACTGCATTTGTTCGTTCGGCGCCGACTTTTATCATCAGGCGAAATGTCGCCGACCAGTTAACAGTCGTGACAGTCCGACAATCATAAACAGAAGGAGGGACAATAAAAGGGCAATTCCCTCTCCCTCGCATGCCTCACTTGACAGGGGACTTTTCATCCAACCAATAAAAACGTCAATGACACCACCAGCATCCACTGACATGCGCTAAAACGTGTACACCCAAATGAATAAGAAACCCAACGTAATGGGGATGGGAGGGGCATTTACCGATAGGTACTTGTTTCGAGGGCATACAATCCGTGCCCACCCTTGGTTTTGAAATGAGACAAAACGGGGATTAAAAACAACAACAACAACAACAACATATATCCAAAATAATTTGGTAGCAATGCCGGGGCGCAAGTTCTGGTATCAATTTATCTAAATAGTAAATTCCCCTCTAATCTCTTGGCAAATCTTCACCCAAAACAGGGGACGTGGGGGTAGGTAAAGAAGAACAGCCTGTGCAGGTTAACGAAGCCCTCTCCTTTCCGATGGCGATCGTCCTTCCATCTTGCGGAGGAGAAAAAGAGAGGGGACCAGAGGGGAGTGAGCGGGAGGATCGAGAGGGAGGGGGGGAGTGATTGGGTGACTGAAGGCGACCGGGGATAGCTGGAGGTGATCAGGGGGAGAATAGAGACAACACTAGGGATAGCAACAGAATCGCAAAAAAATGGACCGAGGATATCAACGACCCCCACCCGGTCTAAGCCACAAGGACCCGGCGATTCTAATATACGAACTTAAATCCTTCTTGCGGGGGTTACTACACACCTCTCATTGTCCTACCCAAATTATACTTTTTCCTCCATCCTGAAGGCGTAATCCACCGTCCACCAATGTGTTCATTAAATCGATAAAACCAAGCCTGAACGGAGATTGGCATCTGAAGTCAGCTGCGTTCCCTTTATTACGAACGTCTGTATCCGTTTGTGCTCTCATTCTCACCTTTATGGTGAGCTGCATTTGGTAATCCCTTGCCATAATCTCTCACTCACTCCCCCTCTTCCCATTTCTCTAACTCACACACTACTGAAACTACACCCCTTGCATGTAGTGAACACTTAAAGAAGACAAACAAAGCCTCAAAAATAAAACTGCCGATTTACGGATTTCCCTCTCCCCTTCAAAGCACAATAAGTGCCAGAATGGGGGAAGCGGAAAGCCCCCCTTCCATTAGGGAAGGGGGGGAGGGCTAGTCGAACCAGAAGTTGTGTGTTTCCTTCGCTTGAACAAAACTTTAAATCCGAAAAACCGAAGATGATAATAATAATTTTTGATTTCCTCCTATCTAAAAGTTGGAAAAATCCAATTTTATTTTAGCGACGGAGAGGGCCGGAGGGGCGTATTCAAGGAATGCGCGGAAGAACGGGGAAGGGATTCATTAAGGGAATAAGAAAAGCGTCGAAGGGTGCTAAAGTCAAAAACAGAAAAAAATAACTTTTTGCTCCACAACTTTCCTTCAATGGCTCCGAGTCCTAAGAGGTAAAAGGTCCATTCCCCCAACCTCTCCCAAATTAGAGGGGAGGGGGTTGCGGCAGCATCGAGCGAAGGCAGAGCCATACCGGACTCTATCCAAGAGCGGGTGAATGTAAGCTCCAAAAGGACAACTCTGTCCCATGTGTCAAATCTACAGTTGGAAAACTGCACACAGCAACTCAGGGTACAGCTTAACACAAAACTGGCGCAAGCGATGAGGGAGAAAGAAGTTCGACCGATTAATAGAAAGGATAGACGTAGAGAAGGACCCGAAATCTTTCTGGGTTGCCATCGGTAGGCTGAAAGGAGAAAGGAGAGCAAAACCAAACCGCGATCGTGCACAATACGTTGACAGCGAACTCCCACTGTGAGGGAAGCACTTCCGAGAAACCTGAAAAGAAGTTTTCCAAATCTCAGATGAAGAGAAGGAAAACTTCAACCTAAACTTCAAGGATCAAGTATTTGAATGTATGGAGAGGAGGAAGGGCGGGTTCTCACCTTACAGAACCGCGAACCTCACTCGACTCCATAGTAACTCACAGGATGGTAACTTCTCGTCAGTGCAGAATGGTGGCTGACGATCTGCTCGTTCCAACCTAAAGGCCCCGGCCTCAGTCAAATTATCAGATACTTAAAAGAGGCACCAGAGAGATTTTTACGAAGGCTGCTGAACCTATTCAACGCGTCCCTGGCAATAGGATACTTCCCTGGAGGCCTAAATACTTCGAAAAGGATTTTCATTCCGAATCCTGGAAAGGCAGAAAATCAGGTGATGAACTAGACCTACCTCATTATTGGAGATCATTGGAAAGGTCTTCGACAAAGTACTTAATAGCAGGCTCGTGATCTACCTAACGGTCCACTCTCAACTGAACGAGGAACAACATGGAATTCGCAAGCAAGGTGGAACAGAGACCATCATAGCCTTAATGTACCAACACACAGATACAAGGTTGCCAAAGATGTCGCCTGCAGAAAGGAAGGATCGAGAGCCTGAAAAAAACCTCTGGACTAAGACCCTCGTCTCACTGCGAAAAGAAAAATCCACTGTAGCTACTTAACCAACAGGCAAGATGTCATTGCGTTTGAAAAGCATTGAGAGGACGCCTTCGAACTCCTATCTGGAGTAACACAGGGGGCATGTCTCAGCCCCACTCTTTTCACCATCTACCCAGGTCGTGGTCCGACAGAAGAAATCTGAAAGGATGATTATTACACCCACGGCGGCCGAAGCTAAAGAGATCACCAGATAGGAATATCGCTGGAAGATCCGTTGTTAAATTGACTGCAGCGCCCATCAGGTGACACCGGAGCGCACCTTTCGATATCGACAAATCTCAAATAGACCATTCATCAAGTGTTTTCGTTCTAGGCTTCAGCCTTGCCAGATTCGGAATGAAAGAACCATTGGGCACAAGACTTCGATTGGCTAACATCAAACTCGATAAACTTCACTGATTTCGACGAAACCCCAACTAAAAACAAAACGAAACTAGCCCCAGGATTGATCAGGAAAAAAACTGCTCTATCCTGTAGTCCCGCTCAATACCGCATCAAAGAGCAGCATGTCAGGGTTGCAAAGGGTACAGAACCGAGGACTCCGATTCATCACCAATCTTTTCTACAAAGAAGTCGGGACATCTAGAACAAGCTCGCTGAAATCCGACCAAGGAAGATAGATACTGGTAGGCCTAGACCCACACGGACTGAGGTCGGTGCAAATGCTACCATCGAATGCAAGAGCCAAAGGTACGGACCCAAGGTACATGTAATCCTGGCTGACTCCTGAGGAAACACAATCAACAAGAACAACGCATAAAGCCTCAAAACGACACAAAATAGAAAAAAAAAGATTTCAAGAAACAACAATAATAAAAGTATAATAAAAAGATCTCAAATGAGACAAAAAAAAGATCCTGAAGCTGGACAAAGAAAATCATAACAAGAAAAACAAAAAATAAGGATGGAGATGGTCAAACTCACCGGGAACAATGTGACTTCTACTTCACTTCCTTTTTAAATATTTTTCCTCTCTCCCTCGTTTTCTTTAATTAAAAAAAAAGGTTTCTGAGACAGCGCTCTTCCTTCTCATGCGCTCTAAGAGGGGCAGAGGCACCAGAAGGAAGACAGGGATCAAGAAGCCCACAAGTGCTAAAAGAAAGAAAAAAAAAATCTTTCACCCCACTTCATATTCTATTTCGCACCCCTCACCTAATCTCTCATTAACCAACATTAAATGAAAAAGTAGCGTTGTAAGGAAAAGGAATGAATTATTATTCCCTTTAATGAGGTGGGCCTAACTTTATCAACTCAAACCTCACTGCGGAATTCTACCCTGTCCAAAATGGTCAACTCGAAGACGAGAGAGGAAAGAAGCAGTGTTGTAATTGGCGTCAGCCCTTCAATATGTTTAGGCCTACCCCCCCTCCCTGATTAGCCACAAGTAGGGGATTGGGGGGAAAAAGAGGGGATCTTTCACGACCTGACTGTGTTATGTATGTAAGCATTTTCAAATATTTTCCATCCAGTGTCAGTTGAAAAAGGGTGTGATACACCGAAACTGTTCTGAATTCAATTGTCTTCGGAGAATGTGGTTTAATTCCTCATATATATATATATATATATATATATATGGTACATAAATGAGGCGGACTGAGGCTTCGAATACTAATTAGATAACCGTGGTTAGGGAATGGTTATAATGGGAGATTGAGGGTAATGAATTATTTACTTCCTTTGAAACTCGATGGTAACGTGGAGTAACTAGGGGGGTCTTGGTGACCCTTGATTACTCACAGGGGGGTAGCCACAGAACCCACAGCAGGTGGGGCTACTATTCTCGAACTTGCGTTTGCGAGATGCGGGCCTCCTGTCCTTAGGTCACCGAACGAACTTCGAAGTGGGGGGGGGGGAGATGACTTCTCCACCCTCGTCTTGAGCGAGCTAATGGGCCTCTTGTCGTAAGAGGCCACCAGAAGAACTTCGGAGAACGGCTTCTCCAATCCTTGATCCGAAGGCGGATGAGAAAGGCTGACGTTGCTTCACGAGACTTCTCTCTGACCCGAAGACACGGGGGTGATGTCTAGCTCTTCCGTGGCTTGCGTCCGTCACTCACTCTTCTTGCGATAGAGCTCGTTGAATTGCACTCCTTTCGGGAAAGTCGTGTCTAACCGAATCTGTCCGTCAGCCTGGAGCGAGTGCATATATACCCGGAGCTATTCAAAACAGAGAGAGAGAGAGAGAGAGAGAGAGAGAGAGAGAGAGAGAGAGAGAGAGAGAGAGAGAGAGAGAGAGAGAGAGAGAGAGAGAGAGAGAGAGAGAGAGAGAGAGAGAGAGAGAGAGAGAGAGAGAGAGAGAGAGAGAGAGAGAGAGAGATATATATATATATATTGAGACCATCTTAACCTTCGTTATCGGGCGTGATGAACCGAGCGCCTCCTTACGAGGAAGTGTCAACGGCTGGGATAGCAGCCAGACGGGTGACAGCGGCGGGGAACATAAACGCGGTTCACGGCGAATCCACAAAGCAGTCTCCCGACCCGAGGTAGGGGGAATGGAAGGTTGAGACGACCGGGAGGAAGCTTTGGTGTGAATTTCACGGGAACCTGGCGGCGGGTCAAAAGAGGGTGAGGTCGGAAGTGGGGGGGGGGAGTAACGGCTCGCTTTATCTCCCGAAATACTGTCTTAGGAGGTGGGGAAATAATATTATTCAAAAGGGATTCCTCCACAGCCCGGATGTAACCCAAACAGTTAGTAGATTTGGAAATCGCGAGGAGACAGTTCAACGTGAGCTGCGCAAAAATTTAATAAACGCTAATTAAAGGACAAAATATTACAATGTGTGTGGAAAGAGAGAAAGACCGATTAGTTTGTCAACACGACGTTAATCGAATCGTTCACTTAATTGACCAACATAAATAAAATATTCTTGTTTTATTTAAATAAATTGGAGGAGAGTGATATAAACAAGTATAAACAATAAAACGTGTAGAAAGAAGCATTCGTTAGAAATATGACCCGGTCATCTAAAGCTCTGTGCTTTCACAGCATTTTCTTCCACCCGTACCTCGTCGCTCCAAATTCTCCCCAGAGAGGAAACTTCTCTTTTATAACACACATACACACAAACGCCCCATAAATCACCTCAACAATGCCGTAAAATCAACACCATTGTTAATATAATCTTGAATGACGGGAGCTCGGTCATTTCTATCACTCTCAACAACAAATTTGCCACAACGCTTAAATGCTTTTGCATGTCTGTGTTTATATGTAGACATAAACATGAATGTGTACACATTTTAACGACCATTTTAACGAACACAAGAGTCAATAGAGTTAATAATATAGCGGATACTCACCGAAATGACGAACTTGAAGCCCCAAGAATTTATTCCTAGGAATTCGACATAACAGAGTTGGCGTCGGCTTCCCAATCTATTTCCCGTTTTTGTCATTTCATTTTTTTTCTTTTATATTCCCTTTTGTTACTTTCTGACACCTTTTTATGTTATAAATACAAGTATAAACACGATCGATTAAGATAAACGCATTCAAAACTTTGTCCACATTTTTGTGAAATTCGCTTCGCCTTTTGTTTTGATTTGAAACACACTCTTTCTACACATGTCGGTCTATAACAAACATGGTGTATGTTAGTTTGGGAAAATAAGATTGCCCGATCAGACGTGGTTAAAGATATTGAATGATCTTTTTCGAGGAGGGGCGTTACAAATACTGTGAATGGGTAGAAATGAAATCGACATCTGCCTGTTCTTCGAAGATGGAGTTCACGTCACATCTGTATAGGAAAATATTGGAGAACCCTCTCATCAAACGTCTTCCCTGGCAATTTCAGTCCTTTAAAATGGGCCCTATAAATTATTAGACCACTTAAAATGACCCTTATCCCCAAAACAAAACAAAAAATATTAAGAACTCTTTTACGGTGGGTATGTTCAGAAATACCCCTAGTTACAATAGCAGCGGACTACATTAATTCCACCTTAAATGGGCTTCCTGCTTTTAAAGCAGCTAAAGTCAACGATAAACTTACCTAACCTTAATTGTAAGACCCCTCCCCCCCCAAAAAAAATCGGTAAATGATTTCATCTTTATCTTTACAAGACCCCCAGCACTAAATGGACATGCGTCGAAGCTAAACGATGGAAGAGAGCAAAGTTCGGGCAGCAAAATTCGATATCTCTTGACTTCTTCCATCTATGGCTTCGTATCCAAGCCAACCAAACTCATGGTTTTTTTTAATGCAAATCGATCGGGAATAAGCTTTTTTGCACAACCGAGATGATCTACCTGGAACCACATACACGTGTACCCTTTACCTTTCCATCAGAACGTAAGCAATCAACCGGATCATTGACTAGAAGCGCGCACAGGGGTCAAAACCCCCTCTCGCACACCCCAAACCATCTTCCCATCTCGAATCGAAGTCCCGATTAATGTAGACACAGAGCCAAAGATCGTACATCGATGCCAATTCAAAACGGAGTGGCAAAGAGCCAGACTGCAATTAAAAAACAATGTTCCTACTCCGAGTTAACACTACCTGGTTGACAGCGTTGCCATGGTAACTAACGAGCAACCAAAATAATGAGAAAAAAATAGAAGATGAAAAAAAGGAAAAGGAAATAAATAAAAAGGGAAAAAAGAAAAAGATAAGAGTAAAAGAGAAAAGGAGAAAAGAAAGAAAGAAAAAAGAGAGAGAGAGAGAGAGAGAGAGAGAGAGAGAGAGAGAGAGAGAGAGAGAGAGAGAGAGAGAGCAGGAATGAATAGAGGGTGAAAAGGAATGAACAATCGAGAGACGCTTAAGGTGCACACATCCTCAATATTCTCCATCCCAAATATACAGCTCGTTAAGTACTCGTTGGTTTTCGCTTTTTACCTCTAAGTAATAATAAAATAATTATAATCATCATTTACGAACTTTTAAGCGTAGCACCATCTATCCACCCACCTTAAGCCATGCGGATCAATCGATGTTTCTATTCTTTCCTTCGGGATTTAGGTTAGACGAAACTTGCCACATTTAGCCGCGTCATCTTCCATCTTTTTTTTACTCCCCCCCCCCCTCTCATGATTTCGGCGATGAGTGAGGGGTGGGGGGGAGAATGTTACCGCCGGATAAAACTAGTTTCCGTTTCCTCGCAAATAAAAGGAAAATAAGCACAAAAAGGACAACGGTTGCGGTCACCCATAACCAAGATCCCGTCTATTGAGTGCCATTTTTGATCAACCCCGAAATCTCTCTATCCGTGTTTATGAGTGCCAGAGAAGGAGGGGGGTTTAGTTCTGAATAGAGGGGAGAATATAATAAACCTAATTCCCATCCAAGTTTAGCCAAATTCCTCGCCTCCCTGGTAGTCGGAGTACCAACGATATGAGTCCGGTGGCCTGAGAGATTGCGGTCCCGAAAGTGTTTTCATGCGAGCGGGAAACGCAATGGCGGCGGTAATGGGCTGGACTTTCGCGGTCCCCTTCCACTCCACTCTTCCGGTTAATCGCCGTCAATAAATAAAATATACTTAGGTACCTATTAATATTTTGCATTAAAATTATTATTTAAGTATAATTACAATAAATAATAGGATCATAATTTTTCATAAAATTTATAATCTTTCATAAAATAATAATGAATCTATTATTTTTTCTAGAATTGGTTGTTTCATATTTGGGTAAATTTGAGTTGCCCTTTTCTTTGTTCATCTTTTGTAAGATTAGCGAGGGATTATCACTGATAAATCATCTCATTAGGAACAACCTAGATGCCTTAAATCAAATTTAGAAATATTTAGTTTTTTGTAGCATGGCGGAGGTCTTTCCGCTTCATGCGTCACAGACGAGGGGTCGAATTTTCTGGTCTAAAAATGAGGAATGATATAAGGCTTCGAAAGCGAGACCAAATGAGAACTTTGCTTCAAGAAAGTAGAGAACTTTTCCAATAAAGTGAAAATGAGTGAGTCTGTAGAATCAAGAATGAGGTAGAACTTGTTGATTGCATGATGAACATCTTACTGGCAAGAAACAAGTTAGAATAGAGATAAATGACAGCATTTTTAGTTAAGAGGCTAAGGAGAAAAACATGACAAACAAAAGGATGAAATAATATTGTACCAAAAGGAAAGTGCCGTCCGATGTTTCTTTGAGGGAGGAAAGTCAGACAAACCAAAAGCTAAAACCAGCGATGACAAAGAAACGAAAACAGGATTGGGGAAAGATAAAAGAGATGTTTAAATAGGGAAAAACTAAGTAATTGTTGACAAAATAAATGAAATGCGAGATGTTAAAATGAATGATGGCTTAGTATTGATTAAATAAAAAAAATTATGACGGATTAATTTAGTTTCAACAGATCATCTTTCAGTGATGAATCGTTCTTTCAGTTTAGTAACAAACATAAGACTAAAAGAAGCTTTTCATACAAATTGCGTCCATCAAACTGTTAAAATATGGTACGAAATTCATGTTATGGTATCTATTTATGTCACTGAACAGTCACCCATTGTAGATCGTAGGTACTATACGACTAGATAAATATAAATCACTACTGGAATTAAGAAATTAAATAGGCCCTAAAGCAAGTTAGGGCAGATAGGGCATAAAAATGAGAATGTATGTTTTTGAAAGATAACATACTAAGAGTTCCATGGCCAGAGAACAGCCAAAATATAAACCCCATAGAAAACATATGGGCAATTTTAAAGAAAGAAATGAAGAAAGAAAATATAACCAATAAAATTAAAATAATATAAGCATTAAATTTGGGTGTGGCGTGTGCAAAACATAGGCATTCCAAGCCTTATCTCATTTCTTCATTCATAAAGGCTAAAAGGTGATTAATATGTATTAATATGGAGCGTCGCTTTTGTAACTTTCAATATCAATATAACGTATAAAAGGATCAATCAGTTCATCCGGAACGTTCGTGCCTCTTTGGAAAACTGAAAGAAAATTAAGTATTAGTCAATTATATATTACCATTTTTTCTACATTTTTCAATTTTATTGGTTTCAAAAACAAAAGAAACAAAATTCTGGAAAATAAGAATTTCCGGTAATAGGCTAGCCTAGGCCTAGTTGATAGCTTAAGATTTAGGGGTTGCCAATTCGGCCATTTTCCGACCAGATCTAGCAGATTTAAAGCTTGTCTATCCACTGAAATATTCCATCTGGGCATTAGCCAAAGGTCTAGCCGATTAGAATGCGACCCATGTCGAAATCTAGACATTAAAAAGCTCAATATCATATACCTTATAGGAACTTCATTGCCGGCACCGCGAGATGTTGGCATTCCCCCCCCCCCCATCTCCCTATTTGGTATCTCTGTACCATAGTTTAAGTTTGATTTTGCTTAAAAGACCTAGTCATGAATCATTTTAGATAGTGACGCGCTAAAAAATGAATTTTATTGAGATAAATACGAACAAACCCCGTAAAATTATAACGCATTGCATAAACATGTTTATTATTACGTTAGTTTTTAATAAAGAGCTTTAAAAATTTATCATATTTTAAAAAAAAGGACGGGGTTTTTAATGTTTAGCTCAAAGAATATTTCAATGTTGCATAGGACCAAAAAGCATACAAGAAATAACAGGAGGGGAGAATCCTCAAGTGAATGAAGCAGCATGAAGTTTCTTGAGCGGATTTAGAAAGCACCATAAGAGCGAAATAAAAAAAAATAATAATAATGAACTCCCTTCGCAAAGCTCAGCAAATTAAGTTGTATTTTTTCCTTCTTTTAAAGTGGATATTTTCAATGTTCGCCCCACTCTAACAAAAAAATATATCAAGTGAAAGTAAATTTATTGGATTAAGAGTACCGTAATTTTCGAAGGGATTTTCGATTCAACATAAAATATTTGAATAGTCTAGGATATAATCATGTTCTATAAAATGGGATCCCAAACGGCTGGAAATGTACCCCTACGGATAAATTTGCACTTTTTAAGGAGTACATGAGGTTCTGAAGGATAACCAAACATTTTTAGCCACAGTGTCTGTTGCAGTAGCAGATGTGCACAAGTTTACAATGTGAAAAGTACAGTAAGATGCCCCGGTATTGGAGACTGGAACAGGCAAGTGAAAAGTACAGTAAAAGGCCCCAATATTGGATACTGGAATAGACAAGTTAAAAGTACAGTAAAAGGCCTCGGTATTGGATTCTGGAACAGGCAAGGGAGAAGTACAGTAAAAGGCCCCGATATTGGAGACTGGAACAGGCAAGTGAAAAGTACAGTAAAATGCTCCGGTATTTGAGACTGGAACAGGCAAGTGAAAAGTACAGTAAAAGGCCCAAATATTGGATACTGGAATAGATAAGTTAAAAGTACAGTAAAATACTCCGGTATTGGAGACTGTAACAGGCAAGTGAAAAGTACAGTGAAAGGCCCTGATATTGGAGAATGTAACAGGCAAGTGAAAAGTACAGTAAAATGCTCCGGTATTGGAGACTGGAACAGGCAAGCGAAAAGTACAGTAAAAAGCCCCAATATTGGATACTGGAATAGACAAGTTAAAAGTACAGTAAAATGCTCCGGTATTGGAGACTGGAACAGACAAGCGAAAAGTACAGTAACAGGCCCCAATATTGGATACTGGAATAGACAAGTTAAAAGTACAGTAAAATACTCCGGTATTGGAGACTGGAACAGGTAAGGGAGAAGTACAGTAAAAGGTCCCGATATTGGAGACTGGAACAGGCAAGTGAAAAGTACAGTAAAATGCTCCGGTATTGGAGACTGGAACAGGCAAGTGAAAAATACAGTAAAAGGCCCCGATATTGGAGACTGGAACAGGCAAGTGAAATGTACAGTAAAATGCTCCAGTATTGGATACTGGAATAGACAAGTTAAAAGTACGATAAATGCTCCGGTATTGGAGACTGTAACAGGCAAGTGAAAAGTACAGTAAAATGTTCCGGTATTGGAGACTGGAACAGGCAAGTGAAAAGTACAGTAAAAGGCCCCAATATTGGAGACTGGAACAGGCAAGTGAAAAGTACAGTAAAATGCTCCGGTATTGGAGACTGGAAAAGGCAAGTGAAAATTACAGTAAAAGGCCCCAATATTGGATACTGGAATAGACAAGTTAAAAGTACAGTAAAATGCTCCGGTATTGGAGACTGTAACAGGCAAGTGAAAAGTACAGTAAAAGGTCCCGATATTGGAGACTGGAACAGGCAAGTGAAAAGTACAGTAAAATGCTCCAGTATTGGAGACTGGAACAGGTAAGTTAAAGGCACAGTAAAATTCCCCGGTATTGGAGACTGGAACAGGCAAGTGAAAAGTACAGTAAAATGCTCCAGTATTGGAGACTGGAACAGGTAAGTTAAAGGCACAGTAAAATTCCCCGGTATTGGAGACTGGAACAGGCAAGTGAAAAGTACAGTAACAGGTCCCAATATTGGATACTGGAATAGACAAGTTAAAAGTACAGTAAAATACTCCGGTATTGGAGACTGGAACGGGTAAGGGAGAAGTACAGTAAAAGGCCCCGATATTGGAGACTGGAACAGGCAAGTGAAAAGTACAGTAAAATGCTCCAGTATTGGAGACTGGAATAGGCAAGTGGAAAGTACAGTAAAATGCTCCAGTATTGGAGACTGGAACAGGTAAGTAAAAGGCACAGTAAAATTCCCCGGTATTGGAGACTGGAATAGACAAGTTAAAAGTACAGTAAAATGCTCCGGTATTGGAGACTGGAACAGGCAAGTGGAAAGTACAGTAAAAGGCCCCGATATTGGAGACTGGAACAGGCAAATGAAAAGTACAGTAAAATGCTCCGGTATTGGAGACTGGAACAGGCAAGTGAAAAGTACAGTAAAAGGCCCCGATATTGGAGACTGGAACAGGCAAGTGAAAAGTACAGTAAAAGGCCCCAATATTGGATACTGGAATAGACAAGTTAAAAGTACAGTAAAATGCTCCGGTATTGGAGACTGTAACAGGCAAGTGAAAAGTACAGTAAAAGGTCCCGATATTGGAGACTGGAACAGGCAAGTGAAAAGTACAGTAAAATGCTCCAGTATTGGAGACTGGAATAGGCAAGTGGAAAGTACAGTAAAATGCTCCAGTATTGGAGACTGGAACAGGTAAGTTAAAGGCACAGTAAAATTCCCCGGTATTGGAAACTGGAACAGGTAAGCAAAAGGAACTGATATATCTCCAGCGTGATGATTCTACACGCGATGCATACATAGTCTGAGGAGAATTTGCAATTCTATTGTTCCGTATGAGAAATTCCTCAAATGGATTGATATACTTTGCTATTCGAGCAATGCAATTACTTCAATCACATGCCTTTGTGAATCAACATTTTCGATGTTATTTAAAATTAAATAAAACCGCAGATCTAAAAACCCTACACATTTCCCTTGTAGTTTCTAAACTCAGCTCGTAGTGATGAACCGTTGCCAAAAGCGGTTCAACGCTCTCAGTGAGAATTAAAATTATTGAATCAAACTCTTATTAAAATTAGACAATTATATTTTTACATCCTTATTTTTTTAAGGTTTACTTTTGGCTCTCTGTCAAAATGTTCAAGAGGTACATGTGAACCAAAATGGTTTTGAATCCCTAATCAGCTAATGTTAAATTAGTTGATTCTAGCCATTTTAATCTTAGTTCTTGTCTTGATTTGTCGCTCATTAGGACTAAAAAAATATTTCCCATAGCAATTCCTAATTATTTCCTAAAAAGAAAGTATCCGGGGAGGGGTCAACCCCCAAAGGAAAAAGATTTAGAATAAAATTGCAAATCTAATTATTAAATTTACTTGAAAATATCATTTTTGCAAAGCTTCAAGAACTTTCTGGATGCCCTAATACAACATATTAAAGTGAAAAATATTATTTTCATTTGAGCCTTAAAGTACAGGGTGTCCAACAAGTTACTATGCACTGGAAATAAATAGTCCCGCCAGGATCACAGTGTACCCTTAGGATGTCTACAACAGATCCAGTTTAGTAACTTTTCGGACCGGATTTTTCAATGGTTTTTCAAACTGGATCTCTTCTAGACCCTTTAAGAGCAGAGCCGGATTAAGGGGTGGGCTCAAAGGGCCGGGGCCTTGGACCTCCCACCAGATGACTTGGACATTACATTTATTGATGAACTGTGTCAGTTTGTAACATTTGCCAATAACTTCACAGACGAGGAGCCAAAAGATATCAGCACTGAGCTTTTCCTGTACAGACTTAACAGAGACAAGGGTGTGCAGGACACTTTCCCAAACATTGAGATAGCTCTACGGATATACCTTATCTTGATGGTATCAAACTGCAGTGGCGAGCGCTCCTTCTCAAAACTCAAATTAATTGAGAACCGATTACGGACATCCATGAAGCAGGAACGACTTGTAAATCTGGCTATCATGAGCATCGAGTCAGATATACTGCGTGAATTGAACTTCAGTGACATCATCAGCGACTTTGCAACACAAAAATCGAGAAAAGTGTCTGGACTGTAAGGGTTATAACTCCATCCATTCTCTGATTTGAACTATGTTTACTTGTTAGTTGTTAGTTATACTATAATTTTTCATGAAAAATTAAATAATTGTAACTGAATTTCTGTGTGTAAATAAATTTGGTAAGAACAACTTGCGTTCATTTCATTTCGTGTGTATGCATTACATACTATAGCATTGGAAGAATAGTCCCCGTTCAGTATTTCCTAAGTAAAAGTGTCCTATTTATATATTAGGATTTAGGTTACTAGTCTGTGGTGTATGCAATAGGGCCCCTATTGCCCCCCACCCTCCTGAAACAATCTTGGATCCGCCACTGCCCAACAGCTAACAATGGGCCCCGGGCCACCCACATCCTAAATATGGCCCTGTTTAAGAGTTGCACTTTCTTCACTGTGATCCTAGCGGAACTATTTATTTCCAGTGCACAGTAACTTTTCGGTCACCATGTATAAAAAAAAAGTTTAAACTGTCCCTGTGCTAACTTTATGTCACGATTGTGGGAGATGGCAGGAGAACTTTGACGAGTGGTACATAATTAGAATGACGGTGTCAACCGTTGTTCGCTGATAACTAACGGTCATTTACGCAGGCGAGTAACTGCCAGGCGTACAATGTGAAACGTCTACTCAATGTAAGTATATTATATGATAGGTAAAGTGGCAACTCTCCTGAATCTGCCTTCCCCTACAAATAATAATCACCAAGTAAAGATATTTGTGTGCCACAGAATATGCATCTGCATTTATTTGCAACAGGACTTTTTATTCCGGGCAACGCCGGGAGCTTATGCTAGTGGAAGCGATAAATAGGCAAGAGGTCGTGGTGCGAGAGGACTGAAAAATGGAAAGACAGCTGGAGTGATTAATATAGTTGCTAAAAAGGGGGTGTGCTTGTGTTATGGGGTGTATACGAGATAAATGAGGGGGTTGACAGGGGGTGAAGGGTGTGGATGAAATCTTAACAATGAAACAAAAAAAAAAAGAGGATATGGTGTAAATTTTATCTTCATTAGTTTATTATGTATCTGAAAATAGTTTATAATCATGTAGATAGTGAAGCATCATGGCCTGTCTAAGAATGTATGCTGTGAGTGGTAAACTATTGGATGGCGTGAAGACACTATTATTATTATTATTTATATATATATATATATATATATATATATATATATATATATATATATATATATATATATATGATAGTGAAACCACTGTATAGGAACATATAATTTATTTACGAGATTAGTTTCGGTATGAAGTTTACCTACCCTCTTCAATCGTATAATGAGAATGGAATGAACAACACAAGTTACTAAATATCTCAAAATCACAGCCGCGTGTTTACCTAACTCTCTTTTGTCCTTTGAATTCCCTATTAATTTTTCTCTCTTTCATAGTCCCAATCGACCTTGCGAAGCCTACCTTAAAAGCGTGTTTATTCGGAAGATTTTTTTGTCTTCTGCGTAGCCGAGTGGTCTAAGGGACGGTTTAATTGAGATCAAAGCGGTTGCTCGCCTCCTCAGTGTGCACGGTTCAAATCCCACCCCTGTACGGAATTTTGACGAATTAGGAAATAACATTTCCGAAGAAAAATCATCCTGTTTTTCTGTTTCTTGCGGTTTGCTGGATATATATGCATATGGGTAAAATGCTTGCGTAATGAAAGTTTAACAGAGAGGCGGGGGAAAGGGGGCTAAGTCAAGGTTGTGTGATGTTGCCATGGCTATTTAATTTATGTATGAATGTTGTACTGAGAGAAGGAAAATGTGTGTGAGATCGGTGATGAGGTGAGTTGTATGCTGATGACCTGGGATTAAGAGACAGCTGAGAGTGAGTGGAAATGGAAATGCTGAAGCGCGAAAGGTTGATGAATTAACGAGTAAGGTATTGTTGGGGGTAAAGATGGAGGTTGGCTGTCAGAATGAATGTGGATGCTTAAGGGTATGTGCGTGGAAGCTGGTCGAGAGTATGGTCGGGGCCAATGTTGGTATATGGGAGACTATGGTATACTCAACCCAAAGGCTAGTCTTATTCTATGCTAGTAGTCCTCCTTCGGACATGGTCGCCACGCTGCTCACTCACGCGACATTCAATCCACAACAGGACTCCATATTTAAACAATATCATCATTCGTAAAATAACTCACACTACTACCATTTACTACCTCCGCTGGGAGTGCGCTCCATTTATCGATGATTTTAGAGGTGAAAAATCTTTTACCTAAGTTCGTTTAAAACCGTTGCTACGTGTGATACTTCGATAAGCTCACATCGCAATCGCCTGGTTTCGAGAGTCAAGGAGTAACAAGGAAAGGAAGTACCCTAGGAGAACTTACGGTACATTCATTCAAAGAGGGTACCTTTGGACTAGCAATTGAGCGGGCACAACATGGCTGCTCAATTGTTTTGCAGGCGGGCAGTATTTCCATCCTTTACAACGCTCATACCAAGCTTGGTATCGTCGGCAAATTTGGAAATCTTGGCAACCATATCACCGTCCATATCGATGACGTAGATGATGAATAATAGTGGTCCCAGGACAGAACCTTGAGGCACCCCGCTAGTAACGGGCACCCACTCAGAAGCCTGTCCATTCACCACCACCCGTTGCCGTCTGCCACTTAGCCAGTTCTCGATCCAGCCGGCTACTTTTCCGTCTATGCCCAGCGCTCGCACTTTCCGGAGAGGGCAGCGGTGTGGTACCTTATCAAAGGCTTTCTGAAAGTCTAAGTACACCACATCCACCGCCTTGTCTCGATCGTGCTCACTGAACACGAAGTAAAAGAATTCCACAAGGTTCGTCAGGCATGACCTTTGCCTTCGCAAGCCGTGCTGGGAACTCCTCAGTAGAAGGTTTGACTCTAAATACGAAATCATTTGGTCCACCATGATGCTTTCCATGAGTTTACCGACTATCAAAGTCAGACTGATAGGTCGGTAGTTTGACGGCTAGCTACGGTCTCCTTTCTTCAAGATAGGAGTCACCTCCGCTTCACGCCAGTCTCTAGGAACGCATTCGGTCCAGATTGACATGTTGAAGATTGCGGTCAGGTGTCGTGACACTTGATCGCTCACTTCTTTCAACACTTTAGGTAGAAACCCATCCGGGCCAGGTGACTTATTCGTCATTAGGTCAGTGATCTTCTTTTTTATTTCTCCTTCGGTGAAGTCCATATCCTCCAGCTTTTCCCCCGAGTAGGAATCCATTAGCTGGGGGATGGGACCACACTCTGCAGTCAACACTGAAGAGAAGTAGTCGTTGAGGAGGTTAGCATTTTCTGCATCTAAGTGCTTTAATGCCCCCTCCTCATTTCTCAAAGGGCCAATCGTTCGACGGATTGGTTTACGGCAGTTCACATAGGCAAAAAACTCCTTCGGATTCTCTTTACAGAGTCTCACCACTCGGAGATCCTCTGACCGCTTAGCCGCCCTTATGCTGGACTTCACTCTCCTGGCTAGCCTCCGGTATTCGTCAAAGTCACCCGAGATCTTCGATTGCCGGTACACAGTTCTCTTCTTCCTAAGTAGTTAGCCGATTTCTCGATTAAACCCCTTTGGTTAAACAGAAGACCGACGGGGACATTTCAGAGAGATGAAACGCGATTGAAGACTCATGAATGTGGTTTTGAAACTGTTCCACGAGTCTTCAACAACATCACACACTTCTAGCCTCGCGTCAGGCAGTCCAGCACGAAGACCTGCAAAGTCCGCTCTTTTCAAATCGAGTTTACTCGATTTGTTAGTTGCAGCCCCTGCCTTCGGGACTTTGACTACAAATCTAATTAGTCGGTGGTCACTGCCACCGAGCTCTTCACCAACGGAGAGGTCCTCAACGATATCATCCTCAGAGGTGAAAACCAAGTCGAGGATATTGTCTCCTCTCGTTGGCTCTCTCACCCATTGAGTCAGGAACTCGTTGTTCGCGAACTCCAGGAGTAGTGCGTTCTCGCCACAGGGTTGTCTGGTTTCCCAGTCAACTTGTGTGTTGAAATCCCCCATGACGATACACACCCTGTCTTCGACAAGTTCTCCTAGTACCTGGTACAGATCTTTGCCACTTTGTCTTTTTCAACGAGTTGGGCATGAGGTCTATAAAGCACCAGGGTCCTGTATTTGACAGGACCTATCTCTAGGTCAACACCTAGTAGTTCATGGTCGGATACGATGTTGCAATCCGTCGAGTTGAGAGTATCCTTGACATACAACATCACACCGCCACCCTCTCTGTCTGGCTTATCTTTCAGGAAGAGCTGGTAACCGGGAATCGTGAATTCACCTTCAAAATCTCGGCTTCAGGTTTTTATCCACGACTCCGTTATGGCCACCATCTCCGGTTCTTCTGTTGCTACGAGGCCACGAAGTTGTAGAAACTTGTTTCTGATGACCTCGCCTTAAACAGAAGAACTTTGAAGGAGTCCCCGACTGTACGACTCCCTATGCTTTTCCGTTTCCCGCTTTCTTTCTCCGTGGCGGGGTCACTCCCCTCTTTGTGACTTCAGAAAAGGTCCTTCCTGGAGTAACACGGGTGTACTAGCGTACGTCCTCCTTTACTCGTGGTCTGACACTTCTTTGGGTCCGCTCTACAACATCCTGGATCCTGTTCGCGAGTGCAGCTTCCCCTTTAAAGAAAGATGCACTCCGTCCCTTTTGTACAGGTCATTTCTTCCGTAAAAGGTGCGGTAGGGGTCTACAAAAAAGACTTCTTCCGCCGTACAAAGATCTCCCAGGCGTTGATTTATGGAGACGTTCCTCGCGTGAGCATTGCGGGATGGACCTCGTCTTGGGAGTATCCCGACCACGAGACGTCTGCGGGTTTTTAGCCCACAGTCGTCAAATCCTCCCATAACCGTGGTCAGGATCTTCCCGCTGGCGCCTACTTTACCTCCTCGTAGGTAGAGATCGTTGCCACTTGACATGAGGGCAACTACTGAGTTCTCAGAGATCTGAGATTTATCAGCCTCCACCCTTATTTCTCCGTCCCCCTTTCCTGGAAGGCAGATTACCTTCACACTGGTGCGAAGGCGGGCTGCTAGCAAGGGTTGTAGATCCCGCGCTCGGGAGTCACCGATCACGATGACTCTCGTGCATTTGGGTTCAGAGGACAGAGGCATCCCTTTCAGTATGGGCTCTTTCGATTCCTCTTTCTTCCCCACTTTTTGGGTTTTTTTCTTCTTCGTTTTTTCTTCCGTTTCTACTTTCTCTTCTGTTTTATCTACTGTTTTTCCTTTCTTACTCTTCCTTTTCTTCTTTTTGACGCCCTGAGTAACCCCAGCAGCTGCTGGCTCTGGGACGTCGGATGGTTGGCCTATCTCTATCGACGCGGTGCATGAGGGCCCAACAGAGGAGCCATCCGCATAGTTGGGAGTTTCTTGTTGCTGTTGCTCTACCTTAGTGGCTTTAATCTCTGCAATGATGGCTTCGAGATGACGGATTTGAGTCACATGCTCAGATTCGAGGATTTTCACCTTTTCTTCCAGCCGTCGTGTTTTTTCCTCAGAAGATTTAAAAACTTCCTTAAGCTCCTGAAGTTCTGCCCTTAGGACGCAGTCCGTACAGATACTTCCAGGGTGGCATTTTGAGAAACACCCCTCCAGAAAATCTACGCACCACTTGTCCTTTTGGCATGTCGAGCAGGTATACTTTAACGCACCAGGTCCTTTCTTTCCAGTCATGCTGAACACTTTATATCTCTGAATACTTTGTGACCACTCAATAAAAAAGAAAGGGGGTGGTGAGTTCGCCCCGCGTGAGTCGCTCCCGCCTATCGATCGGAGAGGTTTCGGATCTTTCAGAAGGCACGCTCCTTGTGCTGCTGTTCATCCGACCGAGTCGTCAAACCTCGGCGTGCCGTGGCTTCTAACCAAGCAGCACTGACGGTCCCCGAAGGGGCCATCGATTTCTCACCAGGTGAACAACGGAGCACACCCCGTACTAAACTCCTACTAGTTCCCTTCACGACGGCCAAGATCTCGGAGCAGCGTTCAATGGATATCCCGCCACACCAAGAGACTCGACCCAAGGCTTTTTATTGGCCTGGCAACCAACCTGGGAACAAAGGGCCGTCACCTCGGACCGATGCTACCAGAGGCACCCGTCAACGGTCACTGGGAATGGTCAATAATTACGCGCCAGGGAAGGGGTTAACGGGGCACTACCCTCATCCCATTCATCGTGACCCAACGCCTAGGACACCTCTAGTCCTAGTCTCTCGCAACCAGTGAGCGTCGATTGGCGTTGTTTATAGAGGTTCCAAAGCCTCTCTTCTGACGCATGAGGTAGCTGCCAGGTCCTTATATGTAGATAGAGGAAGAAAGGAAAAGAGTGACATGATAGGAGTAGGCTTTTTTGTATAAGTAGGAGAGATAGGATAAAAATAAAAAAGGAGAAGGATAGAGTAGAAAAAGGAAGGAATGACGCACTTAGTCTGAAATCTAGTTTTCGACCAAATCGACAAGGAAAGCCCTACCAGGGGTACCCAGAAGAGGTACCCCCGCCGACATAGCTCGAAAAGTCAAAGGTACACACAAGCTCTCTTCCCGCGACAAGGGGACGTCACCTCTCCCTCTACTTTCTTTATGAGAGAGAGAGAGAGAGAGAGAGAGAGAGAGAGAGTCGAGAGCTTTAGTGTATTTAATCTTTCGATATACTTATTTCTAATCGAGGGGATTAGTTTAGTTGCCCGTCGTTGAATTCTTTCCATTTTATTGATGTTTACGTGTGTATAAAAGGTGACCACAATTGTATGATTATATCTTGATGCCATGGACAACTTGAGAATGATTGGTGTGTGAAAAGAGAGAGAGAGAGAGACAGAGAGAAAGGAGAGAGAGGGAGAGGGGGGGAGAGAGAGGGGAGAGAGAGAGGGTGGAGAGAGAGAGAGAGAGAGAGAGAGAGAGAGAGAGAGAGAGAGAGAGAGAGAGAGTAACAACAAGGAGTAGCAACAAGGAAAGAAGGTCCCCTAGAATACCTTACGGTACATTCAATGAGGGTATCTTTGGACTAGCAGACGAGCGGGCACATCTCAGCTCAAATGCTTTACGTCCTTAGACGGCCACTTTTCAAGACCCTGTCTAGTCTTTCCTTGAACTGGTCAACAGATTCACTGTTGACAACTTCCAATGGAAGTGCGTTCCAACTACCGCAGATACTGTAAGTGAAGAATTTCCCACACAGATCGCGGTTGTAAGTAACGCTTCAGTTCAAGTTTAAAGCCGTGATTTCTTGTTCAGCTCTCAACAAGTGTGAAAATATCCCCGTAGTCAACATTGTCGAACCCTCGAAGTATTTTGAAAACTTCGATGAGCTGACCACGCAGTCTCCGGGTCTCTAGCAAGAACATATCTAATTCCCTTAATCTATCTTCATAACTTTTATGTCGGATAGAGGGAATCAGTTTGGTTGCCCTGGTTTGTACGCGTTCCAATCTCGCGATGTCCTTTCGAAATGAAGGACTCCAAAATTGTACGGCATACTCCAGGTGCGGTCGGACAAGTGAGTTGTACAAACACAGTACAATCTCCTTGTTCCGATATCCAAACTGGCGTTTTATGTAGCCTAGCATCCTTTGGGCCTTTTTCTCCGCCTCAATGCACTGTTTCGAGAACTTGAGGTTCACTAGTGATTGTTACACCCAAGTCCTTCTCAGTGTCTGTGGATTCAATAGCAGTTCTTTTAAGGATAGACTGAGATTGGGGGTTTCTGTGGCCGATATGCATCACTTTGCATTTGTTCACGTTAAAAGGCATTTGCTACTGTCCCCGACCACTCCCCAATCTTCCCAAGATCTTCCTGCAGGAGGGCAGTATTTCCATCCTTTGCAACATTCATACTAAGCTTGGTATCGTCGGCAAATTTGGAAATCTTGGCAACCATGTAACCGTCCATGTTGTTGACGTAGATGATGAATAGTAGTGGTCCCAGGACAGAACCTTGAGGCACCTCGCTAGTAACGGGCACCCACTCAGAAGCCTGTCCATTCACCACCGCCCGTTGCCGTCGGCCACTTAGCCAGTTCTCGATCTAGCCGGCTACTTTTCCGTCTATGCCCAGCGCTCGCACTTTCCCGAGAAGGCGGCGGTGTGGTACCTTATCAAAGGCTTTTTGAAAGTCTAAGTACACCACATCCACCGCCTTGTCCCGATCGTGCTCACTGACCACGAAGTGGAAGAATTCCACAAGGTTCGTCAGGCATGACCGTTGCCTTCGGAAGCCGTGCTGGGAACTCCTCAGTAGCAGGTTTGACTCTAAATACGACGTCATTTGGTCCACCATCATGCTTTCCATGAGTTTACCGACTCTCGAAGTCAGACTGATAGGTCGGTAGTTTGACGGCTAGCTACGGTCTCCTTTCTTCAAGATAAGAGTCACCTCCGCTTCACGCCAGTCTCTGGGAACGCATTCGGTCTGGATTGACATGTTGAAGATTGCGCTCAGGTGTCGTGACACTTGATCGCGCACTTCTTTCAACACTTTAGGTAGAAACCCATCCGGGCCAGGTGACTTATTCGTCATTAGGTCAGTGATCTTCTTTTTTATTTCTCCTTCGGTGAAGTCCATATCCTCCAGCTTTTCCCCCGAGTAGGAACTCGTTGGCTGGGGGATGGGACCACACTTCAGTAAACACTGAAGAAAAGTAGTCGTTGAGGTTACCATTTTCTGCATCTGAGTGAGAGAGAGAGAGTGAGAAAGAGAGAGAGAGTATGTGTGTGTGTGTGTGTGTGTGTAACAAGGAGTAACAAGGAAAGAAGGTACCCTAGAAGACCTTACGGTCCATTCAATGATGGTATCTTTGGACTAGCAGTCGAACGGGGACATCTCTGCTCAAATTCTTGACTTGAACTTGTCAACAGATTCACTGTTGAGAGGGGGGGGGGGTGGAACTGGGTAAGTGAGGTTTATGCTGTGAAAAAGGATGTTAATGAGGTCGGGACTGAAAGTGAGCTGGCGTGGTCTGAAAATCTAAGGAGGAATGGTTCGGAGTAGAATGGTGAATGAAGAGATTATGTGAGAGTGAGTGTGAGGAGGGTTGGAATGGCTCGTAAAAGGTGGGTTGGTTAAGAGAGAAAAGCAGGATTGAGCGAGTGAATGATATTGTGCATGGAAGGGGGGACGTAGCCTGACTGGACGAGGGGATGTGCGCCCCGTCGCTCTAAAGGGACAAATTGGCCTGGAATAAATAAATGATGGGTGGCTTTGGGAGGGTACTGTTAGCGGCAATGATGCGTGCCGCCCATACCTTATAGGAGGGTAGTTAATGATGATAATTAAACAACGCAATGAAACCAGTCTTTACCCCGAGACCAGCCATAATGCCCCCCTCCCCCAAAGCAGCAGCCCGCCAGAGCCAAGCCTCATAAATTCTTCTTCCGTTCCGGGGGCGGAAATGTGTTCACAAAAAGCCCTTCTTCTTGAGGGGCGAGGGAAGGGTGGGGGAGGTAACAGAAGGGGGAGACTTGGAGATGAGGGTGGTCTGGGGGTGGGGAGGGGCGGGCGACTGGAAACAGGAAGACTGCGTCCGATCGCAGCGAGCGGGGCAAAGGCGAACAGCTGAGCCACGGCGCCGATGGGGAAATCGTCGGAGGCCACCAAGGGGTCAGGGGAGAGACCAGGGACCTTCTTACCCAACACGAGGGAACATTTACTGACCGCTGCCCTTCATATAATACCCCAAGCGGGGTTTGAGGTTCGTTTTAATTTTAAAAAATGTATAATCAACGAGGTCATTTTCAGTAAAGAATACCCGGAAGGACAAACAAATGAGAGGAAGAGGGAGAAAGCGACCAGAAAAAAAGGATGAGAAAGACAACAAACTAAACATCAGAGTAAACAAAAGGGAGAATAAAATAATAGAAAACACTAGGATACCAAATGGAGATCATGACCATTTTTAATTACAAACATATCAAGAAATGGTAGACCTAGTACACATATAAGTTATCAAGAGATTTAATAATTTAATAATTAATCTATATTCCTTAATTTATGGTTTAATTATTACCACTTTTTACCCCAAGTAATCAAAGCATTTCCCAGCCTCCACGATTCAGAGATTTATTGACCGCATTCGAGCTGTCACATTCCGTGAATGAGAAGCCGGTGCAACTTTTCATTACTCGGAGATGGGTGGCTAAGAAATTGAAAAGAAGATCAGAAGAATTTGTCAAAAGGAAGTGGAATATATATATAATTCTGAAGATTCTAAATCAGAATTTCGATGGAGGAAGAGAAGAGAAAAGAGAAGATAGTGCTTCTGCATCACAGCGCCTAAAGATTTGTTCTGACGTATCCGATTTTTTTTTTCTGTCGTCTGTCTCGTTAAACAGTTAGGTTTATGTATCACTTACGAAATGACCAAGCTACGCTGAAATAGGCCCGAAAGAGTGATCTTAATCTTGAGGATCGTCTATGGTTTTGTAATTATCTTTGAGGAATGGACCGAAGATTTCCTTCATTTGTTTATTGTGAATATTTCCTTGTCTCCAGAAAACCAAATTCGTTGGAAAATTATGGGCTGAAAAACCGTCAGATGACCAGAAGTATCAAGAAATAGGAAAGAGTCCATAGTTTCTCTTCAGAAACCATCTGGGTTATCAAACCAAGAGGAACCAGTTAGATGGAGCCTATTTATGAAACGAAATCTTAGCTCAACATGCGATTCCGTTTTTGAAAGACTCCTGTTTTGGATGTTGAAGAGGTGACATTTCTTCATGACAAAGCCACCTGTGTGAAAGCTTTCGCGAACTAACAACTGCTTAAGAACAATAAGATCTCAGTGTATTTAGGCCTTTTGTTACAATCCTGAAAGAACGAGTGGAGTTTTTAATGTTCTTTGTATCAATTCAGAACCACTATTTAAATTATGACAGCAGAGATCAACGAAAATCTTGAAAAAATGAGACACGACACAAGTCTAGAAAACTCCTTCCATCACACACCAGTCGATTAATGGAGTCAGACGTGCAAATGGTGGCATAATCAGATACTAAAATAAGTTGCATTTATACAAAACTAAATTCTCTTTCTCATGGGTTCTTTTCATTAATTCATTCCAGGGGTCAGTCATTTCTTGATACACAGTACTTACAGACATGACCAAAAGTTGTGACAGAGGCAAATTTCGAGAAATGGGATGGCCAAAATATTTTTTAAGGAAATTTCTTGGTTCCTAAGTTTTATTGCTTCATGTTATTTAACTATAATAATCACGTGTACCTAGAGAATCTTCTATGATATTCAAGGCGATATCTAAAGGCTTCCTGACCCTTCCCAGAAAGATGATAGAAATTGAATGACTTTGGGAGTTTGCTTTATGGTCGGATATCAACTTCAGGAGCAAATCCTGCGCGATGGATCTCCGTTCTTTCGTCGTCACCAATCCGCCTGAATAAGCGTAGCGAGACGAGTAGGCCAGACTGATAGTTACCCTAGTTGTGGCGAAAAATAAAACAGTGCATTGATTGGATTGTTCTTTATAATTTTGCTTTAGACATTTTTTTTCATAAACCTCCCTTGGCTGAAACAACTACGCAAAACCAGAGAAGATGAAAATAATGAGTAACATTGGCGAATGTGCTATTGACATTGGTCGTAACCATGAATGCCCAACCAACCACTCTTGTGAGGAGTGAATGCACCGGAGCTAGAGAAGAAGGCGATATCTAAAGGCTTCCTGACCCTTCCCAGAAAGATGATAGAAATTGAATGACTTTGGGAGTTTGCTTTATGGTCGGATATCAACTTCAGGAGCAAATCCTGCGCGATGGATCTCCGTTCTTTCGTCGTCACCAATCCGCCTGAATAAGCGTAGCGAGACGAGTAGGCCAGACTGATAGTTACCCTAGTTGTGGCGAAAAATAAAACAGTGCATTGATTGGATTGTTCTTTATAATTTTGCTTTAGACATTTTTTTTCATAAACCTCCCTTGGCTGAAACAACTACGCAAAACCAGAGAAGATGAAAATAATGAGTAACATTGGCGAATGTGCTATTGACATTGGTCGTAACCATGAATGCCCAACCAACCACTCTTGTGAGGAGTGAATGCACCGGAGCTAGAGAAGAAGGCTCGACTCTTAGGCTAAACATTCTGATATCTTTATTACTTGTAGGCGAAGTGACTGGGTGATAAAAATGCAGGGACTGCTCATGCCTTGGATAAAAGATATAAATAAAAAAATTAATAATATCATCTTAGACTTTGCGTGACAATATTGGGGAGAAAGAACGACGAGCAATGGAGGGGAAAAGAGTGGTTTCATGATTTCCGTCAAGTTTCTAATGTAGTTTATTACCCGATAATGGGCGAACATCTCTCACGCAAGAAGACAGCCAGGCTAAAAAATGCCGAAGGAGAGAGAGGGTTAGACTACTCACTGGTAACAGCGCTCATGATGACGAAGAAATTGGAGTGAAAATTTATGTTTTAATAAATGTAGTGAAGTCAATGCTACCTGTGGTTTGGGAAAGGGATAAAAAAGCTCGAATGACTTCTACAATATTTCGCGAGTGGTTCATTGATTATTCTGTGGCAGAAGTGTGCGAACATTGTAGCGAAAGTAACTTTGTTTTCAAGGTGTTGCTAATTCTTGATAATGCTAGTTCTCATATTATGACTTCAAAAGTTTGTACACTAATGTTTGTGTTGTTTTTATGCCTCCTAACATCTATTCTATCCTACAACCAGGAAATCTTCCAAACATGAAGGCTTATTACCTTCGTTGTACATTTCGGAAGATGATTTATGACGCAAATAGAGATGGAATACCGATAGTTGAAGATTTCTAGGGAATAAAAAAAACCCTTCTTCAAACCAATTGTACATAACACGATGTACGTGGGAAGACGTCTCGACTCATGTAATGAATGTTGCCTCGTCAAATGTTTATCAAATGTGTATCCTCCTTCGAAGGATACCTTGAAACTGCGGAAGTGGTGACAAGAGATGGTGTTCACTTAACACAGCAGCTAAGTTTCGATGAAGTAGATGTTTAAGACTTGAAAAAGTCGCATGTTCAATTAATAAAACTAGCAAAAATCCACCATACGGGCGTTTTTTGCTAGGCATGCGGCGCTTGTTTGCTTCGCTCACAAAATTAAGTGTGTGTGAGAAAAAAAAAAATTATTTCACAAATTCAAAATTGGTGTGGAAGAAAAAAAAATCATTTCACAACAATGTCCCGTTCTCATTTGTTTTGTTTTTTCAAAATGCACGCGCGCGCACCAGGTTCATTATAATAAGATATGTACTGGCTGGGGCGTCACGGTGGGAACGGGTATGTGGAGCTCGTAGCCACGGCAGGCAGTCCACCTAAGAGAAGGATAACTCTGATTTCAACACCCAATGATGAGCCGGGTCTCAAAGGTTGAACCCGGGTTTCTACTGTGAATAAGAACGGGAAAAGGGAAGCAGAAAAGCAAGATCTCTCATTGAAAGGGGAAGAAACGTTAATTTGATTTAATCTTTAAGTAAATTGAATATGTTATTATAAAATGAGTTTGCTTGATCACGCTTAGAATGTGAAGCATACAGGGTGACCCACAAGAAAAGTTAACCGACCTTTGAATTTGTATTACTCACAAACTAGGAGATGTTTTGGTAAAATTGGTTTTGTCTATCCACTATTTATCTTTCGATTTTGAAAATTTAATTTAATTTCCTTTTACCATATTGATAGACATATGGTTTTGGTGGAGGCAAAAAGAAGTGTTTCCGTAAGGAAAAGAAATAATGAAAATCCAAATTGAAAATTAACAAATTTATTTGTCCACTAGCCTAGGTACTCGGCGTGGCCGGGATAAAAGGGCCAGTCGCAAATAAATACAGATGCATATTGTTGGAAATTCTTATATTGTGGCACAAAAATATACTTACTTGCCGATTATTATTATTTATGAGGTAAGACAAATTCAAGAGAGTTGCGCACTCTCACTACCTACCATATAATATACTTACACTGAGTAATCTTTTCGCATCGTGCGCCCGCCAGTTTAGGCGCATGCGCGGATGCCTTGTGGCCGCAAAAATTGATGGGTAATAAAAAATGTATTTTTAAATTTTTCTAAGGCGCCGTTTCCTGCCACACGTGACATTTTTTTAAAGCACCCTTGGGCCTTTGATCGCATCGATTGCACAACTCTTTTCACCAACTGTTGATTTTCCTTAAGTACATTGACTTCACACGTGACACTACCTTTTAACTGGTTTGTTTTCTCTCTTGCTGCCTTGCACGCATCGTATAAGGAAACCATTTTAAGTCGTGTTTAACAATGCGGTTAAATGTTGACCGTGTCGATTACAATCCATTATTTCTGATTAATACGTTTGGATTTTGAAGTGCTATCCGAACATTTTCGAAATTTTCTGATGTTATCATTTTCCTACGACCCGAACGACCTTTGTCTAGATCACGAGTCTCCAAACTACGGCCTGCGAGGTCAGTTCATCCGACCCGCCGCTGCAGTGTGGATTCAGCAATTGCAGGGCAAATATTGAAGTTACTTAAAAGCTAAACGCCAGGTTCACAAATCTCAATAAACCTTTTTTTGCTGCTTACTTTGTGAGACTCGTATGTGCGCACTGGGTCTGATAATACTATCTTATTGCTAACGGCGCCTTCTTTGATAACTTTTTGGTAAATAAATATGTTGGTTGTCTTTATTTTTTATGTATTCACTATATTGTATTGAACAAAATGGTTATGTGGCCCGCGCTCTTCATTCTCTCAGTTATCTGGCCCACCGTGAAAAAGGTTTGGCGACCCCTGGTCTAGATTTAAGCATGTTCCTTCTTGGTACTTCCGGACATCTTTTCCAAATAGCGGGTTTTGGTAGGTGGATGCCTAAAAGGAAAACGTTGCTCAAATCAATCTTTTACTTGTTTAATACTGCCAGTCCCAATAAAAATTGTGATAACAAATAGTCGTTGATTTTTTGTTAACTTCAGAAAAATAAAAGAATCGTGCGGTGCTACATGTCTTTCTTTTTCTTCAGAGAATTTTTTGAATTTTCAACTTTAGATTTTCATTATTTCACTTAATGCGTAAATATTTTTTTTTTGCCTCCACCAAAATCATTTGTGTATCAATATCGTAAAAATTAAATTAAATGAAATTTTAACAATCGAAAAATAAATAAGTGATAAACAAAACAGATTTTTACAGAGAAAATCATCTGTAATAGGGTTTTAGTAATATTAATTCAAATTTCGATTACCTTTTTTGTGGGTTACCTTGAAGTCAGATTTTGCGTAGGTACAAATGAAAAGAGGAAGAAGCAAAACAACCATCGCTTCACTCTTCAAAAGCCTCGTGTCGAAGTTCAAGATGAAGAAAAGGTAGATGCTGCTCGTCCCCATCACTAATACCATTTACTCGCATTGCTATCGAAGAGGGGGGGGGTCTGCACAGTAGTAACTACCACAACCTCTAATACATGTTTACATGTTGTGATTTTTTCCTTTACAGTTAAAGCTGTATTAATTTATTTCAAGTTAAGCTATTTTCGATTATAAATCTATTAGGGGGGGGGGCGTCGTAGCAGTTTTACCCTCATTCAATGTCTTAATTAAGCCATATTATATAGAATATCGCCTACGGCGTTTCCTTTTTTCGTCGTGTTTTTGTCGTTTATATGAGCGACGAATAAAGCATCCCCCTCCCTCTGTATGACTGTAAAACTTCGAGGGCATTGAGTGTATGCTCACCCTAGGGGAGAAAAGGATGACTTAAAGTGAAAAAAAACCCTACGGCCAAAGCGATTCTTTTTAAGTATATTTGCTATCGTGATTTCAACGACATTCCAAGGCAGGTTATTCTAAATTTGTGCAATTTTATAAAAGAAATTTTGTGCGAGCGTAGCGCTAAATCTTTTTTAGTTAACTATCTTGAACCCGTTAGTGGTCGGTCGGTTATCTAGATCAAATATTGAGTCATAATTTGTATTATTTACCCCATTTAGTATTTTAAACAATAATAAGTTGGCCATAGGAGGCGGATCTTCCATTAAAAGTAAATTGAGGTGCTTCAAATCCTTTGTCTGTCTTCGTGAGATCAATTTCTAAGTTCAGGAATGAATTGTGTCACTCGACGCCAGACGCCTTCCAATATTAGGCACTTTTGCCTGAATGGGGATCGGAATTATACCATATACTCCAATTAATCAACCCACACTGTAAGAGGCTGGCACCCTACTAATAATGTCCACCATGAGGAAAGTTCTTTCTTGTTTCTGCTCGCATGAAGTTGATCCTAAAGTAGGCCACACTATATAAACTTTAATCTACATCCTTCTTGCTTTAGGGGGGGGGGGTTATTGATAGAGGACGAAGTCGCGAGATGGGCTCTCGCTAAAAAAAAAAAATGATATATGACGATTCAAACTCACACATTTTTGGTGGTCACATTGTATGTATGCATAGCCACACACGTCCCATTTAACTCAAACCATGCCCCCCTCTCCCTCTCGCGCAATTCCACCCCACCAACCCCCAAACCCAACACCGTATTGCAGCACCCACTTCCCCGTTTCCCTTCTCATCCCCCCCCCCATGGCAGGTCTGTCACGACATTAAATATGCATCACCCTTGCCAAAAAGAAAAAAAAAGTCACTCTTAACTACCATACATACATGGCAGAAAACGGAATGAGAGGGAAAGTGAGAAAGGATTTATTTCGCCCAGTTTGAGCCAACTTCAGAAAGGATTCAATCCTTTGTTTTTATTTACGGCGTCTCGCATCGAAAGAGATCGAATCCTTTTGTTAAAGATTTTGAAAAAAGAAAATTTCCTCTCGTTTTTTTATAGGTCGTTCGGACATATCCAGCAAGAAATAGAGGGGATTCGAGATGAGGTGGATTCTCAAAACCAACATAAATATACTTAACAAAAGGAACGTCACATCATTTGGGAGAGAGGGGGGGCGGGGAATCATCCACCAGTGCTGTGAAAAAGACTTTAATTTTTCCATCAAACCCAAATAAACATCTTGCAGTTAAAAGCAATAAATAGCACAAAGATCCGAGAGAAATACATGATAAATTTTAAGAGCATTTGATTTTCTTTCCCGCCCATTTGGCGACTGCCTCTAAGGGTATGTATGAGTCAGCGTAATTAAAATTGTAGCCTCGAACTAGGCCATTCTAAAATTTGAAAAAAGAAAAACAAAACAATAAACAAGAGAATGAAGAAAAACAACAAGGGAGCATGCGACCTAAAACAGTAAAATAAAATGGAAAGTCAGATAGTCCACTAGTCTGTGTACATGAGCCCGTCCAGAGTATAAGAGACAAGCGGTAGCGAAGATCCCCCACACTGGGACATTCAACGAGAATGTGACGAACAGTCTTGGGAGACAACGCAGTCGTCGCAGTTAGGTGCTGGGGAGCGCTCCATCAAGTGGCGGTGCGTCCCAAGAGTGTTTCCAATTCGGAGACGACAAAGACCTGAAGCCGTCGCGGCATTAGAGGGGTAGGTCCATGGGAACAGTCGCGGCGCAACGGCACATAACCTTAAGTTCACTTCGGCTGTCCGCCATTTTCTTTGCCAAGCAGCCCGGATTCCTGCTATGTAATCGGTGTGAGGAAATGCCAAACACAGGTCTGGTTGCCCAGTCCTTGTGGACTCTCGGCGCTCTTAACGGCACGCTCTTTAACCGCAACTCCCACATATCCAGCAAACTAGCAGAAGATAATCTCGATATCCACCCGGCTCGCGGCACCGTGGCGTCACGGAAAACAAGAAACAGGGCGTTTAGGGATTCCAATGCCCCGAGGTCGCTCAAGGCGCTTTGTGAGTCCCTAAAATCACAATCCATTCTCAGAATCGGGCACAACGCGTTATACCCCGTACCGAGCGGTGTATGGAACCAGCTCAGCCGTGAAGACACGCAATGCCTGATAGATCAAGGCTGACTTCAAACAGAGTGGATACTGTAGATGGTTACCCAAGCCTGATCTATAATAACTACTGCTTCATCTACTTTACTTTTCAAAATGGTATTTATGCCCGGTAATGAATAAAAAGCGAAAACCAAACAAGGTGTCTACCACAGAAGCTTAGTTTGTAAAGAGTGATCTATACAGAAAGTGGCGAAGATTGAGAAAGTGAGAATGCGTGGAAAATACATACCGGCAGCACCATCTGCGGTCGTTGTGGTCGGGATAACACGCAATCCTCTAGATGTCACCTGTAGCTTACACCTCCTTGCTGTTTGGAGTACATACAGGACCCGCTGCAGTTGAGCGAGGAAGGGTACTTTGCTTTGGTTGGGTATGAGAGGGAATTCAGGAAGAGTTAATTTGTGATAGTTCTAAAAATGATCCTCGATTTTGCTACCGAAAATCGACATGTTTGGGGGCGACGTTTCGAATGTAGTTGCTTGAGTAGGACGTAAATATGTGAAGGGTACCGAACCCTTGTCACCTTCCGAGACAAAATCGGATAAATATTTTTGACATTGACTTCTCTCTGCCATTTGCAATTTTGAATGAATTCATATATTTGTACTGCTACTGCAACGTTGTTTTGATTAACTAGCATGTTTTTGTTTTGATTTTATCACGTATCCATTGTTTTAGTAGCACTAGTGGTTCGCCAACCTGCCCCTATCCAGGGGGATCCCGACCAGACAATGAAATAGACATAAAGGTCAGTATGACAATCGTTGGTGAGCCCGAGGGCACCAGGGCTCGGTCTTCTTTTGGGGAGAGGTGCCAGGAAGTGTTATATTCAAGACCAAACAGCGTTCAGGTGGAAGCCTTCATCGCCCCGGGGCAGAGGGACCTGTTCCGGGTCAGAAATACGTGAATATAGATACCCATCGGAAGGATTCCTTGGTACAGAGAGTGTGTGCGTGTGTTGTGCTGCGAAGACGGGAGAGGAAAGAAAACAGTGTTGTAATTGGCTATGTATGTGATGAGAAGTGGAAGATCCACCCACCCCAGTACAGGGCTGATGAGCACAGCGCGTCCACCAATTGGCAGCCAGATCTCTGCGTGCGCTGACGTTTGTGTCCGCTCTTGCCGGGATCGAACCCGGTACCGCGACGTTGGGAGACCAACGTCGTAGTTCGCTATAATAAAATGTTCTTTCATACCAGGAGGTCAAATTCAGTTTGAGCGATACAAGAAAAGCGAATTATATTTGAATCAAATTCGGGATCATTTTTAGCAAAACAAAATCTTTTGGGGAACTAAACGCCACCTATCTTACGTTGTATGTTTATCCCGTGTGTGTGGTTGTGGTATTTAATTTACATTTCACTCTAACCCATCATGGAAATTATTTTGTCGAAACGCGGCCAAAACAAAAGAGCATATAATGGATAAGAGCTCAATAAGGCAAAATAGCGTGCCGCGCAAATGATTTAAAATCGGCTTCCATCGGGATTCGAACCGAAGACCTAAAGCGTGCGAAGTAGGACAGTGGAGGCGGATTTATCATAATGGATAGATTCTAACACTGACCTGGATTACTTTCTTTTAATTTAATAAATCCTCATATTAAATGTATATAGTGCCATTGTTTTTGTCGTCTCAAGCCTAAATTTGACTAGGCTGATTGTAGAAGTCTAAATACCGCGTACATAAGTGTATACAAAAATACTCCGACACAAGCTACGTGTCCCTCCCGTATTTCCAAATGCACCAGCCTCGAATTATCCATCGCCCCTTTTTCGCGCCATCGTAAACTCCGAGGTGGCTCGAAGGTGTGAAAGACATACTGTCTGCCCACAGATGAAAAAAAAGGTCTTTCGCGCGGCGATACGGATTTTATGAGAATTCGGTGCTCTCTCTCGATTTCTGCTCACGAGGGAAATAAAAGGAAAACTTCTCCATGGATTCGGGCAGAAGATCTTGGACCTACGTGAGTGTGTGTGAAGCTCGATCCACATAAGAAACAGTTCGCCCGTTGCAAGAAAGGAACTTCTCGGGGAATTGGTTGTAGCCGTCACGGTACTTGTAGGTGCCAAACTTCTCGCAGACCCCCCCTCCCCCCCCCATTCAGTCTGAGGTTACACAGGACCTCCCTCTATGGATTACCCTAGACGTAGCTAGGTAATCGGTTTTGGCTATCCACTCTAGGGGCCGAATAATCGGACAGGCACTTCGAGGAAGAAGTCCGATTTGAGCCAGTCTGGCTCACCTTCGTGATCCGGCATAGGATCACTATATCACCGGCCTAGGATTACTTTCTCATTCAGTAACCTCGGACGGCCGGACTAAGTGCGATCATCGTCACCAGAAGAAGATCTTCAACGTCATTCTCAAACACATTTATGAACTCAAAGGTATCGTTAATTGAATTATCCCCTCCCCTAACTTCACCAGTTTATTTATGAACTAGAATTCCCATCCCGAGCCCATAACCTCGAGTATTAGAAGTGATTAATTCAGTGTTTAACTCAATAATAATATTCCATTCGTTCTGGCGGGTGCCATTAAGACGCAAGCATCCTAGTGAGTAATCTTCAAGTAATCCCCACGACATTTTTGTAGACTTATTTATTCAGTGTAAAGATTAATCCTATTTATATTTATATACGCCGTTGCTTATTTCAAATTCATGTACACTAAAGATTATTTTTGTATCTGTGTGTTTAACTATTTTGGACGATCCTTTGGCAATTATTAAGCAATCCACTAAGCTTAAATCTCAATATTCCACCGACCCACCCATGGTTGGCTTTTACTGAGTGGGGGACATACTCAGGGGTTCATCATCTTAGTTTTGATCAAAAGGGACGCGCCGGGGTTATTCTTATTCACTGGAAGTGGCTAAGGTAGGTGTATTGGATACACTTCACCCCAGTTTCACCTCGGTGCAGTAATAAAATATATGTCCAGGAAGTGGGACTGGGATTACCCACTCACTAAACCTCGACACTGATTTTCGTTCATTCTGAAATTCGCTCAAAATGACCTCGGTTCAATTTGTATCGCTAAATCCGTCTTCGAAGGAACCAAATCCGCGCTAACGACCAACTCAAAAATTGATCTCATTAAGACGAAATCCTAATGCTTAAGATGAAGTGTCGATTTCAAATTCATCTTCGCGCGCCAAAAAATATAAAAAAAGGGTTCGCCACGCCTCGTATATGTTAATGTTTATAAGCATAGGTGGGCGCGACTTTATTTTTTTCAGGTGCGACTTTGCCGCCGGATCTAGTGCGAGTGCGACTCTCTTTTGCCCCCCCTCCCAGTGCGACTTTTTTTTCCCGATGCGACTCCGCTAAATTACAAAGTAAACTTTAACGTGATAACAGAAACCTGCTTTTATAAGGCAGAAAAACACATATTTATTAATTTTTATTATTTTTTAGTTAAAACACAGACTAAACTAATATCTACAGGTCATCCTCCTCCTCCTCCTCCTCCATGCCCTCCTGGCACATCTTCTCGTCCAGGAGGTCCATGTTCCCTTTGAGGAACACAAGCTCCTGAAAGTTGACCTCATCCAGGGAGGACCTCTTGGTCCGTTCCCGGCCGTGCTGAATAGCCTCTCCACAGCTGCAGAGCTGGGGAGGGGGGTATTGTACTTAATGAATAAGTACAAGACAGGTTTAAAACTTGGTTCACGCCTCAAAAGTGGATGTAATTTTACTAATTTATAATAAAATTCAGAGTGACAAACTTTTTGGGTACGTTTAAGTAGTTCCATGTAACGTCAGTCTCATATAAAGTGAGGAATTTAATTTATCGTAAAAGGAAAGTTAAAAATCAGATCAAAATAAAGTTAGCTATTACAAACTCAAATTTGACATTTTTAGCCAAATTGGGCTTAAAACTGGCTTAAAACAGCCGCGGCAATTTCTTTCAAAAAAATCGTCTTTGTTCCTGTTCAAAGTCGCGGAAAATTGGCGGTGCGACTTTACTTAGTCAGACTTTTTCAAAACGTTTGCGACTTCGAAATTCATAGTGCGGCAAAGTCGCAACTCGTTGCCGCAACGCCCAGCTCTGTTTATAAGTAATATGGATTCGGGGAGATGGGTATAGGAGATAAGCTAAAAGCAGTATATGAATGAAAGCAGCCGGGGGAAGAGATTGCCAGAGCACGTAAGAGTGCAAATCTTGATTGGCTGTATGCTGGAGGAATTGGGCGATAGGTGGATCAAGAACTAAAAAAAAAAAGGAATAAACAAGTGAAAGGTGAAGAATATACGCACACGGTAACTCCAAAAGAACGAAATGTAAATAAGGCAAGGAATCAAGAGCTCATGTGGGAATGTTTTAAAGGATTAGTAACTGAGGAGTTCGGGGAGTGTCTGTACATAGTCTTGGTAAGAATGGTGTTCGCAAGTAGGAAGTGGATATTGAGAGGTAAAAGTGAAAGGAAGCAAGAAGCAGGGTTAAATAAGCATTAAATAGGGAAGGGTAAAATAGGGGAAAGTAAGAAAAGATGTTCGGGTGAGTTGAAAAGATGCAAATCAAAATATTGGGCAGAAGGTGAATCAGGAATGTGAATGGAGTCTTATATTGGGTTGGAAAGAAATACGAAAATCGGGTGAAGTGTACATGGTGGATATGCCGATACCAAAAGAAATGAATGGTAGAGAACTTAGGAATAAAGGTGAGAAAGAGTAAAGCTTGATGAAAAGAGTATTTTGAGGATCAACTATTGTGAATGAAGGTGAGACTGAAGCAAATGATTGGTTTTACTGACAGGTTACGAGGGGGAGGGGGTATACCATTTTTTTACCACTAGGACGACTTTCATGGAACCATCTACAAACCTTGGAAGATTTTAAGTCTTTCCTAACTCTTAAAACAAATCCTCATCCCTCAATGGCTATCGGGACATTGATAACATCCTTTATTATATTCTTTATTTATAAAATCTTACATTTATCTACGTTTTAAGCTCACTTACCACTTGAATTACCACTCAATGAAGATTATCGATAGAGGATTGTAGCTTTATTCTGCATCTATCGTTAGGCACGATTCCAGGCAACTTCAGGTGTGAGGAATTGACCTAATCAATACCATTGGTACATTAAAATAAACCACCGGTTTAAATCTGATCCTTGTGGTAGTCCGATGGTTACAAATCCTGATTCTGCTGAAACTCTATTGACTCTATTTTGTTTTCTTTCAGAAAACCGAAACATCACCATTTCAACCAATTTTTCCGGTTGCCATGTGCAGCAATTTTGTTAAGCAGCCGTACGGCACTGTGCCAAAGCTCTCTCTGAATTTTAGATAAGAGTACATAACTCACTCCTTCCCTACGCACCGAGTCGTATTGCTGAATTATTCCAGGGGCAAAAGGATTTGCCATACAACATATACACTACCCATAATTCAAAAAAACTATGTTGTGTGTCAAGTATGATGATTTAGGGTATTCAACGATGTCTTTGATTATTGATTCAAAAAAATTTTAACGGGGGAATTTAGAGTAATGTCCAAAACTAAAGAACAAAATACCAAAATCTATATTTTTTTTTAAAATACTCGTTTAATTTACATAAAACCACAACATATATTTTGAAATTTGCATCTAGTGATCTACAAGTTTCCTTTCATAGAGCAGCGGAAAAAAAAGTTACGAGGACTATAATGAATATTTGAAGAAAACATTCGTCCAAACTAGAGAACGACAACTCAGTTTACAAGTAAAAAGTAACGTATGTATGACAACACTGTCCGCGTGTATCGTAGACTGCTACTGGTGGTGAAGGAATGACACTGTCTGACATTTCGAGGCATTGCATTTGGTCAAAAAGGGTGATTTCAAGCCTTAATAAAACTACCAGGATACCGTGTCCTGCGAATGGACGAAGAGTGGTCGCCCTCAAAAACACACTCCTAGGGAAGATCGCACGATGCCTCGAATACCGATAAAGGACCGATTCGAAATAGAAGCCGGTATTTGATGCCATGTTGCCGAGACCCTGAACCTGAATGCGTCTCGCCCGGCTGCCTCACGTCGCTCTAAAGAGATGCGACTCACAGCACGCGCCCCTGCTAAGAAATCATTCATGAGTAAAAAGAATAAAGCTGCTAGGCCTGCTTTTGCAACTGAGGGGCCCTGCGTGGTGCTGAAAAGTGGGAAAGTTGTTTTCAGCGACGAAACCAAATTTAATTTGTAAGGATCGGATGGGAAGCAACATGTGAAAGATCGACTCCCACATGCAAAAGGAAAAGACGGTTAAATTTTGAGGCGGGAGCGTTATGGTGTGGGACGTTTTCAAGCGTTGAAATCTGTCCGCTCGTCCGCGTACACAGTCAGTATACAAGAATCTGCTTCAGGAACATGTGATCCCCTCTCTCCGAACATAGGGGCGTTCGTAGCCTGTTTCCATGCGGAGCAATGTTCCGTGCCACACATCAAAGAGGGTAAAGTAGTTATTTGATGCTGAAAATCTAGACGGGAAGAATTGATCCGCGCAGAGCCCTAATCCGACGAATGCTGAAGATCTCTGGCAAAGATTGGAAGAAGAATGGACCCAAATCACGGCCGAACAATGCAACAAATTGATGAAATCTTGTGACCGAACATACACTCCTCATTCAGAACAAGGGTCCCTATATTTCATATACTTTGTTCAATTGTCTATCATATAATTAGATTGTTCTCTGAGTATTGCTGCATTTCTACTTGTTCTCTAATTTTGGGCGCAGCCTTTCTATACAACGGATTACTTTTTCCGATCTTTTTTTTAGCCGCTGTTCGATGAAATGGAACGGGTATTATCAGAGGCAAATTTAAAAGTATATTCAAAAGTATAAACTAGTATTTAGGAAAATCTAGATTTTGGTATTTTGTTGTCTAGTTTTGGATGGATACTGTATTTATGAGGTAGAAAATCAAGGGAACCTTCCGCGGCAGAGAACGGTGAATACGGGTAAAAAAGATGTGTAGAAAAATTATGAATTTCTTAAATTTTCAGTATTTTATATATATAAAGGTTAAATAAATTATGCGTCCTGCATAATTCCTTGATTTTGTCGTAATGGAACCATTAAGGCGGTAAATAAGTTGTTGTTTGGTCGTAATTTCCATTTGGTGTAACTCGTCCTTTTATGTGCACCATAAACTCTCAATGGAGTTCATTCATATCCGATGAAATTCATAACCATGGTAGCAGTTTGACAGCATTTTCTGTACATATTTTGCAGTGTGACATGGGTCCAAGTGCCGTTGGAAAATCCATGGCCTGTCGTCATACAATTCACTTATTTGAAGTAGTAGTAGTAGTAGACGGGTTCGTAGTACCTCTATGTACTTTCGCTGGTTCATTGTTGCCTCGAAATGTGCAGTCAACTTGTTCCGTGTTGCAGATATCGCCATAATCTTTTACGGAAATTTCACCCTCTTCTGAAGACGTTCGGGTTTTCATTCTTCACCATCACCAAACACTGCAATTGTCGATTCGTCCCCAAAAAAACAATATTTACAATAATAGAAAATAATATTTGAATAGTAGGACATCCAGAACGAGACTTTTACAGTATCACAATCAGAAATTAAGAGTCGGTAGGAAAATCCGTTACTTTTTTTTATTAGTTAGTGTAAGAAAATTCTTTATTTTTTATTATTGATTATATTTTATCAATTATTTTATATAATTTATTATAATTTATCAATCATACATAAATTATATAAATACCCTAATCCACCATTTTAGTATTACTTGCTTTCATTTCTAAGAAGTCCACTCAATGTGATTTCTAGCCGAGGCAAAGCGTCAAGTCCCATTCAAAAGGGCATTTATACAAAATAGAGTTTTCCAAAAATACATAATATTTTTTGCAGTACTGTAGAGTTCGATAGGCAAAAATAGGAAACCATTGGGATCACCAAAGACTGGGTAGCACGTAACTGACCTAAACTTGCCCCGTTGTGCAACGAAGGCTGATAACTATTCAAGTTCACGGTTAGAAGATAAATTGTGGCGACCAATACCTTGAGAGCTGTTAAAATTAACTGTATAGCAATTTGACATCGCGGTTTCTCAAAATTAATTTCTCGCCATGAAACAATTAGCACCAACTCGATAGCCATGCCTGGCACCAACATTTGCTGGCGTTCGCGGGTTACCCCGAAAAGGAGCAAGTAAGGAAGCACACGCAAGGAGATAGCCCTCGCATCAAGGACGGTCATTTTCTCTAACATTCCTACACTCATGGCAAGACTGTCTCTACAGCAATCTCGATTCTCGATGCTCAATCACCCCCCTTCGGATTGCCTTTCCATCGTTAAAGTCACGCCGGTCTATTCTTTTGCGGTCTATCCTCTGCTGTCGCCAATTCCTATTCTGCTTTTGTTGTTTTATTTTCATTTTTATTCGTTTGGAGTCCATTTCGATTAATTGCGGCATGTTTCAAGTGGGATGGGGGAGTTTGTATTATCCATCTTCGTAAACGACTTAGATTGACGGTTATTAAGCAAGATTACCCAATTTCGCGGACGATGCTCTAAAGATGTCATGTAGAGGAACAGGAATCGGGTAGAGAAGAAATAAAGCCTGAACAAAACTAAGTTTTAATTGGTCTGTCAAAATAGCAGATGAGGTTTACTCTAAATAAGTGTAAAGTATATTATATCTGCTCTCGAAATGGAAACTTATATTATATAATACGTCAGGCGGTAAAAAAAAAACAACAAAAAAACGTGATATCGGTATGTTAAATTCGAGAGACTTCAAATTTTCGAAATACTACATCCAAGCGAATCGATCAATGGGATTTGTTGCGAGAAATTCGGAATATAAAAGTAGAGAAATAGTACTTTTATGGTTTAAATCAATAGTGCATCTTCAGCTGGAATAAGCAGGCCATTTGTGGTTTCCATAGCTGACAAAATATACATATAGCAACATTGAAGAGTATATATACCAAAGGGCGATATAGATCATTCTAGCTCTGATTCTATAATTTCTGTTAAGTGGATTCATTTATTTTGTTCCTCGCATCGGGCTAGTGTTATATTCATCCTTCAATCTCCACCTTCGATTTTACTTAATTGATTATTTATTTATTATATAAATTAATTTCTTTCAGTTCGAATAAAAAAAAATAACGGTAGTTGCTCTTTAGAAGGAGAGAATAATTCTAGTTACCCTCATTCTAGGTAAAGGGTGTCCGAACCAAGCGCGTAATACAAGTTGTTATGGGCTGAGCCATTTTAGTCGCGTGCAAAAAATTACTGCCGGTCGGATGGTAACCATTTTACTTTTCAATGAGTTATTGGCAATAACATCGCAATTATTCGGCCAATTTGAATGGTATAATTGACAAGGTCCTCCCAAAGTTAGTCCGGGAATTATTAAAATAAAACTAACTAGGGGTCAGATTGCCCCACTCGTTGAAAGTTTTGAAGCTCGTAAGGTCATAAGTCCAAATAATTGAGAGCACGCGACTTAGGTCTGTTGACCTTGTTCCTATGGACTGAGTCTGTTTGCTGTTTTGTTGCAAACTCCTTTGTGAGAACGGACTCCAACCCATATACTTAATGAGTGTTGCTAATGGCGTGCGAAAGAGCAAAGCAGAACAATGAAAATCTTATAACCTTTGATCTCTGTATTAGGAGAGAGGTTGCGCCGGAAGGCGGGAGAACGTGGAGAGAGGGTTCGCGCTCTTCTCCGTTTAGCAGATGTTTTTCTCGTCATCTGCATTGGCTCCTCATTCAATACAGGACCTTTAAGGTCATTTCCTCTTGCAGATAATACCCTAAATGTTGCCCCCCACCCTAACTCCCAATCTTTGATCCACTACTGATTGTTCCTCGTAGTCGTCTGTGCTGGTTGGGCGATCGTGCTTTCTCTTATTTGCTGCGATAATGTGGAATGAGCTGCCTCCTACCATACTCTCATCTCCCTCCATCGGAGCCTTCAAGTGTGCCTAGAAGACCCATCCCTTCTCTCTAGGTTTTCCTTAGTGTGTGTGGGGGAGAGAGGGTCCTTGAAGCTATACAGAAATCCATATTTTTAATAAGGAAACAGCCGCCGTAGCTGGAGAACATACAATCCCTTCCCAATGACAGTCCTTTAGGATTCAATTGTATTAAAAATTCAAACTTTAATAGAATTAAAGCAGTGAAAGCGGGTGGTATACTCTCGAAACTAATATTCTTCAATAAATTCAAATGATGGCTAAGTCTTGAACGTGTGGCAGAGGAAATATGTTTTACTTTTGGAATTAGCGCCTGTTACACTTCACGAATTTGTTCACTAAGATTTACGATACACACAACTATACAATGCAGAGCAAAATAAGAGAACGATTTTCCTCTATTAAAATATTTTCAAAAATACGACGAGTAGATGAAGAAAACGCATAAAGGTAGGCATCCAATATATTTTATGAAGATTTCACAGGATACAATCGTATATTCAAGAAATTATACTAAATAAAATAACAAAATAAGAACGATTTTTTTCAGGAACATTCTAGAAGTTTCTTGAAATCATTTGGCAACATTTTGCACTGTAGGTAAGAACTGTAAAACCGCCATTGTTGTCGTACTCAGTAAGCAGAGATGCCACCACACGTGAAAGTGACTCCTGAGCTCAGAAATCTTCGCTTTTGAAGACTTCGGAGGGACTCTTGCTGCGATTTCAAGAGAGGGAGAAGGTCCAAGAGTGTGATTTAGTGCGTTCTGAAGTTATACACTGAAAATAAAAACTATAAATTTCCTGCAAAAGTCGGTCGACAGCGCATAACCACCGTCCGAACCAGACAGAGCTATTAGACGCTTCTCTATGAAAGATCCATTCGAGACTGCGGCAGGAATTTCTCGAAAAATTCTGACCAATAGTGGCAAAGAAGTGAGCCGTTTCACAGTGCATAGTCGCCTCAATGCATCTGGTCTAAAAGCTCGTTCGTAAGAAGAACCAAAAGGCGAGACTCGAATATGCTGAAGCTCGTGTTGTTTGGAGGGATTAAAATTGGGAGAGAATTCATTTCGGCGACGAAAGTAAATTTAATTTAGTTGGATCCGATGGCAGACGCTTTGGTAGACGCGCTGCAGATAACAGACTTAACCTTAAATGTTTTAAAAAGTCTTCCAAGCATGTATAAGGAAGCCTCATGTCATGGGGAAAGTTTTCGTCTGAAGGAGTTGGTTCACTAGTGCGAATTATTGGAACGGTAAATGTGAATGTGCACCTAAACCTCGTGGAACAACAGGTTATACATTCGCTCCGAACATATTTGAGCCAGCCAGCAATAGTTATGCATGATAACGCGCCATGCAATATTGCAAAGCGAGTAAAATACTATTTCAAACAATAATATAGCGAAGTAGTCTGCTCAGAGCTCGGACCTGAACCCAATGGAGAAACTCGGAAAGATCATTGGAGACAAAGTTTGAGACCAGCAGCCTTCAACTGTGACGGATTTATGAAACAAAATTGAGCAAGAATGGAATAAAATAACTCCAGAATTTTGAAGGAAATTTGGTGAGGTCCTGTGGTCGTCGTTGCGTGGAAGTAATAGGTAGCAAATCTTTCAACACCTCATATTGAGTGTTTTAAATTTCATCGTTGTTAAATCTTGCTTTGTTTCTAGTGTATTTGATTGCAATAAATTCTATGAATGATCGTCCTCATATTTTTCACGTGTCAATATTTTATTTTGTATAATTTCTTGAATATCTGATTGTATCTCATAAAATCTTTATACCAAAAATATATTAAATGCATACCTTTATGCTACCATGCAAATTTCATTTAACTACTCATATTTTGGAAAATATTTTAATAAATAAAAATAGTTTTCTTATTTTGCTTTGTAGTATATTTTCATTCCTCGCTCTTTTTCCCCCATTAGGGGAGTTTTTCGACCTCTCGCTGCTCCCCATAACTCCCGTAGTGTATTCCCCTCGTATCAGCATGGCTCCCTACCCGCCCCCCAGCCATTAAATAGGATTCTCTTCCTCACCTGCGGATACAAGGGGAGAAAACATCCTCGATTGCTGAGGACAACTCCGAAACAGTACAAGAGAAAGAGTGTGGCTCTAAACCCCTGTACCCCATCCATAGGAGGCTTCAGAGTCGACTCGATGAAAATAAAAAAAATCCAGGGATGATCATGCGGCCATGGCGTTTAGTGGGGGGAAAAAAAACAAAGAACGTGAATGGCAAGACCTACGATACTGAAAAACCCTCGCTAAACCCTTAAAAAGATAAAACACCTCACAAAAAAGTTCGCAAGTGAAAAACGGGATCCAAACGTACGAACCTAGTAGTGAGGACAACTGCCGCCTGGCATCCCGATGTCTTCCCTTGCCGAAGGCTACATCCGGTCTCAGCCGACACCGGCAGATCCCTCAAGGGGAGGGGGCTGACATATCCCCCCCCCTCCCCATCTGCAATAAATCCCGCGTTTGACAAAATCTATAAATTAATCTCGTTTACGTCGAGGCATAAATCCTGCGTCCTGTACGCGGAGGGAAGCCATCCTTCTGAAGGCTGGGTAAGGACGGAGGGAGGGGCAAAAACCCCCTCGGGGTAGGGGCTAAAAACAGACAATGACACAATAATTAAGGGCATAACGTGGGGAGAGGTCTAGAACAGACGGACTCTATACAGACTGCGGGGAGCGCTGCCCCCACTCCCCACCCCTATTACCCATTTTGCGAAATCCGTATGCAAGAACTTCAGACAGAACCGAATGGGAGGGGGGGCAACGAACAAGAAAGATTAAGAAGAAAAGGTACAAGAACTAATTGCTCAGTTAATGATCGCCCCGCCCCCACAACCTGAAGACAATGACGAGACCTGGCGGTGAAGCTGGAGGTCGGGGTAGGAGGGGGAAGGGGTAATGATCATAGGCCTACTTTTATTGATCGGGACGGGGTAGTGGCAACTTGGAGGGAGGGAAATAATCGCCGGGGTCCTAAATGCCACAGATGATCTCACCTGATCGACTCCGTCCCTTAAACGGAAAGGCGATCTTTTGAAGCACCCATGAACAAGGTCACAGTCAGATGAAAGAACAAAACAAAACAACCCCCCCCAAAAAAACAAAACAGACAGGCTGCGTCAATGGCCTCCCCAAAGCTGAAGAGAAAGGCGGAATCACCTAATTAAATCCGAAGGCTTCATTTACAGGCTTCATTTGTGACCTTCTTCATTTAACCCAATGGGTTAAATGAAGAAGGTCACAATAACATTTTTCGGGTCAACTGACAAAATGCACTACATACTTGCACATTTACCATGATATGCTAATTACATCAAATATTTAGCAAATCATTTAAAATTAACAGCTTTAATCAAAATATTTAACAACTGAGCGTTTTGGGCAAAACTATAAATGCTACTGAAATGTTGTTTTTTGTTGTTGTTTTTTTCATTGTGGTAGCCCATCTGGCGACTGCCTACTTGGGCATTAGTCGCCGTACTCCACACGGCCTAATACTAGGCTATATTATAAAACAAAAAAAAACAAATATGTAACTAACAAATAACCGATAAAAATAATGAGAAAAAGCAAGAGGACAAGAAGGAAGCATGCTCCGGCGTCGGGGGTAGGCCCGCCTCCCCTCGGCGCAGGAACATGCGACCTACAAAAAGAAGCACAAAGAAAGGTCAAATAAATGGGAGAAGGCCGGCTTCCTCCAAAAAGTCATAGAGTCCATAAGTCAATGCGCACGGACTCGTCCCGGGTACAAGGGATAAGCGGTAGCGACCCCGCTCGCCCCGGTACCGGGACACTGGGACAGGTAACATGCGCGGAGATCGCCCAGACTGGGACATTAAACAAGAATGTGCCGAACAGTCTGGGGGACAACGCAGTCTTCACAGTAGGGTGCTGGCGAGCGCTCCATCAAATGGCGGTGCGTCCCGCGAGTGTGTCCAATTCGGAGACGACAGAAAGCAACCTGAAGCCGTCGCGGCATTGGGGGTAGGTCCATGTGAACAGTCGCGGCGCAATGGCACGCAACTTTAAGTTCCCCTCGACCGTCTCCCATCTTCTTTGCCAAGCAGCCCGGAGAGCTGCCCGTATTCCTGCCATGCAGTCGGTGTGAGGAAGAGCGAAATGCTGGTCCGGTCACCCAGTCCTCGCGGACTCTTTGGCGCCCTCATTCCCCGCAATTCCTACATGTCCAGGAACCCAGCAGAAGATAATCTCGACATCCGCCCGGCTCGCCAAAATCGTGGCGTCACGGATATCGCGAACCAGGGGATTCGGAGATTCCAATGGCCCGAAAGCACTCAGGGCGCTTTGTGAGTCGCTATTAATAACAATCTGGTCTCTGAACCGGGTACGTCGCGTAATCTCCCGTACCGAGTGCTGTATTGCCACCAGCTCGGCCGTGAAGACAGACGCAGCGCAGCGTCTGGCAGAGCCCCGTTGACTTCAAACAGAGGGTTATACGGCGTGGAGGCCGACCCCCTCTTGGGACTTAGAGCCATCCGTATACACTGGCACGGTTCCAGCGTGACCTTTGTGAGTATAAGTGTCTTTATTCTTTGGACAATTTTAAAAGATTTGAAGGGAGACAGACAACGATGAAAAAAGGGATCAAAAGTGTGTCTTTAGTTGAGGTTGAAGTAAGATCCGTCGTGGCCAAATGTTTTGACGGATTCAAATTTTGTACTTCCAAAATGTATTGCTTCAGATTGTTTAACTACACTATTCACATGTTCCTGGGTTTAGTTACAGGATACTTAATAGTGCATCTGTAATTTCCATACGCTTTATGTCCTATGGCGCCTCCCAAAATACAAGTGAAATGGCCTAGTATTCGTTTTGGGACGATATCAACTTCACGGGTGATAACTTCCTTATTATTGGCATAATTTGCGGGTTTCTCTTTTTGAGGATTAAAATCGCGTTAAAATCTAGAAAGTTCCCAAGCTATGGACTCATTTATGTGGTGGGGGCGGCCGAGCAAGTTCGCTATTTGTGTCCGAACACACCTGGCTCTTAGGGAACAGTTTGATACCGGTTTTATACGACGCTTCTTGGGACGAAATTGACCCATGACAAAATTATCGGGGATGAACTGACTCGCGTGTGAGTCTACATCTCACTATGTCGGTCGGTCGGTCCCCGTTTTGCTTTTGCAATAACATTGTAACTATTCGGCCGATTCTAACGAAATTTGAAACTTATGTTGTTTAACATTTTCTTTCGAATGCTATAATTGCCAAAGTCCTATCAAGATTATCCCAGGAATTATTTTGTTTTGGCAATAACATCATATCTTTTCGGCCGATACTCTGCTAGGCTAGAGTAGGCTATAATATGCTATACTCTGCTAGGCAAGCCTAGAATAGGCTATGCTATGTAAGGATATTATAGGGTAGGCTATACTATGCTAAGATATAATGTACAAGGGTAAAATATACTATGCTAATTTAGGCTATAGTATGCTATGATAGGATATCATATAGTACATATGTTAGGATAGACAATAATAAGCTACGCTTGACTAAGGTATAATAGTATAGTATAGGCTATACATGTCTAGGATAGATAATTCTAGGCTAGGTTATGCTATGCTAGGCTACGCTATGGTATGCTAGGTTAGGCTATGATATACTAAGCTATGCTACACTAGGGTAGTCTTCGCTATACCAGGCTAGGATAAGCGAAGCTTTGGTAGGGTAGACTAGGTTATGTTATGCATGCTATGCAACCCTAGGCTAAGATCTAATAGTCTAGTCTAGGCAAAATATGATATACTATACTATACTAACTAAGGTAAGGTAGGCTGTGATATACTATACTAGACTATGCTAGTCTAGGCTAGAATAAGCTAACTATGCTAGGATAGGATAGAATATACTAGGCGGTACTAGGCTATGTTATGCTAGGCTAAGATAGGCCATACTATACATTCTCTGCTAGGCTAGGCTAGATTAGTCTAGGCTAACTCATACTATGCCAGGCTAAACTATACTATGTAAGGCTAGGCTATTCTAGTTGAGGTAATACTATGGTAGGCTATCCTACGGTAAGCTAGGTTTTGCCAGGCTACTACTATTCGAGACTATACTAGGCTATGCTATAAAATGTTATAATATTTTAGACAATACTAGGCTATACTAGGATATGCGATGCTAGGAGATACTATACTACATATAGTATATTATACTTTACTATACTATGTTTTCTATGCTATACTATGGCATGTTATACTATGCTATAATATGATAAGCATTACTATGCAATAATATGCTATGTTATACTATGCTATAATGTACTATGCTCTACTAGTCTAGACTATGCAATTAGGGTGTGACCATATTTTCGCCTTTCCAATTCCATAAATGAGGTGACAAAAAGTTAAGGCCCGCCATTTTAATTAAAAAAAATATATTTAATATAATTTAGTTCTGCTTTTTAATAAACCGTTAGAAAGTTGTGACTTTTTAGTCGCTGGCGACTCTACATCCTCACTATCTCGGTCGGTCCTCCATTTGCTTCTTTTTTTTTAATAACATTGTAACAATTCGGCCAATTCTAACGAAATTTGAAACTCTTGTGTTATTTTACATTATCTTTCAAATGATATAATTGGAAAAGTCCCCCCATATTAGCCCCGGAATTATATTGTTTGGGCAATAACATCATAACTATTTGGCAGATTCTAACGAAATTTGAAAGCCTTATGTTGTTTTACATTATATTTCGAATGATATAATTGCCAAAGCCCTCCCAAGGTTAGCCAGGAAATTATTTTGTTTTGGCAATAACATCATAACTATTAGGCCGATTCTAACGAAATTTGAACCCATTATGTTGTTTTACATTCTCTTTTGAATGGTATAATTGCTAAGGTTCTCCTGAGGTTAGCCCAGGAATTAGTTTTAGGGTCAATAGCATCATAACTATTCGGCTGATTCTAACGAAATTTGAAACCCTTTTATTGTTTTACATTCCCTTTCAAATAATATAATTGCCAAAGTCCACCAAGGTTATCCAGGGAATTCGATTTTTTTTGCAATAACATCATATCTATTCGGCCGATTCAAACGAAATTTGAAACCCTTAAGGTGTTTACATTCTCTTTCGATGATAGAATTGCCAAGGTCCTCTCAAGGTTACTCCGGTTTCTGTGAATTTCCCATCATTTCGGAACACAAGCTCAACCAGGAATATTCGCTGCTCAATCCTCAACACCATTATGAGAAGGCCAATAGGAACTGCGCTTTAACTCTCGGTTAACTGTGGCGAATGCTTACTTAACCTATGGAGGCAATATGCAGCGTCGTGTACACACATGTTTTCAGGCTGTCGTGTACAGATTACGTAACGTAAAGCGTAATATCTTAAGACCTGTTCAGACTTGTCTTCAGGCCTTTGGATCGACATTTTCAGGATTTACTTACTGTAGGAGAAAATGCAATATCGTAAATACTTCACTTTTATTAAAACGTTACTTAACCCTTTTCTACCGCACAGTAATTTTTAGGATACCCTGTAATATGGAAATTAAGTTTTCCAAATTTCAGGGAGTTTTACATCGCTGCGGTAACCAGATATGATCCCACGTTAAATCCAAAGTTCCCATTGAGATACGTATCAAACTGTGAAAATCGACGATAAGAAACGGAACCGACGCATTTATTTTCCGCGGCTTAACCTTTTACAGTCTTCCTTCATTTACTACTGGCGATCTCTCCCCGTATTCACGTGAGCAAATACAAAGAACCTCACAATTGAATCATCACTTTCACAATATCAATCTCACGTACTAATTCTTATCCACTGTTTCTTCCCAAGCTACATACTAATTAATGATCCCCCTCCCCCCAGAAAAAACTAATATATGTACACATATGCTTGAACCACTATCTCACTTTCACATACAGGTTGACCCCTAAAAATGAGCCGGAGTGTAAATGTCTTTGACTCATTGCGTTTGAAAATTAGGAGCGGATGGGATTAGTCGAAAGATGAGATTCTAAGTTATTTGGTTAAATGTTTGTAATTATCTCCTCTGTTCCAACAATTACTACGAGATTTTTTTTAAATAAAATCATTTCAAAATATCAAAGCGTTCAGAGAAGCACTGGTCTCTCGAATTTGGTCGAATGTATTGAGAGTATGGGATATACTCGTATTTTGGGAAATGAAAATACGCTAAATAAATCTACAGAATTCCCCCTTTCAATTATTTTTCATTTCTTTTTTTTTTAATTCAAAAACTTAATGATCTAAAACTGCCCCAAATACATTTTCAGATGGCTGTTCTATAATATTAATGACGTGTCCAAGTCCTTAAGTTCAGGGATGAGAAGGGACCGCATCGTGATTGCCTCATGTTCAAAACGCAATCTGCCTTCGTCCAGGAAAATCGCCGAAATTGGACTAAAAAAAAAATAATGGCAAATTCCGCATCTCCATTTGAGAGGCTAAGTGATTGGTGGGCGAAAGACAGGTAGGACTAACATAAAAAATGAAAACTAATATTAGAAAATATTCCAGGAACAAATCCACATCTACGAACGAACTAATTCCAAAGAATGCGACTGTGTGTGGATCGACAACACCCGAGGCGAAGGAGATCGAGTCATGGGAACAATAATGGGCGCTTTCCAGATTTCGGATATATGTTCACCCTGAACCAAAGGTGGACGAAGCAGAGGGTCTGATATGAGTCAGCCGGGCAGTTCCCCAAGACGACGCCCTTTTTTGCAACCACAAAGTCCTGCCCATCCAACACAGACACCCAATACGAAAATTTACCGACTGAATTATGGCGACATTGTAACAGACAAAGGGTATAGCTTACCCATTATTTAGCCCTTAACCCGCTGAAAGTGGGGACCCTAACGGTGAGCAAGTTTCAAACAAAGCCGTCATAATTCCAGAGAACAACACCGTTACACCCGCGACAAAAGAGGACTCGCAGAAGGGCCTCATCCAGAGCACTCGCTCTACGAGTGCCTACCGTACTCATTAACCCAGAGAGCTTCGAGAGCCTCTCTTAGTCTCATCGCCCTTGGCCTGCAATGGTCGAGCAGCCTGCGCACGCGAGGGACCCCCCTCAACCCCTACATCACCCAAGCCAATAAATTCGGAGGCGGAGGGAGATCCCATCTTCATTGGCGGCAGACAGAGGCCAGAGGACAACTCCGGATCGTATAGCAGCCGCTTCTTACGAGGCAGCTGCAGGACTGAGGGATGAGGGTTTCCGTGTGTGTGGTCGTTCCTTTAGTTCAACGTTAAATTTAGGTGAAAAGCATCATCTCCACAGAACCATAAAAAATAGAGGAATGTAAAATTATGAAGAATGGGAGTGAATAGAGGGGTTATATTTATTATCACCTTCCCGCCCTATTCAATTCCGGGCGAGGTTTCGCCCAGTTGGATAACGAAAACAGCATACAGATCAGAATAACTCACTGGCAAGTCCAAGAGCACCAGGAGCCAATCCTCATGAGGGGTGGGGAGTAGGAAATTAGTAGTAATATGTGTATATCACTAACTAACGAGCGTTTGGAATCCTTCTGTGGCTCAAGAGAGAGCCACTCTTTCCAACCTCAGGGGAGTATAAACCCCTTTCAGTGGAGTTCGGAAAAGGACGACCAAATTATAGAACCTTAGGGTAAACCTCGCTAACAGGGCGTATCAAAACCTAAATAGTTTGACACATATTCATACATACAAGCACCACCCGTACCGATCCTCACTAGAAAATAAAATAGGCCACATACTTATAGGCACTCCAGTGTGCATAATATGTACCTCTGGGCCCTCCACTGGGCATAATATGTACATCTGGGCCCTCCAATGAGCATAATATGTACCTCTGGGCCCTCCAGTGGGCATAATTTCAGTAAATCAAAATCACGTCGAATCCTGGTGAATCCACCACAGACAGTCTCGTGGGACGATGATCAGGTAGCCGCGCATTGGGTCGTCTGTCTCTGTTTCGTTGTGTATGAGTATATGTATCACTACATAGGCTTATTCAACATGTTCCGTAAGTATAGTGCTGTATATACTTTTAAGGTGTAAATGCAAATACATATTATGTGCGTGTGACTAATTTAATAAAAAAACAAAACAGCCGCACCATCGCCCAAAACACACCTGAAAAGAGAAAAAAAATCCATGGTTAATCAACAGTCATCAAACGCCCTATTTCCAGACACACACACATCATATATATGTATATATATATATATATATATATATATATATATATATATATATATATATATATATATATATATATATATATATATATGAAAAAAATCCCACAGGAAAATGAAAGACAGATTCCAAGTACTTTCGAACTTGTTCAGTTCATTTTTCTGTGTGACTTTTGGCATTTATTGCTCTACTCACGCGCTACTTTGTGAGTTTCTCATATATATATATATATATATATATATATATATATATATATATATATATATATATATATATATATATATATATATATATATAAATATCCCTGCATCTGCTTTTCATTTAGTTGGACGCATCCTCATTGGTTTACCCCACCTTCTATTCTCAATACCCAGCCCCCTAAACCCCACCTGGGTCTTCTACTCATTCTAACCCCTTAACACCCCTATTCATGTGGTTTGCTCGCATCAATGCCACTAAAAAAAAACCCACAACTACCTAGCCCTAAATCCTTAAAATCTGGGCACGATGTAGGAAACGACATTCCGATTCCCAAGGTTACCAACCTCTGGTTCGCGCTCCCCAGTAACTCAAGACGATCAATCCCTATAATTAAGATAGAAAAATGATTGAATGTGTATAATTTCACCCACACCTGTTCAGTGTCCAATTTAAAGGGCACCTCATAATATTCACCCTTTAGTCGAAATTTTATAAATAATTGGAAAGCTCTTTTGACTTTAAAATGTCATCATAATTACAAAATGTCAGCATAATTACAAAATGCCAACATAATTACAAAATGTCACCATAATTACAGAATGTCATTATAATTACAAAATGTTATCATAATTACAAAATGTCACCATAATTAGTCATCATAATTACAAAATTTTCTCGTAATTACAAAATGTCACCATAATTACAGAATGTCATCATAATTACAAAATGTTATCATAATTACAAAATGTCACCATAAGTAGTCATAATTACACAATGTCATCATAATTACAAAATGTTATCGTAATTGCAGTTATCGTAATTACAAAATGTCACCATAATTAGTCATCATAATGAGGGTGTACACATCCTCCTGACACCTTGGTCACAGAATTGTACGAAATTTACATCATTTGTTGGTTAAGATGAATAAAGTTCACATACTAAGTATGAGGCCTATCTGGTCATTGTGTTCATATTTATAGCAAGATCAATTTTTGGTCAAACTGATTGACCCCAAACATTTGAAAGGTCATAACTTTGGCCAGAATTAACCAATCTGAACGAGTTTAATACGAAAATGTTCAGGAGAAAGAGAGCTTTCAAATGAGTGGACGAACCATGTTTTTTAATGACAATTTTTGACATGATGACCTTTTTGGGAACTCTTTGACCTTTGACCCCGGCAAAGTGCAACTCAGTTCATCCCATTTTTTTTTCTAAAGTTACCTCTTTATATCCTACATAGCTCCAGAAAAAATAAAAATGGGATCTCAATGGGTTTAGAATCTATGGGTAATTATGTGACACTGGGTATACCATACCTACTAAAAGTATTATTGACCAGAAATTATGGTGATATCACATACCTACGTAAGTCCTAACCATGGCATGGCCTATATACCTCTTATATAATTTGGGGGAATCAATAAATAATACATCACTGCCTATATACACCTTATATACCTAGGTACCTACCTTATATAGGTAATCTTACCAAATCAATGTAACATGAAAAGCAGTCTTTAACTGCCTTTCATTAATCCTTAACTAATTAATGTATGTTTTTCTGATACCAATGTCATTTATGTCTTCAATATATAAATTAAAATAATTTCAAGATATCTTCTAAACTACCTACTTAATATTAATTGTGAGATTATCTGCAGATCCTAAAATAATTTACAGGTGTGTAATTTTGTTATTTATTTTTGATAATTTTGAAATACCTAATGATTTTTATACAGCTACCTACCTACCAAATTATTATATTATGAAAAAGAGGAGAATGATTTATTACTTATTAGGCATCTAAAATGAACACCATTAATTAATAGTGACTTTTGATTGATCACATATTTTTACTATGCCAAGCTATTTCAAATGAGAGAAGGCAATTTTCACCAAATCCTTTAATTTGATCAAAACTGAATGTACCTACAAAATATAGGTAGCTACACCCTCCAAAAATAGGTATGGAAGAAAGATTAAACTAAGAGTGTAATAAACCTATTCTCAGCAATGCATTATGATGTAGCCATTAGCTAACTTAATAGCTATTAGGGTTGAAGCGCTAGACTGAGAAAACATGAAAATAATTAAAAATAATGTTGATCATTGAATAGGTACCTACTCTTTTCTCGTGTTTTGTCCACTTCTGTGAACTTATGAAGAATCAATTCATCAAAAAGCGCTAATGGAAATGTTTGTTAGTTATAAACCAGTCTACCAATCTACAGCCCTTTGCACCTAAACTATGACCTATTTCTACTAAGATATAATACTTGACGATTATTAAGCACTTCTTTCTTTGCTTACCAATTTTCTAGGACAATGCAATGATTGAAGCAGCTATATTGATATTGTATAGTGGCAATTTTAAATATAATTGCTTCAATCATTTATATAGGTGTTGATTTTAATTAATTTATTGTATATTGTTTATAAACAGTAATTTACTATTTGGATATTTTTCAGGCTTTGTTTCATTAAGATAGCGAATCGAAAGTACTGCAGCGATCCACTGAAGATCCATAAATCCCTGCAAAAGAAAGACCTAAGAAATGTTTCTGCTCAGCTTTTGCAGAAGTTCTCATCTGTTTGTAGGAAGAAGCTTTCAGCGTTACCAATGGAGCAAAATACTCCAGAAGAGTCCGGAACTTCAGCATCTGAACAGGAGTTCAATGAAAGGCCTAGCCAAAAAGAGGATTCAGATGTTGTGGAAGTTGAAGTTGAAGTTGACTTACTGAACCAATCATTGTCTTTCATCGGTGAGAGTCCCTTTGATAATAGGAAAGCCGAAAGGCATCCGACTTACGTACCTGAGAAAAGGTTAAAAGTTGAAGAATCTGTTAGGAGAAAGTTGGATTTGGTCAGGAAAACAAGGAGATGATCCGCAAAGATGTAACGTGAACTGTATGCCAGAAGTCATCAAGTCTCTAAAGGAAAAATATCGGCAATTAAGCCGTACGGATCAAATCAGAATTCTAACCATATTTGCAACCAGTATGAGCGTTAGAAAACTCATAAACGAGTTCGATTGCTCTCAGAGAATGGCCGTACAAGCTCACCATATACTAAAGGAGAAAGGAATGTTAGCTTCACCTAACCCTAAGCTCGGCAGAGTGCTTCCTGAGGAACTAAAATCTTTAGTCCTTGAATATTATCATAGTGATGACATGAGTCGGGTTTTACCAGGAAAGAAGGATTGTCTAGTAGTGCAAATTGAAGGGGAAAAGCAGAGGTTACAGAAACGACTCGTTCTCAACAATTTGAAGGAACTTCATAGCAGTTTCAAAGTGAAGTACCCAGAGGTAAAAGTATCATTCTCAAAGTTTGCTATGCTACGGCTACGTGAGTGTGTTCTTGCTGGAGGCAGTGGAACTCACTCAGTATGTGTATGTACAATAGATCAAAATGTAAAACTGATGATAGTTGGATCCAAAATGTCTGATATCACTGATCTACCCTCTTACCATCACCTAGTTGCCTCTGTCGTATGTAATCCAGCCCGTCCAGCATGCTACATGAGATCGTGCGAGTACTGTCCACCTGTGGATCAACTAAAAGCAAAACTATTTTGGATTTTATGAACAGGAGAATGGGGATAATATTGAATTCAAACAGTGGACATCAACTGATAGATCTGAGCTGGTAATCATGGTATTATCGCTTGATGATTTCATGGATAGATTTTGTGTCGAAACTTTGGTGCGACATGATTTTGTTGCAAAATCACAAGCATAGTACTTAGAAACTGTGAAAAACAATATTGCAGATGGTGAATTTGTAGTAATTGGGGATTTTTCAGAAAACTATTCATTTGGAATACAAGACGCAGCCCAGGCGCCTTGTATTACACAGGCGACAATACATCCTTGGGTGTTTTATCAAATTAAAGATGGAAAACTCTGCCATGACTCATACACCATAATTTCAGAGTGTAACATCCACAATAATGTGTCAGTGCATCTATTTCAGCGAATGTTGATAGAGTATCTGAAATCAGTATTCGATACGGTACAGAAAATTTACTACTCTTCGGACGGATCTGCACAACAGAATAAAAACTGTAAATCTTTCAGAATCTTTGCTGGCAAAAGGAGGAATATGGTATAGAAGCAGAGTGGCATTTCTTTGCCACTAGCCATGGTAAGGGCCCATCAGACGGCGTAGGTGGCACCATCAAAAGGGAGGCTATTAAAGAGAGCTTGAGAAGACCCTGTGACAAACAGATTGTATCCCCAAGAGATTTGTTTGCATCCGCTGAAACTCTTGGGAATATGAAGTTTGGATATGGAACTCAAAAGGAATATGAACAGGAGGAAGAACTTTTGAAAACCAGACCTGTGATCAAAACTATTCCAGGCACACAAAAACTTCATTCGTTCATTCCAATATCAAAGGAGGCTCTCAAAGTTCGTCCATTTAGTCTCTGTGAGACTTTTAGATTAGAATCAGTCACAAAAAATATTTCATGACCAGTGTTCAATGGAAAATTTGCAGGCTATGTCACTGTGATTTACGATGGACATTGGTGGCTTGCTTGCATAACCGAAGCTTTTCCAGAGTCACGAGAAGTGACTGTGAAATTTCTTCACCCGCATGGACCCTCTCACAGTTTTTGCTTTCCTGAAATAGAAGATTATTGTACTATGGACATCTCTGACATTTTGGTGTCAGTAGAACCAAAAACTGCAACAGGAAGAAGCTACACAGTTAGCAAGAAGGAGTCTGATGCAACAAACAAAGTGATGGCTCTGCTCAAATGAGTACCTAGGTATTTATTAAATAATGTTTTGTCTAAAAGTTTTTGTTTACATTTTTGTCTTAAATAATCTTTTGTCTAATGTTTTTTTATAGGTAATAAAAATTCTAAATTTGTAATATTTGAAAGGTATTATGTTGTTTGTCTCGCATTTCTGAAATGATTAAAAAATAATCTCTTGTTTTATTGAATCCAAGACTGAAAAAAGGCAGTGCAGCCTAGGAAGGGGGAGAGGTTGTGTATGGAAAGACTGAAATATGATGACCATGTCAAGATACATCAAACTTTCTCAAAAGCACTATTTACTAACACTGTCTGATGTCATAAACGGATCGAAGTTGCACTTTAGCCAAGGTCAAAGAATTAAAAAAAAGGGTCATCATGGCAAAAACTTCCTAGGAATGTCATTCTTCCACTCATTTGAAAGGTCTCTTTCTCCTGGGCATTTTGGTACCAAAATCGTTCTGATTGGTTATCTCTAGCCAAAGTTATGACCCCTCAAACGTTTTCGGTCAACCAGTTTGACAAAAAATTGACCTGGCCATAAAAATGGTCAAGGGTGACCCAGGGCCATAAAAATTGGTATGTGATGCAAAAAAATCATCAAAATCCATGACCTAGTATCGAGATTTTGCCCCAAAGTGGGTACACTTCACGTAGAATGCCCCCAAAATGTCATCCTAATTACAAAATGTTATCGTAATTAGTGTCATCGTAATTAAAAATCTAATAATTACAGTCACCATAATTACGCACATGATAATTACAAAATGTTATGATAATTACAAAATGTTATGATAATTACAAAATGTTATCGTAATTACAAAATATCATCTTAATTAAAAAATTTATAATTACAAAATGTCATCGTAATTAGTCATAATTACAAAATGTTATCATAATTACAAAACAGTCGTAGATGAGTTAAGTTTACAAATGGAACCAAGAAGACGGTGATTTATTTATTCACACACTCAATCAAAATGTCCTCAATAGGGTGATGATTTTTTGACTTTTTTTTATCAAAAATTATTTCCTGTAGCACGAATGAATGAACTTTTACCTATTAATGACAAAAATTACTTTTATTCCATTGAAATATTGAAAAAGGTCACGCACAAACCACTTTGAAATGTAATATAGGACATTTTAGTATTTTATACGTGTTAAAAATATTTATATTAAATATATACGTCATCAAACAGACTTGTGCAATAATTTATGTACCATAGAATTGTATAGAATTTTCCAGAAAATCATCACGTCATCACTTGGGCGATTTCTGTAGAGTTCCAGAATTTTCTTCAGCCATTTCGCGTGCGGTATATAAGCGAGATGTTTAAAGCGGGTAGTTACTAGTTCAGTTTTAACGGCGTTGATATTATTATTGCCTTATTATAATTGTTGTGTATTCTCCTGCGTTTATTTTAAAGAGATCCTGGTATTATTTGGTAAGCTAATTTGCTTGTTTTTTTCTAAAATATATAAAAGCTCAATAACAATTTCTTTAATTTTTTACCTATTTAATATTTAGGTTTACGTTCTATTTCAGTTGCTGAGTACAAAACATGTCGTTCAAGAAGAGCTTTTTTAACACGGAGAAGAACAAGAAACCTGGACAAATAACTTAGTCCAGTTTCAAGCACCATCAAGAAGAAGCAACGTGGCAGTTTATGAAGCACCCTTAAGTGAACGGAGTCGCATGCCCCTGAAAATCCACGTCGTTGAACGCTTCGAATTTCTTGAATCCACCGCCAAAGAACGGAGGGAGAGGATCAGCCTAATTGTTGTGGAGCTAAACCTGAACATTGAACTTCCCGCATGTATCTGATCAAGCCATTTGTGCAAAACTAGAAAACCTTCTGAAAGACTATGAGTACTGCAGAAAGAAACAAAACTTTAATTCTTTGAATGAACTATTTGACGTGACCAAGGTGAAAGGCAACTGGTTGTGCAAAGAAGATGAGAACCTCTATAAACAGTAAATTTAACCAAAGGCCAGGTTGGTTATTCCACTGTTAAACCTGCTAGTGCCAAGACCATCCACCCATCCAAGCGAAAGAAGGCAATGGAAGCGACTGTGTCCCCACTTTCCAGTTCAGCACCACCTGATTGTTCCGAAACTAGCACGGACTCATCCAATAACAGCGAAGACAGTTCTTGGGAGGATGAGAATGCAGTATCAACGAGGAAAAGGAAGCATAACCCAACAGGCTTAGCAAGACTCCTTGCTACAAGCTGTAACAATTGCAAAAGGGCTCCAGGGTGTGTTAGAGGAGTTCAACCTGTGAGGATCAATTGTTATGCTTGTCGCCGACACAACAAGCGTGAATACCGGCAAAAAGACAAGCGTTGTTGTTCGACTGCAGCAAACGTTCGAAGATAAAGGTCACCCCAAACCCAAGTTCATCAGTTGCCAGCACCATGTCCTGGATCGGATTCTTCGCGTTGTCATGGACGATGAGCTCCATGGGTCGACTAAATCCCCAAACATAGAGTACTTCTTTGTGCAGGATTTGATGAGCAATTATGATAAATTGAAAGCAGCCTTCAGCAACGGTAAAACTGAGATTAATGAAACAGGCGGCAAGAGAGACGACATGAAGTTTCTCTATCGCCTGACGCGTGTCTTCCGTCACTTCACTGAGATGAATGAGGTCCCCTTTGTAAAGTTTCAAAAGATCCCAAACATCAGCAATGCACGTTGGAACTCTCGTGTCATTTTAGCCCTTCTTACGTTCATTCTGATGCCTGACACCCGGAGCAGGCTGCGTAAAATCTGTTCATTCATTTCTTACTCATGGGCTGACCATTGGTTCAGTACCCACTTGTTCCTGCTGAAGATTTTTATTAACTATTTGCAGCTCTGAATAAATACCCAACAGGTCTCAAATGCTTGAAAACCCCCTGGAAAACAGAGGAATCTCCAATCAATATTGCCCGAAGCAACCAGTGCTGTGAGCGTGCGGTCAAAGTTATGCAAAACTTGCACGGGTCCTGCCGCAACAAGGACAACTTATCACTGAGATTCATCCTGTCCAGTGACATTATTGTAATTAATTTACTTCCTTGTGTTCAATCTTGTATATGCTGCCAGTGACTTCAAAAACTGGACAAAAAAGCTGACAAATAAAAATTTTTAAATTATTTTGTGCGTGAAGTTTTTTATCAAATCACCTTGAAAGTAAGATTTTATATAATTTTTAATTAGAGTTCATCAAATTATGACACAGGAATATGAGGTTGTAAAAAAGTCATCACCCTAGTCCTCAATGCGATGGGAATTTGAGCCCCTAAAAAAATGACCGATACTAAGCTGACCTCCCCTCCCCCCGCCAACCCCAACCCCCACTCCACTGAGATTTTGAAATAAAAAAAACTTTCCCCAAAAGCAGTAGAGTTAGGGGAATGAAAAAGTGCATCCATCGCCTGAGTACCCTCCAAAACAAGACTGGTCGCAAAGGATCTGGATAGTAGGCACGCAACTCTCTTAAGCCCCCCACTTTGTCGGGTGGAGGGGGAAGGGGTTAGTTGACGAGACTGACATTATACCCCAAGAATGAGGCATTATTGTACATCCACCCAATTACTAAGGATAGCCAATGTCCCTTAACCTTGCGCACGGCGAACAGAAAAATATATTTGCCACGGTTACACCAAAAGCGACCCATTTCAATTGCTTCACGACGATGCGCGAAGAGTGAGGCGCTACTATCTACTCCGAAGAAAACCGCGGGTGTGTTCGCAATAATTTGGAACTCAGGCTAAACTAAATGCCACTGATTTATTATCATCATCATCACCACCACCGTCCTTATCGTCATCATTTAATATTATTATCATTATTATTAAATTTAAAGCGAAATCCAACGAAGGTATCTCTCGCATGAAGTTTGTAAGGAGAGATCTGTAAAGAAAGTGAAAATGGGTTTTATCAGGAGCTGGAACCGGAAGAACACGCAATCATCTAGATGTCAACTGCAGCAATGATGTCTATACCGCACCCAATGCCCCCTTGCGGACTAAATGCCAGTGAAATATGCGCGGGATGTCGGCTTCAAATGTGAGAAACAACGTACACATTTATTAGACAACTTTTCTTTCCCTATTAAATCGTTAATCCTCAAATATTGGTCCTTGGCTCCAAAACGCACTCATCCCTGTCCATTGACATAGTACCACTACCGACCTACATATACGTGAAAGCGACGCTCATGAACGTGTGCTGGCACGGTAGGAACAGAGCGACGGGCTACATAAAGGTATGAATAAACACGATCACAAACTTTATTCTGGTTCTCTTTAATGAGTGCTCAGCAGCCGACATAATATTCTCGTCCTCCCCTTTCAACTCGAATGATGCTTTCAGGAAGACCGAATGCCAAGATCGTTCGTTTCCATGCCAACTATAAGCTAAAATAGACTTGTCATCGTAATTATAGGTTAAAATAGACTTTCCATGTCAATTATAGACTAAAATAGACTTCCCATGGCAATTATAGGCGAAAATAGACATTCCATGGCAATTATAGGCGAAAATACTTTCCATGGTAATTATAGGCGAAAATTGACTTTCCATGGCAATTATAGACTAAAATAGGCTTTCCATGGCAATTATAGGCGAAATACTTTCCATGGTAATTATAGGCGAAAATAGACTTTCCATGGCAATTATAGACTAAAATAGACTTTCCATGGCAATTATAGGCGAAAATAGACACTCCATAGGTGAAAATACTTTCCATGGCAATTATGGGCTAAAAGAGATTTTCCATAGCAATTATAGGCTAAAATAGACTCGAAAACGTAGCCTTTTCGCTTGTATTTAAGGACCGTGCGAACTGGCGGCGCGCTGTGTTTTGGGTTCAAGCGGGGAAGTCTCCTCTTCGATAAGGTGAGAGCATCAAGAATCTTGACGCTACGCAAATCCCTAAGCCAGTCGTCAGTCAATCAAAAGACGATTTAAGTAATAATATAACACGATGTATAACCACAAGAGAATCAATGCGTGATGTAACCAAAGGAGAGCAAAGCTCCAATTTATTATTAGGAATTATTAAATAGGGTCCTTTGACTACTTAAGTCACGTACCTACCTACCACACGCACACTTCCTGACTTCATTTTTTTTAACAAACATCTCATCAAACCACTTTCTAACGGATTTGCTCCAGTTAGTTTCGATTTTTTTCACCAATTAGGAGAAAGAAGAAAAGGTTGAGGATACGAAAGAAAAATAAATAATAGGAATAACGTGATTAAACTTGAGAAAACAAAGGAACCCAAATGGTCCTTAAGAGCAACTCTTACCAACAATCCATAACTATTTTGAGGATAGTCCAGGAGAAGAGAGGACCAGGTGTTATTGGGCACAAGTTACGAAATGGCTTGGTCATGGGAACTCCCTAGATCTTAATTCAATTGAGAACCCCAGGGGAGGGGGGGGGATCCTAAAAAAACCCTACGGGTTAGATGCGGAGACCGTGAATAAATCAAACCAGGAACGGAGATCCATCGCTTAGGATTCGCTCTTAATGTTGACATCTACCAAAACAGTTGGCCATGACTGTACGTTCTGGGACCAAGGGGGTGACCCCCCCCCGGGAAGATCACAGGCACTAATAATTCAAACTTCCCCCTTTAGGATGGGGGGTGATTAGTAGGCACTGAGCCGGAAGTGGCTCCAAGAAAGCCTCGCACACTCGATAAAGGAAGACCAGGGGGGGGAAGGGGCTTATAAACCCACTGGGTCCTCTCTAAGACGACCTTCCCCCCCTACTTGCCCCTAAGAGGAAGGTCAGAATAGGGATAGGGGAAAAACCACCTCGATCGGGAGAAAAATGAAAGTTAGTCATAGGCTACATTTTCACTGCCACTGACCTTGTCCTTTGGCCGCCTGCCCAGCACTACCCAGCTATGCCCTGGCTCGCCCAAACGAGCAACGCCCCAAAGCACACCTGATTATCCAGGAATGTCCCAAAAGGGCCCCTGAGTCATACCCCACGTCAAACCAATTCCATAACCTTTATAACTTGGGGAAAAAAAGTCGAAAACCAACGAGCGGCTGCAAACATGTCCCGAACATAACCCGAGTAGACTATATATTTGAGGCAGGAGGGCCTGGGAGATCGCGTAACTCTTCCTCACTTTGATCCCAGTCTGAAACCCACATGTGGGAAAAAAGAAAAGCAAACTGTGCAAGCCATTGAGGGCACACAAACACAGGGTAAGGAATGGAGTCAAAAAGGCTCCAATGAACGTTCTTACGAAAGCCCCCCCTCGCCCCTACGACCTTAAATCTCACTTCCTACCAGGTCAGAAAGTGAACTGGGGGGGGGGGGATATTGAGGTGGCCAACAGCACCCAGTAGTGACTGGTATATGGGGGTACAGAACAAGGAACATCGAGAATGGCAAGAACACCAAAATTGGATGAGCAGAGATCAAGTGAATGGGGGGAGGGGCGCCTGTCCCCAACCTCGACCCCTTAGAGATACCTCCCATCCCTCTCACGACCCCCCCCCCAAAAAAAAAAACAAAGCTTCATCCGGCTGAATTCCAGCAACGCCTTTAAATAACAAAAAACAACAACCTCGATTCCTGTCCCATTTTTATACACGCCTCTTAAAAGGATAAACGGATATTTTGAACACAATACTGGACAGCACCAACGATGAGGGGATTTAGCCGCTCAGTATACAGATGGGGGTGGGACAGGCAACAAAGCAGAAACGATGAAGATAGAGGACGGGGAACAAAGATGAAACTATGAAGGTAGAGGACATTCTTACTTATAAGACTGAAATAAAAAATACGAACAATTAGATCCAGTACAGGGTGTCTGTTAAGGATGCCTGACCAGCCTCGTTTGCTACGACACTAAATTTTAATCGCCCCTCATAATATATATATATATATATATATATATATATATATATATATATATATATATATATATATATATTGCGATCCTTCCAATTCACTCGACTTAACTTCACTCGACGTGAAGTTAAGTTGCAATGGAACTTATGTATACTTCCTACTTGTTTCATGGACTCCTAGCACAAGTGCTATAAAATTCCCACAGCATGCAACAGCCTCCCGACTCTAACCTGGTCCCTCAAGACAGCCTCACAGAAGGAGCAGCCCCAGTTAATTGGGGTAACGTTTAGGGTTTCTCCCTAAATCTCCCAAAGCTACCGCTTCGGGAGCTATAAACAATCCACTTCCTTCGCTTAAGAATATTATCCTTATCGCAAGCGTCGGTCATCAGCCCCAAACACAAAGTTTCCAGACCCAAGGCTCACACCTGCGAACATGGAGAGGCGAGGGCTACGAAAGCTCGCCTCTGTAATTTCCCCATTCTTATCGCTCAAACATCAAAGACAGGCCCCCTTCAGCTAACGCTCCCCAATTTGTCTTAGCAATGTGTCTCGATCCACAATTGGTGAATTTTACAATACAATGAGCAGTCAAATTTATACCCTTGGAAAAAATAGGATGTAAAAGTTAGACTAATCAATCAGACAGATCAATTTCACTTTTAATTCACGTCCCCGTGACCGGTCCTTTCAATCTCCGCGTATCCCTTGACCTCGAGCAAAGAGGAACTTTTCCGATTCCAAATTGAGTTACGCGGACTTAAACCTCGTCACCAGCGCTTGACCAAGATCAAGTAACTCAGTTTTTCTCATTCAATTCCAATCAGTATTCCACCCACAGTAAAAATCAATTGTCATCAATCGTTTGCAGGAAAGATTGTTTTAAATATAATAAAATCATCTAAACGAGGCTCGTTTCATCCCTTGCCACGGCGACTCCTTGAACAAGTCAGGGACCGAACTCGCCCAGAAGACGTGGAATAAAAACCCTGCAATCCACAATCACAGGAATCCTGGTGACACTGCGGGAATGGAACGACATATATGTGTGCGTAGAGGAGGAAAGTAACGTCGGTAGGTAGGTAGGGAAGGACGGTTTGCAGCAAGGTAGCTAGATAGGTAACACAGTCAGAAGTGCCACAATCTTTTTAGCGTGCCTTGCACCCACATCCTTCATCTAAAGAAAACCACCAGGCCCAGAAAAAGGGAACCCTCCTCTCAACTCCTTTGACCACCCCTTGCTTTTTCCTGTGGAAAAAGACTCTCCTATACACCCAAACCCGTCTCCCCGCATTTGAAACCTGAATCAACGCCCCGATCTGCGCTTACAACCCGGAGGAGAGCTTCCTATAGATGCATGACTCTCGCAATGGCCAATTACGTAGAGGCACAGTCCAGTCCCACGGTGGCATTCCTGCATGGCCTTTCCTGACGCGCAGCCTCTCCTCAGTCACGAAACGGGACCGCATGTCTCGATCCCTACCTTTTGATTTCGTGCATACACACGCAGCCAAAATCAAATGGCCCGCCAAGTGATACATTCCGAATCGCCAGCGCGTCGTATTGAACTTTATGTGGATTTCATTATTATGTCGTGATATTTTGTCCATGATGGGAGCGATGAATAAGGCAACCTACCTACGAGGGGCGGTCTATTTAAGAAGCAGTAGCTCATCGCAGATCGTCAGTCACAAATCTTTCAACAATGGAGAAGGTTGAGCACCGCGCAGTGATCAAATTTTTACCAAGGAAGGCAAGAATGCAAAAGAGATCCATGAACGCATGGTTGCAGTGTACACCGACACCGCCCCTTCCTATGCAACCATTGCTCGCTGGAATAGGTAGTTCCGCCATGGTCGTGAGTCCCTTGAACATGACCCCCGTCCAGAACGCCCGTCAGACGTGACCAACGAGGACAATGTGGCCTGTATGGAGAGGATGATCCTCGAAAATCGACGGGTGAAGGTCGAAGAAATCGAGCGACAACTTGAAATATCACATGGAACTGTTATCAACATCCTCTACGACAATTTGGCCATGACCAAGGTCTCTGCCCGTTGGGTCCCTAGAAACCTCCCGCCCCATGATCGACTTCAACGTCGTCAAAGTCCACAAGGCCAGAGTTGCACAAGCTGCCCTGCGCGAGTGCGGATTCGAGGAGCTCAACCATCCCCCCTACAGTCCAGATCTGGCCCCTAGCGACTACTTTTTATTCCGCCAGCTCAAGGCTGCACTGCGTGGACGCCGGTTTGGGGCCGATGAAGATGTCCAGCGCGCCGTCCAGGAGTGGATTGAACAGCAGTCGGGAGATTTCTGGTTGTCGGGAATTCGAAGCCTCAGGGACAAGCGGCGCAAGTGCATTGAAGTCGAGGGTAGTTATATTGAAAAATAATAAAACACTTTTCCTCATATCTCGTTTCTTTATATCCGAATTGCAAAACTTATTGACCGCCCCTCGTACATACCGAATGTGTATGTTAATAGAGTAACAAAAAGGCGTGGACACACGTATTAGAAGAAAACACAGGAAATTGGAGAAAATTTCAAAACTTTTCCTTTTCAAAATTTAAATAAAAAACCAACGAGGGCATCACCCTCAGAAAGTTTGTAACAAGAGATGTGTAAAGAAAGTGGCGAAGGAGAAAGTAAAAGTGTGCGTAAGATTCATATATAGCCGCAGATCAATCCGCAAGGATTGGGATTGACAGGGCACGCAATCCTACAGATGCCAGCTGCAGCATACACCTGACACTATTTGCGGGGTACACAGTGCAACCGGGAAGTCGTGCCATTCTCCCCGGCTCAGGGGGCTTTACCCCTGCTATACCCCCCACCACCTTGCGGGCAGCGAAGCATAGTAATGTGGAGAAAAAGGATCAATTGCGGGAAATCTCTACGCCCCTTTAGCAGCCAGTTCTCATGTATGAATCCCGGACATCGAACCAGGAAAAGGGGCCTAAAAGCACCTCCATTCTCCCCATTGCCAAACCTACAAGAGCTAACGAACACATACCATCCATCCCCACTTTCTCACAATCCTATGTTTCCCCGAGGAAGACGGGTCGCCATGACGACCTAAAAAAGATCGCCCCAAGTAACGCCTCGTTTGGCAGATGCCATCCACCCCTTTGTCGATGCCGTACACAAAGATGGCATCGAAAAGATCAACCCTTCAGAAAGTCACTCGAAAACGGATTATAGAGAGGCCTAATAGGTTGGGAGCGCCCCCTCCCCCCCTTAACGGTTCTCAAGGGCGAGGAGCAAAATATTTTTTTATCCGCCCTATTAGGGGGTGGCTCCTTTCAACCGAGTGAGGTATATCTTTATTACTAAATAGGAAAATAATAATAATAATCATAAGTTGAAGTTGGGAGACATGCAATACGCTCCAGAACTCTCTGTCACACACACAGAGGGTCATTAAGAAACGTGGATTGGCGTGACTCTAAAATACCGCCTCAAGGAGTCTCCAGCGCGACCTGTACACCTTTCCGGGGCCATCAAGAAGGGGGAGAAATTGGGTGGGGGGTGACAAGAAATGACGGAGGGGTTGGAAGAAATATGGCCTGACCGAGGAGGGGGTGAAGAAGCAGAGTACGGTGAGGGGAAACTAATTTATTAAAGGGGTTTAAACCTTCTTTCACCATTACCAAGGCCGATCCAGGTGCCGGGAATAAGGGGAAAAGGAGACAGAACCAGAAAAAGAGAGAAAAAGGAAGGGAAGAAGAAAAACAAAACGATGAAAAATGGTGTGAAAGCTGGGCATCGGCATTTAAATGCTCAGGGAGCAAATTGATACTGATACCCCAAATCATGTACAATAGGTACTTCGTATTTGACACTTAAAACACCGAACTAGGCACTGGCACTACAAAATCATCAACATGAATTTGCACGTACTCACTACTAAGCTATATTAAAAAAGTAATAATAACCATATGCAAATAACAAATAACAACGATAAAAAGGACAACGGCTAAAAAAATCAACAACAAAAAAACAAAGCAAAAAGGCAAGAAGGAAGCGGGGTCCGGCGTCGGGGGTAGGCCAGCCTTCCTCCAGCGCAGGAACGTGCAACGGACAATAAACAGTCAAATAAAGTGGAGGAGGCCAGCTTCCTCATTGTCCGAAAGTCTGTGTGCACGAACCAGTTTCGAGCACAAGGGGCAAGCGGTAGCGACCCCGCTCGCTATACGGGGATAGGTAACGTGCGCGAATATCACCCAGACTTGAAGATCTAACAAGTATGTGCCGAACAGTATGGGAGACAACGGAGTCGTCGCAATAAGGTGTAGGGAAACGCTCCTCCAAATGGCCTTGTGTCCCGCGAGTCTGTCTAATTCGGAGATGACACAAAGTACAAGAGGGGGTACCTCCATCAGAGATGCAGCTGCCCCAGGGCGGCTCCGAAATTAAATTAGAAGCCTCAGACAAATGGTGTGAAGGGAGCCCCTCCACTGGTCAGAGTGATGCTGTCACATTATCACCGTCCCATCCAACACCAAGCTCGGGTGCGGCTTTTGCAAGAGGGATCTAATCCACAATTCTGAACCCTTTGAAAGCCAACAAACGAAATCTCGGAAATTTGTGACCACTCAGAAAAAAAAAGAAGCAGGCTGGTCGGCTATATCTCGCGCCCAGCCCCTCCTGCCTCTCCCAACTCGGACTTCTCATGTCTCTATCCTTGGTGCGCTATGGGATGAATGGAGTTCGCACCTGTGCAGCGACGAACACCTACCAAAAGTCGTCAAATGGACCACTGCACCCCCAAGGGCCGCAGCTCCCAACTGAGCACCCGGAGGGGCAAGGAGACAGGGTGGATTTCCCTTCTTTGGCACGATTATCGTGGATAGGACGGACCCGAGACTTGTCGTTAGCCTGACAGCCAACGAGGCATTAAAGCCCGTCCACCACAAGCAGTTGCCCCTTATGGACCCCCCTACACCGGACACAGGGAGGTGGTCAGCTCATTGCACGCAGGGAATGGGTTATTCGAAGAGTACACCGCTCTTCCCATTAATCGCGCCCCAACGCCCAGGACCCCTCAAGTCCTAGTCCCTTGCGACCTATGGGCGTTGTTTATAGAGGTTCCAAAGCCTCGCTTTTGACACAGCATGAGGTAGCTGGTCAAGTCCTTAAACCTGTGGAAACTAAAAAGGAGATACCCTTATAAAAAGTTGGAGCCGAAAAGGAAAAGGGCAACGCACCAACTTCCCCGGGAGTTGAGTCATCCCAGTGAGTCAGCAGTGCCTATTTGCAAACGAGCCGGCTGGACGTGCCATCCCTCTGGATACCTGACGAGGCAGTCCACTACCCCATCTCTCCGGGGACTCGTAGTCGGAGGCTGTGCTTGTCCCCCATGTTCCAGTTGTAGCAGGGGTGCTAGCTATGGATACAGCCTCCATCTTGGAATAATCGTAAAAGTGAGGGCATTGAGGGAAAATGTGAACGCACCACCTTCCGCCTCCATTGCCAAAGCGTTCAAGACAACCCAGCGAGTCAGTCTATTCCTATTTGCACTCGGGCAGGGGCGACTTGCTGCTTCTCCACCTATCAGATATTATTCCCCCGGAATGTGAAAAAGAAAACAAACGAAGAGAACAGATAAGGCGAAGTTATGGAGATAAAAACAAGGATCGTGAAAATAAAGAATTACCATTGACCTTCGTCTGGCACTAGAATTCTAACTGGCTGAATTATGATAGAATACCAATCGTATCGAATTTGAATACCCTTATCAATCTTCATGCCCCCATAATTCTCCTTAGCACACACACAAATAGATGACAATATGGAAGGACTGCATATAACGACTCCAAAGCTGGCATTCTCCCATTTTTCTCTCGCCATTCAGTGGCACTCACCCCCACCCCCTTCTCCCTTATTTCTTGGCAAGAAATATGTCGAATCAGCCATACGAAAAATGTGCGCAAAATAATCATGAATCTAAGATTAATCCAGCAACGTCGCCAAGAAAAGGTGCCAGAATTCGCCTGTTCAATCCAGGCACTCCCAATTGACACTGTGCCACGATGCAAGTAAACAGGGGGAGGTGAACAGGCGGTCACATATACGAACATTTGTTTACTGGGGGAAGAAAAAAAGGGGTGGGAGATGGAATAGATAATTAACAGACGGAAGAAAACAATCAGTGACGACGGGGTGTTATATAAATCACTTACACTCTAACTGATTTGCCCCAAGAGCTCTGATCTTCCAAACACTCCTCCCAAACAACCAGACAGTGAACACAGGAACTAAATATTCAGAGCTCAAGTCATCTCTTCGAGGGGAAATAAAAAAAAACACCCAAGGTATTAGAAATGACTGTGTGGGTGATAGAGCCGATGACATTCAACTCTTCTCTTTGACATTTTGTATCGGGTGACAGAGACTATCACAACACTAGACACCACCTCTTTGCCTTTATGTCGACTGCATCCACTAAACATGTTTGGGTCGGGACACAACTGGGCTCTTTTTGTTGTGTCTTTCCTTTTACGATCTCGTCTGGCGGCGGCCGAATTCTCCATTTAGGGAAAGAGGGAGGTGATATTGACATCTGAAAATGAGGGATGTAAGAACGCAGGGGCGAAATTTGGGGGGAAAAGGGTTTGAAAGAGGGGGATCCAGAATAAAAAGGACTCGAACAGAAAACACCACAAACCGCATTCCTTTTGACAAGTGCCATGCGAGGGAGTCCGCCCAATGAGTGCCATCCATTTTGACGAGTATCATCCGAGGGAGTCTTCCAAATGAACCCCCCCCCTCCTCCTCCCAAAGGGAAATCAAGATGTTCCCTAAAGAAGGGCCCCTTCTTATTTCTCTTCGGAATTTCCGAAGCTATTCTCATTTAGAGTTGAGGGGTAGGGAGTGGGGTCTCGGTGATGGTGGAAACTCATGCCATTGCGTGAGATGAGCCAGTTTGATAGGGTGCTGGGTGGAGTGGAGCAATGCATGTTCATAAGCAAAATGATGATGTTACGATAGAGAAAATGGAAGTATGTTGAGATTACACTGATAAAGGGGGAGGGGGTTATAATCTAATTTAAGGGAGAGGTGGGTGAGGGTGAAGACGTGCAGTCTTACGGGTAGTGATTGTGATGAGTGAGGTGCTGAAATAATCACGATTGGGTTGAAAGAGGGGAACCCCCCCGAAGAGGATACAGGGAGCTTGGTCAGCACAAATCTTCGCTTCTCATCACATTTGTCGTCAAAGTGAATAAAGTCTTCATCAGGCCTCGGGTCATCATCATCATCATCATCATCATCATCATCACAAGAATTAAAATCTCAACATCACCACAAGATTCCAGACTCATCATCATCATTATCATTGTTTGTAGAAACCCTGAGAATGCATCTGCCGTGTACCCGTTGTCCCTTTCCCCCGAATTGCCCCCTACCTCCTGCCTCCATGCAATCCTATTCAATATAACCCCCGCCCCCTCCGTTATCTATTCTCCCCCACTCATAAACTTTAAAACCCAGCTTCGCTTTAGAATCCTTTTCTACTTTCATCTCCAAAGTCCAATTATTCTCACGAGTTTTTCCTTCTTTCTTTCCTTCCCCCCCCCTCGTATCCCCCACAACAACTACCAATCCCACTCCCCCCCCCCTTTCCGCCGGAATACACTAGGGGGTAAAAGGTAGCTGGATTAAGGCTAGGGGAGGGGGGGGTATTATTAAGCGAAATGAAAATGCAATTTTCTCGCGTGCGCACGGAAGAAGCTCCCCCCCCCCCCCTCCTATACGACTTACCACCTCGCGCGCGTGCGCGCGCAGACACACACACACACACACACACACATATGTGCGTTCGAATCTAGGGGAGCTAATCTCGTTAACTCAATGTTTATTCTCATAATTGCCAGATTACCGTCAGGTCCATTACGATTACGCTCACGACACACATACACACACAACTGAAGATTGTATATGGGGAACACAGCGGACAAAAAAAAACAGACTAGAGGAATGGGGAGGGGCACTAAAAGGCACTAGGAACAAGAGGGCGCCTGTACCCTGACAAGAAACACTCATGTGTGCGCACGCATTAAGGTCAAATACAACCTAACAAAAGGTTGAACAAAAGGTTACCATAGAAACGGATACAGACTAGAAGAAGAAAAGCCCGTTGTCCCTAACTACTGGCCGGGATGTTCTTTTCTGTTTGGCGGCAGGCGGATCTTTTGTACCAAATTTTCGCCAACGCTGCAGTTTTGAGTGCTGAATACGAATATAACATTTATTTTTTTGAGGAATGAAAGGAGGTATTAAAAAACAAAATTCAATGCGTACAGTTTAGAACATTATTCTGCAAAGTTCCGGGAAGAACTGTCGATAACGATATCGTAGAATCAAATCAAAAGATGGCATATTGTTGTGATAAGATAACGGATGTCCTGTAAGAAAAATGGACCTTCATTCGCCCGCTATCACACTCACACACGTGTGCTGAGCTTATTGCCCCCAAAACCCCTATATCGCGGGGGAATGGAGCTTCCCTTCCCCACCCCCGAGTCCTTGCCCGCTGCGAGATTGGCCGAGACACAATTGTGCTCGATCTTGCCTAGCGAACATCTTCCTCCTCAAAATTCCCGACTCGTTCCGTTTCTCCCCTTCAAAGTACGGTCCCGTGGTTTTCGATGGTAAGGTCTCAACTTCGAAGCTACTGAAGGTAAGTAGACTATTTCTCATTTCCCGGGCGGACGGAACAAGTCCTTCAAATTTCCCCTCATATCTCCCCCGTTTCATTTAAACTGTGAACTAACGAAGGTTCGCTGAGCTTACATCGCTTAGAGAATCTCCCCTGAAAAGACCACGTTTATCTTTTTAAAAACCTTACTCTCATTTATCGGTTTCTCTTTTCCCTGGTCTTTAACCATTCCCCCTTTTGTTCATAGTCCAAATCGAGCATTCATAAATATACTAACTCTTCTTTCCATTCGGTACCCATAGACTCCATTGGATTACCCGTCTCCATTGGTCCCCGCAGATTTGGCACATCAGGGCCAAATCTTCAAATCCCGCCTTATTCTTTGCACCTAATAAATATGGCCCGGAGGCATTCCGCCAAAGAAGACGAGGCTGACAAGGAGGATTGCGGGGTGTCCGCAGCATACCCTTCCCCCCAAGCTTTAAGTACCCTATGTCTCCGTCTCCCAATCAAACCCCCTATTCAAAATAACCCACCCAGCCCATCCATTCCCCAACCAATCCCCTCCACGATAACGCCCGTCAACATCAACTCGTTCGTCAAAGGTCTTCTTCATTGAGTTGCCGTGTAACCCCCCCCCCCATATCCGCAACAAATCCGGGTATCGTGAGGGACATGAGCTAACCCCCCTCCCCCCTCCCCCCTCTCATGAGACAAGCTTCTCAACCGGGTGAGTGACGAGGCTGATGAACTGACACAGCGTTGAGCGAATGAGATAATGACAAGGAAAGCATTGGATAAAAGAAAGAAATAAACGAAAAAATAATATAAAAAGGGGAAATGCAACACATGGTTGAAAGGGCAGATTTCGCACCCTCTTCTCTCTCGGGTATTTATTCATAAGGACTAATTCGACAAAAGTGAAGAAGGAGAATATGATATATAATCTAGCGGGACGAGAATGGTGGAGATAAAATATAATATATTGAAAGGGAAAATATCAGATGTTAAATGGAAAATGAAAGGAAAAATATTAATTAAACAAAATTGTCGAAAGGAAAAAATATATATTATATTCTGGACAAAAGAAATATTACAATGCTCTCCTCATTCACCAAATAAGGATACGAGACAGCTGAGGAAACAGCGCATCATAAATAAATGCGCTCAATTTGACGGAAATTGAGTTAATGAATGCATCGGGCGAAGTTCGCAAAGCGAATCGATATTTACATCCTAAATGGAGGAAATCAGATTGAAGATGTTATTTATTAATATTCAATTAAATAAAATGAAGTTCACTTTTTATTTAAAATATGCACTTTGCCGGTGTTCAGACTTTAGGGACACACTATATTGAAAGGAAAGTTATGACAGGAGAAATATTAGGGCTTAAATACGGTGAAAAGTATAAAATATTCGATATTGAAGGGCAAATGTCAAATATCAAAAGGAAAAATATATAATGAAAGGAAAAGTGAAATGGAAAATCCTGGATGAGGAAAGGGAAAACATAACGAATATGGAAAGTGGTGAAAGGAAAAATATTAGATATTGAACGGAACATATATTAGATATTAAAAGTGGTGAGGATAAAAATATTTAAACGACGAAAATGCAACAGCGAAACGAAATTTACGAGTGTGGAAGAAAAATAATTGTAAAATTTGATGATAATAAATGGGGCACGAGTCCCCATTCCTGAGGGTGGGGGTTGGGTCTTTCTTATACAGATCAAACGAGCGAGGAGGGTGGGGGGGAGTCGGCGCGGGAAAGCCGCCAGCACAAATCAATCCCGATTCGCACCCAGTTGCAGCCCACCAAAACGCCCCCTCCTCTTGGAATCCAAGAAATTGAAAACGCACATATCCCCCCATCGCCACCGGCACACACGGAGTAGCTTTAACCATACCAACGAGCGTTTCAACACACGCGCATGCACATGTGTGTGTGTGTGCACAAACCCCGATACTTCTGCAAACCACCTCTTTCGTTCGAGGTATCCGCCTCCACGTTTCGCCGCGTGGGGTCCCGTCATCAAACCTTCAGTACATATAAATACCACGCATATCTTTACAGTTATAGGCAAAAGTTTTGGGAGCAATGCATATTCTTATATAATTCATTTTTGAAATTTACGTGATAGGAATAATTATAATATTTAAATTATTTGCAGCTTTATTAAAAAGTTAGCATTTCGAAAATAATAAGAAAAAAAAAGGGTCCATTCCTTCGCTGAATCCAGAATCGCGCTCTGGTCCTGTTCCTGAGGGTGAGTTTTAGTTCCTGGAGCTTTGCTCTTCCATCAAATGAGTAAAATGATGACAAATATGAGTAAAATGAATGATGTGGTGTAATTATAATCTATTTCGTAATATTTTTGGTCAAAATAAATGTTTGAATATTTTTCAATTCCAGAAATGACTCTTCCCAAAGAAAAGCGTCCAACTCTGCACCAAAGTGGCCTGGAATGCAAAGAGATAGTTGCTAATGGAATTGCATCATTGAAGATCATCTTTAGGATCATTAAAGATTTAAAAAAGATGGTTACACTCCTGTGAATAGTCTTCTGAACGACAAAGCTATTCAAATTAACGCCAAGATCGCCTCCTGGTAAGGTCCCAGGCACCTTTTCCCAACAGTTAAGGACCAATTTGGAGATGATGACTATTTTTTGCATGACGGCACACATTGTCACGAAGCAAAAGCAATAACAAAGTACTTGGCTAAAATTAACATCGAATCTTTGGGACATTCTCCAGATTTGAACCTAATAAGAGAAATTGTAGGCGATAATCAAACTGGCGGTTGAAAAACAGAAGCCATCCGATTTTGTATGATGCGTATGTTTATTGAACAAAATGGAGCAAGATCAGTCGAGATAGGATAACAAATTTGGTTTCCATCTTGCCAAAACGAATTGAAGAAGTCCTGAAGAACAACGGACATCATTGTAAATATTGACTGCGCGCATCAATTGACTATTTATTAAAAAATGGATTTGGACTCTAAATTTTTTGTTTCCACCTTCAACTTATGATACTAACACAAAATGCAACGCTTGATTCGTCCTTTTAATTTTCTTATATGAAAAAAATAAAGTAGTCTCATAACTTTTGAGCCGAATGTCTTAGAGCCCGCCTACGCCCGAGACTGGTCATGGGCGAAAAACAAGAGGCTCGAAATAAATGGGTTCGGAACGGGGGCATATAAGTCCCCAGGGATTACATGTCAAATCCTCCCAGGAGAAAAATTCATACAGGGTGGACAGGAAATTACAAATCACCCCCTGCCTGCCCCCTCCTTCTCTTGTCAGGACAGAAACACGATCATCTCAACACCAGCAGCGGCCGATTATGTCCCCTCAAACACAGAGCCTGACATCCAATCCCCCTCACTAAAGCCCCAATCTGCGGCTGCACACGAAAGAGGGGAAGTAAGGAAAGAGTTCCCAGGTGTGGTAAGATTTTTTTTTTAATAGGAATCGATGACCCAAAAATCGTCCTCCCCATGGCCCCATTCTCAGGCAATGAAGGAGAAATAATTCTATGAGGGAATGGGTAATCGGAGGGGAAATTCCAAACCACAAAAACAATAGGGGTGGGTGAAGTAAACATACAAAAATAGCCCCTATCCCCAAATTATCTTTTCTGGACCCTTACCGGACCTAATCCTTCATTATACCCCCCTCCCCCTCTCTAAAATCAACTAGGACAATTGGGAGAGTCGAGAGAGAGACTTAGGTTAGGTGGGTCAATTTGTGGAGGTAGGAATTGGTGGCAAATATCCGAGCCTCAATTTCCCTTCCTCGCTGGGGGAAAAGTTTCGAATGGAAGGAAAAATAACTTGTTTCCAGGGTTGGATGGGAAGAGGCCTAACTTATTGAACAATAAAAACAAGGCCGTTCACTAGTGGGTTTAGTTATTTTGGGAGCTGTAGTAAGAGGCTGAGAAAAGGAGGAGAGGAGATAAGAAAAGGGCCAAGATATGGACAGAAAACAGAGAAGCTAAAGAGGGAAGAGATAATAGATTGATAGAAAGGACTAAATAAAAATAACAACAAAGAATCTGCCAATATCTCTCATACGGCAAAACTCGCCACCCCTCGCACTAAAACGGCCCGGGAGAACACAGGCCCGAGCTCGTAGAAAGCCGTTCGCAAAATGAAGCAAAACAACGCCTCAAATACGATTTGCGAGTCCACTACGGCGCACTAAATTATATCCAAGATTGCGAAGCCCTTGAATGAACACCATGGGGTGGTATTGGGGAAAACCAAAAATAAAATCAAGAGGGAAAAAGGGAAGATTCCCCTTCCACACACAGAGATAAAAGCAAAGACGTCACGCGCGCTAAAAAAACAACTGTATTTATACATAGAAATCCAATCGATTTGCGTTACGAACGTTCTGCGCTCTCTTATAATACCATATTTAGGTATATATATATATATATATATATATATATATATATATATATATATATATATATATATCAATCAGTGGCGTGCAGTCAATGGAAGCAAGGGAAGCAATGCTTCCCCCATTTAAGAAGAAAAGAAAAGGCAATTACACCCGAGCATATAACATGACAGCAGAATCAATTTTATTCTCACATTTATGCTTGTCTATACTTGTATACGCCACACGGTACCGTTCACTTTCAATCGAATTGGCGTTAGACCCTGATGAGCCCGACTACAATTCAAGAAATGCATCCTTTTCGTTGAGATTTCTACTCTTATTTTCTTTAAATTTCAATAATAGTTCTGATTTTTGGTGTTTTGGAATGATTAGTTTAAAAGATGTTTTGCTTTTTTAGCAATAATATACAGGTATATTTTTGAGAGCACTTAGGATATGTGACCCTTGCTTTCTAGAAGACGAGATTACATATATAACCTACAGTTTCATTGAATTAAATTATCCCCTCCACGTGATCAATGAAAGTTTATCTAAAGCAAAATCTACTCATTACCGTCCCAAAGATAAAAACAAATTTAGTAAATCGAAGTGTCTATCCCTTCCCTTTTCTCCCCTCCCCAAAGGAGTGAACAAAGTTATTTCTCCAGGCCTAACCACATTTAAATACCCTTTTTCTATTTTTAAATGTTTCCCTTCGACCAAGGCCGTGGATCAGCCAAATGAAGCAGGTGTATATTTAATCCTGTGTGGCTCTACAAATTGTCCCTCATTTTGTCGTAGGAGAGACCGGAAGGACCTTAACAAAACGAATTTATCAACATAAAAGTGATGTCAGACGAGGCAGTACCACATCCAGTATTTTTAATCATATTAGCAATTTCAACCACCAAATTGACTATTCAAAGGTACAAATCATATATAATTGTAAAGATTTCCGTAAAAGAAAAATAGTAGAATCTATATTAATAAAAGAAATTCCCAATTATAATTTGTCGGATGGGCAATTGAAATGTAGCCTCCATTCCCGTAACCTCATCGTAACCAACTTAGTTAACGATCTTAGACTCGCCCCCCCCCCCTGATTAATGACCTTTTTCCCATTTTGTGTTATATATATATATATATATATATATATATATATATATATATATATATATATATATATATATATATATATATATTATTGCAAACTAAGATTTAGGTTGGAGGCCTTTATCTCGATGATGCTTGGGCGTCTCCTGCCGCAGGGACGAAGGGGGCTAATATGCAGTATGGGCTATCTTGCTGCAGCTGACATCTAGATGATTGTGCGCCCTTCCGGCCCCTATACCTAAAGGGAGATATATGGTTATATATCTTATACGCATCTTCACTAATCTCCTCTATCTCAACTATCTTCTGTCCAGATCTAGCCTTATAAACTTTAGACGGAATACCACCTCGTATTACACTTAAATTCTAAGAAAAAAAAATATAGAAACTGAAAACATCACACTTGTCAAGTAACACCACCTCAAACCACCAACACCTTTCTCTTTTCGGCATTTAGTCATCCACCTCACACAACATAACGTTTGAATCAACATTTCTCTCTCAGCCTTTCACTCCATGTCTACAGCATATACTGACATAGATACAACCCATCTTTCATTAATCTCAGTCAAATTAGTTTACTATTCCATACATTCTTAAAACCTGCCTTAATGCTTCTCTCTATACACGATTGTAAAGTTTCCAGATCCAAGTATACACATTACCTCTCTTATCCCTTGTTTTTTAACCAATTAATCTGTTATACTTCCTATACGCTCAATCAGAATATTTACATGCATCTTGCCCTACAATACTCAAGAATTTTATCTCGTGTAGTTCTTGCATTCATCTAATTTTCCCTTTACCATTATATTAGGTCGTTCGCTAAGTTCTGAGCAATTTCGACACTTGTATCTTTAAACTCTCTCATTACAGCTGTAATGTTGGTATGATTGATATATTGGCATACTAGCTACCACTCATAAAAAAAACAGTATATCTCTTTATTTTGTCAGCTCTTATCCAGGTCAAACAGAGACGTGTAAAACAATTTTGAAATGTTTATGGTGAAGATGGTTCAAAGATGGTTTACAAAATTCAAACGTGGAGATTTCAGCTCCGAAGATGCAAGTTGCACTGGGAGACCTACGGAGTTGGACGACGATCTTTGGAAGGTAGATATTGAAGCCCCTCCCTCAAAATCACGACTAGAGGGCTTACAGAGATGTTGAAAGTTCCAAAATGTACTATTCATTGAGACTTAGTAAAACTTGGGTACTTTTCCCGCTATGATGCACGTATTGGTCCCTCATAACCTTTCGAAGAAAAACTGAATGGACCGATATTCCATCTGCAACGTGCTCTTAAAACGCAATGCAACTTTTTTTAAAGCGAGTGTAAAAAATGATTGTCTACGATAACATAATGCCATAATAATCCTTGGGTTTGGGTGCGAATTGACCAAAACAGCTACACAAAATATTTTAGGCGTTGTGTCTGGTGGGATTTCAAAGGCATTATTAATATTGAGCTACTCCTCTATAATAATCAGACCAACTATGATGTGTACTGCCGCCAGCTGGAGAAAGTGAATAAAACTATTCACCAGATGAGGCTAGAATTAGACATCAAGAAATGGGTTGTGTTCTAACATGACAACGACAGCAAACCTCGTGTCTTTGGCTACCCGCACAAGATCCATGACCTTGGGTGGGTTCTGTTAACCCATCAACCGTATTCTACCGACATTGCACACCTGAATTTAATTTCTTTAGGTGGCTACACAATTCATTGAGCGGAAATTTTTTTAGTGATTGAGATGCTGTCAAAAAACACCTGGAAATCTTCTTCCCCTCCAAGACAGCCCAGTTATACGTGGATGGAATTATGAAGCTGCCAAATAGATAGATGGACAATAAGAATTATTGTAATATGAATAAATTTCTTTTATTTCTATCCTTCAGTAACGCTCAGAACTTTATGGAATTCAAGATTCATAAAATAGTGGAATCATCAGGTTGATACTGTTAAATTACACTGGACTGCATCAAAAATGCAACATAAATGACAATATCATTTTCCAAACCAATTTTGCGTGCTGAACACTGTTAGTATTCGTTTTGTTCCTGAGGTTCTACTTTTTGTGTTGCACAGTATGTGTTATAGAGCTAGGTGCATAGGCAGCTATGTATGAATTATTACTGTGTAATGTCGGCGTGTGATCATTGACTGTGTCTTATGCTTATTTATTTTGTTGCAGATTAACTGAAGGATGCCGCAGACTTGCAAGAACCATCCTGACTCGTTCTGCTACATATGCGGAAAGTACACACCCTTAAAACAGAAGCGCACTATCACATCTTCAGTAAAACGTCTGTATCGTGCCTACTTTGCCATTGAACTAGGAGATCAGGACAAGCCATGGGCTCCTCACTTTGCCTGTGTGAACTGTATTTCTTGGTTCAGCCATTGGATTAAAGGGAAACGTAAGTCAATACCATTTGGCATACCAATGGTTTGGCGGGAACCGAAAAATCTCCATGATGATTGCTATTTTTGTATGGTGAAACCACTGGGGAGGAATGCAGAAAGCATGAAACACATTAAATATCCAAGCATTCCATCAGCTATGCGACCTGTACCACACAGTGATGACGTCGCAGTAACAATATGTCCTGAGAATGTGCAGCGTAGCAGTTCTAGTAACTCTTCAAGTAGTGACCGTGAAGATGCAGATGTGGATGAAGAGTTTAACCCTACCGGGATCCGTAGGAAAAGCCCTCAGTTGTTTGAACAAAGTGAGCTAGATGACCTTGTTCGAGATCTTGGGCTGTCAAAAGAATCTGCACAATTGCTAGGCTCAAGGTTAGCAGAGAAAAATCTTTTGGGAAGCAGCACACACTTTGCATGGTATAGGCATCGAAAGAAGGAATTTGTGCGGTACTTTACAAAAACAGATGACATGGTGTATTGTCATGATGTTTCAGGTCTTGTGGGACACATCGGCAAGGAATACCATCCTGAAGAATGGAGGCTCTTTATCGACTCCTCTACAAGGAGTCTGAAAGACGTGCTACTTTTTAATGGAAAAAGTAGCATCATTGCCCATTGCACATTCCGTCACCCTGAAAGAAACCTACGATACCATGTCACTTATTCTTAACAACATACAATATCAGGATCACAACTGGCTTCTTTGTGGTGACCTGAAGGTCCTAAGTATTTTGTTAGGGCTGCAGGGAGGCTACACAAAATATCCATGTTTTTTTATGCTTGTGGGGCAGTCGTGCAGATTCCGTACACTACCGACAAGTGCAATGGCCACAACGGACGGAATTTGTACCTGGCCGCCATAACGTGAGAGCTCTACCACTTGTACCAGCGGAGAGAGTGCTTCTACCTCCACTTCAAATAAAGGTGGAATTGATGAAGAACTTTGTGTGATGGAACAAGCACGTGAGGGGAGAAATAACGTCGCTTTTAAGCATTGCCTCCACGTGATGGGCCTCGTGTAGCTTACAAACAATTTTCGAAGCTCAAAAGCGTGAGAAAGTATAGGAGCGGATTCATGGAATGTAGCCCTTATCAAGGCGAGTATTTGAATAAGAGGAGAATTCTCCCCCCCCTCCCTTTCAGCCACGCTGGAAGCGGTTGAGACAATCGGTACCCAGGCAGCGTTCGCCATGACTCAAACGATGTGCGATAGTTCCCCCCCCCCTCTTTTTTGGTGTCCATATCTACCCGCGTAGCGAGGAATTATCAGATTAGTGCGAGAGACGCTCACGAGTGCAGACTATCTTACTCCTCCTCGATTCGGGTTGTAATACGCAGAAGGCAAGGAAACGTTGTGGGACAAAACCAAGCATCCCTTCTTGGATAAAACAAATATCCACCCCCTAGAGTTAGTTAAGAACTCTTCTCTCAGTAAGAATACCCGTCCGACTCCACTCATCGACGCCATCTCCAAACAAGAACCAAGTCTTAACCCAAAAGGCTTCAGTGAAGATTCATCTTAGCGTAATACCCCCATTGATTACGCATCTCCGACCAAACAAACCGTTGACGTCTCGGAGAAACTCCCCCCTCCATTTTTCTTCAAAGGAATTTACACCGGAAGAATTCCCAACCTCCCTTCTCAAAGACTCTGCCCCCACCTCCCGTCATCTCAAAAGAATATTTCACTACAAGCAAGTTGACCTTGGACCCCATCGAAGTGACCCAACCATCATCTCACCGCTTCGCCGGAAACGACCATCGTCTTCTCCAACCCCTCCATTTGTGTACAAGTTATCGTAACGAATATTTTAGCTTCCCCAAATTTATAAATGCCGTCTACCGTTTCCCATTATCATTTTGTGCAACTATGTGTCTTAATTAACTGTGAATTATTGTATCATATTAACTTTAATTATTAATATTTATTAAAGTCTATTTTTGCCGACTCTTTTACTTTTCCACCATCGAGCTCATCATAGCCGTATAACGAAAGCCTATAACTAAGTAAGATTTGGAACTCTCAGCCAATACCAAGTTTAAAGTAGCATCTATTGGACTAGCCCTCCCTTACGAGGATCTGACCTTGGAACCGGACCTCGGCCTACCCAAACCATTTAAAAGGGAACCCCTCCGCAATCTAAAATCAAATATAATAGAAGTACGTATGATATATAGAGCTATATACCACGATATATATATATATATATATATATATATATATATATATATATATATATATATATATATATATATATATATATATATATATATATATATATATATATATATATATATATATATATATATATATATATATATATATATATATATATATATATATATGAGGAATTAAACCACATTCTCCGAAGACAATTTAATTCAGAACAGTTTCGGTGTATCTCACTCCCTTTTTCAACTGACACTGGATAGAAAATATAAGAAAAGTGCTTACCAACATAACACAGGGTCAGGTCGTGAAAGATCCCCTCTTTTTCCCCCAATCCCCCTACTTGTGGCTAATCAGGGGGGAGGGTTAGGCCTAAACATATTGAAGGGCTGACATTTTACTATTTTGTTTATTTGCGATCTTATTGCAGGATTAAAAGAAAATTGACCCTCAGATAGATTTAAATTAGGAACTGACGATATCAAGCTCGATTCTACGATTCTTCTCTTAACATAGTTAGCCGATTTAAATACCATTTTACTTCCATTGAAATCGATCGAATGATTCAAGTCTCTAACATGGCAAAATATTCCACTGCTTTCGCTGCCCACTCTAATATCTCTTTTGTGTTCATACAATCTCTTGTCTAGATTTCTCCCCGTTTTCCCTATATAAACTTTATGGCAATCGTTGCATGGTATTGCATATATTCCTATGTTATGATGTTCTTTGGGTTTCCTGGCAATCATCAATTGGTTTAAGGAATTATTATATTTAAAGGCTAGATTAATACCCGCTTTTCCAAATATGTCCTTTCAACTATTTAATTTATTATTAAATGGCAATGTTATACATTTGTTGAAGTCATTAGTGCGGGAAGGCTTATTACCATAGAATATTTTCCTAGTTGCAAAATGGGCAGACGATATGAACCAATTGGGGTAATACAAATTGAAAGAATAGTCCTGATAATGACAATTTCTTCATCTAAATAGGAAGGATGACATATTTTGTATGCTCTAAGGAAAAGGTTAGAAATTACCGATTTTTTAACAGTATTATCGTGAAACGAAAAATAATGTATATAGGCATTCGAGTGGGTTGGTTTCCTATAAACGTCAAGTTTTAATTCATGGTGATCTTTATTAATGAGGACATCTAAAAAGGGTAATCTATTATCATCAAATTTAAATATGAATGGGAATATGATAATAGATTACCCTTTTTAGATGTCCTCATTAATAAAGAAACACAATCTGTGAGTAGCAGATCGGAAGCCCCGCAAGGTGTCCCCATTAAACTCCCCATATTTAAGGAGGGCGAAGAATTTTCTTCATTCCTAACAGATTTTGAGAAAATTCTCGAAATCAATCACATTGATTTGAAAGAGGAAGGAGTAGCGAAATTGCTTCCATTGCTCACCTCGAAATTCAGAGATATCTTCATCTTATTGCCCCAAGAATGTACAATTAATTATTCTATCCTCAAGGCTAAATTACTCGCAGCCCATAATATGACTCCTGATTACTACCGCCATAAGTTCCGTGGCGCCAAGATCCTACCCGGTCAAACGTTCCGACAGTTTGGGTATACCGTCCAAAGAAACCTTAAGTTTCGGCTAGAGTCGTCAAAGATTTCCCCCGATTATGAGTCATTATTAGATTTTGTTTTAAGGGACCAGTTACTGGTTTTGCTGCCCCCAGAGATCCGCGCAGCCGTAAAGGACCGGCGTTGTCGATCCTTCAAGGAATGCGTTGAAGAAGCAGACCTCTTCGCGGCAAGTCATAACTTGTACCCAAACGACTCCAAGAAGCCCTCTCCCCCATCCCCTAAATCGAAAACCGGAAATCCCCGATTTAATCAAAATTCCCAGTCGAAGTTTGTGAAAATTCCAGGCCCCTTCAAACCAAGAAGTTTTCCTTCCACTGAACCTCGAGACGTGAAGCCCCCTTTCCAGTCTTTCCCTCCAGCATCCTTCCAAAAGAGACCCATTGTATGCTATACGTGCGGAGTAGCGAACCACATAAGTTCAAACTGTCCCCATAACTCGAAATTTCGGAACAACCCCCCTCAACAGGTTCACCAAGTAAGAGCCGCTGCCGCTTCCCCTCTTTCCCCCGTTTAACCCCCCGTTCCTTCATCTCTCCAAGGCCTGCAGCATCACCAAGTGAATTTTATATTTAATAAGAGCTCACCAGGAGCCTTAAAATTTGAGAATGGCATGATAGTGTGTTTTCTGGCCACTTCAGTCATAACAAGACAGGTCAGAGAATTTTCAAGCACTTCTTTTGGCCCGGTGCAGCAGCTGACATCTCAAAACATTGCCAGTCGTGTGACATTTGTCAGAAGACCTCTGCTAAAGGTCGTGTAAAATCCGTCCCCCTTCAGAGAGGCCCCATCATTTTTTAATCCTTCTCCCGTGTGGCAATCGACCTTGTCGGACCCATTCACCCCCCATCTAGTGAAGAACACAGCTATATATTCACTCTAGTGGATTTTGCCACGTGTTACCCCGAGGCTGTCCCACTAAAGAGGATAGATAGCATCACCTGTGCCGAAGCCCTCATATCCATTTTTTCGAGAGTAGGCGTTCCGAAGGAGGTATTGTCCGACAGAAGAAGACAGTTTACTTCAGAATTAATGGAGCATGTGGGAAAATTACTGATGGTAAAGCCCCTGTTCACCACTCCTTTTCACCCAGACCAATGGAATGTGTGAGAAATTAAGTGGTACTCTCAAGTCCATCCTCCGTAAGATATGTGCCGAACAGCCACATGAATGGCACCGCTATCTTCCTGTGGCCCTCTTCGCCTAAAGGGAAATCCCGCATCGTACACTTGGTTTTGCTCCTTTCGAATTGCTGTACGGTAGTAACGTAAGAGGCCCCCTTAGTATTTTAAAGGAGTTGTTCTCACAACCTCAACTCCATCAGGAAGTTCAATCTTCCTATACGTATGTGCTGGAACTCCGCGAGAGGTTAGCACAATGCGCCAGCATGGAATCCCAGAACGCCGAAGTAAATTTAGAAAAATACAACACATACTTCGACGTTAAATCTAAAGACCACCGCTTCAAAGCAGGAGACGAAGTTCTCTTATTGCTGCCCACCGAGAGCAATAAACTCCTAAGCCAATGGAAGGGCCCCTTTCCGGTTTTGGAGGCACGAGGACCTGTGGACTATCTAATTCGGACACTTTCCGGAGAAAAATGATTCCACATCAATATGCTGAAGAGGTACCACCGCCATGCCCACGTTAATAATATTGTGGCCCTCGATGAAAGATCTGCCATGGAATCGGATTACCCCGCCGAATCCCTTGATATTGTACAAACTGTATGTGTTGAGCAGGACGAAGACTATCCTTTACCGTCCCTACCAGGAGAGACCGACTTATCCACTTATGGTCTGAAAATCGACGAGCGGCTGACAGCACATCAACGAAATCAGCTCCAGTTCCTCCTTAGTCTGTTTAGTGACGTAATTTCCTATAAACCTGGATGCGCCACTCAGTTCGAGCACATCAAGCTCCCGACACATGAACCGGTTAGATCTAAGCCTTATCCCTTACCTATTCACTTGAGGAAAGCTTTTGATTTAGAGGTGGAGAATTTGCTCCAATTAAACATAATTGAGCCCTCTACTTCTGATTATTGCTCGCCGATAGTCATGGTTAAGAAACCCGATAGATCTTATAGGATGTGTGTCGACTTTCGGAAACTAAATTCCGTCACCGTTTTCGTCGCCGAACCCATCCCTCTGATAGACCAAAACCTCCATCTGTTTGATGAAGCGAAATTCATTACTGAACTCGACCTGTGTAAGGCCTATTACCAAGTCGCGCTCAAGAAAGAAGTGAGGAAATTTACTGCGTTTGCTACTGACAAAGGCCTTATGCAGTTCAAGAGGCTTCCCTTCAGGCTCATAACCACTTTTAGCAATTATAATCGGTTAATGCGGAGAATTTTAGATGGTTTGCCAAATACTTCTTTCTATTTTGACAATATTTATATTGCCACTCGAGACTGGGACCAACATTTAGTATCCCTGCGAGGTTTGCTGACCTGGTTGCGAGAAAACGGTCTTATATTGGACCCGGTAAGTGCCACTTCGCCTTTGAAACCATTAAATATTTAAGGTTTAATATTGCGAAAAACCAACTTAGTCCCCAGGAGGAGAAGATAAATGCCATCGTCGATATGCCTCTTCCCTGCAATAAGAAGCAGCTCCGGTCTTTCATGGGATCCGCTTCATTCTACCGACGCTTTGTCCCAAATTTTGCGTCCCTGGCCGCCCCCCTCTGCGACCTTTTGAAAAAGAACTCCCCCGACTCAATAATCTGGAACCCGAAGGCCACCGTAAATTTTAATTCCTTGAAAATGAAGTTAGTTTCTGCCCCCATTTTGAAGTTACCCAATCCTGAAAAGTCGTTCGGGCTTCGCACTAACGTCAGCAACGAAGGCCTTGGTTGTGTCCTACTTCAATATGAGGGCGGAGGCGAAAGTCATCCTGTGGCCGCTAATCGCAAATTATTACCTCGCGAAAAGAACTATTCAGTTATTGAAAGGGAATCATTAGGAATAATCTGGCCAATTCAGAAATTCAAAATGTACTTAGTAGGGAAAGAGTTTCGTGTGGAAACTGATCACTGTCACTTGCGTATCTCCGGAACATCAAACACAAAAACGGCAGATTAATGCGCTGGAGTCTCCTCCTCCAGTAGTACCAGTTTAAAATCAATTACATTAAAGGGACAGATAATCAGATGGCCGATTCCCTCAGCAGAAATGCGTTACTCGCTAATCCCTATTAGTTCCGTGGGAAATGGCCCTAAACAAATGTTTGGTAGTTGTATATATATATATATATATATATATATATATATATATATATATATATATATATATATATATATATATCTAAGAATTTAAGGTATTGTTATTTTTTTTAGGATAATTGATTATTTTGTGTACGCCCATTTCTTTGTAGTTTTATGTATTTACAAAGTAAGAATAACTGTCCTCGCGATATGATTTGGGAACGTCTCCGTTATCTTTTGGGTTTAAACTCGCCAAGTGGAAACCATATGTCGTGTGATTTTAGGTTGTTTTTATATATATACCTATGTCGGTGATTAAGTATCCTTTTACTTGGTAGTATGTGTAGTATTCTGTGTAGTCACATGACAATTTTTTAATAAGTTGATAAATTTTCTGTTGTAGTGTTTAGCTTGGTAACAGCGTATGTATATTGTGTATAATTCCTTTATGTTTAGGTAGAAAATGATGTAACTTGAGTCGCCCCACCCCCCATTTAAAAGAGTATCGGGGTGTCCCTTTTCTCCCTTATTCCTTTTTTTTTTCTTTTTGAATGAGAAAAGGTCCAACTTTCGAAAAGGAAAGCGCGTGAGGGAACCAGAACGTGAGGAGAGAAATAACGTCGTTTTTTAAGGATTGCCTCCACGTGTAGCTTACAAACAATTTTCGAAGCTCAAAAGCGTGAGAAAGTATAGGAGCGGGATCATGGAATGTAGCCCTTATCTAGGCGAGTATTTGAATAAGACGAGAAGTCCCCCCCCCCGACCCGTTTCAGCCACGCTGGGAGCGGTTGAGACAATCGCCACCGAGGCAGCGTTCGCCATGACTCAAACGATGTGCGATAGTCCCCCCTCCTCTTCTATGGGGTAAGCTCACTCACTTATGGTGTCCATATCTACCCGCGTAACGAGGAATGATCAGATTGGTGCGAGAGACGCTCACGAGTGCAGACGATCTTACTCATCTTCGATTCGGGTTGTAATACGCAGAAGGCAAGGAAACGTTGTGGGACAAAACCAAACATCCCTTCTTGGATAAAACAAATATCCACCCCCTAGAGTTAGTTAAGAACTCTTCTCCCAGTAAGAATACCCGTCCGACTCCACTCATCGACGCCATCTCCAAACAAGAACCAAGGCTTCAGTGAAGATTCATCTTAGCGTAATACCCCCATTGATTACGCATCTCCGACCAAACAAACCGTTGACGTCTCGGAGAAACTCACCCTCCGTTTTTCTTCAAAGGAATTTACACCGGAAGGATTCCCAACCTCCCTTCTCGAAGACTATGCCCCCCCCCCCCGTCATCTCAAAAGAATATTTCACTACAAGCAAGTTGACCTTGGACCCCATCGAAGTGACCCAACCATCATCTTACCGCTTCGCCGGAAACGACCATCGTCTTATACAACCCCTCCATTTGTGTACAAGTTATCGTAACGAATATTTTAGCTTCCCCAAATTTACAAATGCCGTCTACCGTTCCCCATTATCATTTTGTGCAACTATGTGTCTTAATTAACTGTGTATTATTGTATCATATTAACTTTAATTATTAATATTTATTAAAGTCTTCTTTTGCAGACTCCTTTAACTTTCACACCCTCGAGCTCATCATAGCCGTATAACGAAAGCCTATAACTAAGTAAGATTTGGACCTCGGCCTACCCAAACCATTTAAAAGGAAACCCCTGCGCACTCTAAAATAAAATATAATAGATGTACGTATGATATATAGAGCTATACCACGACACTTTGTAAAAGCACTTCCGAAAGTTGGAGAAGGGTTAAGTACCTGTCCCACAAATTTCCTTCTGTAAGTGATGTTAAAATGAAAGCCGGCATATTTGTTGGACCACAGATTCGTGAGCTTCTTTCAGATACCGGCCTTACTGAAGAATTAATCCCTCATGAAAGAAGTGCTTGGAATAGTTTTAAGTCAGTTGTAACAGGCTTCTTGGGGAACACAAAAGCCGATGACTACAAGGAAAGAGTTGGGAACATGCTTCAAGCATATGAGACGGCTGGCGTACAGATGAGCATAAAAATGCATTTTCTCCATAACCGGTTATCTTGATTACTTTCCTGCCAACTTGGTGACTTCAGTGAGGAACAGGGAAAGAGGTTCCATCAAGATATATCCGAAATGGAAGACCGCTATCAAGGCAATTGGAGCGTGATGATGATGGCTGATTTCTGCTAGTCGCTTCAAAGAAGCCTGGCAACATCTGCTGATACACCGGCACACAAGAGAAAGTCTCGAACGCGTGCCTGTGAGGGAGAATAGCTGGCCTCAACATTCAAACACAATGCTGATTTTCATAAGCAGATATGTACATGCCCCTATGTGTGTAACGTACATTTATCATGATTTTGTTTCTTCTCAACAAACAAAATGGCCTGTCAACCTCTGTTTGCCTTTACTTACCTATATAAATTTACAGGACTTTTATAGACCTGGCTCAGACGCATTTCTGCACGATAAACCTGAATAATTTAGTGTCGGTTATTACAAAAAATGAGAACCTCCCTGAAAAAATGAGTCTGATTTCTGGATTCAGCATCCAAAACTCACATGGGATATGGTAATGACGTCTTTGTTGCAAGGAATTTTGGGGGGATGCAGCCCAGTGTTATTTATTAAAGTTTTTAAATATAAAGTAGTGTTCAATTATTTACAAAATGATTAAATTTACTATTGTTATTAAATTGTTGTAAAAATTTAATTTTTCCGCGGAGGTGAATCGATGGTCATCACTTTGTAAATAATTTAAGAGTATCGACGTGGCGAGTCCACTAGTTTATGAATCTTTAATTACAATCAAGACAAGATAATGAATGGCGACTGGATGCAGGTTGTGATTGAGGCCTGAATGGATAAGCTGGTAAAAATGGGTCGATACTTAATAAATACCACACGCGTGTATATAGGATATAGCAATGATGAACAGATAGCAATAAATAATTATCAAAAGGTATTTCAAAATAACTAAGTTCTGTATTGTATATGTTAAAACAAGGAGTTAGAGTCACTCCTTTTGGGGGCATGTAAAAGAAAATATGCGGTATTGCATTAGGCATCACAATGCCGTAAAGTTGAGGGCCAGATGGTGCCCACCTTGTCTTATGAAGCGAGGGGAAAAGCTAGAATGATTATATATATACAAGGTGCGTAAGGTGTTTGAGGACAGATTTATACTAACACAAAAATGACTCTTAGAAACAGATAACAATGTCTTTTAGGCAGAAAAAGCTGTGAGGAAAAGAATAAACATATTGTTTTGTAAATTTAATCAATAAAGTATCCTTCAGCTTCGATAACGGATTCTATGCGATGTCTGAATTGCCTACATGCTAGGATCGAGTGGTTCTTGTTCATATTGGACATTACTCTGACTATGGAGGCTTTTAGGTATTCTTTAGTGTTATGAGGGTGCTCATTAACCTCTTTCTTAACTACGCTACATACATAGTAGTCCAATGGATTGAGATCTGGGGAGCTAGGAGGCCAAATGTTAGGGGTTATGTGATCATGAGAAATTTCCGCCATCCATTCCAGCGTTGCTTGAGCCTTGTGTGATGGTGCCGAGTCTTATTGAAACAAATAAGGTCTTCCGTTGCGTCCATTGTCGATCCATGGCTTAACCATCTTTGGCCTCTAATTCCTTGCAAACTTTGTAGACGAAGGATCTAGCGACTTTTTACAATCGTGCTATTTCTAAATTGCTATGTTCAGCCTTTAGAGCCACGATAACTGCGTGCCTCTTCATTTCTTGTGGAAGCAGAAGGTCTGCCATTGATAATTCTGAAGTATAGAAAATATAACATATGTCCTCAAATACCTTCGCACCCTATATATATGTGTATATATATATATATATATATATATATATATATATATATATATATATATATATATATATATATATATATATATATAATGACCCCCCAAGAATCTTCCGCCGATTACGATCCGGCGCGCTTGAGTCTGCCACGTTACCCTACCGTTCCAACAACGGCCCAAAAATGACAACGACTCCCCCCCCCCCAAAAAAAACCCGGAGGCCTATCTTCGGTTCCGTCTTTCCAACACAACCAATTCCCCCTTACCCTCGCCCCTAGACAGGAGAAACACCCCTGACCCCACCCAAGCACCGAACGGTTTTGGCGACGAGGAATTCGCAGGGCACTCGATTGCAATGCCAAGGAGAAATGAGCCAGCGGGTTCTCGAAATGAGACAGAGCGAAATGGAGAGAAGGAGAAAAACAAAAGGAAACGAATAAGAATAGAAGGAAAAGGATGTTTAAGAGGAAAAAATAAATGATAAACGAAAAAAACGGAAGAGAAGGAAAAGAAAATGGGGGCATTTAAAAGCAAAAACCAACGAAGGCATCTCCTGTCAAAGAAAGTGGTGACCAAAGAGGAAGTGAAAGAAATGAAGACACACAAGGAAGCCAACAAAAAGGTAAAACAAAAACGCAAAAAAAATAATAATGATAGAGAAAGAAACCCAGGACCCGATAAATACAAAGACAAAGAGAGAAGAGAAAAAGGAAAGGAGAAAAAAAAACGAAAGAGAAATAGAGAGAGAGAGAGAGAATGCCCCCCTCTCCCTCGCTAAATAGTCCCTTTAAACTTGGCCTTTAATTCCCTCTCCTCTCGCAGCGAAGAATCAAACTATCGCATTTGAACATTGGAAATATTTGGTTAGGGTCGACACACGACGGTTGCCATACGCTGTAAATCCCCGTGGTTCGAACCCCGCGTTAGATTGTAAGTCCCCACTGATATACCCCCCCCATCCCCCCAAACCAATTTCTATTTTCGTATATTCTCTTCACAAGTCTGTTTCAATCGATTCTTCTTGCATGCCCAAACAGGGGCTAGAGACCCCCCGCACTCCCGCAGGTCCGTCCATAGGGGATTGGCTACCTTAGGAATCCATATATTTAGAGACACAGGAGAGAGATTTCAAGAAAAAAAAAGGATAATGGGGATAACAGGGAGAGTGAAAATGATTATAAGTGTAATAACAAACCACCTCAAATCTGAATACGAGGACTTATGGGGGGAAAGGGGTAAGAACCTCCTCGAACGAGTATTGACAGAGACCAGAGAGGAACACACGAACGCACACGGAGGGGAAGAGGAACACACGAACGCACACGGAGGGGAAAACTCCATTAATGGAGAGGAAGGAAGAGCATTTATTAAGATGACAAGTGTCACTAATAGAAGAAGGAAGGTCCCATTAATAGAAAAGGAAGGCAACAATAAGAGGGAAAGTCCCATTAATATAAAAGGCAGGCCTCCCAAATAGAAACAAAGTTCCATTAATTAATAGAAAGTAAGGAAAGACTCTATAGAAGAAGGAAGGTCCTATTAATATTAAAGGAAAACAACACTAATAGAATAAGGAAGGTTCCATTAATATTAAAGGAAAGCAACACTAAGAGGGAAAGGCGCATTAAAAGAAAAGGCAGGCCTCCCAAATAGAAACAAAGTTCCATTAATTAATAGAAAGTAAGGAAAGACTCACAAATAGAAAGAAACCTCCACTAATAGAAAGGATGAACTCCATTATTAGAAAGGAACACCATTAATTTAAATGAACGAAAACCAATTGATACAAAAGAAAATAGCTCCACTAATAGAAATGAATCAGAGCTCCATTTATCAGAAAAAGGAAAACCATTAAGGGTAAAGAAGGGAAAATTCGAGAAAGGAAACCCCTCTTAATAGAGGGGAAGGCAAATAGCGTTCAGATAAAAGAAGGAAACCCCTCTTAGAAGGGAATGGAAACCCTGAGTAAGAGAAAGGATAGAAAACCCCTGTTTGTAGAAAGGAACCCCCTTGGTAGAAAGGAAGAAAAAACCCTTATTAGAAAGGAAAACACTGTTCAGAGAAAGGAAGGTGATCCCTTTTAGTATAAAGGAAGGAAACCTCTCTTAGAAGGGAATGGATACCCTAATGAAGAGAACGGAATGAACCCCCTATTTATAGAAAAGAACCCCTTTAGTAGAAAGGAAAACACTGTTAAGAGAAAGGAAGGCGACCCCCCTTAGTAGAAAGGAACGGGTAAAATGTCGAGGATGAGAACTTCAACATCGAAATTCGAGGGTTATCGGAGAGCGTATGGCGAAAAATTTCATGCTGCACAAGTACGAACCCAAGAGTATAGGGATTCGGGTACGAACGAAGATACACCAAGGACCCGTGTGCACCTTGGTGACCAAAAACACGCACACAGGAGACCAATAACTCCAAAATCGTAACTAAGATCGTCATTTACGCCTTAGCCCCCTTCTATATCCATTTTCACCTCATACTTCAGGGGGGAGGGGCGCTAGGCTTCCGTTCCATTCCCTTATTTTTATATTTCCTCAAAGAATCAATACAACCGCCTCCCCCTCCCCCCCTTGATCGGTCAACATCTAGCCAGCTTACCCCTGTGGTTATCCACTTCGACCGTCCAAACCTTTCCATCTCTTCCAATCTCATCATCTTTCTATCTTCCCCACTAAACATCGATGTCTATTGGTTACAGTCTTCTTTTACTCCCATCATCAGGTTCACAGGCATTAGGGGTTTGTCCGAAGAAGCCGACTCTGCTGCCCTTACCCGAAAACTGCAAACACTGCAGAATATCATCGTCCGCCAACCCACGACCACGTCAGCAAAATCTTTGTAAGTAAAATTAAAAACAAAAGAAAAAAATCTGCCTACTCAACCTCAGCTTGTAATGAGGGGATTGGGGGACACTGCGAGTCTCTCAAAGTCCTATTTCCTCTTCCAGGATAAAAAAAAAAAATCCCACTCCGAGAAAAAGGAGTCCGACATTGGAGACAAACAGCTAAGGGTGGAAACCATTTGGGGTAAATAATTTTGGGGAAAAACCTGCCTCCATCAGCGATGGCGAATAAAATATTTTCTCCATTTAAGTTGACAAAAAAAGAAGATAGTATGGGTGTTGTACATCAGAAGTCTTGATTAATTAGCATTTGGTTACATTTTTATTGGTATAGCTCCCAATAATAGTGATAAGGCAGTACCAGGTCCTACACCTTAGGATTTTGGGGGGCAAGACCGTAAGGCTCCTCCTTGAACCGGATAGTAATGCTTCGCATGGATCGAGGGCAGATGGAAAGACTTACGAGTGATGCCGCCCTTCTTATTGTAGCGTTTGGCGTTGATAGGACTGTGCACCGACCTAACTGCTGGGTGCGTGGTTGGGCTTTAAGTGACGAAGACTCGCTCCTCCCACTGGCCGGCCCTGGTTCCAGACTTAAACTCGAAGAGAAGTTTTGAAAGTTCTCGGTAGGAAGGAAAGAGACAGGTTGACTTTTTACTAACGATCAACGAAGGAATCTAGGTACAGAGCCCCTTACTATTGCCACTCTAACCAAGGATATTTGTACCATGAGAATCGAGAGCGTTATTATAGCCAGGTGAAGTCGGGTTCAGGGGCAAACCGAGTATTTTTTACTAAACTAAGGTGGGTAAGTGAAATTGAAACCTTTCCATATGTTGGGGCAGGGTATAAGGTGCCAGGTACATTCCTCGTATAATATCCCTAATTCTACCAGGACCTCTGAAGGGAGGTTAGTCGTGTTCATAAGTAATGCGAAATGGCAGTTTTGCCATAACATTAATCAGAGTGCACTTCCCTTAGCTTGCACGGGCTAATGAGTTCAAATTATAAGCCCTAAGTCTACCACGGCATCTAAAGGAAGATACGTTGGCTTCATAATTCATGCGAGGACACAGTTCGGCATCACGTTAATTAGAGTACACTTTTTTCTTTAGGTGCTTTAATACCATGCTGATATGAAGCATTTGGGCACAAAGTATATGAAAAATGGGGTGCATTTTATACCCAATTTATAATATAATTCTATTTTTCTTAAGGCAAAATCCTAAGACTTTGATTTTTAAATTCTTTCAGGCTCTCTGAACCCCGCGTGCCAAAACAATTAGGGGCGTGTCACTTTAGGCACACTTGAACTAACAAACGCCTTCCGCTGCTCAGACCTTTCGTAAGAACTACGCAGGAGCAGCAACGTAAGAACGACGTAGAGCCTCTGTAGAGTAGATTGAATTCACTATATATGCTAAGGGAAATTTAATCAACTAAAAATTAAAAATTACTGTTGATTAAATATAATTACTGGCATATTTGGTAAATATGATAAACTTTAGGAAACCATTCAAAATAAGTGATAATTTGTCATAGTTATCAAATCTTCCTTGGTAAAAGTGATAGCTTTACTCGAATTTACAGGTAATTTTACAGCTACCAAAAACTTGATAACCTAAATTCAATTCATTTAATTAACTTAATCACTTCTCAAGGAAGAAGAATCGTAACTATGAAAAATTACTGCCTAATAAGAATAATTATCTAAAATATATCACATTTGACAAACATACTGGTAATTATGCATAATTAACGGCAATATTTATAATTTCCAATTGATCACGTTTATCCCAGCATATACATGGTAGTTTGTAAATTCAACAAACCCAAGGAAAAACAAACAAGTATTCCTAGTACTTTCGAAGTTGACATAGCGTTCAGAATATTCGTTTCCTTTTCTTTATAGTTTTTTTGTTGTACTTATTAATCCCCCCCCCCGCCCAAGTGGTACTTTATGAGTTTCCATCTGGTAGTTCCTATATACATCCCTCTCTTGGTAGACAATATCTATGTGATCGACTAACGAGTGTTTCAGTAGTGCAAGTCAGTGTCTGTGTAGGGGAAAAGGGTCCTTTACCAAGGCACAAGTTGATGTAACCAACGATGGAATTTTCCTCAGTGGACAATGGGCGGAAGGAGAAAAACAAGGTCTGCTGACCAAAAGTCGCGTGGTCTCACTTATTCTGATTTATATCCTTACGACCTTCAAAACTTTAAATAATTCCAGGACTAACCTTGGGAGGACTTTGGCAATTACATCATTCAGAAGAGAATGTAAATAACATAGGGCTTTCAAATTTCGTTAGAATCGACGAATAGTTACGATGTAATTGCCAAAACAAAGAAAAAAGCAAAACGGGGACCGACCGACCGACCGTCATAGTGAGACAGAGTCGGCCTCGATTAGACTCGCAAGCGACTCGAGATCGATGGCGAAATAATTCTGAAAAGGTTAAGGATGATAAATACCAGCAAATGCTCACTTCCTTCACCCCACCACCCTAATTTGGGGGCTAAGAGGGTGCTTTATACAAACACGTAGAAACTTCTATTAAATTTGCCTCCCCAGTGTATGTAGATTGATATTTATTCAATTATTCTCACAACACAATGTAATATTACATAATGCTTAGACTAAAACGAAAGGAAAACTTTGAGATGATGTAACGAATTGGATTTCCTTTTGCGTCGATGACACGACGAAGTATAGCTAGCTAGGACTTGAGCGCAAGTGGTACGCAGGGTTTCAGATGGTATTTTCTCCCACCATTTTTCAAGTTTGTACTTCAAAACTTCTACACTTGGATGATATTTTGGTACAGGACTCCTGCTCATGCATCGACCACACTCAAAAGTTCATGAGGTTCAAATCTGGCCAACTGGGAGGCCAAAATTCCTTTGATCAAAGCCCCTTAAAATTTGCCTGGCACCAGTCTTGAACTTTTGGGGGAAGTATGTTAGGTTGCTCCATCAACATATGGCTTGAACGTGGCTTCTTCAACATATCCAAATAAACTGTTGATTGATCTTTACTCCCTATTCAATGAAGTTGATAGGTATTTTGGGGGGGGGGGCCAAGAGAGGTTATGCCTGTGCCAAACACGATCATTCTGCGTGTTTCGCGGGTGGCCTAGACAGTGAAAACCCTCCGCTCCGTCCACTGAACCTGCGAATGATCAAGGACCGTTGGACGAACAACTTTGCTCTTTCCAGTCTTCCTTTTGATGGGGATGGAAATTTCATTAAAAAATATGGGAATTAATTATCACCACAACCTAGCTCCGGCCTCAAAACCTCAAGTTCGCACTTCTGAACCCGGACGCTCTTGGTACGAATTTTCCCCTACACGTTTATGCTAGACCCCCCCCCCTTTCCCCCAGTGTTAGGGGTGTTTGTTTCACCGGTGTTAGAATCGTACAAAACTCACCTGATTCGGAACCAAATTAGTCACAAGCTGAATAATATTAGGAGTTTGAGAGAATAAGATGAAGAGCGAGGAAGAGCATAGATAGATAGATTACTCTACGATAGATACAGACAAATTGATAAATATAGAGATAGAAAACACTGTGATTTAGCATGGGGAAAATTAAAATGAGAACCACTTAAAAACACAAAAGGAATTATTGAAACCACTACACCAAGTGTGCCCTGGTTGGTTTTTGCTCCTTAGATTTTAGATAATAATAATAATAATAAATGCGTGCGTGCGGAATAGGTTGAAGCGTCACGCAAGATAACGCGATGACAAAAAAAAGAGATGAGTCGCAGACGGCGGCAACCGCCACCTAGCGTCAAAGAAACCACTTCGGCATGACGTCACAAGAGAATCTTTGCAAGGTGATGTCATCGCCTTTATCCGAAGTCAAGAGCCCCCGCCAGCCCTACGTCCTTCCTATTTATTCTCGCTATGCAACTACTTCACATTTTCACTTCTCCGAACTTCAAATTCTTTTTAGAGCCTCTCTTGACAAACGTTCTGGCGGCTGATTCCATCGTTGGTTCTCATTTCCTAGTATAAACTCAATAACAACCACCTCCGTTGAGGGGGTGGAGGGTTTCACTGGTTAATGGGAATATTGGTATAAGTATCAAGTAGCCACAAAGACCTGTAGGAATGGGGACAAAGAACTAAAGTGGCGACGCAATATATATGTAGAAAACTAGAAAGGCAGATCAAACAAAACTAAAATGATGAAAAAGTCGTAGAATGAATCACTAAAGAAATCAAGACATTGAACTGGGGGTGCAGCATCAGGACACACCACCAGCACGAAATGATAAAACATAAGAACATACAAGAATGCGTCAGTAAAAGGCTAATCAATATCCTATACGAGGCAACTTCTGTTCCCATCACCCAGTTCAGCCCCACCTAGCATCCTCTCTTATAAATCTATCTAATCTATTCTTAATACACGTTCAAGACCACATGCGGCACCGGTGGTACAGGCAGAATTCCTTCCAAATACCACATGTACCACAGGTGGTACATTTCACAATTTTTAAAAATATTATTTCAAATTTATTTGTATGTTTATATACTTTCAAAAACTAAAAATATGGATGGAAGGAAAGAGTTTGATAACTGAAATACCTTTTATTAAAAAAAAAATCTCGCGCGGAAGCAGGAACGCTACTGAGCGCTTCTTGGGAAAGTGTGTCTGGTATTTCAAGGGGCATGGCCTTGAACGTGTTAAAACTCCACAGGAAGGACGCTTATATCACATGACCAATGAACATATTTCATCCATGTACCAATCGATTTGTAAACCAATTTCTACCCTTCTCCTAAACCTAAACTTGTCGAGCTTAAACCCGTTGCTACGCGTCCTATATGTTCACTAAAAATAAGAACCTTACTTATGTCTCCCCTATTATAACCTTTTACCCTCTTGAAGACCTCAATCAAGTCCCCCTCGGACTCTTCTCCTTTCTGAAGCAGGCAGACTTAGTCTCTAAAGCATTTCACCATAAGGTAAACTCCTCAACCCATCAATCATCTTAGTCATTCTAAAGATAAAGATGACAAGGACTATCATAAATCCAAACTTCGACCCGAAAATGTCTGAAAACCACCTAGCCCAACCCTCACCACAAAAGAGTACAACCTTCGAACTCATAACTCATGTCAACAACCACTCCTCTGCTAAATACCTTTAGAAACAAAAAAAAGTAAGACTGAGGGAAACCCAGGGCGGAAAATTCGCTCCCCGTTTAGTCGAAAGACAATGCAGAAATTCGTTAAGGGGGGGGGGCACGTTAGGGAAGAGGGTCCCTCTCCTCCCCCAGGGCCCAATAAAAATTCAAAGACAATCATCAGAACTTGTCATTAGCGAGTCGTTAATGAGCTGAGCAAATTAACGATGCAGCCGTCGCAGGATTTGGAGCTGACGTCGCTCAGACAATTTTCTTTTGGTTCAAAATAAATGGATGAGAAGATCAACGCAAGATTCATCCCTACCCTTCTCCAAGGAGAATCTAGCGTTCTTCCGGGCCATCGAGCGCCGTGTAGTATCTCCTTTGGGGGCTAATATAACGATTCACCTAGCTCATATCTTCAACTACCCTAACCTTACCCCTTTCCTCACGAACTTCCTTTCAAAGACAAAAGTTTCGGGAGAAAAAGCCCTCGTCGGGTTTCTCACTTTTATATAATTAAAATTAAATTTTAAAAAATACGCCCCTTCATTTTTTAATAAATAGGAAAAGTGGAAAAAAGGATAAGAAGCTCAAATAGGAAGAGAAGAGATAAAATACTGGGATAAGTTCGAGGAAGGAAGAGGAAGAAATGAAAAACAAAAAATAATTAGGGGAAAGGCAGCAAAAAGGGGGGGGGGGAGGCAGACAAATGAGGACTTGAACAAATGAATAGAAATAACAAAAAATGACACCCACATCTCAGGGGTAAAGCAATTGAACATGTCACGAATAAGTTCGCACAAAACACATACGACTCGTAAGTACGGCCTCGCATTCTCTTATAAACACACGAGCGCGCGCGCCAGCGCAATCTCCGCTCGAGCGCCTTTGAAGCGAATTGGGAAAACCCGGTCGGCAATCGAATCTCGTTCCCTCTGCCTTTTACCAGCGCAGAACCATAGCGTTTGGGGTGTTATTTAATTAACTGTCCCTCTGAAATATGGGACAGGAGAGTTGCGGGGGATAGGGGAGCAAGATAACCAGGTGCTCGCCACTATCACAAGTTGTATCGCCGACACGGTTTATCAGTCGAGAACAGGCGGATTTCTCGCCGCCCATTCATATTAGGGGACCGCCAACTATCATTCAATCCTACGCCTCCGTTCTAAGTTTTTAAGAAGGTTTAGAGGATTAGACGATGTATGTAGTAAGAGGATTAATAAGCATTTGGGACAAGCGTTCGAAGCATCTTACAAATAGAAGGGAATACAACAGGAAAAAAAAACAATGAACAAAAAATAAGAACTGAATGGAATTTACACAAATCACATATACTCAATTTACGGGGGCATCGGTTCCATTAGCACCTTCGTGCATAATGAGGGAAGCGAAAGCTCTCACTACGCCAAACTGTAGCGAACTAGGAACTTATCAAAATGAAATAACTCAAAGTAGAGACAAATAAACAAACTTCTGTGCTTTGCCATCAACCCCCAGCCCCTAACAGCGAATTCAGGGTTAATCTCATTTCTACCAGGACCACGTGTCTCCCCACGCCTACCAGGCGGGTGGCTGAAGGAAAAGATTGAAAAATCCCCGCTGTCATTACACACGGGTAAGCAGAAAAAAAGACAAAGGGAAGGAAAGCATAAATAAATACACAGGCAGACAGAAGACAAAAACAAAAACAGTACAATGTCATCTTAACGAACGAACGTCATTTAAAAAAAAAAGATAAATAAAACAAACGCGTCCACCACCACAGAAATGAGCCAATTGAATTATCAATTATAAGGATAAATCCTACAATTTCGCCTTAGATTACGTTAGTCAACGATCGACACGCACGGCCCCCCAACTCGGGAACGGAAAAAAAGGGGAAGGCGCCCCAACACGGAAACCCAATGGGGTGAAAAGATGAGTTTACAAAAGGGGGAACATCACCCTGCCCACAAAATGTGGGGCTCTGAGGGCGGGAGTGGGGCGCGAAGAGAGATAATATGCAAAATATACTAAAATACCTGACAAGGGGGTGAGGGAGGGAGGGGGAAATCGCTATAATAGTTTATTTCCTTCGACTAAGGGGGGAGAGAATGGGGGTCACGCCAAACTGTATCGGCACTGCCACGAACACGTATATTTCAAATCCACGGACGCACGTGTACGTAAATAAATACGATCATTAATGGGTCACAAATTCGCGTCAATATCCGTACGAAAGGTTCCTGAAACTTTAAGCATTTACACGTGGCAACTACTACACACCTTTTCACTCGTAACATTTCTTTTCCTATTACACATTAACTTTCATCTATTATTCTGTTTGCCTGTCCCGCTCATTTCCACACGGAGTAAACAAGGGCCCTTGGGGTTTTACCTTCGTTATATTTCGTGTAATTATTCTGTGTGTAAGTGTGATTGCGCATACGTGTGCGAGAAGAAACTTCGTCCTTCAATCCCGCAGTCAAATGCAAAGCTGCTGTGTGTATGTGTGTGTGTGTGTGTAGTGGGGAAAATATGTGGTTGGGGCGAAGCGAAGAGGAATAGGGGGGAATATGGTTAATTAGAACCATGCACCCCTCATCTCCCCTCGTGGGATCATCGCCCCCCCTCCTTCATCCTTCGTTCGTGCCATGGGGGAAGGGAGCAACTATAAGATCGTTTACTATGCCTGTTCCTCATCCCCCCCTCTCTTCCCCCCATTCACCAGAGTTCAAATAAATTTTGTTCCCAAGTTCGTAGATTTATTCCTTTCCCCTGCCGTGGTTTCCTTTGCGACCGGGGGGAGGGAGCAATTTCTTTTCTGTTTTTCTGCGGGTTAAGATGGCAAAATCCCAATTCGACCAGAAACAAAGAAAATGGTGAGGTTGGAAGAACTGAAAATATGTAGAAGGTAAATAAACCCGACTAGCCAAAGAAGGAGACTCCTTGGAGTGGGTTTAAGATCCAGAAATCGCACAACTCTCCCGAAACTCTCAAACTCCGGAACAAGTTCGTACAAAGAGCACAATTCCTCAAATTGCCACAAAACTTAATTCCCTTTGCAGAGAGTACTCGGATGCGGACCCTAACCACATCCCCTCCTGTAGGGACATCCCAACCCCTTTAAAATCAATTATGTTGGTTACTTTGAGCGCACCCGCTCCACCCATTCAGCCTTAAAGGGCCTGTCGATTGTAGCAAGATCAATCGCTGCAGCTGCCATCTGGAGGATCGCGTCTGGCGCCCTAAGGTCAACAATTGACAGGGCCTGGATCCGTCTCCCGAGGGGGTGGGGGTGGGGGTGGGGGTGGGGGTTCCCCCTCCGTAACCCAACGGCTGATGCGGACGAGTGATTGGTTCAATCAATAAAGCGGAGCCGGGATGCGACGGGGAGAAGCTTCGTCTCTATTTGATTTCTTTCGACAAATAGGGAAATATAAGGAAGAGATCTGATTTCCACACACACACACACACACACGCACACGTACACATCATAGATACACACTGACGCACACAAACGGGAATACAGAAACAAAAAAACAAGAGAGCAAAAAAATCTCCTATCCAGAGCTCGCTAAATTTAATTGGAAATATTGAGGGTTGGGGGGTCAAACGAGGGTACGTGGGGGTGAGAGCCTAAAAGCGAGGGTAAGTACACTCAGAGAAGGAGGGGCATGACGGACAAAAGATAAAAACAAATGAAGAACAACAAAATAAAAGAAAACAATAACAGCTCAATTAACGCGACACAAAAAGGGACATTTGTGAAAGACTAAAAACCCCGCACTCCCCAACCCACTGGCGCGGTTGGGGGACCAAAGAGTGGCTATCACAAAACGCAGTTAAAGAAGTTGGCCCCAAAGATGGGTGTTGAACCCTTCAGTGTGTGCCCATCGACGAGGGCAGTGCCCCTGGTATGGTCGAACTTGTGGTGATCACCAGGGCTCCCAATAAGACAAAATTGCGATACAGAAGAATTGAGACTAAGTTAGGGAGCTAGTCGCTTATCTGACGCTGTCTCTTCCCTATCTCTTCACACACGCACACACACACACATCTCATTACTTTTCCATCTCCAAAATAAACCGACGTAGAAATGATGGCTCTCCTTCCACGCTAATATATATATATATATATATATATATATATATATATATATATATATATAAACAGTACTACTGCTCTTCCTTTATACACCGACTCCCAAAAGGAGGACCTGTATGGATTTTCCAGCGATTGTCATTCAGATTTTTATGCGAATTTACCCATCCGATCGAAGGATCTTGTCTAAGGGTGAAAAAGCACCGGTGGAGCAAATCAATAGGCAATTTGACGTCGATTTCAAGCTAAATCTCTATTTTAAAAAAACATCAAAGACAATTTAAAAAAAAAAACATTAAAAAATAATAAAATGATAAACATTAAAAATCCATTTTACAAAGCCAGGATATTTTCCATCCGGTCGCAACAAGAAGCCACCCGCAGAAAAAAGGAAACACTTGGATGACACGTTTCGACTGAATCACTGAACCTTATCAAGCTGAAGAGGGGCCCCCTCCCCCATGTGGTTTGACGAGTGAAGATCAAATTATCTCGAGATCACCCTTTGCTCTTTTTAAGTTAAGTGTGGTCGGCGTGCGTTACTGCCACTGAAAGTACCCATCCTTTCCACCCCCTTAAGCACAAGACTACCCATCTCGTCCGCTCGGAGTTTATCCCTGGGAAGAAGGACCCATGTACACCACTCACAAATCCATCAGTCTGTAAGCGGGGGGGGGGGCAGCAAAAATACACATACCATAATCTAACGTGTCGTAAAGGACACTAAACCTAGATAAGGAACCGTTGGGCTGGGAAACCGTTCCCAACGAAGGCTTTTCCCTGCAATAACGACACTCAATTTTATTATTAATAATACTATTCATTCTTCCATTTATGTAGGCCATTTGGGAGAACTAGGGCCGTTGCAGAAAGCTTCCGTGGGCAAGACATAGCCTCCATGCCCCAAGGACAGATGGCGACACTCTTATTTGCGTTGGGAGAAATGAGTACGAATTCCAAGGCCAACGAATGGATGGTGCCAGAGGGGCACTACCTTATTTTGGGGCAAGGAATACCCAAACCGTGTTTGGGGGTTTAGCAAGAGATGCGGTTCAATGACTGCTGGATTTGGCGCTCTAGAGTTGGCATCTGGGCCACCCAAAGAAACCGAAAGGTCGTTAGCTTAGAGGGTAGGGAGAGCTTTCGCCAGCAATGAGGCAATACCGTTAATGCTTATGGCATTTATTATTCCATACACCTATCTGGCAAATGCATGCAAGGGCATAAGTCGCGGTACTCAATCTAATACTAGGCTACATTCAAATACGTAAAAAACATCAATCCTCCCCTTGACGCAGGAACATGCAACCAACCAACAACAGAGTTAAATAAAAGGGGGCGGCAAACCTCCTGCGAAAAGTCAGATAGCCACAAGTCTGTGTACACGAACGGGTCCCGAGTACAAGGGATAAGCGGTAGCTCCCTCTGTCGTCGATACGGGTTGGATGCAGAACCCTTCCTGGCGACAAATAGTCAATGGTGGTATCATCCAGGATGGCGTCCTGATCAGAACCAGAGGCACCGGTCGTAAGGTGGGTCGAGTCCACCTTCCGTAAAACACGCCTAGCTGCGGATGGGTAAAACTCGCATTCCTTTTCAAGCTTTAAAGGAACAAAGGATCGGTTATAAAAGTAAGGCAGTAGCCTAATCAGCACCACAAGTGCTGAATGTCACGGAAGGAATGCCGAGTAGCTGGCGTCCATGCTGCCTTTATTTATTTATTTCATTTTAAAGGAGAGGGGATGAGAGAGAGAGAGAGAGAGAGAGTGAGTGAGTGAGTGAGGAAGTCGCACATGTGCACTGGAACAAGAGGGATGAAGTGAGGAAGGAAGAGGGCGAGCGAGCGGAACAAAGACACAAACGGAAGACAAGACGGGGCGCTATCATCATCTTTCTCCACAGCGACCGTGACTGAAATCCGAGCGACACGAAGTTAGATAATTTTCTTGAACATAATCGCATTCCCTTAAGAAGAGACCCTCTCTTTTTTCCTCCTCGCTCTCACGTGCACAAAAGTAGGGAGTGTTTTTGGTTTTATTCAACATTTCTTTTTCAAAATAAATAATAAGTAAATCGACAATACTGTATACCTACTTTCAGCCTACCTTGTATACACACAGCGATCGACTAATATAATGGAAGCATCGTTTAAACAGTCCATTTCGCCAACAGGCGGTAAATTCCACTTGGTAGGTTGTGTAAGATCCCCACCACACACACACACACACACACACACACAAACACACATAAAGCTCACTACATATCAGATGATTGTCTTTGGTTTCATTTTTCTGATATTGATATTTACAAGTGATAAAATATTTGGTTACTTAATTGATATATATATATATATATATATATATATATATATATATATATATATATATATATATATATATATAAATATATATATAGTTAGTTAGTTTAGTTAGTAAATTGTGGACCCTCCCCCCGCACCCAAACCAGATAGGGAAACTTACATAAGGACCAGAAAGACAATCACTGGCAAAACCAAATATGGAAAGTTACACAAGAATCAGAGACAAGCGGCGGCAAGTCACTGGGCACCTGGAGCTGGTCCTCTTTAGTACTGTTTTGCCACCAATCAACAAGCCGTGCGATACCTTCCGTGGCTCAAGGGAGAGCCACCCGTGCCACGTCAGGGGAGATGGACTTGCAAACACACTGAACGAGCTTTAGTCGATGAAAGAGTGCTGTGTCAGGTGCTAAGGATACAGCGATGGTGTGATTTGCTATGTGCTGAAATTGTTTGCCTCCGCTCATACCGGGGCTCGAACCCGGCACCCGGGCGAGGAAACCTAACGCCTTGTCCACCATTTGATTTCTTATTAGAAAAGTATTTAATTTATATTTATCAGTAGCATTGATGGGCGTCGACCCGACCCTCTAAGAAAGGGGGGAAGGTTATTAGGACGGCTAAAAGGCCTCGTCTCGACAATGGTGAGGTTAGTGGAAGTGACAATGGGTACATACCCGGAATACATGATTTGGGTATCGCTGGATATCCAGAGGGCGCTCAACTCTCCCTTTAGGCAACTCCCCCCCCCCCTCCCAACAGGGAGAAGGAATAAAATGAAGTGGCTTAACCAACATTGACCTTCTCCGTAAGTGGGACAAAAATAGGAAAATGGAGAATATAAGGAAAAACAAAGAATTCTGGATAAAAAGAAAATTTAAAAAAGTTCTTCGTTATCAACCCCCCTCAAGTGGGTAGTGGGGTCGGTGAGCATCAACGCCACATAAACTGACAGAACACATTTATCAAGCCCGAAGAGAGTCATCATTGCGTCTTCGTCAAAAGCGCCATTCGTAGCGATGGGGTCTTCCTCTCTCTTCTGCATCGGAAGAGAGGAAGAAAATAAGAAAAAAAGGGGGATAAAGATGAATAGGAAGAAAGAAAGGAAAAGATGAATTTGAAAAGAGAAAATTAAAAAGGAAGAATAAGAAGGAAAGGCTGAATAAGAAGAAAACACGAAAGAATGAATAAGAAGGAAAAGACGAAGAAGAAAAAATAAGAGATGAATAGGAAGAAGAAAAGGTTAAAATAAATAGGAAGTAAGGGGGGAAAGATGAATCGGAAGAAGGAAACAGAAATATAAAATAGGAAGGGAAAGTTGAATAAGAAGGAAAGGGAAAAGATGAATTAAAAGAAAAAGAAAAGGCTGAATAGGAAGGGAAAAAGGGAAATGTGAATAAGAAGAAAAAGGAAAATATGAAAACAAGAAAAAGTACAATATAAAAAAGTAAAAGATGAATAGGAAGAAAAAAAGGAAAATGTGAAAAAGAAAAAGAAGAAAGATGACAAAGACCAAAACAAAATCCGTGGGATGTAAATTGAGATTTGTACCAGAGCGCACATACTCAGAGGCAGGAACGCCCCCGCCCCCCACCTTGAAGGGTCTTCCCAACCTTTTTGCCTCATGCCCCCTTTTCACCACCTGCCACTGTCATTTCCCCCTTACAGGGGCTAAACCCCCTAATAACACCCGAGACCAGAAGGAATGGCAGGTCGTACCGCCCCTAGGGTAGGCTGGTGTCAAGTTTAACAGGGGTGCAGTTAACATCTGCAGAATCGCGTGCCACCAGGCCCAAATTCACGCAGGAGGCTCTGCGACTAATATATCTTCCACAACATTTTCCTTTTGACAGACTTTCTAGCGGAGATACCCACGTTAGTTTTCGCTTTAAATAAAGACCAAGAAACCACTCGATAAATCGACCGGAAGATTATGCAGGAGCTGTAGAATTGTGTGTGTGTGTTGGGGGGGGGATAGACATCTTTCTACAACTTTAGTTTACCAATGGGTGGAGACCTAATCCCCTGCCCCTCTTTAAACACCTAAAATTCCCCCCATTACAACCGAGGCAGGCAGTCGATCATTAAAAACAAGAGACGGTCTAGGAATCGCAAGTCCACAGCCATCAAAGGAGAACTTACGGGAGACTTTCACCCACCGCCGACACAACTACAAGACTTGAGCGAAGTCCTCACCTTTGCAAGATGCCTTGAGGGAACTCTGCCAAAACATTTCACTTCACTGCGACTTAACCTTTGCGAAACGCGTAAAAAGTAAATTGTCTCAAGACCATAGAATAGTCAACGGTGGAGAAATCCCATAAAATATAGTCAAAGGTCGAGAAAGACCATATAATATAGTCAAAGGTCGAGAAAGATCATAGAATATAGTCAAATGTCTCAAGACCATACATAGAATATAGTCAAATGTCGAGAAAGACCCGAAAGCTCTAAGAATACTTCGAAAATGGAGAATATAACACTACTACGCCGGAAGTTCCAATGTTTGCCGACGGAAGCGTTATCGGTTCGGTCCCAGAGCCTCGATAATAATAATAATAAGTCTTTGGTAATGCGCTCTTCAAGGCCTGAGGCCTTCCCAGAGAGCACGTTGTGCTGAGATGAGAATGGAAATTCAATGGAAATTCAAGAGGGGGAGAAGGCAATACTGAAAAGATGCGTTTTCAGGAGACGCTTAAATGTGGTAAGAGAGGGAGAAGACCTGATTTCAGCAGGAAGAGCATTCCACAACTTAGGGGCGCAGATTGAGAAGGAGCAGTCCCCCATTGAGCAGAGGGATGAACGAGGAATATTCAAAAGAGGTGCATGTGATGACCGAAGGGCCCGAGGGACATGGCGTGGCGAGAGGGCAGAAGAGAGGTAAGACGGGGCCTTGTTGTTTAGGGCCTTAAATGTGAAGAGAAGTATCTTGAAGTGAGTACGGGATCTGACAGGGAGCCAGTGCAGTTCATGCAGCAAGGGTTTCGAGGGAGAGAAGCGAGGGCGACAGAGGAGAAACCGGGCGGCATAGTTCTGTACAAGTTGAAGGGGGTGGAGAGAGGAGGATGGCAAATTCACAAGCAGAGTTACAGTAGTCAAGGCGTGAGGTGATGAAGGCATGAACAGCAGTCTCGAGACTTTGGCGATCAAAGTGAGAGCGAATGCGAGAGAAGTTACGAAGGAAACATAGAGAGGATTTGCTGACATTGCGGATATGAGGCTTAAAGGAGAGATGCTCATCAAAAACAACACCCAGATTCCTAACGCAGTCAGAGAAAATGATAGTATTATCGCCCAGAGTAAGCGAGGGAAAGAGAGATTTAGATTTTTTGACAAGAGCAGGGGTGCCGACGAGGAGGACCTCACTTTTGGAGTGATTAAGCCTGAGGAAGTTGGTAGAGAGCCAGTCAGAAATGGAGGAGTAGGCAGCCAGGAGGTCAGTGATAGAGTAGGCAAGAGGCGTGGGGGATGAGGAAACGAAAATTTGAGTGTCATCAGCAATATAGGTGAAAGGATAGACCGAGATTACGGAGAAGGGAACTAAGAGGGAGAAGGTAGATACGAAATAGTAGAGGACCAAGGACAGAGCCTTGTGGCACTCCAAGGCGAATGGGGTTAGAGTCGGATGAAACGTCGTCAATCACAACGGATTGGGTACGAGACGAGAGGTAAGAGCGGAACCAGTCAAGCACGGTGCCTGATATGCGGGAATCAGCGGTGAGGGTCGTCGTAACACCATAAACGGGACGGGGTTCTGGCGCGTTATCGCTCCGGAAGTTTGCCGACAGTCTAGAGGCAGGACTAATTCGCTCGAAATCCCTTTCTCGTGACTCGATCACACACGCTCGCTCTCACTTTCTCTCTCCCTCATTTTCTGACAAAAGCCAAATGTCGAGAAAGACCATAGAATATAGTCAAATGTCTAAAGACCATAGAATATAGTTAAAGGTTGAGAAAGATCTTAGAATATAGTCAAAGGTCGAGAAAGACCATAAAATATAGTCAACGTTCGATCACATCTGCCGCGGCCACATGTATATTCAAATGGATAGAATCAGGTTGTGCTAACCTAACCTATCCATTAATATTTGGAATAAAAATACAGTAGTGTGCAAATTGGTTCGGACAGTACCAAACTTTTGGACTATTTCATAGTCTTAATTTCTGGCAACACTAATGAAGTTTTTTTCCGTGCAGAATAGTGTACTGGTAACATCTGGCAACTGTTTTGTTGTGCCCTAGCTACACTAGAGCTTGTCGTGGATGATTATGGCTGGGATCGTGCTCCGTGGTGTGCTTGGTTCTGCCGGAATATTCCCCTTCCAATCATTATTAGACTATAAATTTATTATGGATATCACACCCAAGAAACGTGAAAGTATTATTAACAGGGTGTCTATTGCCCTTGAAAATCCCTTGAAATCCTTGAAAAATCCTTGAATTTGATGAAAAAGGTATATGGTCCTTGAATTTAAAAAAAATATATCATTGAGTGATTGTTCAAATGATTTTTCAAATTCACTATCTATATACTTTTTAATGTTTATTAGGAAAATAGTAGTATTTAAGTTAATCTACTCACTAGTGTGAGTGAACATATGTATGCTTTGGATGCATTGTATTTTATGATGGATGCTCAATATACTTCTGTGACTGTCGCTTGGATACCTTGTTCTTGTTTTCTTGCAGTTGATTTTGGTTATGCTTTGCTTATAACCCATTTTTCCCTTAAATACCTCACCTTCATCAATGTCCCAAAATGTTTATTGCACTTTTTTAATTTAAAGAAAAAACAATGGCTAAAACCCGTCCTTGAATATTTTTTAAAAATTCCTTGAAAAGTCCTTGAATTCAAAATCACCAAACAAAGTAGACCCCCTGTTATATCTCTTAGAAGGAAATGAAGGTAGCAAAGTCAACTGTTGGCGACATTGTGAAAAGAGCTGAAGACACTGGCGAATATTCAGCACTGCGACAAGGAAAATGTGGAATAAAACGAAAGACAACACTTAACGATGACCAACAAGGCTCTATTCAGAAATAGTGCGAAGGATCCCAAGAAAACAAGTAAAGACCTCCAGAGAGATTTGTCTTTGCCTGGTGTAAATGTTTCCTCTTCACTTGTCTGGCGAAAGCTCATTGAAGTTGGCAAGTTGCTAGAAAACCGGTACGTAAACAGTCATTGACTTCTGCTATGAAGACAAAACGTCTTCGCTGGGCACGCAAATGCAAGTATGCTGGATGGAAGGCAGCTGACTGGAAGAAAGTTATGTTTTCAGGCGAATCGCATTTTGAAGTACATGGGCAAAGGTCAGTGGTAGTAAGACGAAGCAAAGACGAATCACATCAGCCAGGACACATTCAACATGCGCCAAAATACCCACCTACGAGGGGCGGTCAATAGGTTTTGCAATTCGGATATAGGGAAACGAGATATGCGGAAAAGTGTTTTATTATTTTTCAATATAACTACCCTCGACTTCAATGCACTTGCGCCACTTGTCCCTGAGGCTTCGAATTCCCGACAACCACAAATCTCCCGACTGCTGTTCAATTCACTCCTGGACGGCGAGCTGGACATCTTCATCGCCCCCAAACCGGCGTCCACAAAGTGCAGCCTTGAGCTGGCGGAATAAAAAGTAGTCGCTAGGGGCCAGATCTGGACTGTAGGGGATGTGGTTGAGCTCATCGAATCCGCACTCGCGCAGGGCAGCTTGTGCAACTCTGGCCATGTGGACTTTGACGACGTTGAAGTCGATCATGGGGCGTGAGGTTTCTAGGGACCCAACGGGCAGAGACCTTGGTCATGGCAAAATTGTCGTGAATGATGTTGATAACACTTCCATGTGATATTCCAAGTTGTCACTCGATTTCTTCGACATTCACCAGTCGATTTTCGAGGATCATCCTCTTCACACAGGCCACATTGTCCTCGTTGGTCACCTCTGACAGGCGTTCTGGATGGGGGTCATCTTCAAGGGACTCACGACCATGGCGGAACTCCCTATTCCAGCGAGCAATGGTTGCATAGGAAGGGGCGGTGTCAGTGTACACTGCAACCATGCGTTCATGGATCTCTTTTGCATTCTTGCTTACCTTGATCAAAAATTGGATCACTGCGCGGTGCTCAACCTTCTCCATTGTTGAAAAATTTGTGACTGAAGATCTGCGATGAGCTACCGCTTCTTAAATAGACGAGGCAGGAGCGTGCGGCTGCAGGCCCTGACTTGTCATAACTTGTCTTAACACCCCCACAAACAGCCATCCCCCTTCCTCTGTTTTGCCCTACCGATTCGCCAAACTTATTGATCGCCCCTCGTAGGTAGATGTTTTTAGGTTGTTTTATCGCTAAAGGCCTAGGGTGTCTTGTTACTTTTGATGGAATGGTGAACAGAGTAAAATACAAGGAAATCGTGCAACTCACTTGCTTCCCGCGATGCAGAAAGACTTTCCTGATGGAGGCGGCATTTTCCAGCAGGATCTGGCTCCGTGCCATACTTCCCAAAAAAGGCGCACATTCTTCGAAAGAAGTGGACTTACCGCTATAGATCGGCCTGGGAATTCTCTTAACCTAAACCCCATCGAGAATCTATGGGCTATAATTAAACGTAGAATCGAGAAAAAACGACTGTTTGACGATGCAGAAAATGATTTGTGCCGTTATCAATGCCTGGTACCATAACGAAGAACTGGCAGGAATGTGTTCAAATTTGGTTGAATCTATGCCAAAGCGAGTGAAACAGGTTCTAAAAGCAAAGGGCAGTCATATTTCATATTAAATGTACCATTTATCTTATAATTGACGTATTCTTTTCAAATATAAACAACAATTATCAAATAATTGTATTATTTCACCACTGTCCGAACTAATTTGCACACTACTGTAATAGATTTACGAACTGTGGGCAGTTCCCCTTTTCCTACCGAAAGAACAGCCAAAATAAACAGTAGTTACCCCGACAAATGGCCACTTCGCTACTAGAAACCAGAGCAGTACATGTCTTTGTATGGAGGCAACACACGGAAGCATTTCATTTGGACTTGGGAGGGGAAGGAATGGCTTAATTGCTTATATTTGCGGGGCAACATTATATTTCAAAACACTTCGAAATATTTATAACTTCCAGCAAAATACAAAAAAAAAAAACCTCTACAAGACATTATTAGGGGGGAGGTGTTCCAAAGTGAGACCTTCCAGTAAGCCTTCAGGGAGCAAAATCGCTTTACAATCACCTTTTTTCTTTTTTGTGGGTATTCTACACTCGTCATCGGGACTAATTGGCCCTAACGTAAAACTTCTTATGTGAAAAAAGGACTCCCGTTCGATAGTGTAGCGGTGGTGAATTGTCTGGCGGGTTTTTCTTCAGAGCTTCCCTTTAACTTTTCCTCCTTTGCCACGACCAGACATGAAAATCAGAAATTCATCGTGAGAAATCTGTGGTGATTTGGGCAGGGCTATCGTGACATCCAATCGTCTCTGCAATGATTCCGCAAGGTTGAGTTGACTCCCAATCTATTACAGTCCACCTCATGATGGTTCGGAAAAGGGAAGCTGTACTCAAGGATGCCAATGCAATCCCTACCTAACTGACAAAAGACAAGAGCATCAAAGTAAACACCTGGTCTGGCCCTAAGTTTAACATCTTGCCTATATAATACAACAAGGCACGGAACGATTTCCTCCGTCACCCTCGCTAAAAGAGTCGATAATGACTTTTCCCACCAATACCTACACCACCCAGCGAGTAGCCGATTCTTGAAGTACCCCTCGAACTATAAATGCTGTTATTATATATTTAACCACTCCAAACACGCGTCGAGGATTTGAAACAAAACTTAATGGTAGAGGCGTCATTAAAACCAATGGTGTTTTAATTCTACCTGAAATAAAAGAGAGGCTACTTCCCTTCAAACAAATTTATTCGCGCCACAATGGACAAGAGGAAGCCCGCCTTGATCTCCCTTGATGACTTAATGGGGAGCTGAAGTTCTCGTTACCCCATAAGTAGGCACATCCTCCCTTTCCTATACACACGTACACACCCACAGATCTGCACACAAAGAAGCCAGAATTGCACGGCTGAATCGACCAAATCTAGAAGTTGGCGCCATTTTCGATTTTTAAGCGCCAATCATGACTGGCTGAGTGAAAATGTAGAACATTTGAAGTTTGTGAAGGAAGAAATTCAGACCCAAATGAGCGGTCTTTATATTATTTAGTTCCGCTTCTGGAGGAATACCAGCTTGTATTTTCTAGTCTTAGTGTTCAGTTGTACGAACTTATTCACGAAGCTTTCGAAGTTCACCCTCAAGACTCGGCACCCGAAGGAATTTGATTACCACCCCGTCCGCTTTTTATAGTTATCCACTAACCTTTCTATTCACTCAATTTTCTCTCAGCACTAGTTGCTGCTCCTACCACAATTACTACAGAGTTCTCATCCGAACTAGCAGAGACGCAACATGACATCGCATCGTTCCACATACGATGCAAAATATCAGGTTGCTGATGAATCGCGACAAAATTTAGCAGGTATTTTGAATTCATAAATCATCTGGTAAAAAAGCACAAAAACCCCCGCCCCACCTACCAAGTACTCGCCTTTACAAACCCACAAACACCGGTACCCCAACGGTGAGAAGGCCCTCAATATATAACAAATGCTCTTTGTACGAATATACACTAGTTTAAGCATGAAAAAGAAGGAATGAAGAGTATTGCAGAAAGCAAAAGAGAAAGAGAGATAGAGAGAGAGAGGGAGAGAGAGGCTGCGCCAAATGGGATGCAGTAATTTAACCCCCCATCCCGCCCCTTCTTCCGCCGCCAAAAAATGATTGTAGAGAAAAAAGGGGCGCCAAAATATAAGGAAAGTGACTGCAGGAAAAGAGGGGCCGCAGTAAATGATAAACAGGAGTAACTCATTATCGTTGTCCTAATTTTAAAAATCCTTAATGATAATAACCATATCGAAGGCATACGTGTGCGTGGTTAAGAAAGAAAATATGTGCACCTGTGTGTCGGAGGAAAAAAAAATAACGGAGGAATGTAGTATGTATGTGAACTACGGCTGGGCTTACACATGATATAAAGGTATCGAGTGCACACATATACACACACACGCACACAAACAAGGCGACCTTTACTGCCCGATCACTGTTTCATACGTTAGAGAATTTGAAAATTCTTAGTAGGCAAATAGTGAAAAAAATGCGAATGGGCAACTCAGTGACGAGTCAAATGACGTCACACAAACCCTGTGACTTTTGGTGGAGGGGGAAGGGTTAAGTGGTAGGGAGTGTGGCTAGTCACCGTAAAGAGACCCATATGGGTTGACATTGCGGACCCCCCACCCCCCAGCAACTAGATGGGCATCGGATAGTGCGAATCGCTGCTTAAATCCCTTACCAAAAACCTTGCACAATGATGGCACTGGAAGGAATGGAAACCGCGGCTACCTTAGACCTACCCCCACCAAGGTCTACCAAATCCTGCCCTTATCAGTGTTAGGCCCATTTCCACCCCCTTCAAAGTGCCTCCCGACAGAGTCGAAAAATAGGCTCCATATTGAAAGACTGAGAGCGCGCGCTAACCGGGACATAGATTCACCAACCTTTGTCCATCTTTGTACCCTCCCAAGGCCCCCCAGGGGTTGGTTTTACTAAAAAAAAAAAAAAAAAACCCCTCTCCACTGCAACTATCCCTGAAGTTTAGAAGCTGGTTGCACGATCGGCGAATGGTCCTTTCCATAATATCCCTTTTTCACGAAGAATTTTAGGCCCCCAGACTGCAATGTAGAGACCCTAAATATTAGCAATGATGTACCCCCCCCCTTCAGTGTAAGGACATATGGAGACTGTGTGTCGCCTTGTGTACATTCAATCCCTAAACCCGACCTCTGATCCCTAGAGGACGAGGAAAACAATTTACCGCCTTCGCATCCAAGCATTCCATCCCTCAAGCATGGAATCCTACCCCTCTCCCCTTGTCTATGTACACACACAAAGGTATACATATCAACGATATGCATAAGTAAATAACTACATTGTCTCCCTTCAAACGCACACGGGTTAAACACCCACGCTTTCCATCTCTAGAGATCATAAAGTCAAATCTCAGTTAATCCCCCCGCCCCCCACCTCTAGTAAGAGTTGATTCCGTAAATGGACTCCACACAGAGGGGGGGGGGGCGAGGAGAGCTATACTTAGGTTCGACGCCAGGTCGCTTCTGGGTTAAGGTCAACAGGATCACGACTCAGGGTCAATCGGAATGTATCGGGAATCATTCGAGAGATGCGGACAAAGGGGAGGGGGCGGGGGAGGGGGGGGGGTAATTTCCTTAAAGGTCCTATGCTGGCGACTACCGACATGGGTATAGCCGCCGTAAACACATTTAAAAATCATATTTTAACCTAAAAATAGAATAAATATTCAAATACGAAAAAAACAACAACAACAGAGCAAACAACTAAGGCTAGAAAAAAGGTAACAAGAAACGAAAGACATGACCAGGTGCCGGAGGAAGGGTAGCTTTTTCAGGGACTCGAGCATACACCCCAAAAGTAAAAAAAAAAAACTAAATACAATGGAACAGGACTGCCTCATCCAAAAATTCAAAGTCCACAATTAGTTGTGCACGAACGTACCTTGACCCAAACCGAAAGGGTTAGGGTATGATGGCGCCTCACGAGGACAAGGTTACCATCGAGAGAGACCGAGGATGAAATGAGAACCGTTGGCGAGTGAAGGAGAGGCTCGAGTCAGGCGTACAAGCGGATAATGTGTACTACGAGAGCGAGCGGCATCTCTCTAACATCGGCAGAGGCAGTCTCTAGGGTGTGTGCGGAAGTCAACGGTCGACAATTGGAGACCAGTATCGATACCGAGTCCACCTTCCGCAATTGAAGCTCGGCCATGGCTGCGTTAAAGTCGTATCCGTAGTCAAATGTGCCCTAACAAAGGAGCGATAGCGATATAAAGAAGTATCTCTATCAACACCCTAAGTGCTGAATGTCACGGAACAAAGAATATCATGGACCGGGTACAGGGTATCTTAAGCCTGCGAATATGCACTTCTGGGCTGAGGCGTCGGTCAAATACAAGACCAAGAAAACGGTGCGACCCTCATTAAGAAACAAGTCCAAGTAGGGGTTTTAGCGGTGGATGGCGGCAGAAGTGCACCACCTCAGTTGTGGACAAAGAGAATCGAAATCCGTTGTGCTTCGGGATAGCGAAAGATGCGGTGGAGACTTGGAGTCGACGCTCCGAAGTAGGCAATCTGGGACGAACCAATAGATCAAAAGGTCCTCTACACAGAAGCATCCCTGCGGGACTCCCTTTTCCTGCCCTTTTAGAGCAGAGAGAGGTCCCCTCACCAGTACGTGGCATCGACGATCTCTCAAGAACTTAGGCACGAAAGGGGGGAGGCGTCTACTTGCCCACATAATGTGGAGGATCTCTATGATATCCTATCACCATGTAGCATCGTAGACCTCCTCTAAGAGCAGAAAAAAAAGTGGCGAGGAGGAGTCCACGAAGGGAGGCCTCGCATTTTCCTTTTCATAAGGCGCCCATCTGGCAACTGTTCCCAAGGGCAGAAGTCGCCGTAATAATCAATTACTAGGCTACATTAAAAAGAATCAAAAGAACAAAAAATGCACTAAAAAAACAAACAAACCCAAACCAAACGAAAATCAAGCAAAAAAAAACACAGCAAAACAAAGGAAAGAAAGAAATGTGCTCCGGAGTCGGGGTTGGCCCGATTCCACCCGGCACCGGAATATGCGCCCAATAACAAAGTCAACTAAAATATAACCAATTTATCCACCAAGTTGCACACGCAATAAGTCAGATAAACCGGGCGGAGACAAGCTTGGCTAGAGTGATCTCTCCACCTCTTGCGAGAATCAAGCACGGTAGCAATTGGCTATGAATATGGAAAGATACCATCGGTCCAGATCCTGTTGAACAGGGCTAGAAGAATGGATACGATTTGCGCACCCAAGGCGAAACACGACTTACGGGGTATCGTCCCGAACAAGGGAGGGCAAGATCCGCGCGGGAAGCAAGAATGCAGGTAAACTTACTTCGGGAAAATAGGTCGTTGAATGTCTCCCCGCCCCTTCAAGTAAAGTCCAGTCGGTGGTCTTCCGCGAGCCTACGATGTGCATTAAATGCTGGTGGAGCAGGACCCCGGCTAGAGAACGCAGAAAAAATTGTCGCGAGGACTCCCACCACGGGCGCGAAATACGGGATAGCCATCCCGTGCAACTAGAGGGGGGGGGAGAGGTGTCATGCGAGAGCTTGCCCTAAATCCTTTTGACGAGCATCCACGCCCCTGCAAAAGGGCTCTTCCCATAATTGAAGACACGTATGGCCGTCAAAAAGAGCGGATGGGAATGCATCGAAATATACCGTAACCTAGCCATTGCTTCAAGAAAGTCCCCCACGGTGAAATCGTAGGGGAGGCGCTTGTAGCGCATGTAGGCATAACGATTCTATGAGGGTCATCTCACGCTCAGACAACCAACAAGGAAGCGGACGGCGTGGAAAAATGACAGACAGCATGAGCAGCCGCAATCAAAACAGCATATTATTAGTGTATAGTAAAACAAAGAACAAATAAACAGTAAACAATAACCACTAACAAGAAGCAAAGGGCGGCATGCTCCAACGTAGGTAAGCCCGCCTTCTCCCGCGTCCGAAAAAGCACCCAACACCAAGAAGACAGGTCAAATAAAATGGAGGAAGCCAGCTTCCTACAAAAAAAAATCAGTCAGTCTAGACAGGGATTCTTAACCTGGGGTCCATGGATAGGTTTCAAGGGGTTCGGAGGGGCAGATTAAAAAAAAATAAATGGGTTCGTAACCCTTATCTAGCCAACATAGACTGTATTAGTGATGATGACCTTGCCAAAGATGACCTCATTGACCTGAGGACAAAGGAAATCTTACGAAGTGAATTCAACTTGAGGAGTCTTGGAGAATTCTGGTGTGCAATGACACAAGCCAACCATCGTCTGGTAGAGCGAGCTATGAGTGCTCTGAGTCCCTTTGCTACTGCGTACCTTTGTGAATCAGGGTTTTCAGCACTTGTTTCTATCAAAACGAAAAGTCGAAACAAATTGGGCGTCAGAGATGACATGCGTGTTACCTTATCAAAGACCACTCCACAGTTTCAGCTTCTTATTCAAGACAAACAAGAACAACCGTCTCACTAAAATAAACTAGCTAACAAGAGAGAAAGTAGTATTTGTGGTATATTTGAGCAGGATAAAAATAATTATGTCTAATTTGCACAAGATGACTGTATTTCTTTTATTGAAAAGGAGTGAGTTATTTGTTAAGATTGTTTACTTTATATATACTTTTGTATGCTATAGGCCTACATGTATGAGGCAATCATAATTATATTATGTCAATAAAATAAAGTACATATATTAATTGCATGAAAGGTTGTTTTTATGACTTTTATGTGAAAATTTCCTTGGAGGGGGTCCATAGCTTTCATCACCTTCTTAAAGGGGTCCATGACTGAATAAAGGTTAAGAACCCCTGGTCAAGTAAACCGTTAACCCCATGAGGGGGATCAGGAACCCATCCGCATGTACACAAACCCCTCAACACACACACAGTAACACATTTCGCTTCAATCATAATGCATCTATCCCACGCATATCTTCGTGCCGGCGCAGGGCGAAGAAGCAATCATAAGAGCGCCGCCGTCAAGGGGATTTGAGGGAGATGTAGACGGAGAGATTAGTTGAGAGCCAGGGACAGAAGAGAGAGGGGAATATGGGATGGACTCCGGGGAGACCCAGTTGCGCAAAATGACGCAAAGAAAGAAATGCCTAGCCGCCCCCCCCTCTCCCTGAAGAAATGTTCCTGTAAAGCAGAAGGCGAAAGAATCCAGCCTGGACACACGCGAATCCTGTGATAAAAGATACAACTCGAACTCTTAAGAAACGGCTTACGTCCACCACTACTTCAAGAAATGGCAATAGTTACAGGTAAAAGAAAGTAAAAAAAAAACAACAAACAAACGAGGACAAGGCCGAGTTAAAAAGATATTAACAAGATGGGGAAATGCATTTTTTCTTCCAGCAGGTGGCAAGGCAGTCGATGAACTGAAAATTGCCTGCCATTAGCAAGAAGGGGAAATGCACTTTTCTTTTCCCGCAGGTGGCAAGACCTGAAAATGGCCTGTCATTAGACATTAAATAGAATGGATCTTCCAGTGAAAATTACATAGAATATAACATTCCACCTTAACATAAATCCCGCCACGGGGTGGATGATGTAGCAGAGGCAATACCCCTTGCTACAACGAAAACGTGAAGGGGCGGCGTACCCTCCTGACCCCAATAACCCAAATGCTCTTTCTTCTCGGCTCATCTTTTGCACCTCTTGTAAAACTACCACTATCTTTTCCGTGCCTGGCGCTAAACGTTAAAAAAAACCAACAAAATAAACTTCAATGAGTTTCTCACAAAATTGCGTTGGTGCTCATCAATGCTTCTAAAACCACCCCCTCTCCATTTATACCCAATTAAGCACAAGATCGACCATCATTTTACCCACGGAGACGACCCTTCAGAGAGATGGTGCTGTAGCCTCTTAACCAGCAGTAATACAGGGTGACCCAAACTTTCAATAGGCTTCATTTCTCATTTTTGGGGGGTAGAATTAACAAATGAAGTCTATTAAAAGTTGGGGGCCAAATTTTTGTGGGGGTTGCCATAACAAATCGGATACAACGGATATAACCCAGGTCAGGTTTGGCGTCTTAGGCTAATGCGAGCTCAAACCGATCTCAAATTACCTAACCTAATCTAACCAAAGCCCCCTCGGAGCGGGTGTAGCACCTCACCCCTCGACAAAAATCGGAGAATAAGGACACAACCTTAACCGGTTTGGGAGAATAAAACAAGGATTTAAATGAATAGGGAAGAGGACAATGGCGGAGAAAAAAAATCGCGGATGACAAGGTCGTACAAAGGATCAGACCTACACATGTAATCCAACGAAGTAAGCTCATCCAGAGAGGGAAGAATGAAGAATAAGAATAAACAGTGAACGATGAGGTGAATAGAGATCTTTTATCTTCAGCCGCTTTCCAAATGGGGTTGGGGTGCATCAACGCCCTGAGAGGAGAAATAATGAAAAAAAATGACAACTTTAATTCCATCATCTCCCCCCCCCCCTCCCCGGACCCATATCCGTACATTTTCACTTCTCTAACTTCACCAATTTCTTGACAAGTTTCTAAAACCTTTGTCGGAATTGTCCTTTTTGATTTCGCTTTAGTTAATTCATTAATAAATTAACGCAAAATCATAGAAAATGGACAGGAGAAGGTACGAGACAGAAGGAACCTAGTTATCACCGATAAAATACATAAGGAAAATGGACACGAGAAAAAAAGATACAAGAGGAAAACGGATGGGACAAATAAGGAAATGGACAGCACAAATAAGATACAAAAGGACAATAGACATAAGAGGAAAACGGATGGGACAAATAAGGAAATGGACAGCACAAATAAGATACAAAAGGACAATAGACATAAGAAATTGAACCGTTAAAACGGCGTAGTTGGTTTAGCCGTTAAAAGATCGTAAGCCCTACCCGGATTTGAACGGTAGTAAAGTAGAAGATAGCCCTTTCGTGAACGACTCACAGTAGCCTGAAGCCACAACACCCCGATCCCGTAACCCAACTCCCTAGACAATCAAAGCAGACAAGCTTTGATTGTGGACAATTTGTTCGCCTCTATGGTGAAAGCGGTAAAGAGGAACTCAAGGTGTGTAATAACAGAAACCAAGTGGAAAGGTAAGAAACAGAAAAGAAAATTAGTAGAGTTTGGGGAAATAAGAGGAGTGAGTGTCATTAGCTGGTCAGAGAGGGGAAATAGTCATTAGTCCACATACTGAACTCTTAGAAGGATGTATCATATTTAGGAGAAGGATTCAAGGAAACGAACCTAAACGCTGATTACCTACGTAATTGATTTTCAGAATGGGAGGATATTTTTATTATTAGTGTAACCGAAAAGGAAATAAAAATAACATCTAAAGCGCCGACACCCCTTAAAATCGCCCCAATTCATCTTAAAGAATTGTAAACTAAGTTAAGAAAACTCATTTGTACCATTTTTAATTGATCAATTAATGAAGGAATACTTCCAATGGAGTTAAAAGAGGAGAATGAGACTCACATTTTCGAAAGAGAGATCAAAACTAATCCCGAGAATGATCGACCCATTTTACGTACTTATTGGTCATTTAGAGTCCCAAACTTAATAATGATATCCACCATGGTTTTAGACGTCAGCGGTTGTGTTTGAGTAATTCGCTGGAATTGTTTCACGAAATTGTCACAATATAGATTTTCTAAAAGAGTTTGATATTATTTTTTTCCGTTATATAAGCCATTTGTTAGATCTCATTTAGAGTACGCAGTCCAATTTGGTGTATGCAAAAGGACATAACTTGTGAGCCTGTTCATTATAGGACGACAAAATTAATCCCTAAGCTTAGAAATTAATCATTTGAGACAGACGAAGGGAACTTAATCTGCTCTCACTGGAAAGCCATTGTTTGCGGAGACAACTAATCAAAGTCTTTTAATACTAAACGACGTACCTAAAATATAAAGTACGAGTTGCTTTTTAAGGGAGATAAGTGAACGGTCACTAGAAATAATGGATCCAAACTTGTTAACAATAGATTTAACACTACGAAAGCACAGAATCTTTTCTCGTATGTGCTTATTCAATTATGGAACAACTCGCCGTCCTAAATAGTTGAAAGCACATCAGTTCAATATGTTTAATAATAAAATAGATAACTATTACTCCAACAAATCAGTTGCCATTTTTTTAACACTAAAAAGCGAGATTCACCCTGCCACCAACCTCTCAATGGCACAACCTCAATAGAAAAGGAAAAAATGGATAGGGAAAACAGGAATACTAAAACAAGGAGAACACTTGGACACAACAACGGGTCACTCAGCAAATATCGCTTCAAAAACACTTGAAAAAAGATTGAGTGTTTCCGTAGGAATCCTATAATAGACATTTAAAAGCCTTTCCCTTAATATACGAATTTAATAGATCAACAAAAATCCGCATTAAAAAAAAGACCCACTAAAATGTGCATTTAAAATAAAGGTCCAATAAACGCCAATTCGAAAAACAGTCCAAATAAATATTTGAAAAAGATCCGCTCAAATACACAAAATCCCGTTAAAATATCCGCATTTAAAACAAGGCCAGCCAAAGGGTGAAAATATGTGGAAGGCATTTAACTCGAGGGTTCGAAAAGTAGACTACTAGGAGTAATCATGACTGAAGAGAAAACACAACTCTTAAGAACACTCAAACTTCGTAATTAAGCCCCTCCCCCCCTCCTTCGGGGACGGAGAAAAAACACGTTGAAATATCGCCGAGAAAACTCGCGCCATCGGATATCCCAGTGACCGGACGTCTAGGTCTCCCCTATTTCAACATAGGGGGGAAGGGTCCTCTCCTAGTTGCCGGCGGGATCAAAATAAGACATGAAGCGACACTCTTGAACCTTAAATGGGGCGCTATGGCCCCATTTGCCCAGGAAGAAACCCTTACTGGATGAGATACTACGGCGCATATGGCGACATCGCTAGAAAAGGACACTTTGTCTGGGAACCAATTTATGATTGATTGGCTTTATGTTTAATTAGGGGCAAATTGGGAAGGGGGCGTTGATGCGGGCCACCCTTACCATGACAGAAATAGGTCATAGTTCACCTTGTAACTTCCCCACATATTTCTCCTTTCCCCTCACTCCCTATTTCGTCCCCAAGTATCTTCCTCTTTTAGCAACTCGGGTTCCGTAACTTCCAAACATTTTTAATTCTGGTAAGTACATCACTTTCTTTACGAGCACTCCTTCCCCTTAATAAGAAAGTAAAATTATTTTTAATATACAAGGTTTTCTAAATGTCTTTTTACCCACTGAAGAACAACTATAATTTAAGAATTTATATCTCTATACTCAATAGATTTTTGTCTACAGAGAAATACAGTGGGCGCAAAGGAAATGTTAACATTAAGCATTTTGGGATAATTAAGCCCAAAAGTACATTTCAAGTTTGTTTTATTGGGTCCTTTTACTTACATTTCTTTACATTTAGTACTTTGTCATGTTCCCATGGGTCTTCAACACCTCCTGGATCCTCTTGGGCATGGATGTTGCAAGATTCTCGAAGTAGGAGCCGTCCATTGCCACCCACAGCTTAATGAGTGTCTCCTTCAGGGCGGGGATCGAGGTTGGCCGGGACTTAGCAACTTCATTTTTCATTTGGTTCCAGGCATTCTCTATGGGGTTTAAGTCGGGTGAGTTGCCTGGCCAGTCCAAAACTTCGATGTTCTGCTCATTAAGGAAGTCTTTGACAGATCGTGCCTTGTGTGCAGGGGTGCCATCGTGCATAAAAAAGTCGCAGCCATGGAGAGCGTAGAAATGGAACAGATGTTCCTCCAAAACCTCAATGTAATTCTTTCCCTTCATGGTGACGTTCTTGGGGAGGAAATAGAGACCACCCCTGCCCTTCTCCCCACTGAAGCATCCCCAAACCATGACATCATCGGGGTTCTTCACGGTCTTCACCGTGTAGCGGTGGTCATATCTGCTCACATCACTGGGCCGCCACACCACTTTCGAGCCGAAAACTGCTCTCATCACTCCACATGACTTTCTTCCACTGCTCTGGTGTCCAATCTTGATATTTCTTCGCGAAAGCTAGCCGTTTTTTCTTCATACCCTCTGTCAGCAGCGGTTTCTTGGCAACACGGCGGCAGGGCAAACCCAGGTCTTTTTGTAGCCGATGCTAGATCGTACGAATAGCGACGTTGTGGAGCAAGTCAGGATGTTTTCCCTTCAATTCAGCCACTGTTATCGAAGGGTCCTGCTTCGCCTCACGTAGCAAAACCTTGTCAGTCCGAGCAGTTGTCTTCTTCTTGCCCCCAGAGCCAGGTTTGCGAAGCGGTGCGGTGCCGGGAGGGAGTGTGGTGGCTGCTTTTTTGAGCTTAAAGAGTGACACACGGCCTACGTTCAGATCGGCAGCTACACGCTTTACTGGCCCTTCCTGCTCCATTAGGGTTAGGGCACGGGTCTTCTCCTCCATTGTCAGCTTGCTACGCCCCATTGCGATGGTATGGTGGTGTCTGGTAGGGCGTCAAAGTCAGCAGAAAGGTGAAAAAGATGCGGTCTGTGGGGCAGCGTAACATAGATGTACACTGTCTGAGCTCTGCGAGCACACTTAAACTGAGTCTGGCGGGAAGTTGCGAGGGAGCCCTGGCTGCAGGTACATGCGTCATACCAAGCTCCTCCCACTACCTATATGGCCGGAACGCGGTAAAAAAGTTAACCGCGAAATTCAAGTTAACATTTCCATTGCGTTTAAGAGGTTAACATTTTCTTTGCGCCCACTGTAGATATAATAAATATCCTCTTCCGTTATATTGTATCAGTCTAACAGTTGTTCTTCAGAGGCGGTAAGAAGATGTTCGGAACACCCCGTACAAACAAGATGCATCTATTTACCAGGTTCCATCAATATTGACAATGCTTTCCCATCGCTTAGCTAAGCATTGGATTCCTTTATTGAACAATCCATTCGATTTTTATGAAATAAATAATCTGATATCCTTTCCCCCTTCCTTCATATCAAAGTAATAAACTTTGTCATGTCGGTGATGTTGTTATCATTTAAATAAATCAGATGGTTAGGATAAAAAAGAACTGCCCAACCTGGAGCAATATTTCTTTTCTTGGGTTAAACCGTGCGACGGTTTGACATGAAGAACGGACACTTTCGGTTGACCAGGAGTTTTTTTGTTCGAGCGCTTCTTTTAACCGTTGTAATTGTTGAACATATACTCGTATGTAGGTCAGCAATAAATGTATGCGTATTATTGAGAAACTCATAATGAATAAGTTCTTTCGCATCCGACCTAAATCCAAAGCCTTCTGTTGTTGTACACTACGTCTAGGAGTAGGAATAGGTTCTTGTTTGCGATCAAACCAATTTTTTGGCGCTTAAAATTGCAGTAAGGAAACCAATTTTCATATCCCATAACAATTCTTCCCACAAATGGTTCACGGACATTTCAAATCAATATAAATTAAGATATAATCACACGTTGCCCTTCAGACAGTTAATATGGCTTCTAAACAATATTTTGGCAGCTTAAAAAAAATGCCTATCCATTGCTAGCCTAGGCATTGCTAAGCTTAAAAATGCCTCAATATGACGACGGCTGAAAAATGCCTAGCATATTATGACAGTTATCTTTAAGCAGTCTGCAACAAGTTTGGAACAATTTAAACAATTCTATGAAGAAATCTTATGTGCTCTAAAAACATCATTAATTTCTTGACCACATAATACTTAAAACTCACGTATCACCCCCCCCCCCCGCCAAATCCCAACAAAACCAGTTCAACTGCTAGTAATAACACCCAATATGAATGAATTAGGAATGAGTGCGCCATTTCTTCAAAGTGGTGTTAGGTATCAAGATTAGAGGATGGGTTTCTTTGTGTAAGGTAGCATTCCGAGGTTCGTACCTTTAAGACTCTATTTCCAAAATGCATACCTCTTGCAGATTGTTTTTTTTTTTTACAATCAACAATAAACCAACTCGTCAATCAAAGCGACAGTAAACCGACCAACTGACAAAACAAATCCATACAACGTAATAAACTTCCAACAACTGAACCTAATAAATGAGATAAGACAAAACCAAGAGGATAGTCGGCAATAAATCAAAAAGTCTCCCCTCCCCCAAACCATCAATCAAAACTGGTCACAAAGATTAAGCGAGGAAACTCCTCATCCCTGAGAACAAAAAGCGAGCGGTTCCTCAGGCGTTAAACGAGAAGTGACCAAATTCGCCGAGTCAGCTGAACGGAAACGACTGACTCAGAAGATCAAAATTGAGAAGAAAGACAAGAGTTCCACCGATCGGAAAATTCCCGGAGAATTTTCCACGACAGAAGGATTAAGGAATCTCCTTCTTTCTCCAAAAGGGGAGAACGAGGGGAAGGTGGATGAATTCTCAAAAGAGGACAAATCGAGTTGGAATTGACATTAAAGATGCCAGGAGTAAGATGGTAACTAGGTGCGCTGAACTATGATACGGGTAAGCTTCTTGGGAGGCTTTCGCCCGGCACTAGGGTGAGACGGGTTGATAATGATCATTAAGAAGACGGAAAGTTGAGTATTTTCCGAAGATACAACTGATTGTTAAGAAGACGGAAAATAAATTGCGGGTAATCCAGCGAAGGCATGCAGGCATCCTGAAAGGAAGATGAGGATTGCAACAGCAGAAGGAAAAACAAAATGGAAAGAACGGGCCCGATTGAAGGGATCCCAAAACTGAGCTTCCAATGCATCTGGAAATCCACCAGTCACTTATACAAGTCCTTGTCATTTTCAATCCCATTTTCTAGTACAAGTTCTATTTTCTTCTTCCGTATAGCCACCCCCACCCCCTATCTTGAGCCCTTTAACACCAGATTACCAGTACGCATTACCTACCGGGCGCACATAGCCACACTCATGAGGGCAGGGGAATCATTGGTTTTCTTTTAAAATTTCGTCCCTGGTTAAGGTGGGTCGTCAAACCATCTATGTCGGGTTCCTACCCCCTGTCGGTAGTGGATGAAGAGGGATGCGTCGGTGAGGCCGCTGCGGCGTTTGAATGCCCGCATCGGTCGGCGCATTGCCAGAATGACCCGTGTGACGTGAGGAAGATGTTTCTTAGGAGGCGAATGTCTGGTGGAATGGAGTATATGAGATGGTATGGATCCTGAGACTGAGGGGAGGAAGGTTGTATATGGAATCCTAAACACCCGAAAAATGGAAAAATCCCGAGCACTTTATTTTTTTATCGATGACCTATTTAAAGTCCCGCGAAATTGAGATGAAGCGTGGCGCCCCTTTGACAGGGCAACAGTAACGTCATTCTTTTATCTCACGCCGACACACCATCGCCTTTTCTTTCGAGCTACACCTTCAACTCCACACTTCCTCACTTCTCCCCTCGAAGCCCCCTTCCAAACAAGACTGACCCAAGGGGAGGAGAGGGAGGAAAGTTCGCACTTTTTAGTGGCTGTGCTCTTTGATACGAACTCCTTTCTGGAAATTTGTAACGTGACCTCCGGCCTCATCATTTAGAAACTCCGTGATATACCATTACAGTCTTTGACGTCCTTAACCCCTCTCCCTTTCCTTTCCATTTATCCACCTTTTATTCCTCTACCTTTCCGTTACTACATTCTTCCACACTAAAATGCCCTCGTTGGATTAGCCATTTCTTTCTTTTAGAATACAAGAAAATCTTGCGCCTATATCGCAACATATACTACTCCCCTCTCCTCCCGCGCAGCATTAGAGGGTCTTGCTTCCATGCAAATGCGTGCCTTCCGGGCCCCAAAGCCTCCTGATGAATCCTGCTATCCACCACACAGACCCCTTCCTCTATCTTCACTTTTTCCTTCTACAATCACAAAAAAGCGCCAACACAATCGCACACGCACTCCACAATCAGACAGGGAGAAGAACCGGAAGAACCTAGCCCCACGGCCCCCTCACGTTAGCCCCCTCCCCTCCACACACACACACATTAACGGAATCTTAAAGTATAATTACCCTATTACCCCTCGAAAGCCCCCCCCTTCGATGATTAATAAAAAGGGGGAAAACAACATTTTGCTAAAATACAACAATACCACCGCTATTTACGAGAAGCGCAGAAAAAAGTAGGTGCAACGAAGGGAGAGGGAGATGCCAGGGAGAGGCAACATTAGCCTTGCCGGGGTTTCGCAATAAAAAAGAACCGCTTGAAGAGAAACAATCCTGGAGGGTCGGCACAGTGCCAGTGCCGAGGTGCCGAGGTGTGAACTTAGTCTCTTGTCTACCATGCTGTAAGTGGGGGAGTAGCATCTCCACATCATTCTTCAAGAACAAAAATAAGAAGGCACGCTTAAAGGCCCCGAGGAAGGCGGGGGGGGGGATTAGAGCAGGCATATCATTCCACATTCTAGGAGCAAATATAGAAAAGTACGAACCCACTGGCAGTATAAATGAATACTAAGAACGAGAAGTAAGGTGGGTAGAGCCGGAACGACCTGCTCTCAGGGGCCGGGAGAGGGTGAGTGGGGTCGAAGGGTAAGAGGGAGCTGCCACGTTTGAGATCTTATATGTAAGGAGGAGGATCTTGAAGGTCCTCCTCCAGTGCAGATCAAGGAACGTGGCTTTGCACGAGAGAAACGTTCCCGGTGGAGAAGAACACGGACTGAAAGTTTTGAGCAGGGCGAAAATGGCTCGGGGAGTGGAAGCTTGTGATCCAGGGAGATAAATTAATCATGGCGAGGGGAGGGGAACAAAAGTATGTATGGTGATCCTAAAACTATTGTGGTCAAAGTTGAGGCGGATACGCTAATATGACGAGGCAGAGAGAGGATTTACATACATTGGCAACGCGGGATTTGAGACATCATTGACTACCAAAGGCGATGTTCAGATGTGAAGTGTCGGAAAAGCGAACCTGGGAGCTACCATAAAGATGCAACGGATCACTTGTTTTACAGTGGGTCACATCCGATGGAATACCCACAGGTAAGTTCATTATCGCTGATTTCAGAAAGTTATCCGAGAGGCATTTAGTAATGATGTATTCAGATAGAAGATTTCAGCAAACGAGGTTGGAGAGAAGACATGAGTGCTATCAACATAGAAATGGAACGATAAACCAATGCAATGCATAGGCATACCAATAGGGACAGGATAAGAAATACGAAGAGCCAAGAACTACCGCCTTGTGGTACACCATAACGCACCTCGCCGGTCGAGATTTATGTATTACTCCCACTATAAATTGACAAAGTACCAAATGATAGATACAATCGAAACTAGTTATGGGCGGTGCCTTATACCCCTAGGAATTCACGAGGGGGATTAAGAAGAGAAGTGCCATCGACCGTAACAAATATGTACCGCACAGAGATCGAGAAATATCAGAATGGAAGGTTGGCCAGCGCTGACTGCGGGGTTCGACCTTGAACCAGACTGGCTGCTCAGGTGAATGTTGGAAGAGGACGTGTGATCGAGAAAGCTAAGGGACACCAGCATTTCTAGACATCTAGAAAGGACGGGAAGCCGAGATTGAATCTTTCTGGTTTAGTTTATGTTTCTTAAAGATTGGACGAACAGTGGCGTGGTTGAAATCGGGTGGTACCATGTCAGACAAGAGGGAGATTTTAAAGATATTAATACGAGAGAAGAACCTGGTAGGAGCTGAGGGTAAAGACTTTAAGGAGTCAAGAGCAGAACGTGTCCTTTTAGAAGAGAGAAGGGGGGGAGGCTAAGCCCTCAGGGGACACTGAGTCGAGGGCAAATAGTCCTTTGATAACACGGTGGAGAGGAGCAGAAGCTGCGGGAATCTCAGCAGAACAGTTATGAACTATCTTTTTAGAGAAGACAGAATAGGGCAGGAGATATAAGGGGCGTCAGAGGGGAAAAGAGAGATGAGCAAGAACAATCCAAGTGGATTAATTTTGTTAAGAGTAGAAATGTGGCGACCCGTGAGGTTCACACGCAGATTTCAGAACGGCGTTGTAGGAGTGAGTTGCAAGGGGATAGGCAAAGGAAGCTGTTGACGCATCCGTACTGCCAGCGTCGGCAACCCGACAGCCCCTCTCACAGACAGGTTTGTTGGGGGAGTTGGGGGGATTGCCTTTAAAATTGTGTTGGAGAACCAAGGGGCGAAACGAGGAGGGGAGAAGGGAGGTATGGGAATCGAGGCAGGACATAAGGATTCATGAAAAAGAGCGAAGGAGTTAAGGAGGTAAGATCGCTGGTCATGAGTTACTGACCAATTGGCGAGAGCAGATTTGGCTGCAGGGTTAGACTTGGTGAAATAGGAAGAGAATAAAATTCGAAGGAGGAATTGGTCACAAATTGCAGTAAACTGGTCGGGTGTGAAGAGGCTATGAAATGGAAGGAGGAAACGAAAATGTCAAGTATATTTCCATGTGTGTGCGTGCGGGGTGAATGATTTGAAAGAGAGAAGAATATCGACAAGTTGGCAAATGTGAGGGAGCATAATGAAGAATGTTAAAAAATTCCCCTCTCATCAAAGAAGTTATCCGAAGGATAAGTAACGGGATGGGCGGTAGATAATTAGGGTATTGAAAGTGGGCTTCGGACCCTAAAGAGTGATAGGAGCATGGGAGGGAGGGGGTAATCCAACGCTGAAACCACGTCTTGAGGCTCTCGAAGCATTCATAACGGAATACTCTCGAGGGGATACGCCTGCAGAAATAGCGTAGCGATATCTATGAGCCAGGTTTTGGCTAATCCAAAGAGGGATGACTTCTCAGATGTGCGACAGTCACAAATAAAATTCGATTTGTCTAAAGAGATAGAACGGATGTTGAGAGGGAATGGTCATGGGGGAGAAGGGTGGTTTATTGGGAGGGTAAGGAGCTGTTTCCGTGTGGGGGAAATATGCGATTGGGGGCCTGTCAGAAAAGATTTTGTAGGAGGATAGCGAGAAAGAAACCCTTATTTACATTGATGGACGGTGTTAGTGTTCTGCGTGGAGAGTGTGTGTGTGGGGGGGGGGTGATGAAATGTGAGGGGATATGGTCGTATAGGGGAATCGGTACCAGCACGGAGGGTATGGTGGCCGAAAAACAGCCTCATAGCAAACAGGTAAAAAGCACAAAACAACCAAGAACATAAGGAGAAAAGGCACGTTCGGGCACCTGAGCAACCAACCAACACCATTCAAGTATATAAAGTGCCGCCTCTTCCAACGTCTCGAAGCCAAGGCACAAGCGGTGATAACAACCCCGCTCGTCCAGGGCTCTGAACAGATAACGGACGCGAACACTCAACAATAATGTGTCGTACAGTCTGAGGGGACCATCACTGTCGTCTCAGTAAGGTAGAAGGGAGGGCTCCACCAAATGTAATAATAATAGTAATACCAGTAGCAGTTGCATACTTCGAAACTTAGAATAAGAGCCAGGACCATTAACCAAATCGACGTCCCGTTAATCTAGAACCGTAAAACTTTACCCTGACACTAGCGAGGCGACGCCGATAAACTGACTACCATAGGCTCTCTTTACTTCCATCCGTCCTCCTTTATTCACTCCCTCAACTGTAAAGCAGGAAGAGAACCGACATACGCACATACACTCTTCTCGGGACGGGGGGGCACGAACTGAGTCCAAGAACCTGAATGGGTAACCCAGCCGTCGCAGAAACCTGCTCCAGCGACGCACCTCGTTTACACTTCTACCACCAACATTACTATCTACTCCCTCCACCTTACACATACCCTACCATAAACTGTCGAAGTACCGAAGCGAAGTTTCGAAATAAAGAGGATGAGCAAACACTCTGTGGAGATGAACATCTTCATTCGGACGTTTCGATGTCCAGCCTCATCGTTGACACAAGAATCCAAAGGATCTTTTTCCTTGATCCTTGTTGAGAAATCAACAGAGCAATTAATTTGTGGAAAGTGTTAATGGAGAGGTTACAAGAATACGGATCCGTTGTCCTGACAACGAAGAGGCCGTGCATTCATTTATACCATTTGTCTCATTACGCCGTATCCTGTGCGCAGGACACAACGCCTGTGCCCAAGGCTCGTTACGGCAAACCCGAGGGGGATGGGGGGTTCATAAGTACCAGGGGTAAAGGAGGATAGCATATATCTCCTCCCCCCTCGAAGAGTTTTCCAATCCGGAACTACAAGCTTGTTTTGGGATCTTAAAAGACGATTCCTCGCAGACACAAGAACAAAGGAAGTCAGTTCGTATTTTTTAAGTTTTAGGAGCCCATCTGGCGACCGCCTGCTTGGGCACAAGTCGCCGTACACGACACAGCCTACTACTAGGCTATATTAAGAAACGAGGAACAAAAAAACACAAGAAAACAAATAACAATATGTAAGTAACAAATAACGCTAAAAAGGACGAGTAAAAAAATAACAAGAAAACAAAGCAAGGAGGCGCGCTCCGGCGTCGGGGGTAGCCCCACCCGGCGCCGGAACATGCAACCTACAAAAAAATAATAAAAAAATAACAGTCAAATAAAGGGGAGGAGGCCGGCCTCCTCCAAAAAGTCGTAAAGTCCACAAGTCAGTGTGCACGAACTCATCCCGAGTACAAGGGACAAGCGGTAGCAACCCCTCTCGAGGTAACGTGCCCGAAGATCGCCCAGACTGGGACATTCAACAAGAATGTGCCGAACAGTCTGGGGGACAACGCAGTCTTCACAGTAGGGCGCAAGCACGCGCTCCATCAAATGGCGGTGCGTCCAATTCGGAGACGACAGAAAGCAACCTGAAGCCGTCGCGGCATTGGTGGGTAGGTCCATGGGAACAGTCGAGGCGCAATGGCACGCAACTTTAGGTACCCTCGATCGTCTCCCATCTTATTTGCCAAGCAGGTCGGAGAGCTGCCCGCATTCCTGCCATGTAATCGGTGCGAGCAAGAGCGAAACGCTGGTCTCGTCGCCCAGTCGTCGCGGACTCTTTGGCGTGCTCATTCCCCGCAATTTCTACATGTCCGTGAACCAACAGAAGATAATCTCTACATCCGCCTGGCTCGCCAAAAACTGTGGCGTCATGGATATCGCGAACCAAGGAATGCGGAGATTCCAATGCCCTGAGAGCATTCGGGGCCCTTGGTGAGTCGCTATAAATCACAATCCGGTCTCCGAACCGGGCACGTTTCGTAATCTCCCCTACCGAGCGGTGTATTGCAACCAGCTCGGCCGTGAAGACAGACGCAGCGCCTGGCAGAGGCCCGCTGACTTCAAACAGAGTGGATACGGCGTCGTATTTTTTAATCTCGGAACTCTTTGTAGGAACCTATTCCTGGATCTACTCCGTGGGTAGGGCTGACGAACACCTAGTTCCTGGTTTTTGACATTATCTTTCACTATCCCTGGTCCATTTTACCCTTTTGAAATTAAATTTAAAGCGAAAACCAACGAGTGCAACAACGAAGAGAACTGTAAAGAAATTTATAAATATAGAGGACGTGCGTTGGGGCCTAGAGGGCACGCAATCCTCTCGAAACGTTAGCTGCAGCATGGTTACCTCCATGGGGGCGGGAGGGCGCGTCATTCCTTTAGGTTTTAACCCTACTCCACCGTCAACCTTCTCGCGGGCTTATCTCCCCATTTTCCCCTCATATCCCCCCCCCTCTGCGTCTTCTCATATAAATTATACACTCGCCCCCTCTTGGAAAGGGGCCACTGAACATCCACAGAAGGTCAATATGAAAAGAGGGGTTGGTGGGTCCAAGTTTCTTATTAAAGTATGCAACAAAAAGTCCCCCCCCCCATATCCCATATCCCCGGACCAGTCAGAGGAAGAGGAGGACGAGGCTGACGAGAGCCAGATTTTCTCCTCGCGCTTTCCCGCGAGCGTCCAGTCTCACATCAATCTAGAGCGAGGGATTATCGGTTAATTAAAACGGAGATAAAAGGACACGAAGAAGACAAAGGAGAGATACAAATAATAACGAGAGATTATAACGGATAAAGACTTAAGAGAGAGGTCAGGTACAAAGAAGGGATTTAAATAAAGAGAAGAGAAGGCCGAACAACCGGTACCATCGACGCACGCAGAATTTGGAGCTTACGGGAGCACACTAATCACCAACGCAAGATCAAACGGGAAAAAACTAAGAGGAATAACGAGAGTGAACGGGGGCGGGGGCAAACGGAGAAATCGAAGAGAAAACAAAACCGCAAAAAGAACTATCACCTACAGATACCCACTATTCACCGTAAAAGAGCACTACCCCCCCCTCCACTCGAGTACTCCCCTCTATCAAATATCAAACTCTACCGTGAACCCTTCAAAAGCCCCCTCAGATCTCAAGGAAATCAGTACCCGACTCTTTCTCCTCGAAATTACAGCTTCCCCCGAGCTTTTGTTATTATTTAACGACGGATACGCAAGTGTATGTCGCATATCTCAGTGCGAATTTAGAGGCATGTAGTCTAAAGAGGAAATTATTCGCAACGTTAGAAAAGGACACGGAATATTCATGAATCCGCCGCTATTATGGCAAGGAGGCAAGTTTCATTGCGTTGGCTTTAGACGATAAGTTCATCGTTGTTCTCATCAATCAGGGTTGGCCAAAGAACAACACTAGAACCTCTCCAAAATACGTTCAAGAGGGTTCGAAAGATGAATGGCTGCAATAATGTAAACAAACCCCTTAAATTGACACACTACATGTATTCCAGCGGGGTACCCCTTTGGGCAAGCTTTGAGAACTTTACTGGGTGTATACCCAGTAAAAATTCCCATAGCTGGCCCAACATGACTCTTTAGTTTACACTCTTCTACCCGGCGTACCCATTTCCCCTCGGCAGTATTTACCCCTTCAAATCTATTCGGAAGAGCGAATGACCTTCCTCGAAAACCACCCAATATGCACAAACCCAAGTCTTTATGACCACCAACGAAAACATTCCCCTTAAAAAAAGTCCTTCTCTCCCCTCGAGTGAATTTCATAAGAATCCGTGCCTTTCAAACCGTGCCATCTCGGTTCTAACTTCCGACAAAGTTAGTGGAGGAGGAGATGGGAATAATAAGAGGAGCTTTGCCTTAATACCTTTGTATGAAAGGACAAAAAAAGCACGAAAGAGAAAAAGGAAAAGGCAAGCAGCATCCCGTGTCGCAGAAATCGCTAAAACAAAATGAACATCACACCGGGATATTGTTAAAGGTGCACACGAAACCAATTAAAAGGGATTAACTATCAAAGACGCGCGCACATGAAGCACACTTTGTACACTTAAAAAGAAACCTTGAATAAATCCAAATAAGTCTCGCCATTGGTAAACCAGACAAACATCAAAGCCATACTACCTCTCAACACGAGAGTTGGATCCGAGCGAAACTACGAGATCAAAACCGGGAGATGGCGCACCCTTTTCGTTCAAGGCGCGGCATTATTTAATAAGCATAAATTAAAATTATCTTTGAATGTGATAAAATATGAAAAAGGACGATGGTGTAGAAAGAGAAAAAAAGAGACCTTTGCTGGTATGATTCGAGTTTTAGCTTTTTTTCGTTAATTTACGGGGGATTTTTTCAGCTGCGGCTAAAGTTCCGCTGCCTTCTCAGTGCTAAAAAGGCGCTCTGCGACGGCACACGGCCCCGAAGGAGGCCATAGAAGTGCATATTATTACGTGTCCATTTGACTGGGGGTACAAATTCGTGGTCTTGAGTACCGGTGGTGATCGTACGAATTCGGTCATCGAGGTTTCCTCCGTGGCTTATACATTCGGGGAGTGTCGAAGGAAGTCGAGTGTAGCAATCCCTTCTCGTATTTTTCTTTTCCATCATATCAACCTCATTCATTACAAAGAGAGGTGGGGAGGCATCAACTCCACTACGGCGATTGGGAGGGATCCACAACATCCGCGCCATTGCGTATGACGCTCTCAGGACAAAAAGACTTTCTCGTGCGCGATTTCCCAGGATGGGGGGTTTATTATAATAACGAGAGGTTTTTATATGGCCCCCTTCAAGACCTTGAAGCCTCCGCTGGGGCCCCACCCAACGACTAGGAAAATACCTGACAGAAGGGGTGGATTTTCAGAGGCCGCTTGAAAACGCCGAGTGAAGAGGAGCGTATGGCAGGAGGCAGACCATTCCACAGCTTAGGGACAATTACATAGAAGGCCCCCTCACCCATGCAGCAGAGAAGGGTGTGAGGCAACGAAAACTGGAGGGCACGTCCCGAGCGAAGGGCTCTTTTGTTGTCTGGACACAACCAGTGATGAAGACAGGTAAGGGAGCGTTGCGGTGCTTAGGATTTTAAATGTGAGAACGAAGATTTTAGAAGTAATTCGAAATTTAATAGGTAGAAAGTGCAGTTCACGGAGGAGGGGTGTGGCACGAGGGAACCATCCTCGACAGAGAACTCGTGCCGCAAAGTTCTGGACAAGTTGAAGGGCACGAATTGTAGCGTTGGAGGTTCCAGTAAGAAGAGAGTTACAGTAATCAAGCCGAGATATAACAAAGGCCCGGATGCGACTGAGGTTCCGGAGAAAGCAGAGAGACGATTTGAAATCGAGTTGACCGTCAAAGGAAACCCCCAGGTTTCTAACGTTGACAGAGAACGCGATCGGGAAGCCACCTAAATTGAGAGAGGGGGGCTCTATTTCTACAGCGAGCGACATCCGCTGAGGTGCCCATAAAAAGAACCCAGGTTCCATCATGGTTGAGTATGAGGAAGTTATCCGAAAGCCATCCGGTAATCGTGTTCTTAAAAGATTTATGACGGTCACCACGAAGAGTTGAGAGGGAGGATAGAAATATTTCCGGGTCATCAACATAGAAATGGAAGGATAATTATTAACCTGTTTTCTTCTATGTTTGCTTTTCTCTCGCAGGGATGGTCTCATATGTATTAAAAGTGAAAGAACATCAAACACTTTAAAAAACAACAAGAATCCCGTTTAAACAAAATCGTAGCTGGAAAGATTTTAATAATGTGGATTAGTTCGTCCTAAAGCTGGCGTTGCCTCTAATTTCGGACCTCGTAAGACAAAAAACAACCCCTATTGCATCGATAACCGAGCTTCGACCTGACATATACGGGTGAAAACCACACTAAAATCGCAGCTCCGATTTTCATCGACACAAAATAGTGTCCATCTGATGGACAAGCTCAGGTAGTGAGCATTACGAGCAGCTGCATCCTAGTACATCAATCACAACTCCAGCGAGTCCAAATGGATTGGTCGCGGAGTGCCAGATACGCCCAAAGGGAGCATCCATACTTCCTCCTCGTATTCTACGAAAATGTCTCCTGACCCTTACATGATCATTTAGAAATATTAACCCATAAATATATAAAGTAGAGGTGTACCGATCGATCATCATCGTCTAAATCGGTCATTTTTTGCTTGATCGGGATCGTCCTTGGCTTTTTGTTTTAATCGTATGTGGGCGTTTCTTTTGTCTCGACTCTCTACCCTCGCTTTTAGACTTAGATCTAGTTTAGGAGCAGATCTAAATCAATAAATTTGCCTTAGGTGCCCATGTTGTACATCTGCTTGAAACTCATATTTTTTTTTCATGGAACAGTGAACACAAACTTGAGGAATATTTGTTGCTGGTACAAAATCATTGTTGTACTCCACATATGCTGACTGGAACTATTGTACTAACTAACCTGTACCTTTTCACTACCAAGGTTTACTTTCCAATTTCCATAAATACATATGGATAAGAAGGGGGAAAGGGGTATTTTCAGATAGTAAATTCATTATGAAATGCGATGAGAATATTTTGTAAAATTTCATAATAGTAAATAATAGTTAAATCCTCTAAATTTAATTAAATATCCCATAAAAAATGGAAACATTATCTAAAAGTGTTCCTTTAAAAGCAATTAGTTGGGTTTGGAAGTACTTTGCCATTCCACTTGATGATGCATCCTGTGCAATTTGCATTACTCCCGATGAAGCATCATCTGTAATTTGTGCATTAAATATGAACAAAGATTTCAAGAGGACGTAAAGATAAAACGTGTACATTCTTTACAACAAATATGATGTGCCATATCAATACCGATGATAAAGATATAGCAAAAGAAGAATGTGAATTAAAACAAGAAATAAAGAAATTGGGGGAAACCCAGAAATCTCAAACTACATTAAAACAAAAACAAGTCAAAACAAATGTGTTCAACATCTTCCTTCCCAAACAATTATATTCGAAACACTTGAAAGAAAAAAGACCCGGATATTAATGATCAAGGATCTAAAGTAATTCACAATTATATTACTGAAATGGTTACTATTGATACTCAGCCATTCTCTATTATAGAAGACAGTTTTTTTCCAAATAGTTTCACTTATGTCCAAATTATTGTAGCCCTGGTCAGAAATACATTACAGTTTGTAATTCAAAATATGACAAAGTTAAATGTAATGTTCAACATGGATTAAATGTTGCTTCATCTATATCATTCACAAGTGATGATTGGACAACAACAAACAATGTGAATTGTTTTCATTTTTTAAGTCTAATTGCACACCGGCTGAATTGTGATCTCTTCGAGTTCGTCTTCCTAACCATTCCCACAAAGCCTTACAAAGTTGCATGAATGATTTTAATATTTTAGCAGCAAAAGTACACCTAATTGCTAAATATAATGCAGCAAACATGGTAGTCGGTATGAGAGGCAAAGTATTAAGCTTTGCCATGCTTTTTGCACACATTTCAACTTGTGTAAATATAATACGGTCTTTAAGCAGCAATATCTTTAAAACAGCAATAACTGAGAAAAGGAAAATTTTCCCCATTTTAATTATACCCAATCTATTGTTTGAAAATTATCGAAAATATCAGATTCAATTCAATGTGGCCCAAAATAGATTCATACAAGGTAGCATAGCCAGTAGTTTATGTTTGAAAGATTCTAATAACATAATCCCAAAATTAAATCTTTGAAAAATAATGACAATCGGAATCAGGTTCTAGGAAGCAATGGAGGTTGTTTATGGTTAAATATTTCCATAGTCATAAGTTGTTGTTTTTTTATATTTGAATATATACCATAAAATCGGACATTACTTTCGTTTCACCTTTTTGGGGCGATGTCGATCAACAAGAAAAGAGACCAGTGTCACTAAATTTTTTTTCCATTTATTAATTAATGAAAACCTAGGAACAATATTTTAAAATGGAATACTGAATATAGTTAATAAATCATTGTACCTTTTATTTTTTAAAGCTGAAGAATTTATAAAATTAAAATTAAGTGCTTAATAAAAAATAGTTTAATTTATTTAATACTTTGGTTCCTATAAGTATATACAAAATATTTACGCAATTGAAACCCTTATGTTGTCTTACATTCTTTTTCGAATGATATAATCGCTAATGTCCCCCCAAGGTTAGTCGGGGAATTATTGAAAGTTTTGAAAGTCGTAAAGGTCATAATTCAGAATAAGTGAGAGCACGGAACTTCTGTCAGCAGACCTTGTTAAATTTTTGGAATCTTTTAAAACCCAAAGAATTACAAATGGTAAAGTTCAGAAAACTTATTTTTATATATCTTCTCTATAACTATATTTTAGCAACGTGATATTTTGAAAGGGGGGAAATTTAGTTTAGAGTTCCCTTTTAAAATTACCAGTCAATGGCTTCGCCACTCCCCTCGTAAGGAGGGGGGGGGGGCTTGCGCTTCGCTACTAAAATAAAAATTTAAAATCTAAATTTTTTTCTGAACTTCGCCAATTATAATTTTAAAAAGGGTCTCTAAACTAAATTTTCCCCCCTTTCAAAATATCACGTTGCTAAAATATAGTTATAGAAGAAGATATATAAAAATAAATTTTCGGAACTTCACCATTTGTAATTCTTTGGGTTTTAAAAATTTCACAAAATTTCGATACTTATATTTATTTCTGAATTTCACCATTTTTTTTTTTGATATTATAAAAGAATTATTAGAAATAACTTTGATAAAAAAACATAAGTCATAACCAAACTAAGATGAAATTATTATTCAAATACTCAAAAAAATCCTCTTCTTAAATTATAGTTAGTAATTATTATAAGTGGAGAAGTTCCGAAAATTTATAAGACATGGCTGCTTTTTTATTAGATTTTAGATTTTAATCTTTATAATCAGGTCAAATTTTTAAGGTACGATACTCAACAGTGAAACCACTAAGTTAAATGACCTTTACAGGTTTACCATATAAGGCGACTACACGAAACACCTGTTGCTTCCTGTATCTGTAGGATAGCAGAGAGGACAACGTGACTGGTTAGCAAGAACTGAATTAGAACCAGGTTCATACAATATTTTAGGTGGCTGGTCTAGTATGTGATCTACATGCATGATTCTAGTATAACTTGTGATCTACATTAGATCACAAAATGTCCAAAGTTTCCAAAATGCAATAATAGGTGAGAAAAGAAGGGGTGATAGAAGGATAGCATGAGAGGTGGGCGGGGTTGTTTTTTTTTTAGGGTGGTGGGGAATTGTGAATACGTATGATGAGTGATGAATATATGGCAGGAGACTGGCTGTTCTTTCTTGAGTAATTTTAATTATTCTGTCTTCTATATTTTTGAAAGGTTCTGCTAAGTTGGACCTTTTACAGGTACGTAAGTTCTATTTCATAAATTTATATAAATGTATACGAATATATATATATATATATATATATATATATATATATATATATATATATATATATATATATATATATATATATATATATATATATATATATATATATATATATATATATATATATATATAATTGGGCATCTATATGTTGCTTCTAATTCATGTTTGCTTTGTTTATTATTGTTTATTTAGGGCTTTCATGCCTTTGTATTTTTGTCTACTGCCTGGGTATACTTGTCTTGATTCACTTTCTGTTTCGGATTATGTCTTCATGTATAGATTGGTAGTTCCACCTGCCGTAGGTGGTTCCTACTGCTTGAGAACCTCTTAATTGAGTTTTCATTTTGAGTCCTCAGATCTCTAAATATCTGCGGATGTTTTCGTTCAATTCTTTGCCATATTTTCTTCGCCCTGTTCTCCAGGGTCAGGTTGATTGGGTCAATATCTGCTATTTCGATTAAGTCTCTGATTCGCTTTCTTTCTGCTCTTCTACTTTTGGTTATTAAGTAGATTGCTTTATTTGGGATTCTCTGAAGTTTCTTCTTATTTGTCTTCGGGATATTGTACAGGGTGTGCATTAGCTTTAGGCCACTTCTGGCTTTGGCTATCCGTGCCTTCGCATGATCGTGGTAGCCTCTTCTGCCAATGTGTAACCCTAGTACGCTTCCTTCCGTCGCGTAACTGTAGTTGGTGCCGTCAATGGATATTCTTAAATCTAGAAAATGGTATTATTTTAAATTTGTGGATGTTAGTTTTAATTTTTCATCTGTTTTCATAGTCATTAATATTCTTTATTTACCTTTCCGTGGTTCGTGCCTGCCATCTTGGATTAGTAGATCGCGATGAAATAATCTGAGTGATGTCGTCCGCGTATTGAATATTTAGACATCCTGGTGTTATTGGGGGCGGAAGGTCAGCCGTGAAGATCGCGTATAGGGTAGGGCTCAGACCCCCTTTCCCTGTGGGACCCCCGTCTGTAGATGGAAAGTCGGTCCCCTGTGGTCCTCGATGGAGACGTAGGATTTCCTATTGGTGACATAGTCAGCCAACATTCTCTCCATCTTGATGCCGAGATCGGACTGGAGAAGCTTATATTTAAGCCATTCAACCCAGACCTCATCGAAGGCCTTCTCGACATCACTGAGGACCACGTCCACGTATCCCTTTTCTGTTTTGGCCTGTGCAATCTTTTCGGTTAGTGTGGCTATGGCTGAGGTAGAGTCTCTTTCCTTTCGGAAGCCGAATTGATGGTCATTGTATTTTCGGTTTTCTGCCAGGTATTCGACCAGCCTATGATTCACGATCTTTTCCAGGACCTTACCCAGAAAGTTCAGTAGGGAAATTGGCATAAAGCTTGAAACTAAAGTGGGTTGGTCTCCGAAATGCAAGCTTAGTACTAAGGAGCACCCCCCCCCCTCCTTGTCTGTCTCTCTCAGTATGGGTTAAATCAACAGTCAATGGTCAAATCCGTGGCCAATTGTTAACCCACCGGAGCTACAGACGATTCTATACTTCCACTACTACACACAAAAGTTGGACTAATAAAGAATTTTATGAGAACCCTCAAATTTCGAAAAGGTAAGTTTTCAGTTTTCTTGAAAAAGAAATTGACACGTGATAGAGAGGCCAACCTGGAAACAGGTATTTTTAATAACCATCAAACTAGGTAGCCAGTGAAAAATGTTCAACTTGACAAATGCAACGAGGACAATGAAAGGCATTAATTCGGCGTTCAGACTATGAACGTGCTGTAGGATTTTCACCCAAACTATGTCTCTCAATACAGTTTTCTCATCTAGTTCTACACCACTTTTCATACAACCGTGCAGGGATTAGAGCGAGTGATATGAGAGAGGTACCAGGGCGGCTGTGATGGGAATACGCTTCCAGACTCCTGTTGGTGTATCGAGAGATATTACAAGCGTAAGTCAAACACAATCAAACCTTTGAAAAAGTCACTTCTTCCTCACTGACTGTAATTCTGCTGCCATTCACATATATGTAGTGATCATGTGCACTCTCATTATAAACGTTCTTTCTTACACTTAGGTATCTATCGCCTAACGAATATGTGGGCTTCATTCATCTCATCTTAAACTTCGTTGGCACAAGACCCTTATACTTATAACCAGTATTTATTGGCCCTTGACCTCTACCACCAATAATTCTGTTTTTCAATTCCCCTCGAGAGTCTGTGTTAGGTTCACACGACCTCGCCCTCGCTCTCTCTCTCTCTCTCTCTCTCTCCCCTGGTAGCGCCCACTTTCTCTACGCATATTATACAAGAGACATTATTCTCATGGATCAGATCCACATTAAGAACAATCGAGGACAGTCGTTCACATTACCCTGTCTTTATCGTTGCGATCCGTTCCACTTCGGTAGATGGATTCACCAAGGTCCAGCCCTTCATTATAAAAACCTCAAATTCCGAAAAAAAGTTATAAAGTTGTTTAAAGAAATCCAAGTAAGAATTTATTTGGTCGGCCATCCACAAGAAAGAACAGACCCCTCTCGCTAAATATGTTCAACAGTTGTAGGTTAAGAGGGTGTGGTTTTATAAAATATGTCCTAATTCCATGTTATTTTTATAGCCCCTCAATTTTTCAAATTGATATAGAATAACAAAAGACTTAATTGAAAACTAATATCTTTTTAGCTATCAACATTAAAAAATAATTAGCTATGAAAACCCTGACCTAATGAAAATTTTCAAGCGCATTGCTGTGATATTGAGAAAAGTAAAGAATCCAACGGAGATCAGTTGATTCAAGATTGAGGATAAAACCGACAGAAGCTACATAGAAACGAGAGAAACAACATTTATACTTGAACCCCGTTATAACAGGGGAGAACAAGAGGTAGAAGGTAGGGGGAAGGGGGCACGAGTTACCCAAGGAGTAGTTCGAAGCCGAAATTCCCTCTCAACTGACTACACCTTGGACATAAGCTGTCAAATTCACTTCACAAAATTATTACATTTTTGCTTCCTCTAACTTCATCACTTTCATTAGTTACACACAGATATAAGGATCAGAGGGTGACGATGCACTCACACAGTTTCCCTCAGTCACTTAAAACATCTCAAAGGTGGGAGGCAGTGCGAATCGCTCACTACAGATCCATCTCCAGCTGCTCATTTAAGGTCAAGAAGGGATTTAAGAGGTCGTGAAAGGTCCTCAAAAGGATACAAAAAAAAGGTCAAGAAACGAAAAGCGGAGCCAAAGCAGAATTGCCCTCAATAAAACTCGGGAGAGGGGGGGGGGGAAAGACCCAACCCAAATCAGGCTGATGTCTAAAGCAATCATCGCCTTGGCTAAAAAAAAAACATGGGGGTTTAAAATAACCACAATGCAATAAAATAATTATGCTGTAATTATTGAATTATTTAATAAAATTACTTTGTAGAATGGAGACTGTGTGATGTGATTGTGATGAAAATAACCTCAGATTGAACTGTGTTCGTAGGTGGCGACACAACCGCAGTCTGTAATTACACATCTATTAAAGTAAAAACACAAAATGGTCTCGGGAGCCCAAAGTTAATAATCCCAAGAGTCTAGCGACTCTTGAAGAGCCGTACGTAATTTAGCCACCGTTGAGAGCGAAGAAAATCAAAATGGAAATGGTTGAAATACGATAAAGTAAAGAAAAGGAACAAGGGAAGAAAGAAATATTACCCTCTCTGTCACACACAAATACGCAATTCCCTGCTACACAGCCACGAAAACGTGTGTACGACCAGTTTTTCTCATAGCCCCCCCCCCCTCTCCGCTCATCTACAGCCCTTTTCCCAGCCACCATCAGACAAACCCGGTGGCCGCCTCACATCCCAAATAGTCAAAAGACATAAAATGCTAAAAGCATCGCTCGGAATTTTATCTCGTCTTAGCAGCCCCACCCCCCTTAAACCTTGCGCTACGGGGCCACGGTACTTTGAAGTGAATTGGCGTCAGTTAAGAAGAGGGTCAGCAAACTAAAGGCATCTATCTACTCCCGAGAATCCCAATAAAAAGCGGTCCCCCAGAGAAGGGAATATACGGAGCGAAAGAAGATTGGGCGTCACTCATTTAATCTCGCTTCGAATAGAAAACGGGATGCGTGGAGAGGATCTTATTTTTGCTCGACAACAGCCATACTTTAAGTAAGAGGATGCCATGATTTAAGTTTAAAGTTTTCTGCAAGACTTCCTTGACATCGATGCGGTGCCGACATGACACTAAATATGCTAAAACCAGAGAAAGGGGGGTCGACAATTCGAGTTCTCTCAGCACTGCGATTTTTTATTGTATGTGAGACCAGGGAACCCCCTGAAAATACATCTTCTCCATTTTGGGGTTCACTTCGCCAGCTTTAAACCTTGACGGCCCAGCTGCACTTCTTCGTCCTCGACAATTCGAAGGCCTAGTGTAGGCTCATTTGAGGGGGGAAAAATCTTCCCTCAGAACGAGGTGAACGGGTTCAGCCACCTTAATAATGTAATATAAATCGTCATTATTTACATAGCGAGAATTTACAAATGTTCATAGGAGCAATAATCAAAAGCTAAAGGATTAAACACAAGTCTTTCTTAATACACTCACCACCCTAATACACCATATCCCAAACTATCACTCAACCCGATACTACCCTAACATTACAACAAAACTACTTCAAGGGGGAACTCCAAAATAGCATAAAGATCAATGAATTTAATTTGATTCTTCGACCTTCATATGACCCATCAAATCAAAGCATTTATTTATTCAAGGCGTTGCTCATTAACTGACCTCCTCTGCATCCAAAAACTCAAAAAAATGAAATTTCTAGTTCCTTTGAAAAATCTAGTGCTCCTTTTCATCCATTTCTCGACGAAGGTATAAAAAATAGAAATGACCCCTTTTTTATACCTGTCGACCCTCTCCCATTCGTAACAAAAGAAAGCTCCCCTCGAATCAAAGAACAAAGAGTGACTAGGGAGCTTTTAGAGAATGAAGCCCTAAGGAGCTCACAAAGTGACTCAATTCTCCTCTTTTGATGCCAACTAAATTATGCTCAGGAACGGGGTGACCCAAGACCCTTCTTTCTCATTTTTGGCCTTTCTTTATATAGGGAAGGATCGGTGCGCATCAGTGCCACATAAACTAACTGCACCTTACCTTGTCCCCTGACGCATTCGAAACGACCGACCGGGCGACGCGGCCCCACGGAATCCTAACCCCCAAAGAGTACCTACCCTTCAAAAAATTATTATTCAATTCGCAAGACCGAACTTATGTACTTCCTAATTTACATAGTTTTAAATACGCACCTTCTCTATCCTTACTATAATTGGCAGTGATTTTAAAGGGTTTTCCTTTGGAGGCGGGGGCTCAAACCTGTTAGCCCTCGATCTCTGAGCACTATGGCCCTAAGTTGCGTCTTTGTGTTTGATGCATGTACCCCACCTTCCATCAATGGAAATGACTTCTTCAAACTAATTACCCCTATATCCAAAATTCTTTCCTTCATTTTGAGCCAAGCGTACTATTGTGTACCGCCCCCGCTCCCTCCGCTGAACTACAAACGGAGAGCAATTGAGGGTGCGTTGTTCGTCGGAGCCTCAAGACCCCTTTTACGAATAGTTCCCACTAAAAGAAATAACAATTGGGGCCTCTATGGCACAAAACACGAACAATTAATGTTAACATATCCCAAATTGGTTCGTACATAAGAGGTTCTCATGCAACAAACGAACAGATCCCTGGAGCCCCTGAAATGCAACCTTTGGATTACATCAACAGTTCCAATTAGTGTGGATTTAGCGTGCACACTAAAGGGATCCTTATTTTACTAGTTTTTTTTCTATTCCCAGTCTCGTTCCTTAAAGCATCTCTAATGGCGCCCGTTAAGGGTTATTTCCAGCCCACTCGCCCCCCCCTCAACCAATCCCACACAGTAATGAACACAGCGCCTCCCCCTCAATCCCCACAACAATGATGACGTACATCATCCAAGCTGTTATCGCTTGTTTCTTAGCGCCGTGCCATTCCTACCTCCCCCCTCCTCCGCCTATTGGACATGGCCACCTTCGAGCAACCATTAGCTGACCACCTACTCTGCTAAAGGAGAACCAACCACAAGCACACACCACAAAGGTGCCCAGTCCAGACAGAAACCATAGAAGGGGCACCATCGGTTCTCTTGTTTGGCGCCTCTTCAACGGTATACGATATCACCACTCTGCGAGGGCCCCTGCCCTGGAGGGTGCATGCAGATTGAACCCCTCTTGCAGCGGTTTTCAACCTTTTTATGATATGAACACCCTAATTGCTATCTATAAGCAGCTGTGGCACCCCAATTTAAAATAATTTACGTATAAATAAATACTTAATTATGTGGAAAGTATTTCAAAATTAACCACGGTTGATATTTTACGTAATTTAATCGACACAAGACATAAGAAATTGAAAATAAATAAATCTTACCTTTAAAAATTAATGGGAAATTTGAGCTTGATGATTATAACATAATTCATTAATATTGGGACGAAGCAACTCTCATTTCTTCATTCACTGTCTGCACTCTTTCTCTTTTTACTTGTTTTTGTTGCACAATGCAGAGAAGCTAGTTTCAAAATACTTTCCAAGTGTCCTTAGATTTCTTTTTAGAAATGTTTAAAATACATATTTTTTTTTCAATTTAGGTCGCTCCCGCGGGACCTCGATTGAAAACCACTGCCCTATTGTATCGTTCGAGGTCAAAGACCGCCCTTGATAAAATGAGGCTGGAAATGTCACTTCAATGACAATGACGCTTATTTACGTTAAATAATAAAAGTCGTGAATTTTGAAAAGAGAAGCACCGCAGCCTACATCAGCAAGTAACTTTCAACAGAAAGTAAGTAATCTTCAACAGAGGTAAAAACAACATCCGATGAGCCCTTTAATAATAGGCAACTCTCGAGCGAACGCGCCATTTTACTTTTAATGACAACATTATAAAGCATAAAAAATAGCATCCAACACAAAAACAAAGTAACCTTTTAAAAAAAATAAGGACATACAAAACAAATTCAAATAACAAGTAACCTTTAAGAAAAAAAGTAACAATCGAAAAATCATCTAAAAAAAACTATCGCACCGATGCCCCTGCCAATGGGTGTCGCGTATAGCATCTTGAGGGATTGCGTGCCCTCCCTGCACCAAATCCCACTGGGATATTTGCCTTACTCATCGAATTTTGGTAAGATTTCTGGTGAGCTGCGCGCCATCTCTACCCCAAGTGCACCAAGTAATCTCCTCTCGAGATAACTCGGACAATATACTTCGCACATTTTGGCTTCCCTCATCTTCGCCCAACGGCGTTTCTAGCAGGGATGCCCCCGTTGGTTTATCTATCTAGTATTACAATATTAATCTCATTGATAACCCCTCGGTGCCACGAAGGTTAACGAGTGCAATCACACATATCGGGCGAGCTGCATGGGGGTGGGGGATACTTATCTAAGCCCAAGAGATGAACGCCCGAGCTCCCCCCGCCTAACCCCCGAACCACGAATGAGAGAAGGGTGAAAAATTGAACGAGAGAATTCGTCCGTTTCATAAACGGCCGCATTTGTCAGCACCAAAAATAGATGAAGAACGCCATTCTGGGCAACACGATCGAGTGCCAAACGAGCTATCGAGAGAGGGGGAAGGGGGAGGGGGCAAGGGGAAAGCCGAAGGAATGCCAGACAAAACAGGGGGAGGGGGGAATAAATGGCACCCGCTCCCCGACATCTTGGGGTGAGAGACGGGTATCCGAGATAGATTGATATGAGTAAAGATGGATTTCACGTTAAAAAAGTTACATGAAAATAGGCAAATACTTCATTCTTAGGTAAAAAAACATTAAATGGATAGGCACAGTGAATATCAGTAGTCAACCACCAAAAAAACCCATTACATATGAGTGCCAAAGAAGGATCTTAACCATCAAGTCGTGTTTACACGCATCTGAGTGACCACAGGCGATGATTAATCTATTCAATGCAGCGCATTGAACTGTGTCAACTTAATAAAATGTCTTCGGACGAGCTGGTTGTAATCCGGGGTGTTAATCAGTTCCATTACCCTGGCAAGTTCTACAACGTTTTAGACGACGTTTATTTGCTAAGGGACATAGTTATTTACGCCGCGTTCAGACGCTTTGCCTTTTTCGCTCCCGCTAACCCTAAAATGGATTTGAGGTTTAGCCTAATGAGGGGATACATGATCGGTGTTTCCTCGGGGCATTTGTTTAATATCGACAGAAAAAAAGAAAATGGAGACTAAGGAGAACATTTTTACGCAGAAGGGCACGTGCGGGGCAGTGGAAGGGGGAAATAATCAGAGTGGGAAAGGTGTAACCGGGGTTAAGGGGGATTGACAGCGAAGTCAACGGGTGACCTCATCCGTCGTAACTACTGGACCCGGTACATATGTCCAGGAACAAGTGGGTACAAAGAGAGCCATTCAAAAATATGAAAGAGTACATACCCGTCGGGGGGGAGGGGAACTTCTTTTATTACTATGGCGCGAAATTAGAGGGATGAAATTCGCTTTGCGGGCTTAAGTGGCACACCCTGTTGCTCGGAATTGTGAGGGTCGATCCCATCGGAACGCCCTCTGTTTAAAATTGCGCCTCGTTACTTTAAAATCTCTTAAACCCAATCAAATTTGTAGATCACGGAGTGCCCCCCTCCCCCCCCCCCTCAGTCCACGTTACCTCAATCGTCTCATCACGGCGAATAAAATAAAACTGATGTACATTTGCCACAATAATCATGTCATTACGCCGACTTTTTTTTCAGGGAGGGACAGTTCAATATACCCATTTGATGAGAGATGGAATGTTTTGTTCAAAACAGAGTTGCCAAATTTCCCGAACTGGTGTAGCTTTATATATTTATTATATTTTAGTCATAGATATCAGAAAAAAATAGTCGCATTAATGGGCTATTTTTATTTATCATCATCATCATCATCATCATCATCCATAACCCTATATTTTAAGAACGAGATTTTGTGAAGGTTTGAATAAGGTTTTTCCTTTTAGTTCGGTTGTCACCGAAGTAGATTTTAAATTTGGTATCAAAGTTATTTCTAATCATTCCTTTATAATCTAAAAAAATAAAATGGTGAAGTTCAGAAATAAATATAAGTATCGAAATTTTGTGGATTGTTAACGTACTTCTGTCCGAAACATTTTGAAAAATGAGACACGACTACTTGGCGCAACCTCACAACGTAGCGACCATTAAACACCCAAGCTTCCCCGCTCCCTATGACACTCACTTCCCTATGAACCTTCTTAGCCCTCTTTTTTGTGGAACTAATCATCATGAACCGCTTTCCAACAGCGTGGTCGGTGCGCATCCACACTAATATGTGATAAATACGCAGTCCCCAAGCCTTGAGAGGCAACTTAAGGGGAGAGACCGACCCCTGTACGAGCACAATTGCGCCCCGAATCCACGAATGTGTGTTACCACTAATAAAAGGGGGTTCCTGGGCAAGTAAAAGGGTCGTACAAGATGCCACTCACATAATTAACCCTTCTTCATCCCCTCAATCCGCCCAACCGCCTTAGTAAAGGCGAAAACCAACGAGGGCAGGGCCGCCATAAAGATCTGAGTAGAAGATTGTAAATGTGGTTAAATTAGGGAACGTGACTGTGTGAAAGCTAAATTATCCGAGTACTTGCCTCTGAGGATACGCAACTCTCCTTAACGTGTCCGATCTGGAAATGCATAAATATGGGGGAAAGGGCAAGACGCTACTCATGTTCATAGGTTCACTGAGACGAAAAAGGGGAATCAACGAGGGGCGGTGAAAGGTACTAGGGCGGCACGGATGAGAGGAGTCCTTGAAAAAAAAGAGGAGCAAATAATAGAAAAATTTACCGGACCAAGATCCAAGCGCGTCACCCCATCGCCAACCCCGCTCAGAAACATCAAGCTATGTAGAAGCCATCCAACCTCATCTCTCTCGATCCTCTTTCGATGACCCCGCTTTCCTTCCCACCCACTTTAATTCCCTATCCGCACTCAGCGCCCTTCTGTCCCCAATAGAGTACCTACAATGCCCCGTTTCCATCAACTCCTCCCAATCCTTGCCAGCGATTTTCCTAGCTCCAAAAATCCTGTAGGAAGGGCAGGACCTCTATCCACACCCACTTCCGACTCCTGCCCGCCCCCCTATTACACAAACTTCAACAACGCCCAAGCTGCCTTAATGACCGCGCTAATTAACAAGCAAATCTACAATTAAATCCACTCGCTTTAAAAAATAGCTCAGTTTGCATTTAAAGCGAGGTGCGAAAATTGCCTCATTGGGAGTGGCCTTTGAATGGTTGGGTGCCAAACGATAACCGCAAGCACTTTAGGAGCAGACGGTTACCAAATTAAACCTGCCCGTTTCAAACATGAGAAAAGCCCGAAACGCAAACTTGGCAAAGCCTCTGTTTATTAGCCATTTGAACTTTCAAAACGGCCGGTCTAACGTTTTTTTTTAATCCATTCTTTTAGTTACAATCAACAACTATTTTTGATCGGCCAGCAATAGCAAGGTTATATGGAACTAAATCTTTCGCTAGTTCTATTTCATACTGCGCGCGGTATTTTATTCCGTTGCTGCGTCCATTACTGTTAGATGTCGGGTAGAAGTAAATGAATGGCATATCGATAAGGAGAAAAAACGGGATTACTTCTCAAAGCCGAGAGTATCGCTTCGGATCGATTTCATGTTGTCTTGCCAGCTTGATAAGCAGCTGCTAGAACACAAGAAGCCTTGCCAGCCTGATAAGCAATTGCTAGAACACAAGAAGCCGTGCCAGCCTGATAAGCAGGGATGATGACAACACAAGAAGCTGTGCCAACCTGATAATCAGTGGCTGGAAGAACACAAGAAACCTTGCCAGTCTGATAAGCAGGGGCAGGGCCAACACAAGAAGCCTTGTCAGCATGATAAGCAGGGGCAGGGACAATACAAGAAGCCTTGCCCGCCTGAGAAACAGGGGCGGGGACAACCTAAGAAGCCTTATCAGGCTGATAAACAGAGAGGGGAACAACACAAGAAGCCTTGCCCGCATGATAAGCAGGGGCGGGGCCAACACAGGAAGCCTTGCCACCCTAATAAGCAGTGGCAGGAACAACGCAAGGAGACTTGCCAGCCTGATAATCTGTTACTAGAACACAAGAAGCGTTGCCAGCCTGATAAGCAGGGGGTGGGACAATACAAGAAGCCTTGCCAGCCTGATAAGCAGTGGCTGGAACACAAGAAACCTCGCCAGCCTGATAAGCAGATGAGGGGACAATACAAGAAGCCTTGCCACCTGGTAAGCAGGGCGGGGACAACCTAAGAATCCTTACCAGGGTGCCAGCAGGTGCGGGAACAACACAAGAAGCCTTGCCAGCCTGATAAGCAGGGGCGGGGATAACACAAGAAGCCTTGCTCGCCTGATAAGCACGGGCGGGGCGAACACAGGAAGCCTTTGCCAGCCTGATAAGCAGTTGCTAGAACAAAAGAAGCCTTGCCAGCCTGATAAGCAGGGGCGGGGAGAATACAAGAAGCCTTGCCGCCTGATAAGCAGGGGCGACGACAACCTAAGAAGCCTTACCAGGCTGATAAGCAGGGGCGCGAAAACACTAGGCCTTGCCCGCATGCTGGAACAACACAAGAAGCCTTGCCCGCATGCAGGAACAACACAAGAAGCCTTGCCAGCCTGATAGACAGGGGCGGAGATAACACAAGAAACCTTGCCCGACTGATAAGCAGGGGCTGGAACAACACAAGAAGCCTTGCCAGCCTGATAAGCAGAAGCGGGGATAACACAAGAAGCCTTGCCCGACTGATAAACAGGGGTTGGGCCAACACAGGAAGCCTTGCCAGCCTGATAAGCAGTTGCTAGAACACGAGAAACCTTGCTAGCCTGATAAGCAGGGGCGTGAACAATACAAGAAGACTTTCGCCTGATAAGCAGGGGCGGGAACAACCTAAGAAGCATTACCAGGCGATAGGTAGGGCCGGGAACAACACAGGAAGCCTTGCCCGCCTGATAAGCACGGGCGGGTATAAGACAAGAAGCCTTGCCCGGCAGATAAGCAGGGGCGGGGCCAACACAGGAAGCCTTACCAGCCAGATAAAAAGTTGCTAGAACAAAAGAAGACTTGCCCGCCTAATAAGCAGTGGCTGGAACAACACAAGCAGCCTTGCCAGCCTGATAAGCAGGAGCGGGGATAACACAAGAAGCCTTGCCCGACTGATAAGCAGGGGCGAGGCCAACACAGGAAGCCTTGCCAGCCTGATAAGCAGCTGCTAGAACACAAGAAACCTTGCTAGCCTGATAAGCAGGGGCGTGGACAATACAAAAACCATGACGACTTATAAGCAGTGGCTGGAACACAAGAAGCCTTGCCAGCCTGATAAGCAGTTGCTAGAACACAAGCCTTGCCAGCCTGATAAGCAGGGGCTGGAACAAAAGAAACCATGCCAGCTTGATAAGCAATGGCTGGAACAACGCGAGAAGCATTGACAGCCTGATAAGAAGTTGCTAGAACACAAGAAGCCTTGCCAGCCTGATAAGCAGGGATGAGGACAACACAAGAAGCCCTGCCATACTGTTAAGCAGTGGCTGGAACAACACAAGAAGCCTTGTCAGACTGTTAAACAGTGGCTGGAACAACACAAGAAGCTTTGACAGCTTGATAAGCAGAGGAGGGAACAACACAAGCTTTGTCAGCCTGATAACCAGTGATAGAACACAAGAAGCATTGCCAGCCTGATAAGCAGGGGCTGGGCCAACGCAGGAAGCCTTGCCACCATGATAAGCAGTTGCTAGAACACATGAAGCCTTGCCAGCCTGATAAGCAGGGGCTGGAACAACACAAGAAACCTTGCTAGATGGATAAATAGTGGCTGGAAAACACAAGAAGACTTGCCAGCCTGATAAGCAGTGGTTGGAACAACACAAGAAGCCTTGCCAGACTGTTAAGCAGCGGTTGGAACAACAAGAGAAGCTTTGACAGCTTGATAAGCAGAGGTGGGAACAACACAAGTTTTGTCAGCCTGATAACCAGTGATAAAACACAAGAAGCATTGCCAGCCTGATAAGCAGGGGCGGGGCCAACGCAGGAAGCCTTGCCACCATGATAAGCAGTTGCTAGAACACATGAAGCCTTGCCAGCCTGATAAGCAGGGGCTGGAACAACACAAGAAACCTTGCTAGATGGATAAATAGTGGCTGGAAAACACAAGAAGACTTGCCAGCCTGATAAGCAGTGGTTGGAACAACACAAGAAGCCTTGCCAGACTGTTAAGCAGCGGTTGGAACAACAAGAGAAGCTTTGACAGCTTGATAAGCAGAGGTGGGAACAACACAAGTTTTGTCAGCCTGATAACCAGTGATAGAACACAAGAAGCATTGCCAGCCTGATAAGCAGGGGCGGGGCCAACGCAGGAAGCCTTGCCACCATGATAAGCAGTTGCTAGAACACATGAAGCCTTGCCAGCCTGATAAGCAGGGGCTGGAACAACACAAGAAACCTTGCTAGATGGATAAATAGTGGCTGGAAAACACAAGAAGACTTGCCAGCCTGATAAGCAGTGGTTGGAACAACACAAGAAGCCTTGCCAGACTGTTAAGCAGCGGTTGGAACAACAAGAGAAGCTTTGACAGCTTGATAAGCAGAGGTGGGAACAACACAAGCTTTGTCAGCCTGATAGCCAGTGATAGAACACAAGAAGCATTGCCAGCCTGATAACCAGTGATAGAACACAAGAAGCATTGCTAGCCTGATAAGCAGGGGCGGGGCCAACACAAGAAGCCTTGCCAGCCTGATAAGCAGGGACGGGGCCAAAAGAAGCCTTGCCCGCCTGATAAGCAGGGGCGGGGCCAACGCAGGAAGCCTTGCCACCATGATAAGCAGTTGCTAGAACACATGAAGCCTTGCCAGCCTGATAAGCAGGGACTGGAATAACACAAGAAACCTTGCTAGCTGGATAAATAGTGGCTGGACAACACAAGAAGCCTTGCCAGCCTGATAAGCAGTGGTTGGAACAACACAAGAAGCCTTGCCAGCCTGATTAGCAGGGGCGGGGCCAACACAAGTGGCCTTGCCCGCCTGATAAGCAGGGGGGTGGCCAACACAGGAAGCTTTGCCAGCCCGATAAGCGATTGCTAGAACACAAGAAGCCTTGCCAGCCCGATAAGCAGGGGCTGGAACACAAGAAACCTTGACAGCCTGATAAGCCATGGCTGGAACAACACAAGAAGCCTTGCTAGCCTGATAAGTAGGGCCTGGAACGACACAAGAAGCCTTGTCAGCCTGATAAGCAGTTGCTGGAACACATGAAGCTTTGCCAGACAGATAAGCAGTTGTTAGAACACAAGATGCCTTGCCAGCCTGATAAGCAGTTGCTAGAACACAAGAAACCTTGCCAGCCTGATAAGCAGTGGCTGGAACAACACAGGAAGCCTTGCCAGCCTGATAAGCAGGGGGGAGAACAACACAAGAAGCCTTGCCAGCCTGATAATCAGTGGCTGGAACAACACAAGAAGCCTAGCCAGCCTGATAACCATAGGCGGGGACACCACAAGAACCCTTGCCAGCCTGATAAGCAGTGGGTGGAAGAACACAAGGAGCCGTGCCAGCCTGATAAGCAGGAGCGGGGACAACACAAACCAGCAAATAATCTGGAAAATTGAAAAGGCAAAAATAATAAAACGAACTTTGTCGACGGTAATCATCTAAACGGAGAGCCAAAACGGACGCACCGAGAGCAATAATCACCTACACCGGGAACCAATAAGAGAAAGGAGTGCGTCGACCCATTCTGCAAAAGGAGCCACAAAAGAGCCATAGATTCAAAGGAACGACGCCCTAAAACCCTTCATTTTTGAGGAAATGGATTCCCTCCTCTTTTGGACCCTCATGGGAGCTAAATTCCACCCACCCTAACACTTTTCCGTGCATTCTCTTCCACTCGCCATCAAAACTAGGCTCAAAATAATCTCCCTAGAAGCCACTAAGAAGCCACATCTCGCAATAACTCAAGGGACTAAATACAATCCCCCTTATTCCCTTTAAATAGTAGAGCTAGAGGTACCCATGGGGAGGGATCAAATTTTAAGAGAAAAAAATAATCAGAAGTTATAAAATAAATTAAAAAAAAAAAAGAATTATCGCCAAATTACCGAGAGAAAAAATACTCTGTTATGATAAGCAAAGTCTAATACAATGACGTCACTCGTTAGCCATCTTGGAAAACGGGTTCCGAGATTTCGCTCTTGTCCATTAAACCGATGCAGAAATTCTGTGGGCAGGGGAGAACGGTATTTAGGTAGTGGCTGAAAATCGAAGGGGTTGTTCTTGTTGTTAATACCCCCCCCCCCCGTTTCTAGGGGCCTGAAGGACCAGGTTTCGATGGAAACATATTTACTATTTGAAAATAAAAACTACTACGGACTGAGGAGCAGCAAAGACCCTACGATCCCCTCAAGAGTAGACCGAAAAAATAATAAAAGAAATTACAAAAGAAAGAACAAACCGGAAAATAAAAACTATAGTAGTAACAGTAAGAATCCATCCAATCAAATCTCTCACCCTAAGGGGGGTCGAGTTCGCCCTCTTGAGCTTCCGTTCTCTTGGTACATGACCCTCCAGGTTTTATAGCAGCACTCCCCCCATCATCACCCCAGTATTTGGCCTCCTATTCTCGGGGGAATGAAAATGCACCCAATCCGCCCCAATTTACCCTCAAAAACTAGATATATCTCACAGACAGCCCATGTCTCAACATAACTGGATATTAGGCTAAAATACCATAGCAACCGTGATAACTTGCAAAAAAAAAACTTGGATAGCGTGGTTAAATAGGTGGAAAGACGCGAAAATTAATTCCCTTACTTGGAAATAGATCGTACGAAGAAAGACCGAGGCATCTCAATGTACAAACGGTGTACCACAGGGATCTGTACTTTTTCAACCTGTCTATGCAATGCATTCTCGCACACCACGCTCCCCAGATAAACATGGATTCCTATGCAGACGACATAAAAATTACATGTACACAACAAAACGCAGACACAGACACCCAACTTCTTCAACCCTACCTAAAAACACTTCCCTCATGGTTCGCCACAAACACTTAAGATAGCCCCAGCCAAATATACAGCTACCCTTCTCACTAAATGGACAGCACAACATGGCTACACACCTATTCTCACCATAAACAACACCTCATACCACACACACAACCAAAATACGTGGAGTAACATACAATGCATCAATGTTATTCAAACAAAAAAACACAAGCATAAAAAAAAAATACACACCAAGATTAAACGCTTTCAGATCTCTTGCCAATACAACATTCGGAAACACAAAGAAACCACAACTAAAGTACACAAACAATGTATACGTTCAGTAATGGATTATACACGCCCTAAAAATCATCACTGATTGCACCAACTAATACACCCACAGACCACCTACACCACGAAACTAAAATCCTCAAGTCAAGGACCACTTGGACACGAGAGGCGCACAAACACTTGCCGCAACCTCCACAAACCCACAACACTACATATCAAAACAGCGACACAGTTCAAAGAACACCAAATCAACACCTAGTACACGATATCATACACAAAAAATCTTATCACTCCCACCTTGCCCACCACAAACCAGTATCCGGAAACTTACCCACACACAAATCAATCACCACTCCATCCAATCACTCGAAAACAACACTCAGCTGCAAGCTCAGCCCCCAGAAATACCCCCTGCCCCCGGTCACCGTGAAGACAGAGGCCACCTGACTAAGCTGCGAAGTGGACACCACCCAACCATTCTTAGCTATCAGAAGAGGTTAAGTGATTCCATCGTAGATCTTTGTCCAGGCCGCAACGCAGAGTCCCACACCATCAAACACAATGGAAAACTGCATTGCACATGCCAACAACATAATATACAGTTCATGAGGGCCTTGTGGGAAAGCTCTGTCCAGGTCACGGACTTTCTCAGGGGCTTGAAACTGTTCGGCCAACTCATGACGTCTTTAAAATACTAAAGGGGTTCACCCATATAAATTATTAATCAATATTTGAGTTAGATAACCAAGAAGGGACTAAAAATAATGGTTTTAAGCTAGTAAACAAAAGATTTCACAGTGATAGCAATACAGTAAATATGTATCAGAATAGAAAAATATTCTATAAATAAAAGTTGTAAAATTAATCCTTTAATAGTATTCTACCTTACTTTCACCTCTGGCTTCCATCCTTCCACATCTTTTATGAACTAGCCTGGAATGTATCTTAGGATCTTTGCTGGATTGTAATTGTGTATATGTAACGTAGAGGATGATATTTCGGCGCTCTTCCAATACGTGATCTACCAACTTTTTGCAACCTAACTTTTAGCGTAAGGGGGTTACATTGAGATAATAATGATTTATAAGTTTAGTAGCAAAAAATGAATGTTAAATCTAAGGTTACATTAGGTCTTCTGATTTTATGAATGATCTTAAAGTTGTTTTCAGCTGAATATAAAAAAATATATAATTTATTGTTCGTTTTTTTTAGTTTTAACATGCATTTCTTTGCTAATAAACTTATAAATCATTATTATCTCGATGTAACTCCCTTACGATAAAAGTGAGGTTAAAAAAAATTGATAGATTACTTACTGGAAGAGCACCGATATTTTGCTGACCCGCTTGACGGACTCTGCCAAAGCACGGGCGAATCGAAAGACGGTGTTCGATAGGCCCATTATTAGATAAATACAATTTATTAAATGAGTACACAAGTTCGATGCTTTCAGCTTTAAATTGAAATTAACAGAGAATCGCGAGGCTGAAGATTTACGGAAATAAACTGCTTAAGTGACTTAAGTTGGAACTTAAAAGACTTTGGAACTAAATTAGAGTGTGTTACGCTGAGCAACTTTATCAAACAAAGGAAAGTGATTTAATTTGAATGCAAGTTGAACTGAGTTAGACGGGCTAAGTGAATAAACGTTCTGAATGTCCTTAAATTAATTTAAATGAATGAAAGAATGTTCCCTTGTCGAGAATATTTTGGTACAAAATATTATTTCTTCGCATCTTTTGACCTCTATGTAGGTTTACCCATTTATCATCGAAATCTTTGATCTTTTGGGGTTGGAGCAGATAAAATACGAAAATACAGAAGATCTATTTAAGAAGATTTTGAACTGAATTTCGAAGTTTAATCATTAAGCTAATAGATTCATTTAAAGTATTTAAAAGCTATCTTAACAGAATGTTATATATATATATATATATATATTATTTGTATCATAAGATATCCTAACCTAACCTTCTAAAATAAGCCTACATATATATAAGAATATATATATATATATATATAGATATATATATATTATTTTTTTTAATAATTCTTTTATAATATAAAAAAGCAAAATGGTTGAAGGTCATAAATAAATATAAGTATCGAAATTTTGTGAATTTTTTAAAACCCAAAGAATTACAAATGGTGAAGTTCAGAAAATTTATTTATATATATCTTCTTCTATAACTCTATATTTTAGAAACGTGATATTTTAAAAGGGGGAAATTTAGTTTAGAGTTCCTTTTTAAAATTATTATAATTGGCTAAGTTCAGAAAATTGATAAAAATTTAACCATGGCTGCTTTTTTTTAGATTTTAAATTTTAATCTTAGTAGCGAAGCGCAAGCTCCCCCTCTGAACATAAATGTTATTTTTAAGTACGAGACTACAATTTATCGTATACTTTTCAAAAGTGCCCCCCCCGACCTGGCATTGTTTATTCGATAGGCTGCAACAACTGCCAATAATGTTATTATTGACAAACCGGGAAAGAATTAGATGTCGGGGTTAAGCAACATCAAGCCAATGTACGTAATCACAGTGAACAATTTTAACCATAGCATTAACTGGAACAGTACCAAACCAGTATATAATGGAGTAATTATATTTCGAGAAATATATTAGAATGTATCTCCATTAACGCGTTCCCAAATTTAAACCTTAGCTCTGGTTTGTTCACGCTAGACCCCATTATCACTACATACATAAAATCTCAAATAAAGTTGTTTCAAGATTTTGCACCCTCTAATTAGGGTTCAGAAGTGGGTAGTCTAATCCCCCCTTCCACTATTTAAGGCAATGTATGTCCAGCCTCCTGTTCATTCCTTGAAAAGGTCTTTAAGATAAAGACGAAAGCGCTCGAAATCGTTTTTCATTTTTGCTTTATTGGTGTATCTGCATATATATATATATATATATATATATATATATATATATATATATATATATATATATATATATATATATATATATATATATATATATATATATATATATATATAATGAAAAAACTCACAAAGTGGCACGTGAGGAAAACAATAATATGAAAATTAACCCACAGGAAAATGAAAAGATGAATCCAAGCACTTTCGAACTATATTTGCAAGTTCATTTTCATCCTACACTCATTACCATCCTATCAACACATACACTTTTTATACAATGAACTTGCAAATATAGTTCGAAAGTGCTTGGATTCATCTTTTCATTTTCCTGTGGCTTAATTTTCATATATATAATATATATATATATATATATATATATATATATATATATATATATATATATATATATATTAAAAAGAAATACTGTCAAAAAGCGAAAGAAGCAAAAAAAAAAAAAAAAAATACAGATACCCAATAGAACAAAAGAAAACAAAGGCTCGAATGCTAAATATTTCACTTATTTTCACTTAAATTCACATCAAAAAGCAAAATACCTAAAAGGAAAGCGTTAGCCAGGCAACCTGGTACTAATCATTATCATCCTACACTCATTACCATCTCATCAACACATACACGCTTTACATAATGTTTTCTATCTATCCTATCATTCTCTCCACATTCTAACTTATTATTATTACACAAGATGAGACAGGTATAACGGGAAGAGTGCAAGCACTCTAGATTGCAATTAGCAATCCCCGCACACCTGCAACGTGGAAGAGGGAACGATGGTAAGAAGAAAAGGAAGTGGGATAGAAGAACAAACTAGCAAAAGATAGGTAAAGAAAAACCTCAAGGCTTCCAGTCATCTATGGATTAAGTTAAATTAAATTGAGTAATAAAATTAAGTAAAAAATTTTAAAAACAGTATATAGCAACATTCAAACAAAACAAGATATACTATATACAGAATATTCAAACAAGAAAAAAACATAACAAATAATAAAATAACAGAATAATGGCTCATGATGAACACAAGATCTTAGTCGCTTTCTTTTTGAAGGCATCTACACTATTCGATGCACAAGTTTCTTCGTCCAAGGAATTCCAAAGATGGACAACACTTGGCAGAAAGCAATGCTGAAACTGGCTAGTACGGCATCTGATAGACCTACAACAAAGAGGATGCCGGGTCAAAGCCTGACGAGTGTTTCTCCTTGCTACAAAGCGATTTGGCAAGGAAATATACAGCGAGTGATGCGGATTGGATTGTATCTTATAGGGCATGCACACATTGCTGATCTTCCGGCGATGTCCAAGCTTCATTGGACATTACCGCCACAAAGAAAGCTGGCAGTATAAGAAACTCTGTCAATAAGATGCAAGTGTGAGGTAACAGCAGACGACCAGACAGGGGCACAATATTCCAAAGCTGGAAGAATTAAGCTTCGGAAGCAAGTGGCGGACACGGAAGCATCATTGAAGGTGGCATAGGCCTTTCTCATAATTCCCAATTTCTGCGAAGCAGTAGTCACAAGAGATCTGATGTGACACTCAGAAATTAATTTCGAATCAAATTTAACGCACAAAATGGCCAGTTCGTCCATATCATTCGATGCTAAACCATCAACATGGAGAGGTTCATGTTGAGGAAAAGGGCTACGAGATCGTGAGATACACATACATTTAGATTTAGCACCATATAGAAATGCATCGAAGATCTTCATTGAGGGAATTAGATGCAATGCTGCGAGGGTGAGGGGAGTCAATAGTCGTGAGCAGAGTTACATCGTCTGCATAACCATACATAATATTTTGTGTGATGCTAAAGAGCTCAGCAGTGTAAATATTGAAGAGCGGAGATCCGAGAACACTGCCCTGCAGAACGCCCGAGTGGACAGGATGCCAGTCACTGAAGTTGGCATCAACACAAACCCTGTGGGTGCGATCCACCAGGAATTGCTCTAAAATAGATAAAATCCGTCCACCAACACCAATATCTCTTAGCTTCTTCAGCAAGCCATTATGATTTACTCTATCAAAGGCAGCTGCGAGATCCAGTTGAACTATGCGGGCCTCATGCCCCTGGCCTAGTGCTAACTGGATCTTGTGAGAGATCGTAAGAAGTGCATCCGTTGTACCAAGCTTTTTTCGATAAGCAAATTGATTACAAGGAAGAACACCTGATCTCTCAAGAAAGCGGGAAAGGCGAGCTGCAACAAGGTGCTCAAAAGTTTTAGAAAGTATTGGTGTAATAGAGATTGGGCGATAATTGGAGGGATCAGGGGAAGGAGTTTCCTTGGAGATAGGCGTAATGTGAGCCCCCCTCCAGCATTCCGGGAACGATCCAGATCGCATGAGGCATCTAAATACTGAACTCAGTTTTTTTGCGAGTACAGCAGAAGTTTCCTTGAAAAACGAAAGAAACATCTTAAGGGGATCTGTGCCCCCATATGGATCAAGAGCATTGAGTAGCTTCTCCACTTCTTTGGACCGAAATGCAATTTTATTAAGAGTAGGCATAATGGCCATTTCTTGATTGAAAATTAATTGCTCTCTACTAAGTTTAGAGTCAAAGTGCTTCATCAAAAGATCAGCTTTTTCCTTTGGACTCGTGATAAGTTGACCGTTCTCAGAGAGCAGTGGGAAAGTGATGAGCTGCCGCCAAAGACCAGTGATTTAAGGGTGGACCAACATTTATGTGGATCAGTGGCGCTTAACAATTTATCCTTGGCAGAGCTATCTTATCTTATCTTTTTTTAATTCAGTCCGATTCTGACTCTAACACATTTCATCGGTAAAAGATGAAAGAATACATAAAGACGCTCCGGAAGATGATCGAATAAGATCGAAAGCTCAGCAATTTAGTTTGGTTTTTACTAAACCCATTCATTTAAAAGAGAGATGAATACAGGACAAGTGATGATCTACCATCTACAAGATGGAATAAAAAAGACGGTTAGAAAAATAGAGAATTGCCAAAGGAAATTAACTAAGGCGAAATACACCATTGTCTTCAACAAAATTTGCATTCAAGAAAGACTGCTAGCTATCTACACTAATATATATATATATATATATATATATATATATATATATATATATATATATATATATATATATATATATGAGAGAGAGAGGTGTCAATAGAGTCATCATGACTAAAGTTTACTGTAATCTCTCACTTGTAAATTAAAAAGTGACCATTTGGGCATTATGAGTTCCTCACTGTTTTCCTTAAGGACCATTAGCTCAATTATCCAGCCCATAATGAGGCTATAAATAATAACCGACCATAAGGTATATTATGGGATTGTTATTGAGGCTGGCCTATACTAATTTAAGAGACACCATCTAATTATGGAGAAAGAAAATATGAGGAGGAGGCATTAAAAATTAAACTGCGGTTAATTAATAATCATGGAGCATTGCAAATGCGACATTAAATTCGGTTTCTACTACGGTTACTGTGGGGCGTTCCTCCCTCTCTCCCACTTTCATCCAACAGGGAAACTGGGCCATATTCATCAAGGACCAGTACGGCTTTCGCCCACGACCTGCAGGCCAATTCTGGTCAAATCGGAGAAGTGATCATTTTGTTATTTATCCCATTTAAGACGAAGGAGGCCATCGAGGGACATCCCGGAAGTCTTTCTTCATCGCGGCACCACGAGACGACTACTCTCCGACGACCAATTCTCCAAGACAGCCGCTCCTTAAGGCAATGGCATGTTTATATTGGTGATGCTGGGGTAATGCGATAACCGTTACTAAATACTGGGTCAAATCTAGGACTACTGGTTCCTTTGTTTATAAACAACAGTGTAAGCAAACCAAATAATATCGTTATCTCAATTTAAAATCCCGCCAATTTTATGTTCAATTCCTAGGCGGATTTATATGTCAATAACCTTTTGTTTGCTCTTAAGGAAGAGAATGACGAAATGAATATTTACTCAGCGAAATTTATAAAAAATTATTACTGAACTTAATATAGGAAGAACTTAAAGAAGCTTACATAAGTTCAGGGAAGTCTTGAGGCGACGTTTTATTAAATTAGGGAACTTGTTTAAGGTTTCGCACGACGGAGAGAGGTTTCTGAGAGTCAAGGAAAGAGTGGGGTGGGGTGGGGGGGTCGTCTCGAAGAGGAAACAGATCACCTCCCCAATCGGGAGTTTTTTAAGCGTCCATCTTGCAACTGCCTATTTATTCAACTTTCCTGTTTTTGTCCTTTTTTTTAGTTTGGAAAAGACACCGAATACCCTTTATTTTGAAAACCGTTTCCCTCATAAGACATTAATGGCATACTTTATTTATATCGATATAAATCTAGACTGTTTTTCTTAGAAATTAGATATTTTGTAAATTATTTTGCTTTTACCGTATATATATATATATATATATATATATATATATATATATATATATATATATATATATATATATATAATTAATATTATATCATGATGCATGACAGCAGGAATCACCCGAAGAAAAAGGAACTCAACGTTATAGTTTGCTGTTCGTTTGATTTATATTATAAGTTGCATTTTGGATGCCGAGCGATGATCAGGCTATAAAAGCAAGGAAGTAGTGATTACAATGCTGTATAATGCCTATGTTAGACCACATATTGAGTACTGTATTCAAGTATGGGCACCTCATTATCAACAAGATTTACAAATGTTGGAAGGGGTGCAGCGAAGAGCTACTAAGCCTATATCTGGGTTCCAAAAATTAAGCTATGAGACCAGACTACAAAAACGGGATATTTTGGGGGGTTAAGATGAGAATGCTGAGGGGAGGTCTGATTGAGGTATTTAATTTTTTTCAGGTTTCGACCATATTAACCATGAAGATTTCTTGAGTGACACTGGGAGTGTTCCTCAAGGACACCAGTTTAAAATTAAGAGGTAATTTGTTAGAACAGATGTAGGCAAATTCTATTTTATCAATAGGGCGGTGGGTGCTTGGGAGGATTTGCCTCCAGTAGTTAATTGTTCTACTCTTTCTGGGTTTAAGACAAAATTGAACAAGGGATTGAGGGCTCCGGCCATATGGGTATATATTAAGCATGTATATATTTGCTAGAGTTGCCAGCAAATGACAAGTCCTTTATGAATGGATGTATACAAATATAAGGTTGAATGATAACAAATCCCTTTTGTATTGGGAGGATATATGTATATGTAAAATCTGTAATTAGAGAAGTTTTTATGGGTCCTTTGGGGTTAATCTACCTAATTCACTGTATATATGTATTAATTTGTGTGGGGTGGTTGGGTTGTGGCTTGTTGTGTTCTTTTCTTGCTGCATCAATTTCTTATGTTCATATGTACTCGTAGGTAGGCCCTACCTAGGCTCGGTGTTTAGTTTTACTATCTCTGTGCAATTTTTTAAGGCCATTAATTACATGAGTAAATACATTACTGAAACTCTTATTACCTATCTCAGTTCGTTAAATTTTAATATCTAATCCTAAAACTATTAATGATTATTTTTTTAATGATGAAACCCTGAATAAAAAAAAAAGAAACGATTGTGCTCATATAACAAAATATGATAAAATGATTAGGAATGGTTGGCGGCAACTAATAATCCACAAGAAGCAAAGTGTATTATTTGCGGGTGTTTTTAAAATTGGATACATCCAGGGGGTTTTAGCAATAACACAAAATAAAAATATAGATGGTCATAAGAATAAAATCAGTTGCATCTTCCAGTTCTTTAAGTGGTAAATTTATCGTAAAAGAAAATTTGAAAGATGATATTATAGTTGCTTCGGAGATAGCTCAAATATATCATGCAGTTAAACACAATCATTCTTACAACTCACTCGATTGTAGTTGGAAATTAAATTCGAAACTTTATCGGGATTCAAAATTAACAGCAAAAATATCTTGTGGTCGAACCAAATCAGAGACAATCGTTACAAATGTGATCGGTAAAAAGGGATTAGAAATAGTTTTGAACCATTTGTAACACCATGATCCACCTCGATATTTTTGTCTTCAAATTGATGCTTCAAATCACAAAATGTTCCCAGTATGTGTTAAGTATTTTAATATGTAATTTGACACAGTAATTATATAATTGATTTTATCGAGAATGCTGATGAAAGTGCAGATGGAATGTTGAAATGTTTGAGAAACAGTATGGACAATTTGCCACTTAATTGGCAAAAGTTTCTTGTTTGAGTGCCGATAATGCAAATTGCAATATCCTCACACTGAATGACGGTGTTGTTAAAGCTGATTGCAATGCGCACATTTTAAATAATGCAATAAACTTTGCTTTGGTAAACTTGAATGTGGACATGGAAAATAGTGTCCTAAAGATTTATGGCCATTTTTCACCGTCAGCAGAGAGACGCGGAACTCTTTAGAGATTTTCATTCATTTGTCGAGACAGAATTTAAAAAAAAAAAGTTTGCTGGTTTCAGTCCTCATATCAAGCTGCTATGAGGCTGCTTAACAGGCGCACGTGAGCCAGGGCAAGCCCTAACTCCCCACCGTGAAGCCCAGTCACAGTGGTAACCTCCCTAGTAAATAGTGTCAACTTTAAACAAGGTCTGCTGACCAAAAAGTCGCGTGCCCTCACTTATCCGATTTATGTCCTTACGACTTTGAAAACTTTCAATAATTCCCGGAGTAACCTTGGGAGGTCCTTGACAACTCTATAATTCGAAAGAGAATGTAAACACCTTAAGGGGTTCAAATTTCGTTAGAATCGGTCAATTCGTTATGATGTTATTCGCAAAAAAAAAACTAATACCCTGGCTAACCTTGGGTGACTTTGGCAATTATATTATTCGAAAGGGAATGTAAAACAACATAAGGGTTTCAAATTTCGTCAGAATCAACATAGTTATGGTGTTATTGCCAAAAATCGAATTCCGGGGCTAATCTTAGGAGGACCTTAGCAATTATATCATTCTAAAGAAAATGTAAAACAACATAATGGGTTCAAATATTGTTAGAATCGACCGAATAGTTATGATGTCATTGCCCAAATAAAATAATTCCCTGGCTAACCTTGGGAGAACTTTGCCAATTGTATCATTCGAAAGACAATGTAAAACAAAATAAGGGTTTCAAATGTCGTTAGAATTGGTACAATGTTATTAAAAAAAAGAAGCAAAACGTGGACCGACCGACCGACTGAGATAGTGAGATGTAGAGTCGCCCGCGACTAAAAAGTCACAACTTTCTAAAAGTTTATTAAAAAACAGAACTAAATTATATTCAAACCAGGCAATGGCTTCGCTACTAAGATTAAAATTTAAAATCTAAAAAAAAAGCAGCCATGGTTAAATTTTTATCAATTTTCTGAACTTCGCCAATTATAATCATTTTAAAAAAGAACTCTAAACTAAATTTCCCCCCTTTCAAAATATCACGTTGCTAAAATATAGTTATAGAAGATATATAAAAATAAATTTTCTGAACTTCACCATTTGTAATTCTTTGGGTTTTAAAAAATTCACAAAAATTTCGATACTTACATTTATTTCTGAACTTCACCATTTTGTTTTTTGATATTATAAAAGAATTATTAGAAATAACTTTGATAAAAAACATAAGTCATAACCAAACTAAGATTAAATTATTATTCAAATACTCAAAAAAATCCCCTTTTTAAATTATAGTTAGTGATGATGATGATGACTACTACTTTGAAAACGGTAGAAACCAATGGTGTTATCCTGTTATACATCATACACTGAATGAATGGTAATAGCAAGTGATATCCCTAATAGAATTCATGTATATGGCAAGCGACTCTTTCGTCTGCATTGCGAAGCAAAATTGTAACAAAGATTTGTTTGTCCTCATTCCACGTTGTTTGGATGTTGATGAGATCAAATTCGGTTGTTTGTGTTATGACCCGAATCTTGGTTCTATCCTAAGCTTAGCTCAAATATCGAACGATGAATGGCGTTGACGTGTGTCTTCTCGCTTTATTCTACATCTCGATTATACGAAGGATACGGAAAAAAAAAATCGGGGTTTTACTCGTCAAAATCAACGGATTTTAATCATTTCTAAAATTTGAATCAACCCTACCCGAGGCACGGCTGGTGATCACTTCAAGCTAGGTAACCAGATAAGAGAGTAAAGGAACAGAAGTTAGGTATATGCAGTAATATAAAAGCAAAAAGTGTAGGCAAAATGCAAAAATTAAGCAGTTGTGTGATAATAAATGTCATATTAAGTTAACACGCCTGCTACAGTCTTTTTTTGAAGACCCAGTCTTCCAAGAATTCTGTGCTTTTGTTTTGCGCTTTAATGGCGACTCCGATTACACCCTACTTCATTTTGTGCCCTTGAAGAGTCCAATATGACGCAAAGACCGAGACTAGAAGGCTTCTTTGGGCGGATGTTTTATGTAGCTCAATTCTGCGCTGAAGTCGCTTTCTTGCTTTGTCTGCTGCATTTTGCGTGATAGTCACCGGCTAAATCTTATATTCGACGCTTGGTTGATTTTTTCTACTTTGTTCTCTGAATATTGTTTGTTCTCTGTATTTGTGTACATTATTATTTCTGATCCGGCTCCGAAATACATTAAGGAATTAACAAACCTCGGAGAATTATTGTTGGACGACCATTAAAAAAGTTTCATAAACTAAACCGTGCGGGTGCTTTTATTTACAAATAGGTCGGTTTTGTTACCTTAATTCTTATAACCTTAGAAATGTCCAACTTGGGTGGCTCTTGAGGAAGGAATCATATATGGTAGGCGAGCAATTTTCTTTTATTGAAGTTTCCTATGATTTGTTCGGTCCCATGCCATTCCGAGGTAAATGAGATCTGCGCGGGCAGTTATTTTGCGGTACACCTTATTTCCATAACCAGGGCAGTAAAAAAGTTGTACATACTTCGTGGATTAGACTTGGTCGTACTCCCTGACTTGTAAATTATTCTGACCGAAACCTAAACCTAGGTGCGTACTTTAAATACAAGATATGTACTATATTAATCCAGAAATCTCCTTTCGTTCTAATCCAGTCATCGTACTTAGGTTTTATTGTCATTGCTTTTATTTGTTCAAGAATTCTGTTATATACGAGGGGCGGTCAATAAGTTTTGCAATTCGGATATAAGGAAACGAGATATGAGGAAAAGTGTTTCATTATTTTTCAATATAACTACCCTCGACTTCAATGCACTTGCGCCACTTGTCCCTGAGGCTTCGAATTCCCGACAACCAGAAATCTCCCGACTGCTGTTCAATCTACTCCTGGACGGCGAGCTAGACATCTTCATCGTCCCCAACTTGGTACCCAAGTTGAGAACAATAACCTCAGCCCCCAAGCCATTCAGGTGCCAGCTCTCATATCTGCAGGGGTTCCAAAATAAGTTTTATCACTCAAGAGTCATAAATCGGGTGGGGGTTACACTGGAACTAACACTAGTAAGTAGTATAGCTTTTCATAGTCGAAATAGGCTAAATATATAATGACTAAATAGGAGAATTATTACTCGTTAATGTCAGATGGGGACGAGATGCCGTTTTCCCAAGAAACAATCCTGCAACTAAGGAAAGTTTTGGCGAGGATTTCTTTGCATCGAAGTCGTCCTCCTGGGCCGTTCACATCGGCCACTACTCCCGACGAAAATCCGCTGCAACGCGAGTTCGAATGATTGGTGTCAGCGACCGGCAAGTTTTTCCTGCGAGTCGCAAGCCCCAGGAAGTCGAAGCTCGGATACCAATGACATCGTCGATCAAACCAACACCTCCTACTCCCCCTTTACCACGTATCGAATACGCTCCCCCACTTACCCCAACGGCAAAACACCATGGATCCTGTCAATTGATATCGAGTGATTGCTTCCATTTCATCAATATTAATCCATAACACTACTTTAAGGTGATTTTTTGTGGGGTTGAATAATGATTTTTTTTCTCTTAGTTTCGTTATGACCTAGGTATATTTCAAGTTTTTAGCAAAATTCATTCCAAGAGTTACTTAGAGTTTGAAAAGGCAAAATGGTGAAGTTCAGAACATTGATTAAGTTTTTGGTATGACTGTTTTGATTTTTCGTATATTCGAAAGTTTTATCAAAGTTAATTATAAAATAGATTTTCAAGAGAAAATAGCTACTGCCCCTTCCCTAAAAATGAGTAAAGTAAAGTGAAATTACGATTATCAGTGCGAATTTAGATAAAAAAAAAAGAATCGTGAGGATTATTTTTTTCTGTTTTTAAAATGAATCCCGATAAAACCTTTTTTGACCTTTAGGCCTAGAAAATAAGCATTTATATTAAAAATAAATAGACCAAGAGTGAATTATTAGAGAAATGTACCTGAAACTTTTTTTTTTAATTTAGACCAAAAGGCCATTAGCAAAGCCTGACAGGCCGTAAGAAGGTATTATAAATAAAATTTTGGAAAAAAATAATTATTACGATTACAAAAGAGAAGATTAAAAAGAAGTTATTCAAAAAGATATTGAAAGTTTTCGACTGGGAGAAGATTATAGAAAAAGAAGAAAGTAATACAAATATCTCAGAAGAATTTGACACTATAGGAAAGGTAACTTATCTCAGAAGAATTTGACACTATAGGAAAGGTAACTGCTCAATTCGATCCTAAAATGAAAATCGATACCCTTTACCTTTGGCCGTAAGCAACAGACCGAAGGTGTCTGTCTGCCTGCGAAGCGCAAACTCCTCCTGTAAGGAGTGGCGAAACCGCTCCTCATGTTTTCATTATAATTTTTTTTTTATTTGACCTTTTGCCAATTTCACATTCCTTTTGTTTCTGATTTGCATTTTAAAAGTTGAAAAATTGGCTTAACCCGCCGCACTTTCATTTTCCACTACTAAATGGAGGATTTTCACATTATTGCACCTATCACTACTTCAATGCGCTGACTTGCAACTCCTACGGAAGACCGATAACCATTTAGGTAGTACTCTCCACCCTGGAATAGTCCGAAAACCCGAGACAGGATAGGCGGGAGCCGCTGGACGACGGATATATAGCCCAACAACCATCTTTTTTTTTTAGTGGTCACACATGTAAGAATTATGGTTGTTTGGTCTTCACAAGGTTTCACCAAATAAGGACTACGCCCCCTTCTGTAAATCCTCGCCCCACCTTGGTGTTTTTAGAGGGAGGAGGAGCGAAGATACACCACCACTGAGAGGTGGTAGGAATTACCCTCCTACCATCTGAATGGGGTCTTCCCTTTGCCATTATCGGAGCAGCCTCAGGGCAGATCCACCTCTCGGAAAGAGCTCCCCGCCCCATGTGCTTTCTCAGGGTCCCCTCCAAAGCCTGTTCAAGGGGAGATGGCAATTCTCCTTCTTCTTTGAAAGGTCGGGGGCTTCCCCTTAGCGCCCTTTGCTTTCTCGAATCCCTCCCCTCCGGTTAGGGTCAGGTGAACAACCACATGACCATTAGCGGGGTAAGAGACGGCATCGTCCCATGAGCCTTGTCCACGCATGGCCGCTCCCCCTTTCTCACCAAGCATGTTGGCCCTAGGTACGGGCCATAGGTCCTGAGTCCCCGGACGGGATACATGGGAGAGGGCCAATTGGAGGCACATCGGGAGGTGACCCCACCCCACACGGCTGGGTCTTCCAAGGGAAGAACCTTGGCTCGGGGCCAGCCATTTAACCTGAATTCGACCCTCTACAAGGTCCCCAAACCTAGCCAGTAAAGGACCTTCGATACCTCCTCCTCCACCTGGTGCCCCTTTGATTACCAGGATCTTCCCCATCTCGGAGAAAGATCTTGCCGAGGCTGGCAAGTCCGGCCTTGGGGACCCTTCATGGGGCAGGGGGGATCAGATTCACTACCTGCTCTCTCCAAAAAAAAGAAAAGAAATCAGAGGTAAAGGGATTATTCTCCCACTACGGTTGCTCCGGGAACGGACAGATCCGTTGCCGTATCGGCAAGCGACCAGGCCAAGATCGGCACGTCCGGCTGCGAGGCGGACTGGGGCTTAGATGCCCAGACAAAGACCAAAGTCGCAAGTGCTCCGAGGGGAGCCTTGATTACCTCAGGGCCCCCTCATTCAGACATAACTTGGTGCCTTTGAGCCCGCTGGCTTCAAGCGGTTTATAGTTTTTCGCCGTACTGATGGCAACAGGTTGGCCAAAGATCACATGCTCCATCAAAGTAGAGCTTTAGCTTGATTGACTGGAGCCTTCGTGCGAATACATAAGATCACTCCGAAACAGCTATAATTAGTGCTCTTCTGACACTTAATGGTACGCAGGTGTGACGCTGCACTCTACCATGAACTTGATAAAAGCAGTGGTCTATACGCTCTCCAGAGATGACATCACCTTAGAGTTGGCCGACCATGGATCGGTCAAAGTCGAACGTGTGATGAGAAAACAGGGAAGGGCATCGAGACCCACCCTTCGTCACGTTCGATCGTGACAGGCTCGCTGAGTCGGTGTGTACCAGTTGGCATCGCTACCGCGTGAAGGTATTCGTGCCACTGCCACGGTGTTGCTACTGACAGCGCTTCAGTAATACGGCAAAGTCGGGTTTACCCAAAGTCTGTGTAAGTTGCTCCAAGGCTGATCGTGTGCGCCCAAGTGTTTCAATTGCGGAGAGCTGCACCCAGCGTCCTCGAAGCAATGTGGCGTATATCTGCTGGAGAAGGAAATCCTGGCCGTTCAGGCCGCGAGGCCAAGGACTTGGTCCTGGCGCCCCTAGTTCTACCTGGAACGATTTACGCCTCATAATTAAAAAATATCCTTTCCTCCTGGCCCCTCCAGGGTTACAAGCACGGTCACTTCCGCCCCCATTAGAAACCTTTCTGCGGGTTCTACGCACCCCTGGTACTCTCCGAAAGGGTTCACATTCAGTCCACCGAGTCGTTAGAGTCTCAGGAGCTAAACTTCCCGAGGGTGTCATGATGACGTCATCAGGGAGTCCTAAAGTTGTCCCCCCGACAGGAGGACAGCACCACAGAAGCTTCGGCTCCTACCCAACTACTCAACGGTGGATTGGGCAACTCAGAGACCCCGCCTTCGAAGCAGAGGGAGGAGAAGACTCGCTTAGCAAACCCAACCTCCCCCGAGAAGTCATCAAGGGAGACATTGTCTTCATCGCCTTGTACGGCCAACACGACCCAGAATTCTTCCTCCGGTAAGCGTAAAGGCTATTCTCGTGAGGGTCTTTCCTTCCAACAGCCCCCCACCCACCACATCCCCTCCAACCTAAGCCAGGAAAGCATATTCCTGCGATGGAATTGCTGTGGACTCCAAGGCAACTGGGAGATGCTGCGGAGGCTTATTTACTCCCGTTTCTCGATTGCTATTTTTTTTACAGGAGACAATAGGGCGGGTGCCCCCTGTCCACCCTCCCAGCACCAAGGAATGGGGGCGGGCAGTAGGATGCACTATTTACACCCCCACATGATGTCTCTGTTCTTCTATTTGCTATAAATAGAGCAATACAGATTCACCTGGATACGAGGTAAAATATTATTTCTGCGTACATCTCACGGTGGGCGGTCTTCAACCGTATAGTGCAAGGTTGCCTAAGCACATTTTACTAGTCGGGGATTTGAACGGTAGATATCACATAGCAAAGAAGACGGGAGACTGCCGAGCGGAACTTTAGGTTGCGTGTCATTGCGCTGTGACTGTTCCTATGGACCTACCCCGTAATGCCGCGACGGCTTCAGGTCGCTTTCTGTCGTCTCCGAATTGGACACACTCGTGGGACCCACCGCCATTTGGTGCAGCACTCTCCTGCATTTTATTGCGACGACTGCGTTGTCCCCCAGATTGTTCGGCACATTCTTGTTGAATATCCCAGTCTGGGTGATTTTCGCGCACGTTACTGGCCCGGTAACGAGCGGGATCGCTACCGCTTATTTGTACTCGGGACTGGTTCGTGCACACAGACTTGCGGACTATACGACTTTTTGGAGGAGGCTGGCCTCCTCCGCTTTATTTGACTGTTTGTTGTCGGTCGCATGTTCCTGCGCCGAGGAGAGGTGGGCCTACCCCCGACGCCGGAATGTGATTCCTTCTTCTTACTTTTGCTTTTGTTTTTGGGGGGGTTTTGTTGTTTTTTGGCTTACTATTTTTGACTTATTTTATTTTAATATAGTTTAGTATTAGGCTTGAAATTAAACCCGGCGACTTTTTCTCTTGTTGGCAACCGCCAGATGGCGTTATTAAAAAAACAAACAAACAAAAACCGGTATTACCCAGAGGATGCCTTTTCCCCAGTATGAGAGAAGATTAGGTGTCATTGGGTACAAGTAAAGTAGCTCGGGCATCGACACCACAATATATAGGGGCAACCTTTAGCCATTAATGTTTGCACCTAAGTTGAAAGACAATGGCTTCAGCACTCCTACCATTCAGGCACCGACTCTCCATCTGGATATAATTAAAACAAACTTTTCCTCCTACCTGCAAGTTCGAAAACCTGTGGATGATCCTTAAAAAAAAAGGGGCGACATGGGAAAATCGCAAAATTAGCCCCCCTTCCCAGCCGGTCATTAAGCCAAGAAGAGAGATCAATCGCTTGATTTGTTCCTGATGCTCACTTTTTTTCATCATCTTTACCAGAGTTGTCCTAAAACTAAGAAACCTAGAGACGTAATTTTGATTGTCGTTGGTAGATGCCACAGGACCATATGAATAGCGTAAATAAAGAATTAAAAGTAGTTTACTCCGCCTTTAGGCAGTGATAGTAATAGTAAAAAAAAAAATATTATCAATAGTAATAGCAGTAAAGAAAAGATTGTGATAATCAACTCCGCGATGTTTCCGAGGGTGAAAAGCCAAGGTGGGAAGGTCCCTCCACATACCAGAGGCCGGTGGATTGCCGCCAAATGGACATCAATTTCCTGCACAGGTGGGGTCTATTCATGTGGGAAACAGGGGGTACCCTAAACCAAAGAAAAAGAACAAGCATAAAAGATACAATGAAAGACCATGGCTGAAAATGGCAGCAAAGTTCACCAACCCCAATTATTGTGGCTGTGTGGTGTCAGTGGAAGCATTTAGGAACAAGTTCGTACACACAACACTCAAAATACTGACTTGAACTCCAGTTAAGAATAAGTGCCTCCCGCAACAGGGAGGAATCCAAAGGCACGAACTGGTCCTCAAATTCATAATCCCCGAACTATACGGGAACAAGACACAAGCATCAAAATATAACCAAATACACGGCAGACGTCCACGTATGTGGACGCACACACTCGCACGGACGTCTCCAAATACGAACACAATATAGAAGGAGTATCGAGAAGCGCCATCGGTTAGGGCGGGCGAGATACCCAATATTTTCCTGCCATTCAGCCTGCGTCCGAGGATATGCGACTGGGTCACGAAATACGGCTTACCATCGGTCACGCAACCCTCATTACAAGAATGGGTAACTCTAATTAAGGCTTCACACGAACGTCATCACCTTAATTATGCGTGGCGGGGGTGGATGAAGAAGACTATCGAATTCGAGGCGTGGTATCAGAGTCCGATAGACCAATTACCGCCAACAAAACTCCATAATACAGTTTTGGACCTATGGACCGAATTGTAACAAGTCCCTACGCCAAAATACTAACCTCTCGTGGCCCACCGTATACTCGGGTAAGAACCTCCCCCAAAAACGATCGATAAAAAGTACCTACAAAACGTTAATGACCAATGGAACTGTTATAGCGCTTTCTTTATCTTCTGACTGTACTCCCTCCCTCTCAATCACTGTCTTTCCCCATAAAAAACACGGGTTGAGTTCAATAAGGCCTAAGTAGCGCGCCTCGCGCCCGTTACTAACGCCCTGATAATCATGCGAGCCGGAAACCTAAGGACTAAACCTTCACTCCAGGTGTACTCTTCGCCTCTTTAAAATCGATTCCAATGGACAGCTTCACCTTCCCATTAAAGTGCACAAAATCAATATTTACATCGAAGCTTTTGCGTTCCTTCACGCGCTAATTTTACCAACTCACGAAGCATTTAGACCCTCTTTTGCCGCTGTCATTCTCCATGAAAAAAAATATTAACTTGAATCCTTTTTCGAATCCTCACACTCAACATTCGGCTTGAGCACATTTGCTTGACAATACCCCCAAATACGTCAATAACAGCTGGTTGCGCCGTTCGGTTAGCAACGTCACTATAAGGAGGGACCCTATTGCCCTTTGGGAAGGAGGATGGGACGTTGCCCCTTCCCGAAGCCTTCCATCAAACCACTAAAGATGGGCCGCGGCAAGAGGCCTCGCCATTTAAACGGGGACTTTATTGTGTCTGGCCGCCTGCAAGAATCAACAGGTGTTCCGCACAGGATGGACGTGAGCCATGAAACTATTTCGCGCAGTTGGACTCAATTTATTTATCGGCGACCGCCCAGGAATAAGCAAATACTTAAAAAAAAGAAAAAACATCTGATAATACGAAGGAAACAAAATGAAATACATATTCGCAGTGGCAAACTCACCCACACGAGATACAAGGAGAGGGAGAGCAGACCGAACAATAACAAAAACAAGGGGACATAAAAAATTATAATAATAATAATCATCTCCCATAGAGCCACAATAATCATTAGGGAACTTGCGGTCACATTCGCGTCGAGCGAACAATGTGAACGGAACAATGTGAACACCCGACAACCAACACTACGAGTTCGTAAAGTAGTCCCCTGAACTCTAACCATGTAGGACCGTAGATCTTGAAACAATCACCTCCACTTCCTCCACACGAGCTTGACAAAGGCCTCTTAAGCTCACTTCTGAAGTTTAGCCTATCTGAAGTTGAATTATAGGCTAATAGGTCTCAACCTCACTTCTGAGGTTTAGATAGGCCTCAACCTCAGTTATCAAGTTGATATAGGCCAATAGACTTCTTAGCATTAGTTTTGAGGTTGAGAGAGAACAAATCTCCCGAGAGCAAATGAGGCTCCGGCGAGATTTCATAAAAAAATAACAAGTGACAAAACGTGAGGTCATCCGAGTGGACTTAGATGTCATCAACCCCGTACTTGGGCTAGTTACACCCTTAAATGAACTTTGGATGACTGGTACCATGTGGCATGTTCCGATGAGTCTCGGTTCTATTTGTTTAAAGCTGATGGTGGGGTTCGAGTGCGGGGCAGACCCACTCCCCAGTTATCAAAAAAAACACCGCGCAGGTTGGTGGCGGTTGGATACTACTGTGTTGAGGGGGAATGGGTTGGGTCACATCGACGTGTGACCAGGGCCGTATTTAGGATGTGGGTGGCCCGGGACCCATTTTGGTGGGGGGCCCATTGTTAACTGTTGGGAACTGGCGGATCCAAGATTGTTTCAGGAGGGCGGGGGGCAATAGGGGCCCTATTACATACACCACAGACTAGTAAGCTAAATCCTAATATATAAATAGGACACTTTTACTTAGGAAATACTGAACGGGGTCTATTCTTCCAATGCTATAGTATGTAATGCATACACACGAAATGAAATGAACGCAAGTTGTTCTTACCAAATTTATTTACACACAGAAATTCAGTTACAATTATATAATTTTTCAGGAAAAATTATAGTATAACTAACAACTAACAAGTAAACATAGTTCAAATCAGAGAATGGATGGAGTTATAACCCTTACAGTCCAGACACTTTTCTCGATTTTTGTGTTGCAAAGTCGCTGATGATGTCACTGAAGTTCAATTCACGCAGTATATCTGACTCGATGCTCATGATAGCCAGATTTACAAGTCGTTCCTGCTTCATGGATGTCCGTAATCGGTTGTCAATTAATTTGAGTTTTGAGAAGGAGCGCTCGCCACTGCAGTTTGATACCATCAAGATAAGGTATATCCGTAGAGCTATCTCAATGTTTGGAAAAGTGTCCTGCACACCCTTGTCTCTGATAGGTCTGTACAGGGAAAGCTCAGTGCTGATATCTTTTGGCTCCTCGTCGTTGAAGATATTGGCAAATGTTACAAATTGACACAGTTCATCAATAAATGTAATGTCCAAGTCATCTGGTGGGAGGCCCCCTCTTGGTGGGTGGCCAAAGGCCCAGGCCCCTTGGGCCCACCCCTTAATCCGGTTCTGCGTGTGACCGCTACGTTGCACTGCTTGGTGACCATTTGCATCCATTCATGGACTTTATAAGCCCCGGCAACGCTGGGATATTCCAGCAGCATAATGCACCGCGTCATCGAACCCAAGCCTTCGAGAATTGGTTTCGGGGAGAATTCTGGAGAGTTGCGACGAATGGTGCGACCAGCACTTTCACCCAGGAATTCTTTATAGCGCCCAGCTGGCGACTACATCCAAGGGCACAAGTGACCCAATCGACCATTCAAAGGGTGGTGGCCAGGTCTATTCCCAACCGAGATCAGACACTGTAGGCAGCTATCGAAACGACGACACGGGTCAATATAGGTCCAGAGATCTTCAGGGACATCGATGCCACGTAGAGTTGATGCACTTCGCCGGGCAAGAAGGAGTCCTACACGACACTACCCCCCTATCCCATGACATTTGGCAATTCAATGTATTTACTAGGCAAAGGCCAGTTTATAGACAGATTCCTAAAGAAATATGTAAAATTAAGGGAAGTGGTGGCATATGTAGAAGGTACTCAGAGAGACTACTTTAGTAACTCGTGGACACAAACCTACCAAACGACAGTCACAAACTTGACAACCCCAAAAGCCCAACCTATGCCCCAAATGATGTCAAACTTAGAACCTACAATCCTACCCAAAAGTGACCTGACCCCCATCCCTTTTACCCTCGCTCCATTATCATTCTCTTCATTCATACCTTTTACAACCATCAACCGATACCAATCTCCAACCCCATCCACCTCTCGTCCCAATTGTTTTCATAACCTGTCTTTCTCAGCTTCACTTCTATCATTACAGGGTCCATACACTACAGCTAGGCACAGTTTCACTAATTACTAAAAAGCACTGGCACACCCACCATCTTTACTTCCTACAACCACGATGGCACACTCTTCAACCCATTTCATGTTTGTCTCACATAAGCAAGCATCTGCAAACTCCCTATTTTAAAGATATTGACTACCATTCCCCTTTCCCACATCACATATACCCCACCCCTCACATTTCCCCTCAAGCTGAATATTTTAGCCTCATGATTTCCCATTGACCTGGATATGTTGGCCTTTTGATTCCCCTTATTTGGTATATTACCATCATTATGAATTTTGTTAACTATTCACTAAAACTTATTTTTGGATCCCGATTGATCTTTCACTTTAACAAGTTGCTGTCCTCGCTGGTGGTATCTCAGGGTTGATTGTTATTTGATTTTACCAGTAGGGCACCAACTTATAACGCAATATAAAGACAAAAATAATATCAGTTGATATAGTTTTTACTCCTATTTCCACACCTTTTTCTATTTTCTTCAACGATTTAACGACTCTCATGCAGTGGTCCATGGCCCCTTTCAATAACCATGCATGACGGGTTTGAGTTCGTATTTTCGAGGACAGGCCTTCTTTGTACAAATTTGTTCTTGTAATAGTTATAACAGTAACCCAAGGAAAAAAATATATCATACCTTGTACATTTTAAATAGCGTAAAGTACCTTCGAAATAAATATGGTTTAAGAATACAAAAACAAGAAAAATAACACCTTGGTCAAGTCGACAAACAACTAAAAAAAAAATAAACAATGAGGCGAAGCAACTCTAAATGTGAAAGTACGACAAAATCGCGAGATTAGGCCTATGCGCGCGTTTTCCCCGGTATTAAAAAATATCGTTCCCTCCCAATATACAGCCTCCCTTCTCTCAACATTGAAAGGTTAACAAAAATAAATTTACTGCGAGGAAAAAAATACGAAATTCGATAAGTATTAAGCCTCTCCATACCACATTGCCGAACACATTTTTTTAGGAGCTATTTTCGACTTCCCTCATCCGTTACAAGCTCCCCTCCCATACTCTGCGGATACAGGAGGTGGGGGATGGAACAAAGCGGGACTGAAAGCGTGTCGAATCGCAAACCCCGGCCGAAGGGGAGGAGAAAGCCTACCATGTAGTGGACTTGATAAACTTCCTACTAAGAAGTCTAAAGTCGAGAAGCAACGTTGGAGACTCTGTAGTAAAGAGTTTGTCGTAACGAGCCTATTTGTGTTGGGCAGGGGAGGGCATCGCGGTGAGTCTACTACCTCAATAAATGACGCAACATTTGGGGGCCTACTAGTAAGAAAAAATAATGATTCACAACTGATGGTGCTGATCTAATGTGCGGTGTACCGTTGTAGTCTAAGGCGCGGTCTATCTAATAAAATGAAAATATCAACATTTGTTTAATAGATGTTCATTTAAAGGTAAACCACCAAAAAATTAAAAAGAGCAAATAAAATATACCTAATAATAATATTAGGAGTCTTACATCTTTCCGCCAAATTTTCCAGGAAAGATGTTCTAAATGGAATTGGAATGTAGTGCGGCCTTTTCATGGCATAGATTTTTGCAATCTAGCCATCAACTTTTGACACGTTGAGTATTTAGCTTCTGAATCGAGATTGACATAATTATGCTGACGATTTACCGGAGCGTGGTTGAAGCCAAAGTGCATGACAATAGCCGTAAGCTGGCCATTCTTACAAAGATGACATGGTTTAGCGTTAGGAACTTCACAAATGAGGCCACGATGGCATGGAAAAGTAGTCTCTCTGTTCTGATGAAATAAAAGTGGTACACAATTCATGTAAACGTATTTTAAAGAAGGGCTAGAAAGTATTTAAATAAATGGCAGGGATGATTTTTTTTGATGGATTGTCTGGAATTAAACTTTTCCGTCTTTTTCTGGCTTTGGCATCTATAAATTAATTATCTAGGGTAGATCGCACAAAAATTAAAGGTAGATTTACTTCGCTAGGTAAACATAAACAGCACATTAGACCAGCACTTACTGACGGTATCTATACATTTCTATATATCTATCTCTCAGATAAGGACTAGAATACAGTAAAAAACAGCCTTAGATGTTTATAGACCTAAATGGGAGATATGTATGTAGAAAAAGAAGTTTCATTTGTTTAATAAAACAACCTCATCATATTTTATTCTAGCCTAATATAATTGTTTGATAGGTGGCAACATTTTTTTATAATTCTGAACTTTGCATTGGCCAGCTTTGGGTTAATGACTTCGCTGGCCAAAAGATCTGAAAACATATATTTTAAAAATTTAGGATGGCCATCTGGCAGACGCCGAAAAAACAACATAACAATAGATTAATTTAAATTAGTATGAAAACAATAAAATGGGGGCCAACCCAGAAAAATCCTGGGCACCACCTCATCACGCAAATTAACCCTAAAATAAATTAGTGTGAAGACCACAGATACTCAACAGTACTAACTTGACTCAGTATGCGAGGATTTGATAACAAGACTTTATTTACTCCATCTCTACAAATTAGTACTCCTTGATAATGGCGCGTAATACATGACTGCCTACGGATGTAACGACTCTTGGTTGTTTTTTTTTAAGGGTTCAACTAAAGCCACTTTCCCACAAAGTCAGGGTCGCTGCACATCAGTACCACTCAAATCCCCCCCCCCCCTTCGGCCAGATTTTATCTCATCTAGTCAGGTTTGAAATGTCTAATTTTAAATTGAGACCCGCGCGCTTAGCCCGTTATGGTTTTAACCGCCCCAATTTAAAATTAGACGCCGTTTCACTGCTCTGAAATCGGATGAAATATTGCAGCAAAGGAAATTCGTTTGACGCACCGATAAAAATGGCTAAAAAAAATCCTCATCAGTCATTTCTAATACATCGAACCGATGAAAACGTCACGTATTTTGCGTTATTAAATAAATATAATCGTATATCTTAGCTCCGAAAGCATAAGAATCATACAGAACATTTATCATTCCTTGTTCACCCTTTTCCCAAGGAAAGGATGTTTTCGTTGAGGACCGTGGGGTAGGAGGAGAGCTTCGCCCTCTCCGGTTTCTATCACCCCAAGCACTCTACTAGAGTTATTTACTATCCAGACATTCTTCACTTTCCTTAAGTTCACTACTCTGCGTGCCTTTGGACGGGGGGCACGAAAACATATATAAAAAAAGACTAATAGAAAAATCCAACAATTGAAAAAGACAAACAACTAGGCTATAAAAACAAAAGGCATGCCCAGGCGTTGGGAGGACCCCCGACCCCCTGACACCAGAGCATACAAATAAAACCCCGTTTAGAAAGAACAATGTTGTGAATGGTACCCACATTAGTTTTCGTTTTGTGTCAAGTTCGTACTTGTGATTCTCCGTTCGCACTTTACCATCCAGCATCGACGGAGTTTTCCGCTGAAGAAATCCTGCCGATTCTCGATCGTCTACTGCAAGGGCAGGACCTCCTTGAACACAGGAACTATCGTTTCCTTCATAAACCCCAGCCCTTTACTCGACGATCCCCCACAAGACCAACCCCAATACAAAATGGCACAGGGCCAGCGAGGAGTGACTGTAAAAGAGCATCGGGAGCGAAGGGAGGGAGGGTGAGACAGGTGGAAGGGTAAGGGAGGGATACTACAGGTACATAAAAGAGAGGGCACCAAAGCGGAACTTAACTAGATAAGGTCAAGGGAAAAAGCTTACCACTCCTTGACTTGACGTCAAGAAGCAATTGGTGACGATAAAAGAATGAAGTTCAACGAGCGATACACCCTAATAACAGTGAATCAAGCCATTAACACCTAAATAGGAAATATCAGTTACTGAGAGAGGTATTATTGTTATCACTAATGTACTGATTTCGCCAAAATGACAGTCATATTTAAATCAATGATCATTATTACTTCCTCATTCTATTGCATCGCCGAATCCCCTCCGATAACAAAAACAACGCAACATTTAAACTTCTTATGGGTCTCTCTTACACTGCAAAGCCCCAGTATATTTCCCCCCTAGCCAATCTCTCATGGTTCTTCTCGACAAGTTTGTATTCATAGTCCATCTGGTATTACCTTTACTCCTCAACCTCGCCATATGCTACTTCCCCCTAATTCTCACCCATCTCCAAAGGAAGTAACCTCCTTCGTCTCCTAAAAATAATAATTTGTATGCCTTTTATAGAGGAAGGTGAATCCTGAATGGTATTTTTTTTTATTCAGACTTCTTACTTTTACACAATATTTGGGGGTAAAGCAAATTTTTTAATGAAATTTCTACACATAGCCCTAAAAGTGAACATAATAAGTGAACTTCTAAGATGGTTTGAGGATTGCAACAAACATCATACCGAGGAAAGGTGTTCCATTTTACAGTCGATGGAGAACGAAAATAAGGGAGGGGGGATTGATGAAAGGTTTTAAAGATATTAAATGGCTTTGACAATTTTAAATTTGATTCATTCTTTTGAAATTAATAACACGTGGGACAAGAAACAACGAAGTTAAGCTCAAGGTAAAGAAAGCAACATAAAAAAACAACATACATAAACATATTAAAACAACATAAATTCACCTACAATGTAATTAATCCTTGAAATAACAATCCCCTAAAAACACCGAAGTTAAGCTCGAGGTAAAGAAAGCAACATAAAAACAACATACATAAAACAACATAAATTCACCTACAATGTAATTAATCATTGAAATAACAATCCCCTAAAAACACTTTGCCGAATGATACTATCAACATCTTTAGATTTGCAAGTTGCAATTTGCTGGTCTGGCCGTGAGTGGACCGGACCGTACCGGTCTTTGTAAAACCTTTGAGTATACAAATATTCTCTCCCTCCCACGTACCCCAGCTAAGTAGCGCCTGCTTTGCTCTACTAATATATATCATAAACCAGAAATCCCTAGAATCCGACGCTAAGTGCTTATTGACACCACTAATACAATTATCAAGTATATGTGATTGTTACCATTATTATTAGTACATAGTAATAGTGTCACGAGTGACGCGAAGCAGACAATGAGTTGGCCTGAGAAAAAATACGGCGAGCGGAAGCCTACCTTAGTTCGTAGTCTAAGGGAATATTTTAAGTCTTTGCGACCAGAAAAAAAAGCCTCCGCCGTTCCCAACGATCTACCTGATCCTTGTAATCAAGAAGGAACACCTGAACCTTGTAAAGCCATTCGTAAGGCCCCCCCTCCCCCCCGGATAGTCAAATGAGCCATGATTAAAATCAAACTTCGAAGAATAGGTCCCAACATCTTGTACTCCAGCATGATTAAAGGTTGGACAAACCCCGTCAGCCTCAATTACCCCCAGTGTGGGGATTATACCAAGATCGAGAGGTAGCGCGGCCCCATTAATTGTTCAATCAATCAATTAGAGGGGGTAGATACCTAAAATGGACGGGAAAATTTAGAGGTAGGCTTCCGAAGGCAAAACAAAAAAGGGCCACGTGAATTCCATAGGATTAAATAGGAAGAAACGAAAGTACTTTGGGAACGAGAGGGACATGTTAACCACCAGGTGTGACAAGCCATCTTTAGACCTCACCAGGCATACCCCGTGAGACGCTCCTCGCTCTAAAAAAAAACACACCCCATCAATTGGGTATTTTAACCTGCACTTTTGCTGTCTTTTTAGGCCTGTTAGGTTGGCCTATTGGGTACACCTGCTTGGCGTGCCCAATGCTAACAGCATACCATCAATGGGTACGTCAATTTATCGACAATAGTAGTTTCCTCTACCACTTGTACCCCACTCAGCCGCAGAACGATTTCACTACGAACTTGTCTTATTTAGCACGCAATTGGGAAATGAGCCCCCATTGGATTACTGAAGATTCAGATTTATATAAATAATTAAAATCAGTCAGTCTCTATTTCAGCTCCGTTGCGTGAGAAATATCTCCCGTTTACTTAAACTTGTAAAAATAAAGAATCAGTGAACATTTCTTTTTGCTCCCGCTCTTCCAAATATCAAATTCTTTTATTGCTTTACTAGTGATTAACTTGATTCGTCGGTCTGGTTTCCTCTTTCTATAAAAGATACTTTTAAAATTCCAGACAGACCAGTGTGAATATAAATATTAACATGAGAATAAAATTGTAATGAAAGACGAGCGAATTGCGAAATATTACGTGGCCTCATCCTGTAGAAAAGATCTCAATTTCTCTTTACAGAATAAATACATTAATCTTTTATGGAGCGCCACACAGTGGACTTGGAAACGCGATAAAAAAGAAGCAATCAACAAATCCTCCACCAACACACCATTTATATTCCTTCTGTCATTACGAATTTATTTTGGAAGCCAGAAAGCAGCGGCGATTTTAGAATCTATAAATTTAAAGCGAAGCTGATCAAGTTATTGGCTAGCATTAAAATTTATAATATACTAATATCTATATATTTCTTTTTCTTTCTTTCTCTCTCTCTCTCTCTCTCTCTCTATATATATATATATATATATATATATATAAGACCAACTCACTTAATAGCTAACGACAAACCGGATTGAATTAACAATTTACACCTTGATTCTGACTAATTGTAATCCCTAAAATTGCTCGGATTACAATCTGGTAATAAACTCATTTGCAACCGAGCACTTAAACAAGCTTGGGTGAATTATTACTACCTACCTCAAGCCAAACCTATCTAAAGAATGAAGTGGATAATAAGGAAAGGATAATTAGATTAAGCGGTACAATAAAGAGGCTAAGGATAACAAAAAGTACCCAGTATCTTGTCCCAATGGACGCGAACGCAGGTCAGTCAATGCAGGTGCGAATAAATTGTAATTCATTTTTAATCTGTTGGCTACAGTTAATTTACTCATGGAGGGCTGTTGAAAATAATGCAAATTTCTTTTCAATTGGAGGTACGTAGGTATGAATAAAGATAAAAAAAATAGAACGTGCATTCGCAGTATAACGTATTAATGCAAAGAAATTAAGAAAAGGGCAGAATTATAATAGGTGGTATGTATGCCTTACTAAGGAATCGAATTATTATTAAAGGGATTTTTTTAAACTCTCTTCAAGGCCGCGAGCCTTCCTATAAGCGGATGTCGACAAATGAAATCTTAAGAATAGGTCTTCAAGGCAATGCGCATTCCATCTCCTTTCTGCACAATGTTACACATCAGACCTCTCCCATTTGCTAAGAGTTAAATGACATGTGCAAATAAGCCCGCTCCACTCGATTTCTCCCTACCCCCAAAGACGGGCGCCTCCCTCTCCTTAGAGCGCTAGCACATCTTTCAGCCGGCCGGTCCAAAGAGCGCTGTGCGAAGAGCAAAGAAATTAAGAACAAAAATGGCAAAATCATCTTTTTTTATCGCAAATGCGTAATGGAGCCTGAACTACTGGAAATAGGCCAATACATTGTATCGCGTAGTATTGGAAACTACGTGATTTACTACCCCACGAAAAGACAAAGAATATAAAAGGGCCAAAATAACAAATTTCAGCAAGGGGTTTACTTCAACCAACATCTAGTCTGATCTCAAAAGGGCACGTACATGAATGGCCTACTTAGATTGAATTAATGGCTGCATCTTGAAATTAGATATAATTAAAAAAAATACTTTAATAACCAATGCAACATCCTCTCATACGAAAAGAACAACGTATATATCTTTGATATTACATATCTTACTGTTGTAGACATTTTAGTTGTTGGGTGCTGATGATTCTGAGGCTATCTATATATCTTACATATAGTTTCACTTCCTCTAAATTCACATATCTTCTCTTACAAATTTCTGTGGGAGATGGCATCGTTGGGTTTCTCTAATTTTTTAAAAATGCGGATAACGGAAAAAAATATTTTCGCAATGGCTGGTTTCGAGCATGTTCTGCACCTACTCGAATCAAATATTTTGATAATAATTACCGTAATAATTGAGGAATATATTATTTTAGTATAATAGAATTACCATATTTATGAATACACATCCCGATATCGCATACATGAATACAAAAACAATTTGAACGTAAGCAACAATTGCTTTTGTTGTCTTTAGTGATTGTTTAAGCCAACCAATGCGGGGTTATTTCTTGTCTTCAACCTACTTTCTTTTACTCGTGTTTGCTCATTCTACAAAAATTGTACAGCCAATTATCAGTCACGACGAAGAGAGTGCAATTTCGGCATTAACAAATGGATACCCACCATTGTAACCTCCAGGATCTCATTAATGTTAATTTTCTTCTCCCCAAAACGCAATTTTTTCCTTCCATTCTTCGACACATCAAAAATTGGGCATGAGCAAATCAAGAGACATTCGGAGAAAGTGGAGAATTTCTCAATGCGGAGACATCTCGAACGAAAAACCTTTAGGGAACAAATTTCCAATCAGTGGCAAAAGGCTCCACCGACCGAGGTATGTCAATTGCTGAACACATTGGTAATTACCGGGCAATATCCCTCCACGCCCTCCGATGCATTTTCTCTAAGGCTTTCGTCCTGTTGCCGGCCTTCGCTTGATTTAAAGTAGGAAGCCAGAAAAAATATGGCGTCTGATCACGGCAGAAGACAAAATGAAATCCAAACCATGATAACATTTCAATAATCCCCCTTGCCTGTATGCGATTGGAGGTGGAGAGAACAAAGAAATAGAAAGAACGAATAAAGCAATGGATAAAGATACAAAAAAATAAATAAAGATAACTGCCATAATGAGTTTCTTCAATTCCAGAAACAAGTCACATGAGCGTCTTTTCCACTTAGCGACATAAAATCCAAACCACAACCGGTATTTGTATGACTGGCTAAAACTAGAATGGAGGAAAGGTACCTGATATTAAACACAGTGCATATTTTCTCACTTTACCCTTTTATTTTTTAGTCGTGGGCGAGGTCATCAGACAGGATGAAATTCACATAAAGATCAGAACGTAGTCCGTACAGAGAGCAACAGTTAAATCCATACACTTACTCCATACTTGCTTAAAAATGTTTTTATGCAGAACGTTTATAAAACCCTACGCCCCCCCCCCCTCCCTTCATGAATCATAGTATCCAATTGTGCACATTAACCTGCTCCCCTGTCGAATATTATTACTAGTGTACCCATGCCATAAATATTTCAACAATGTATTGTTATTAATAGTAGTATACGCAACGCCGAATGCCCCCCCCCCCTCCCTTGCAACAAATAATACACTTCAACACGACTTGCGAGACATTTAATTGTTAATGCAATTTCTGGGCATAGACGCTAAAATTGACTCTAAACAAATTGTCAGTTTAATAACTTACATAATTCTCGATTTGGGAAGGGGCGCACACTTATAAGCCTATAGGTAAAAATTGCAGTAAAAAATATATATAATAAAATATTAAAAGTGGGCAAAAAAATAGATTAAAAAAGGGTAATTAATGTCAGATTAGCAGATAACGATTTTCAAACATGTAATTTTTCTGAATAGATAACTTTATGAAAAGGAAACACACAATATTTAGGCCAAAAGGAAAGGAAAATATTGAAATTCTTTTGAAATACAGAAGAAACAACTTACAAGACTGTTTTTCCCAATCCTAGAATTTTTTGCTATTGCTTTTTCTTTATAGTTACCATTAAAAAAGTTAAATAATTTCTCACTCCATAACTAATATAGACAACCACTAAGATTATTTTTTTTTTAAAAAAATCAGCCATGGTTAAATTTTTATAAATTTTCTGAACTTCGCCAATTATAATAATTTTAAAAAGGAACTCGAAACTAAATTTCCTCCCTTTCAAAAAATCATGTTGCTAAAATATAGTTATAGAAGATATATAAAAATAAATTTTCTGAACTTCACCATTTGTAATTCTTTGGGTTTTAAAAAGTTCACAAAATTTTGATACTTATATTTATTTCTGAACTTTACCATTTTGTTTTTTGATATTATAAAATAATTATTAGAAATACCGCACCGGCTTGACTAAGACAGACATCTTCCCCTAGGAACCAGACAGTCCAAAACATATTTACAACATGCGGTAATTATTCCGCAGAGGGCCCAATCAATATCATAAGGACCCCAAGTCAATACCAAGTAAAAATCTGTAATTTTTATGGGGGGGGAGATAGATAGTCATAAAAATGTAAATTCTACCATTTTCACAAAATTTTAAAATGACTAAAGAAATCCAATTTACATTTTCAAGACATATTTTCACTTGGGTCTCCTCTTTGGAATAATGATTTCGTATTGGGCCCTCTGCGGAATAATAACCCAACATGCCCAATAGAATCACACCTGAAACAAAACCTACAGATAGGTGGGGGGGGGGGGCTTTGTCCAGTAGGCGAAGTTCATCATAGCTGCAAGACCCGAGGGAAGGGGTTGGGGAGTAACATAAGCAAATCTAGAAGCAATTCATTTAACCTAAATTGTCAAAATGGATGACAAAAGGCCACAAAAGCCTATCAGAGGTCATCCGAGTCTGGCTTTGTTCTGGAAGGTTGTCTTGCAGGAAGCTCTTGATTCTCATTGTAAGATTGGGATATAATACTGATTTGGGTGTATAGTTTTTCTTGTATTTATTTAATACATCAATCTCTGTGTAATAAATACATTAGTGATTAATACTTTTGGGAAAGATAACTGGCAGCAATACTGAGCAAGAATTTTTTTTGGTGAGTGTTAACTTTTTCCTTAGTAAATTTCTGAGAGTATGGCTGTTCTTATAGATGGTGAGAGCATGCCGTTTGAAAGTAGTGTGTATGTGGTGTGTGATGCATGTGGAGTTGAAAGGAGAGTGAATGTAACTGAATGCCGTGTGTGTTTTCTGGAAGGGGAGGTTAGGAGGTTGAGTGGGGAATGTAAGAGGTTGAATGATTTGGTGTTTGAGGTGAGAAGAGATGAAAGTGTGCGATTGAAGGGTGAGATTAGTGCTAAGAGGGTGGAAGATAGGGCTAGGACTGGGAACAGTGTGTAAGTTGTGAGTGATGATGAATGGTGGGTGAAAATGGATAGGATAGATAAGTTAGGACAGGTTAGGTGTGTGAATGAGAGGGACATAGAACCTGTTAGGTTGACTAACAGATTCAATGTCCTGAGAGAGGAAGAGTGTGAAAGTGATTTGCCTGGTGTGATTGTGGATGAAAGCAGGATGGGTGGTAGTGTGACTGAGAGCAGGAGGGAGGGTAATGTTAGGCCAAGACAGAATAGGAGAATGACTGAGGTGCTAGTGATGGGTGACTCTCAGATTAGGTATTTAGATAGGAAGTTGAGTGATAGCAAGTGGAAGGGAATGAGAGTTTGTCTGCCGGGTGCTGGTGTAAGTGATGTTTGTGAGAGGTATGATAGGCTGGTTTCTGGGTGTGAGAGGGATGCAGTTGTGATTACGCATGTGGGAGTGAATGATGTAAAGAAGGTGGGTACATGTGAGTTACGTGAGCAGTATAAAAGGTTAGTTGAAAGGATGAGTAAAAGGTGTTGTTTCTGGTGTGCTTCCGAGATTGGATGTGGGGGTAGAATGGTTGTCGCGTGCAATTGGTTTGAATGAATTTGTGAAAGGACTGTGTGAGGAGTTAGGATTGGTGTTTGTAGATGTCGGGGGGGGGGGGAGTTTATGGGAATAGGAGGTTGTATGCGATGGATGGGCTCCATCTTAGTCGGGCAGGTGTTGAGGTTCTATGGGGGGAGCTGGATAGTGTGATTAGGTCCTTACGGGTGGGAAACTAGAAGCTGTTAGAGGTAAGGGAATAACAGGAATAGAGGGCAGGTGTAGGAAATGGAAGGGATGCAGAGATAGAGGAATAGCTAAGGGAGAGGGCATACTGATGCGTTATAGGGGGACTAATGCACAAGTGAATGAGCAGATAACTAGGAATAGAAAAGCACGATGCAATGAAGATGGGAATAATAAAAAAAACTTAAAAATATACTACACAAATGGTCGGAGTATAAGGAATAAGATAGATCTCTTAAGAGCGTTAGCGAGTGAAGAGAATTTTGATATAATTGCAATAACAGAGTCATGGCTTGATTTGGCAGGAAATCACTTTAAACCTGAGGTTGAGATTGAGGGCTTTAACATGTTCCATACAGATAGGAATAGGAAGAGAGGAGGAGGGGTTATTATTTATATTAAAGATAATAATCTCCAGTGTTGTGTAAACAGTACAATTAAATTAGATGATAACACAGAGTCATTATGGCTAAATGTAAAGGAAGGTAAAAACAAGCTTGTCATAGGATTATTATACAGACCACCAAATCTTAGTAAGGAAGCTTCAAATCTTCTGTGGCAGGAGATTGAACGGGCATGTAGAAGTAAGCATGTGTGTATAATGGGCGATTTTAATTACAGAAATATAGACTGGGAAGCTCTTGTGGGTGATCAGGAGGCTGAGGAATTTTTTAATGTTGTCCAAGATAATTTTCTGAGGCAGATTATTAACGAATCCACTAGAGGTAATAATATACTGGATTTAGTTCTGACAAATAGGGAAGAAGTTATTAAGGATACTGAGATTGGAGGAAATTTGGGTAATAGTGACCATTGTGAAATTAGATTCAAGATGAAATGGAATGGTATTGATAGTAGCATGAACAATGTTAAAATTCCTGACTTTAGAAGAGCAAATTATAATGGGCTAAGGACTTACCTGGAGGCAGTTGTACAGAAACCAGGCAATGAAATCAATTCAGGAATAGATTCAATGATATCAGTTAGTGGAGACAATAATCACCAGGAGGAAGAGATTACAATTGAAGAGGAGTATGAAAGAATAATTGAGCAATTAATTACAGGTCAGATGATTAACATTCCTTATAAGGAGATTAGGACTAAAAATAATGACCCAAAAATGGATGACAGATAAAATTAAGCATTATATTGGCATTAAAAAGGGCATTTATAGGAAAATAAAAAATGGAGAGGATCACTTAAGGCAGAGATATAATGAACTAGCAAGAGATGTTAAAAAGTTAGTTAGAGTAGCAAGGAGAAATTATGAAATTAAAGTGGCAAATAGGGCAAAGGAAGATCCTAAAAGTTTTTATCAATTATACAAAACTAAGGTTAGAGATAAAATAGGCCCACTTATAGATTCCAATGGAGAATTAGTGAGTGATAGGGACTCAATGGCTGGAATGCTAAATGACTTTTTTCTCTCAGTATTTACACAGGAGGATACTCTAAATATACCCGAGGTGTCAATGATCTTTCGGGGTAATGATGAAGAGAAATTAAAGGATATCTTGATCACAAAGGAGATAGTGACAAAGGAAATTGATAAAATCAAAAGTAGTAAAGCACCCGGTCCTGATGAGGTCTTTCCTAGAATTTTGAAAGAATGTAAGGATGTGTTAAGTGAGCCCCTAGCATGCATCTTTAGAAAATCATTGGAGAGTGGCATTGTGCCAGTGGCATGGAAGAAAGCCAATGTGATACCTATATTTAAGAAAGGGGATAAAACAAATATGTCTAATTACAGACCAGTAAGTTTGACATCAGTGGTAGGGAAAATGATGGAATCTATTATAGCAAGGAATATTAGGGATCACTTGGATAAGCATAAGTTGATAAAAGAATCACAGCATGGCTTTAGTAAGGGTAAATCCTGCCTGACTAATTTGCTGTCTTTTTATAGTAAGGTGTATGAAGCAGCAGATAATGATGAAAACTATGATATTTTATACTTGGACTTTAGTAAGGCTTTTGATCGAGTGCCACACTTACGGCTTCTGAGCAAAGTTAAAGCACACGGGATCGATGGCAGTATATTTAGGTGGATTCAGTCATGGCTTGGTGACAGACAGCAAAGAGTTAGTATAGATGGAGTTAAATCTGAGTGGGGGTGTGTTAGCAGTGGAGTTCCTCAAGGATCTGTTTTGGGTCCCTTGCTATTCTTAATTTATATTAATGATCTTGACATAGGTATAAGTAGTGACCTGAGTAAATTTGCTGATGATACTAAGCTAGGTAGGGCCATTAGGGCTGATTCTGATGCTGTTGTAATGCAGGAGGAATTGACCATTCTGTCCAATTGGGCTGAGAAATGGCAAATGAAGTTTAACATAGACAAATGTAGTGTACTTAGTATAGGTAGAAATAATCCACTGAATTGGGAGGAATTGGTTTACAAATCGTGTGGTAGATGAATGGAATAGGCTCACTAGACATGTGATAGAAGCCTCCTCTCTGGGTAGTTTTAAGAATAGATTAGATAAATATATGAATGAAGCTGCTAGATGGGACTGACTTTTTTATGTACATATGTATATATTTTTCTAAGGAGTGGGGAGATTATTTTGCGGTTGCATGAATGGACATAATCCTCTGGATGCATTTTATGTATATTGTAGATTAGATCTGACGAACTCCTGTAAAGGGTGACAATGTTGATGACTTTTCTCTGGTAAGAAATCTTTTGTGTGTTGACTGGAACAGGAGCTGCCAAGTGTAGGCCATGAATGGTCTTTTGCAGTCTCCTTCTTTTCTTATGTTCTTATATACACTGCCGAGCAAAATAAGAGATCGATTTTCCTTTATCAAAATATTTTTAAAAGTACAATGGTACATAAAGGCATGCATTTATTATATTTTATGAAGATTTAAAATGATAGAATCGTATATTCAAAAAATACTAAATAAAAGAAAAAAAATAAAATATTGACAAGTGCAAGAGGGAAACGAATATATGTAGATCTATAAAAGTAAAGTGATTCCTAGTATGTAGTGAGCCTATGTAGCATAAATCTCAAAATAACCCTGTATTATTATCATTATTAAATAAAAGAAGGTTCATAAGATGCGGAAAATAATCTTAGATTGGACAAGAGGTGAGGGACGTGAAGTTTCAAGCCCCATAGAACACGTACGTAAAGTGAAGCATATGGTAGGCCACTTTGGCCTACTAATTCGACACTAAAAACAATAAAAACAGCAACTAGTAAAAAATGTGACCGTCAAACAGCGCTTAATTAAATACACATACAAAAACAAGCCTACTTGAAAGTCAGCAATGATCATCTTGACAAAGTAAATCAATTATTCAGAAGATTTCGAAAGTAGGCCTAACTTTCCGAACGGAGTGTCAATCCCACGGTCATTCTTAGCCTACTTGCACTCTATATCTTGACTACCTAGAATTAACATAGATGCTGGCCTTGGAAAGCTAAGATGACAATTTATTTATTAAAGACTTTTGTAAGAAATCATCAGATTAGCATTTGAAAGGTAAAATGAGCATAGAATTCCGAGAATTCCTCAAGCTTTGTAGACCAGTCACTTCCTAGCTTCAAGTGTACATATAGTAGATAGAATTCGGTACCATATCTATACATTTATTATAGCCCTCTCCAATCACAGCTGACTCTACTAAGGAAGGAATTAGACGAGTTACTAATTAGCAGTTTTTACACTTTTTAAATGAACGTATATACGGATTATATAAGCAAGCAAAAAGGTCAATGACATCGATCACACCATATTACCTTAACCATATAACCAACAAGCAAAACAACAATGAGAACTGTATCAATTAATCTCGCGAAAATATGCAAACTGCCAACAGCAATATACAAGGTAAAGAACCATGCCGTTTGACGAATGTACAATGTTTGGTCGTATTCATAAAATGATAGTACAATTACTAACAGAAAAAATATAAACACCATACCTTGTGAGAATGCAGGGTTCCTAAAAGAACTAAGAATCCAAAAAGATGGTATGTCCTCATTGTAGAAATATTATTTATCACAAATATCACAAGAATGAAAGAACACGAATTTTAAAAAAGTTCCTCACAACATCCAACCTCACACCATGACGACATGTGTCGAACTGAATAGTGAACTGTGAACAGACTAGTTTACAAAGGTTGTGTGTAACTTGCACAGACATACAAAGCGCATGCGCCCAGACACCAACGATCACATGAAATTATATTGGGAATATCTATCAATACTGCTTCAAATATGCGCTTTAGTACCGTCCTAGCATCATTAACTTCTGGATATTCAAGCCAATTATTTCTCTAGCGTTAGTGTTTTTAGCCTCAAACTCAGAATCTTCTATGGGTTTATATTTGTTGAATCATTCCTTGGTCAGTTTGTTTTGGTTTGCAATTTTCCAGGACAATCAACCAGCAAAGAATTGAAGGGTTATGGGGGTGGGGAGTTGATTCATGGATTGTTATTATCACCAGTTTTATTTCTCTTCTCATGTTTTGTATCCCACAACGACATTCATTCTAATTTGTTTGTCTGTACGTACGTTATACTTTGGCATAAAATATAATGATTTTGGATGTTAATAATAAATAATAATAATAATATTTCATCAAGTTTTTATTTCACATTCACCGTGGTATAGTAACAGGAATCGCGCCATATAATATTTTTATTATTATTTCGCCCTATTTGAGGACATTGTTATGTGGGAAGATTTACACTGATGATTCTTTTTCATTTTCTGTCTGGGATGGAGGGGACAACACTCCGCAACTCTGAGTAACCTTAGAGACGTGCCAAATGGTTGGACAATAGCAAATGTAGTGCCCTTTTTAAGGAAAGTAGAGAGGACTCAAATAACTTTAGACCAGTAAGTTTAACTTCTAGAGTTTGTAAAACTCTTGAGAGAAGGCATAAGGGGTATTTCTGAGGCTCTAGGGCAGGTCTGGGAAAAACCGTTGGCACGCTTGCGACTTCTTACCGACACGCTAACCTAAATGCTCACATTAAAAAGAACTAAATAAATGCATCTACATTTTTTTATATGTCAAGCGCATGTAGTATACAACCTGTTATAATTTATGTCATCAGTGATGTAGCAGCAGATGGTTTCGTGAATGTTAAATAAATAAAAGGTCCAGAATTTATCTTTCGCTATTTTAGAATTGTTATTGTTTGCTAAAAATGGTAAAGATTCACTTCTGTTCAATATAATATGTAGTTTTGTAGGGTAAAATAACTTTATATTTTCTCTGCGAATTTTCTGCATCATTTAAAGAATATCTTTAATTTTATATCTTTTTATTGTGTTTTATTCAATTCAAACGATTAAGAGATTGGGTATTATAATATATTGGCACGTGAGAATACTTTGTATCAAAGATTTGGACGATGTTGGCACACGCGCTTAGAAAGCTTCCCCACTCTTTCTCTAAGGAGGTATAAGGTTAATCAACAATGTTTAACATGGATTTAGAACGGGTAGATCATATTTAACAAACGCTGGTATCTATGGATTATGTAACAAAACATTTAGATAGAGAAAATATAGATGTAATTTAGTTGGATATTAACAAAGCCTTTGACAAAGATCTCCAGAGGAGACTGGTTAATCAATTAAACAGGATTGGAATGTGGAGGAGAGTAATGAATTAAATCGCTGAAGGGCTGAAAGGTAGGAAGCAGAGGGTAGTGTTAAATGGAGTAAAGTCACTGTGTTGAGATGTTTTGAGTGGGGTACCTTAGGGTTCAGTTTTGGGTCTATTATTATCATTTGTGGTTGGTTATAGGTCCCCAGGAGCAGATCGGTGTTCTTTCCGACCACTTGGGAGATTAAGGGAGGAAGCTTGGATCCCACAACCTCTGTCACATTGAGGTGGGGCTGCGCCTCCTGTAAATCTGCCCTGAGGGACCAGGTTAGAGTCGAAGAAGGCTGCTGCATGCTGTGGCAATTTTATAGCACACCCTCCCCCTGTGCTAGCGGTCCATGCAACAGCTAGGAAACGGAACTTGAATTACAACTTAACCCCGCGTGGAAGACATCCAGGTGGGGGTGGTATAAACTCAATGACTGCATCCAAGTGATTGGTTTTGTCATCTCCACTTGGAAATGACTGACCACTCTAGAAATCTTTTTTTCTTTTCCTACACGGTGACTAGAGTTAAAGAAACAACGCAGCCTTACCTATTGGGCTATTTATTATTTATATAAATGACCTTTTGTGGAAGCAGTTAATAAGTGTCAATTTGTGAAGAAGACACCAAAGTGACAACTTCTGTAAAAGAATTTAAAATCCAGAGTGACTTAAGTTATTTGCTTGAGCGAATAAATGGCAGATGACTTTTACCATTCAAAGATACAACGTTAGAAGCATCGGAAGAGATAATAGTGATTTTAGATATGAAATGGATTGTATTGGTTGAACGCAGTAGAGTAGATAGTAATAGATAGGCCACTTATGTTTTCTTAGCAGTATTGAGGCAAACAAGGTCGACCGCCTTAAGTCGCGTGCTCTCAATTATTCTCACTTATGACCTTATGACCCTATGACCTTCAAAACTTTCAACAATTGCGGCAATCCGACCCATAGTTAGTTATATTTTAATAATTCCTCGGCTAACCTTAGGAGGACTTTGACAATTATATCATTCGAAAGAGAATGTAAAGCAACATAAGGGTTTTAAATTTCGTTAGAATCGGCCGAATATTTATGATGTTATTGCCAAAAAAACGCATTGAAAAGTAAAACGGTTACCAAGAGTAAAGAGGTTATCCTTTACAAGAGTAAAGAGGTTATCTTTAAACTCTTACATTTAAAGTACAGAAAACAAGCATGATCACCACACTTTACACATGATATGAACCTGCTAGAGTCAGTGCAAAGGAGAGCAACAAAGCTGATACCTTCCCTAAGGCACCTTGAATAGAGACACTGAGGGTATTAAATAGGTTCTCATTTGAAAGAATGAAAATTTAAATAGGTTCCCATTTGAAGAAGGTGTGTGAGGGGAGATATGATTGAGGGTGGGGGTTGTTTTTTTTTGGGGGGGGGGATTTTGGGTCGTTTTTTGAGTAGGATGGTAGTGATAGGACTATAGCTAACCACTTGAAACTTAAAAAAACACAAGGGTATTGTAGATGCATGATCTGACACAATCCTATGGATGCAGTTTGTGAGAGGGTTTTGATAGATGCGGATGACCTTTGATAAGCCCTTATGGCTTTTGTCCTCCGTGAAGTTATGTTAGGTTGGATTAAGACAATATTTTTTCACGGTGTGGTAGATTTCTGGAATGATTTACCACAGTAGGTAATAGAGTATACAAGCCGCTGTTCTCTTCCTTAACAGGAAGAGCTTGGTTACACAGGCACCCCTGCGAGGTGTGGCCTGCGGCCTTATTTGCTAATCTTAACCGCCTTTTTTTAATCCCATTTATAGACTCTTTATTTTAACACCCTTTTCTTCTTCTTCTTCTTATTCATCTTCATCTCCATCTCCATCTCCATTTTTTTCTTCTTCTTCTTCTTCTTCTTCTTCTTCTTCTTCTTCTTCTTCTTTTTCTTCTTTTTCTTCTTCTTCTTCTTCTTCTTCTTCTTCTTCTTCTTCTTCTTCTTCTTCTTCTTCTTCTTCTTCTTCTTATAAAGGAATTATTGGAAATAACTTTGATAAAAAATTAAATCTACTTAGGTGACAACCGAACTAAAAGAAAAAATCTTATTCAAACACCTTCAAAAATCTCGTTCTTAAAATATAGGGTTATGGATAAATCTAAATATTTTCAAGTTCAGGTTGGACGAGTATATGGGGAGGGGAAGTTATTGGGTTTTTTTTTTTTTGTCTTGTGGTAGGAATTGTACCTATTTTAATATTGATACTATTCTATATTGTAGTGGCATGGTAGAGCTTTTGACGAGCTTTGAATGAGGATAACTTCAAGGTGATATTATGGACAACTTTTGGATGTAGATTATGGAAGGATGTTGGGTGGGGATTGACTCGGATGTCCTTTGATTGGACCTTGTGAGTTTTATCATACATGGATGTCTTGGTACGAGTATGAACATTTTTGTAGCTCTTCAGTAATATTGGTAACATCTCCTGCCAATTTTGTGGTAATCCTACCCAGTGGGTTCTGCCCTCATGCCCTTCAAATTACCCTCCTTTTGCAGGGTCATACAGCCCTGGAGCAAACCTTCCCTACACCCCAGGGATTTTAGGATTGCCCCAAAACCCACAGTGATAGATGTCTTGGGGCACCAATGAAAAAGAACAAAATAAAATTAGCGACCTAAGGGAATAACGGTGGGGCCACGGCCAGATTTGTTGTGGCGAGGCGTTTTTGCGCGTGGTCAAGCTAGTGGCGCCTCCACATGTTTCCATAGAAACTAAGGGAGCTATTCATACGAGAGCGACTTTCAGGTGCAGCCAAGACGAGATTGAGCTCCTCTGTTCGTGATTGGTGGCACCACCATGGTAGTTAGTAGCCTCGTGCGATGGGGCATATTTATGAACAAACTTCATTGACCGAACGAGTTTTAAGTCCTATTTTAGGTTATGGGAGACTTTTCTACCTCAATAGAGTTGGGAATTTGTCGAAATCTTGTATTTTGTTGTTTACATAAAGAAAACTCAATAAAAAACAATTTTGCCTTAAATTGAACATAAAAAACTTGTAATTCATAACAAATATTTGAAAAACTACACTCTAGATGAGTGAAAACTTCAATCGCTTTTCCAATACCTAATTACTATATTGTTAGAGATCCAGCAAAAGTACCTTCTACTAGGAACCAAAGCATCTTTAAAGTACTTAATCCCTTTCCTTTTATGTCTGTTTTTACAATATAAACAGGAATGTCCACAGCCTCTTCCCCAAACGAACAAAGATTCAGTCACAATTCCACATAATTCTCACAATCAAAAATTGTCTTCAGTGTCTTCTATCATTCGTCAAAAGCGCGTTGGAGACACAACACAAACGAACGAAGTGAAGAAATCAGCCACAAATGTTCCTAACCTCTTAACCTAACACCATTTTTTCGTGTACACACACACACATGCCCGTGGTTTCGCATACAGGCACATCTGTGGGCGCGCAACCAAGCAAACTTTTCGAGGCCCTGACACAATGACAAAGTTGCCTTCACTAAAACATCTTCATCTGTGTTTCGCATTTGGTTATTCGATATTTTCGCGGTCTTTACTTTTTTATATGTGGATTTTTCGCAAGGCCTTTCCTCATCCGAAATTGGCGGCATGGGGGTTGTTTATTCGTGGGGTTTGGGACATCTTTCAAAGGAAAATTGATTGCACAAATGTTCTTCGCTACACATTGACGTGAGTTTTTATGTTTTGAAATTCATTTGATCAACATAAGCTGCCCATCTTCTTTCCTTCTTCGCTCAGGGTCATATGTAATGGGATTGCGCTTGTCCATGAAATCGACTTATTTGCAGTTGTAGCGTTTGTTTCCGGCTTTTTTTTATTTCTCCCTCTTGCTGAGGGGCTGTAAACATATGAAAAAAAATCATCCGGCATGAGCAGAAGGCATGAGATAATGTTTGGTAAGAAAATCGACCCACAAAGAAGATTATTTTAAACTTCATCTCTCCGACTCCGGGAAAATAACATTTATTTGTTAATGTGCAGTAAGCGACTACAATATTCTTTTGTGAAATAGCTGTTTTGAGGCCCGGTTAACCTTCAATCCCGCTTTTATATCCCTTACGTAAAGTATATCGATACCCTTATTATTAGCAATCACCCTTCTCAAAACTACGAGTACAAATTAGAAAGGCATTCCATTCAAACGAAAGATTTGCCAACTGCGTTTCGAGTTGCCACATACTTCTTTTTTAGAATAAGCCAAGGATACTCCGACATTTTTCAAATTCATAGACGAACCTTTCCCTCTACATTTTTTAATTACTAATGCCAATAAAAACTAACTAAATTCGTAATTATATACCTTACATTGCAAAAAAGTACTTAGATAGATGTACAGGAACCGTTGAACATATGGATGAGATGATAAAATTGATCAGAGCACATGCACAGGAAGTGGCAGAATGTTAGAACAAAAAGGAAAGTAAAACGAAAGAAAGGCATTTTTAACGAATCTACTTAGATTGTGCTTTTATGAAAAAAAAACAACTGAAACCTCATATTATATAGCAAAGAAATTAACACCTGGAAACCATTTTACTTTACTTAGTTTGCTCTTGGATTAGGAATAGCGCTTCTCAGGATTGCAGCAAATTCAAGCTTACATTAATCCACCAGAAACGTTAGGGAAATAAGCTAACAGCCGCTAAATTTTATCTTTTAAAACTAAAATTCAGGCCAACAAAAACATGCCTTTAAAATTACTATAGAATTTGTGTTGATTCACGAATTTAATGCATACCAAAAGTTATTGGAATTAAAAAAATATTTTAATTATAATCGCTAGTTTCTTCGTAATTATCTCATGTAGGTATATGAAGCTTGCGTTCGATTGTGTTTGGTCCACTATTTGGTATGTTGTAAGTGCTACGTGGGGGGTCGCATAGCGAACCAGGAGGTGCGGGGTTTACAATGGCCCGAGAGCACTCAGGGCGCTTTGCGTGTCGCTAAAGCTCCGGTCTCCAAACTGGGCACGACACGTTATCCCCCATACTGAGCGGTGTATTGTAAAGCCTTGTAAAGACCAGCAGACATCCGTGTAAACTAACCTGGTTCCAGCGAGAGCCAGTGTGCGTCAAAAAGGCTGAACGCAATACTGCCAATAGAGGCTCAGTGACGCCAAAGAGTAAAAGATGGAACCTTTCAGGATTATATTTTGGGCAGAACCAGATGTTCCACCGACCCGAGAGCTACGTTGAGCTTCTGAATGAGTTTCCTATTACTAAACTTGAAAGGGTTCGAGGCTGATTGTCGTCTCTCGGTGGCATACTCATCGTCAAGATCGGCCACGGATGAAATGAGAGCCGTTGGTTGCTGAGGGAGTCACCGGTCGCCAAACGGAGTCAGGTGGATCAAGTCAACCTTTTGCAAATGACACTCGACTGCGGATGCGTAAAACTCGCAATCATTGTCAAGGTTCCAACGAACAAAAGAATGGATGCCTCTCGGCACCTTAGGTGCTTGCTGAACGTCACGGTAGAATGTCTATGGCGCGGGTACAAGAGATCCTAAGCGAATATGGACCTCCCAGGCGAGGCGACGATCGAAAACAAGACCAAAGAAACGGTGCGACTCTACCACATCCAAGCGAGCTCTGTTTAGGAACAAGTCTTAGCGGTGGTTGTCCTGTAAGGTATTTGAAAATGAAAGAGTACCAGAGACCTGGAAGAATGCAATAATAGTGCCGTTTGTGAGGGTATGGAACGTACATACTCGCATGCCGCCAGACAATCGTGGGAACGAAAGAAATTTGTCGTTTGAGTTGACCTTCGTCTCATCCCCCCCCCCCCTTCCCCTAACTGGCGACAGGAAGTCTGACGAAAGAAGGCCTATCTAACAGAGAAGCCTAAATCCTATTTGCCTTCTTTATGATACCATGGAGATTGTCCAGAAGGCGCTGCGATAAGCGAATTGTCGTGAATGGAATCTCTCTCTCGATTTCCAACAATCCTCGGTATAAATAATAACGCCATTCATCCCTCTAGAGCAGTGTCCCAAACCAACTCGCGTAACGCGTAACTCTTACGTTGAACGAGAGTCTTTGCCGTAACGTATCGACTGTCAACGCACCGCCGAGATAACTTGGTCGCTGTCTCAAAGTGTTCCTGACGTAAATTCCGCCCCGCAGAGTCTGTGACTAGAAGAATACGCTCTGTTGCTCAACGTAACTTGAGAAAGAAAAGGAACATCCAAATAGTTACTGGAAGTTACTATTTGTTAGTGTCACATCCAGTTAGGAGTGAACTAACCGGAACTGCAGCCAGCAGCCCCGAACCCATCGTCTTATCTCCCCCTCTCCCCGAGAACTCGTGTTAACGCCACCTAAGTAGTCGTCTCTCCAATCCATCACAATTAATGGTAATCTGTAAACCCATTGTCCCTCTATTCTTAAATTACCTATTTAATTAACAGTGATTGATACTCCCATTGAGTCATTATAAATCTAGACGCTTAACGTCAGTGTTGAATATTTAATCCTTAATTTTGCCCGTTTAACTATTGCTAATTATTATATTTGTGTAAAGTAAAGTTTATTTTTTTGTACGTGTGTTTATTTGTGGCTCCTCCCTTTTGACGTACCCTTGGCAAGACTTTAATTAAGCATCCCTTCGGCTAATTCATTCAACCTGTATTTTGCACTCTTAGAATTCAACAATCACAAACTTCCCCCCAGTAACAAGTGGGACTTTTATAGTGAGAATCCTGGCTACGGCACAACCCGCCTCTAACCAGCTTTCGCACGTTCAGTAGGAATTAAAGCCTATATATATATATATATATATATATATATATATATATATATATATATATATATATATATATATATATATATATATATATATATATATATATATATATATATATATATATATATATATATATATATATATATGTATATATATATATATATATATATATATGATCGTAGATTTAGTCGTAGGGTCATTACCATCGACTTAAACAAAAGCGGTGTGTCCAGATCAAGGACTAGAATAATTATTGGACCAGACTATGAGCAATTCTACGACACCGTTGTATAGGGGTAAATGGGAGAACGGCGAATGCAATAACAGGGGGATAATTCTGTTTAGTAGTGAAGGTAGGATGTAGGAAAAACTTTCATTGGACGTATAAGAGGATAACTAAGGGATTGATAGGGGATGAACAAGGGCGGTTTAGAGCATGCAAAATAAGGGCTAAGGGATGTAAAGTATATCATGGATCTGGATTAGTTGATGATCGTGAAGATTGAGAAGTATTATGGCAGTTGCTAAGAATGTATGATGGGAGTGGTAAACTATTGAATGAGGTGAAACTATTTAGTTGGAAGTAAGAGGTGCGTTAGGGGAAAAGATAGGCGGAGTGTAACATAACACAAGTTTGTCAGGGTGTGTGGGAGGAGGTTTCTAAGAGTGAATGCAGAAAAAAGTAAGCTAATATTATTTGGGGGATGAGAATGGGGTGATGTGTTATCTCCTAGTCCGTGGTGCATTGTAAATGATAGTGGTAGAGATGAAGTTGATTTCGACCATAACTTTTTAAATGGTAGTAAAGACTCTGTGAATATAGAACGTAAGCGAATGGTAAGAGGCTGAATGTGGAATGTGCCAGGAAGCTGCATGAGGGTATGTTGGCACCAACGTTGAATTGTGTGAGTGAGTTATGGCATAAAAGAAGGAAAAATCTCGAGTGAGAGCGGAACAAATGGACAACTTCAGGAGGATGCTTGAGTGTGCGGTAGATAGATCGAGTGAGAAAACACTGGGTAAGAGATGTTTATGGTGTGACAGAGGTGACTCAAATTGTTCTGATGTGGTAAGGATATGTCAGAAGAATGGGTGAAAATAGACTTGCTAAGGAAATATACGTTAGTATTGGAGTGTGTGAAGTGTTGGAAGACTGTGTAAAGATGGTTAGATTATACGAATGAGTGTGGGGGAGAGAAAGGGCTGAAGTGGATCATATTGTTTATGATATATGTACATGAATGGCATTTGTGAGGGAGTGTGGCAGAGGTCTTCTCCCAAGGGATGAGCCCAAACAAATCGACATGCAACAGCACATATCACCCCATCACTACGAGGTGCCTTGGACGGGCTAATGTGAGATGGACGGGCGTGGAGTTTTTATTGTTGGGGAAGAGTGTTGTGGAAATTAGTTGATGTTGAAGTCTTGAATATTATTGTATGTGAAACAGTTATCAGAATCTCAACAAAGAACCATAATTGTGGCGTAAGTTTCTTCAGATCAGGATTCGGATCCCAAATCTTCCCTCACCCCAGGATCAAGACGGATCATCGCATTAAGGGAATTTGCCTGGGATGTCTTGGGTTTACAGCGAGCGATGCTGTTGATGCTTCCTTTAACGGATAGGCTTTTGCGAGGCCGACTTCATGGAACTTCCGTCTTCCCTTTTCCATTGCGGCCACGCAGTCTGTTGGTATGTTTCTAGGGTAGGTTTTGCCTAAATTGAGTTTCAAGATTAATGGCTTCATTCTCTCTCTCTCTCTCTCTCTCTCTCTCTCTCTCTCTCTCTCTCTCTCTCTCTCTAACTTACGCGCAATGTAACATGAGGTAAAGGATGAAACACACCCAAGCCACCGGAAATAAAGGACAAAAGATCCCGAGGCTTTTCGTTATTTTAAAAAATGCTCTTCCTGCTCACAGAAAGTTTAGTGTTTAGAGGCTTCTGAAAAATATTCGAAAGATCAATTGCAATGAGTCATAACATTAATTGGCCTTCTAGAAGCCTAGTTTTAGGTACCATTCGCTTTAAATCATGCTAATTAAATACTCAAAGGTTCGATCACAAACCGCTTCGGTATGTAAGTTATTAACATTTAAAGTTGCGACCACTTTTTTGTGACTTATATAATATAACGAACAAACCGAGAAATCTTCGCTTTATTAATGGTTTTTTTATATAATATTTTGAGTAGATGACCTGGAGGAAATAAATAACGTGCTTCCAAGCTCTTTCTTTTTTTAATGTATCTAGTTCTCATTTCGGGAATGAACAAATCGAATGAAACATCTTAGGGAATGGAGACAAAAAGGGAGAAGGGCCCAACTTCATTATAAAAGGATTTTCATATTTGGGATTTTATACGATTTACAATAATTGGATGGAAGTCGAAAAATCCAGGGCTCATTAAAGTTAGGGACGGATTAGCTACAACAGATTCATTAAGACTGGTTTGTACCAGCCATCGATTGAGTTCTGCAAAAGCAGGTAACATCTAGAGAATCCAATCGAGTATTATTTAGTTAATCTAACTAGGTATTATTTACTAAATACAATCAAATATTATTTACTGAATTCCAATATAAAAAAAAAATCCTACTTTCCTTCCCTCGTATCGACAGCCTTTTTTTACTAAAAGATTTTTTTCATCATCATCATCACTAATTCTATAATTTAAGAAAGGGATATTTTTGAGTATTTGAATAATAATTTAATCTTAGTTTGGTTATGACTTATGTTTTTTTATCAAAGTTATTTCTAATAATTCTTTTATAATATAAAAAAAACAAAATGGTGAAGTTCAGAAATAAATATAGGTATCGAAATTTTGTGAATTTTTTAAAACCCAAACAATTACAAATTGTGAAGTTCAGAAAATTTATTTTTATATATCTTCTATAACTATATTTTAGCAACGTGATATTTTGAAAGGGGGGAAATTTAGATTAGAGTTTCTTTTTAAAATTATTATAATTAGCGAAGTTCATAAAATTTCTAAAAATTTAACCATGGCTGCGTTTTTTTCGATTTTAAATTTTACTCTTAGTAACGAAGCCATTGCCTGGTTTTTTCATATTTAATTTCTTAAAGTTTAGGATAGGTTAGGGTTGGTTCAGATTAGGTTATGTTAAGTTAGTTTAGGGTTGGGTTAGATTAGGTTAGGTTGGGTTATATTAGGTTAGGTTAGGTTAGGGTTGGGTTACATTAGGTTAGGTAAAGATAAGTTAGGTTAAGTTATTAAAACCAAAAATCTAAAGCAAAATGTTTATTTCCCAAAACACCAATAATTCAACCTAACCTAATTCTTTAGTAAAAAAAATTAGATAAAAAATACTTTAGTAAAAAAAAAGCCAACCTGTAGGACAAGAGAAAAAGAATTTCAAAGTGGTCAATCCTTTCCAAATGAACATGACACGACCCCCTTCCCCATCCTTCCTGTATGCAATCCTAGAGAGGGACCCCTCCCACTTGGATGTATTCCACAGTCCTTAACGGCTTCATTAGGCCCCTAGCTTGGGGGCGTGCTATAAAATTCCCCCAACATGCAACAGACTCCCGCTTTCGTCACCCCCGGGGCAGGGTGGAACCTATCCTTGCTTATATATACCACTCTAACCTGGTCCTCCAGGACAGCCTTAGAAAGAGCGGCCTTCAGCACACCCTGTGCCATCAAAGATTTCTCCCATAATCTCCCAAGAGGTCGGGGGGAGCAGAGATCCCACCTGCCTCAGGGGAGACACAAACAACAACAGGAAAATAACCCAAAATTACTTTAATTTTGCCAATTTTGTTTACAATGGTGTAATAACAATGGTTATTAACATGTTAACAAGGTTTAATAAAAAAATATCCGAAGTGATAGTCCTATTTTGTCTCCTGCTAAGGCTATTCCTCGCGAATGTGCACCAAGGGACAAACATTAAAACCGGAGTCTTAACATACACATGTACAGGAGCGTCCGAAACTAGAGAATAAAATACCTAAATTTATATTTTCTTCAAATTATTCGTTTAATTTCCAGGAAAATTCTACATAATATTCTTTGAAATTTGCCCCCGATAGTGTTCAAGCTTTATTTTGGAGATCAGCGGATAAAAAAAGTTATGAGGAAATTTATGTGTATTTGAAGAAAGGGCGCGTCCAAAACTAGAGAAGGATAATTATAAATACAGCCATAATCCGAAATCAACATAATTATCTCAGCCAATTGAACAAAGCTAGAGAGCGATAAATTCTAGCTTGCAGTTTACGCATAATGTTCGTAACGTATCTACCAGGGTTTGCAAAAGTTCTGTTACACTTGGCTTTTCTGTCTTTCGAGAGGCTTACATGTGTGAGAGGAAAAGTTCCGTCAACCAAAATTAAAGTTCTATTTTCACACCAATGTGTAAAGTTGGGTCGAGATGGAAGTGAAAAACCCGAGAACTTTGCTCTCCTCTCCGCGGGCCCCAACAAGTCCGATATCGTCAAGCGGCTCAATCTCTGCCGGATGCCCGTCCACAGAGTCGCGGAGAGGCTAAAGAACGAGGAAAACCTCAAAGATTGACCTCGTTGAGGCAGACCTCAAGTTGCCAACCGTTTAGCTGTGAGAAATTCTTCGAAAGAGCTAAGAAGATCAAAATGACAGCGCTCTCGGTGACATGGTGTCCAGGGCCGTCAAGGAGGAGGCCGGCAAGAACTTGAGGTACGTGGAAAAGCCTCTGTTCATCGATCTTATGCGAGAACGACATCGGGAGCGCTGTCATCGCCATCTCAACGACTTAAAGAGTCATAGCAATCGAAGTCTCATTTTTTTTAGGAAAAACCGCTCACGTTCGATCCGGTCATCAACAGACAGAACGACTGCTTGGTAAGCTTCGGTTAGGACGTCTCCGAGGTCCGCCGCTTGTCCACGACCAACAGCCAGCCTCCGTGATGATGCTCGGCGTCGTGGCTTCGAATAGCTAGAAAATGCCTCCCGTGTGGATTGCGGCTTGTTATAGGCTCACTGCGGCCGATTACAGGGACAATCTTGGACAGGAAAGTCCTGCCCTGGGTGAGAAAGTTTACAAATAAGGCAGACTACGACTTTCAGCAGGACGGTGCTCCTGCCCAGTCGGCCAAGACCGTACGAGAGTAGTTAGGGTTGAGCAAGAACTTCTGGTCGAAGGACCTTTGGCCGCCGCAGTCGCCCGACCTCAATCTCTTAAGCTACAGCGTGTGGACGCGTGTGGAGGGCGAGGGCATGGCCTCCAAGGTCCGCCACAGCAACTTCGACGAACTGAAGTCCTCCGTCAACCGCCTGTGGCCCAGCCTGTGGAAGGACTTCTTTCGCAACGCGTGCGCGGCCTTTACGTCTCGCGTGGAGCGCGTGCTCGCTGCCGAGGGCGACCACATTGACTAATATTACAATTTAAACACACATTATATGTTAAAACAATAAAAACATGTTTAATTAAATTAAAACTATTGTTGTATTATTCTGTTGAGAGCGTCGTAACGAGTATAACAGGACCTTTGCAATACCCGGTAGAGGGCAATAACTTCTAACTTTCAGTTTTGACTTAAAATTTGTAGCGTATCTAAGGCAACTCCGTCCCGAGGATAGTTATTGTATTATTCATTTATCCGGTCGATAAATTCTTCAGCAAACAAGTACTCAGTGAAAGAGGGAAGGAATGGCAATGTCTGACATTTCGAGGCATTTTGTAATCAATAAAAAAAAAGTGATTTCACCCATAAAGCTACATGAGATACCGGGTCCTGCGAGTCGGCCTCGAAAAAACACTCCCAAGAAAGATCGCACAATGCAACGGATAACGATGGTGGACCTATTTGAGACACCATAATACATTTCATGTCACGTTACCGAGGATCTGAACTTGAATGTGTCTCGCCAGACTGTCACACATCGACCAGTCTCATAGAACACTCCCTTGCTAAAAAAACAAAACCATACTCATAAGTAAAAAAATAAAGCGACTAGGTTGCACTTTGCTACTGAGCATTTCCTGTAGTGATGAAAAATTTAAAGTGTTTTTCAGCGTAGGAACTAAATTCAATTTGTTTGGCTCGGGAACGAAGCAGCATGTGATTCATCAGATTGAGAGGCAGAGTTATGGTAATAGGTCATGTTTATGTGGCAAAGTAAACGCTGCGGAAAAGCAAAAATCAACTTCAGGAACATGAGATCCACTCTCTCCCTACATCAGGAGTCGTGAGCATGTTTCCATGCAGGACAATACTCCGTGTCACACAGCAACGACCGTAATGCAGGTCTTGAATACGGTAAAAATACTGTGCAGAGCCTTGATTTAAATCGGATACAAAGTTTATGAGAGATAATCGGTGAGGTTAGGAAGCGATGAATGTTGAAGATCTCTGGCCATGATTTTAAAAAGGATGAAATCAAATCACGTCCGAACAAAGCACAAATTGGTGAAGTCCTGCTACTGAAGATGAGTTCAAAATATTTAAAACTAAGAACTTTTATACTTATTAATATTTTGTTTATTGTAAATGATAGAATTATGTTGTCTCTGGTTGTCTGCATTTATATTCTTCTCTAGTTTTACACGCACCCGTTCTTCAAATTCACATTAGTTTCCTCAACTTTTGTGAAACTTTTCTATGAAATAATAATAATAATATATAATAGTAATAGGTATTTATAATGTACCCTTCAGGGGTGTTAGCCCTCACAGAGGGCATGTTGTGTAACAAGGAGTAACAAGGAAAGGAAGTACCCTAGGAGACCTTACAGTCCATTCAAAGAGGGTACATTTGGACTAGCAATCTAGCGGGCACATGGCTGCTCAATTGTTTTGCGTCCCTAAACGGCCACTTTTCAAGACTTTGTCTAGTCTTGACTTGAACTGGTCAACAGATTCACTGTTGACAACTTCCACTGGAAGTGCGTTCCACTTACCGAAGATACTGTAAGTAAAAAAATTTCAACACAGATTGCGGTTGTAACGCCTCAGTTCAAGTTTGAAGCAGTGATTGCGCGTTCTGTTCTCACTCAGTGTGAAAATATCCCGGTAGTCAACATTGTCGAACCCTCTAAGTATTTTGAAAACTTCGATGAGCTGACCACGCAGTCTACGGGTTTCCAGCGAGAACAGATCTAATTCCCTTAGTCTATCCTCGTAACTTTTATGTCGGATAGAGGGAATCAGTTTGGTTGCCCTGCGCTTGTACGCGTTCTAACCTTGCGATATCCTTTCGAAACGAAGGATTCCAAAATTGTACGGCATACTCCAGGTGCGGCCGAACGAGGGAGTTGTACAGACAAAGTACTATCTCCTTGTTACGGTATCTAAACTGGCGCTTTATGTAGCCTAACATCCTTTGAGCTTTCTTCTCTGCCTCTATGCACTGTTTCGAGAACTTGAGGTCGCTAGTGATAGTTACACCCAAGTCTTTCTCAGTGTCAGTGGATTAAATAGCAGTGCCCTTAAGGATATACTGACATTGGGGGTTTCTGTGGCTGATATGCATCACTTTGCATTTGTTTACGTTGAAAGGCATTTGCCACGTATCAGACCACTCCCCAATCTTCCCGAGATCATCCTGCAGGCTTGCAGTATTTCCATCCTTTGCAACGTTCATACCAAGCTTGGTATCGTCGGAAAATTTGGAGATTTTGGCAAACATGTCTCCGTCCATGTCGTTGACATAGATAATAAACAGTAGTGGTCCCAGGAAGGAACCTTGAAGGACACCGCTAGATACGGGCGCCCATTCAGAGGCCCGTCCATTCACCACTACTCGTTGCCGTCTGTCACTTAGCCAGCTCTCTATCCAACCTGCAACCTTGCCGTCTATGCCCTGCGCACGCACTTTCCGGAGAAGGCGGCGGTGTGGTACCTTTTCAAAGGCCTTTTGGAAGTCAAAGTACACAACATCCACCACTTTATCCCGATCATGCTCACTGAACACAAAGTGGAAGAATCCCACAAGGTTCGTCAGGCATGACCGTTGCCTTCGGAAGCCGTGCTGGGAACTCTTCTGTAGCAGGTTTGACTCTAAATAAAACGTTATCTTGTCCACTATCATGCTTTCCATGAGTTTACCGACTATCGAAGTCAAACTGATGGGTCGGTAGTTTGAAGATCGGAGTCACCTCCGCCTCACGCCAGTCTCTAGGAACGCATCCGGTCCGGATTGACATGTTAAAGATAGCGCACAGATGTCGTGATACTTCATCGCACACTTCCTTGAACACCTTGGATAGAAACTCATCCGGTCCAGGGGACTTATTCGTCTTTAGATCAGCGATCTTTTTCTTTATATCTCCTTCGGTGAAGTCCATTGCCTCCAGCTTTTCTCCCCGAGTAGGAATCCGTGGGCTGGGGGATGGGGCCACAATCTTTAGTAAACACTGAAGAGAAGTAGTCATTGAGAAGGTTAGCATTTTCTGCATCTGAATGCGTTAATGCACCCTCCTCGTCCACTAAGGGCCCAATCCTACGATGGATTTCTTCTCCATCTTACAAAACTTTAGGACCATACGCATTGAAAAAGGGTTTTTTTGGTTGTGATTTTCTCTCGCACTAATCACATTCGCCTATTTCCAGGAGGTTTTTAGTCGTTCGGCGAACAGAAACCATTTGACCAAGCACACCAACCCTAAGGTCTCCCCTAGGCCGGACGTCCCCAATCGTGCCGCAGCTCCCAACTAAGCAGCACGAGAGCCCCAGTGAACTGGTTCTCTGATTTTTTGACCGGGGTGCTTGAGGTGTAACTGTCTTCCTACTAAGCCTTATTAATCAACTAAATACGGCCATACTTAAGGCAAATAGTAAAGCTAAGTGCCCACGACCTCATCCGAGATCTTTAGCTGATCTGACAACCAGCAAGGCACAAAAGCTCTCTCACCAAAGAGCAATTGAGCCTTTGTTCACCAAGTAGCGGGAACAGGGAGCTGGTCAGGCAATTACACGTTAGGAGAAAGCTTCAAGAAGTACCTAGAATTTCTCCATTAATCGTACCCCAAACGCCTGAGATCCCTTCAAGCTCAGTCTCTTGCAACCTATGAGCGCTCCAAGGCATTATTTAAAGAGGTTCCAAAGCCTCTCTTCTCACGCGGTATAAGGGAGCTGGTGAGTCCCTTATTAATAAACAACTTATTGTAATAGAAATGAATGTTTGCTTTTTGTTATTTGTTTTTTTTGACAGTTGAAGAGAGTTGATGAAACTTAGTGCTAACAGAATCGAAGAGGTTGGTAGGGGAAGGCAAGGAGACGCATCAAAGAAGTGGTAGAGAAGTTTGACAACACTTAGTCTGGATCCTACTACAGCTACCTTACTGGCATCGGTGACCCTACCGAACTAAAAGTCCCCCAGCTTAGCTAGCTTAACTCAAGCAGATCACGCAAGCTCTCTCACCGACGGCAAGGTGGTTGAGAGAGTGTAGAGAAAGTGTACAGGAGAGAGAAGGCAATTCTGAAGAGATGAGTCTTCAGGAGACGTTTAAAAATAGCAAGGGGAGGAGAGGATCGGACTTGGGCAGGAAGAGCATTCCAGAGTCTAGGAACACAAATGATTGAGAGAAGGATACAGAGGAAAGGTATATCTGAGTGTCATCAGCATAGAGGTGGAAGGAAAGGCCCAAATCGCGAAGAATGGAGCCAAGGGGAAGTAAGTAGATGCGAAAGAGGAGGGGACCAAGGATTGAGCCCTGAAGCACCCCAAAATGAATGAGCGCGGGCTCGGAGGAGAGGTTATCGAACGCAATCGACTGAGTGCGGAAGGAAAGGTATGAGCAGAACAAATCAAGTGCAGTGCCCGAGAGACCAAGGAAAGTTTGAAGACGATCAAGGAGGACAGTGTGGTCGATGGTGTCGAAAGCGGAGGAGAGGTCTAGAAGGACTAGAATGGACGTACAACCCCTATCGGCTGCTTTATGTTAACCGTCTGAAACATTAAGAAGAGCGGTTTCAGCAGAGTACTTCACTTTGAATCCCGATTGGTACATTTCATCGATATTGCAGTTAAAAATATGGTCATTAAGGCGAGAGAAAACCACTCTCCCGAGGATCTTAGAGAGGAATGGAAGCTGTGAGATAGGGCGATAGCTAGATGTTTTAGAGTAGTTGGGGTGTGTTTCTTTAATGATAGGACGAATTAAGGCATGTTTAAAGAAAGAGGGAACCACCCCTGTGGCAAGAGAAGTGTTAAAAAGATGAAGAATCAGTAGGAGAACAGCAGGGAGAATTTGGTGCAGGAGTTTGGGTGGCAAGACGTCCTTAAGGGATCCAGATTTGTTAGAGCGTGAGATCATGGCAGATACTTCCTCAGAAGACGCCCGGGTGAGGACGTTAAGCGGCAATGGATTATGGTCGGGGCGAACAGCATGAGCTTGTTCAGAGGACTGGGGTAGTACGGCGCGAAGGTTAATAGAAAGAGCAGAGGGGTTGATGGGGGGAGAGGTGGGGAAAATGGGGCTAGGCGAGGAAAGACAAGAGAGGAGACGAAAGATAGTCGGAGGGTCATTCTTGTTCTCAGACAAACTTTAACACTATCGGGGTCGAACTTCAAAAATATTCTCTGTAATTTTGATGGAAATTAAACGAGTAATTTCAAGAAAATGTTGCTTGGGGTATTTTGTTCTTCAGCTTTGGACGATATTGACTTGCTAAAGAGACTAGGTATTTTAGGAGCACTGACGAGAGAATTCAGAAGCATTGTTGACGAGGGAGAGATTCCAGAAGATTGGAAGAATGGTGTGACCGTCCCAATTTATAAAGGAAAGGCAGATGCTTTGGAGAGTGGAAAATATAGGGAGAATTAGAGAAATGCAGCATGGAATGAAACTGTTTGAAAAGGTTCTGGAGGAGAAGATGAGAAAATTAATAAAAGTGGATGGTTGGCAGTTTGGATTTAGTCCAGGAAAGTCAACAAAAAACGCATTTTTATTGAGGCAAATCCAGGAAGAATTTAGTGAGAAGAAGAAAAAAGTGTATCATGTCTTTCTGGACCTGGAGAAGACATTCGATTGAGTGGGCACTGAGGAGGCAAAAAGTGCCAGAAAGGCTCGTGACTACAGTCATGTCTCTGTATGTGGAATCAAGGTCAAAGGTGAAAACAGTAGCAGGAACATCAGAGGCTTTTGATATAAAAGAAGGAGTAGACCAGGGATCAGGTCCTAGTCCGTTACTCTTTGCCACACTAATGGAGGAGGCAACTAAAATGGCAAGAAGAGATTGCTCATGGGAGTTACTGAATACTGACGATCTGGTGTTGACAATGGAATCAAAGGAAGAAGTGGCTGATATGTTTAACAGGTGGAACGAAGAAATGGAGCAGAGGAGATTGAAAATAAAGACAAAATCGATGGTGACATGAAATAAGGCAAGAGAAAGGATTCAGTCAAGAATTTGGCCACGTGGATGCTGTAGAAGAGGAGTAAGGGCAAACTCTGTGTTGTGTATTGAGTGTAATAAAGGGTGCCATCAGCAATGCTCAGGTTTGAGAAATCTGCGAGGTAGGAGAACTTTGTATGTCCAAGATGTGTGAGGAAGGGGGATGATGGTGTTTGCGATGGTGATGACGAGGGTGTCTGGTTGGTGGTGGATGGCGGTGTGTCGGAAGAAGTACAACAGTTCTGTTACCGGAGAGATGTGTTGGATTGTGAAGCAGGAGTAGAAAGAACAATAAGAGCGATAGTAGCATCATAGGATTAAGGAGCAGAGGAAGCCTGTGTGAGATCGGCTCTTTTGTATGGAGCAGAAACAGAGGCACTGACTGATGGATGCTCAACGCAGGTGTGATTTCAGGATGCTGAAATGCATGGTAGGATGTTAGGTCAAACTGTGAAATGACAGAGAGATGTGTGGGGTTGAGGACCTTTTTGTTAAGTTGAGGCAAAGAAGATTGAGATGGTTTGAACATATGAAAAGGACAGAGGCGGGAGTGAGGTGAAAGGGTTTAGGGTTGAGGGATGACGGCCAGTGCGAAAGTCAAGGAAAAAGTGGAGCAGGTGTGTGAGGGAGGATATGGATATGTTAGAAAGAGAGGATTATATGGCAGAAGATCGACAGATGCGGAGGATAGTGATCGCCCGTCCAACCCCATAATGGGAAAACAGAGACGTTAAACGACGATGATGATGAGTTTTGGCGATATTGAGGTATAAACCTGAATGGATCCTCAAAGCTGCATCACACCATACAGGTCAGGTAATTCGCACTGTTCGTAGTGATGGAATGGGTGAGTATAGCAAATGAGTAGCTACCGTCATACTGCATCAGACTGGAGGACGCTCTTCACTCATGCCAAGTGACTGTATCAAATAGACCCGGTTTTTTCAAACTGTGGGTCCCAATACTTCAGTGGGTCGCGAGATAATTAAAATGGGTCGTGACCAAAAAGAAGAAAATAAAAAATACACAGCATTCATAAATCCTCGCTCGTTTTACCGATTTCTTCCTTGAAAAGGCAGGCTTTTGATTCTTTTAAGAATTGAAATAAGAAAATACCCGGGCAATTTCTTTTGTGGGACAATTTTGGTGAATAGAGGATAATTATGAAGCAACTGTACGATAGTACCATAAATCAAATCTGGCAACTATAAATGAGGGCAACAAAGGAGGCCCGCCATTGGAAGTGTTGCGCATGTGCTGAAGTTACCTCGAGAAACGAGTGATTTTTGTTGTATTCTAGCACTGGAAGGATAGCTATTGACATTCATTTCCGTGGGGTAATGATCGTTTTACCTTGAAGCATAAATATATAAGTAAATAAACATATTTTTTTATATAATATAATAAAGTAACTCTACTTTTGGTCAAGATAACTGTGTTTATTTCTTGGGTGTTTGCTTAGTGGTAAAATTTACAGATGGCGAGAACTATATTTTACAGGAGATGTATTTGGTCAAGAAGGTTTCGATCAGCTGATCGCCAAAATGTTTGTTGCTTCAAACTTTACCCGAGAATAAAGTGAAAAGTCTCACTGCTTATTAATAGAATATTTGTAGTTTATTAGTAAATACCATGTATATTTCATGTTGTGGCTGAAAAAATTGGCATTTGCACTCGTGGTTGCACCACTCGTGAAAACACTGATTTACTCAGCCACACATTTAGTCATATTTTGTAAGGTGTTGTACTTCTCCGTTTTATATTTCAAGAGATGACCTTGTCCTGAAATATACTACGTTCTTAATAAGTGGATACGATGTATGACTACTTTTTGTTTTCTTATCTTTGCTATATGATATGTACATTTATAAGTATTTCCCTGAAGAGAAATTTGATGCAGCTAAGAAAATCCTTTGGATAAAAAATCCATTTGCTTTCCAAAGTCCTGAATCAATAATTGAGTTAAACTTGTTACCTGAAGAGGAAGCTTAAGAATGAGTTTGAGAAATTAAATTAATGCTCATTTTGGATTAAGAACAAAGGGGAATCTCCACTACTGAGTAAAAAGGCTATTTTATTATTATTGCCTTTTAAAACTACTTATGTGAAGTGGGGTTTTCAATATTAACTCGGTTAAAGACGAAGGCCAGAAACAGTCTCAACACTGCACCTGATAAGCGTGTAGCATTGTCTTCTTGTGTTCCCATTTGGAATCAGCTGCTTTTGAACAAACAAACACTTCAATCTCATTAAATGACATGTTATATCTTTCAAATATTATTTACATACTTTACATTTGTGTCAGAATTTCTTTTGCTTTAGGTTGATTTTTTATTCAATTAATATTTTTACATTCATACAAATAGATACATACAATTCCAATATTTACGGTTCATAAGAAATCTACATATAAAATGTCGATGCTAAATAAATGAACATAGTGAACAGTTTGTCTTTGATTTATTATGTAGTGTCCAATTACAAGGTAGAGTAGAGCCAACAAGGACCCTCACAAATTGAGCACCCCGTTGGCCCTATGAAATCTTGAAATGAGCACACAAACCAAATACTAAAAATATGCCATTTGTTAATAATTAATCTATTAATGTGACGCAAACTGTATGCATGTAAATAATGCAAAACCATTTGTTAATAATTCATGTAATAATGCAAAGTAAACTGTATACATGTAAATAATGCAAAAACATTTGTTAATAATTAATGTATTAATTCAAAGCAAACTGTATACTTGCAATAATGCAAAACCGATAGTTAATAATTCATGTATTAATGCAAAGCAAACTCTATGCTTGTAAATAATGCAAAACCACTAGGCAATGAAATTGCTGTGCTCCCGCGGTAAACACACAAACATTCACACATTTGAAAACAGGTGCGAGCCAACGGTTTTGTCCGCGCGGTGATAAGGAAGGGAATTGAAACAGCGGTTCATACAAGTAATGAAGCTGATACAGAGGAAATCTGACTTATAGTCTTTAGATATTGATCCGCGAAAGACGGAATTTTATTTTGCTATGAATGTCGGCCTGACCAAATATTAATTATATTTCCAAATACAAAGACCCTCTTCGAGTACACACGTCTACACTAGAAAACGTACATACCTTTCGGTCAAATAGACTCCACTCAGTTCTCGAAATGGAGAAGCGGAGGCACCCCCTCAATCTTTTAATAGGATAAAAGGGCTTGTAAACGACACACATGGAGAATAGTCAGTAGCAAGATCAAGATTAATATCAAGGGGGCAGTCTCTCGTACAAGGACATAAGACAGTCAAAACCGAAACCAGATACAAAGACGAAGCATACGACAAACCAAATAGTAACTCAGTGATTTCACTTGCCAGAAAGCAAGGGCGGCCATACGACCGAGAATAAACCTAAAACACTGCCACTTTTTAATTTCTTTACCTCCGCCAAGTAATAGGTCGGTTACCGTTAGGCCAGCCTATAAGTGGATAACCAGCGAGCATCTCGAACATTCAATTGGTGTCAGATATAATTCTACAGCATAACCAACAATAACAGATAACCCCCTAAGACCAATAATTACATGTAGGTATAATGGATTCTTGTTGTGATTCGCAGTAAAAAAAGTTTGAAAAACGCTGAAAAAGACAAATCTAACATCACTAAAAAGAACTGTATCAATTGGCTAATAGTAAGTCCACCTGCAATGCACACTGTGCTGGCAAGCGGTGGATACGGTGGCATCCACTTTCTTAGCCTGGGTGAGGAGCGTCCCAGGGTGTGCCCGATGCAGTGTGAAAGTGGCTACTCGTAGGTATAGTAAGCATAATTATAAACTCCATCCAATTGGTTCTTTAATTTTCGCCACAACAAAACAACCTTCTCTTATCCACCGCACTTGGTGACATCTCAGTGATGTCAAAAAAACATTAAAAAATTCAAGTGGAATTAGGAAATTTACAGCAGCATCTGAAAGTGATTCCATAAAGTGAATGCTAAAAATGGTGGTTGCCACACATGTAAAATTAGTTCGTAACTGTCGTAGAGTGACTAGTATATATATATATATATATATATTTAGACGGAATGGGCGGTCAAGGTCAATTAAGTGATAAGTGACCTTCGCTCGTCTCCCAGCAGCGGCAGACGAGGGGGAGGCTAAGTAGTGGGGAACAGGGTTCCTAAACGAGTGCGTGGACGAATTTATCTACAGAATCGAGTGCAATTGGTCGTTAGTATAATAAAGAAGGCAGCGGGGGTCTGGGGCTATGGAAAGGAGGATACCAAATCTTTAATAATTACAATAGGTACACGATATATACAAGTGCAAAAGATTGCAAACGGATACTTAATGATTACAGGGATCGGACTAAAGAATTACCGGGAGCGAACTGCAACGCAAACTGTATGCATGTAAATAATGCAAAACCATTTGTTAATATACGAACATACATTTTACGAGTTTAGTGATCAAGAAACCACAATTGAGTCACTGGAGCCTAGCTTGGTGGTTGGGGCCTTATACGACGACGCGGGGGATGGTTGATTCAACGAGTAAATCGTAATCGATGGAGATAACCTCGATGAGTGAATTCGTGGGAGTACTTGCGCCAAAGTAGGTTAAAACCGAATCCAAGGATAGCCAATTGACTGGGGCTAAATTCTTTCGGTGAGAATTCGTGCCTTCAGGCTCGAGAAGGGGGAACGTAGCCGAATCGAGAAAACGACGTGTCTCGTGCAGAAAGGCGGGCATACACTGCTTTTCCCCCGCTGTGTCTAGCATTATATATGGGCCAGCCGGTAGCGAAAAAGCCCCAGACCAAGGAGGAACCTCTCCTTAATCGGGAGATAAGGATGAACTCCAGCGGAGTTTCTCGTATATCGCCCGGAGAGGCGGGCAGCGCCTTCTTGCGCCCACGCGCTTGGAATTCTTGCTCCTGCCTTATCGGCAGAAGTTGCTCGATTCTCTCACGGTTTCTACGTTTTGCTCTGCGTTGCTCGACCTCGTGCTCGACCTCATGGCTTCCGGGCCTCATGGCGATATTATCCTCTATTCTCGACAGTAACTTTATTTCGTGTTGTAGGTTGACCGCGTTGCATTTATCATTGTAAAAAGGTCAGCTTTTGAAATAATTAAATGTTAATTCTAGCCTGCTTTTGTGAGATTCCAGTTCTCTACATGGATGATTCATTCTTCGCCAACCTACAGAGCTGTTCTCTCATATTTCTTACCTCCTCTTTCTCTCTTACCCAGCGAAGGAAGTCAAACCGCGATGTACCATCTCTAGTTATAATTTATAAATTTTAACTTTAGTGTAAACATGAACAACATAACAGGAGATACAGATTCAGAGAAGAATAACATTATACTTTGACTTATGAAAATATCTGCCTTTTGTTTTGATAACTGCAGAGCATATTCTTGGCATCGCTCATAGAAGATAGCCACAAGGTGTCTCCTTAAGAGCAAGAGAGCATCGAGCGCCCTAGAAAATCTCCAATCTAGCCGACAGAAGCATTTCTGGAGATGAGACATCGCGAAGAAAAGGGATTCCGCGACGCCGTGAACCAAGCGAAGAATTGCCCTTCCGGCGACCCGCTTGGTAACTGGGAGTGTCCCTCTCACTACCCAGGGCAAGCCACTTTCGGCTACCTCGTATAAATATCCAGACGATGGAATTAAGAATTTAGTATGGTTCCGTTCACGCGAGCATGGCCAATATTTGCCCGTTTTCACTTTGACTGAACGCGTCGCGCAACTCTCCCGATCGGATCCCACTCTGAAGCAGGAATCCCGTTCGGCTAATTAATAGCCTAGTATCTAGAGGCTATTCTCTGAATCCCGGTATCGCTTTTAGTTCGGTGAGATTCTCCCTCGGTTCCTACTCTCGCGGTCACCCGTGGTAATCATAACTCTCCGTTGACAGGATTCTCTCCCTCCGTCCACTCCCCGGAGACCTTCCCGCTAAATCGAGGCTACGTGTGAGTCGTTCGTGACTCAGGCATCTTGACTTGTGACAAGCGTGCGTTTGTTTGTATTTCATTATCGCGTCCAAACTTTCCCCTGTTCCGTTCCGTTCCCAGTTTGCACCTAACTTAATTGTATATTGTATTATTCCCTTGTTAAATTATATATATATATATATATATATATATATATATATATATATATATATATATATTATATATATATATATATATATATATATATATATATATATATATATATATATATATATATATATATATATATATTGGTTTCTTAGAAGTAAAGTATATTTTGTTTAAGTTTTGATGCCCCTCAACCATTAAGATAGTAGATTGTTATGGCCAACTTTAATCGCACTCTGTTCATGTATATAACTTCCCACGCACATCACAGTTAATCCGTGCACGTAGACTCGCTTCTTGTGGATCAAAGGAGCCGAGTAAAGGTGGGTCTTTACCTGACCTACAACAGCATTTAATTTACTAAAGAAACCAAATATTTATGTGAAATTTGATTCCAACATTCAACCATACAGTCTCACAAAATATGGTGTTTGCTTCCCCTCTCACTCATCTGTCCACATCTCCTAAGAGTTCGAGAGGAGACTGGGGTGGCCAATCCATGATTATAAGCTGCCGTTTCTTTTTTTTCTTCTCCAAATAACTACAACTCATTCCGTACGCGTGTTTGAATCATTATCCTCCTGCAAACTATAATTGGAACGATAAGACGGGTTTTAGATAAGATAGCATGTCGCTGCATACTGGTCTAATTTATTTGATATTTTATAAAGATCTCACACCGAATTGCCATTAAAAGAGACCTAGCCATCACACTCTACCTCTGCCATGCCTAACCCTAGGCATAATACACTAAGGAGCCATTCTCTCCCCCATTTCTCCTTCTTACAAAAACTCTAGGTTTGGGATAAAAAATTTCAAACTTAGCCTCATTTATCCAAAGAATCCTTTTGCTATCAGCGATCACGCAGTTTTCCTGACTTTTAGTTCAATTAACCTCTTTGCTCGATTAAAATGTCTGAATAGTGAATAGAGGATTATTTGTTGTCACTCGACTGGAGAACCCAGCTTCTCTAAGCTTCCTCATCACAAGTTGCTCCGTCGGCGCTGTTTAATTGCTGAGCTATTTCTGGATCAGTAAGGCAACGGTTTCGGAGAGCTTTCACTCAGATGAACAGTATTCAGTAGTTAAGTGCTTCTCTTTAAACATCTTGATTGTATTTCTCACTGTACCAACCGTTTTTTAAAGTTTTGGGGATAGTTATTTTTATGTGAAATTTCTTGCGAAAAGTAGTTATGGCTTACTGTTCAAAACTGGATTTTGAACACTAGTAAGCTATAATGATAACATATCTTGATGATTTTGAAGTTGGTTGGTTTTCATATATGATGATGACGGTTATTGAAATATGAGAAAACAAACGTTAAAAAAATTTGATCATAAAATTTATTATATGTACATCACCTTGTCAGGATATAAATGATAGAATTATCGGTATAAACTTTAGTAATTATTTTGAAAACATTAAAACAGATCATGTAAGATAACAGTGATATTTTAAGGAATGTAAAAAATAGGATATTTTAACTCAAAATTTTCTCTTTTCTGTCAAATTCTAATTGTATTATTTAGAAACTATTTAAACTAAATCAGTTGTCACAATTTTGCGAATATGTGATAATTCGAGTTTGATTGAAAATTTTGAGGAGTTACCAGTATTTATGGTCTGTAGTGAATATATATGCAAATTATTAAACGAAATTTTCAGTCATGGTTCATAAAAAGATACAAGCAAGGAGCTAAGTTTGATTTTAAAACTTGTTAATTCATTTGAATGGACTCAATTTTGTCACCAAAAAAGAGAAGTAAAATTCAGCATTCTCTTACGCCGATATCAAATGGCAAATGACAAAAATTAATTTCGATAGTTGGTCAATTACAATGTTATTCCACGAGGAAGGAGCCCCAAAAGCTCCTTAACTATATAAACACCATGTAAGTTAAAAAAAAAAGCAGAATGAAACCAGAATATCACGAGACAGGAGGTCAAATACGAAAGAATAAAATTTGATTCGCGTCAGCCTCATCTCACTTTGAGTCCTCGCTCTTTGGACGCACCGTCCTCCTCTCTCAGAATACAAACAAATCTACAGAAGTCCTTGCTCGAGCTTTGGTCAGATTTAACTACTTTGCAAGCAATGGACTTACGATTCGGTTGTTTTCAGCAAACAACTTCAGGCCCCAAAGTACTTCAAACGAGACACAGGTGGGTCCAGCCCCAACAAGACACAGCCGCATGTGCGAGCAAGCGGCAGAATGCTTCAAACGACGATAAAGGAGACAGAGACCTCAGAACTTACTTCTGGGAAGCGGTGAGCGAATTACTTCCGGCCGAGAAGAGTTAGTGAAGGCAGGGCAGCTGCGATGAAGAAAAGACCAGCATGGAGGAGAAAACTGCGACGGAATGACGGCTCAAAGATGAAAGGTCGCCAGTGTTTAAGGAGTCATTAAATGTTCATTCTGAGGGAGGAAGACGGAGCGCCAAAAGAGCGAGGTCTCACCTGGGATCGGGCTGGGTTTAAGCAAAGACGATTGTTTTAGATGTTATTCTTCTTTATTTTTACTTCTATGTTTCATAATATTCTTATCCTACTCTTCTCTTCTTTTGGTCTTATTTATTTGCATGCAGTAAGTTTTTCGCACTCCACGTGGAGTAACATTGTATATGACTAATTATTCAAATTTGTCCTGCCATTAGCTATTGACATAAAAGAATGCTGAATTTTACATTTTTTTATTTTGCGACAAAATAATTGACTATATATATATATATATATATATATATATATATATATATATATATATATATATATATATATATATATATATATATATATATATATATATATATATATATATATATATATATTTAGAGAGAGAGAGAGAAAGTATGTCTATATTATTCATTTACACGATCATACACAAACTTGAATATACTGGATTTTCCGAGGCACAAATCTTCCGACTAACCATGAAGATTCTTTAACTCTCTTCGGTCAAACATTATCCCAAATCACAACGGCCTCGGTCACACGACGCTGCCATTTAACTAATTCCTTCTTTAAGAAGAGCGAGGTCTCGGAGAGTTCTCTACGATACGATTTGGATAGAAAGAACAGAAGAGGGATTACTGCGGAGGCCACCGAATATCAAGTAGTCGTAGAGGAAAGGGTTCGGAAATAAACTTCAGAGGGGATAGGAGGGGTTAACAGGTCGGTGTCGTGGTGTTTTTGTTGGTGTTGTTTTATGGTATTTATTCGGATGGGGCAGTGGGAGGATGGAAGGTGGAAAGAGAAGCGTGCTTGAGTACATCAAAACATGTAATTCATGATAATGTTAACTTATGTCTGGATAAGTATTGGTTGCGGGTGGGTGAGGGCTGCGGGTTATCTTAGTACCCTCTCAGCATATTGTCTTTCGTGTAATAATATGTATGTGGGATTTCTTGCGAGTTTTCCCAGCTGTTATCGTTAAACAGGTGCGGGCGTATGTGTTGATTGGTGTCGCAAGATACCTTTTTGTCGTGATATACTTTTTTTTGAAGTATACTTTTGTCGAAGAGTGCGAATTTTGTTGTTTTTAAGGAAGAACCACTTCAACACGTAAGGATATTGAGAAACGCACCGGAATTATAGCAAAATAAACATATATTTTAAATTTAACAATTAACTATGACAAAAAAACAGTAAACACATTTATATCCTCTCCTAAGCTAACCGAAGCCAAACCGGTTGGCAACTGGGCCTATTACAATATCTCTCTAAGACAAAAATAAACAAATAGGCTACACGTAAACACACCAATTGCCAATTAGTTATTTTATCGCGCCTCTTTTAGATTAGCGTTAAACATTAAATTAAATTACTCTCTTCTACTAGTAAGTAGGACGGAGTTCACGCACAATTGATTTTACTTGCGTTAAATCGTAAAACGTAATAAACTCATAATATCGCAATATGAATATAAATGTTTTTTCTAACTTACATGACAAAAGGGATAAGGGGTTGCCGGATGTCACTGGAGGGCTTTTCTCGCGCTTCGGAGATTTGGAGTAGCCGATGTTAGAATTTCGTCGAGATGAGATGGGGGAAAGAGGAGGGGACGGGAGGCAATGTCAACTTCTAATTGCAACTTTGCCTCCTGGTAGGTTAAGACGACGGAGAGAGTTACGGTGATCCTCGCTCAAAGAGTCCTCTTCTGGATTGTAGGGGAGTCGTCACTCCCCCGTTCTCTCCCAGTGGAGACATAAGACGGTGACCGCAAGAACATCCGTGCCCGGCACCGTCAGGCAAACTCGTAACCACAGCTCCTCGCCACTCGTCTCTATGAAAAGCCGAACGGTTTTAACCTGCAAGATCTCCCCTACGAGAGTATATTCAATTCCACCCCACCTGAAGTAAGAAATTGGAGACGCGTTTCTCTTAAACTCGAAGGCCAGCGGGAGCTGAGGTAAGACTTGCTGAGAAAAAACCGTTGGAATTCGAACCCGCCTGAGGCCCCTACACAATGACCTCCCGCTCCTACCCCTAACACCATGGGGTGAGGAGGTATAAATAGCAAGGACTTGGGAAAAACGAGGTAGAAAACATGAGTCTCCAAGGCTACGAAGTCCCCGGATTGAGGCCAGGCTACCAAGACTGGACAGGTAGAATACGTGAGTCGCCGGACTACGAAGTCCCCTGCAAGAGAGGCAGGGTTACCAAGGGGGCTAAGAAGCAGCTCATCCACGAGCTAGTCCCTGGTTATCAAACCGAACGTTAAATTAACTTGTTCAAGTTCAACTTACTCTCGTCAGAGAGACTCCTCATATTCTGGTGCATCCTAGAGCCCAGGGATATTCCTCGTCCTTGAGGAATTACGAAAAGAAGGGGAAAAAGGCTCCCCCTCTAGCCCGTTACCCGGTGGCGACACCAAACTCTAAGTTAACTTGGTTGAGGAACCAAGTTCAACTTATTCTCGTCAGAGACCTGCCCCTCTTCTATCCTAGTGTATCCCAAAATACAGAGATAGGCCTCGCCCTTGAGGAAGACTGGAACTAAGCAGAAGCTCATCATCGAGCTAGTTCCTGGTTACCAAATCGACCTTAAAGTCAACTTGTTCAAGTTCAACTTATTCTCGTCAGAGAAACCCCCCTCCTCTATCCTCGCCCTTGAAGAAGACCTCTCCCAATTATAGTCCTCGCCCATGAGGAATTACGTAACGTAGGAAAAAATCCCCCTCGAGCCCGTTACCCGGTGGTCACACCGAACTCTAAGGTAACTTGGTTTAAGAACCAAGTTCAACTTACTCTCACCAGAGAGACCCCGCCTACCCTGGTGCCTCCTAAAGCACCGTGATTGTTCTAGCACTTGAAGCCCCCCCCCCATTGAATACCGTCTGGACCCCAGCTGCCACACTCGCCAAAGTCAGTAGTGGCTTCCAACTTTTCGTCCACAACCTACATCTGGCCGTTCGTCACGCGTCTTGGAAACAATAACATTCCCGAGGTAAAATGCTCATTGAGTTCAAGGTCAGACTAAACCCGTTCCAAGGGATATCCACAATGGTAGTTGCGGCCAGTAAAGGCCGTTAGCATTTTGTTTTGTTTTTAAATTGAAATAAGTGGTGGGTCAACCATCCCTATAATGTCAAGTAGGTCAAGTTAGAAAGCCATACGGAGAAATTATTGAAGTCCTTTTTGTGTATTTCAAAATTCGTTGTATTTCTGTGGTTCATGTTTTGTTTTTGTGTAGTAAATTGTTAAATTTAAAATATAGGTTTATTTCGGGAATACCTGTGTGTTTCCTTATATCCTTACGTGTTGAAGCGGCTCTTCATTAAAACAACAAAATTAGTCCTCTTAGAACAAAGCCTACTTCATCAAAGAAATATATCACGACCACAAGGTATACCACGACAAAAGTGCTGTCAGGTCTGGAGTGATCAAAAGGGGCATTTTACGACATGGATAATCTTGAAGCCTCTCTGTGTCCTATTCTTTAACGCCGGGTGCCCAACTAGTTTTGGGGTATACGATGATATTTATACAGTAATTAACAAATGGTACCCCGTTGGGGCTTGGTTCTTCTCCTCTCACTCTTACGGAGCTTGGACTGTGAGAGCCACTTGAGTGTGAGTGGGTTTTCTTTTCTCCCGTCAGACTTCTTCTAAGTCTGTAAATGATTCTTCAGTATGGCACCGATACAAAACTTGTCGATATATGTTAATTCGGCACTGTGGGGGGGGGGAGGATCGATCTTCTCAAACTAATCCTTTCTCGTCTCTCCTCTAGTAATCTTGACTGGCTGAAGGATCGATCTGCACGAACTGATCCTATGTCGTTCTCACCGAATAATCTTGACTAGTTGAAGGATCGATCTCCACGAACTGATCCTATGTCGTTCTCACTGAATAATAATCCTTTCTCTTTTCTTCAGGGGCTTATTTATAGGCGGACCACCGCCCCATCTAAGGGGGAAGGGGCGAGGCCGCAGAGGGGAGCGCGAGTGGTGAGGTCGCACCTGGGAGAGCGAGGAGTGAAGAGTTTGGCACTGAGGTGCCCAAGTTGGCTTGTTAATTAGAGAGCCCATCAACCGCCACCCTCCTTGGCGTGCTTTTTGCTTGTCACCGCTTTTTGGTGATATGACCACGGACCTACGGATCTCGTAGGTAATTGGATCTTTTGAACGTCGTTTAAGGGCCTTTGGTGGTTTCCTTAACACAGATGGTCGCTCCAACTTCCTATAAGGCGGGGAGATCAAACAGGGTAGGCAGTTACTGTTATTCGACGGCTACCCTTCCCACGAGTCTCCTCATTGGGCTCGCTTCTTCGGCTTTCTCAACAAAGGGGGGGACTTTAATGTATAAATCTGCCTGGCCTTAGGGAGGCTTTATGTTGCAATTCATCTACATTTAGTGTTAGTTTATTATTTTCGTCTAGTGTAACATTAATATGTACAGCGGAGAGCAACCTGCGCGTCTCAGAGCGGAGTTCTGAATGTGTTGGGCTTCTCTCTGCCATGTATCACTTGCAGCTATAGGTGTGATTGGAGCGTATGTAAGAAGTGGTCTGAATAGCGTTTTGTATAGATATATTTGGAGTTTTTGACTGGCAGGGTACAAAACCTACGCAGCTTCTTGTTTGTACTTTTGGCCTTTGCTTGTAGTATGTTTTGGTGTTTGTGAAATCTTAGAAATTTGTCGAATGTTACCCCCAAGATCTTTGTATGTGTGTATATGATTCTTGTTAGGTCTGGGTGGTTATGGTCTGGTGTGCGTTAGTAGATCTGTTGATTGTGCATGTAATGATCACTTGCGCCATAGAGTGTCATCTGTTTCTTCTGAGGATTCGTAGTAATAAGCCAATTGTCTTCGTACTCTCTTTTACTTTAGTATTATTTGTGCATGGCGTACGATCCTGTCTGGTCCACGGCCTCAGACGAGAATGGTCTCGTCATCGCTATAGAACACTGTATCTATGTGTGCATTTTTCGAGTGGGCCTGGGGTATCATTTGTGTACATTATGTATAAGGTGGGTGCCAGTACGGTACCCTGGGGTACGCATGCACGTGGTGGTAATGGGCAAGATGTAGTGTTGTATTTTATTTGACACTTCGAGTCTGTGAGGTAGGGAGTAAGGAGCTTTCTAGTGCACAAAGGGAGCTCTGTGTTGGAGATTAGTTTCCGCCGGAGTTCCTCGTGCCATACCTTGTCGAATGTCTTTTCCAGGTCCTCACTAATGAAGAGTGTATTTTATTTTGCTCGTCGTGGTTTTTGTATAATGTAATGAACGATTGTCACAACCGCTTGAGTGGACCAGCCCCTCTTGAACCAATAATGGCAGGGATAGAACCAGTTCATCTCTTCCATAAAATTCCGGAGGCGTTTGTTGACCATACGTTCGACTATTTTACCTAAGTGTTCTAACGTAGCAAAGGTCTGTAGCTGTTTGGCCGCTTTGGATCTTTGTTTTTCTTGCGTAGAATTATGTTATGTGCGATTTTGAATGATTGTGGGGAGTGGTCTGAGGTGAGTAATGCGTTGAGTAGGCGTGTAAGGGTAGGGAAAATGGTTTCAAGGAGGTGGTGTACTATTGTGGCTGGAATGCCGGAAGGGCCGGGGGTGCGTTTGGTGTTGTTTTGATGTAGGGGGGGGGGTACACCTCTCCCTCCAACGGATGTAATCCCACCCCAATCCAGGATGCCTCTGAACTTCTGATTCCGTAGTGGGCTAGACCTCAATAATGCCCTTCTAAATAAATGGCATTGTTGCAACAAGGTTATGTGGGGAATTTTGATTCACAAAGCGAAATTACGACGACGCAAGAGACGGGGGGGGGGGGTAGGCCATCATGTCAAGTACGACAGCCTAAATAGGTATTAATCTCTCGGGATGGGTACTGAGGCGAGGGCGAAGGCGTCAACTGGCTGCTGGTCGGTGGCAGGTCCGTGTATTCCTTGGCGTTGTCCGATCTTTGTACGGTTCTGTGGCGAAGACCTTTTTTTTCTCGTAACTTCCTATTAATTTGCCTCCTGAATTGGAGGCGAGGGAAGGAACAAGTGGACGATCGAAATAACGGTGACTCTGTGTCTATGAGAGTTAATGAAATTAAAAGAAAAGTGAGAGAAAAGAACAGCTCGCCCCCTGTCCCCATTGGCCCTCAAAAGAATTACCTGCTACTTTTTTGGAATTACCCGCAAACACACTATCTAGAGCAGGGGCGGGCAACCTCCAGCTTGCGAAGGCCTAGCGTCTCAGAGCACGCCACCTTGCACGCCATTAATATTTGCCAAAAAAAATAAATAAATTTTTCCAAGCAGCATCTATCTCAATAGACTCGTAGAGAGAGAGAGAGAGGGAAATGAGTCTTACGTCTGTTCTGGAAGGGAAAATGAGTAAAAAATGAGAGAAAAATGCATTTCCCTCACAGATACGAAATATTTCATAGAGAGCAAAGTTGTAGAGGAGACAATTCTAAACAAAAATGCTTATGACTTTTTCCGCTGCAATGAATCCTATGGGTGCGAGCATACCATTCTGTGCGGCTACACTGGCATATACTGTTTGGTGACTCTGCGATTCTGCAAGACGCCAGCGGCCAGTGTCTGCTTGACTTTCGCATTGAGTCTAAATACGCTTTGTGGTCAGTACAGTTTAAAAAATTATTACAAAAAATCCAATCCATTATTATGTTATCATGTCAGTATAGTCATTTTTTTCTTTCAGCTGATCATGTCTATTAAGAAAAGGAAAGTGGTCCTCAAGCGTCGGGCCTTCAACCCTGAGTGGGAGAAGTACTTCTTCATCGAGCACTTTGGACAGGCTCAGTCCAAAGACTGTAGCTGTCCTGAAAGAGTACAACGTGCGCCGCCACTGGGAGACAGAGCACCGATCATCAAACTTTGCGTTGATGTTTACAACCGAAAGGAAGGACGCTATCGTTACACTGTCATGCAGCCAGCAGAAAACAACTTTCAACTTCGGCAAGAAAACTGCTGAAGCCAACAAGGTGACGCGCGCCAGTTATGAGGTCTCCCGCCTCTTTGGGTGCCTGATGAAGCCAGTCACGGATGGGGACTTCATCAAGGAGTGCCGTGTCGCTGTGGTGGACTCCGTCTGTACAGAGCAGCATTCTGCCTTTGAGGGCGTTGAGCCTTTCGTCTCCGCATCGTTCGTCGTCACATCGAGGAGATGTCGGACAATGTGCTCGACTCACTCAAGACCCGCAGCTCAACCCTCGTCGCCTTCTCTTTCGCTCTTGATGAGAGCACCAACACGAAGGACACGGCCAAGCTGGTTGTTTTCGTCCATGGGGTCCCTGCTGACCTCCAGGTTTGTGAGGAATTCTTCCAGCTTGTCCCGCTGCGCGGCACCACCACTGAGCAAGACATCTGCGACGCCGTGCTTCAGTAGGTGGAGCAGCACTCCTTGGACCTCTCCCGTCTTGTGTGCGTGACGAGTGACGGTGCCCCTGCGATGATTGAGGAGAAGAATGGGGCTGCTTTGCTGCTAGTCTGCCACTGTGAGGCCGCAGGAGACACTCAGCCATCCACAAGGTGCACTGCATCATCCACCAAGAGTCACTGTGCGCCCAGTCTTCCAACCTCGTTGATATGATGTCTGTCGTGGTGAAGGTTGTCTATTCCATCCTATTCCATTCTGTCCCATGTATGCGGCCTGCAACAGGAGATCGCCACCTTCCTCCGTCATAAGAACCTTCTCCACGCTGATCATTTCTCCGGCCCGCGATGGCTCACTCGCCTGGAAATGGTCACGGATATCACTACGCACCTGAACGCCCTCAACGTGAAGCTGCAAAGCAAAGACATTCTTGTGACAGAAATGCACACGCACCTCATCGCCTTCAAGGTTAATCTGCGCTTGTGGGAAGTTCAGTTGGCTATTGGTCAGTTTGTGCATTTTCTTCACCTTGCTGCTTATGCCCTTGATGACATAGATCTGGACACTTGCGTTAGTGTTGTTGCCTCTCTGCGGGAGGAATTTGCCTCCTGTTTCACAGAAGTCAGGCCGCTGGGCTGCAGACTTCAAGCTTTTCAATGCCCCCTTTGACATCCCCGTGGAGGACGCCCCTGCGCCCCCTGAAGATGGGGTTGGTGGAGTCGCAATGCAACGATGAACTGAAAGCGAAGTTCTGCACCCCTTCTCCGCTGTCCTCCTTCCGCGACCTCGTCCTCCCTTCTGAAAATTTTCCAAAATATATTGCGCATGTTTAACCCATCGTGGTCATGTTTGGCAGCACCTATTGTTGCGAACAGCTCTTCTCCAAAATGAAGTACACGAAGTCTTACCTTCACTCCTAACTCTCGGACCACCACTTCAATGACATTCTTCTTCCTCCCATTTTTCCCAATCTCATAACGTGGTTCCGCTATGTAGACGATATATATATATATATATATATATATATATATATATATATATATATATATATATATATATATATATATATATGAAAATAACCGAATATAAAGTTTCCTCAATGCTGGGGGGGGGGAAGGAAAAAACGGGATGGGGGTTATTGCGTAACAACGTCTCGGCCGAAAGAGTCATTATTGATTACAGCCCCGAGATGATCGCAATAATAAACAAGATTGAATTGTGTGTGCGCTTGTTGTGTACATTCTTGTATGCATGCGTGTGCTTGTATTGGTGTGGATTTATACCTTTGTGTGTGAGGGTTATGCGTGTACATTTGCCTGCGTCAGTAATTTCGTTTGTGTGTGAATGTATGCCTTCTTACGTATTTGTGTTCGCGTTTGTATGTATCCGCATACTCGTGTGTGTTCGCATATGTTGCGTGCGTTCGTGTGAGCACGTGTTTCATTAGTTTATATGTATACACAGTTGTGTGCATGGATGTAAATGTGCTCTTGTGTGTTTGTATGTGTGCACACTTAAATGTGTGAACGTAAATATATGTGATTGTATCTGGAGCCATATAGGCCCTTGTATTTTAACCTGTCTTTTATGTATACGCACATGTATCTGCTCAAATCTTTTATGTATACTCACTTATATGTGTTCATGAGTGTAGCCCAATCTTTGTGTGTGTGTGTATGTGTGTGCGTGCCTCTTCCTTGCCTCTAAATCCCTGCAGCGAAAGCGACCTGGGAATTCGGGAGTTTCCCACGTAAAGGGAATTTTCGCGGGTAATTTTGTTGAGGAGGATTTGTTGTGTTTTTCCGGGGTTTCAGAGGCCTGGGTGTTTTTAAAATAAGGTTCATGGGCGGGAGGAGGTCACAGACTCATCCAGTCAGGCTAGTTAATACTGTCAATGTATGAATCGAGTGGATGTATGTGTGATAGAACGGGTTGAGGCCGCTTAATTTCAACCGCTATCACATGTTGTTTAGAAACACGTTGCTACCCACGTGCATCTTCGCCTTGAAGCCGGGCGCGTTATCGCCCCACCTGAGCCAATATTTAACCAAGGAGGCTCATCTCCCCCCCCCTTCCCCGTCCGTTTCGCCCCATGCGCCGATCACGCCAGATTGAGTTAGGCTTATGGGCAGATAAGGTATGTTCTCATGGCGCGGCTGGGCATTCCCTCGAAGCCTCCCCCTCCATTGTCCCCTACGCCAAGGGGATGGGCTCGACTATTTATATGGAAACTTTACCAATAAGAGCAGATTCAGATCTAGATTATCTTTGCGAGACACCCCGCCAATCCGGTCTCACCTTGTGCACCAGGGCCCTCTACCTCAAGATCCACCATCATTATCCAGAAGAGGACAATATCCCTTGAGTGCCAAGGTTCGAGTCTTAAAGACGCTAAGTCCACAAGGCCTCCCCTGTGATTCAGAAAGAGAACAACGTTAGAACAGCCATTGTTCTTTGAGCCCGTTGACAAGAAACGGTTCCCCCCCCTGTTGTTCAGAAAGAGAACAACGTTAGAACAGCCATTGTTCTTTGAGCCCGTAGACAAGAGACGGTTCTTACCCCCCCCCCTGTTGTTCAGAAAGATAACAACGTTAGAACAGCCATTGTTCTTTGAGCCCGTAGACAAGAGATGGTTCTCACCCCCCCCCCCTGTGTCCGGTAGAGAACAACGTAGATCAGCCATTGTTCTTCAAGCCCGTTCGTCAAGAAACGGTTCTCATTCCCAAGACGTCACGTCAGGATCATTTGATCCCTCCTCCCCTTCAGGCAGCGGACCGAAGATTCCTTTGCGTCGCCTTCCTCTGCACAACAACTTTTAATTACGTAAGCTGAACGTTACCTTGGAGTATTTAACCTTTTTGTCAACCCTATCCTGTGCTTTAAATGGTTTAGCGAACCATCCCATCCCTTTAATTTTCATTTGTTTACCTTTTTAAATCTCTCCCAAATCTTAATCCTCGGATTAGCCAGATATTCTCACGTCCCTTTCCATTCTCTGTTTATGTAAACATTTTCCGTTTTGTGTGTTGTTGATAGTTTAATTAATAAAACTATTTTCTTAATAATAGCTATATTATTATCTTTGAGCTCAGTCCCACTTCTTAAGCATATTGAAGATAAATAATATCGGTCAACCAGATAACCACGCACTCTAAAATATAATTGAATAGTTCCCTCAACGAATAGTTATATATAGTATACCGTCGAGAGTCCATTCTACGACATATATATATATATATATATATATATATATATATATATATATACTATTTAAATTTGGTATCAAGTGTGAAAGGTTTAACGCTATATCTTTGCAAACACTGGTCTCAGTCAAGTAAAGCATAGTGTTATTCGTTATAAGAATAGAGTATAGTAGTTCTCTTTTGTTTTAACAATTGCTATCCCCTTTTTTTTAAACCCTAAGAAGCTGGAGTAGCTCAAGGAAGTGTTATAATAATTTGTTTGTGTGTTTTTTGTGTGATTTTAGTCATTGGTTATCTAGATCGAGGAACCAATTACGAATAGGTCAGTGCCCATATTTAGGTGGGCTAACTCTCTAGAAGGCATAATTCTTATTGCAAAGAATTTAGTTGGTTGACTATTGCGCCCCCAAGTGCAAATATGACTCAGTTCGAAATCTTCAAAGCGCAAGGAGAATCCTTGGGACTTTCCGGAAGAGAATTAATTGAGTACGTTCAAGAGGAGCAAAGAAAAGAAAGAGAAGAAAGAGAAAGAGAAATCCAACGAGAAGAAAGAGAGGAACGGAAATGACAAGCTGAGCTTCACCATCAGATTGAAATGGCTCGTGTAGAACCCGAAATACAATCAGCCACTTCACGTTCAGAAGCCCCGCCCAATCTCCCACTTAAGCTCCCCAATTTCAGGGATGGAGAGGATTTCGGAGCATTTTTAGCCCACTTCGAAAAGATCCTCGAGATCAATAACATGGATCTGGAGGCTGAAGGTGTAGCAAGATTACTTCTCTTGTTAAATTGTAAATTGCGCGAAGTTTTCATATCTTTACCATCAGAATGTATAATTAACTACTGCACCTTAAAAGCTGAGTTATTGGCCGCTCATAATATGACTCCTGATTTCTACCGACAAGAATTTCGAGGAGGTCGTATTGAACCCATACACACGTTCCGTCAATTCGGATATATTCTTCAGAGGAATTTTAAATTTTGGTTAGAATCCTCAAAGGTTGATCCTAACTACGAGTCTTTAACAGACTTCGTGTTGCGGGATCAATTTTTGGCGTCTCTCCCGACGGAGATCCGCGCGTTCGCAAAGGATCGTCGGTGCCAGACCTTAAAAAAGTGTACCGAAGAAGCGGATGTCTATGCCTCAAGCCATAGTTTATACCCCAAGGAGAATCGAACTTCTCACCAACCCCGCAACCAGGAAAGAAGGAAAGATTCGCGCCCCTTCCCAGGAAAGCTGACGAAGTTTCCGGGCCCCGTAAAACCCCAAAACTTCTTTCCCCAAAACCAACAACGGGACACCAAACCTCCCGTTAAGATTTCTCCTCCATCACTCTTCCCGAAGCGACCAATCATATGTTTCACCTGTGGTGTAGAAAACCACATGAGCTGGAATTGCCCCCAAAATTCTAGGCTTAAAAGCAGACCAGCCCACCAAGTTCACCAGATTAATGCCCATCGGCTTCCCCGGTGGTGCAGACCCAAGCAGCAACTTCTCCCCCTCCGTCAGGCCACCAGGTAAATTTTATTCTTGACAAAAGTTCACCGGGAACTTTGAAATTTGAGGAGGGCAGCGTGAACGGCTGCCGAGTATCGACTCTCGTCAGGGACACAGGGTGCACGTGTTTCATCGTGTCCGACGAGCTCCTCTCCCCAGTAGACCCTAACCACAAAAAGTTTGCGGTGGTACATGACTACCTTGGGCGGGCGAACCGATTCCCCGTCGTCAGATGTTACCTGCAGTGTCAGTATTATGATGGCTGGGCTGAAGTCATTTCAGCACCCATAAAATTCTGTTCCGTACTTATAGGACAGAGCCCTTAAGTAAGCTCCGACCCTGTGTCCCAGGCCGCCCTTACTCGAGGTCGAGCTAAGAAGGAAGCCCAGGAGTCCGTCCCCCTCAGAACCCCGATACCGTCTGAATTCTCGGAGATCCTTAACCAGGACTTCAGGACGGCACAAAAGGAGTGTGAAGCACTAACACCCTTATGAGATAAGGCCCAAAACAACGACACGGATACTGTCCGTGGACCCAAAGTCATCAGGTACTTGGAGCAAGGTGGCTTACTTTATCGATCCGCCGAGGACAGTAATAACGCTGTTACTACTGTCATATGCCTTCCACGATCCCATGTCCCTATAGTGCTCAAAGTAGCTCATGACAGCATTTTTTCCGGTTATTTTAGTCATACTAAAACGGGTTAGAGCATTTTTAAATATTTTTATTCTTGGGTGTTGCAGCTGACATCTTAAAGCAATGTCGATCGTGCGATGTGTGTCAGAAGACGTCCGCTAAGGGGCGGGTCATACCTGCTCCCTTACAAAGGGGACCCGTCATAACTGAACCCTTCTCCAGAGTGGCCATCGACCTGGTTGGCCCTATCCACCCCCCTTCGAGCGAAGGGCACAGCTACATTTTCACCTTAGTAGACTTTGCTACCCGTTTTCCCGAGGCTGTCCCCCTTCGCCGAATCGATAGTATCTCTTGCGCCGAGGCCCTCATTTCCATCTTTTCAAGGGTAGGCGTCCCCAAGGAAATACTCCCCGACAGAGGCCGATAATTCACCTCTGAGTTGATGGAGTACGTAGGGAAGCTGCTCATGGTAAAGCCCCTTTTTACCACCCCCTTCCGGCCACAGACAAACGGGCTGTGCGAGACATTAAATGGAAATTTAAAATCCATTATTAAGAAGATCTGTGCCGAGCAGCCCCGCGAATGGCACTGATATCTCCCGGTCGCCCTATTTGCCTATCGGGAAATTCCTTACCGTACATTAGGCTTAGCCCCGTTCGAGCTCCTTTATGGACGTAATGTACGCGGGCCACTCAGTATTTTAAAGGAGTTGTTAATCAAGCCCCAACTGGATCAAGAACTCCAGTCATCCTCCGCCTATGTCTTGGATCTACGCCAGAGGATCGAAAAATGCGCAAGCATCGCCTATGAAAATGCCGATGTCAATTTGGAAAAATACAAAACCTATTTTGATGTCAGGTCCGAAGATCGTAAATTTAAGCCCGGTGATGAAGTACTCCTGCTCCTTCCCACAGCCAGTAATAAATTACTGAGCCAATGGAAAGGTCCGTACTCGGTCCGCGAGGTACGAGGACCGGTAGATTACCTCATTGGTACCCTAGCAGGCGATAAGCTCTATCACGTCAACTTATTGAAAAAGTACCACCGACGCGCCCATGGAGATACGTTCGTAGCAGTGGACGAAACATCGGCGCTTGAAGAGGATTACCCCGCGGAGTCCCTTAATGTAATACAGACACTGTGCATCCAACCTGATGCCGATTACCCTCTTCCTTCCCTACCAGGCGAGTCTTTTGAACCCTCTGACCTGGATATCGACGCGCAGCTGACACCACATCAAAAGAGTCAGCTACAAGAACTATTATGTCAGTTCGACGACGTTATTTCAGAGAAGCCTGGATGCGCTACTAGTTTCGAGCATGATATTAAATTAACAACCTTAGAACCCGTCCGTTCAAAACCTTATCCCATGCCGATTCATTTACTCCACGCTTTTGATGCCGAAGTTGATAATTTAATTAGTTTAGACATAATAGAACCGTCCACCTCTAGTTATTGTTCCCCAATCGTCATGGTCAAGAAACCTGATGGATTTTATCGGATATGCATCGACTTCCGGAAGTTAAATTCGGTAACTGTGTTCGACGCCGAGCCCATCCCGTTGGTAGACCAAAACCTCCACCTTTTTGAAAACGCCAAGTTCATCTCAGAACTCGATTTGTGCAAGGCGTATTATCAAATTCCCCTCCAGCCCGAGGTGAAAGCATATACCGCCTTTGCAACGGAGAAAGGCTTAATGCAATTTAAGCGCCTTCCTTTTGGCCTCGTCACTGCTTGTAGCAACTATAACCGTCTCATGAGAAGGTTGTTAGATGGACTTCCGAATGTATCCTTTTACTTCGATAATGTCTACGTCGCTACTCGTGAATGGAGTCACCATTTAACCACCCTATTAGCTCTCTTCGAGCAACTGCGCGAAAATGGCCTCACCATTGGCCCCAGCAAATGCCATTTTGCCTACGAAACCATAAAATACTTGGGTTTCAAAATAGGACAAAGCCAGTTAGGTCCCCAAGAGGACAAGATTAAGGCAATCGCCGACATGCCCCTCCCGAATACTAAGAAGCAATTAAGATCATTCCTAGGATCAGCTTCTTACTATCGGCGATTTGTCCCGAATTTCGCTGAAATTTCGGCGCACCTCAGTTCCCTTTTAAAAAAGAATTTCCCCGATCGTCTACGTTGGAATGATGTCACTGTTTACAATTTTAATCAGCTCAAGAGTAAGCTCATTTCTGCCCGCATTTTAAAGTTGCCCAACCCGGAAAAATCCTTTGGGATTAAGACCGACGCGAGCAACGAGGGCATTGGAGGTGTACTCCTTCCATATGAGGATGACGGATCGAGTCATCCAGTTGCATATGCTAGTCACCAATTATTACCACGCGAAAAGAGATATGCCACTATAGAGAAGGAAGCTGTAGCAATTATTTAGGTTATTGACAGGTTTAAAATGTTCTTGATAGGAAAAGAATTTCAGATAGGAACTGACCACCGCCCGTTGGCCTATATTTGGAATGTACGACACTCCAATGGCGGAATTATGCGCTGGAGTTTACTCTTTCAAGAGTATCAATTTAAGATAAAATATATAAAAGGTTCCGATAACCAGGTCGCTGACGCACTCAGTAGGAATGCGTTACCAAATAGTGTGGATTAATTATATTCGTAGGATTAGGATCTCCATGTATGTATATACCGTCTCGTACGACTTAAATTAGATTCTCTTGTAATATAATTAGTTAATGTATATGTCTGAATTTCGTGGCTCAATGTCTATTTTTTTGTATGTACCCATTAAATTACGTATAAATTATTTTGTCCTATATGTACTAATTTTATATCATTTCATTGCTCCATGTTCCTTTTATGATTAAATTTGTATTAAAGGCTAGTTTTCCCTATAATCAAAAGATCAAAATAATCATATGTATTGAGGTAATACTAGTTAGGTGCATGAAGGTACGGTCGGTACAAGAAAACGAGTTCCCCACGACGGAGCTCTATCGTTGTCCCTTCTCTCTTTTTTTTGAAGTTACAACTTCCCCCGGAATGGAGGGGTGTGATAGAACGGGTTGAGGCCGCTTAATTTAAACCGCTATCACATGTTGTTTAGAAACACGTTGCTACCCACGTGCATCTTCGCCTTGAAGCCGGGCGCGTTATCGCCCCACCTGAGGCAATATTTAACCAAGGAGGCTCATCCAGCCCCCCCTCCTCCAGTTTCGCCCCATGCGCCGATCACGCCAGATTGAGTTAGGCTTATGGGCAGATAAGGTATGTTCTCATGGCACGGCTGGGCATTCCCTAGAAGCCCCCACTCCATTGTCTCCTACGCCAAGGGGATGGCTCGACTATTTATATGGAAACTTTACCAATAAGAGCAGATTCAGATCCAGATTATCTTCGCGAGACATCCCGCCGATCTGGTCTCACCTTGTGCACCAGGGCCCTCTACCTCGAGACCCACCATCATTGTCCAGAAGAGGACAATATCCCTTGAGTGCCAAGGTTCGAGCCTTCAAGACGCCAAGTCCACAAGGCTTCCCTCCCTGTTGTTCTGAAAGAGAACAACGTTAGAACAGCCATTGTTCTTTGAGCCCGTTGACAAGAAACGGTTCTCACCCGCCCCCCTGTGTTCAGAAAGAGAACAACGTTAGAACAGCCATTGTTCTTTGAGCCCGTTGACAAGAAACGGTTCTTACCCCCCCCCCCCTGTTGTTTAGAAAGAGAACAACGTTAGAACAGCCATTGTTCTTTGAGCCCGTAGACAAGAGACGGTTCTCACCCCCCCCTGTGTTCAGAAGAGAACAACGTAGAACAGCCATAGTTCTTCAAGCCCGTTCCTCAAGAAACGGTTCTCATTCCCAAGACGTCACGTCAGGATCATTTGATCCCCCCTCCCCTTCGGCTGGAACTCGCCAGCGGACCGAAGATTCCTTTGCGTCGCCTTCCTCTGCACAACAACTTTTAATTACGTAAGCTGAACGTTACCTTGGAGTATTTAACCTTTTTGTCAACCCTATCCTGTGCTTTAAATGGTTTAGCGAACCATCCCATCCCTTTAATTTTCATTTGTTTACCTTTTTAAATCTCTCCCAAGTGTTAATCCTCGGATTAGCCAGATATTCCCACGACCCTTTCCATTCTCTGTTTATGTAAACATTTTCCGTTTTGTGAGTTGTTGATAGTTTAATTAATAAAACTACATTTTATTAATGATAGCCATATTATTATCCTTGAGCTCAGTTCCACTTCTTAAGCATATTGAAGATAAATAATATTGGTCAACCAGATAACCACGCACTCTAAATATAATTGAATAGTTCCCTCAACGAATAGTTATATATAGTATACCATCGAGAGTCCATTCTACGACAGTTTGGAATGTGAAGCAGAGAAAAGGTGACTGGTATTCAATGTCTTAAAACAAGGAGATTGCAGAGGCTTGGTCTCTGTGAGACATGAAATAAAGAATTTGGGTTGGATGCAGTGGAAGGAGTAAAACCAGTGTGGCTGTGTTTGAAAGTGAGAAATGGCATGATGTATTAGTTGAATATGAACGTCTGAGCTTAAGAATTATGTGAGTAGAGTTGAAATTAGCAAGGATGAAACTGTACATGGTTGTAGTATATTGAACCTGTACTGATAGAAGAGAAGCTGAGAAAAAAAGAAGTTCTGTAATGATTTGGAACAAGTATTGGACTAAATGAGGAATGGGTGTTTGTTAAGGTTGTAGGATGTATAAATTAAAGAAGAGGTGACGACATGAGAAAAGAGATAAATAGAGCTTTGAGTACATCCAGAGAGAATGAAAATGGAGATATTGTGGTATGGTTGTGTGCTGAAAGAAATTTATGTATAGCAAAAAACATTCAGCACAAGAGTGCTGATGGGTTGAGCAAAGGAGACGTATTTGATGTAAAAACTGTAAGTGGTATATGTAAGCAGTATGGGACAACCTGATCACAGGATCAAATTGATTGGTGCATGGATTAGTAGATGTGAGGAAAAGGAAATCAGAAGTGAAGTTTTTGGATCAGAGATAAAGGGGAGAGTGTGGGAGAATGCTTGGGAGTAAAAGATAGAGAATAACTGTAAGCATGGAGATAGAGCAAATGTGAAAGAATTTTAAAGATGTGCAAGAGCTGTGTGTTGGTGTGTCCGAACTAGAGGGGAAGCAGAAGGCTGAGTGCTGGAAAAGAGATGTGAGATGTGGAAGGGAAGCAAAAAAAGGCATACTTGCAAATAATTTTAAATAGTAAAGATGAAGAGGTCGGGAAGATGCGCTTGAATGCATACAAGGGGATGGAAAGCAAAGTGAAAGAAGTGATTAAACGAAGTGGGAAAGCAGCAAATGAAGAAGCTGGAGAAAATATGAATGAGGATCCCAATGGGAAAAGGAAGATAAATGAGTATCCCTATGGGAAAAGGAAGATGGATGAGGATCCCGATGGGAAGAGGAAGATGAATGAGGATCGCGATGCGAACAGGAAGATGAATGAGGATCCTTGCAGGAAAATGAAAATGAATGAGTATCCCGATGGGAACAGGAAGATGGATGACGATCCCAATGGAAACAGGAAGTGAATGATGACCCCAATGGGAAGAGGAATAAAAATGAGTATCCCAATGGGAACAGGAAGATGAATGAGTATCCCGATAAAAACAGGAAAATGAATGATGACCCCGATGTCAAGAGGAAGAAAAATGAGTATCCCGATGTGAACAGGAAGATGAATGAGGATCCCGATGGGATCAGGAAGATGAATGATAACCCCGATGTGAAGAGGAAAATGGATGAGGGTCGCGATGGGAAGAGGAAGAAAAATGAGCATCCCGATGGGAACAGGAAGGTGAATGAGGATCCCGATCAGGAAGATGAATGATAACCCCGATGTGAAGAGGAAAATGAATGAGGATCCCGATAGGAACAGGAAGGTGAATGATGATCCCGATGGGAACAGGAAGATGAATGATAATCTTGGTAGGAACAGGAAGATGGATGAGGACCCCGGTTGGGAACAGAAAAATGAATAAGGATCCCGATGGGAACAGGGTAATGGATGAGGATCCTGATGGAAACAGGAAGATGAATGAGGATCATGATGCTAACAGGAAGATAGATGAGGATCCTGATGGGAACAGGAAGATGAATGACAATCCTAATAGGAACAAGAAGATGGATGAGGACCCTGATTGGAAACAGGAAGATGAATAAGGATCCCGATGGGAACATGGAGATGAATGAGGATCCCGATGGGATTAGGAAAAGGAATGATGACCCCGATGTGAAGAGGAAGATGAATGAGGATCCCGGCAGGAAAATGAAAATGAATCAGTATCCCGATAGGAAGATGGATGAGGATCGCGATGGGAAGAGGAAGAAAAATGAGTATCCCGATGGGAACAGGAAGATGAATGAGTATCCCGATAAAAACAGGAAAATGAATGATGACACCGATGTCAAGAGGAAGAAAAATGAGTATCCCGATGTGAACAGGAAGATGAATGAGGATCCCGATGGGATCAGGAAGATGAATGATAACCCCGATGTGAAGAGGAAAATGGATGAGGGTCGCGATGGGAAGAGGAAGAAAAATGAGCTACCCGATGGGAACAGGAAGGTGAATGAGGATCCCGATCAGGAAGATGAATGATAACCCCAATGGGAACAGGAAGGTGAATGAGGATTTAGATGGGAACAGGAAGGTGAATGATGATCCCGATGGGAACAGGAAGATGAATGATAATCTTGATAGGAACAGGAAGATGGATGAGCACCCCGGTTGGGAACAGGAAGATGAATGAGGATCCTGATGGTAACAGGAAGATGAATGAGGATCCTGATAGGAACAGGAAGATGAATGATAATCCTAATAGGAACAGGAAGATGGATGGGGACCCCGATTGGAAACAGGAAGATGAATAAGGATCCCGATGGTAACATGGAGATGAATGAGGATCCCGATGTGAAAAGGAAGATGAATAAGGATCCCGATGGGAACATGAAGACGAATGAGGATCTTGATGGTAACAGGAAGATGAATGAAGATCCTGATGGGAACAGGAAGATGAATGACGATATCGATGTGAACCTAAAGCTATTCTAAAAGGAAGCAAGAATGGTGAGGAACCGTGAGAAGAATAGCTGTGAACATCAATGAGATGAATTGCAGAGTACTTGTAAACAATGAGGTTAAAAGTAGCGGGCGAGGATAATTTGAGTTGGATAGTGTATGTAGGGATGGGAGATTATGGAAATGTAAATATAATTGGTTTCGTAAGTTTAAATCGGGTGTTGTGTCAGGGTATAGAAGAGACGATATAAAACAGGTTTTTAGTGTTGTGAAGATCTGGAAAAAATGGAAAGGCAGCTAGGAGAGATGATATAGTGGCTGAGATGCTAAAAGGTAGTGGCGATTGTTATGGAATAGGTCTGATAGATGTGTTATAAGGCATTTGAAAGTGAAAGAGTACTGAAGACTGGAAGAGTGCAGTAATAGTACCATTGTATAGGTGTAAAGGGAAGAAAGTTGAATGTAAGCTGTCGAGTGTTCTAGGTAAAGCGTAATGAAATTTCTGATTGGGTAGGAAGTGTAAAGTGTATGGTGGATTTATGGATTTGGCGAAAGCACATAATCGTCTAGATAAACATTATGCCAGGCGCTAGGAATGTATGGTGGGAGTGCTAAACTATTGGATAGTGTGAAGAGTATTTATGTTGGAAGTAAGACGTGCATTAGGGTGAAAGATAGCTTTAATGAATTGATTTGATAGAGGTGGAAGACAGTATTGTGTGATGTCGCTATGGATGTTTAAAATATTTACGTCTCGTGTACTGAGAGGAGTACGCGTGAGATTGAGGGAAGTGTGTGTGAGTTGATGAGGAATGGGGAGGGATGGGTTCTATATGTTTTGGTATATGCTCATGGCCTGGTGTTGGTGACAGAGTGAAAGAGATTTGGAAATGTTGATCGAAGCTTTTGACTGGGTGTGTGGGAGGAGAGAGCTAAAAGTGAATGCAGGAAAGAGTAAAGTTATGGTACTTTGAGAGGGACAATGATGTAGGGTGTGATATCCTAGTCTGTTCTGTCGTTATTGGACAAGTGTCAAGTTTTAAGTATCTATGTGGATTGTACGAGGGGCGTTCAATAAGTTTTGCGAATCGGTAGGGCAAAGCAGAGGAAGGGGGATGCCTGTTTGTGGGGGTGTTAGGACAAGTTATAACAAGTCAGGGCCTGCAGCCGCACGCTCCTGCCTCGTCTATTTAAGAAGCAGTAGCTGATCGCAGATCGTCAGTCACAAGTTTTTCAACAATGGAGAAGGTTGAGCACCGCGCACTGATCAAATTTTTGACCAAGGAAGGCAAGAATGCAAAAGAGATCCATGAACGCATGGTTGCAGTGTACACCGACACCGCCCCTTCCTATGCAACCATTGCTCGCTGGAATATGGAGTTCCACCATGGTCGTGAATCCCTCAAAGATGACCTCCGTCCAGGACGCCCGTCAGACGTGACCAACGAGGACAATGTGGCCCGTGTGGAGAGGATGAGCCTCGAAAATCGACGGGTGAAGGTCGAAGAAATGGAGCGAGAACTTGGAATATCACATGGAAGTGTTATAAACATCATCCACGACAATTTGGCCATGACCAAGGTCTCTGCCCTTTGGGTCCCTAGAAACCTCACGAAACTTCACGCCCCATGATCGACTTCAACGTCGTCAAAGTCCACAAGGCCAGAGTTGCACAAGCTGCCCTGCGCGAGTGCGGATTCAAGGAGCTCAACCATCCCCCCTACAGTCCAGATCTGGCCCCTAGCGACTACTTTTTATTCCGCCAGCTCAAGGCTGCACTGCGTGTACGCCTGTTTGGGGGACGATGAGGATGTCCAGCTCGCCGTCCAGGAGTGGATTGAACAGCAGTCTGGAGATTTCTGGTTGTCGGGAATTCGAAGCCTCAGGGACAAGTGGCTTAAGTGCATTGAAGTCGAGGGTAGTTATATTGAAAAATAATAAAACACTTTTCCTCATATCTCGTTTCCTTATATCCGAATTGCAAAACTTATTGACCGCCCCTCGTAAGTTGTGGTGGTGCAGATGAACCAAGATGCAACCACAAGGTTTTAAACGGTAGAAAAGTCTCTCTGGCGATTAAAGCCTTAGTGGATGAATGGTAAGAGGAAAGTACCAGGAATTGGCCTGAGAGTGTGGTGGTGCCAGCTTTGGTGAATTAGCGTGAGAGTAGTACAGGAGGCCCCCAAAGACACCGGAAGATAAAAACAAAACACTGGCATCAGGACAGATGTAGACTGAAAGCCTTACCTTCAGGTATATCGCGAGACATGGAGTCTTCGTCAAGGATTTAACGGCCTATCTTTATTCGCTCTATTCCGTTTCTTCTCTGGATTACATTTTATTTCTCTCAATCCTAATTTCTCCATCTGTCCAATCACTCTTTCTCGCGAAGTATGAAAATGTGACATCAATAGTAATTGTGCTTAAGAAAAATAAAGCCAGCCTCATTTGGACCTGTCATTTTTATAGACAGCCTTCAGAACTTACATCGAGGAGATAGGAAGTCCTTTTCCTGACGTCTAGAACCTTGTTCTTTGTCACGATTCGAGTCATTTTGACGTCGATGGGGACGTTTTTTAAGCAAGTATCACACAGCCCCTTCGAACGCAGGCGCTACTCCTGTGAAATACTTGGGTAAGTAGATGTTAAAAGTGTTTAATGAATCATTTAAAAGCCGGACAGGACTTGATTGTCAAACCTCTACTAAAAGCTTTTATCTTTTCACTCCATCACTCTTCTTACCCACTTACCTTAGTCACCTTTCGATAACAGGCAGTTCTGAGGACGAGACCACAATTTAGTCTGTGGTATATTTTAGGTAGTTTTAGTGAATGGATTTTATTTTGAGATTTAAAGAGGCTGGTTTGTACTGACTACCATGATTCCATAAGACAACTGCTTCTAGGTTATTGTTAAATTTTTTTCATTTCACCATTTAGTGGTTTCTACAACCATTACGGAAAAGCTTAAAAGTGAACTTCCGTTTTTACCCCTAATTCATTAGTGAGACCCTAGTCCTCAGGATAGGGATACAACATGACATGTCACGACCGGATAATGAAATTCACATAAAGATAAGAAAGACGAGGGAAAGCGCATTGCTGTGTGTCCGTTGGAGTGGGGAGGAGAAAAGAAGAGCGGTAGTACTGAATGGTAGTAGTGTGATTTGTCACCGACCAGCGAACGTGGGAGCCCTTCGTCCCCCAAAGGGAGTGGAGCCTTGAAAACCCCTTCGAGTGGGGGGCGTAAAGGAAGATTGGTGGGCTGTGCGCGTGAAGCAAGGGAGGAAATGACAACACATCATTGGATATGTGCATGATGATTAATGTATATGGAGCTGTGTGCCTGCATGCGTTAGACTCGACGCTCCGCTTGATTGGCTGCTGCTACCTGTGAGCAGCGAATTTTTGCGTGTCCTCTCTCAATGGGACTCGAACCCGAGAACCAGGGGTGAAAATCAAACGCCTATCCACTACGCTAACGAGAGTCGCGCCAAACTGGTCAATATGGGCACACAACGGGGGGGGGAGGAATTGAATTTCCAGGGGGTTTAATAAGGGGATGAGGGCTGCCAGCAAGGACAAAATTACTCATTATTATCTCTAATTAATTTTTTGGCCCTACAGCTAAGCTACATAAATTGTAACCTGCAGCTAAGCGACATAAATTGTAGCCTACAGCTAAGCTACATAAATTGTAGCCTACAGCTGCATAAATTGTAACCTACAGCTAGGCTACATAATTGTAGCCTACAGCTAAGCTACATGAATTAGAGAAAGGAGTCGGGTCTCCTTCCTACACCGGACCATGACTTTGTGGTTCTGGTTTGCTTTAGTTGTTTTTACCACCTTTTTTGGTTTGGTGTTATTTTTATTTTGTGTTGCTTTTTTTATTAAAATAGAAACAATTTATGAATTGTAATTAAGGCGACTGTGCCCTTGGTGACGGTTGCCAGGTGGATGTTTTAGAAACAGAAAAAAACAGCTTTCCTATCAGGTCTGCCGGGATCAGGCCCCTAGAGGGGGTGCCTACCATTCAAATCCCCGAGGAGGAGAAATGGCCTCTGGATTCGCGCCACTACGACATGGCGTAAGTCCGCCACTTCGAGGCCAAGTGAGAGTCGAATATCGGCTGGCACTAGTCGAAAGCAGGTATTTGGTGGTGCCAAAAAATGAACAGAGACATCATGTCGGGTATAAATTGCCTGGCCAGGTGGTGTGCTTTTTATAACCTTTATACCCTAGGAGGTTGGGCAGGAGGAGCGCGCCCAACACGGTCTCCTGAAGATAAAGAGCTAAGGGGAAACGGAAGGAGACGAGCCTCTGCAGATCCTTCCAATTAGCCTTGAGTCCATCGTAATTCCATCGAGGGTAAATGCCCTCCTGGCCTAGTTCCAAGGATATGTGGGACACTCGTTGTAGTAAGACATTCATAGGAATGTCCGTAGCCTTCCTCGAGAGGGAACATAGGGGTCTGAGGGCCGTGGAAAGCGTTGAAGGTGTGGTTGCTTCGAAGTCTTACTAGAGGGGGTTAACCTCGGTGTACGGGCCCTCCTTTTCTCCTGCCTCGAAATATTTACCTAGCAGGAGCGCCCGACTCTCCAAGGCAACCCGTCCGGCCCTGGACAGGGGTATGGGATCCTAAGCTCCCTTTTGCTGCCCTCTTTCAGGGAGGGGGACAGACTTTATGAGTCCAAGTGATGGCCTCATTACCACCTTCCAGGTTTTTACCATCTCTGAGTTTAACGAGTCGATTGGTGCACACGGCAGCTTCTCTATTTGAGAAGGGGTCGCGGGGGACAGGAGTTAAGGGGGTGAGAGGGGTAGTTTTAGCCGGAATATGTATCGGGCTTGTATTGCGCAGGCTTTACCAATAGGTTTCCCTGGAGAGTTACGGGTCCACATGATGGTTCTAACTGGGTGTGGTAGCTACCTGCAAGGACCATGGGCAGAGGGCGCTTTCTTAACTTGGGAGGTATATGAGGAAGTCCCAGGTCGCGCAGGTCTCCACAGGACCAACTCCTTGGCCTCTCAAATGAAGATTGGTTTCACACCCTGGACGGCTAAGATCTGTTTCTTAAACAAATACAAGTCATTGCTTCGATGGATCAGGGTGCGGCTCGCCACAACACTTAGCCTTGCACAATAGAGCTTCATGGTATAAGGCCTAGGAGAAATTAGCTTATATTTCAAGTTGACTCCATTTTGCACGCCGACATGTTCTATTCCTATCGCCTAGACCAGTGGTCAGGGAACACGGGTAAATTACCCCAAATGGGTTAATTTAGAAAAATTGGGGGGTAATGGATGTGTTATGGATGTGGATGTGCTAAGTGAGGGAAGCGAATATTAGGTTGGAGAAAAAGAATGCATCGAGGAGCCTTTCTTCTATTTTTCGGTAAAATCTGGCACCATTTCTCTTAATTAAGTGGCATTTTGCCATGTTTTGAACTTACCTCTTTCAGGGTAGTTGATGAATAGTAGAGCTGATCAAGTGATATAATAATTATTTACATAAGGTGAGTTATGATACAATCTATAATATTTACGTTTCTGTATAGACTTTTGATATTAAAATTCAACAAAAGTTAAATATATAAGATTAGTTTAGACTTTAGGATATTTTAGTTTATTTTTAAGGCGCCTAATTATCCCATCAGCTGTATAGTTTCTCATTTCTTAGGGGTGACTATTATATTTTTCATTTATTTATTTATTTTTATTTTAATGAATTATTTTATATTAAAAGTAAATTTTAAACGACTTAACTCTACTTCAGAAGATTTCATGTAGTTTGATTTTATGTTATGTTATTTTAAAGTTTTAATTTAAACTCTTAAATTCGTCACTAAATATTTTTTTATTTTTCAAAAATAGAAGTCGAAAGACCTTAAAAAAGTGAGATTTGTCTTACATTTTCAGATGGCATAAGCAAGGAAAAGGACATATCAGGCAGAGTTCCTTAATTATGGCTTCACAGAAATAGATTACAAAGGACAAATGAAGCCTCAATGTGCCGTTTGTATGAAAGTACTGACTACCGAGTCTTTCAAAAAAAATCAACTGAAGAAACACTTGGACAAGGTTCATTCCCATCTCTCTTGCAAACCACGGGAATACTTTGAGAATCTGGAAAAAAACAGTCAAAAGACAGAGATTGGAAAATAACAAGAGTGCAACGTTTGACCAACGTTCAACAGCAATAGCTAGTTTTGAAGTGGCATGGTTGGTTGCTCGAAACAACAAACCACATACTATTGGTGAAGAGTTAATCAAACCTGCGGCTGTGAAAATGGTAGAAATAATGTGTAGGCAGAAAGTAGCTAAACAACTGAATAAAGTGTCTTTTCCTGCAAGAGTTATTAAAAAAGGAATTTCCATCTTAGCAGAAAATGTGAGAGAACAAGTGATTTCTTCAGATGTCAGTAGCAATTCGTAGCTGATGGTATACGTTCGATACAGGGGTTCTGATGAAATTGAAGAAGAAATAAAGCTATGTTCTCCTCTTGAGTTGAGAACTCATGGTATTGATGTGTTCAATAAGATTGATGTATACTTCAAATAACAGAGTGTTGATTTAAAATTGGAAGATTGTATTGCAGTATGAGTTGATGGAGCTCCTGCCATGCTTGGTCACGTCACTGGTTTTGTGGCTTTGGCCAAACAACAGGATGTTGTAATTAAGATTGTCAATGTTGTAAAAGGGCATGCACTAAACACGAGGATGTTTGGTGATTTATGTGAGGATAGAAAGGCTGAATATTCAACCCTTCTTTTCCATACGGAAGTGAGGTGCCTTTCACGTGGAAATGTCCTGAATAGAGTGTGGGCTCTTAAAACCGAACTTTAAATATTTCTGACTGATCAAAAACACACACTTGCAGAGAAGTTCACAAAATCAACCTGGCTAGCTCTTCTTGCATACTTAGCTGATATTTTGGGACATGTAAATGCGCTGAACAAGGAATTGCAAGGAAAGAAAATCAATTTCATCTTAGAAAGGAAAAAGATTTCAGCATTTGTATCAAAGCTTCAGTTTTGGAACCAAAAAGTAAATGCCAATAAGATTGCTGTCTTTCCAAACCTGGCAGAGTTTTTTGAAGAATGTGAAGCCTGCAGTTTTAGTGACGTGAAGGAATCAGTCACAAGGCACCTGACCAAACTTAGGAATAGGTTCTGTGACTACTTTCCAGAGCTTGATTCACATACTGTCAGATGGGTTGTAAATCCCTTCAAATGTGGACTGGCTGATTTGCCTGAAGAGCCTGAAGGATTGGCAGAAGAGTTTATTAAACTGCTTTCCAAAAGTGAAACAAGCATGAAATTTGAGACCAAGGATGACCTCTCAAGTTTTTGGATGTCAAAAGCTGCAAAGGCTTATAAAACTGCACATTTGGAAGCAACTAAAATGCTGCTACCTTTTGCAACAACCTACTTTTGCGAACAACGTTTTTCTACCCTTATAAATCTAGAAACTAAATACAGAAACCGGTTGGATCCTGAAGACAGCCTCAAAGTAGCAGTGACATCAAAATTCCCTGATATTAAAATTTTTCTATCAAAGATGAAACAGTATCATTTTTCCAAAGTCTGAGGGAGCTGATATATTCAAGTTTTCAATAGTTTTTCATTAGTTTTATTTGTGTACCATTCTCATGCCAGAAAGAGTAAACATTTTTCCCCAATAATAGTGGATTCAATAACATTTTCCTATTTTGTTTTCGTACGAATTTTAAATACATGATAGTGACATAGTCAATAATTTTGCTTGTGTGCCATGTAATGCTAAAAAGTGACTGTTTTATTTATTTATAAATATATAATTTCCTACAATTTTTTCTTGTGTGCTATTTCCATGCCAAAAAGACGGACTTTTATTTCCTAATGATAGATAAAATAAAAAATTAAACATTATCCCAATATAATTTTTTTTGTCTTTATTATACATGATTTTTATAAGTAAATTGGTTTGTCCCCCAGAGTACTTCAAAGTCAGGGGTAAATTCATTTTACTACGAATTCTTTTGGGGTAACACCCAAAAAGGTTACCCCACCCCTGGGCTAGACGGTGGTAATTGCAGCACTTCCGTGGCAATGACATGAATGCTATTATGTGATAGCAATAACAACCAAATTGCGCCGACGCAGGGAGCCTGCCACGGTCGAACGTGAAGAAGATTGTCGGGGTGGGTGTCAAGATCTCTCTCTCCCTGTTTCCACTTGACCACTTCCTGATCCACCAGCTGCTATGATGTCTTTTGAGGAATAGTCAACGAGATCCATCGCATTGACTGCTCCTTTCCTGAAGTTTATGTCACAGTACGGTGATATCTATATAGGCGAGCAAGCGAGTGGAAAAAGATATGTCACCCTGTGTAGTCCCATGGCGGGGGTTTTCATCTCCTTTTGTGTCATCGGGGGCCTTGTTACTCTGGGAAGATCTTGCCCCAGATCGAGCTTGGGGATGCCAGCCCCCAAGAAGGTCATATTACGCCGATCAAAGGACTGAAGGAGAGGGCGCAATGGAAACCACCACCTTATGCCCTTCTGTTGGGGTTCAGCCGATCCTGAAGCTTCTATCGGGAGCCGGCGTTCTGTTAGTATCGGTGAGCCAATACGAAATAAAAACTGACCGGCGAAGCGATTGTACAATAAAATCTCTCAAGGGTGACCGTCACTTCCGCATATTCTGCCTCGGATTTGGGGCATTTCAAGGACTACAACTCTGGGCGCGTTAGAGAGTCGTGTTCGCAAATATGCAAAGACTGAGGTTACCCAGAGGACCGTCGCTCCCCAAAGATCGCAGCTCCCAACTGAGCAGGCAGAAAGGCAGTTGCGACAGAGTGGATCCCTCACTAAGTCTTATTAGTAGTCTATAAGAGGGCAATGACCTTAAGATGTGCCGTGTGACAGGCCCAGAAAGGAGACTCTGAGCTCTTTAGTTGGCCTGACAGCAAACAAGGCAATAAAACCTGCCCGCCTTGAGCAGTAAAGCAGTATGCCCGCAAGAGCGGCTGCAGGCAAAAAAACTAAAAATCATAAAATTATGCAATGTTTCAAGATTACAATATAATTTAATTTTTATGCAGAATTTGTTATTTCGGCACTTTCAGTTCTATAATGATAACAAAGCATAAATATATAAGGGAATCATTAGTTATAAGTGAAAATCTCTATAAAAAAAACGCCCACAGGTGGCAAGAGTCCAGGACGTGAGGAGTCCTGGGCGTTGGGGCCCGATTAATGGGAAGATCAATTTTGCTCTAATAACCCTTCCCTGTGTGTAATGGGCTGACGAGCCCCTCTGTGCCAGGAAAACGTAAAGTATCGGGGTTGCGTTTCTGGGCATTTGCAGATATATCCACACATGACTGGGTAGTGATCACAATTTGGAAGTGGTGGCAAGACCTGAATGTCGAATTCTTATCTTCTTCTAAAGTAAAAATTAAATTATTAATGTTTCGAGATCTATAATATGTTGTTTTTTTAACCCATTCTGTTAGATCCAAAGAATTGAAACAATTAACAAATTTAGAATCAGTAGGAGACAATTTAGTTCATTTTCCTATTTGATTGTTGGCAGATTGAAGTCGCCCATTAAGATGTTATCCTTATTACAACAAAAATCCAGTAAAAAGTTTGTTAGGATAACATTTTCCAATGGTGAATATGGTGAATTTATTTTGTTTAACACAAAATTGGTATTTACATGTGCAAAATATATAAAAGTAAAGTTGGTATCTTGATTTGTATCTCGGTTACATCCCCTGACCTAAAGGGTCATCCTCAGGTGCTTTTGCCCTTCAAAGCGTGTGGTTGTGCCTTTTCTGGACTTCCTTAACTGCTAACTTAACCTTTTCTGTTAACTTCAATCCTGAACAGCGATAAGTAACACCTTTTTTAAATAACAAACCTGAAGCCCCCCCCATACTAAGAAGATCCACGACGGTCAGCTAAGCTGCCCCGGTTCACCCATGGTTTCGGTCTCGGGATTCCCGGAGGTTAGCTCCCAAGAGGAGTGGCAAACTCCATCACCTCACCGAAAAAATTAAAAAAAAAGTGTCTCACAGGAAAGCCTGGAAATAGACGATAGCGCTGACATATTTTTGTCACAACCTATTTCAAACTCCTTTTCCATCCTAACTAAACTTGACCAAACTATTCCATCACTAGAATCAGACCAATTTGATCTGAGCCCTATGTTACCCTCTTTCCCTAAAGACTCTCACTCACTTGTAAGTAAAAAGTCTAAATCAAATATCCCATTCAGCTCTCAGCCTTCAAAAGATAGGCCTAATGTCTATCTTAACAAAGAAGATATACCATCATATGTATCTTCTATTTTCCTCTCCGCTTCAGACTCAAGAATTCATTTGTCAAAATGCATACATGCAAGCAATTCTTTCAGCTAAAATAATCCACAACATTTGTAGCAAAGTAAAAAATATCGCCCACTGTCCATCAGGTAAACCTTTGATTGAAACTTCAAATCAGTCACAGCTTAGGGCTCTTCTAAAATTTAAAACCATCCCTGATGGTAAAGGAAATTCCATTCCAATTAACAGTGCCCTTGTTCTTAACTTAAACAAATCAAATGGATCAATTTATGCTCAAGAACTCCTTACCTGTACTAATGAGGAAATAGTTGAAGCACTGGCTAACTAAAATGTCTTGGCATGCAGAAGAATAACAAAAGGTAATGAAAGAATTCCAACTAGTATTTTAATATTAACTTTTGGAGGCAAGAATCTTCCCAAAAAGATTCTACTACTTGACTACAACAGTTATTAGCTATGAAATCGATGGGCATTGGCTGAATTCAGTTGAGGATGAGAATGTCTTAGGCGTAGTAGTAGATAGGTCACTGAAGTTTTCAAAGCAGTGTATTGAGGCAAAAAATAGAGCAAATAGGGTGGTAGGATAAATTATCAGGAATGTTAGCTACAAGAGTAAAGAGGTTATCCCTATACTCTATAACTCTTATGTTAGGTCAAATTTAGAGTACTGTATAGAAGCATGGTCACCAAATTTTAGACATGACATCAACATGCTAGAGTCAGTACAAAGGAAGGCAACTAAAATAATACCTTCCCTGAAGCACCTTGAATATGAAGATAGACAGGGTACTAAATATGTTCTCATTTAAGAGAAAATGTGTGAGGGGAGATATGATTGAGCTTTTTAAAATCTGTTATGGGATGGATAAGTTGGATTTTAGCAAGTTATTTCAGTTGGAAGGCAGTAATAGGACTAGGGGTGATCATTTAAAAATTGAAAAACAGAAGTGCAGGTTGGATGTTAGAAAATATTTTTTCACCAATAGAGTGGTAAATTACTGGAATCGTTTGCCATCTGAGACGGTAGACATTCCAGACTTGAATGTATTCAAACGCAGATTAGATCATTATATGGGGAGGGAGGGTTAACTTTGGGGGTATTCCGGACTCATTCCTGTGGATGCAGTTTTTTATTATTGTTTATTATGATTGATTGGATTTTGACGAGTCTTGATGATGATGCTTTTTGTTTTTGATACATTCCTGTGTATGGTTCGAATTGTATATTGTAGATGCATGATCGGACACAATCCTATGGATAAATTTTGTGGGTGGGTTTTGACAGATGCGGATAACCTTTGATAGGCCCTTGTGGCTTTTGTCATCCGTAAAATTATGTTATGTTATGTTATCTTCAGGTCATTGCCATCTTATCGATGACTAAAAACAACTTAGTGAGGGATCCACTCTGTCGCACCTGCCATTCTGTCTACTCATTTGGGAGCTGCGGTCTTTGGGGAGCGACCGGCCACTGGGTAACTTCTGATCGGTGCGGGCCACTGTACAGGTATCAACACCATTCGTTCACGCACCCAGGATGGAGACCTGAAAAGTCTGAAAACCCGAGGTGAGATTTCCCGGAGTGGCTGGACGTCGATTTGTGCCCACCAACAATCCTTTCTTTTTATTCTCACAAACTTTTGCTCTCATGTGTGTTCGCAATTTGTACAAAATTTTAAACAACGCTTCCGATAGCAAAACATCTGGTAGCTCCAACGCTGAATAGGAGATAGCTACCCCTGTGCTTTCTAATGGGCCCATCCAACCTTTTTATAACGAAAGAGGTTCTCCCCCTCTCCTATGTTTACGGGTTAGGCGTCTTTCCCCTTACCCCCTTCTTTAGAGGCACCCTTCGGACGACTCTATCTCTGTACCAGAGGCGGACCCTATTTTTCTTTCACACCGGCGCGCCAATAAATCAACACGCGAGTGGCCTAGAATCAACCGACAGGGCCACCCCCTTACAGGGACAAGAGTTGGCGGAGCTCGACGGACCGTCCCGCTTGTCTTCTGAAGACATGTGTCTTAAGGTTGTTGCGGGCCGTCGTGCCTGTCCCAATTTATGTTATCGACTCGCTATCCCCAATGACGTTTGTTATAGGCCATAGGCCTGGAAACCCCTCTGTTGAGATCCATGAAAGCTTGTGGGAGACTATTCCTGAAATGGAACTGGCCCCTGAGATTACCCTGCCCCAGTTGGTAAAATCTTCCAAGGAGGTGGACCAACATTCGGTAAGAGAAACTCCTGAGCCAAAGTGTGATGCTGTGCAGGAGGATCCTCCTGAGGGGGATGGACCTCCTCCCCAGGTTGGTGCCCACTTGTCAGCTATGGACTTCCCCATTTTGGGGAAGGACATGGATGAAGTTATCCCGTCCGGCCTTGGGCCGCTTCTGAGGGTGTAGTGAAGAGAGATCACTCTCAACAATTCTCTCCTTACATGTAAAACAGGACGAAGAAGAAGACCAAAAAATACGAGGAGTTCTTCTCCTTGCAGATGGGTTCCATGGACTGATGGGTCCCCTGTTGTTTTGGAAGATGACCAGGTTAAGATTCGCACTTCCCACTACGATGCCCCTTTTTCAAAAGGAGGATACATTATAACAAAGCTGTAGGTATGGTGAGTGGAGCCAAGGTGACGTCTGGTCCCTTATCTAACGGCTTTCCGGCGTCTTTGAGCACGCCAGTTTTAAGCTTTTCTTGAGTGATACTCCTATTGATGGAATCATAGTGTCCAAATGACAGGGGAAAGGGGGTTTTAAGTCTACTCTACCCTCTTCGTCACTTTCGATCGTGACAAGCTCCCTGAGTCGATGTGTGCCGGTTGGTATCGCTACCGCGTGAAGGAATTCGTGACACTACCATGAAGGTACTACTACTGCCTCCGCCCTCGGCTAAACGAATCGCTCCTGTAGACGCGCCAAGTCGGATCAACCTGAAGCGAGCCTTCCATGCTTCATCGAAGCAATATAGCTCGTAACTTGTCGAGAAGGAGGTTCAAGTTGTTCAGGCTGCGGACCCACTCTCTTTTCGCGGGACTAAGTACTTGGGACGGCTTATGCTTCAAAAATTAACTAGACACCTTTTGCTTCTGCCTCCCCCCCCCCCCGGCCTACGGGCACGGTCGCTGTAGCGCCCATTCAAGAGCCGCAACAAAAGAATAACAAACATAAACTCATCCAATATAATATTCGTGGCAAAGGAGCAAATCGGAGAGTGTTTCGCTCCCCAGTGGTAGACCAAGGCACTATCTGCGTGTGCCACCATGTTGGGACTCAACCACCACGAACACACTACCAGTCTTTACCTGTAGAGCTACTCCTGCACCCATTAAGGAGGGCTCCACTTACACCCAAAAATATACCCCTATGCTTTCCCATAGCCAAAATACGCCACTACAAATGACCACCATGATGCTCTATCCTGGAAAACGATACACAGTTGCCAATATATACCTCTGTCCATTGTACCACTCCCAATAGATAGTTTTCAAAACCTAAGCTACATACACCCTGTTCCATTTATCAGGCGAAGACTTTAATAGTATTCCTCCTGAATGAGGGATACTAGAAGCAACACCTGAAGAAACGAACTCTCCACTCTAATCCACGATCTTCAACTCGCCATTTTGAATCTTGGGGGTAAGGAATGCTCAGTGCCCATCTCGGGTATTCCTCGCTGGCGCTTGGATACAACGGATTGGCCCAAATTTCAAACCAAACAGATTTGAAAACCATTCAAGCTACAGATATTGTGGATATTAATGATGCAATGGATTTTTTCGAAACCACCCTACACCGAACCAGATAGAAGCATGGCTAAACGTTTTGAGACTACTATATTTTTCCATATAAGAAAATTAATAGAACTAATCAAACATTTCATTTTGTTTTACCACGTTTGTATACTAATTTGAAGGTTAAATAAAAAAAATCAAGTGCCCAAATCCATTATATTAATAAATACAGTCAATTGATGCGCGCAATCAATATTTACAATGATATCCGTTGTTCTTCAGGACTGCTTCAGTTCGTTTTGGCGTTCTGGAGACCAGGAGACCAAATTTGTGATGATATCTTGACTGATATTGATCCCCTTTGGTTCACTACTCTCCCACAAATGCTCACAATTGGATGGCTTTTCTTTATCAAGAGCCAATTTGATTATCCCCCCTCAAATTCCCTATCAGGTTCAAATCTGGCTCCTTCCAGGACAAAGGTCATAAATGTTCGATGTTATTTTTAGCAAAGAAATTTGTTATTGCTTTTGTTTTGTGACAAGGTGCGCCATCATGCTGAAAATTATAGGTATCATTCACAAAGTGGACCTGAACTGTTAGCAAAGGCGCTGATTAAGCACGTTTTGTATAATTTGAGTTCATGGCAGTGTTTCTAGGCAAAAATGTTAGTTCTACAGTCGCTTTAGAATTAGAAGCGGCCCCATTCATCGAGAGTGTCTATATATTTCACCATGGGCACGACGCAAGACTCGGGGAAACGCTCTTCATTCTCCATTTATCTTTCTAACGAGGGGTCTTCCAGAAGCTCAAAACAAGTTGGAAGGAGCTTCAACAGAGAATATCACTTTGCCCCAGTCTTTAACAGTCCATTCATTATATTTCTAACAAAAGTGGAGCCGATCCACAAAGTTCTTCTTGGTGAAATGAGGCTTCTTTGTTGCTCTTCTCGACTTGAGAGCTTTTTCTAAAAGTCTCCGCCTCACTGAGCGCGCTGAAGCATTCACATCTACCTCTTTCTAATCCTGAGCAAGCTCGGCATTGGAGGCAACCAGATCGTTGAGCTGCGACCTTAACAGGAGGCGATCTTGGCGTTCATTAGAAAGTTCCTGGGCGTCCAGAACACTTCTTCACAGTAGTGTTACCAAACTATTTAAAGTTATTAATGGTCCTAAAGATGGTACTTCTTGATGGAATACACTTAGCAACTATCTTTGTGAATTTGAAACCTCTTTGATGCAGAGCAACAATGGTTGCACGCTTTTCTTTGGAAAGAACCATTTCTGGAATTGAAAAAGATTCGAACATTTACTTTTTGCACAAAAATTATTACGAAATAGATTATAATTACAAAACACCATTCATTTAATCCCTATTTGTTATCATTTTACCCTTTTAATCGAATAGCAAAAATCGAGGGACTGAAACTCACTTCCTACAAGAACAGAACCAGAGCGCGCTTATGGATTCAGCGAAAGAATGTACCTTTTTTCTTATTATTTTTGAAATAATGAATTTTTAATAAACTATCGATAATTTAAATATTAGAATAATTATTTCTATCACAAAAAATTTTAAAACGAATGAAAAAAATACAAATATATAAATTATTAGTCTCAATACTGTTGGTGATGACCATACGATTCCACTCCTCTGGACCCCGGGCAGCCCCGCCGTTGGTCAGCGTCTTGATAGAACTGGGAGTGCTCAGCCACGCTTAAAATCAAAAGGCCAACCTTTAGAGTCCACAAGTGCTTGCCTATTACCACAACAAAAATATAATTCAATAAAAAGTGCGAACTACCAACGTCTCGTCAAAGAGACCTGCCGTAACTCGTGGAGGGCTTATGCCTTCTCATTAGAGTCCCGAATACCCATCAACCGCACGTGGAACAAAATCAGAGGCTTACTAGAAAAATCGACACTATGTTCAGATATAGACATCATATTGGATTCCGTTGACGTGGCGAACATGATAAGAGAACTCTTCCACCGAAATATGAAGTAGAGCGAGCAAAATAAACAAGTTTTCTAAATACCGATCGGTAAAGGAACCCATCACTTCAACTTTCATCTTCCGAGAACACAAAGCTTACAACGAAAACTTTGCGATGAAAGAGCTCGACAAAGCCCTCTCATCTTGCGGCTACACCGCCCTAGTTAGGTCTGAACAACATCCCATAGGCAATGTTGTGCCACCTGGGTGAAGTAGGAAGACGATTTGTCCTAGATATTTCAATAGAATATGGTAAGAAGACGTCAGAGCCATTGCCTTCCAAAAACCTGGTAAAGATCCATCCATTCCAAGGGAACTATCGTCCAATCACCTTGTCATCTTACATCAGAAAGATCTTGGTAAATATTATATAGTTCCTCGAAACTGAGTCCCATTTATCTCCATTGCAATATGGATTCGGGAGGCTGCACTCGGATACGGATGCTTCCATTCACCTAGAATCTGAGGTATGCAATGCTTTCGCCTGAAAACTTCACCTCTTAACCATCTATGCTCGGAAAAGGCTTACGACACATCGTGGCACTATGTCATCCTACAAACCCTCTACAACCTAGATGTTCGTGAACACCTGCCAAAGCTCATTATGATAGGGACCCCCACCCGGCACTTTTGCAATATGTGTTTTACTAATATATATTTTAACTTGTTGTCGACCTTGCGTAATCACCCCACCATTCACTCCATTTCATCAACCCAACATCGGATTTTAATCTTTTAAAAAATATTATCTAATCATTCTAAATCCTCAGATCGGACAGGCTGCCTGAATCAAAAAGCGCAGAAAGCCCCATCCGCCGTTCGGTCTAATCGTGGCCCACGAGACAGCGACCCATGGCTATTTTGATCTCATCCTAATCCTCAAAGTAGCCTTCCGTTCAGTCTAAGCGAAGATTTTCTTCCCATCGTTTTTATTATAATGAACTCGTGCCTTATTTCTGGGGCGGGCGATTGAAGTCAAATGCAGCGCTGCCAATTTGTATAATGACTGAAATTCAGTAGGGTTTTTTTTTCTTTTTTTTTCAATTTCAGGGCGTTCATCTGCTGGTTATCGAAAAAAAAAGACATTCAGTAATGGGGATTTTTTTTAAAAGGTCTATTTGTTTTCATGATGAAAATGTGTCGCTCATTACAATCCGAGCAAATAGGTAAAAAGGTTAAATTGTTAATTACTTTAGATTCGTATATTTTGCAGGAAAATATCATACGAGTCTGTAATATAAAAAAAATAAATTAGGAAGTAGTGAACTAAAAGTGAACTCTGTAGGTACCCTTAGATATATCCATTTATTTATACAAGGTCTCTTGGGTAATTAATTAACAATTTTCTCTTTTTTCATTATCATAAATTATAATCAGTTGTATTTTATAAACGAATTATAAATTTACTCACATATCGCCTATTATTTTCCTGAATTTTTATGCATAGTAATGCAATAATTATAACATTAAGAATCAAACACGACAAGTGAGGACAATATTCAGTAGAATATTTAATTTGTTTTTTTACCATTAAAAACGAAACGCTTCTTATGTGCTTTTTATGTGAACAAGTTTTTATTGATGATATAAAAAATCCATTAAATATGAAAAGCACATTGAAATGTTTCACTCCAATAAGAAAAGTAATGAATGATCTTGCCCTTTTAGATATTTAGACAAAAAAAAGAAAACAAATGAGAGATATTTCTCTTTTTTTTAAGCCCCTTTACAGGCTGATAACGAAAGAAGGCTGAGAGCATCCTACAATTGTTATTCAGTGTACCAAAGAAAGGAAGACCTCAAATAATTCCCTAGGAAAGCATAGTGTTGCAATTAAATAAGTTATTAAAACTGACGAATAAAGATTCTTGTAGTATTCCGAAATGAATGACTTTATAGAAAAAAAAATCTGATATCTGAACTTCAACATTGAAAATTCTGCAGCCAACTTTTGATGAATCCACTTTGGAAAGTGAAAATATTTTGATGACATGTGGGATACGGTGCCGTTCAAAGAGATCAGAAGGCAGGTATTTCTTTTTCAATATCTTCTCTAACATTTGCCAAAGAAAATTCAAGGCTTCCAAAATTGGCGTACGATAACTTAAAGGTATAAACTACGTATGAGCAAAGGTTATGCAAACTTGGCTGAATAAAACGAAAATTATCCACAGATAAGCAATTTACTAGAAAAATTGAAGCGTCCAAAATGCTCTGAACTAATTTTAGTTAGATCTTGTGTACGATAGCTATTTCTATCTTGCCCACTGGCGTTCAAGTAACACACCTAAGAAATCAGTTACGCGTCTCTCTTTCCTCGAACTGATCGTAAAGCTGTGCCACAAAAATGGTGTGTAAATTGGAGCCATCGTGGAGACTGTCAAACGCTCCAAATGTGTAGTCTATAATATTCTGTCAACCTTTGAGAAAAATAGGTTAAATAAGGCTGGTAAATCAACCGGTAGGCCAAGGAAGACCTAAAAGATGCAAGGGCAAGCTATTACCCAAATTGTATTGAACAGTCCGAAGAACAAAAAGGCTCATATTGTATACGGCACTGTGCACGTTATATTGAAGGATGACCAATGGAGCCAAGTCTACTTCAGTGACAAATCTAATTTCAATTAAATCGAGTCCATGACAGGAGGTTCGTTCGTCGCAGAAAAGACAAAAGATTATTTGTCAATTGAACAAAAATGAGTGCGAACTTTGGCGGAGGAAGTGACATGGTCTGAGGTGTGATTTCGATAGAAGACACTGAACCATTTGTACGCTTGCGGGGCACAGTAAATACACAAGTATACAAGGAATTACTGTGGGAGCACGCTCTGTTCCATCGGCGAGCCACCGAAGCCCAACTCGGGAAATTTCTTAAGATGAATGGAGCAAGACTATTGCGAAAGACTGTCAACCACTGGCTCGCTCTTGTAGCAGGAGATATAAGGCATCATCGAGAATAAAGACCTCAGCAGAAAATGCTAATATTTCCACTGATAATTTAATCGTTATATTCCAATAGAAACTAACAGAAAACTAGAAAATATCCTTAATCAGCTAGAAAAGTCTTCAGGAGCGACACCCTTACGACTAGCGGATTAAGGAATTCATATTATTACCTTACCTGACTGCATTGAATGGAGTGAAGAGCCGTGAGAACATTTGATATTTTATCGTTTTCTGTTAAAGTTTCAAACGCCAACCCGTAAAAAAGGCTTCTTGAAGTTTATATTTTTTAAGAGAAATGTTTGGTAGAGCCTTCTTCAGTAGTGCCATCCATACGACTGGGCTACCATCCATTTCTGGTGGTAGATCGTCAACCATGGGTTTTTCTCTCTGCTGTCGCCTCGTAGTCGAATCTTGATTCTTCTAGCTCATGGCCGTTTCGGACCTTTTCCACCATCCTTCTGCTGATGTTGAGGAAGTCTGAAATCACCTTGTTTGTCCTTCCGGCGCGGATTCAAAGGAGACTCCATGCCTCTTCTATAAATTAGAGGGTTAAAAATTTCTAGAGTCAATTATTCTGCAAAATAATAAAACAAAAATGATTATCGCTTTTAAGAAGACAAAGCCTGACAACGAAAGCAATATATATATATATATATATATATATATATATATATATATATATATATATATATATATATATATATATATATTAATTTATATAGGGTTCGAACGGTATTCGTTCACACTTTACGCATATTTTTTTTGCCTTCCTTGTCAGTCTTTGACTTTTTAAAAACGATAACCGCGATCGACCGTGAAGATTTTTTCATCAGAAAATATGACAATTCCATTGCAATGACTCTTCAAGTCGTTAAGAAGGTAACGACAGTGCTTCCCACGTTGTTCTCGCATACGGTCGGTGAGCAGAGAGAGACCTTTCCAAGGACCTCAAGCTCTTACCGATCTTCCCCTTGACGGCCCTGGACACCGTGCCACCGAGATGTTCTTCTTCGCGATTGCAGTCATTTCGAACTTCGGAGCACTTTCGAAAGCCTTTCTCACAGCAAAACTGTTGAAAACTTGAGGTCTGACTGAACGATGTCGATTTTTTTAGGTATTCACCATTCTTGATCCTCTAAGCGACTCTGTGGACGGTTGTCCGACTGACGTTGAGCCGCCTGGCGATGTCGGGCTTGTTGTGGCCCTCGCGCAGGAGAGCCGAGATCTCAATTATTTTCACTACCATCGCGACACACTTGGCACGTTCTGGAAAAATAGATCTTTAATTTTGTTTGACAGAACTTTTTCTATAACACACGTAAACCTTTCGAAAGACCCCCGCCTCCCCTCCGAGTGTAACAGAACTTCTACAACATCCATTATATATATATATATATATATATATATATATATATATATTAAAGCCAGAACCAGTATTTGGAACATATATAATTTGGAACGTTTCGAACATTAGCTATGTTCATCTTTAGCCTATAATGGACAATAATGAGGTGCAATTATCCAAATGATTCCTTATTGCAGAAAATTTCAGTTTAGCAATGGACCTGTCTGTATAGTGGGAAACCACCTTATGTTTGCAGATCCTCAGCTTAAATTGTAGCGTAGTTTTACCTGCGTAACTAGTTTGGCAACTCGCACAGATAAATTGATTGATAAACAAGTGAGGACCTGAGCAGCAAGGTTAGTTTCTCCTTATGAGACAACTAGGTTTTAAGAGAGATAGTATTAATTGGTATACAGTAGAATTTGATTTGTGGATAAACTTTAGATAATAATTGTTGTAAGTCTAAGATGAGTTTGTTGGTCAGCGAGCCTATGTAGGGTAATTTGAGATACATTTTCTGTTTTGCTACATTAGATTTGACGAGAAAAATCACGTGTATTTTATTTAGGAAACTTTTAATCAATTTGTAGAATAATGATGCTGGGAATAAATGAAATTTACAAAATTGTTTGAGATAAGGCATCTCTTTATGAAAATAGTTCCAGTCAGAGCATATTCTGAAAGCAAGGTTTATTCTGCAGCTTACAGATGATATTTTGAAGCAGTTTGATAAACACGAGAAATAATTAGTGTCAAGCAGAGTGGATGTTGGTTTTCTATATACTGAAGTGTAAATTTTCTTGTCTGACCGGGTAATCTTAATGTCCAAAAATGAAAGAGAGTTATTAGTTTCATGCTCCAGTGTAAATTTGATGTTATGATGCTGGGAATTGATTTAGTTTTGAAACTGGGAGGTATGATTCTTGTTTTTAAAGAGAACGAAGCAATCTTCAATGTATTTTTTATAGAGTATAGGTTTGAACTGTTGTAGACAATTGGACATCCAGTCCTGTTCTAGTTTACACAGAAAGATATTTGCAAACGATGGACACAGAGATGAGCCCATTGCTAACTCATCCCTTTGTTTATAAAAGCTATTGTTAAATATAAATATTGTATCTTCAACGGCCATTTTAATAAGCCTATAAAAATCAGGTTTATTGAGACCAAGAACTGTGCAATCGGTGTTAAAAAGTGAATCACATATAAAGTTTCAAGAACAGGGATGTTGGTGAATAGTGATGCAACATCGAAACTAGTTATGAAATACTGGGAAAATCTAGAAGAATTAATTAAATTACGAACTCAAAAGAATCCTGTATAGTAAACTCATTTTTACTATACAGGATTCTTTTGAGTTCGTAGATTTAATTAATTCCTCTAGAATTCCCCATTTGTTTTTATAATTTTGCAGTGATTTTCTTTGTAATTTTTGCATTGTCCTCTCGGTAATTTTTTGGGGGGCATTGTTTTCTCGAAAATTTACTAGACTCAATATTTATTCATTATTACATTGTCGCATTATTTTCTCTTAAATTCATCAAACTTTAAACTTATTGTCAGTCATTAATACATATATCTCTTTATGCATTCTAAGCTTGCTTGTTTTCATATTGCTTTACTCCATTATAGGCTGAAGATGAACATAGCTATGTTCGAAACTTTCCAAATTATATATGTTCCGAATACTGGTTCTGGCTTTAACCTACATACTAAAATCGAGGTTTCCGAAGGATGTCCCAATTTCTACATTTATATATATACATATATGGTCAGGTGGACACGGATCATACTGCTAGTGGTTTTGGGGTCATCAAAACTAAAGTTTTAAAGTTAGCAGAAACCCAAAGTGCCCAACAGGTAGCTCATATAAATACCTTTATTTTCTACATAAAGAAAGATCTTTGAAATATGTTTACCAGTTCAGATTATGGTGTCATGTTTGAAAAAAGTGAAATTAAAGGATCCACTAAGACTGAATGCTACACAAATGTTATAAAAAGACATATAATATCAAAAAATGTTTAGAATTTTTATTTTACAACATCTTGCATAGGTATCAAAATAATATAAAAATAATAAATTTCTTAATTTTATAGAACACTTTTGAGCAAGTAATGCACAGCCCTCATTGTTTATCATTGCATAAATATATTAAAAACGTCATTAGGCAATGTAAAATCTACATCATATTGCAATAATGCAACTGGAAAATTAAAAAAATGAATTTACAGAGTCGGCATGAATTTCAATTTTTTCAAAAATATTTAAAAAATATAAACACTTATCCTATTACTTAATACACTTAGCAAAGCACTGTATATAGTTAAATCTGGCATCTAACGTAAAATAATGTTAGATAATAACACAAATAACAACATTTAACACTGATAAAAATAGTTAAATTTGCACTTTGATATCTTGTATTTTTATTAATGTTTTGGTCGCTTTTTTTACATAAAAAATGTTACGTGATCAACACACAGTAGTTTTAAAAAGAAATCTTCATTAGTATAATTTTCACGAATTTCCAAATTTTGTACGGACCGTGTATTACGCGCCATTTTATGTAAACTGTAAACACAGAAATCCCTACGCTGGTCAGTGTCATGAAATTACACTCATTTTCCTTCACAATGATCATATTTACCATGGAAACCATAACCAGCGAAATCGCGCAATATTCACGAACACTGTGGTCTTAGAGACCAGTCGTAAAAGTTACATCAGACACGTAAAATATCAAAAAACTTACCTAGCAAACAAAAGAAAGACCTAAGTCAGTTTTTTTTTACATCTCAAAACTAAGATGCGGAGTTAAACTTACCCCAATGAATTGATGAGCGGTGCTTAGTGACTTCACGATTAATGATACTGTTTGTGTGAACACCCTTTACGTATGTTTTTCGGTGTGTGTTTAAAGGTGGATTAAGGAGTTCTTGTTTCTGTTCCTATTTGGGGGCATCTAAAAAAAATATTTTTATGGTCTTGCATTATATACGCTTTGGAGGAGGGATCTGTCCCAGATGTGTTCTACTGAAGGGAGAAGTTCCAGTGTTTGTGTAAGCATCCTAATGCTGTAAAGTTGAGTGCAAGATGACGCCAGAGAATGTAACTCATCCTATGAACGCTACAATGCTACAAACACCACTCCTTCTGGTGAGGGAAAAAGGCATGTGAAGAAGACTATGAAGAGAATTATCATTATAGGTTTGTATGTGCTGAATGGATGAAATCATGTCCCTTCCAATGGCCCAATCAATTAGTTACCTTGAAACATAAACCAATCTGAATAGTTATTGAAACAAAATGAAAACGCAATATGGCGATGATGGCAAATAATATACGTTATTTTTCCTACTACATCAAAGATGCTAAATTAATAAATAAAATAATTGAAATAGAAACCAATGGAGGGAAAAATAATAATTAAATGTTAGCTATATAATGCAATTCATGGCATAAACCAAATAATAACCAACAAAGGTATAGAAAAAGCTGACCATTGAAGTCATAAAGTAATAATAATCATATTATACATATTATAGCAATAATAAAGGAGATGTATACAGTGCATGTAAATTAATTCCTCAAAATACTTTCAAGTTTCTTAAATATATCAACGTATCTTTTGTGGGACAAGGCAATGAAATTTAATGTAACAATTTAGTTACAATCGTGACAGACTAATTATAATGTAGATTTTAATATAAGTGTTAGGATGTATTTTAACATGTTGGCTTCTAAGTTCCATCGGAGTGGCTGCGTCGGTTGTATATGAGGAATTTGTATGTTTGATTGTATGTGAGCGTTATCTGTGTTAGATTGCTTGTTGTTTTCCAGTTTTGTGTCTTCATATTTCATACGTGAATAAGAAACTTGTAGTTATCAGGTAACGATTGACCAATTCTCATTACTTTCCTCTGCCAATAACCCACACGACTTGCGCATGCTTGATCATTATACATTTGTTCGCAAATAGGCTCCCTTTGAGCTATCTTTCACACATTCCACTACCCCTAACTTTCCCCCTCGGCACACTCCTCACAAACTAATGCTCTCGTTGACTTCCCCTAACTTGATCTCTTGGCACACCCTACAGCCCTCCCGATAAATCCATGCCCTCGTTGATTGTTGCTTCTTAGAAAATAATGAAATTGGTTCTTGTAAAATTCCGCCAAAACAAAATATATTCCTACAAACACCTACTAAACATTGTTCGAATTGAGTTAGATCTAAGAAGAGCACGGCCTTCTTTTTACATCGTTGCCAGAAAGGACATTACATGTAGTTCTTAGGGTGAAACGTGTTAAACGCGGGGAAGGCGCCAACACTACATGCAACTTAGAGCACGATGACCTTACGCTACATGGAACTCAGAGCACGATGACCTTACACTACATGCAACTTAGAGCACGATGACCTTACGCTACATGGAACTCAGAGCACGATGACCTTACACTACATGCAACTTAGAGCACGATGATCTTACGCTACATGGAACTCAGAGCACGATGACCTTACGCTACATGGAACTCAGAGCATGATGACCTTATGCTACATGGAACTCAGAGTACGATGACCTTACGCTACATGGAACTCAGAGCACGATGACCTTACGCTACATGGAACTCAGAGCATGATGACCTTATGCTACATGGAACTCAGAGTACGATGACCTTACGCTACATGGAACTCAGAGCACGATGACCTTACGCTACATGGAACTCAGAGCACGATGACCTTACGCTACATGGAACTCAGAGCATGATGACCTTATGCTACATGGAACTCAGAGTACGATGACCTTACGCTACATGGAACTCAGAGCATGATGACCTTATGCTACATGGAACTCAGAGTACGATGACCTTACGCTACATGGAACTCAGAGCATGATGACCTTATGCTACATGGAACTCAGAGTACGATGACCTTACGCTACATGGAACTCAGAGCATGATGACCTTATGCTACATGGAACTCAGAGCACGATGACCTTACGCTACATGGAACTCAGAGCATGATGACCTTATGCTACATGGAACTCAGAGCACGATGACCTTACGCTACATAGAACTCAGAGCACGATGACCTTACGCTACATGGAACTCAGAGCACGATGACCTTACGCTACATGGAACTCAGAGCCTGATGACCTTATGCTACATGGAACTCAGAGTACGATGACCTTACGCTACATGGAACTCAGAGCACGATGACCTTATGCTACATGGAACTCAGAGCACGATGACCTTACGCTACATGGAACTCAGAGCACGATGACCTTATGCTACATGGAACTCAGAGTACGATGACCTTACGCTACATGGAACTCAGAGCATGATGACCTTATGCTACATGGAACTCAGAGTACGATGACCTTACGCTACATGGAACTCAGAGCATGATGACCTTATGCTACATGGAACTCAGAGTACGATGACCTTACGCTACATGGAACTCAGAGTACGATGACCTTATGCTACATGGAACTCAGAGTACGATGACCTTACGCTACATGGAACTCAGAGCATGATGACCTTACGCTACATGGAACTCAGAGCTTGATGACCTTACGCTACATGGAACTCAGAGCATGATGACCTTATGCTACATGGAACTCAGAGTACGATGACCTTACGCTACATGGAACTCAGAGCATGATGACCTTATGCTACATGGAACTCAGAGCACGATGACCTTACGCTACATGGAACTCAGAGCATGATGACCTTATGCTACATGGAACTCAGAGTACGATGACCTTACGCTACATGGAACTCAGAGCACGATGACCTTACACTACATGGAACTCAGGGCATGATGACCTTACGCTACATGGAACTCAGAGCATGATGACCTTATGCTACATGGAACTCAGAGTACGATGACCTTACGCTACATGGAACTCAGAGCACGATGACCTTATGCTACATGGAACTCAGAGTACGATGACCTTACGCTACATGGAACTCAGAGCATGATGACCTTTTGCTACATGGAACTCAGAGCACGATGACCTTACGCTACATGGAACTCAGAGCATGATGACCTTATGCTACATGGAACTCAGAGTACGATGACCTTACGCTACATGGAACTCAGAGCACGATGACCTTATGCTACATGGAACTCAGAGTACGATGACCTTACGCTACATGGAACTCAGAGCATGATGACCTTATGCTACATGGAACTCAGAGTACGATGACCTTGTAGCGGGCCGAAAATAGATCTCTAATCCCAATCGATAATCGATCCAACCCGCTTCCTACACTGTCCGGACGTGAGAAATCGAGGGAGAATAAAACGGATTGTATATACAGTCCCTTTACTTACAAAAATACAATGATAGCTACAGTTTATATTTACAAAAATTTTATATTTTACTAGGGAAGTGTGCACACTTCAAAATGAGGCTAAATTCCCAAATAAAAATAATGATACCAAACGAGAAGCGTATAACGGGCGGATACAACAATTTACGTAAATTCTAGACAAAACAAAAAACACAACCACAACCGAACGAAAAGGGGACACGCGCTATGTCTTGCTGGAGGTGGGCGGTAGTTGGCTAACTAGAAGGAGGCAGGATTGTCAACGAAGGCAGGTATGGCGGTTCAGGTGGATAGAGACACGAAAGCCCTCCTCTCAGGGCTGGGTGGAGCACTCCTCTATAGAACCCCTCTTGCTTCCAGTCTGCACTTCCACTCTCTCTGAAGAAGAGATATATCCTCCTTCAGTGATCCATCCATTTATACATGGATGGCGAAACCAATAATTGGGCATTACCCGAAAATACATTGACTAGCTTACCTCTTTCCAGAATAACGCTTCGTTAAAGTTCAATTTAAACAAGGAAATATCTTTTAGAGTGATATCTTAAAATTAGCTTTTATCTTTCCAGAATAACGCCTGGAAAGAAAGAAAAACATGGTAATCATTTTATACATGAATTTAACAAAAATAAAACAAACCCATTCCCATTCACACACATTCTTACAGAGGGAGGGAGAGGGTACTGAGAAAAGGGGTGGGAGAATGGCCCTTTTACACACACTCACATTCGCCCCACCACACCCCTCCTTCCTTAAGCCATTCGACCAGCCACTCACTAAACCCTTTCAATCACTCTTCACGGTACCACTTGTGCTCAATCGCACCCTTCTGCACCCATTCACACTCGTCTACTGGTCCCTGGCTACGCGTAGCAATTAGTCGGGGTTGTTCGTCAGTCGTCCTGTCAGTCTCATCATCACTATTTATCATCTCATCAACCATACTCTTAGCCCTCATTACCAGTTCTCCCATCTCACGACAGAATTCTTTCATACTCTTCCGTTCAGAACTCTCACTCTTCATACCCCCATTCATCAGCTCCTCATTCACAGCTCTCATCCAACTCAAGGTACATTCTTGCGAAACAGACAGGTCACTCACATCCCCTGTATTCTCAACAGGCATACCAGAAACCCCTTCAACTGGTTCCCACCAGAAACCTGAAAAATCAGCCACTTCATCATTCACTACATCAAACTCACCCCTACTATTACCATTCATAAAACCCGAAAAATCAGCCACACTAGGTTCATTCTGCCCAAACACACTATCATTCATACTGTTCCCAAAACCAGAAAAATCAGGCACAGGCAGCTCACTCACTCGTCTACTTATACCAGCCAAATCACTCACCTGTTTACGCAAAAACTCAATCTCCCTTTCAAGATCCCCCATACCAGAAACACTCTGCTCAGACTTACTTTCATTCGTACTTGCATTCTTCCTTTCACCCTTCTTTGTACGCTTTCTACTCCTCGAGACTAAGACTAGCTCTTTCCCAGACAGATCCATACTATCACATTCAATCTCATCATCATGCACTTTACCTCTCTCTCTACACAGTCCATACACTGGATGGCTCACCAGGTAGTCAGGAGGTTCTCTCCATCTCCTTAACTGACTCTGATGAGCCCGCACTCTCTCAGTCATGCCGTCATTCAAACTCTCCAAAACATACGTCACTCCATTTTCCCAAACCCTCACAACTCTATAAGGTCCATCAAACTTCTCACTCATCTTTGACACATTCAACCTACCCTTCACTTCTTTCACCTTCAATACTTTTGCACCTAATTCAAATGAACGGAACCTTTCATGCGCCTCACGCCATACACTCTGCTCACTTTCACTCAAACGAAACCTATCTTTCACTCGCCTTTCAAAATTCATCACAAACTGACATGGGGACATTCCAGTTGCACTATGCACAGTTGAATTATACGCCCACAACACTCTCCCCAGACACACATCCCAGTCATTCACTGTCGTACTCATCATTCTCAACATCTCACACAAGGTTCTTATAGTCCGTTCAGCCAATCCATTTGAAGACGGTACATACGGAGTTGTTCTCACATGCTCCACACCATTCTCTCTCAACATTTGCTCAAACACTTCCCCTACAAATTCAGGCCCATTATCACTCAGACATCTTCTAGGCTTCCATACACACATAGGAAAAAAACAACTGCTCAACCACACGCGCAACAGTCACACTCCTTTTATCTCTCACAGGCGCTGCATACCCAAACTTACTTTTATGGTCAACCATCACAACCATACCAACATTCCCAGCACTCGTACGCGGCAAAGACACACAATCAATCACTACCAATTCAAACGGTTCTTTCGCATCAACTTTCAACATCGGTGGTTTCACTTGCACACCTTGCACCTTTCGCTTCTGACACCTTTCACACGTAGTTGCAACATCATTCACAACAGTTCTCAGAAACGGGTGGAACACATGCTCCTTCATACACTCCCACAGCTTAAACTTACCCATATGCCCATAATTATCATGCACAACCTTCACCAGACCAATCATACCAACTAAGGACATCACAGGTACATACATATCATCACCACCCTTCACATGCCTCACAAAATATACAACATCCATACAAACAACAAAATCCTTAGCATACCTTTTAAAATCACTTAAACACTCTGGCCATTCATTCAAATCAACACGCATCATTACACACCTCTTCAACTCACTAACAAAAGGACACATCTCTTGCATCTCTAGAATATCATCATCACTTAAAATCTCATTCTCATCATCCATGACCAACTCAATCATACCGCAAAACTTGACAACATTCTTTGCACACTCATTCAACCTCATCACCTCACATTCACCTTTCATAAGACGATCCTTATCAGCATCCAAAGACAAATCATTCAATCTCATAAAGTCTACACCAAGCAAGAAACAACAAGGCATTTGCTCACCTTTCAGAATCACAAAGTCATGCTTCACATTCACACCATTACCCAAACTCACTTTCAGACTAACCAGTTCCCATGCCACTATCATGCCATTCCCTAATCCACTTATCCGTAACTTCACAGGTTTATGCTCGCAACATCTAAACTCTTCATACTTACTCAGAATATTCTCATTCACTAAAGACACCTGCGCTCCAGTATCAATCAAACCACAGAACAACCTTTCACCAACTTTCACTCTCGCTTCCATCATATCAGGTCCACCATGTTCACAATACACCGAAGGAACAAGCACGCCAACATCAGCACTTATATCCACACTGTCATTAACTCCCATATCATCACTCACCACACGCTCATCTTCATCCAGACAATCATTCTTCTCTCTTATATATGAACACTTTTCAATCACCCAATTGTAGTGCACACCGCTCAAACATTGCAGATGTACCACATTAGGATTCAAACCCTTCATCTTCTCATCCTTGTACACAATCGGCCTTTCACCACCAAAGTGCACATATACAATCACTCCATACAAACGACTCACTACAATCAACACTTCCTGAAATGGCGGGACCCCTTGCATACACATCGCTCTCAATTCTTTCATGAAGTTCCGCACCTTTGCCATACCAATGCTTTCAGGCTTCCTACACACTTCATTCATTACCTCCTTCCTTAAATCATCTACACTATCGGGCACTCTCACATCTACTCCATCACTCTTCAAATCTTGCAAACCATTCCATACACTCTCAAACAAGGAATCACCACCACCCTTACTCTCTTTTCCATTCATAATTCCTTTCGGCAAATACTCAGGATCACTCACTCCACACACATTTTCATCATTCGTACCAGGATACCTTGACATCAAATCAGCCACTCCATTCCGTTCACCAGGCACATACTCAATCACATAGTCAAAGTCACTCAAATCTTCCAAAGTCCTTGCAATCCTACTATCAGCCCACTTCATACGCTGCAGATACACAAGAGGTTGATGATCGGTTTTTATCACAAACCTCACACCATACAAAAATGGACGCAACACTTTCAAACAATATCTTATCGCAGCCAGCTCTCGTTCCACAGTCGAATACTTTCGTTCTGCAACATTCATAGCCTTGGATACATACCCAATTATTCGCCTGACATTCTCTCCATTCAAACGCTGCTCTTGCATCAGAAAACCTCCCATACAATACCCACTCGCATCTGTATACAATTCAAGCATTTTAGCATTTACACTATAATCTGGGTAAGCTAATTCAACATCTTCAACCGCTGCCTCCTTCAGTCTCTCATACGCCTCATTCATCTTATCATTCCACTTGACAACCGTACTACCTTTCTTGCCCATCCACTCAGTCAGAGGCTTACTCACACCAGAACAATCACGTATAAACTTTCGCTGGAACTCAATCAAACCCAAAAATGACTTCAGTTGCTTCACAGTCACCGGTTTAGGAAACATTCGCACCTTCTCAACATACTTCGATGATTTACGCAATCCATTCTCACTCACCATATGTCCAAGGAATTCCACTTCTTTCGCAAACCATTCACACTTTGCCACTTTCACCTTCACACCAACACTCTCCAACGTTCTCAACACATCATTCACCAATCTCATATGCTCCTCAAAAGTCTCAGTCATAATCAAAATATCATCTATAAACGCAATCACATTCTTACTCGCAAACTTACTCAACACAACATTCATTGCCCGCTGGAAGGCTCCGGGAGCATTAGCCAACCCAAAGCTGAGGTTCCGGAACTGGTAATGCCTCTTTGAGGAAGAGAAGGCAGTTACTGGCCGGCTCTCCTCAGCAATGGGCATCTGGTAATACCCCCGTACCAGATCCAGCTTCGTAAACCACTCCATCCCATGCATACTATACACACACTCAGATACCACACACATCGGAAACCTTTCTTTCACAGTCCTTTCATTCACCTTTCGATAATCCACACACAGACGCAATCTTCCATCCGGCTTACGTACAGGTACAATTGGACTATTCCATGCACTCTCACTCTCCTCAATCACCCCCAATTGCTCCAATTCCAAACACTGCTCCTCAATCTCTTCAGCAACCGGACGTGGGAAATGCCTCGGCCGCTGATAGATTGGGGAGTCCTCCTTCAGGACAATCTTGAATTCCGGGAGCTTTGCAACCCCGAAATCCAGATCACCCTTACTGAGGGCTCTCTTTCGCTCAAATATCATTCGATACACATCCTCCCTTTCATACTCAGTCAAACATCCATCCAATTTCACCATGTCCTTCACCTCATTATACATCCATTCACATGTCTTTTCATTCGCAACATTCACCCTGATATCCGTACTATCATCCATACCTACCTCATTGACAGTGGAGAGGTGGCCCAGTACATCTCCGACTTGGATTCCCCTCACCTGCCCTTTCACACTGGGGTCTGCCTGCACACATACAAAAGGATCATTCATTCTCATCAAGCCATCAAACACACAAGCAACACGCCTTACCTTATAACACGCATCCTTTCCATCCAATATCACAGTGTTCTCACTCACATTCAAACTAACATCCTTACTCCAACTCACTCTAACAGACACCCTTTCACCCTTCACAAGCCTTACACTCTCCATAGCAGTCACCTCTATACCAGTAAACACACTCCTCAAAACGCTACCATCTTTCCCTACATACAACTTATACACCCCATTTTTACCAATCTTTCTCTCAATCTGATCACTCGCAGGATGCACAACCATACGATTCATTTTCATAAAATCATACCCCAAAATCACACCATACTCACTACTCACCTTATCAATCACAGAAAATTCACATTCATTCATCATCATACCATGCATTCGAACAGGTGACCTTATCATTCCAATCACAGGCACTCTCCTATTACCAATACCTACTAAACTACCCTTGCTCTCAGACAGGAGGGCTTTCTCGCTAAACTTGTTATACACATCTTTATACACCAAGCTCGCCTTGCATCCAGAATCTATTAAAGCCAAACACTCAATTCCATTCAACTCCACCTTCACACTCAGACACTCATACTTCCTACCAGACAGCACTTTCACACTAGACAGACTTACCAACACATTACTCACACTCATGCACCCAGAGGATACTTCAGCAGGTACCCTCTTACCATTCAGTTTCCCGCTTCAGACTTTCCATTCACACCTTGCGCTCTCAGTCTAATCCAACACTTTTCACTTGAATGTCCTTCCATCGCACAATAGCTACATACATTCCTCTGGTCACGACACATCCTTGCATAATGACCAGCCTTTCCACAATTACCACATGCATATTTCATACTTTCCCCAGCAGTTGCTCCACCATTCAACCTCGGACAATCTTTCTTCAAATGGCCTATTTCTTTACACTCGAAGCACTCTTTCACACTTTCCTGGCAATCCTTTATCATATGCCCTTTCTTACCACACCCAAAACACGCACCAGATGTCCACCTACATTCTGCCAATATATGACCTTTCCTTCCACACCGACGACATTCCACAATCTTTCTCACACCATTCGGTCTCTCATTTGCTGGGACATACCTCGGTTTCTCTCTCATATATCCGTTCCCACGCTTGAAATTCATCTGCCCCCTTCCATTCGACCACCCTCCATTTGCCCATCCATTCTGCCGGCCCAGGAAGTTTGACATCACTCCAGCTGGTGCAGCCTTCAGGGCATCCCTGTAGCTGACAAACTGCTGGGGTGGATGAAAGCTCCTGGGCTTCTTACCCCCAACATTCACACTGTACCATCCATCCTCTTCTAGATCGCTTTCATCATCAAATCGTCCATCTTCTAACAGTTCCAACACATCCTCCCACATCAACCGTTCACCTGTCAGTCTCACTCTCTCCTTTCTCTTTCCACTCAGCCATTCACTCACCTTTCGCGGGATCGTGTCCAAAAACTTCCTCATGAGTGGTTTACATTCATTTACATCATCATCACCATACCTCGTTCTTGCCATACTCTCAAGCCTATGTGCATACATATTCACACTTTCACTCTTCCCCATTCGAGCCTTCTCAAATTCATTCACCCTCTTATACTTCACACTCTCTTTCATTCGTTTCACCTGCCCAATCAATCTCTTCTTCACTACATCGTACTTTGGCTCTCCCACACTCGTTATCACTCGCAAGAACTCCAACACTTTCCCATCCAAACAATCTCCCAGAACACTCACCCAGTGACCCTTGTTCTGCGGGTACTTGAGCTTGCAGTACCGCTCAAAATCCCCGAAGAACTCATCCATACTCTTTCCCCCATGCAATCTAAACTTATCAATCCTTGGCACTTCCCTAATCAAAATTCCTTTTCCCACATTCACTTCACTCTCCGAAGAGCTACTCTCGGTCTCACTCATTCCAATCATATCGTCACTCTCTCCCTCATCTGAGTATAGCGAATCCACACTCTTCCCTCTCGCCTTCCTATCCTTAACCTTAGAACCATGCTTACTTCCTCTCTTACTTTCCACTCTCTTCCATTCACCCCCTTTCCTACCACTCACAGTATCTTCTTTAGACTCGATCATACTGCCATCCATTCCATTTAGCGGAGTCCCTTCAGTAGGAGCAGGGGTCAGGGTTGTAGGTCCTGGGACTGATCCAGCCCCTGTCATCATGTTATACAGGTCCTGCATCCGTCGGTCCGTCTGATCCTGTCGGTCTCCCATTTCCTTCTTCATCCTATCAGTCTTTTCATTCATCCCTTTTATTTTATTCTCCATTCCCTCCATCATTCCCCGCAACATTTCACACTCCTCTTCTTTCTTCCTCAACTCCAGTCTCAATCGCACTACTTCTTCATTCAATGTTTCCGCTACAGCCATTCTTCCCAAGTTAGTAAAAGATAGGAGGAGGGAAAAATCAATCAAACTACTTGTCACACTAATTGGGTATGGACTGCAATCCAATCCAGTCACGCTCCCAGTTTCGAAGTCTCACTTCCCTATTCGGGCGCCAAATGTAGCGGGCCGAAAATAGATCTCTAATCCCAATCGATAATCGATCCAACCCGCTTCCTACACTGTCCGGACGTGAGAAATCGAGGGAGAATAAAACGGATTGTATATACAGTCCCTTTACTTACAAAAATACAATGATAGCTACAGTTTATATTTACAAAAATTTTATATTTTACTAGGGAAGTGTGCACACTTCAAAATGAGGCTAAATTCCCAAATAAAAATAATGATACCAAACGAGAAGCGTATAACGGGCGGATACAACAATTTACGTAAATTCTAGACAAAACAAAAAACACAACCACAACCGAACGAAAAGGGGACACGCGCTATGTCTTGCTGGAGGTGGGCGGTAGTTGGCTAACTAGAAGGAGGCAGGATTGTCAACGAAGGCAGGTATGGCGGTTCAGGTGGATAGAGACACGAAAGCCCTCCTCTCAGGGCTGGGTGGAGCACTCCTCTATAGAACCCCTCTTGCTTCCAGTCTGCACTTCCACTCTCTCTGAAGAAGAGATATATCCTCCTTCAGTGATCCATCCATTTATACATGGATGGCGAAACCAATAATTGGGCATTACCCGAAAATACATTGACTAGCTTACCTCTTTCCAGAATAACGCTTCGTTAAAGTTCAATTTAAACAAGGAAATATCTTTTAGAGTGATATCTTAAAATTAGCTTTTATCTTTCCAGAATAACGCCTGGAAAGAAAGAAAAACATGGTAATCATTTTATACATGAATTTAACAAAAATAAAACAAACCCATTCCCATTCACACACATTCTTACAGAGGGAGGGAGAGGGTACTGAGAAAAGGGGTGGGAGAATGGCCCTTTTACACACACTCACAACCTTACGCTACATGGAACTCAGAGCATGATGACCTTATGCTACATGGAACTCAGAGTACGATGACCTTACGCTACATGGAACTCAGAGTACGATGACCTTATGCTACATGGAACTCAGAGTACGATGACCTTACGCTACATGGAACTCAGAGCATGATGACCTTACGCTACATGGAACTCAGAGCACGATGACCTTACGCTACATGGAACTCAGAGCATGATGACCTTATGCTACATGGAACTCAGAGTACGATGACCTTACGCTACATGGAACTCAGAGCATGATGACCTTATGCTACATGGAACTCAGAGCACGATGACCTTACGCTACATGGAACTCAGAGCATGATGACCTTATGCTACATGGAACTCAGAGTACGATGACCTTACGCTACATGGAACTCAGAGCACGATGACCTTATGCTACATGGAACTCAGAGTACGATGACCTTACGCTACATGGAACTCAGAGCATGATGACCTTATGCTACATGGAACTCAGAGTACGATGACCTTACGCTACATGGAACTCAGAGCATGATGACCTTATGCTACATGGAACTCAGAGCACGATGACCTTACGCTACATGGAACTCAGAGCATGATGACCTTATGCTACATGGAACTCAGAGTACGATGACCTTACGCTACATGGAACTCAGAGCACGATGACCTTACGCTACATGGAACTCAGAGCACGATGACCTTACGCTACATGGAACTCAGAGCATGATGACCTTACGCTACATGGAACTCAGAGCACGATGACCTTACGCTACATGGAACTCAGAGCACGATGACCTTACGCTACATGGAACTCAGAGCACGATGACCTTACGCTACATGGAACTCAGAGCACGATCACCTTACAAAAATAATAGCCTCAGTATCTCAAACTTTGTGGAGAAGTATTGCATTCTTATTTGCATTTCTGTTATACTGGGTTGAAACTTCTTTTACCCATGCTAATGCGATCCTAAAAAAAGTAAAGAAATTAACTAAACATGGAAGAAAGTTAAGACTTACGACTAAAGTTTATCAATTTAACATCAAATGTTAATTAGTTAAAATTACATCCTAAAGTAAATTGAGTCAATCATTAAATATAATATCATATAATTAGCTCAGGGAAGTCAGGCTTTATTATATGTATACTAGCTGACTTGGTCAGATATGACCAGGTTTGGTGGGGAACCTAACATAGGTTTGAACCATCCCCTTCCTTACAGAGATCTGCCAAATTTCTGCTCCATCGCTCCAGAAAAGTGGCCGTCTCTATCGAGCAAATATCTTAACAAACTTCCTTGAAAAAATAGACAAACTTCCTTAAATAAATAAACAGACTTCCTTTCTTATAGATGAGATTTTAAAATTACATTTATGATGGAGTTGAAAGAAGATCGGATCGTTTGCATAAGAAGTTTGGCGGGTCCAGATTTGAACGCATTTCCACCAAGAAGAAGAAGCCTACGGAATTCCTTTCCCAAATACATTATTTTTCAGAAGAAAATACAAAAAACATACGTCGAAGATGGTTCCCATCTCAAGAATAGCGACCCCAAAGGTTAAAATTGTGAAGAGTAGCAACCCCAAAAGTTCCCATATCAACAGGAGCACCCTTAAAAGTTCTCATGTCAAGACTAGGGACCAAAAGTTCCTATGTTAAGAGTTGCGACCCACAAAAGTCCCTATGTGAAGAAGAGCCACCCCAATATAAATGGAATGAAAGAAATGAAATATGCGAAGTCTTTACTTGAATGAAAATTAACGGTATTTTAATTTATTAAATAGGAAATTGTGTGGCAATTGCGCTGCATAAATTAAATGATCTGTTTACTTAATTTATGTCCATCCACATCAACTGTTCTAAATGACCTGGAAGAAATCCGCGCATGTTGTTAATTATTGTCTTGTGTCTTCCTCATTACGATTCAATATGTTGTGGATAAACGCCTGTTTGTGCAGCGGTTGAAGGTTCTGTGCTGGTAATTTGGATTTTTGGCCAGATTTCTGTACAGTCGCCATTCATGACTGTAGATAATTGGATCCATCTCTCCCCACTTTTGGATTATTGGCAAAGGTGTTGCTTGGTCTCTCTGTTCAACTATTTCCATACACCATATTAAGGTTAGGTTAGCTCTGTTAACCTAACCAAAACACCGACGTTGGGCTCGTAGAAGTCGTTGAGAACTTCACAAAATAGCGAACCCGAAACACAGAATAGCGAACTCCTGCAGGTATTATCATTCCGAAGAAGGATAATAAATAGTTCTCGATATTCTTCTGCTCATTAATTTCGACTATGGCCGCGGTAAGCAAAACGGAGTCGCCCTCCCTCGCTCGAAATAGCTAAGCTGTTGACTAAAACCTTTCGGACGCTCCTCATCAACTAAAGATTAGGCTTTTAGATTATTTTGAAATATTTTTACGGAGAACGGAAGTAAATTATTTCGCATTTGAATAAGTTTAGTGGGAAATTATTATTTTCACTATCTTGTTGGAATCGGAGCTGTTTTTCTTGCCCCTGCGGTTATTCGTCTCCATAATGACGCCTTCGCACGCCATCAACAAAGCTCATTTTCGTCATGGTCGCGTTCTAAGTCGCGTCTCTTGTGAATAGCTCCGTTAGTTTCTATGGAAACATATAATACCAAATTTGTGAGGTCGAGGCAAGGCGTTTTTGTGCGCGACCACATATTTCCATGGAGCTTATTCTCGGCCACGCCGAGAATAAGCTCTGTTGGTGGCATCGTCACTGATGGCCAGGATAAAATGGTGACACTACCATGGTCGCATCTTGTGAAGGGGGCCAAGTCTTGCGTGCAATTCATGAGCGTCTCAGCATATGCATGATCAGTTATCACAAAAGAGGCGTAGTTCAGTATTCCTGAGAATTCTTCAAAATATCTGTAAATTCTTCTCAGCAACCATTAGTTAATTCACGAATGTACGAATTTTCAAAAGGTTTTCATGAATTTTGGAGCAAATTTTCACATTACTTGGTCGCCTTTCCATTATATGCAAATCACTCCTTATTCTTGGTCAGATCGATTTTTGCCTTTGTTCCGCACATTAATCAACATAATTTTGCTTGATATTAAAAATGATTTTGTGCATATTTGTTTGTTGCTTTTTAAATCCAGGGGGCTTCAGAAAGCGCTTGGAGCTCTTGCTATCCGAGTAGATACGGGTTAGTCTTCTAACGTCGTGGTACCAGGTTCGATCCCAGCATGAGCGGAGATCTGGCTACCAATTGGTGGACGAGGGGTAGTTCTCCCCGCACTTGGATGGGTCACACACATAGCAAAATGCAACACTGTTTTATTTCTTCACACACACACACACTCTCTCTTTGTTCTAAAGTGGAGAAGACAGGTGCGAGGGTGCCGTTCTAATTAAGATTTTGTAGGTAAAAAGGAGGAGCTTGGAGGCGATCCCGGAAACCGATGCCTGGCTACGGATTGGTAGCCCGGGAGGTCAGGGAACAAGGGGTAGAGGGAAAACAAGGAATCTTGAGGAGCGAAACCTACTCCACGAAAAACATGCGACTGTAATGGTATTGAACAAGTTATGGGGGTGGTTGGTTTTGTTTTTAATAATCTGGCGACTTACACCAAACGGCGTAAAGAAACCAAAAAAAAATGAAGAAGAAGAAGAGAAGGAAAGTACGTTTCTTCGGCGGGGTGAGGCCTTCCCCCCCACTACCTAAACCGGTTCATGCAACCAACTTCAGAGTCAAATAAATTGGATGAGGGCAGCCTCTTTCAAGGAGTCCACGAGTCTGTGTGCACGGGTCCCGAGTACGAGGGACAAGCGGTAGCGACTCCGCTCGTCCCGGCACCAGGACAGGTAACGTACACGAATATCCACCATACCTTTACAGCAAGGGAGCAAACGCACATGGGCGCGTACGTACATATGGTTTACACTCATTGGACACAGTGTAAAAAGCCTGAACTTAAAGATGAGAGATCACTTATCTGATCTCGAGTCAACAAAGATTAGGAGGACGACAGATTAAAAGCGATCGACCGGTGCCTCTTTTAGCCTTTTTGTTTGCTCGGGCCGTCCTCCCCTTACCTCGTACCACTCGTGCCCCTACTCTTTCGCCAATTCCTTTTATATTTCGTTTTCTCTTTCGTCTAGTGCATGTATTTTTTAACTTCCTTTCTTTTCACACACACACACACACACACACACATATATATATATATATATATATATATATATATATATATATATATATATATATATATATATATATATATATATATATATATATATATATATATATTATAAATAAACAGAAACCTTCTAGTCAATGTGGTTAGATAAGGGTAATAATAAGGCTCTTTAATCCTCTACAGAAGTCTGCTGGAATTCCTCAACCCTCTTCAGGAGCGTTCCATATACGACAAGGCAACCCTCTCATTCCCCAAAATGGGAAAATTTATTTAGCCAAAAAATTAGAAAAGGCGAAGTTCCACAGCCAAAATCACGATTTCTCCGTTTTCCTCTGAAGTTAAACGTTAGCTTTGGGGGAAGGAGAGGGTTGCCTTGTCGTATATGGAACGCTCCTGAAGAGGGTTGAGGAACTCTAGGAGACTTCTGTAGAGGATTAAAGAGCCTTATTATTACCCTTATCTAACCATATATATATATATATATATATATATATATATATATATATATATATATATATATATATGTATCAAATACAAGTTGTGCGGGTGTCAACAACCACCCCAGGGCTTTCACCATATCTAATTTCTGCCTTTCAAAAACCTTTTGTATGTGACATGGATAATGAGCCTTTAAATTGTGAGCGGGTAAGAAGATATGGTATAAAAATCCTTGGAGGTTCTTAGCCTAGGGAGATACAGTGTTTGATAGGATAACGCTTTGGGTGGAATATAGTCACTGTGCCTGGTAGCTTAACGGTAGAGCATTTGACCGTCAATCAGCAGACCCGGGCTCGTGTCCCAGGCAGGAATATTCAAACTTTTTTCCCCTGGCGTTATTTCTGACTTCTCGGTAAAGGATTGCCTTCATTGTGCCGTCCTTTATTCTCTTTGATCCTAAGTGTTCTTCCAATGCCATTTCTCTTGCCTTCATGAAACTCCTGTTTCTTGTCTCTTTGCTCATTTACGTCGAATTCCTCTTTCTCTTGTACTATATGTATTGTCGTAGAATTCTTTCTGATAAGAACCCTACTTACCTGACACCACTTTTATTTACTGTCGTAGAATTTCCCTCCTTTTTGTTCTATCTCTAAGAGTGCTAAGTGTGTCTAATATATATTGATATTATAAGAATATCTTAAAGAACAGAGCCGTTACCAAACACGTAAGGATATAAAAGAAACGCCCACTAATTCACAAAATAAACTTATATTTTATCTTTAACCATTGAATACACAACCTTTATACATTAACTACAGCAATACTCTAAATATTATTATAAACAAGAATTAATTAAATTAGTTTACCCTCCAAAATTTGGTTAACGTTTTCTCTACACAAAACAATAATATAAGAATTAGACTTACGGACTCATGTGGAGTTTAAAGGGCCTCAGAAATGTTATTGACTCACGACGCGAGCCGTGTGTCCAGTTGTAGATGGGCGAAATTCCACGGTCGTTTTGGCGAGGGTAGCAGCTGGGGGGTCCACACGTTCTTCCGGGGGGGAAGGGTTCTTTAAGGACGAGAACCAAGACGGTGCTTTATGCAACACCTAGGCAGTCGTGGTCTCTCTGGCGAGAGTGAGTCGAACTTGTTTCTTAAATCAAGTTAACTTGGAGTGCGGTGTGATCACCGAGTAACGAGCTCGAGGAGGAGCTTTTCTCCTTCGTTACTTATTTCCTTATGGACGAGGACTGAACTCGGGGAGAGTCTTCTTCAAGGGCGAGGATAACGGAGGGAGGTTTCTCTAGCAAGAATAAGTTACTTAAAGTTTGGTGTGGCCACCGAATAACGGGCTCGAGGGGGAGCCTTTTCCTTCTTCTTTTCTTAATTCCTCAAGGACGAGGAATACCCCTGGTGTTTAAGGTGCACCAGGATATGAGGAATCTCTCTGGCGAGAGTAAGTTGAACTTGCCAAAGTTAACTTATCGTTTGGTTTGATAACCAGGGACTTAGCTCGAGGATGAGCTTCTTCTTAGCCCCTTAAGGTAGGTAGCCCTGCCTCTCTTGCAGGGTACTTCTTGGTCTGGCGAGCCAAGTACACTACCTCTCCAGTCTCGGTAGCTCGGTTGTGGATCCGAGGACTTCGTCACCTAGAGACTGACGTATACTACCTTCTTCTTTTCTTAATTCCTCAAGGACGAGGAATACCCCTGGTGTTTAAGGTGCACCAGGATATGAGGAGTCTCTCTGGCGAGAGTAAGTTGAACTTACCAAAGTTCACTTATCGTTTGGTTTGATAACCAGGGACTTAGCTCGAGGATGAGCTTCTTCTTAACCCCTTAAGGTAGGTAGCCCTGCCTCTCTTGCAGGGTACTTCTTGGTCTGGCGAGCCAAGTACACTACCTCTCTAGTCTCGGTAGTTCGGTTTGATCCGAAGACTTCGTCACCTAGAGACTGACGTATACTACCTCGATTTTTCTCAGATTTCCTCATTTATACCTCGCCACCCCACTGGGGGAGTGGTAAGAGGGGGGAGGGGCTTGAGGACGGCCCCAGGAGAGTTCTTTTTCCAAACGGTCTTTCCCACGAAGTCAAACATCGGCTCCTCATTAGCCTTCGAGATTGGGAGAAACACGTCTCCAATTTCTTATTTGACGTGAAACTGGATCTCACTCTCCTGGGGGAGATCTTACATTTTGACCTTTAGGGTCTTTCGTGGCAGCGAGTTGTGCCACGTTGTGGTTACGCTTTTGACTCGCCGATGCCTGGGGCGGATGTCCTTGCGGTAACCACCTTGGGACTGCATCACAAGTGAACGGGGTGGGTGGGGGGAGTGACCATTCCCCTACATGTATCATCTCTCTTTTAGGTTTACCTTGGCTTACCAGTAGAAATTACACCGATACATGAGCCAGTGGTATCATTGCGTGATATAATAATTTGTAACACACTTTTGCCGCGTTTAACCCTTTCAGCTGCGGCTCTGATGGAGAGGTGATCCCCTGGACGGAGCAAAAATTAGCTCCTGGATATCGGCAGGTGTAGTGGGTTTCCTATTCATGTTTGCTGCTCAGAACTAGACAAGGTAATGACTAAAAGTGTTGAGAATTCATGGAAGTAAGTTATTACCCTAAATTAGTTGGTTGTCTCAAAGATAAAAGCAATATAATTATGCTGCCCGGATCATTTTAGCCAACATATTTTTGGAATAAAAATGCTCTTTTGCACTTAACTTGTAGTTTCATCCATTCTAATGTGTACAATGTACAACGTATATCCATCCTTAGTTTATATGTGTAATTTATTATGCATTAATTACCATTATTGAGCTTGAAGCTACTGTGAGTTTTGTGATGGAAACCTAAGTGTCCGAATCATTATGGCTGCTACTGTATATATATATATATATATATATATATATATATATATATATATATATATATAGAGAGAGAGAGAGAGAGAGAGAGAGATATATATATATATATATATATATATATATATATATATATATATATATATATATATATATATATATATATATATATATATATATTGTAAGGGAAAAGGGGAGGCCATGAAGAATACCCCCTTCTTTTGTTTCTTGGATTCCTTTCCCCCTTCTATGTCTTCTAACACTCCACGTGGAGTAAAATGATCTGCATCCAAGGAGAAAAACAAAAGAAGAAAGAATTTGAATATCAGTTAAGCTGAGCGCTAAAAGCTTTCACTTCACCGATGAAATGCAAATCTCCGTAGTCGGGAACAGGATAGCCGAAAGTTCCCACTCACATTGTTGGAGACGATTAAGACCGGGGTCGGGTGACAAAAAGCTAATCTCTCCCGGCACCGGAAACTTTCTTTCAGACGTCTGTGCCTTCCAGGGATTGAGCATCAAAAGATGGCCGTCATATAAATACCCAGAGTTTTTCAAAGGTCGGCAGATTGAGTTTAAGGTCTCGTCGACTTCGGTTCAGATCGTGTATCTGTTGCCCCAAGTCTCTGATATTCGCTTATACCATCGAGGTTGGATCTCACCAGGCAGATCCATCTCTTTTGTGATCGCTTACTCTGTTCAGAGCAAAGCCTCGAATCGTTTTGTCCCCGAAGGACTGGCCGGGATTCTTCTCGTCTCATCAGAACCCCCCTTCAAGGATCTCCCGTTTCCCGTGTGAGATTTCGCGCCGAGCTGCGTAAGAGTCTCGATTTTTGGAGGTTGCATTTCTCTGGAGCAGAGGTGCCTTCGTCCGTCTTCAAGGAGGATCGTGAACTCGTCTTCTGGTTCCTCCTACCCGTCATCCTCGTCACCATCAGGATATTCGGCCGAGAATCACGACAATTTTCCGTCTCCATTCCCCGGCGCCGACTCGCTAAAGGAGTCCTCTTCTTCGAGGACTCCCTTTACGGTAAAACGATTGCATCTCCCGCTAATCGACCCGCTTTCCAACTTTTAAATATTCCTTCTGTCTAACTGATTTATAGTATCCTATTTAAAAGCTAATTAACAAGTAATTAACGTTACTCGATTGCTAATTTTCTGTAGTCTATCAGTATTATCCTTATTTACATTTCCTATATTTCCCGTATGTATATATATATATATATATATATATATATATATATATATATATATATATATATATATATATATATATATATATATATATATAAATATATATATGTTATTAAAGATTATATTTTTGGTTTTCACTCTTTAAATATATCCTTGAACTGCAACTTGGTAAACTCAATAAACGCTATCGGCCCCGGTATTAAAATCTCACTCTTATACCTTGTAATCAACGTATTACTTTTACGAAGTGAACGTACTGGTACGTAGCGAAGGACGCGTACGTACATTAGAGGATATATGTGTATGTAACTGTAGATATACATATTCTCGTGGCTTTTATCTCTTTCCTCTAAACCAATATATATATAGACGTATTGTCTCGGGAGTGACCTATTCCTCGACATATATATATATATATATATAGATATATATATATATATATATATATATATATATATATATATATATATATATATATATATATATATATATATATATATATATATATATATATATACACGAGGGGCGGTCAATGAATTTTGCAATTCGGATATAAGAAAACGAGATATGAGGAAAAGTGTTTAGTTATTTTTCAATATAACTACCCTCGACTTCAATGCACTTGCGCCACTTGTCCCTGAGGCTTCGAATTCCCGACAACCAGAAATCTTCAGACTGCTGTTCAATCCACTTCTGGACGGCGAGCTGGACATCTTCATCGTCCCCAAACCGGCGTCCACGCAGTGCAGCCTTGAGCTGGTGGAATAAAAAGTAGTCGCTAGGGGCCAGATCTGGACTGTAGGGGGGATGGTCGAGCTCTTCGAATCCGCACGCCTGTAGCGCAGCTTGTGCAACTCTGGCCTTGTGGACTTTGACGACATTGAAGTCGATCATGGGGTGTGAAGTTTCGTGAGGTTTCTAGGGACCCAACGGGCAGAGACCTTGGCCATGGCCAAATTGTCGTGGATGACGTTAATAACACTTCCATGTGATATTCCAAGTTCTCGCTCAATTTCTTTGACCTTCACCCGTCGATTTTCGAGGATCATCCTCTCCACACGGGCCACATTGTCCTCGTTGGTCACGTCTGACAGGCGTCCTGGACGGGGGTCATCTTCAAGGGACTCACGACCATGGCGGAACTCCCTATTCCAGCGAGCAATGGTTGCATAGGATGGGGCGGTGTCAGTGTACACTGCAACCATTCGTTCATGGATCTCTTTTGCATTCTTTCCTTCCTTGGTCAAAATTTGATCACTGCGCGGTGCTCAACCTTCTCCAGTGTTGAAAAATTTGTGACTGACGATCTGCGATCAGCTACTGCTTCTTAAATAGACGCATCAGGAGCGTACGGCTGCAGGTCCTGACTTGTCATAACTTGTCCTAACAACCCCACAAACAGCCATCCCTCTTATTCTGTTTTGCCCTACCGATTTGCAAAACTTATTGACCGCCCCTCGTATATATAAAGTGTGCCAGAAAAGAAACAGGACTGAAGTAAAAAAAAATATTTTAAATCTAAACTAAAGACTACAAGTTTTCCTGTTCAAAATAATCCCCCTCGAGTCTAACGCACTTTCCCTTCCTTTCCCACCACGCCTCAATGTACCTCTGGAAGGATTCTCCCTGGATTCTCCACAGCTCCGTCGTCACGGCGTGGAACACGTGTCTCTTGAAACCAAACCAGACTCCCTGGAGAGAGTCATAGAGTCAGTGCACCCCTCAACAAACATAAGGCATTCCTGTCGATTAACTCGGCCAGAAACTTCCTTACTCGGTCGCTTATAGGTGGGCCCTGTCCTCTGCGTATAGGTCATCTCGTCAGAAAAACAAGTCGACCGCATCTACGAACTTAACTCCTGTCAAGGCACAGAGGTGAGCTAGACGTTCCTTAATGCCAAGGAGTTTGCTATATGCGGGTGCTGTAGCAAACTTTCTGGGTAGAATCCCCACCAGCATGGCCTTGCTTGTCTTTGAGAGAAGATTCTCTGCAATCTTCATCGATGTCTTGACTATATTTTCCGTTTACCCTACTCTAACCCCTCTGAGGAAAAGGTCGTTTCCACCGACCATTGAGGCAAATACGGAGCTCCTGGAGAAATCCCGTACCTTCTTAACTTTGTCTTCAAGTGCCTCGTTCTCCCTCCCGGGTAGACATCGTACTTCCCATCTGTGGTACTTCCCTCCACCCAGGTGGTACTGAAGGCCTCGCAGCTGTGAGTCTCCTACTACTATATATTGCACGCCCTCGTCCGACAGGACGGCAAAGCGATTTGGGGTTCTCAAAGGATCCTCTGCGGGAGGGGAGGTCGTTTTCTGCTTCTTCTTCTTCTTACCACTTCTCTTTTTCCTTCTTATTTCCTGAAACTCTCCTTCGTTCGAGCTCGCACCCCTAGCCTCCAGTGAACCCTCCACTGATGGTGCAGATGCGCTCGTATTGGCCGGTTCGCCCTTGATCACTGGTACTCCTCTTGCAGCTGCTAGCTGCCTTTTCTTCTTCGCTTCTGTTTCTTCGTTTTGGTCCGAAGATTTACTTCAGCAGCTTTAATAGGAACTTCTAAAGCCCCAGTGTTATCGTTCTGGGAGTTCGTTCGAGGTGCACCCGACACATATGTTCTCGCCATCTCAAGGGTTGCCGTGGATCTATCGACGCCAGCCTAACTTTGCTCTTTTCTTCGACTCCCTCCCTTAGCCCTACCCGGGTCTTTTCGGCGAGCCCCCTGTCCAATTCGGGTGATACTGCTATCTTGCTTCTAGTTTTTGCGGCAATGCTGTCTGCCACGACAGCTCCTCTAATGTCGTCCCCATTCCCTGGAGGTGATCTGGATATGACACATCTCCTGAGTTCGTCAACTGACTCTTGAAGTTGGCCCACCTGATTCCTCTAGTTTTTCAATTCCACAAGTTGATTCCTTACGACGGCCAGTTTGCGGTGGTGACGCTCTTCCGCTTCCATCATCTTCATCTCCATTGCCAATTCTATGTCGTAGAACTTGCAGACGCTCTAGCAAGTGATGTTCTTAAAGTTTCCCTCTTTAAAATATCTACACCAAAGAATGCCTCCGCACCTAGGACATTCAGTTTTTAATTGTTGGGCACCAGGCATTTTTCTCGATTTATTTTTGTGCCTATGTCAGCTGACTAGCTGCTTGTGACCACTAAAATGAAATGGAAAAGTTTGGTGCAGGGTCTCGCGCCGGCCGCATCCACCTACCCTGCAGGTCTTTCTAGCCACCCCATAGCAGACTTCCCCCATTTGTCTACCACACAAGCCGAAAGGGTTTCTCCATGGGGTAGACGATCCCAAACGTAGCGCAGCTTAGAGGTCGCCGCAGCCACAAGGGATTTCCTACTGTTTTCTCGCCAGGAGTGACAGGAGGAGGAAAGTGAAGGTCGAGGTCGTACTAAGCCCTGCCGAGTGCCCAGACTAGTAGCCAAGTGGCCTAGCCCTAACCTTTCAGTTAGCATGGCATCCAACTAGGCGGAGAAGTTGTTACCAGTAACAGCCCAGCCTTAATCAACAAAGGACGGTCACAGGGGCTGGTCTGGCATTATGCGTTAGTGGTGGGCTTTACAGGGCATACTAGCCTCACCAAGTTAATCCGTCCGCTGTTGGCTTGAAACCCCTCCCTCCCAGTTTCTCACAATCTGTGAGCGTCGTGGTGTTATTTATAGAGGTTCCAAAGCCTCTCTTCTGGTACATGAGGTAGCCGCCAGTTCCTTATATTCTAGATAGGTTAAATGGTTTTATTTTATTTTTGAAAAGATGGGTCACAGAGTCAGAAAAAGCCTAGCATACTACAGGATAGACAAGTAGAAGACGGACGCACTTGGATTGGAACTTCACTCATGACCAATTCGACAAGGGTAACACAACCAGGGGCACCACGAAGGAGTCCCCGACGACATAGCTCGGAAGCTCTACGGTACACGCAAGCTCTCTCTCCACGACAAGGAGGTGCCCAACGAGAGAGTAGAGAGAGAGAGAGAGATACAGGGACTTGGATTCGAATGTAACAAACGAAAGTTATGTAATTATAAGAGGAATACAAAATTAAAGGTAACAAAGCGAAACAGAATTCCCCGGCGCCTTAAATAGAAGCAAACCCGAAAGAAGTGGAAGAATAAGCAGATTCCAAGTGACCACAAGGCGGAAATTCTGCTTCTTTTTCTTTCGCTCCAATTTTGTGGACAAAGAAAATCAACGCTCCATTTTTATTCGGATTTGAGGTTTATTTACGTATTCATACGCGTGTACGTACGGACGTGTGCACACTGCTTGGGCAGAGATGTCTCCTTTTGTCAAAAGGTCAGATCAATACTCAGGTAGAAGGAAGGAAGAAAGGGGATTTTAGCAACCACTTAATTAAACGTTCCCCACCACTATACTGTTTGGGGAAATGATTTAGTCATTTTTCTCCTTTGATTATGGCGACTATTTTGTCAGATATTTTTCCCTTGTCTAGGCTAGCTATTTAGTCAACCATTTTCTCTCTTGTTTAGGCCAGCTATAACTTAGACATTTATTTTCCCTAGTTTAAGACAGTTTATAGTCAACCATTTTCCTTCCTTGTTTATGTTTATGGATAACTTTTAGGCCTCCTTTGTTTATAACGACTATTTAGTAAGCCATATTCTCCCTGTTTGATGATAGCTATTATTGAGCCTTTTTTTTCTCCTGCTCAGGGCAGCAAGTAGTCAACCATTTTTCCTCTCTATGTATGGCAACTATTTAATCACACATTGTCGCTTTGGATAGCTATCAGTCAACCATCTCCTCCTTCTGTTTATAACAGCTATTTAGTCAGGCATTTTAATTCCTGGATTTAAGTAGTTATTAAAAAGTTATTTTCACCGCTGTTTTACAACTATTTAGTCAACCATCTTCTTTATTCGTTTGGGCAGTTATTAGTGAGTCATTTTTCTCAGTCATGTGTATGGTAATTATTTAGCTATGCCAACTATTTATTCAACTTTTTCCCCTACTTATGCCAACTATTTAGTAACAACATTGCTGTCCCCTCTTTTTTAACTCTTTAGAAGCTATTTATGTTCTCTCCCTCTCCTTCCTATCCTCTTTTTTTTACCTCTAAGAAGATTCTGTTTTGTATTCTTGAGAGAGGGAGAGAGAGCGAGAGAGAGTGGATAAATTACAATGAGAGAGCAGATAGATTACTAAGAGAGAAAGAGAGAGAGAGAGAGAGAGATGAAAGATTTCTAAGAGTAAAAGCGGATTAATTACTAAGAGAGAGGGAGAGCGAAGTGATAAAGATGAGATATACAACTGCGAGAGATCAGAGACAGATAATAGAGAGATAAGAGAAATTGAAAGAGATAATAGGTAGATATTGGAGAGAGATAAGAGATAGAGAGTGGATATAGATGAGAGAGAGATAAGAGAGATAGTGGAGAGAAATATTAGAGAGAGTGGGAAGAGATAAAAAAGAAAGGCTGGAGAGAGATTAACCAGAGAGATGAATAGAACGAAGAGAGATATAGAGCGGAGAGAGATAATTAAGAGAGATAGAGCGGAGAGCGATAATTGAGAGAGATAGAGCGGATAGAGATAAGAAAGATTAAGAGAAGAGAGAGGTTGAGTGCTTTGCTTAATGGAGTACTCTGGCAGTTCCCTCCCTTTCACGAAGTTTCCGGTAGAGTGTGGCGTCTTCCGTACAGGCGTGCCAATGAGTGCCCGAAAACCAATCGATTTGTCCCTCTGGGTGGTATTGACCATGTGAACCATCACGGTACCGTCCTCAAAATGAGGAACCTTCGGCTGTTTACCGAGAAACGAAGATAGAGCCTGCTGTTGACGTCCCGTGTGTCCTTCGCTCAACCTTGTTCCTTCAGTTGCAGATTTGAGAACGCTGAAGCCGCTGTCTCAAAGACGCCCGAAAGCCCCTCTATGATCGGCCTTGGGGTCTTCGAAGCCCCACTCCCTTTTCCTTTCTTTTGCTTATTCTTCTTCTTAGGAACCAGGTCTAAGCCTTCACGGAAACCACATTAGGGCAATCTTTGGAAAGCTATAGTCCACACATACTTGCACTGCATTCACCCATCATCCCAACTATATCTCTACGACCAGGCATCCTAGTTTTGCATCCACTCACATCAGTACATAACCAAAACAACAAAACACAGCACTACGCCGTTATAAGGGCTGCCTCCCGCAGCACTCCAAAACACCACTTACACTTCGAAACAAAGGTCGTATCTATAAATCACTATCTCGTTCTCGGCGGATCATAATTTGTCCATAGCACGCGACTCCGAAGCCATCCACGCCATTACATGCGAGACTTTACCATGATACACGAAACACGCGCAAAACCCTAAGAAACATACAGTACTATGCGGAGAGACTTCAGGTCATCCTACCTCCCCCAAACCAGACCACGTCTTATCAAAAAACAACCCATAACACAACAGAGCATTCCTCCTCTGTGTCGTTCCATCAGATATTGACACAGAAGAAACATCCCTCCTCTCACGTCACCCAAGGGATTACTTACCCTGCTTAGACTCAAATATGGTCACCACTCAAAACTAAACAAATACAAATACTGCACTGCCCTGGCCGAGAGAGTCATCTCCTCCCGTTGGTGCCCAGAAACAGGAAAGAGGCCAACACATATTGACAACATGCCCGACACAGATACGACAGAAACAAAACCAACAAATGCACAGAGTACTCGGTCTCTTGCAGAGCCCCATTTGGTCGGCGGAGCTCTGTCATATCACCTTCCAAGGTCAATAAAAATTCTCTGTGTCTCTCTATTTATTTCTTTATCTCTCTCTCTCTTTCTTTATATATATATATATATATATATATATATATATATATATATATATATATATATATATATATATATATATATATATATCTTAATCAACGTCCCTTCCCGCTAAAGTTCTCAAACCATCCGTATTTTGCCATTGCACCTATTTTCTCTTCCACCAGAACAGCACCAAAGGCTCTCCTACGACAGAGGTTTTCGTTGTTTGTGTGAATTTAATTAGTAACCAATTGGCAATTACCATCCAAATGATTAACGGAGTTAAATGACGTCCCCTGTCATTGATTAACTCAGCTCTCTCGCATTTCGCCGGGTTAATCCGAGAAAAATATTGGCCGTCACATTCTCTTTCCTCATGATGATGAGGCAAGTATTTTCGCGTAACACTTTTAATCTCTGTTTTTCTAATTAATTAATTAACAATTGAGGCTATTTAAAGTCAAACCACAAATTATCTTAATTTTATACCGATTATTTTCTTCTTACATACTTTTTTTACTTAATTATTTTCTTTACTTTAATTTCCATTTCTCTCTTTTGTATCTTTAAACCGTTTGTCCATTGTGCTCGGGACAGGTTGGTTTACACAGACTTGCGGACTAATGGACTTTTTGGAGGAGGTTAGCCTTCTCCATTTTATTTAACTTTGTTGTAGGTCGCATGCTCCTGCGCCGGGGGAGCCAGGTCTGCCCCACGACGCCGGATTGTGTTTCCTTCCTCTTGCTTTTTTGCTTATTTTGTTTTTCTTGTTTCTTTGCTTTTTTATTTCTGTTATTTTATCTTTGCATGTTTTTTTTGTTGATCTCGGTTAGTTTTGGGCTGTAGCATGATTCCTTAAACCGTCAATTTCGGTTTAATTTATTTGGCCTTTTGGGGTAAAGCAATTTAGGCTCCTCGCAGGTATCGTGCAGTCTCTTTATTATAACTGGTCTCCTCAAAGACCTCAGAATGCAATGAAGCGCTTTTGGAGGACAAATTATAAGCTTCTCAAAACAAAAGTCCCTCTGGTACTCGAGGGTACAACCTTGAAGCTCAAATCCGAACTCTCATGTCAAGTAGCACTTACAAGTGAGTTGGATTGAGCACAAGGACAGGCAGAAAGAAAATCTTGAGGGCAGGAATATGCTAGGGATATAAGTGTGTCGGAACGTTTCTTCCCCCCCACCCACACACACAAATGCCTGCAAATATACTAGACCTACACATATATGCGCACTAAAAACGCTCACACAAATTCATCCACACACGTGAGATGGTGTGGACCAGAAATTCAAGACGTTCTAATATAATTCATATCTACTTATATCTTTTGATGTATGTTTTAAGTTTCTCTTAGGAAATAATAGGGTTAGAGGTGAACCCACAAGGTTAAGTCCACTCTTGAGCCACGGGAACAGAATCTTCTGGTGTAGGACCATTTATACACACTATGAATATGTACGTATTCATGGGTGTGTGTGATTATCTCTGAGAATATGGGTGGAAACTGGCTATTAAAGAGATGGTGTGTATATGTGTGTATGAGTCCTTGGAAGAATATAAAGGGCATGTGAAATGGAAAAAAAAATTATGGGGATTTCCACACCATATGTGAGTAAAAACGAAGTGAGTGGACAGACATTTCATAAAAACGATAAAGCAATTAAAAGCTCTGAGAAAAAAGAGACAGAAGTACAATCGTGACAGCAATCTGCATGGAGGCTTTAGGCTCCTTTCGTAATCGTATCTCGAACCATCGATTTGAAGCTTTTGGCTCCTTTCGTAATCGTATCTCGAACCATCGATTTGAAGCTTTTAGCTCCTTTTGTAATCGTATCTAAAACCATCGATTTGAAGCTTTTGGCTCCTTTCGTAATCGTATCTCGAACCATCGATTTGAAGCTTTTGGCTCCTTTCGTAATCGTACCTCTAACCATCGATTTGAAGCTTTTAGCTCCTTTCGTAATCGTATCTCTAACCATCGATTTGAAGCTTTGAGCTCCTTTTGTAATCGTATCTCGAACCATCGATTTGAAGCTTTTGGCTCCTTTTGTAATCGTATCTCGAACCATCGATTTGAATTTTTTGGCTCCTTTTGTAATCGTATCTCGAACCATCGATTTGAAGCTTTTAGCTCCTTTTGTAATCGTATCTCGAACCATCGATTTGAAGCTTTTGGGTCCTTTTCTAATCGTATCTTGAACCATTGATTTGAAGCTTTTGGCTCCTTTCGTAATCGTATCTCGAACCATCGATTTGAAGCTTTTAGCTCCTTTTGTAATCGTATCTAAAACCATCGATTTGAAGCTTTTGGCTCCTTTCGTAATCGTATCTCGAACCATCGATTTGAAGCTTTTGGCTCCTTTCGTAATCGTACCTCTAACCATCGATTTGAAGCTTTTAGCTCCTTTCGTAATCGTATCTCTAACCATCGATTTGAAGCTTTGAGCTCCTTTTGTAATCGTATCTCGAACCATCGATTTGAAGCTTTTGGCTCCTTTTGTAATCGTATCTCGAACCATCGATTTGAATTTTTTGGCTCCTTTTGTAATCGTATCTCGAACCATCGATTTGAAGCTTTTAGCTCCTTTTGTAATCGTATCTCGAACCATCGATTTGAAGCTTTTAGCTCCTTTTGTAATCGTCTCTCGAACCATCGATTTGAAGCTTTTGGCTCCTTTCGTAATCGTATCTCGAACCATCGATTTGAAGCTTTTGGCTCCTTTTGTAATCGTATCTCGAACCATCGATTTGAAGCTTTTGTCTCTTTTTGTACTCGTATCTCGAACCATCGATTTGAAGCTTTTGGCTCCCTTTGTAATCGTATCTCGAACCATCGATTTGAAGCTTTTGGCTCTTTTTGTACTCGTATCTCGAACCATCGATTTGAAGCTTTTGGCTCCTTTCGTAATCGTACCTCTAACCATCGATTTGAAGCTTTGAGCTCCTTTTGTAATCGTCTCTCGAACCATCGATTTGAAGCTTTGAGCTCCTTTTCTAATCGTATCTTAAACCATCGATTTGAAGCTTTTGGCTCCCTTTGTAATCGTATCTCGAACCATCGATTTGAAGCTTTTGGCTCTTTTTGTACTCGTATCTCGAACCATCGATTTGAAGCTTTTGGCTCTTTTTGTACTCGTATCTCGAACCATAGATTTGAAGCAAGTGGGTATTGCCGCATCTCACAGATTAAAATGCTCGCACTGGGAAGACAATCTTGAAGGGATCTAGGACGCTATGGTATGAGGTGGTATGAGGGAAGGGGGGGGGGTAACTTTAGATCTCTATGGTAGGGGGTTAACTCTAGAACTCTATAGTATAGCGGGTAACTCTAATTCTTGCTGGTTATTCACAATCTCTGAATGGAAGGATTATTATTTATTAAAACTAGGAAGCGAAAACCAACGAAGGGTAAGTAAAAAATGCAGATTCATCTACGGGCGTTGGGGCTTGGAGGGTACGCGATCTTCTAGATGTCAGCTGTAGCATGGTTGCCCGTGTACGAAGGAAACTAAGCCTCTCTCTTTACTTACATCCGTACATACACGCACATACACATGCATACATAGAATTCGATCATTTATAGAAATGTTTGGTCCTCAAATGAACGAGGGAAACTAAGTCTCTTCCTTTACATCCATATACACACATACACGCTCATACATACATATAATCCCCCAATAAACGGCGACTTTAAAGGGATAGGAATTCCTCTTGTCTTTTATACATTGGTTAGTTGGTTACAATTTTGTTATCCATATTTTAAAGATGTCCTAAGCGTGAGACTAAGGCTCGTAACCACCAGGGGAAAAGAAAAAATACAATTGAATTTTTAAGCGCAATAACAACGAGGACAGCTTTGTAAGGAGAGATCTATAAACTGGTGAGGATATAGAATTTGAAAATGTGTGGATGATATAGTCGCAGATCCTCGGGGGTGGGTGTATGTAGGCAGAATAGATAACGATACTCCCTCCACTTGACATATTGGCAATTATTGCCTGTTCTCTCTCTCTCTCTCTCTCTCTCTCTCTCTCTCTCTCTCTCTTAAAAGAGGTCCTAATATTTTAGATACAGTTTTAACTAGCGACGATGATTTGATTTCCAATCTGAGCGTAGGAGACCAGTTTGGTAATAGTGACCACAATATAATTCATTTTAAAGTCAACGTACCGTGCATCAAAAGGAAAGTATGTATTACCAGGCTAGACTTCAAAAGAGCAAATTTGGAGGGGTTAAAAGAGAGCTTGTGTCATTACGAACTAAGTTTTGGCCATATAAATGAAATCTGGATAAACTTTAAAGTAAATCTGATGAACAAACAGTCGCATTTCATTCCATCAAAATCATGGGAAGTTGGTAGTGTCAAACAATCAAAATGGTTAACAAAAGAAATTAAGAAAAGTATTAGGGACAAAGACAGAGCATATAAGCTACTCAAAAATAAAAACTCGGGCAGCATCAAAGAAAAATATATCCAAATGAAAAGAAAAGTTAAAAGGGAAATTAAAAGAGCCAAGCGAAATGAAGAGATGAGAATGGCCTTAAACTGTAGGACCAATCAAAGACAAGAATGGTGTTTTGCAATACAAAGATGTAAAAATAGCAAATGTTTCAAACGAATACTTTGCAACGGTATTCATCAAGGATGATTCCGACGTTATTCTAAAACCTAACAGAGGATATTCTGGCAATAATCCTCTAAAATCAATAGAGTGTTCAGTTAATGATGTTAAGATACTCATCGACAAAATAAATAGATTTAAATCGCCTGGTCCGGACATTATCTTCCTAAGGGTCATAAAAGAAGTTAAAGATTCCATAACACAAATTTTTAATCTTTCTCTCGAAAGAGGATTTGTCCCAGAAGATTGGAAATTGGCTAATATAACTCCAATATTTAATAAAGGATGCAAAGAGTAGCCAACAATTACTGCCCTATAAGCTTAACATTGGTGGTGGGAAAAATGCTCGAGCGCCTTATTGCAGAAAAAAATAGTTGAACATATTGAAGTGAATGCATTATTACGTGACTCTCAACATGGTTTCAGTAAACAAAGATCGTGTCTGACTAATCTCTTGGAATTCTTTCACCACATAAATTCAATTTATGACACAGAAAGGTCAGTTGACATTTTGTATTTAGATTCTGATTGGACATCTGTTAGTAGTGGAGTTTCACAGGGGTCAGTGTTGGGACCATTGCTCTTTATTATATGTATATGTAAACGATATTGACATCGGATTGGTATCAAAGATTTCAAATTTTGCTGATGACTGTAAATTGAGTAAAGGTATAATTAGCGAAGATGACATCAAAGACTTTCAGGAAGATATTGATCAGATTTGCCTTTGAACCTAGATAAATGCAAAATAATGCACATAGGCAATACAAATCCCAAAGCTGAATACAAGATATTTGATAGAACAATGACATGCACAGAGAAAGAAAAAGATCTAGGCATTTACATAACCAGTGATCTCAAATTTTCTCAGCAATGTGTAGAGGGGGAGAAAAAAGCCTTTAAGATACTCGGTTATATTCAAAGACAATTTAGCTACAAAAACGAAACAATAATCTTGAATACGTATAATGCCTTAGTAAGACCCCAATTGGGGTACTGTGCGCAGGTTTGGTCGCCATATTTGAAAAAAAGACTAGGAGATTGGAGAGGGTCCAAGCCAGAGCGACAAAATTAATTCCAAATTAAAAAAAAATACAATTAGAAAAAGCGACTGGTAAAGTTAAGCCTATTTAGCCTGGAAACAAGACGCATTAGAGGTCAATTAATCGAGGTATACAGAATTTTGAGAGGAATAGAAAATGTCAACCACTCTATCTGCTTTGAACTAAATGGAAATTATACTCGTAACAATGGCATGAAGCTTGTTCCCAAACTATTTAGAACAACCCTATGCGGAAACTTTTTTTCATCTAGAATAGTTAAAATGTGAAATCAGCTGACGGAAGAAATAGTTTCGAGAAAAACTGTAGAAACTTTTAAAAAAAGATTAGACAAAGTTATTAGAAACTTAAAGTATTGAAACGCAATATTACAAGCGTTAATTAATGTTACACTCGAAAAGTTTGCAAAGACAAGCAGCTGAAAATAGTACCACTAAGTGAAAATAAAACCACTAAATAGATTGGCTTCAGCTTTACTATAAAAAAAATCCTGACTGTGTTCTTCCTTCCCTAGCACAATCAGGTATCTTTTCAATTTTTCCTTGCCCGAAGTTTCGGGTGGGAAATAGCCTTGATCTGTTCTATACTTGCCTCAAAGTTGTAGATAAGGCTTTTCTAAAGAAAGTACCTCCTCGGAATGGGCGGAAATGTCTTTTGAGGTACCCTAACTCAATGTAACTCTTTCTCTGTCTCAAAACAACCACCTTGCCGTCGGTGAGAGAGATTGCGCGATCTGCTTGAGGTAAGCTAGCTAAGCTGGGGGACTTTTAGTCCGGCAGGGTCACCCATGTCAGTAAGGTAGCTTTAGTGGGATCCAGACTAACGGTTGTCAAACTTTTCTACCACTTCTTTGATGAATCTCCTTGTATCCCCCTACTAACCTCTTCCATTCTGTTAGTACTAAGTTTCACCAACTCTCTTCAACTGCCCCCCCTCCCCTGAAAAAAGACCAAAAAACAAACAAACATTCATCTCTATTACACATAAGTTGTTTAGTCATAAGAGCCTCACCAGCTACCTTATGCCGTGTGAAAAGAGAGGCTTTGGAACCTCTTTAAATAACGCTTTGGAGCACGCATAGGTTGCAAGAGACTGAGATTGAAAGGATCTCAGGCGTTTGGGGTACGATTAATGGAGAGATGCTAGGTATCCCTTAGAAGCTTTCTCCTAACGTGTAATGGCCTGACCAGCCCCCTGTGACCGCTACTTGGTGAACAAAGGCTTAAATGCTCTTTGGTGAGAGAGCTTTTGTGCCTTGCTGGTTAACAGATCAGCTAAAGATCTCGGATGAAGTCGTGGGCACTTAGCTTTACTATTTGCCTTAAGTCTGGCCGTTTTTAGTTGATTAGTAACAAGGAGTAACAAGGAAAGAAAGTACCCTAGGAGACCTTACGGTCCATTCAAAGAGGGTACCTTTGGACTAGCAATCGAGCAGGCACATGGCTGCTCAATTGTTTTGCGTCCCTAAACAGCAACTTTTTAAGACTTTGTCTAGTCTTGACTTAAACTGGTCAACAGATTCACTGTTGACAACTTCCACTGGAAGTGCGTTCTACTTACCCCAGATACTGTAGGTGAAAAAAATTCCACACAGATTGCGGTTGTAACGCTTTAGTTCAAGTTTGAAGCCGTGAATGCGAGTTCTGTTCTCACTCAGTGTAAAAATATCTCGGTAGTCAACATTGTCAAACCCTCGAAGTATTTTGAAAACTTCGATGAGCTGACCACGCAGTCTACGGGTTTCCAGCGAGAACAGATCTAATTCCCTTAGTCTATCCTCATAACTTTTTTTTAGGATAGAGGGAATCAGCTTGGTTGCCCTGTCTTGTACGCGTTCCAATCTTGTGATATCCTTTCGAAACGAAGGACTCCAAAATTGTACGGCATACTGCAGGTGCGGCCGAACGAGGGAGTTGTACAGACAAAGTACTATCTCCTTGTTAAGGTATCCAAACTGGCGCTTTATGTAGCCTAACATCCTTTGAGCTTTCTTCTCTGCCTCGATGCACTGTTTCGAGAACTTGAGGTCGCTAGTGATAGTTACACCCAAGTCTTTCTCAGTGTCGGTGGATTCAATAGCAGTGCCCTTAAAGATATACTGACATTGGGGGTTTCTGTGGCCGATATGCATCACTCTGCATTTGTTCACGTTGAAAGGCATTTGCCACGTGTCCGACCACTCCCCAATCTTCCCAAGATCTTTCTGCAGGGGGGCAGTATTTCCATCCTCTGCAACGTTCATACCAAGCTTGGTATCGTCGGCAAATTTGGAAATCTTGGCAACCATGTCACCGTCCATGTCGTTGACGTAGATGATGAATAGTAGTTGTCCCATGACAGAACCTTGAGGCCCCCCGCTAGTAACGGGCACCCACTCAGAAGCATGTCCCTTCACCACCACCCGTTGCCGTCTGCCACTTAGCCAGTTCTCGATCCAGCCGGCTACTTTTCCGTCTATGCCAAGCGCTCGCACTTTCCGGAGAAGGCGGCAGTGTGGTACCTTATCAAAGGCTTTCTGAAAGTCTAAGTACACCACATCCACCGCCTTGTCCCGATCGTGCTCACTGAACACGAAGTGGAAGAATTCCACAAGGTTCGTCAGGCATGACCGTTGCCTCCGGAAGCCGTGCTGGGAACTCCTCAGTAGCAGGTTTGACTATAAATACGACGTAATTTTGTCCACCATGATGCTTTCCATGAGTTTACCGACTATCGAAGTCAGACTGATAGGTCGGTAGTTTAACGGATGGCTGGGGTCTCCTTTTTTTGAAGATCGGAGTCGCCTCCGCCTCACGCCAGTCTCTAGGAATGCATCCGGTCCGGATTGACATGTTAAAGATAGCGCACAGATGTCGTGATACTTCATCGCACACTTCCTTCAACACTTTGGATAGAAACCCGTCCGGTACAGGGGACTTATTCGTCTTTAGGTCAGCGATCTTTTTCTTTATTTCTCCTTCGGTGAAGTCCATTGCCTCCAGCTTTTCCCCGAGTAGGAATCCTTTGGCTGGCGGATGGGGCCACACTCTTTAGTAAACACTGAAGAGAAGTAGTCATTGAGCAGGTTAGCATTTTCTGCATCTGAGTGAGTTAATGCACCCTCCTCGTCCACTAAGGGCCAAATGCTACGATGGATTGGTTTACGGCTATTTACATAGCCGAAGAACTCCTTGGCATTCTCCTTGCCGAGTCTCGCCCTTCGGAGTTCCTCAGTACGCTTAGCCGCCCTTATGCTGGACTTCATTCTCCTGGCTAGCCTCCGGTACTCGTCAAAGGCACCCGAGATCTTCGATCGCCGGTACGCATTTCTCTTCTCCCTAAGCAGTTGGCCGATTTCTCGATTAAACCACTTTGGTTGAACAGAAGATCGATGGAGGCATTTCTGAGGGATGCAACTTGATTGAAGACTCATGAACTTATTTATGAAATTGTTCCACGAATCCTCAACCTCTTCACATACCGCTAACCTTAAATCAGTCAACCCAGCACGAAGGCTTGCAAAGTCTGCTTTTCTCAAGTCGAGTTTCCTTGATTGACTGGCATAGACCTTACCTTCGGGATCTTGGCGGTAAATCTAAAGGGCTGGTGATCACTGCCACCGAGCTCTTCGCCTACAGAGACATCCTCAACGATATCATCCTCAGATGTGAAGACCAAGCCGAGGATATTGTCTCCTCTCGTCAGTTCTCTGACCCATTGAGTGAGGAACTCGTTGTTGGCGAGCTCCAGGAGTAGAGCGCTCTCGCCACAGCCTGCTCTGGTTTCCCAGTCAACTTGTCTGTTGAAGTCGCCCATAACGATGCACACTCTTCCTTGAACAAGCTCACCCAGCAGCTGGTACAGTTCCCTGCTGTTCTCAACGGGTTGGGGAGGGGGTCTGTAAATCACCAGGGTCCAGTATATGACAGGACCTATCTCTAGGTCAACGCCTAGGAGCTCGTGATCGGATATAATGTTGGAGTTCGTAGATTTGATTGTATCCTTGACATACAACATTACACCGCCACCCTCTCTGTCTGGCCTATCTTTGTGGAAGAGTTGGTAGCCAGGAACCTTGAATTCGCCTTCAAAGTCTGGGTTTGAGGTTTTTACCCACGATTCTGTTATGGCTACCATTTCGGGTTCTTCCGTCGCTACGAGGCCACGGAGCTTATGAAACTTGTTCCTGATTGACCTCGCATTGAACAGAAGAACTTTCAGTGAGTCCCCGACTGTAGGACTCCCTACGCTCTTCTGTTTCCCGGCAGGTTTGTTGGCGATGCACCCCTCTTTGCGACCTCTGGGAAGGTCGTTCTTGGAGTGACACGGGCGTACTGGCGTACGTCCGCCCTCACTCTGGGCCGGATACTCCTATGGGTCCTATCTACGACATCCTGAATCATGTTCGACAGAAAGGCCTTTCCTTTAAAGGAAAGATGTACCCCATCCCTTTGGTAGAGATCATTTCTACCATAAAAGGTTCGGTACTGGTCCACAAAAAAGACCCCCTCTGCCGTACACAAATCTGCCAGGCGCCGGTGTAAAGAGACATTCATCGAGTGAGCGGTCCGTGTTGGACCTCTCCTCGGGAGCATCTCGACTACCACACGTGCTTGAGAATCACCAATAAGAGTGACTCTTGCACATTTGTCTGCAGGCGAATTAGTCTTTCCTCTCGGAAGCGACTTGCCGCTTTCCTCTTGTATCTCTACATTTTTATTTTTCTTCTTCTTATTATTATTTTTCTTGTCTTCATTTGTTTTTCTCTTCTTCCGTTTCTCTTTTCTCTTCTTCTCTTTCCACTTTCCCTTGCGCACCAGTAACGCTCGAATCCTTTACACTGGGGTGAGCTGCATTAAGGTCGTTTTTCTTCTTTCTATTCTTTTTCTTTTTCTTCTTCTCATTTGCTTCTCCGCATGGCTGAAGTGGGACTGCCATTCAGTTTCACCTCCTTAAGCTGGAGTCACATTTGCGGAACTACCCAAGTCAGTGTGACTTTCGTCTCGAGCTTGAGCTGACTGGGCCTCTAGTTTAGAGGCTAGCTCTAGGATGTTTTCCTTGAGAAGCCGAATCTGAAGCGCGTGCTGCGTTTCTAGGGTCAGTATTCTACTTTCCAGTGCCCTAGATTTTTCTTCAGAGGTTGTGAAGAGATCCTTGAGTTCATTGCAGTATGTCACTGCCTCTCGGACCTCTCCTTTAAGGATGCAGTCGGTGCATATACTTCCCGGGTGGCATTTCGAAAAACATCCTTCCGGGAAGTCAACGCACCACTTATCCTTCTGGCATATCGCACATGTATATTTGAGTGCAGCTGGATCTTTTTCCCCTGTCATTTTGAACACTTTCTCTCTTTCAAAACTTTGCGACCAATCGATAGAAAAAAGGGGGTTGGTGAATTCTCGTCTCGTAAGTCGCTCCCGCCTATCGATCGGAGACGTTTCAGATATTTCAGAAGGCACGCTCCATGTGCTGCTGTTCGTCCGACCAAGTCACCAAGCCTCGGCGTGCAGTGGCTCCCAACCAAGCAGCACAGACTGTCCCCGAAGGGGCCATCGATTTGTCACCAGGTAAACAACAACGAAGCACGCTTCGTACTAAACTCCTACTAGTTCCCTGCGCGACGGCCAAGATCTCGGAGCAGCGTTCAATGGATATCCCGCCACACCAAGAGACTCGACCCAAGGCTTTTTATTGGCCTGGCAACCAACCTGGGAACAGAGGGCCGTCACCTCGGACCGATGCTACCAGAGGCACCCGTCAACGGTCACTGGGAATGGTCAATAATTACGCGCCAGGGAAGGGGTTAACGGGGCACTACCCTCATCCCATTCATCGTGACCCAACGCCTAGGACACCTCTAGTCCTAGTCTCTCGCAACCAGTGAGCGTCGATTGGCGTTGTTTATAGAGGTTCCAAAGCCTCTCTTCTGACGCATGAGGTAGCTGCCAGGTCCTTATATGTAGATAGAGGAAGAAAGGGAAAGAGTGACATGATAGGTATAGGGGTTGTTTTTTGTTGCTTTTTTCTTTTTGTATAAGTAGAAGAAATAGGATTAATGTAAAAAAAAGAGGAAGGATAGAGTAGGATAAAGAAAGACAAAGAAAGACGCACTTAGTCTGGAACCTAATTTCCGACCAAATCGACAAGGAAAATCCTGCCAGGGGTGCCATAAGATAGGTCCCCCGCGGACATAGCTCGAAAATTCAAGGGTACGCACAAGCTCTCTTCCCGCGACATGGGGGCGACACCTCTCTCTCTCTCTACTTTCTTTATGAGAGAGAGAGGAAAGAGAGCTTAGTAGGAAGACAGTTACACCTCAAGCACCCCTGTCAAAAAAAATCAGAGATCCAGTTTACTGGGGCTGTCGTGCTGCTCAGTTGGGAGCTGTGGCACGATTGGGGACGTTCAGACAAGGGGAGAGCTTAGGGTTGGTGTGCTTTGTCAAAGGGTTTCTGCTGGCCGAACGACCGGAAGCCTCCTGGAAAAAGGCGGATGTGACTAGTGCGAGAGAAAATCACACACAAAGAAAACTTTATTAATGCGTATGGTCCCACAGTTTTTAAGATGGCGAAGAAGAATGGTCCTTCGTTCCGCAAGTTAACCTGCAAAATATGCAAAGTTTACAGATGGAGTGAAGACTTCGGGGGCAGGAATTGCAAGGAGCTCACAGATGCCGTTAGTGTATGTGACTTCTGCAAACTAGAGAAGCGCCTGGGCGAGAGCATCGCTCAACTGAGATAGGAGAACTCCCTACTCAAAGGGGGTTCACCTCTTAAAATCAGAGAGGTGCAGATGCTCAGGCGAGTGCGAAAGAGAGAAGGCATCCGACGTCCAAGAGCAGGAGTCTTCTGCTGCAGGACTGGCTCAACGAGCCAAAAAAAAGAAAATAAAGAGAAAGATGAAAGAAGAGAAATTAGAAAGAGAAAGTAGAAAGAGAAGAAAAGAAAGTGGAAACATAGGACGAGAAAGTAGAAACAGAAGAAGAGAAGACGAGGAAGACAAAAAAAGAAGAACAAGAAAAATGTAGAGAAAAAAGACGAAATCAGCAAGTCGCTTCCGAAAGGGAAGACTAAGTCGTCTGCAGACAAATGTGCAAGGGTCACCCTTATTGGTGATTCTCAAACACGGGGTCTGCAGCCCCTGCTAGCGGCCCGCCTTCGCACTAGTGTGAAGGTAAACTGCCTGCCAGGACGGGGTAACCACCACATCAGAGTAGAGGCGGAGAAATCTCAGATTTCTGAGAGCCCAGTCTTTACTCTGATGGTAAGTGGCAACGACCTCTACCTGAGAAGAGGTAGGGTAGGCCCTACAGATAAAATCCTCCACATAGTCATGGGTGCCGTGGACGACTCTAGGCTGAAAACCCGTAAGCGTGTTGTGGTCGGGATGCTTCCGGGGAGAGGTCCAACACGGACCGCTCACTCGATGAACGTCTCTTTGACCAGCACCTGGCAGATTTGTGTACGGCAGAAGGGGTCTTTTTCTGTGGACCCGTACCACACCTTTTATGGTAGAAATGATCTCTACCAAAGGGTTGTAATACATCTTTTTTTTTAAAGGAAAGACCTTTCTGTCAAACATGATCCAGGATGTCGTAGAGAGGACCCAAAGGAGTGTCCGGCCTAGAGTGAAGGCGGACGTGCGCCAGTACGCTCGCGTCACTCCGGGTACCAACTTTTCGGAGGTCGCTAAGAGGAGTGCCACCGCGCCAACAAGCAAGCCGAGAAACGGAAGAGGTTAGGGAGTTCTACATTTCGGGACTTCCTGAAAGTTCTTCTGTTCAATGCGAGGTCAATCAGGAACAAGTTTATTGAACTTCATGGCCTTGTGTTGCAACGGAAGAACCCGAGATAGTGGCCATAACGAAGTCATGGGTAAAAACCTCGAACCGAGATTTTAAGGGAGAATTCATGATTCCTGGCTACCAACTCTTTCTAAAAGATAGGCTAGACAGAGAGGGTGGCGGTGTAACGTTGTATGCTAGGGATACATTCACAACATCTAAGCACAATCTTCAACACTTCAACATGTCAATCCGGACCGGATGCGTTCCTAGAGACTGGCGTGAAGCGAAGGTCACTCCTATCTTCAAGAAAAGAGACCCTAGCCAGCCGTCAAACTACCGACCTAATAGCCTAACTTTAATAGTCGGTAAACTCATGGAAAGCATCTTGGTGGACAAAATGTCGTCATATTTAGAGTACAACCTGCGATTGAGGAGTTCCCAGCACGGGTTCCGAAGGAAACGGTCATACCTAACGAATCTTGTGGAATTCTTTCACTTCGTGTTCAGTGAGCACGATCGGGACAAGGCGGTGGATGTGGTCTACTTAGACTTTCATAAAGCCTTTGATAAGGTACCACACCGCCGCCGCAAGAAAGTGCGTGCGCTGGGCATAGACGGAAATGTAGCAAGTTGGATAGAGAACTGGCTAAGTGGCAGACGGCAACGGGTGTTGTTGAATGGACAGGCTTCTGAGTGGGTGCTCGTTACTAGCGGTGTTCCTCAAGGTTCTGTCCTGGGACCACTACTGTTTATCATCTACGTCAACGACATAGACTGTGACATGGTTGCGAAGATTTCTAAATTTGCCGACGATACCAAGCTTGGTATAATGTCACAAAGGAAGGAAATACTGCCCGCCTTCAAAATGATTTTCTGAAGATTGGGGAGTGGTCTGATACGTGGCAAATGCCTTTTAACGTGAACAAATGCAGTGATGCATATCGGCCATCTAAATCCCCAATCTCAGTATATCCTTAAGGGTACTGCTCTTGAATCCACCGACACTGAGAAGGACTTGGGTGTAACTATAACTAGTGATCTCAAGTTCTCGAGGCAGTGTATTGAGTCGGAGAAGAAAGCCCAAAGGATGCTAGGTTATATAAAGCGACAGTTTGGATATCGGAACAAGGAGAGAGTACTGTGTTTGTATAACTCCCTTGTCCGACCGCACCTGGAGTATGCCGTACAATTTTGGAGTCCTTCGCTTCGAAAGGATATCGCAAGATTAGAACGTGTTGAAGCCAGAACAACCAAACTGATTCTCTCTATCAAACTGCGTGGTCAGCTTATCGAAGTGTTCAAAATACTTCGAAGGTTTGCCATTGTAGACTACAGGGATATTTGCCAGCTTAGTCAGAGCAGAACAAAAATCACGGCTACAAACTTGAACTGAAGCGTTACCAGCGTGATCTGTGTGGGAAGTCTTTCACATATAGCATCTGCGGCCATTGGAACGAACCTTCAGTGGAAGTTGCCAACAGCAACTCTGTTGAACAGTTCAAGTCGAGACTAGAAAAAGTCTTGAAAAAAATGAGGGGCGGTCAATAAGTTTTGCGAATCGGTAGGGAAAAACAGAGGAAGGGGGATGGCTGTTTATGGGGTTGTTAGGACAAGTTATGACAAGTCAGGGCCTGCAGTCGCACGCTCCTGCCTCGTCTATTTAAGAAGCGGTAGCTCATCGCAGATATTCAGTCACAAATTTTTCAACAATGGAGAAGGTTGAGCACCACGCAGTGATCCAATTTTTGAACAAGGAAAGCAAGAATGCAAAAGAGATCCATGAACGCATGGTTGGTGTGTACACCGACACCGCCCCTTCCTATGCAACCATTGCTCGCTGGAACAGGGAGTTCCGCCATGGTCGTGAGTCCCTTGAAGATGACCCCCTTCCAAGACGCCCGTCAGAGGTGACCAACGAGGACAATGTGGCCCGTGTGGAGAGGATGATCCTCGAAAATCGACGGGTGAAAGTCGAAGAAATCGAGCGAAAACTTGGAATACCACCTGGAAGTCTTATCAACATCATCCACTACGATTTGGCCATGACCAAGGTTACTAGCCCGTTGGGTCCCGAGAAACCTCACGCCCCATGATCGACTTCAACGTTATCAAAGTCCACAAGGCCAGAGTTGCACAAGCTGCCCTGCGCGAGTGCGGATTCGAGGAGCTCAACCATCCCCCCTACAGTCCAGATATGGCCCCTAGCGACTACTTTTTCTTCCGCTAGCTCAAGGCTGTACTTTGTGGACGCCGGTTTGGGGATGATGAAGATGTCCAGCTCGTCGTCCAGGAGTGGATTGAACAGCAGTCGGGAGGTTTTTGGTTATCGGCTTGGAGACTCGAAGCGTTGCTCTTCCAGAGCGTCAATCTGACCCTTTAGAGGACTGGGCCTGCTCAAGTGTTCACTCAAAGGTACCCTCTTTGAATGGATCGTAAGGTCTACTAGGGTACCTCTTTTCCTTGTTACTCCTTGTTGCTCTATATATCTCTCTCTCTCTCTCTTTCTCTCTCTCTCTCTCTCTCTCTCTCTCTCTTTACAAGCGAACTGAGTACTCTTACTTTTAAACCTCTTCGAGTTCTACGCTTTTTGCACATTTTCACAACCCTCAACTTCACTAATTCCTTCAGAAACCTTTCTCGCAAACGTTCTGGCGGAGATTGCCTTCGCTCAAAATAATAATAATAAAATAAGAATAGAAGAAAAAAAGGAAAACCAAAGAAATAATAAAAGTGAATCGAAGACAAAGAAAAAGAAAGGAGACCCTAGCCAGCCGTCGAACTACCGACCTAATAGCCTAACTTTAATAGTCGGTAAACTCATGGAAAGCATCTCGGTGGACAAAATGACGTCATATTTAGAGTACAATCTGCGATTGAGGAGTTCCCAGCACGGGTTCCGAAGGAAACGGTCATACCTAACGAATCTTGTGGAATTCTTTCACTTCGTGTTCAGTGAGCACGATCGGGACAAGGCGGTGGATGTGGTCTACTTAGACTTTCATAAAGCCTTTGATAAGGTACCAAACCGCCGCCGCAAGAAAGTGCGTGCGCTGGGCATAGACGGAAATGTAGCAAGTTGGATAGAGAACTGGCTAAGTGGCAGACGGCAACGGGTGTTGTTGAATGGACAGGCTTCTGAGTGGGTGCTCGTTACTAGCGGTGTTCCTCAAGGTTCTGTCCTGGGACCACTACTGTTCATCATCTACGTCAACGACATAGACTGTGACATGGTTGCGAAGATTTCTAAATTTGCCGACGATACCAAGCTTGGTATAATGTCACAAAGGAAGGAAATACTGCCCGCCTTCAAGATGATCTTCTGTAGATTGGGGAGTGGTCTGACACGTGGCAAATGCCTTTTAACGTGAACAAATGCAAACTAGTAGGAATCCTTCATAGCTTCCTAATAACGGAAGGCTCTTGGATCGCCGGCAGAGAGGTAAACAATTAAAATTGATTTCATATTGTACCGTAGCCATAAAGAAAGAGAAAGAGAGAGAGAGAGAGAGATAGAGAGAGAGAGAGCGCAATCAAGGTTCTCTCGTTGGTAGCTTCTTCCATGGCGATCGCATTAGACTCATTTCATATCCCGTGAAATGAGTCCTAGTTAGTTGAGGTGCTCAGCTAAGTTCACCAATTATTTCAAGGAGATTTCCAAATATCGCTTTCTGATCGCTGACACATGTCGTTAAGGGATTATTTCTGTTCATGTCTGTGTTTATCCTCTTTCTCGGCCAATAGAGGCGACGTTTCCGTTTGTTACTGTTTCATTTGACTTTCAAAGCCTCTTCACTGGGGCAAGAAATTAGTCATGATTTTTAATTTCCTCAATTTCCCCCTCTCTTATTGAAACTCTTTCCAAATAGGTAGTGTCAGAAATGCCTTCGTTTGTTTTCACTTCATTAAAAAATATGGATAATTTCATGCATATTCAAGAATTGTGGTAAAATTGATATATCATTTTTAGAATCTAAAAATAAAAAAAATGCTCTCGCCAGGGCTCGAACCTGGGACCTTCTGCGTGTAAAGCAGACGTGATAACCACTACACTACGAGAGCTTGCGCACTATCTAGGTATTTCTTTTATATTAAATATTATTTTAAATCTCTAAATTATATACATTTAATATTTTTAAATATTTTTGCATTTATTCCAAAGGTGATCTTCAATTTAAACTTTTAAGGGTAGGTCATCGGTGATTGTGTAGACGATGGCCGGATGCGATTATTTTAGAGCGTCGGCTCGTTGTTGGGTACGGCTCGCCGCGGGGATAACACTGCGATGACCCTGAGTTTCAATCCTTTGGGGGGGGGGTCTGGGTGGCACAGCCCCCCAGTATAAAAATGAAAATCGCCATAAAATTCTTCGATTTCATCTCTAAAAAAGTAACCACGAAAAGTAGCCCAAAAAAGCTGGGCCTAGGATCCGGTCATCGTCTACACAATTACCAGGTCATCTTGGTGGAAGCCAAATATCCATTTAGAATAAAGAAAGTCAAATTCCGAGCGCGTTCGTATTTATTTACAAAGACCTCTTCAAGGAATGAACACAGAAACAAAATAGCGCAACTTAAAACTAAACTAGGCCACAATACCCCCAAACTCTACCAGGGAGCAACATCCTTTAAACTTTTATTGTAAAGATTCGCGGCCCCTGATTTCCGGCGCGATTTCTTGGGCTACTTTTATAGCTACTTTCTTTTTGCCTCACTCACTTCATTGTTTTGATTCGTTATTTTAAGACGAGAATAAAAAATAACATTTTTTAGGCAGACTCGATCTTGTTTTAACTGATGGTTAATTAAAAATTCGTTTATTAACTTGTTCCTGAGGGCGAGCGGGAAACTCAGGTACGACTCGAAACCGGCTTCCAGTAACCAAACACATATACGAATAACCAAATAGATAGCGAACGATGAAACAGACCGATATTATTCAATTTGGAACGAAAAACAACAACCAGAGACAGCAGAGTCGATAATGTAAAAGATTACCAACCATTTTCATACCTCGTTTCGGCGAACACAATTCCTTGTTTAATAAAAAACAGAGAAAACTATATTATTTAGGCGAGATCGATAATAAACTTACGAAAAAAACAGAAAATACCAAAAAACCCCTACTTTTTACCCGTCCTTAGAAACACAAAAGAAAGTTGTAAAATGAACAGTTCTGATTGGTTAATGACGGTGTATAATACAGGGCGCTGATTGGCCAATGAAATAGCTGAAAAAACTCAAAACAATAGGAAAGTAGACCCCAAAATAACACGGGAAATCAGGGGATGAGAATATTCACAATTACCATAGTAATTATTGGATCCAATGAGAACAATCTGGAATTCTTCTTGGGGGAAAAAATCTCAAAATGCATTCGAAAATGTTTCTTGAAATATGATTACTGCATTTAATAATCAATTTAACGCTATTCCTATTAATTGCATGATTATGACATAGAATAGACAATGTCCGGTCAGGTGTTTTTTTTATAAAATATTTTTTACTTAGTATCGAGTTTTAAAATGAGAAGAAAAACAGTTTTTAGGAGTTTTGCAAATATATTTTTTTACTTAGAAGAAGTTTCGCTTATTATTCTTGATGATAGAAGTCACTTACTCTCGAAACCTATCTCCTAATTAAAATAAATATTGGCAAAAACTCCTAAAAACTGTCTTTCTCCTCTTTTTTACAAGGATTCAGTGATCAAAGAGAAAGAAACAAATTTCTCTGTGAAAACTCCCTTGACATTCGCAGTGGTAATTTTACTCGTTATTATACAAATTATACAAATGGGCGAGTGTAATATCAAGATGATGTCACTTAATGCACAATTTCACGTTCCTTTACTAACATATCTGCTTTTACAGCAGCGCCACTCCGCAGACTGACCAGGCGCATGCGCATCGCATGCTTACGCTGACATAACTTCGATTTTGGGACGATGTTATGCTCCTGAAAAAGGTGGTTGCATCTTCTTCGGTTTTCAAAAGCGAGACCACAAATTTTTCAAATTAAACACTGATTCCACATCATCCATAATGAGTAAATCTGTAAAAAAAAAACATGTTATGTGAACATATGTTAACCTAACCTAATCCGACTATAAATTTTTTAACTGTCCATATCTCGCAAAACTAAATTTCATTTTTTTTTTAATTCAGCCTGTAAAACTACATTATTAACAAAATTTATAAAAGAATCGGACACATCCAACACACCCAAAAGGTCTGATTAGGCAAAACAATCAGAAATATTATAAATTAAAACTAAAAGTGTCAATATAATAACGTACCTATAAGCGATTTGTTTATGCCTCCTTCTTTTCTATAATAAATGTCCTGATTGTGATACTTTTTCTTCCAAGCACAAGCAGGCATTCTTTGCACTTTTCCTAGGGACCTTCCAACCACTTTTGCACTTATGGTTGGAATCTGCTTCATCTGTACCACTCTCCTTCACGAGGAGAGTGGTGACCTTCTTTAGATTATGAGTCTTAGCTCGAGCTGGGGGTTCCTCACTTTCACCCAGTTACAAGGACTCGAACCAGTCCAGACTCAAAAATTACCTTACAAAATGAGTCGTAGTCGCTGTTTTTTTTTGCCAGATGCTTTAAGTAACACCTGCGCTGGTTCTTCTCTATTAAAGGAACCCTCTTTCTTCTCAACTAAAGGGTAGGGAAAAACTACCTACTCATCTTCTCAAAAGAAATCTAGCGATTGGATGGATTTTCTCTCTTCACATACTACCTATCTTTTCTCCTTCATTCTTCTTGGAATCCGAAACAAACCGTATGAAGATAGACTCCGCTCATTAAACCTACCATCACTTGAAAGTAGACGATTACGTTGACAGTTGATCGAGGTATTCAAAATCTTAAAAGGATTTACTAATATTGATTACAGACTATTGTTCGAGATGGACGAAAGGGCCAACACACGCCAAAATGGTTTAAAATGAGTGAACAAGCGATTTAACTCTACTATAGCTCAAAATTGCTTCACGTTTAAAATCACACAAACGTGGAAAGCCTGCCCAACCATGTAGTAGAAAGCACGTTAGTTAATATGTTCAAAAACTGACTTGATGAGTACTTCAATAGTGTAAATATAACGTAGTGGGAGCATAGAAAAACACGCCATACAAAATCAGGAGTTGGAAATAAAATGAAATGAACAATACAAAGATGCCAGCGACGCCTCCCTGCATGGAGTGAATGTGAATTCCCCTTTTCTTTTTCTGTCTGTCCTCTAAGTATATTATTTTCATCACTAGCAGGCGACGCCTGCGGGAGAAGAGAGTACTGTCCTATCACCCCTTTCCCCATGGCTCGAATAAGCGTGTTCGTGTATTTGAAGGATAGCTCAACCTGCATGTCAAGGGTACACGTATAAATAAGTGTGTACCGTAAAAGTGAAATAGTTAGAAAAGGCATAAGTGTGTACAGTAAAATAGAAATATTTTTTTTTAAATCCTGTAAAAAAAAATATACAAAGGGTACACATGTAGATAAGTGTGTACCGTAGAGTTGAAATAGTTAAAAAAAAAAAAGCATGATACACTAACGTTAGAAAGTGGTAGTTAACATCTGTAAGCGGACTGGACTTGAGCGGACCATAGGGTCTTTGCTGGTCCTTGTTTCTGTAGTAGTTCTTCATTCCCACTTTGTGTGCCAATATTTTATATCAATTCGATCGACTTTTCTCCCCTATGTGTCTTCCTATTTCTTTGATTTTGAGGTCTTCGCATTTGATTTCAGTCTCCTGTTAATTGCTATCAGTTTATAACCGCATTTTTTCCATTGTTATATTTCTGGTGGTCCGCATTTTGCTTTGGGACCAGGAAACTGAGTTCACCTATAGGAATATATTGCTTTTGGGCCCATCGGCGAGGGTTAGGTGGTCGCTGTGAGATCAGACCTGGTCATTTTGGCGGGAAGGCCGTGGGTGGTGGAGTGGAACTTGGGAAGACCGATATAGTTCTTCAGGCAGATCGCTTCATGTTTTCCTAACGTCATCACACCTCCCTTCTCTCCTCTGTGAGCAAATTTTCCTTCGCTACATCCCTTTGATTTTAATTTCAGTACAATGAAGTTTTTTGTATTTGTTTTTATTTTCGTAGTAAATGTGCTTAAAAACGAGTTGAGTACCGAATCTAGCAGCATCATTCAAGCTTAGAAAGTGATTATTCATTTTTTCCTTGTCTATGGTATTAATTCAAATATGCCACTTTTAAACGTAGAACATTTTTCTTCTTTCTCTTTGTATAATTATTAACTCACAAGGGTGTGAGAGTATCTCTCTTACCTTAAGTGGTTCTCGAGAGGGTTTTAATTCTATCCAGACCTACTGCGATCGACCCTATCACTTAATGGTTTGCCTCTTATTTTGGGGAAACAGAAATTTCATTTGGCCTACATGAACGGCCTAGGTGGTGCCTTCGCACCTGGTTGTCGAGAAGAAGCCTAGCATCCGACTCCAATTTTACAATTTATTTGAAGTATTATCCTTATTACATTAATGCATTCTTATCATTTTTATTATTTTTATTATATTATCTACCATCGCTAATATACTTCTCAGTAATATTTTTATTAATTTTTAAGTTTGTATGAATTCCATCATGCAATGATTAATATTACCCCTTTAAATACTAATGATTAATTAAAATTCATACACAATAGTTAATTCTAATAAAGTAAGTTTATTTGATAATTACATTGGGCGAGTAGTGATGTACTTTCATTACAATGTGCGTATGTGTAACATTCATAACAAGACTATCATGGCCCCTAATATCACCTTCCCTTCCTATCCCAAAACACAACCACCTTACTCTTTTCTGCATTTACTTTAAGCCTCTTCTTCCTCACACACACGCTACCAAACGCTTCCACTAGCATTTCCAAATCCTTCTTACGAACATACACTAATAACCAGATATCTACTTCAACTCACCCCACCGTTTCTAATTTTAAGTGAAGTTAAGCCACTCGGGCGGCGTTAGTACTCAGAGTCAACGGCGGCTACCATACTCTGCAGCGGCGCGTGGTTCGAATCCCACGTAAACCCGTCGATCACCAATGTGAAATAAAAGTTTCAAATCAAACCAAACGCCAGTAAAAGTACTAGAATCCAACCCTCTCCCCTCAAATTTATTGATCGGTATTACAAATACACAACCAAGCGCACGTTCATTATGGACTCGTTAGTACAAATACAAAAACAAACACACGTTCATCGTGGATTCGGTAGCACAAATACGACACCAAGCGCATGTTCATTACACTAGTCAACAATGATTTTGCTACTTGGGTATTAGCTTGTGATTTATACTAAATCGAGTATGCCGATTCCGAATCTGTAATCAGAATTGTGCTAGCACGTAAGGTTCTTGAGTTACACACATACTCTTTAGTTACACATATGGGCAGTGTTGCTTCGGCTACCGTAGTGAGAGGATGTCTTGAGTGTGTTTGGTTCCTGCGTTACACTCCTGCTTTATCACGTTGTCAAATTTAGCCATTATAGTAGTGGTGTTGAAACGGTATTTACATACAGTGATTAATTGCATTTTTCTTTCAGATTTATCTCTCAATTAATTTGTAAATAAAATAAGATTGTACAAAAGTATATAACAAGATGTATACAAACTAAGTTGAAAACATGAATCGGCGAGGATGTATCAATAGCCCAGACAACCTTTGCTATATCTGTGGAAGATATACTCCAAGCAACCAGCGGAAAAATTTAGCTAAAAGAGTGAAAACTGCATACAATTATTATTTTGGTTGTAAAGTTGGTGACCAAGACAAGCCCTGGGCACCTCACAAATCTTGTACTGTGTGTTATACGGGGCTCACACAGTGGTTAAATGGCAAACGGGAGGGTATGCCTTTTGCTGTACCAATGGTGTGGCGTGAGCCAACAAATCTTGTTTTTGATTGCTACTTTTGTATGACAAATATTGCTTGGTTCTTAAATAAAAACAAGTCAAAAATTGTATATCCAGATTGCAAGTCAGCTATAAAACCAGTCCCCCATAATATGAAGATGCCAATCCCAGTTCCTCCCTCAGCTAGTGCAGTTAAAGAAGATGATTCATCGCCTGGAGAGGAGGATAACAATGACAATGAGGATGATTCTAAGCAAAAGAAGATCCAGTTGATAAATCAAGAAAGATTGAATAATTTGGTGAGGAATTTGTCATTGTCAAAGGAGAACGCAGAACTGTTGGGTTCCAGACTACAGCAATGGAATCTTCTAGAGGACGGTGCAAAAATATCTACTTTCTGTAAACGCCATGAGGCCTTAGCTGCCTTCTATAAAGAAGAAGATAGTACTTGTTTCTGTACTGATGTTAATGGCATCATAAATCAGCTAGGAAGTGAGCATTTACCTGATGAATGGAGACTATTCATCGATGCAAGCACTGCTAGACTCAAAGCTGTGTTGCTATACAATGGTAACAAAAAACCTTCAATTCCTGTCGCACCTATTGTTGGGATGATAGAGACATATGATTCGATGAAATTTATTTTGGAAGGTGTTCATTACTCGCATAATAAGCGGAATATCTGTGGTGATCTAAAGGTAATTTCTTTACTTCTTGGACTGCAGCTAGGATATACAAAGAATATGTGCTTTTTATGCCTATGGAACAGCCGTGACGACAGGAATCATTATATTGTCAAAAAGTGGCCCGAAAGAGAAGAATACATAGTTGGCCGATACAATGTGAAGCACATGCCTTTGGTACATCCACAGAAGATTTACCTTTCACCACTTTATTTCAAACTTGGCCTTATCACGAATTTTGTTAAAGCAATGGCCATGATTCTGATGGATTCCAGTATCTCAGAGAAATTTAGTGCAAAGAAAACTGATGCTAAACTTAAAGCCGGCACTTTTGTAGTGCCGGAGATCAGAGAATTGATACGTGACAGGGAGTTCAGAAATAAACTAACTCCACTTGAGTTGGTAGCATGGGATTCATTTGTCCATGTAGTGCATAACTTCCTTGGTAATCATAGGGCTAAAAACTATGAAGAACTAGTGGTCAACATGATAAAGGCCTATCAACGAATGGGGTGTCGGATGTCTCTTAAGAAGCATTTCTTGCATTCTCATCTAGATTTCTTTCCATCTAATATGGGTGATATTAGTGACGAACATCGGGAAAGGTTCCACCAAGATATCTCAGTGATGGAAAGCAGGTATCAAGGCCGCTTCAACGAAAATATGATGGGTGACTACTGCTAGTTCCTACAATGGGAGGATCCTATATCCACGTACAAGCGCAAGAGCAAGAGTCTCAAACATTTTTGAAGAAATTTATAGTTAGGTGAGTACTACCTCTTTTATATGTAATACATGACTTTTCTGGATCTGCAAAAGGACGTACATAATGCCAAATAAGGTGCTCCGATTCCAAAACTTTGTCCAGAAACGTCTCATTCTTTTCAAACTCGAAATAATTATATCATTAATTGATTCAAGGTGACAAAGTGAGCCATATAGCCTAGTTGCATAACTCAGGAACCTTACGTGCTAGGACAAATCTGTGCACCAAAATTAGTTAGTTACAACAACATTTACTCAAGTAACAGGGACAAAGTTAAAATTTGTTGGCTAGTGTTATGGATTCGGTAGTAAAATACACAACGTTCATTATGGATTTGGTAGCACAAATACGCAACCAAGCGCACGTTCATTATGGATTCGGTAGCACAAATACACAACTAAACACACGTTCATTATGGATTTGGTAGCACAAATACATAACCAGGTACACGCTCATTATGGATTCGGTAGCACAAATGCACAACCAAGCGCACGTTCATTATGGATTCGGTAGCACAAATGCACAACAAAGCAAACGTTCAAGTGTGGCTGAATGGCAGATTGCCGCGTGGTAAGTGAATGAAGATCTGCAAAGGAAATCAAGTCGTAACGTCTCATTTTGGAGTAACTCTAATTTGATCCCGACGGCGTCATGCTGTAATGTGTTGAAACGTTTGAGACATCGCGAGACAAGAAATCCGAGACGAAGCCTATTTGTTTATGTCCGTTCATCCGCTCACACACACAATTCTTCGAAAGGGACTACAATAGTCTCTCATTGTCTAAGAGGAAGGAAAAATAAGATTAGACAGTACTCCACCATGATATTACACCCTAAGACTGGGGTATAATTCTTTTTAATGGAGAAAAGAGAGGATATTGGTTTTTACAAACGAGTGTGTTTTCACTTAGTGGTGATAGAATGAAGAAATGAAGGAAAAAGGTTAGTAGATACAAAGAATTGGAATAAAAAAAGTTAAGCTAATAAAATTTAGCAAATCTTGACAATCCTAAATACTGTACAGGGTGATCCTAAAGTCTTGTTAACGAAAAGTATTTCGAACAATAGAGGAAAAATATAATAATATCAAACACATGTAAAATGAAAAAATAAAACAATATTTGAAATAGAAAATTAAAACAATACAGGGGATGACACGACTTTCCGATCCCCCTGTACAGGAAAACGCACATCTTAAAACCCCAGGGACAAATACATACAGATTACAGGTACTCAAAGGTGTAAATTTTATCCTCTCTTCGAGAGGGAATTGATATGTAATGGAAATTGAATCGGGTGAAGAACAGTGAGGGATTTTCACCCTTCAATCCACTTTATTTCAATTTTTTAATACTAGGCTAGGTTAACAAACAAAAACATGCACAAAACAAATAACAAAGATACACACAAAAAACAAACACAAATGCAAATAATCAAGCCTAAAAAAAACAATAAGCGAAAAAGCAAGAAAAAGAAAGAAGCACGCTCCGCATCGGGGAGGGGTGTCACCCCCTCCCCCCGGTGCAGGAACATGCGACCTACAACAGAGTCAAATAAAATGGAGGAGGCCAACCTCCTACAACAGAGTCGAATAAAATGGAGGAGGCCAACCTCCTCCAAGAAATCAGATAGTTCACAAGTCTGTGTGGACGAACCCGTCCCGAGTACGAGGGACGAGCAGTAGCAAGCCCGCTCGTCCCGATACGGGGATGGGTAACGGGCGTGAAGATCACCCAGATCGGATTCCAAGAGCGGGGCTGTGAGGAAGGGGGGCATTTTCAGTACTACGGACGAATTGTTCTCCCATAAGTAATGGGATGGGAGATAACGAATAGATGATAAATGTGGAGAAATGGCTACATTAAGCATCCTGGAGGAGTATAGGTACATTAAAGCCCCCCTCCCTTACGAGGAGAAGTGTGGGAAAGGTAGCCGGCGAAAATACTTACCATGTGTGATCTCCCCGCCGCTGTGGGCAGTTGGAGCTAACATCTGTTTGAAGGCGACCACCTAAGGTCCTTAAACGACGCTCTAACGATCGAATTACCTACGAGACCCATAAACCCGTGGTTATGGAAAAAAAAGCGGTGCGAGTCAGAAGGCACGCCAAGTAGCGGTGCGGTTGCGAGCCTATAATTTGCGAGCTGACTTGGGCACCCCTGTGCCACCTCAGGAATTCTCGCACTCCCCAGATGCTAACTCACCATTCGCTCCCCCCACCCCCTTTGCCTCTGTGGCCTGGTCACTTCCCCCTTTAGATGGGGCGGCAATCCGCCTATAAATAAGCCCCGCAAAGAAAGAGAAGAGGATTATCAGAAGTCGATACGCCAGAGGAGGATTAGTTCGTGAAGATCGATCCATCGGCCAGACAAGAAGATTATTAGTAGTCGATTCGCCAGAAGAAAGATTAGTTTGTGAAGATCGATCTTTCAGCCAGACAAGAAGATTAGAAGTCGATACGCCAGAAGAAGGGTTAGTTCGTGAAGATCGATCCTTCAGCCATACTAGACTATTTCCGTGAGAAACGATAGGATCAGATTGAGAAAATCGATCCTCCCTTTCAGGGCCGTATTAACCTAAATAGTCAAGTTTTATATCGGTGCCATACCGAAGAAGCCTTTTCAGTCTGCAAAGAAGTCCGACTGTAGAAAAGCAAAGCCGCTCACACTCGAGTGATTCTCACATCTCAAGCACCGTAAGAGTGAGAGGAGAAGAACCCTGCCCCAACGAGCTCCCGTTCTTTAATTACGTTGAAGAATCAGCCCCCGTCACAGGCGACGAAAATTCCACTAGCGGCCACAACACTCCAAAGCGAGAGATAAGTCCTCCAGCGACATCCGGCAATCCCTAATACCTACCTGTAAGTTAACAATAACATTTATATCTCTATTGCGATAGTAGAAATTTAGTACGTCCCACGTTTTAAAGGAGAGTAGAAACCATTATTCTTGAACCTAGGTCATATGTGTTTGTAGACGAGAGTACGTTGATTTAATGTTTAACGCTAATCAAATAGAGTCGCGATAAAAAAAATACTAAGCGGCAATTGGTATGTTTACGGGAAGCCTATTTGTTTATGTTTTGTCATTGAAAGATCTTTGAGGCCAAAGATAGAAATGTGTTTACTGTTGGTGTGTAATATTTAAGTTTTTAATTTAAAATACATGTTTATTTTGGTAGATTCTGGTGTTTCCTCTTATCCTTATGTGTTTAAAAATAGCTCTTCCTTAAGAACTAAACCACTAAATTAGCACTCTTAGAACAAAGCGTACTTCATCATAGAAGTAACGCATGCCCCTTAAAGCATACCGATACTAAAAGGGTGTCAAAAAGTATAGTGATCAAAACCAAGGGTCATTCTACGACAATAAATAATACTATGAAATGTATAAAAGCAGAATTATGATTTAGGAATATTTTATGTGTAATGAAAAGATGCGTCAGAAATGCTGTTAATACTACAGGGTTGCAAAGAACGTAATCCGGCCCAGATTAAAAAGAAATCTACAAAATCAATAACTATTTCGTTTTTAAATAAAGTTAAGAAGTTTTTTTAGTAAATATATTAAAACATTTTAATACATTTACTAAAAAAATGCTTACATTTATTAAAAACGAATTCGTTAGTGAGGTGTTAAAAATCCACCAGGTGCGCGCGGGTGCGGGTGAAAGCTATGAGCTACATTGTTCCTGGAAGCTGTAGGATACAGTTGAATCCCTGTATTTGCAAGTCTCTGCCTCAACACCTACGAAACCGTGATATTCTGTATATAGCTTCACTCTCATTCGCACATCCTCCAGATGACAGCTACTGCAAATGTGTAAACACACATGAATTGTTACGGTTGGAAATAAGAAGAGAGAACCAACGAGGGCATCTCGGAAAAAAGGGTGGTGAGGGGTGATCGGAGCTGACGCTGGCCTGGTGGATCAGACGTTGGATTCTCAAGTCGAAGCACCGGGTTCAAATTCACAACACCATTATCTCTTCTATCTCCCTTTCTTCACACACAAAACGCCTCACTCTTCCATCGAGAACGCCAAAAAGGATTTTATCTACTCCCCCGACGTGGAACAAAAGTTCCCTGCTCGCTCGTTGGTGGCAAAACACAATACACCGACACATTGATCCCCGTACTCTCATACAAGGACCATACCCTTGTGCCCAAGGGATTACAGCGATTGTCACCGTGATTTTTATATGAATTTCATTATCCGGTTGGGGGACTTCGAGTACGATTGAAAAGGACTTGTCAGCTATTGTCATTCTGATCTTTATGTGAATTTCGTTATCCGGGAGATATTGTCCACAATTGATCGGGGTGGGGGCGTAATTTAATTAAGGTTTGTAAAATAGTTGGACAGTACGTTGAGGCCGGGAGGGCATGAAATCCTTCGTCAGCTGCACTATGATTCCTCATGTTACATTTGCGCCCCCCCCCCCTCCATTGCGTGGCATTTGAATGATCTTGATGAACAGAACACTTCGAGAATTATCCCTCCCTATGGGTCTCAAACACCAAAGAAAGTGTCCAAGGTTGGTATTCGAGGTTGAGCTTCGTATTCGGGTCGAGGACCTCCTCAAGGTAGACCCAGCAGGTTTTCGTTCGAAGGAAGAGGACGCGATTGAAAGCGGTTTCTTGAATTCGCTGAGGATTCATTTATGGCGTCATTATTTCCTTAGATCACTTTAATTTATCGCTTCCACAAACTATATTTGAACGTATCGTTTCTCATTTTACACCAAAGTCAAGACATTGATGTTGGAAAAATTGGAAACTAAAATCATTTTTAATATATAAAAAAAAATAATCAGGAGTTTTTATCATTATTGGTAATGGTCTCCTCATTAAGTGGATACGTTTCTGGAAGAATTCTTTCTATGGTGAAAAGTAGAATTTGATATCCTTTATCTCCTTTATTTCGGAGCCAACTTTGCCATTTAGGGGATGCTGGAATGACTTAAATGGTAATCAGATGGCACAAGAAGGCCCGGTTGATATGGAAGATAGGAAAGAACTTTCCAACCTGGATCAAACGTGCCACATGTGGGCCTATTTTTTCTTGGATCCAACGTGCTGCGTGTGAGCCTACTTTTTGATGGCGTTAAATGTGCCATCCATCGGTCTAATTTTTCTTGGATCAAATAGGCCACACGTGAGCTTGCCTTTTCTTGGACCTACTTTTGTTTGGATAAAACGTGCCACGTGTGTGCCTACATTGCCATGAAGCAGGAAACTTTCAGTTTTTGTTCGAGAGATTCATTTAACTGTTGTAATTGTTGAATATTGAATTATTCAGGAACTGCTTGCTTATTATTTAGAAGTTCATAATAAATAACTCCTTTCACATCCCACCAAATGACTTCTGCTGTTGGAGACCACGTCTATGAATAGGAATTGGTGTTTGTTTGCAATCAAACCATGGGTATTTTTCTGTTCTAAAAAGACTCATGGCATTTCGAGCCAATAGAAATGAAGATATAGAATTTTGGCGGACTTTTTCTAGGTCTATAAAATGTTTACATAGTTTCATCACTGAAACCTTGTAAGGGGCGTGGCGATTTGCCATCTTGGCCGCCGTGCTGACGGGACTCAGCACCGCGTCATACCCCAGCTTAGTCTCTTCTTCCTTCAAAACACTTGTGTTTCCCCCCCTGTTTCCTCGCTTTTCATACAACTTCTCCCACAACTTTCTCTGGCCAGCCTCTAATTTCACAGGGTAGATGCTGACCTTCTCAGCCAACTATCCTGGATCGGGGCTGAGGGGGAAGGGGAACATGTTCCCCAGTTCCCCTAAGTCCCTGAGCTCCGGTTTGGGATGGTGGGTTTTTAAAAACCTGCTTCATCCCCACCAATACCTTCCTTACATCCCTTTTCTCTCTTCACACTCCATCAATTTTACGCCGCGTCCAAGGTGGAGCCGCCATGCCGAGGGGCTGCCAGGTCACCAGGCGGGAGGGGTGGTCTAAAATGGCGGCACCTGGCTCTGCCAGGCCTGTACTAACCCTTCGCAGAGCGGGCCCCATTTACCCTTTAAGAACAACGGAGCCGCCCTCAGGCAGCTCCACAGAGAAAATGGAGGTTCTTTTCCCCTGTGGTTTCCCAGGGGAGCGTCCATAACTCTTCAGCCGGAGAAGATGCTTACTCCTCTCCAGTGACTACAGGTGCAAGGGGCTCCCCCTCACCCCCTTCCTTGGAGTCACCACGTGACTCCATCTCAAATCTGGCAGTCCAGCCTTTGCTTTCACAGAGGACTGCCAGGAAAGCCAGCAGGTAGCCCATAACCGGCCACTCCTCGTTGAAGCGGCTCGGTAGGGCAAACTCCCTTAGGGGGGAGAGGGAAGAGAAAGGCCCCATCGGCCGCTTCGCTCTAGAGATCTGCTGGCCTAAATATTTTATCTAGCGGGGGTGATGGCCTATGCCCCCCAAAGAACATGGACGAAACTGACATGACCTGTGATGTCATGATGGGGAATGGCCAAATGGAGGCTTCCCCTGAGATAGAAATGCTCCCTGGCGCAGCCCAGCCTTAGAAGGTGGGGCCTTCCATAGGGGCAGATTCAGGCTCGGCATCAAACATCGATCCCGATTCTGCTCCCTTACGGGGCCCTCGCCAGAAGGGTCGGGCCGCTATTACATCACAAGCAGTGGAGGAATCTCCTCCTCCAGTCGGTTCCTCCACGACTACTAGGACCTTCACCATCTCGTCGAAAGACCTTGCCAAAGCCGGCCCATCTGTCCTGGCAGCTATTGCTGGAGGATGAGAGAATCGGGTCCATTCCCCGCCCTCCTCTCCTAAAAAGAAAAGGATTAATTAAAAAAATACCAAAAAGACTCGGGGCTCTTATCCCTCCACGGGGGACGGGGAAGGACGAGGCCGCTAACATCCTTGAACGCGACCGAGCCAAGATCGGCACGTCCGGTCCCGGTGCTCGCCTGGGCGGGGAATCCAAATATAAGACCAAAAGTGCGCAGAGCAGAGTCTCGATTACGTCAGGGTGCCTCATTCAGAGGCTACCTGGTGTTTTCATGACCCCTGGCTTCAAACGCTTCTTAGTTATTCGCTCCACTGATGGAGGCATGTTAGCCAAGGGCAACATGATCCATCAAAGGAGAGCTTTAGCTGATATAATTGGTAAAAAGCCAAAGGTGACCCGTTTCTCGGACGGGAGCCTTCTGGCGAATGCGGCGGGTCCCTCCGAGGTGGCCAAGATAAGTGCTCTTCGGACACTTCATAGCACCCCGGTGAGAGTGACGCCGTACTCTACCTTGAACTTTATGAAAGGAGTAGTTTATGAGAGGGAACTCGTGGACTACTCCATAGAAGATTTCATTCTAGAGCTGTTCGACCACGGGGCGGTCAAGGTTGACCGTATGATGAGAAAACAGGGAGGGGCCTCGAGACCCACCCCTACACTCTTTGTCACGTTTGACTGAGACAAGCTCCCTGAGTCGGTGTGTGCCGGTTGGTATCGTTACCGCGTGAAGGCATTCGTGTCACTAAAGGGGAGGTGCTATTACTGTCACCACTTCGGTCATACGGATCCCTCATGTAGACGTGCAAAGTCGGGGTCACCCGAAGTCTGTGTAAATTGCTCCAAGACCGCACACGATAAGTTCAAATCGTGCGTTGCCAAGTGTGTTAACTGCGGAGAGCCGCACCTCGCTTCTTCGAAGCAATGTGGCGCATATCTCCTTGAGAAAGAAATCTTGGCCGTTCAGGCCCAGGATCGTCTCTCATTCCGCGAGGCTAAGGACTTGGTCCTGGCACGCCCGGCTCTGCCTGGGCGTCGTACGCCTCAATGCTTAGAAAGACACCCTCTGCTCCTAGCCCATCCAGGCCAACGAACACGGTTGTTTCTGCGCCGATTCGGAGCCATTCTGCGGGTTCTACTCAACCCGGGCCCTTCCCTGGTAAAGCTAGCGGCACAAAAGGTTCACACCCAGCCCCGGCTAAAAACAGGGTTCGTCCCCTTCCTCCAGCGTGACCGTTTCCCGTAAGGCGAAACGGCCACGCGACTCCACCGAGTCGTTAGACTCACAGGAGGCAAAACTCCTGAAGTTGGTCGCCAGGCCATCTTCCGGCATTCCTAAAGCTGTCCCCCGAAAGGAGGACAGCAACAAAGGAGCTTCGGCTCCTTCGTCCACGCCAAGTGGTGAGCTGAGTGGCTCGGAGACGGTGGGTCCTCGAAAACAGGGCCACTCGCCTCCGAAGCAGCAACGCCCGCCTAAGGTTTCGAGGCGGAGGGAAGAAAAGACTCGCATGGCGAGCCCAACCTTCCCCAATAAGTCCTCTAAGGCAACAACGCCTTCAGCGCATTGTTCGGCCAACAGCGCCTGGGGTTCTGCCTCTGGGAAGCGTACAGCCAATCCCGTGAGGGTCTTCCCTTCGAAGAGGGCCCCCACATCTCCTCCGAGCTAGGCCTGGAGGGTATATTCCTTCAATGGAATTGCCGTGGACTCCGGGCCATCTGGGAGGAATTCCGTTCCCGTTAGCTATTTTTTTTGCAGAAGACCATGCAAGGCGCGTGCCCCCTGCCAGCCCTCCCGAGGTATAAGGGTTTGGCGACCCAACCACCGCAGGATGGCCGGGCTGGAGGATGCGCGGTTTACAGCCGGCATGATGACTCCGTTCTTCTTTTCACTTTAGATACCTCCTTTCAGGCAGTGGCTGTGCAGCTTCACTTGAATAGGAGGTATACTGTTATTTCTGCGTACATTGCATCGTCAGCTGACTTCGACGTGGGGGACTTCCGCCGCGTCGTGGGACGGTCGAGGCCGTTCAGTTCTTCTCCAGCAACCTCATCGCCGCAGGCCTGACTACTATTTCCAGAACGTCTGGCCGTTTTGCACGCCGACCACTCGCTTGGTGGTCAGACGAGTGTGAGACGGCCTTCAAACAGAAGCGTTATGCCTACATGCGCTATAATCGCCGCCCGAACGATTTCACTGTCGGTGAATTTCGTCGGGCTAGGGCTACGTTCCGGTATATTTCGAAGCACGCCCGCTACTCTTCTTGGCGGGTATACGTGTCTTCACTTAACGGGAAAGACCCGTCTATCAGAGGTGTGGAGGAGAGTCAAAAGGATTTGGGGCAAGTTCTCGCAGGGCCCCCTCCCGTTCTCCAGGAGAATGGGACCGCAATCTCGGACCCCACATCCGTGACGGAATCCTTCGCGACCGCTTTCTCCGCATTCTCTCGCCGGGATGCTGCTCCGCCAGCATTCAATGCACGTCGTGATGTCGCGGAAGGCCGCCGGCTGGACTTTACTTTCCGAGGCGGAGAACCCTTCAACGACAGGTTAACTCTGAGTGAGTTGCGTTCCGCTCTTGCTTCGTGCGCGGACACAACATATGGTCCGGACGATGTCCCGTACGCCATGCTTCGACACCTTGGTGAGCTAGGCATGGCTTTTCTGTTAGATTTGTTCAACAGGATCTGGGTAGAGGGTCACCTCCCAGACTCTTGGCGAATCGCTACTGTGCTAGCTTTTCGCAAACCGGAGAGAGATCATTCTACCCCTGCAGGTTTCCGCCCAATTTCTCTAACCTCCTGCGTGTACAAGTTGATGGAGAAATTGCTAAATGTTAGATCAGGCTTTTTTATAGACAGCGTAGGCCATTTGTGTTCCGCGCAGTACGGCTTCCGCAAGTCCCATTCCACATCGGATGCTCTGCTTCGACTGGAAAAGGCTGTCTGCGAGGCCTTCCTTCGTAGACAGCACTTCGCCACATTGTTTTTCGATCTGGAGAAGGCCTATGATACCGCATGGCTATACGGTATCATGGAGACTCTCCACACGATGAAGGCAAGGGGACGCCTCCGGGTTTTTATATCTGAATTTTTGCGAGATCGCAGATTTCGCGTACGGGTGGGGAGAACCCTCTCTGGCCTAATGGAGCAGGAAGAGGGTGTCCCGCAGGGAAGTGTCCTTAGCCTTGCACTCTTTGCCTTGAGCATCAACGGCATTACCTCGGTGCTGCCAAAAGATGTTCTTGCTACGTGGACGACCTTTCGATCTCTTTTGGCGCGGCCCAGATGCCAACTCGGGAGCGTCGACTCTAACAGGCAATTGAACCGCATCTCTCGCTATGCCGAAGTGCACAGGTTTCGGTTCTCTTTGGCCAAGACTAAGGTGGTGTACTTCTTCCGCCATCCACGGCTCCACCCAGACCCAGATTTGTTTCTTAATGGAGTGCGCCTGGAAGTGGTTGAATCGCCCTGTTTCCTTAATCTTGTATTTGACCGACGCACCACCTGGGAGGCTCATATTTGCAGCCTTAGGGTCTCTTGTACCCACGCCATGGATATTCTTCGTTCCGTGACGTTCAGCGCCTGGGGTGCTGATAGGGCTACTGCCTTACTTTTTTATCGATCCTTTGTCCGTTCAAAGCTCGACTACGGATGTGATTTTATGCATTCGCAGCTGAGATACTATTGCGGAAGGTGGACTTGATCTTCCACACGGCCTTCTCTTGGCGACCGGTGCCTTCTGCACTTATCCTATTGAGAGCCTGCTTGTTGACCCTGGAGAGATGCCATTATCTATGCTATGTGCACAGTGCATTACTCGCCTGTATACACGAGCGCAGCGTCTCCCTTTGTCGCCAACGGCTCTCAAAGCATCCGCAGCTCATCTCGATGGTTCCTATGCCGTCGAGAGACTCCAGTCATACCCTAAGCCCTTTGGGTTTAGGGCTAGGAAACTCTTTTGAGAGCTAGATATAGTTCTAGGGCCGGTGGCGCCCCTGGTTCTGCCCAGAACGCCACCATGGAGGGTACCACCGTTGGCTATTTGTCGCCACGCCTCTGCTCTCAAAGCTTCTGCAGCGCCGGGGGTATAGCGTTCGGCCTTTTTGGAGCACATCTCCTGTCACTCTGGAACCGTGCCAGTGTATACGGATGGCTCCAAGTCCCAAGAGGGGGTTGGTTTCCACGCCGTATTCCCTCTGTTTGAAGTCAGCGGGGGCCTACCGGGAGCTGCGTCTGTCTTCATGGCTGAGTTGGTGGTAATACACCACTTGGTACGGGAGATTACGCGACGTGTCCGGTTCGGAGACCAGATCGTGATTTATAGCGACTCACAGAGCGCCCTGAGTGCTCTCAAGGCATTGGAATCTCTGCACCCTCTGGTTCGCGATATCCGTGATGCTACGGTTTTAGTGAACCGGGTAGATGTCGAGATTATCTTCTGCTGTGTTCCTGGACACGTAGGAATTGCTCGGAATGAGCGCGCCGACGAGGGCGCCAAAGAGTCCGCGAGGACCGGTCGGCCGGACCAGCGTTTCGCTCTTCCACACACAGACTACATGGCAGGAATACGGGCATCTCCTCGGCCTGCCCCGCAAAGAAGATGGGAGACGGTCCATGGGGAACTTAAAGTTGCGTGCCATTGCGCCGCGACTGTTCCCAAGGACTTATCCCCCAATGACGCGACGGCTTCAGGACGCTTTCTGTCGTCTTCGTATCGGGCACTCTCGTGTGACGTATCGTCATCTGATGGAGCGCTCGCCTGCACCCTATTGTGATGACTGCGTCATCCCCCAGACTGGGACGAATGTCTCAGTCTGGGTGATCTTCGCGCACGTTACGAGGGGGGATCAATAAGTTTTGCGAATCGGTAAGGCAAAACAGAGGAAGGGGAATGGTGTTTGTGGGGGTGTTAGGACAAGTTATGACAAGTCAGGACCTGCAGCCGCACGCTCCTGCCTCGTCTATTCAAGAAGCAGTAGCTGATCGCAGATCGTCAGTCACAAATTTTTCAACAATGGAGAAGGTTGAGCACCACGCACTGATCAAATTTTTGACCAAGGAAGGAAAGAATGCAAAAGAGATCCATGAACGCATGGTTGCAGTGTACACCGACACCGCCCCTTCCTATGCAACCATTGCTCGCTGGAATAGGAAGTTCCGCCATGGTCGTAAGTCCCTTGAAGATGACCCCCGTCCAGGATGCCCGTAAGACGAGACCAACGAGGACAATGTGGCCCGTGTGGAGAGGATGATCCTCGAAAATAGACGGGTGGAGGTCGAAGAAATCGAGCGAGAACTTGGAATATCACATGGAAGTGTTATGAACATCATCCACGACAATTTGGCCATGAGCAAGGTCTTTGTCCGTTGGGTCCCTAGAAACCTCACACCCCATGATCGACTTCAACGTCGTCAAAGTCCACAAGGCCAGAGTTGCACAAGCTGCCCTGCGCTCATGCGGATTCGAGGAGCTCAACCATTCCCCCTACAGTCCAGATCTGGCCCCTAGCGACTACTTTTTATTTCACCAGCTCAAGGCTGCACTGCGTGGACGCCGATTTGAGGACGATGAAGATGTCCAGCTTTCCGTCCAGGGCTGGATTCAACAGCAGTCTGGAGATTTCTGGTTGTAGGGAATTCGAAGCCTCAGGGACAAGTGGCGCAAGTGCATTGAAGTCGATCGTAGTTATATTGAAAAATAATAAAACACTTTTCCTCATATCTCGTTTCCTTATATCCGAATTGGAAAACTTATTGAACGACCCTCGTACCTGTCCCGCTACCAGGATGGGCGGGGTCGCTACCGCCTTCCTTTGTACTCGGGACGAGTGCGTGCACTTTGATTAGTGAACTTGTAGACTTTTGGGGGGAGACTGTCCTTCTCCCTTTTATTTTACTAGTTTTTTTGTTGTTTTCTTTGTAGGTCGCACGTTCATGCGCCGGGGGAACCTCCCCACGACGCAGGAGCTTGCTTCATCCTTGTTACGATTTTCCCTTATTATTGTTGTTGTTATTGTTTTTCATTCTTATTTTAAAGTAGCCTAGTGCTAGGCAGTCGTGAGTGCGGTGACTTGTGCCCAAGTGGGTAGTCGCCAGATAGGCTCTTAAAAAAACAAAAAAAATTATCACTGAAATTCAAAATTATTGTCATTTTACGAGTGTCATGTCAATGATTATACTCTACAAGGACCTTAAGAGCATTGAGATCAATTGCAGTATGAATGACACTACTCTGATTTTTTTTAGTCTGAAATCGCCTGAGCGGCATTTTTTACAACTTACACTGATATTTACGAACACTAAACTCCTTTCCATAACACTTGCCTATTTTCTTTTTACTATTGATGTGTCACTAATCCCTTTCTTGTATCCCTAAAGCATGATATGCAGCCATCACTAATGCAGGGCTCTAACAACAAAGGTTAAGCATTACTCCATTTATCTTTAAACAATTTGCAGTCAATTTGAAGCAATTCAAAGAACTCTGCAAACATTTTTGTCTTTTAAAAACGGCATTAATTACTTGACAACCTAATGTAATTGTATGCATGCATTTATATTGTATACAGGGTTACCAACACCAAAATGATACAAATTTTGAGAAGTGATATCTCAGCCATTGGAGCTAAGGGCTTCTTAAAAAAATGCTTTTCTCTTTAAATACTTATTCTGTATTAGTGGTTATAAATTCATTTAATGCACAAATTCTTTACAGAGATATTCATTCTATGCATAAAAACAAATAATTATGACTGATCAAGATTTTTGTTTTCTTGTTGCAGGTCGATTGCATTGAAATAGAAGATTCTGAAGCATTGAAATAGAAGAACCTGAAGATCCGTTAAGCATTGTAAGTAGAGGAGATAGTCATGTGCTTAACCTAGGGCCTGAATTAAAATGTATATTATGTTAGCAATCCTGTATAGCTGATGATAGTATGGACAATACATCCGATCCAAAGTGGGAGAATCTAAAGAGCAAGTGTTTTCGGTGGAGGAAACTTGATAAATTTCAGCATTCCCATACTGCGGTGGAATAGGATAAGGAGCCTAAAGGCCTGTACATGCATAGTAAATGTTAGACCCAGATCAGCAGTAATCGCTATATTCAGCAAGCACAGAATTGTAAACGGAAATCTGAACAGGAAGAAGCTCAAGCATCAACTCCAAGTCAGCAACTGCCAAAAATATGTGCCTAAAAGCTTCATTTAAGTACTGGAGTAGTTCATGATAAGAATCTGTGTGTGTGGTGTATGATGGGACCGCAAAAAAAACCAGTAATCCTGGCACATCCAAACTTTTGCTTCTGTCAACAGAAGACTCATGGAACCGGTTCAAGTTGAATGCAGTTTGTCTGTCAGATGAGCCTGTAAGAGAAAGATTGTATACCCTACTCGCATCTATCTCAGATAGTCGAACGGCCTTTGGATTGGAAATTCGTTATCATCGTGAATGTTGGCGCAATTATATCAGCAACCCTCTGAAGAATTCTTTGTCTGAGGAAAACACAGAGCATCTGCAACAGGTTAATCTTTAAGAGGCCCAATAAATCTTCATTCATCATGTCCATCAATTTATCTTTGAATATAATGAAATCCGTACACTGCAAGTGTCTACTAATGGATTACAAACGCATTACTTCAAATTATGATTACTATTCCACAGTATAGTCCAGTTTCTTGAAGGAAATTCTGATCAAGGAATTTGGAGGTGACATAACATTTCATGATCGAAGTCAGAAGAATGCAAGTGAACTGGTATATGATACGAGCAAGATATGCACTTATATATGATATGCACTTAAGGCTGCAATAACCTCTCTAGGTGTAAGCGACGATCAGCTGGTGAAGAATATAACTGGACGACTCAGAGATCAGATCATCAAAACAAAAATTGTTCCTCGGCCTCCATACATACATGAATTAGAAGAAGGAGACCTAAATAATCTCTTCTTGAAGCTTATAACTTGGTTAAAGCATCCCACTAAGTCTGAGGTCGATGACAAGCCCCCAGTCAGATCAATTGCATCTACTTTGATCAGATATATCACTGGAAGACGCACTGCATTTGAAACAAACCTAGGTGTACTGCTACATGGTATGCCAAAGAGCAGAGAAATGATAGATATATCACATAAAAACGGCATGGGAATCAGTTACAATGATGTACTTATGCTTAGATACTTCTGGGTAGTTACTTACCTGAAACATTCAACTAGGTGTCTATTTGAACTTTCTGAAGGAACACCCGCAATATATATAGTTGACAACGACAACTTCAAAAGTTACACCTTGACTTGAAGTGGCCGATCACATCGTACAAATGTCATGTTTGTCCAGCCAGACCTGACAGCTAAATCTATATACCCTAGATGTGGATATACCAATTGCAAATAGCACATTGCCTTCCTACCTCTCTACTGGTCTCAAAGAACTTGGGAGCCAGATGCAAAGAGTTGAATCATACAAAACAGTCAAGCGTGGTGAACCGCCTGTCAAACCCAGAGTAATGGATGAACAACATCTGGACACAGCTCCTCAAAGAATGCAGGGTGTCATCCATGCAATGGCCTGAACTAAGGAAGTCGGAGCAAGACGAAAGCAAGAAGACCATACCATACCAGCCTTTTCTGGCTTCCAGGCTAAACTATCACCAGAAACCCCCAAAAGTCAAGCGATTTATCACATGACTTATCCTAATCCACCAAGCAAGACCATTCTGTATGATGTCATGCGCAAGCTTGCAAAGGCAATTGTTGACAAGAAGATGTCATTTTCCCTTATGGTGGTGATCATCCTGTCTATGATTTATTGCTAGAATTGAAAAGTGAGAATTCGGAGATATTTTCCAATATATTGCCATTCATGGGGACCTTTCGTATCCAGATGTCTTTCATCAATGCGATCTACAAGAAGTTCAAAGGCTCAGACATTTCAGATGTACTGGTTGATACAAGTGTCATTGCAGATGAATCCGTGGATCAAGCTCTTCGTGGAAAACACTTCAACCGTGGTGTTCGTCGCCTTCGACTCTTTTATGATACTTTAGTCCACTATGCACTAGACAAATGTTTGGAGGGTTCCCCTCTGTCTGAAGAGATCCAGGCATCTCTTAGTAAATTACGATATTCAGTAGACCAACAAGAACTTAATGATGCACATGCTGAGTTAGAAAACGATGCCAATTTCAAAGAGCTTGTTGACTCCCTATTCAAGAACTTAGATGGTGTTCCACAAGCAGAATTCTGGATTTCATTCTTGGAGATGGTAGAGATACTGATTCAAAATATCCATGCTATAAGGGCAAGAAACTGGATCGAGTTCAAGTCCTCACTAAAGTTGATGCTTCCTTGGATGTGTATCTATGATAACGATAGATATGGGTCCCATCTTCCAGATTTCATAGCAGTGCTGGAAAGTCTTTCCCATATCCAAATACAATTCGCAGAGAGTGGCATGTTTGTACAGTCAATGACGGGTAAACCCTACTCATGTGTCTTGTTGACATAAGGATAGAATCAACGATGAATAAAGGATCCAAGCTTAATTCTGGATGGTTAGTTATTCTCAAGAATGAGAAGCAACTGCTGTCAAACACACTGAATGTTAATAAGGTTAACTGGATAAAAATCTGTGTCCCTCGTCACGCAAATCACAAGAGGCAAGCTTCAAGAAATCATGCCGATTGTGCCCCAAAAAAGATGAAGATAGATGAACAATCTTTGCAAGATATCAGCGCATGTCTCACAGAGTTCCATTGCGATCCATTTGACCAGTCAGATCAGATAATAAGATCCCTACAATCTTGAATTCAAGCCTCTTTAGCTCTCTTTGCTGATCTGAAGTCTGCAAAGTCTGACGGAGGGAGAAGTTGTAAATAAAAGAGTCTATTCAAAAGCAAAGTCCCTCAATGCTCGAATACCACGTTGTAAAAGAGGTAATTTTACAACTCGAGAAGTCGAGAAGCCAGGAAGTGAAAACCTGAAACAGACAACTGAAGAAATGCAGAGTAAGGCAATTGCCTTAGTCATCAAACTTGTTGAGGAAAGTGATGGTTTAAAGATGGAAGACTTAATGCAGCATCGAATTACAGATAAGTGCCTTTCAATATTTAATGCAAATGGTACTATGCGTAAAATGCTGAAGAGTAAACTACAGGAAAAGCTGATAATGACATCCATGCCATACTCGGAGGTTTACACATCAATAGTAGACATAGAACTAATCTGGCGTCTTACAACTTATACTATTGAAGACAGAAAAAGCAGATGGAACCAAGTTAACGTGGGGAGACTATGGTGAGAAACTTGTAAACTTTGTCCTGAACAGACATACAAATGCAGAACGTATTATCTTGATGAATAATTCGAACGAACAAGATTCTCCATCTAAGACAGTGAACGACAACACCGTCAAAAAGATCAGTCCATTCGTAATGTGTTTATGAAGTCGGAGGACAAATTTCCTCATAGTAGAGAATTTCATGCTCTTCTTGGTAAGCCAGGCAATAAAGTCTGCCTTCAAGCATTCATCGAGGCTGCCTTCATAAGATCATCTTCAACCACTGCTGAGCTTATATATTGTGTTGGTGGTAAACCAGCAAGGAATCTCATCACAGATGAAGTAGTGCAGAATCTCCCATGAGTCCTTGCCGAAGCAGACACAGCTCTGTTCACACTCTATGATAAGCTGCGGTCAGAGGGATATTCAGAAGCAGTTGTCATAGGTACTGATGATCCCGATAACTACGTTCAGGCAGCCTATGTGGCTCAGCAAATATCAGGACTCCTGTGCTTGAAACGCAAATCTAAGCTGATAAGTGCTCAGAGTTTGTGTGACAAGGCAATGGCAGAGTCTTTGATCCCACTTCATGTTCTTACTGGATGTGATCATAATTCCGGCTTTTTATGGATTAGGCAAGAAAACTATTGTGGACCGTGTAGAAAAATCATCAGAAGCTCACAACTTCTTCAAGAGCTGTGGCACAATCCTCTCGATCACACAAGAAATCACCAAAGACCACACTTAGAGCGCACCAATTACCTCGCATATCTGCAGAAGAACTTCCAGCTTCAGAATAATCCATCACCAATTGGCCATGGATGGAACCTTGTAAATGGCTTATGCCTACAAGTACGTTATACCCAACCTGCACTTCCACCGTCCCTGGAACTTCCAACAACTCCAAGTCATCTACAAATGGAGAGCAGCGATGATGGCAGCTGAAGTGATTCTAACAGTTGTGCATCATATTTGTCCTGCAGTGATAGTGAATCTTAATACACTAGAGGACAGCAGACACCTGTCATCTTGGATTTTGAGGTCAAGGGGACTCTGAATCATAAATTATGCCATTCCATTGTGTTTCTGACATCAAAATTAGTGGGAATTGACACCTAAATTGTCATTTTTGGTCATCCACTGCAAGAAATATAATTTTATCAGTTTTCTAAGAGAGCGGTGGCGGCCATTTTGAAAAACACCTAAAATAAACACTTTCCCGCATTTTGGTGAGGTGTTTGGGAGCTCATTTTTTTTAGTACTAGTTGCCCTTGCTAATTTCACTGAGAAACTTTGGTATCCTAAAAATGGTCACGGAACCTCTGAAAATGACTCTAATAAATGGCTCAATTTGCCTTTGAGATCTTCGCTTGTTAGAGATTCCCCATCCAGACGAATTCGTCAACAAAGATGGTTCCCATCGTAGGTAAGAAACCTACGGTAAACTTTTCTCCCTAAAACAGACCCTACAAAGTAAACGACCAAGTTTTGATCTGGGTTGCATCGAGGCCAATTATCTGTCTCATTAAAACAAGGTAATTATTATTTAGAAATGTTATTGTTTCTTGGCCTGTATAAGATGGAGCTCCATCTTGCATGCATACAAAATCAGTGGTCGTGTCTTGATCCCAGGCAACATTCGAGACAAATGCCATTGCAGGAGTAAATTTTATTAATTTTAACGCATCGCTGAGGAAAAATGATAAATGTTTTGTTGCCAGATGACGCTGCAAGGGAAACCATTCTCGAATCTGATTTTTTTTTGTCACACAAAAGTCGTTGGGGTCAACATACGTTTTTATCGCCCCTCCTGCATGAATACGAACATTTTGGGGGCACTTCGACCGTAAATCGTTTCTTATCAGAAAATCATCTTTTTTTCAGACTCGTTTTGACTGAAATCTTTACAATGAATTTTAGCATCGATCGAAATTTCTTTCACAGCCTCCAATAGAGCCTAAAACTTTTCTATCCTTTCCTTCTACTATTCTATGTGTAAGTGGCAGTAGATTTAAGGCCAGATCACCTTAGTCTGGGCCGTAAGGCCCGTGTGATCTGTGTATCTATGTAACTCTATGTAACCTTACTCTGTTAAATGCTTTCAGGACACGATTTTTTCTAATTATTCACTCTATTGATAAACGTGTAATCGCGGTTTCTCTCACAATTTTAAGTTTACTTGCTCCTGCTTGTACTTCTTAGCTTAAAAATATTACATTTACATTTTTCAGCGTTTACTGACGTTCTCATACTTTTGAGCCGACCATTTCCCGGAGGCCGTTGACTGTTGACAGTTTCTCTCAGTTTTGGGAAATCAGTAAAGGCTTTTGCTGTTTAATAAATATATTTGTTCTTCTCATAGTACTTGTATAATTTTCGTGATCTGAAATACAAAAAAATCGATTAAAATTTGGAACAAATTTAAATGTGCAACCCTGTTTTTGTATTTTTGGGGGTGAGGGAGGAAGCTAATTTGGGCTTACGATCATCATACTATAGAATAGGTATTTAAAGAGAAAGGAATCACTATTCATTTGGTTTTGAGGGGTTTTTTTTTAAGTTTCTAACTGCATTAGTTACTGAGATACCACTTCTCAAATTTGGCGCTATTTTGGGGGTCATCCTCTATGATGGTATATTCACTCTTGGAAAATTTGGATAGTAGTAGATAATAGATGGTGAAATGGGGGTAGGGTTGCCCTTGTTTTAGGATCATCGCAGGCATACTTTATTTTTATTTATATTTATTTTTCCTTTTGGGATTATTTATGTAATCTCGTGTATTTTCTCTGTATGTGTTCTTCTTAGTGTTTTTCTGTTTATTTTTTCTCTTTCTCTCATTTGTTCTGTATACTTGTATCGGTGTTATTAAGCTTTCAAGCCTTTGTTAGTGTGCATTTTTCGTGTTTGTACCTCGTGTGTATTTTCGTTGTTTGTTTATCATGTTAATTTTGTAGGTTTTTGTGTCATACTATGTGTTTTTAGTGTTTTAAGTGTAAATTGGTTGTATATTTTCCTCGGAACAGACTTTGGTGCTTGGGAATCGCCGGATACGACCGACCTTCCCGTGCAGCCTGGCAGGGATGCTGATCCTGCCTCCGGATCTTCTTAATTCTGGGATTATATCATCGGCCAATGTAGACCAGACTTTTTTGGCAAGTTTCTGGGTTGCGACGTTTACTGGTTCCAGTTTCTGCCTGCGGTGCAGGTCCCTCTGGCGAAGTTGTTCTCTTTGCCTGTTTTTGTTCATGAAGAGGGATGCAGAGTTCTGCACTCGTTGGATCATTCTCATAGCGGTCTTGCTGGCCGCTTGAGTCACTATTGCAGGGTAGATAAGCTTAGCTCGGACAAACGACAGGTATAATTTCCTGATATTCGCCGAGCTAAGATCTAAGAACCTGTATAGCTTAGAGATTTCTCTCTTTGCCATATTCTGCCTCACCGTGTAGTGACTCGAGTATCCGTGGTCGGAGATTTTTAGGCCCAGGATGGTGCCTTCGGCTGAGTAACTGTATCTCCTCCCATCAATTTACGCACATTCAAGGAGTTAATAGACCCCACAGTTTTCTGATAAAATGTTTTATTCCTATTTTTTGTCATTATTATGACTACTATTTGCTTCTATCTTTTCAGCGTTATTGTAATTATTAAACTTGCCTAGAAAGCCAAATTCCATAGAAATTTTAGATTTCTAAAGAGGACGGATTGTTAGCCAATCTGAGGTTGGACTGTCCCAAAGAAAAATTGCTAAGAACTTTTGAATGCCATTTTCTTCCATTAAAAGCACTATAGTTCAATTAAAAAAAATGGCAAAACATCACCGGAGAGACGACCTGGTCATCACGAGCCTTCTGAAAGATGTATTTGAGCTGGTCGAAGATCTTTTGAGAAGAAACTCGATTAAAAGCTTCTGAAGTGGCAGAGAGACTCCAAATCATCTCAAAAACAACCAATAAATTTACTGCACTCTCCTGGATATTATGAATGTATATCCAGGAGGAAGCTTCTTTACTATGACCAATATTAAGAGCAGGAAGAAGCAAGCTGAAAACATAAGCGACAAGCCTCTTGGAATTTTGGCACAGCATATTTTTTCTGGACAATCTTGATTTGCTCAATTTTCGGAGTGGATGGGCATGGGTTTGAAGATTGTTCTCCTGTGAGTTTAATATAAACAGGTTGCAAGCAAAGTTGAAACATGGCGGCTTTACTGTTATGGTGTGGGGAGCAATTTAGAATGATGGAAAGTTAGAGTTGGATGAGTGTCATAGTAAAATATCGACTCGGAAAAATTTATTTGCATTCTAAAAGTGGAACGTCTGTCAGTGTTTTCAAATAGCTTGAAAAAGAATGTTGTTTTATATGGCATGTGGGACTCAGTGTCGTGCTGCTAAAGGGACAACAGGCGAGAGGACAAGACTTTAAGAAAAAAGTCCCCAAACCACGAACACGGTCAGTATTACTGAATTTCATGAGCCAATCATGGTCGGAAATACCACAAACTCTAATCTCAGAACTTATTGAAAATATGCTAGTCGAGTTGAAACTCTAAAAGCCGCTAAAATGAAGTCAACAACTTATTAATATTGTGTTTTAATTGTTCAAAATAGATTTAATTCTTTAAATTTACAAAAAAAAGTATTTCAGGAATTAACTGTGTCTATTTGCTTCTTAATATCTCTGTATATATTTTGGGGTAAGTGATGGGAGATCGCTACACACACACACTGATCTTCCGGGCCATGGAGGATGCCGATAACATGCACACACGCGCCAAAGCCTCAATCACAAAACACCAAATGCGCATAAGGCGCACCAGCCCTCTCTGGCTGAAATTTACCACACAAAAAATCTTCACCGAACTAAAAAATAAAATAAAAATAAAGAGTAGGGTGAAGACGCTATCTAAGTCTTCTACTTCAACCGCACCAATACCTGGGTGGTTATAACACTATCCGAATAAACACACTGTTAGACCAAGACATTACGGTCCTCAGTACGCTCACACAAACACACCAAATATGTAGAACAACAGCACAATCTACGCACACACCAATGCCTGCGTTGCCATAGGACTGGCCACTAGACATACTAGTGTAAATCCGAGCTTGTCTGTTCAAAATGCGGTGTAAAAGGGCACTTTTACATCGTATGTACAAACACTACCCTCCGCTGTGTAAACTGTGGTGGTGTTCACGTTGCCGTGAGCATAAGGTGTCCATACCTCATGAAGAGGTGCACGGATGCCATCTATGAGATATGGAGTCCACAATATAACACAACTCATTTATACACCTTCACTACCCCCAACACCACTCGCTCCACCCCCCTCTCCACTCTCTCAAGAACACGCGCAGCGGCTTCCGGTGCTTCCAGGGCCACTCAACCCAATACACACCCACACCGATATTTATGCCCTTACACCACCAAGCACCTCACAGTAACCACATGGCACAACTGGCCACTGTGCTCTCCGCGGTTGCAAAAAGATATGTGTTGGGGTGACCACCCAATTATAGGCCAAAGTACTCAACATGCTTTACGCAGGAAACGGATTAGGGCAACTCGTCTTTCCCGAGACGGTGTTCGCCCTAATTCAAGAACACAAAAACAGACAAACACTTCTCCTCCCTACACCAGGATAGCAAACAACTCCTGCCTAACCCTCTCCTTCCTACCAGTCTCTCCTGTTGTCCCCACCAATTCGGCTCAGTCCCCCACTACACCCTTTACCCCTACCCTTACCCCTCCTCACAATATCCCCGTACCCTTCCCCCCCCCATCGCCCACATTCTTCCTCTCGTAGTCCCTACCATCCCTCAGTAGTATCTAACCCTCGCTCAGTAGTATCTAACCCTCTCTCAGTAGTCCCTGTCCTTCCTCACGTAGCCCCTACCCTTCCTATCACTACCCAAACCCTCCCCTGCCCTCACCTCTGCTCCCACTGCCCTGCCCTTACTCCCCACAACTCTCTTTCCACAGATCCTATCTTTCGTCCTACTGCCCGCATCACCCTCTCCCGGGTCTTCTCATCCCAAACTACTTCACCACCAATCGCACTACACAAACACCTAAAAGACAACTCATCGTTACCCTCCCTCTTGGTGCAATGCCCAGGTATCAGGGAGCGTAAGACTCCCAAGCACAAAACCACCACGCTTATACTCCGTTGCCGGGCCAAGTCGGCGCAGTGCTCCACAGCTGACACTGAGCACACGCACTAGACCCGACCTTCCAACCCAAATAACCTAAACGTAACCCTCGGGGATACACCCCAAAACACCTACGCGATATATACACCCTCGCTCCTTGTATACCTGCAACCACACACCCACACACTTAAAATTCCAGCAACATGAACGACGCCTGCGAAAAGCGAGCGCCTCCATGCCCTCCTTTTTCTTCCTCCCGCGCCCAGGTCGAATAAATAACACAAAACAAACACCACATCGGCCTTTAGCCACCAACCTGTTAATTACCCCTATCCTCTCTTAATATTTTTCCGAACCTTTTCCTCTACCACTACTTGATATCTCTGTGGTCATCACAGCGAACCCTCTCTGTATCGTTTTCCCTGAAAGGATATTTTAACCAGAAGTTTAGGAAGGATCTTCAAAATGTTCTCAGTGTTATTTTCGCATTGATTTTAAAATATATTTACTAACAATCACCGTTTATGTAATTATTTGAATTATAAGGACAAAATCCCTCTTGAAGCAAGATGTTCCGTAGTTTATGAATTCAAGTGCCCTGAATGTAATCTTGGGAAGTACGTTGGGAGAACGGTGCAGTGCTGAGGGCGAGATTATGTTCGTATATGGTTCTTAGCTTGAAAAATGGAAGGGCGACTTTCGAAGAAAGAGTTTTCTCCTGTTCGTTCACATTCTATAGTAAAACTGATATTTCTCTCAATTTTAAAATTCTTAAAACTGCTCATGACCCTGTCTCCTTACGCATTTAATCCTAGTTTATTAAAAGTCTTTCTCCTTATCTCAACTCTTACAGCTCCTCCCATCAATTAGTTCTAATTTAAGTATAATTTTTGCCTAACCAACCAATCGCCTCTTCTTCATGCATTTTCTCGTGCATCTTCTCAGTCTCCTGCCCTGTTTTTGGTCAAGGAAGTACGAAACTGTGTTTGGAGGAATTTTATTTTTAATTTGCATTGTATTTGCCCCATTCTCCTTACACTTCTGTAAGTAAATGCTACACGATTATTGTTCCCCATTTTAACATGTTGTTCTAAACGTATTTCTGTTTAGACAGACCATTAATGGTTGCAGTTTGTTTTAAGATCCTTTACTAATATAACTTCTGAAGATGGGTTGTTAGCCAAAACGTTCTACGTTATAAAAACGGATGGAACTCTGCTACCTCGTCTTGTTTGTGTACCGCATACACTAGATGAAGTCTTAAAAGTGTTATATATAAGGGAAGATTAATATACTTCGATTTAAATGAAAAATGTCTAAATAGAACCCTATTTCTTGGGACACTCGCTGCATGGCCTCGAGCTTAAGGTGCCTACAGATGCATACACGTACATACACAGAAAAAGGTATGTACAAATTAAAATGGCATTTAGGTACGCATCTACATGTGCATATATGGCACCTTCACACAGAGCCGTAGCAACAGTCCCCCGATCCCCCCGGCCGGGGGGGGCTCTTGAAGGGGCCCCCATGTGGCCCCAAAAATGTATTTTATTAATGAAAATATAAATTTTCGAATATACATTTTCTGTAATTATCTGATTGATCGATTCCCTTTCAACTGTCATTAATGATAGACCGGAATATTTGTATTACAGGAATATTGTGATGGGGGCCCCGCAATCTTGATTTGGGAGGGGAGGGCACTAGAAATTTCTACGGCTCTGCCTACACAAAATGTGCTACACATGCACATGAATCCATACATGGCATAGGGCAATTACCCCACGAGAACTTAAGTCCAACATATCTTCCCATATTTCCACCTGAAGACTAGGGATCCTGCAACCAGGAAGATGAAGAAGGTAAAAGGAAGATAAATTATTGTAGATCAAAAAGATCAAGAGAAAAAAATCAACGTTGGTAGAAAAAAGAAAATTGAAAGCTAAAAGAAAAAATGAACAAAGAATAACAGCGTAAAACCAAGGTTTCCCCCTTGGACGAGCCCTTTATGCATCTTTCAGCACCTTCCCAACCTCCTCGAAGGGGACCGGCTGGCTTTTAGTGCCGACGGATTCCACGGCAATTATCGTTCTGATCTTTATGTGAATTTTATTATCTGCCAGGATGACCTTGTCTACGAATGAAAAAGGTTAGGAACGCCTTAAGTAACTCAGGCCCTTGCGGACTTATTTAAAAGACTGGCCAGACAAGGATATTAGAGTGGACTGTAAGGAAGAATGAGGAGTAGAACCGAAATAAGAAGAATGAGTAGAAATGATTTTAGAAGCAAGGAACCAGGATAGACATGATCAAATTGATCTTTTTTATTCATCTTCTTATTCCTTCTTCAAAATCCTTGTGACATGACTCATTCTGAGCTCTTTGTACATAAGCACTCACTGAAGATCTTCGAACGATTGCAAATATGCCTTCCTGAGTTTTGCATCCAAGATTGACCGGTTGATACCACTCCTTTGTCGCAGTCCTGGCTTTTTTTTATTTAATGAAGGATACATAATAGTGTTTATGTCCCCATCAGATCAATCGTAAATCTATTTAACCTATTTCGTTATGCAACCGGGATTTGGGAGAGTTGTACGCCCTGTCGGTCTTAGTTTTCCAACTTGCCTTCGACAAATTATTACTTAACCTAACATTAATGAATCTATCAACTTTTTTATTCATTTAACTGATATGACCTCCACGGGATTACGAGTTATAAATTAATAAAGCATATATTTATACCCTATGAGCGCAAGCATTGTTTATTCTTTATCCAACTGTTCATAAGTAGCTACGATTCATAAATAATAAAATAAATATGAATGAATAAATAATATAAATAAATAAATATGAATGAATAAATATAAATAAATAAAATATATTTATACCCTGTCATAAGTAGCAAATTGCAGTCAAGGGTTTGCTTTTATTGATGAAGCTTAAGTTTACTCATTGTGATAAGAAACGGGAGAGAGTTAGGCCAAGGTAAAACAACAGTGCGGAAAAGTGGTTGGGTAAGACTATAATTTACTCAAGGTTCTGAGTGCATACTCACTGCGCCTCGAGGAGCAGACTTTTATGACCAGATTAATTTACGTATTCAGTTTAATAATCTACAAAATTAGTCTTGTCATTTTTTGTACCCTCTTTAAGGTGTCAAACATCGTGTTGTGTATTATCATCTCGCTCCAAGTAAGAGTAAATGCAATTTCCTGGTCTCTGAATATAAGGAGAAACAAGGATTCCCAGCAGCCCTTGTTTTTTATGTATGTATATACTTGTCCCTTCTTTTCGCTTTTTTTTCTGGCTACCGCCCCCAGCCTTCTTTTTCCTAGCCTCATGGATTAAAGAAGTTGACATATCACTCTTAGCAGCATTGTAATACCCATTGTATTAAGCCTATACAAACCTGTAACAAGACTATACCAGGGGTTAGAGTTGGCTAACCTGTTTTATATCTCAGGTAATTCTGGGCTAGGCCAGTTTATACTCCCAAGGCCAGAATATAACCCCCCCCCCCCACACACACACACACATTCAGGCATAAAATACTCAACGATACCGTAGGTTTTGTTGGTTTTATTTCACACGTTAAGGAAAACTTTATTCACTACAATATACAATTAGTGTAGTGTAAATGCCGTTGCAAATTAATCAAGTGCAGATGCAATAAAGGTTGGGCTAAAAAAATATACATGATTGGCCTGGTGTAAATAGATAAGCTATCCCTGAATTAATTAAAAATGAAGCAGATGTTATGGCAAAATGAAGCATCAACTTTTAAAATATGAAGAATCGGTAAATTGAGACGACGATAGCGCCGTCATTCCCAGGGCTTTAGAGCAGTGGTTCTCAACCTTTTTTTACCCATGGACCCTTTTCCTTTAAAAAAAAATTTGGTGGCCCCAAAGCCCCCCAATTTTTCACTAATAAAAAAGCAAAGGAATTGTATCAATAAGTAAAAAAAATAGTAAATAATTATGCTTATTTTGAAGGAAAACTTTAAGTTTAAACTAATACAAATTAATTATTTAATAGTTAAATTTTATGGAGCATTTATCTACATTAGTAAATAATTCATAATATACCTTTAAAAAGATAAGTGAGTAATTAAATAAAAAATGTAGATTTATTCAATGAGATCCCTGTGACTGATGTTGCTCAGCGAGTCTTTTTATATTCGACTCCATCGATGTCAATGCTAGTCGAAGATCACCCCTTTGCACAATTTCGAGTCTATTACGAGCTTTTGACAATAAGTGAGAAACACGACTAAATCCTTATTCAACAAGTTAAGATGATGGAAAAGCAATGACGTAGAGTTGTGCTTTATCCCAGAGTAGTGGATACTTTTTAGCAGCTTCATTTGTTTTCCATATATCATGCTTACCATCTTTAAATTTTGCCTGCAATATTTCATCACTTTGTAATTCAATGAGGGTTTCCTGTAAAGAAATGTCTACATTGGCAACATTAACTTCGAAAGGAATTGTCACCCAAGTTGGTATATCCATCATGAGTAAGTCACTAAACCGAGCTTGCATATCTTTGTGTAAATTTTCCAAATATTCACCATACAATGCAAGATCATCATCGTGCAGATCGCTGCTAATTGAGGCCAAACAAGGAAACTGTTCAAATGCACGACGTCTGACATTAATCTTGTACAACTGTAGCTTTTTCAGGAAAGCAGTAATTGCACCTTTACTGGATATGAGATCAGAATATTTTCCTTGGAGCGGTTCATTAAGTAAATTGATTTTTTCAAATATATCTGATAAGTAAAATACATCAAATTTAGTTGAGAGCAGTTGTTCTTTAAGATGGGTGTTGGCCAGAAATAAGACAATAGAATCCCAAAGTACAATAAAACGATCAAGAAAATTCCCCTTTGACAACCATCTCACCTCAGTATGCATTACAAGACGTTCAAACTCTTCTCCATTTTGACTACAGAATTCACGAAAGGCGGTCTCTTAGAGAATTTGATTTAATATGGTTAACCCCTTTTATCACAATACTAAGGGCATTATGTAGGCGTCCATCCAATTTCTTAGCAACTAAATGTTGACGGCGTATCACACAGTGTATGTAAAATACTCCGGGGACAGCTTGTTTCAAGTGTGCAATAAAACCTTTATATCTGCCAGTCATGGATGATGCACCATCAGTAGCACATGCCATTATATTTTTTAGTGGAATATTGCTTTCCTTGAAATATGTAACAACTTCATTAAAAACTGATTCACCTCTTGTGTCTGTCTTAGGACTTCTGGCGAAAAGCCTTTCCTCTCTAGGTCCTTGATCATCCATAAATCTAACATATATTAGTAGAATTACTTCATTATCTCTTAATGTTGATTCATCAAGCTGAAGAGCAAACTGTTTTACTTACAAATCAGCTATTAATTGCTTTTCAACATCCTCTGCCATTTCATCAAATTACCTTAAAATAGGTAATTTCTTCCGCGCCAAGGATTTAACCCCGGCTTATTTGCGCAATAGTATTGTATACAAATTTTCTTGCCCTGGATGTTCCCAAGGAACATATATTGGTAGTACTATTCGCTCGTTACACTCGAGGGTTTGCGCACACCTCGGCATTAGTTGCCGAACAGGAAAGTCTCTTACTAATAAGGAAGTCTCGCCAATTCGAGATCACATTATAAAGTGTGAGGTTGATGCAAACATCAATAATTTAAAGATTTTGGGCTCTAATCCTAACATCACCCAGCTAAGAATTCTGGAATCTCTTTTCATAAAAACACATTCGTCCACATTAAATTCAGACTTGACCTGCCACCCATTATCGGTAATAGCCACAACCAACCAGCTTCAGACCTGTTAATATTATACCGACAACAAACTGCTTATAATCGTGTTTGATTTTGGGTAAATTTCTTCGTCATTCCCCTCACTCGCTGACAGCAGGTATGAATTTGTTCCTCTCCTTATCTGTATATATGTACTTGCAATTATTAATACTTTTAATTTTATAAGTTCAATATCTAAATTATTTTGCTTTTGATTTGTATCTAGTTTATGTTAACATTTATTCGCCTCACAAATTTTTTACTCCTTTAGCATGATGATGGATTGGGTAATCCGAAACGTTGCTTGGAATAAATAAGAATGTCACTGATGGTCGTATCCTTCCTACTGCAATTAAAATTACACCTTCTTAGAAGCAGCCTTGTTGAATATATATATATATATATATATATATATATATATATATATATATATATATATATATATATATATTATATATATATATATGCAAGAAAAAAAGAGAGAGAGAGAGAGGGAGGTGGAGAGAGAAGACATTTTAAGATCAACCATTGCAATTTATATGGCGTGAAGAGGCCAATAATCGTGAGTAATTTAACTAAACATCCAAGTTAACATATTTAACTTTGCGGTACTTCAAGTACAATATATTGGGCACTATTACCATTCTCTGGATCAGAATGTACGTCACGAATTATGTTTCAGTCTGGGGGATGGGGGAGTGTATTGAAGATTTATTCCACAAGCACGTGTTGATATTTGTCACATAACATAACATAACATGTCATAACATGACACAACGTAAAGTAACATAATATATGACATAGCTCAACATCATTATGGTATATGATATAATATTTGATGCAATACGATGTGATACAAGATGATACAATAATTATGATACGCTATATTACACCATAATACGCTATAATATAATACAAGAGAACATATAATAGTATACAATGGTATAATATAATAATTTCGTAAATCCAGGAGTCGATAATTACTCCTCGCTTTGATTCAAATCTAATCTGATGGAGTTCATTATTATAATCAATTGGATTGAAGGGTTCCAAGCTTATTAAGTTTGCAAAGAACTTCCTAGGAATGCTATTATTTTGATACATTTAATCCCATCTCCTAGAATTAAAGTACATAGTAATGATATTATAATAACTTACTCATTAAACACCAAAACACGTGTTAAGAACAATTAAAACTGAAAAATATTCACATGAATTCTCCATGAGTTCACACTGTGTATCTGTATGAGTTGGACCCAGAGGTAACAAGAAGTAACAAGGAGTAACAAGAAAAGGAAGTACCCTAGGAGACCTTACGGTCCATTCAAAGAGGGTACCTTTGGACTAGCAATCGAGCAGGCACATGGCTGCTCAATTGTTTTGCATTCCTAAACGGCCACTTTTCAAGACTTTGTCTAGTCTTGACTTGAACTGGTCAACAGATTCACTGTTGACAACTTCCACTGGAAGTGCGTTCCACTAACCGCAGATATTGTAAGTAAAAATATTTCCACACAGATTGCAATTGTAACGCTTCAGTTCAAGTTTGAAGCCGTGATTGCGCGTTCTGTTCTCCTTCAGTGTGAAAATATCCCGGTAGTCAACATTGTCGAACCCCCGAAGTATTTTGAAAACTTTGATGAACTGACCAGGCAGTCTACGGGTTTCCAGCGAGAACAGATTTAATTCACTTAGTCTATCATCATAACTTTTATGTCGGATAGAGATGATCAGCTTGGTTGCCCTAGCTTGTACGCGTTCCGACCTTGCGATATCCTTTCGAAACTAAGGACTCCAAAATTGTACGGTATACTCCAGGTGCGGCCGAACGAGGGAGTTGTACAGACAAAGTACTATCTCCTTGTTACGGTATCCAAACTGGTGCTTTATGTAGCCTAACATCCTTTGGGCTTTCTTCTCTGCCTCGATGCTCTGTTTCGAGAACTTCGAGGTTGCTAGTGATAGTTACACCCAAGTCCTTTTCAGTGTCACTCAATTCAAGAGCATTGCCCTTAAGGATATACTGAGATTGGGGGTTTCTGTGGCCGATATGCATCACTTTGCATTTGTTTACGTTAAAAGGCAATTGCCACGTGTCCGACCACTCCCGAATCTTCCCAAGATCTTCCTGCAGGCGGGCAGTATTTCCATCCTTTGCAACGTTCATACCAAGCTTGGTATCTTCGGCAAATTTAGAAATCTTGGCAACCATGTCACCGTCCATGTCGTTGACGTAGATGATGAATAATAGTGGTCCCAGGACAGAACCTTAAGGCACCCCGAGAGTAACGGGCACCCACTCAGAAGCATGTCCATTCACCACCACCCGTTGCAGTCTGCCACTTAGCCAGTTCTCGATCCAGCCGGCTACTTTTCCGTCTATGCCAAGCGACGCACTTTCCGGAGAAGGCGGCGGTGTGGTACCTTATCAAAGGCTTTCTGAAAGTCTAAGTACACCACATCCACCGCCTTGTCCCGATCGTGCTCACTGAACACGAAGTGGAAGAATTCCACAAGATTCGTCAGGCATGACCTTTGCCTTCGGAAGCCGTGCTGGGAACTCCTCAGTAGCAGGTTTGACTCTAAATACGACGTAATTTTGTCCACCATGATGCTTTCCATGAGTTTACCGACTATCGAAGTCAGACTGATAGGTCGGTAGTTTGACGGTTGGCTACGGTCTCCTTTCTTGAAGATAGGAGTCACCTCCGCCTCACGCCAGTCTCTAGGAACGCATTCGGTTTGAATTGACATGTTAAAGATTGCGCTCAGGTGTCGTGACACTTGTTCCCGCACTTCTTTCAACACTTTAGGTAGAAAGCTATCCGGGCCAGTTGACTTATTCGTCTTTAGGTCAGCGATCTTTTTCTTTATTTCCCCTTCGGTGTAGTCCATTGCCTCCAGCTTTTCTCCCGAGAAGGAATCCATTCGCTGGGGGATGGGACCACACTCTGCACTAAACACTGAAGAGAAGTAGTCGTTGAGGAGGTTAGCATTTTCTGCATCTAAGTGCTTTAATGACCCCTCCTCATTTCTCAAAGGGCCAATCGTTCGACGGATTGATTTACGGCTGTTCACATATCCCCCAAAACTCCTTGGGATTCTCTTTACAGAGTCTCGCCACTCAGAGTTCCTCAGACCGCTTAGCCGCCCTTATGCTGAACTTCACTCTCCTGGCTAGCCTCCGGTATTCGTCAAAGTCGCCCGAGATCTTCGATTGCCGGTACACAGTTCTCTTCTCCCTAAGCAGTTGGCCGATTTCTCGATTAAACCACTTTGGTTAAACAGAAGACCAACGGGGACATTTCAGAGGGATGAAACGTGATTGAAGACTCATGAATATGGTTTTGAAACTGTTCCACGAGTCTTCAACAACATCGCACACTTCTAGCCTTGCGTCAGTCAGTCCAGCACGGAGACCTGCAAAGTCTGCTCTTTTCAAATCGAGTTTCCTCGATTTACTAGTTGCAGGCCCTGCCTTCAGAGGTGAAAACCAAGTCGAGGATATTGTCTCCTCTCGTTGGCTCTCTCACCCATTGAGTGAGGAACTCGTTGTTCGCGAACTCCAGATGCAGTGCGTTCTCGCCACAGGGTTCTCTGGTTTCCCAGTCAACTTGTGTATTGAAATCACCCATGACGATACACACTCTGTCTTCGACAAGTTCTCCTAGTAGCTGGTACAGATCTCTGTCCTTTTCAACGAGTTGGGCAGGAGGTCTATAAAGCACCAGGGTCCTGTATTTGGCAGGACTTATCTCTAGGTCAACACCTAGTAGTTCATGGTCGGATACGATGTTGCAATCCGTCGAGTTGAGAGTATCCTTGACATACAACATCACACCGCCACCCTCTCTGTCTGGCCTATCTTTCAGGAAGAGCTGGTAACCGGGAATCGTGAATTCACCTTCAAAATCTTAACTTGAGGTTTTTATCCACGACTCCGTTATGGCCACCATCTCCGGTTCTTCTGTTGCTACGAGGCCACGAAGTTCTAGAAACTTGTTTCTGATAGACCTCGCATTGCCAAATATTTTTTTCTAGGAAGAGCATTAATAGAAATTAAAAATTGATACTAATAAATAATTTGAACGATAATGATATATATATATATATATATATATATATATATATATATATATATATATATATATATATATATATATATATATATAAAATATGAAAAAAATGGTGTTATAAAATTTCAGTGTTTTTTTTACTGCTCCTCAATTATCAATGGCAAAAGTTAATATTTGAAAACACAAATTGGCATCCAACAGTACTTCATAAACACGTGCTACCATCCCCCCCCCCTCCTCCCTCCCCCTCCATCACTCTCTCTTTTTCTTTTTTTCTCTCTCTCTCTCTCTCTCTCGAGGCTTCGACTGGGATATTTTCCAGCTCAGCGAGGGGAGAACAAGAAATCACGGCTACAAACTTGAGCTGAAGCGATACCACCGTGATCTGTGTGGGAAATTCTTTATATACAGTATCTGCGGTAGTTGGAACGTACTTCCGACGAAAGTTGTCACAGTGAATCTGTTGACCAGTTCAAGTCAAGACTAGATAAAGTCTGCGAAATCACCGTTAAGATCCTCGCGAGTGATCTTCGAGGTTGCCACCGGACACCCTCGAGTATTGCGCCAAAAGTACCCTCCTTCTATGGACCGTAAGGTCTTCTAGGGTACCTATTTTCCTTGTAGCTCTCTTTCTCTCTCTCTCTCTTTCTCTCTTTCTCTCTCCATTCTCAGTAATAATAACAGTTCTGAAGTAGAATTGCTCTATGGCTTAACAAAATATCCCCGTGGACCCCAATTCGTTATTTTATGTGTGTAGACCCCTAGTAATGTTACATGGCCCCCTAGGGGCCATGTGGCCCACGGTTGAGTACCACGGCTTTAGAGCCTTCTAATCAATAAAAGTTATACAAGAAATGTTATTCAGCTCATCGAATTACATAAGAATACCCGTTTTGGGTGCAATTCAGATGAAATTAAGTTTATCGATACTTTTTCTAAGTTCTGACATAAAAGATAGCCAGCCATATGGGAGCCAGTAGCCACATCGTTAATTGGAAGCGAATCATATTATATTATATATAGTTTTGACGGGATTTTTCTCTGAATTAAAATATGATATGGCATTTCATATTAATCAAATTTAAAGGAAATATGATTAATTTAAATAGCATTGGGAGGGGGGGAGGAACGCGGTATAAAAACTAGAGACCTAATAGACATCTCGCAATCGCCTTTTGAATTCGAATCTAATGTTAGGTTTTCGAATTAGGAATATTACTAGTTTATGTAAAAGTTTGCTGGGGTATATGGGCAAAGACCACCATTTCGAAATTATCTTAAAAATAATAATTTGGGGCGGAAATAGCCTAAAGTAGGCGGCGCTATCGTCGTCTCAATTTACCGAAAAATCTACAGTATGTACATCTAAAAAACTGATTCAATTTTCACTTTTTTTCTGACACTTAGATCTCAAACTCGAATAAAATTTTGCAAGCTGCCGAGATTCTAAATGAATTGAAACATAATTTGCCACAACATACTCCAAGTGCTTTATACAATGCATTACATTTGCCTTAGTTTAATTATATTTTGTTGTGAAGTTAAATAGTCTCAAATTTCAAGATCATTTTACAGTTCAAAAATTATTTAAAACTATTATAAACTAATATAAAATATCCAACCATTTATGTTTATTTTATTGACATTTTGCTATGCTGAGCATCTTTGAAAATAAATGATCTAGACGGGAATCTTGTATATATATAATTTATTGAGAGGTCATTGAATAAAACTTATGTAACAAGGAAAGAAAGTACCCTAGAAGACCTTCAATGAGTGTACCTTTGGACTAGCAGTCGAGCGGGCACATCTCTGCTCAAATGCTTTACGTCCTTAAACGCTGGTATGATTTAGACCGCGGGTTTATATTTTGGCTCAACTATTCTAACCCTGCATATGTTTTGGCAGGGGATTAATCAAATTGTCGTTGAATATCACCAATTGCCTTTTATTAAAAATATTTTATGATGGACAAACAAACTTTTCTAACAAATTCAGCCCGAGAAAGTTCCATTAGTACTTTCATTCGTCTTAATATATAATATTCTTCCAGTTAAATATTTTATTATAATATTTTGTAAGTAACTAAGCAAAAGAATCTAATTTTAGAAAATGTTTGAGAACAAAATAGAATGAGATATAAAATGAATCAACATGTAACGTTAGTTCTTTTTTAGTATAGTTTATATTAAACGAGCAAGACTAGTTTTGGATGTATCCTTCTTCTATCATCAGTCTTGAAATGGAAGAAACGATATACTCAAATTAGTTTCGTCTGTTTAATAAAAGCTAAATAAAAAAAGAACTTCACTTTCCCAAGTAAAAATCAAAATGTTTTGCTTTAATCTAGTTATCCTTAAAATATGAGAAAACTATTGACAAAGAAAATGAAATTTAAAAAGATTATGTTACCACTAACTATAACCTATTATTATACGAAAGGTTAATACGCAATTATCGATGTATTAGAAAAATAAGTTATGATAGTCTGTAAATATATCTTGAATAAATTATTTTCTTGTCATAGTAAAGAAGAATATGATGGCAAATTAACTAAGAGTATTGGACCAGGCTCAAAACTATGCAGACTATATATTGTTGGTTGGGTATTTTGCATGGTCGTGACTTTTTAAATGATTTTTTCTTCTATAATCGTATTTCTGCGATTGATGCCTCCACACTCTATCTTGTCCCTTTCAAACTTTTCTACATTGAGTGCACTAACAAACTTTTCTGGTAGACTGTTCCAATTTTCGACGACTCTATTGCAGAAGTGCTTCCTGATGTTAAGTCTTGGCCACCTCTTAAATATCTTCTTACTATGTCCTCTTGTAATTGAATCTTCTTGTAGAATAAACAGATTATCGCAGACCTACTCGTCATACTTTCCTTGCAGAATCTTGTACGTTTCTATCATGTCTTCCCTAGAGACATGATAACTAACTAAATATATTTTAATACATTCGATAAAGATATGTAAAAAACAGTTGTTGCAATATATAAGAACGTTGATTTGCATGTTAATTTAAATTGGATTCGAATTGACGAAATAACCCCTGTACATATTGTATACAAAGTTTTTCCTGGCCCTCTTCCAGCCCCCAGATATTATTGTTATTATGAGACTATGATTATAGAAATTAGCGTAATTAATTTAACCCATTTGTATTCACAATGATTTTCTTCGAATTTTTTTCAAAACAAAATTAACATAATACTTAAATATTGGTAAGAGGAAATAATTGCCAGATATAAAACGAAAAATAGGATTTTGTAAAGATCGGTAACCCCAGTGTACCCATGTAAGGAACCGCAACCCCTTAGGGTTACCTTAATTACTCGTTAATCAGCTTTTAAAAGGGATACTATAAATCAGTTATACAGAGGGAATATTTATATGTCGGAAAGTGGGTCGATTAACGGGAGATACAAGCAAAGGTCTTTTTACCTTAAATGGGGTCACCTCGAGGAAGGAGACAATGGACGTGACTCTCGGCCGTACATCCTGATGGTGACGAGAATGAAGGGCGGGGGCGGGGGCGGGGGCGGGGGCGGGGGCCGAAGACGAGTTCACGATCCTCCTTGAAGACGGACGATAGTACCTATGTTCCAGAGAAGTGCAACCTTAAATATTAGGAACTCTGACGCAGCTCGACGCGAAATCTCACAGGGAAAACTGAAGATCCTTGAGGGGCAAGGGGTCCAGATGAGGCGAGAGGATTCCCGGGCAATCCTTCGGGGACGAAACGATTCAAGGCTTGCTCTGAACAGAGAAAGCCTTCACAAAAGAGATGGATCTGCCTGGTGAGATCCAACCTTGATGGTATTAGCGAATACCAGGAACTTGGAGAAACAGACACACGATCTGAACTGAATGCGACGGGTTCTTAAACTCAATCTGCCGATATTCGCCATTTTTTGGCTTTCTCCTCGTTGGCAGACTCAGACGACTGGCTGACCACTTCCGGCAGCCAGATGGATTAGCCTGACTCAAGTCTTAATGGCCTTTACGATATGGGCGGTAAACTTTTGGCTAGCAGTTTCCGAATACGGAGATTAGCGCTTCTTCGGCGAGGTAAAAGCTTTTAACACGTCCAACTTAATTAACTGTACCTGTGAGGCGGCTGACGGTTATTTAAATTATTTCTTCTTTTTTTCTCTTTAGGCTCAAAGATTACTCCACATGGAGTTATACTTAGGAGAAAGAGAGAAGGAAGTAATACATGAAACAAATGAAGGGGTATTCTTCTTGGCGTCCCTTTCCCTTAGACTCTTGATAGCAGATTTATGTCTTCCCAATGGCTTTCAATTGATTGTGTATGCACAACTGTATGTGGGTCCACAAAATATATAGAATAGTTGACCTGTGTGATGCTCAAGACCAAGGTCTCATTGAATATTTGAGTATGCTTTCCATTGGTCAACAAGAATAACTGTTCCAGGCCTGATTACTTTTTCCATTATGGGCAAAAGGAGATGAAAAAATGATTGAAAAATGAAGTGTAGTAGAAGAGTTGCAGTGTGGAAATATGATCACTTGGTGTTAGTGGCCAATGTCTGATATGGTGATGAAAGGGGTAGTTTGCATCGGCGAAAATGACATCAGTCTTGGTACCTGTCTTTGGGTAGAGGAACTTAGGAAACTCTTGCCCAATTCGTTCTGTGGTGCCTTTTCTGATCAGAAGATCAAGATTTTTCCCAGCGAAAAAGACAGGGCGATTTTACATGAACATAAACATGATGTCGCAGGTAGGCAAATAGTGGCGGTGGAGTGGTTGTTGACCGATTTTTTTTACCGTATTCAAAGCAGTTGGGCTCGGTTCCTGTGCATTGTCTCGTCGTATGGTTCTCGATTTGGATAGCAGTTGAAGCATATTTTTATATAAATATGATTCTTCCTTTCCTAATGCTAAGGTGGAATTCTCATGCTGAGTAATAGTTGTCCGTTTGGGGCTAACTTATTGGCCATCTATGATGTCTTACACACAATTTTGAATAATTGCGTGCGTATTCCAAATTTGAGTATGTCCGCTATTTGTATAAGTAGGCGGGGGATTTTTTCAATCTCTTGTTTTATTTCCTCTTCTTTAATGTTTCCATGCCTACCATGGTTACAAGGTTTTATACGTCACTTTCGCTGTTGGAGATCACCACGTATCTATTAAGGTTACCTCGATTTGTCATATAGTAGTTCGCATAGATTTTCTTTGTCGGGTTTGCTTCCTTGCTCGATGGTCGTGAGTAGTACTCGGAGATGCACTCGAACCTGCCTCATTTCTCCCTTGCAGCTGGCGTTTCCGCCGTCTTCTTTCTTAGCGAGCGCTCAGGGAGTTCTGTTTTTAAGAGTTTGCTCATCGATCTATAGTTTGGCTCTCTTCCGTTAACAATCTGAAAAAGAAAGAAAGACAGTAAGGTCCTATTCATTTGCGTCGCCTATTGGGCCCTGTATACTTTTCTATAGTTACAGCACCCTTCAACCACCATACCTAGATAGAATTATTTCTAAGAGAAGCCTCCACAAAACTTTATGCTTGTGGTGCTAAGGAACCTCATTGTTTACGCCCCCTTACAATGATTCCTTCCTCAGTTCACTATGCCCTACTTTTGAGTGGATCTGAGCGCTGTGGTGGTGGTGTTATGTTGCTTTTAGTGTGGAAAATAATTAGGGGCTATAGCAGGAAAGTGAGAGGAAATTAAGGATAAGATCCCCATTTCGGCTATCTCGAAGAGAACTCTAGCAGTTCGATGGGACGGTAACTTTTTATTTTGTGCTTTGGTTTATGAAAGATCATCTTTGTTGTTGTTTTTAATACTTAGGGGAAGTATCCCATGTTCAGGCAGGCACTGAATATTTTTAATATGGCGTCATAGGAGTTACTTGGTGCATTTGGCTATGTGAGATTTTGTGATACTGCTTGTTCCTGGGGTTTTGTGTTTGAAGGACTTCATTCGTGAAGTGTATTCCTTATCTTTGTGGGTTTTGTCCTTCCTTGTTGACACGTAAGTAGGGTGTGATGTTTTCTTGTTGTTCCTGTAATGTTTGGAGTATTCCCTCTTCTTGTTTTGTATAAATTTTGGTTGTCTTTAGAGATGGCGAATATTTTTTTCAGTATTTTGGGAAGGGTTCTTCGATCTCGTTATTTTGGTTTATTTCACTTTGCCCTATTTTTATTTTTATTTGTTCCTTGAGTTGGGATCCTCTAAATTTTCTGTATTAGTTCCCGAAACATTTTGGATATGTTTTTACGTCTATTTTGTTTATTATATCGTTCCAGACCATATATGATTGATTTTTTATCAATATTCCTCGCTAGTAGTTGGAATTATGTCATTTTTTGATTTATTTGTTGGTCCCATTGCGATGCAGCCTGTGTTCTATATTTTATTCTTTAGTGTGAATATGTTGTCAGCCTCCGTTATCTTTCTGATTGTTCGTTCTATGTGTGTTCCTGTTTTCTTTTCTTAGGTTGTTCAGAGGAATTCTATTTCAAACGTACTATGGCATTCTTTATATTGATTCCGATATGTCTTGCTGAGGTACTTCCTTTGCGGAATCTTGATTTGTATGTGGAGTGTAGATACTGTAGTATTAGGCTCGGGTGTGGTTGCGGCTCATGGTTCTGTGTGGTGTTTGAAGTTGAAATGTGGGTTCGTCCTGTAAAACTCGGCTTGCGATAAACTGTTGTTTAAGATGTGTACATTCAAAATTGGAAGAAAACTCTATTAGTTCTATGTTTGTTTGTTCCTTTGTTTAATGTGCGTGAACTACAATATTTGTTTCTACCACTCCAAATTCCATCGGGAGATTGATTTTTTATGTAACTTTTTAAAATGCAAGGGATTGCTTGTAGTCCTTTTTGAAAAGACTACAACCATATTTATCATTAACATATACCATCCTAAAATCAAATTCCGTTCCTAAAAATATCCATTACATTATTTTCAAGATGTTTTTTATTAAACCACAAATTTAAAGAGACATCTCAAATGTTTTTAAAAAGTTTTGTTTTCTTACTGATTTTAATATATTTGTTTAAAAATAAACCGATTTGGGCAGGATTTTAACTGTAAAAAAGAATCCCACCTGAAGCGAAGTGCTCCGTCGTCTATGAATTGAATTGCCCCGGATGTAATCAAGGGAAGTAGAACTTTGGCAGTAAGGTGCGCTCGCTAAAGGCCAGATTCTGTTCCCACTTGTGTATGAGCCACAAGGCGTGAGCGATTCTAAGAAAGAGTTTTCCCCCGTTCAGCTTTACCTAATAAATTGTAGAATGGAAGTTACTATAAATCCCTTTAAAATTGTCAAGCCATTTCTAATTCTGTCTCGTCAAGAATTTACGAATGCGTGTATACCAATCTCCATTACCATACTCTCAATTCTGATTCCACTACATATCCCATACTTCAGCTATCGAAGTGAAAGCAACCTATCAAACATTTCTCTCTTCATGCTTTTGCCTTCAGTTTCCATCTAACAATATGATCTGAAAAGGTTAGAGTTTACTTTGAGTTTTAAATCCGTTATAAACAGTATTCATTTGCTTTCAATTACATAATGTGCATATTTAATTAAATAGTAAATTCAGAGCTCAACTCCCTTTGGTTTGGATTTTTTTTATTTTCCTCCATTTCATATTTTTACTATTATCTCGTAGTTTTTTAAACTTTCTTAAAATATATTATTTGCCAAGCCTCACCTCAATTATTCATTCATTTTGGTACCTGCCCTGAAAAAAACCCCTCTGCTATAAAAGCTTGAATGCTCTCTTTGCATTCAAAACACAAAAAACAAAAACGCAAAGAAAGCCAAAGCTACCTTTTCACCGGGGAACTGAACTTTCATTCTATTTTCATTACCCTTTTCTACTTAATTTCCCCATTATTTCTCTACTACTCAAAAAACCTACTACTATTTTCCTCACTTCATATATGCAACCTGACCTAAAGATCGAGTTATAAGTTTATAGAATACTTTGAGGATAATTTTTTGACTCAATTTGGGTGGGTTTTGACAGATGCGGATGACCTTTGATAGGCCCTTGTGGCTTTTGTCACCCGTGAAATTATGTTATGTTATGTTTAGGGGTGACAATATCTTAGATCTGGTTCTTTCAAATGATGATCACTTGGTTCAGAAATTGACTGTGGGGGACTGATTGGGAAATAGTGATCATCAGATGGTTCGTTTTAACTTGGGAATAGTGAAAGGTAGAACATCAACAAACCCCAAATTTGTATATGGGAGATTACGATAAATTTTGAAACTTGCTAAATCAGATTAAGTGTGATATAGAATTCAGGGGGAAGAATACTTATAAGATGTGAGACACTTTTAAGACTATATTAAACATAGTCCAGAAGCAGTGTATTCCAATGAAGGCTATTAGGAAGAAATGTAGGAAGCCGTTGTGATGGAATCAGGAGATAGCTAGGAAAATTTCTGAAAAGAAAAGGGCATACCATATACATATTACAGAGAGAAAGTACTTTTGACAATTTAAATCATTATAGGTCGACCAGAAATGAGCTAAATAAGATTAATAAAAAGAGCAAAGGGGCGGCAGAAATGAATTTAGCTCAAAATAATAATAAAGATCCAAGAAAATTCTTTAGAATTAATAACAAATCTAACAGTGATAAAATAGGGCCTATTAGATATGAAGAGGTTTTGAAAAGATCTGATGAGGAAATAGCAGAGGTTCTTAATGATCATTTTTCTTCAGTATTTACACAAGAGAATCAAGATAGATTAATTGATGATAATTCTAGGTCAAGCGAAGTAGTGTTGAATACCGTTAATGTAAATAGGGAAATAATTAAAGGGCTTATATTGGAGTTAAATACTATTAAATCATCTGGCCCAGACAATATTCATTCTAGGTTACTCAAAGAAGGTGTAGATAGTATTGCAGTAGCTCTTGAGAAGATATATACTAGATCACTAGTTTGGAGAAATACCTAATGATTGGAAATTAGCGAATGCAGTGCCAATTTTTACAAAGGGAAGTAAAGAGGACCCAAATAACTTTAGGCCAGTAAGCTTAACTTCTATCGTTTGTAAAATTCTTGAGAAGATAGTTAAGAAGGGGATTTCTGACCATCTAGAGTGTGGTAGGTTAATAAATGATTCTCAGCATGGGTTTAGAAGAGGTAGATCGTATTTAACAAATTTACTGGATTTTATGGATTATGTTACTAAACAATTAGATAAGGGAGAGAATGTTGATCTAATTTACTTAGATTTTAACAAAGCTTTTGATAAGGTTCCACATAGGAGACTAGTTCACAAATTAAAAATGGATGGGATATGTGGTAAAGTTCTGAATTGGATAACTGAATGGCTAAACAACAGGAAACAGAGAGTTGTGCTGAATGGGGTGAGGTCACAGTGGAGGGACATTATCAGTGGCGTACCTCAGGGATCCGTTCTAGGCCCTTTATTTTTCATAGTTTATATAAATGATCTTGGGGAGGCTGTAAATAGCAAAGTGTCAATTTTTGCCGATGACACTAAATTGGCAGTTGTAGTCAAAGAAGTTGAGGATAGATTTAAAATGCAGAGTGACTTAAATAAGTTATTAGCTTGGGCTCAGAAGTGGCAAATGACTTTTAACGTTAAAAAATGCAAAGTTTTTAACATGGGAAGGGATAATAGGGAATTTAGCTATGAAATGGATGTGCATTGGCTGGATTCAGTTGAGGATGAGAAGGACTTAGGCGTCGTAGTCGATAGGTCACTGAAGTTTTCAAAGCAGTGTATTGAGGCAAAAAATAGAGCAAATATGGTGCTAGGATACATTAAGAGGAATGTTAGCTACAAGAGTAAAGAGGTTATCCTTAAACTCTACAACTCGTAGGTTAGGCCACATTTAGAGTACTGTATACAAGCATGATCACCACATTTTAGACATGACATCAACATGCTAGAGTCAGTACAATGGAGGGCAACTAAAATAATACCTTCCCTGAAGCACCTTGAATATGAAGCTAGACTGAGGGTACTAAATATGTTCTCATTTGAGAGAAGATGTGTGAGGGGAGATATGATTGAGCTTTTTAAAATCTGTTCCGGGATGGATAAGTTGGATTTTAGCAAGTTATTTGAGTTGGAAGGTAGTAATAGGACTAGGTATGACCACTTAAAAATTAAAAAAAACGGCGCAGGTTAGATGTTAGAAAATATTTTTTCACCAATAGAGTGGTAGGTTACTGGAATAGTTTGCCATCTGAGACGGTAGACAGTCCAAACTTGAATGTATTCAAACGCCGGTGCAGGTTAGATGATTATATGGGAAAGTAGGGTTAAATTTTTTTAGGCGTGTGTGTGTGGGGGGGGGGAGGGGTATTCTGGACTCATTCCTGTGGATGCAGTTTTTTATTATTGTATATTATGATTGATTTAGATTTGGACGAGTCTTGATGATGATGCTTTTTGTTTTTGACACATTTATGTGTATGGTTCTAATTGTATATTGTAGATGCATGATCTGACACAATCTTATAGATTCATTTTGTGGGTGGGTTTTGAAAGATGCGGATGACCTTTGATAGGCCCTTGTGGCTTTTGTCATCCGTGAAATTATGTTATGTTATGTTTAAGATGGATTGTTGAAACCCTGAATGGGAAATCACAATATATTTGCTCAATAAGACATGGCAAAAACGAGTGTTTCACAAGTGCTTTCTTAGGATTAAACATAGATTAAGAAAGATGGAAGAGATTAAAAAAATGGCATAGAATAATATAAACTTTTTTACGGACGTGAAATTATGTTATACCGGTTGTATTTCTCTTCCATCTTTCTTAATTTATGTTTAATCTTGTTTGGTTTAATAAAATGACAGAGGCGCTTGTGAATCAGTTGTTCCTTATTATTATGGGTTATTGAATGTTGCATGATCGTTGAATGTTCCTATACAATTACTCATATAATCCCTGTTATTACATGTCCTACATATATGAGTATTTAAATACGATTACATCAAGATAATTTTTCCTTTACAAATTTCAATAGTTGGTACTAAATATCTCATTTTCTTCTATCCTAGAATCGTAGAAGGTAAACTGATACAAATGCAACTAACAAAGCGTATCCTAAGTTGTCACATTTACTACAATAATATTTTTATTTATTTATTTATTTATTTATTTATTTATTTATTCCATATTAATCCAATGTACAGTAAAAACATATGGTAATTGTGTAGACTATGGGCCGATCGTAGGCCTAGTTTTTTTTTGGCTATTTTGGGCTACTTTTCGTTGTTAGTTTTTTAGAGATGAAATCGAAGAATTTTATGGCGATTTTCGTTTTTATACTGGGGGGCTGTGCCCCCCAGACCCCCCCCAAAGGATTGAAACTCAGGGTCATCACAGTGTTATCCCCGCGGCGAGCCGTACCCAACAACGAGCCGACGCTCAAAATAATGGTTAATACTTACGCCAGACGGGTGGGAAGAGTTTACCGGCAGCAAGCCAGAATTTGGTAAGATGTTCGTATCCTTCAGATGACAAATTTGAATAGGCTGCCCATCCGTCAGATACGACTGTCGTGCCCGGCAAAATCCACTTTTTTATCGCTGCGAGGAGGGTTTCTCGATTTCGATTTGCCACCGAAACAATGAAAATTCTCTTTGTTTCACATTCGAACCCTCCCAAAACCCACTGCCCTTCCACTACACGGCCCATGGGCTTCGAGAAACGCAACATATTTCTCGTTGTCGGTTAAAATAGCACCGAAACGTTGAATAGGTAACAAACAAACTTAACACGAAAATGAAAATTTGACAAATGAGCGGGAAGATAAGATAAGATAAGATGTAAGAAGAATGAAAAAGTGTAGTAGGTATATAAAGATAAAAAGATGGGTTGAGAATTGCCCTGGTGTAGAGGGCTCCTCACCGGTTTGTCCAGTTCTTGAACTATCTGTCTCTTCTCCTTATTCGTTTGTAATTGTCTTAATCTTTTTCTTCTCTATTTATTTATATGAGTTTGTGTTAATATATATATTCTTTTTTATATACTTATTTATATATTTATTTATTTATTTATTTATTTATTTTTTTTTATTTTTTTTATTTTTTTTTTATTTATTTTTTTATTATTTTTTTTTTTTTATTTTTTTTTTATTAGGTAAAATAAATATCTCAACTATTTCCTCCGTCTTGGCTTTCAAGCCTTTCAAGTTATTTGTTTGCTCTTGCAATTATTATGTTATTTTTTGTAATTTAACAAATCGTATCTGTCTTGCCGGGGGTTTTGTTTCTGAATATGGTTTTGTCGTATTTGGTTTCGATGGGCACTACGCCTCTCTACTCTTCGCTTTCTTCATCTTCCGTGATTATTGTTGAAATTAATCTTTTGGTTACGTATAGAGACCAACTATTCGGTCTCTGGAGCAGTTCCTTCCACTCGGGAAGAGGGATTTTCTACTAACCCGTTCTCTTACCGCTCTCGGTATATCTATGTTTTGATTTATGTTCGGGAGTATTTCTTCTTCGATTTTGTCCCAGGTCTTACTCCCCAGCCTTTGGAGTTCTACATTCAGAGGGGTTAATCCTGCTCTTGCGTGCAGGACTGTCTGCTGAATGTAGTCCGTCCTTTTTGCTCCAGCTATAAGCAGGGCTGCTTTGTTCTGCACTCTCTGTATTTTTCTGAGAGAGGTGGAACTCACAGCCTGCATGACCACTGCCGGGTACACTAATGTTGAGCGCACCAGAGCAGTGTATAGCTTTTTAAGGTTTTTGGAGCTGAGGTTTTTAAACCTATACAGTTTGCCAAGCTGTATTTTGGCTAGGGAGATTCTGTCATTGATGTGACCAATGTACCCTTTGGAGGTAAATTGAAGACCCAGGACTTTACCTTTGTTACTATATGGGTAAACTTCGCCATTTACTCTGACATCCACACGTTTGCGGCGGTTAATTGGTAGGATCTGGAACTTTTGGCGGTTGGTCTTGATTTTCCACATACGTTCATATCGATTAATGTTCTCGATTTCGATGGCTGTCTGCCTTGCTTGATATCCGGCGTGCTTGTAATAGCTGGGGACGATTTGCGTGATGTCATCTGCAAACTGCAGGTACATCACATCCTCCCCTACCGGATCAGGTAAATCCAGTGTGTACAGAAGGTACAGCAACGGACTCAGACAGCCACCCTGTGGAACACCCGCCTCAAGTTGAAATTCAGGTCCTCTGTAGCCCTCGATGGAAATTCGGGCTTTTCTACTCATGATGTAGTTGCAGAGGACCCTTTCCAGGGTAGGGTTCAGCTGGAGGCTTAGGATCTTGTGTTGTAAGCCTCGTAGCCAAACCTTATCGAAGGCCTTTTGCACATCTCGCATCACCACGTCTACGTATTTCTTCTCAGCCTTACATCGGGCAAGCTTTTCAGTGAGAAGGGCAAGGGCAGTATCCGTCCCCCTTCTCTTGCGAAACCCGTGTTGCTGAGAGCTGTGGGCTTCTAGCTCGGTTAGTTGTTCTTGTAACCTGTTAGCTAGAAGCTTCTCGTAGACTTTACCTATTATCTCCAGGAGGGATATTGGTCTGTAATCCACCAGTTGATCAGGCTTCCTCCCTTTGGGTATAAAGATGATTTTAGCTATCTTCAGCCCATCTGGGAAGTAGCCCGTATTCAGGGAAGCATTATAGATGTTAGTAATTCCCTGAATGATCTGCCGGGGGGCATGTACCAAATTATTCCTGGTGATGCCCGTCCAGCCTGGTGCCTTCTGTTTGAAGGATTTAATGATCGCCATGACCTCTTCCGGTGTAGTTGGCCGGCCATGGTCTACCATATTCCTCCCTTCGTCGACATAGGCATGTGGTATAGTTCGATGCACATTCTGATTTAGTTCTTCCATCAGTTGGCCTTCGAATTCCTGGTCGAATTCCGCATTTTCCTCTGGTGTTATCCTGAAGATATTTTGCCAGAAGTTGCGGAATCTATCCTCCAATTCCGCCGGGTCTTCCAAGTAGTCATCGCCCTCCTTAATGCGGGTCTTTTCTCTACTTGTCAGACCTTTCAACTTGTTCACAAGTCGCCAGAACACATCGGGTCGAACTTCGCTGTCAACTTTCTCAATCAGGCTGTCCCAGACTTCAGCCTGTTGCTGGTTGATAGCCTGCTTAAGTTGTTCACTCAGGCGTCTTAGTAGCGTTGTTCTTTCCCGATTAACACCCTCTCTCCTCGTTTCCTCATACACCTCCCTGTGCACTCTAGCGATCTCTCTCATTTCCTCAGACCATCTGGGTTGGGGGAGAGTTTTGTACCCTTTCATTGGTACACTCTCGCGATCTGCTTCGATGATGCGGGCAGTAATCGCTTCCAACTCCTCGTCGATCCTCTCCAGACTCGCTCCGTCGAGGCCCACTGGTACATAGCTGGCAAGGTTTTCCTTGTAGCGCTCCCAGTTGGCCGAAGCATAGCTTTTTCGAAGTGGTATCGGGAGTTGAATTGGTGCAAGAGAAATGGTCGTCAAGATCGGTATGTGATCACTGGGTATTGTCGGGCCCGGCTCACTACGGTGATTGAAAGGGAAGCCATCACTTGTCATGATTATGTCAGGTTTCGTAGCGGACCTTATGGTGAAATAGGTTGGAAAATCCGGTCCTATACGCTGAATGTTCTTCCTTCTCATAATCATTTCCAAGTTGTGACCTCTTTCGTTTGTGTTCCCGTAGCCAGCCGTTCGGCATCTGGCGTTGAGGTCTCCCCCAAGGAATACCATTCTGCCGTGGCCAAACAGGGTGTAAAAGTTCGTCAGAGGGAGGTATCTGCGTCGAGGTGGTTGGTATGCCGCCGCTATTATGAGCTTGCCTACTAACGTATGCAGCTCTACCGCCACGAAGGATTCGTCCATGTCTGGCAGACGTTTGAACGACAAGTTCCTCCTGACGGCGATGGCAACACCATCATACCTCTCTTGAGAATGGTTCTTTGATATTACTCTGTAGCCTGGTATCTTTAACTGCTTACTGGTCGTATCGATACCATGCTCAGTAATCAGTATGATGTCGGGATCTAGCACACGGAATATGTTTCCGTACGCCGTGGCTTTCCCCTCCCATCCATTACTGTTGAGTGTTAATATCCTTAACCTGTTGTTTTGGTTTTCCATTCTCTGTTCTGGCTTGTGTGGATGTCTTTAGTGCTTACGGGTGGTTGACTTCCTTTTCCCGTTCCTCTTTCTCTTAAACTCGGCCTGAGATAATTCTACGAAGGTTTCACGATGGAAGGCAATACACTGACTATGTAATGCTTCTTCCACCGTTTCCTCTTCGCATTGGGCATCATAGTCCCATTTGTAAAATTTTTTCTTTATTCCCACGTTGATCTTATTTGAATCCCCATCCTTCGGGAATGGGAATTGCTCCGATGCGTATAGGTAAAGGTTAATCCTATCTGCATCAATCTTCTTATTTTTAATCTTCCTCGTTTTAGTGGCTTTGGCTTCGCAGATAGAACCCTCTGAGTCCGAGGAGTCCGAGGTGTCGGGTGTCTCCACTACTTTCGGGTTCTCTGCGCTCTGTGCCTTTTGCTGTACTGTCTTGGCAGCAGCCATTCTCTCTTTTTTGGCCTCGATCCTGGGATCCGGCCTTTTTGCCTCCTTGTTAGCCTGTTTCGCTGCTTCATCTGATTTGTTACTTGGTTCTTTTGGGACCATCTGCAACTGCAGCACGTCCCCTGATGGTGGGTTCTCGGGGAACCACATCTCAGCCATGCCATTATTTGCCAGCATCTGATTCAGTTCCTTGGCAAATGTCCCGGGATTGGTTAGATTTCTGACATGTGCATACAGAATGCATGTCAGAATCTTTGTCGAGTTTTCGTTCTCGATTCTCAAGTAAGTTTTTCTTGCCTCCGTTTCAGTGAGGACTGCTTTCGCCGCCTGGGCATAAGTAGTGTTTTTCCTCCTGTCTTGATCTTCCTTCTTCTTCTGGACCTTATTCTTTATTATTTCTTTTTTCAGAGGGCAGGCCATAGCCATGGAACGATGTCCCAGGCCACAATTGGCGCACTTTTCCCTCGGGCTGTTACAGCTTTTCCAATGGTGCCCCGCCTCGCTGCACCTCGAACACAGCTCTTGCGGTTCTGGGCAGTCTTTCGTGGCGTGGCTCTCCATCTTATAGCAGCGGAAGCAGAATTGAACGGGAGTGAATTCCTCCCTTTCAATTTGCTCCCCGCTGATTTTAGCGTTGAAGAGCAGAAGCCCGCTCTCCTTAGCTTTTTGCGCCATTGCTGTGTCAGTAAATATGATTTTAAATACATGTGTGTACTCAGTATTTTCTTTCTTGTTCCAGAACTTGATTACTTCAGCCACTTTAGCCCAAGACTGGTTTTTGGCTATTTCATCTTTGATTTCCTCTTTGGTATGCTGACCTATCCACGGGTTCAGCTTTCTGCACACCACGCTTCTATGTGTTTGAATTTGAGGAGGAATAGCAGGCTGAAGGCCTATCTCACGTAGTGTTTCCACTGCTTCCTCCTTCGTGATTCCCTCCACGTCTTTCTCCTTCTCGCAGACCGCCACATAACCAGTGGGGACTTCGAGCAGGCGGAGCATGGCGATCTTCAGTTTCCCGAAGACCACCTCAAACACCTTCTCCCTCGTTGGCCTAACGCTACCACTAATTGTGCGTAGCGGGATCTTTGTCGTCCCATTAGGCTCCATTTTCCCCTCTGGGGGGGGGGGCCTCCTTGGGCCGCTTTACTTCCTGTTATCTGTTCTTCTTTTGATGATCCTTTAATTCTTCAATAATGTCCCTTGTACTTGGCGAATTTGACTATTATTTGCTTGGATTTGTTTATTGAGGGCAGCCCCCTCCCCCCCCATTACAGGAGAGCGTCGGCGAACATGAACTGTGTGATGGAGTGGATGAATGGTGGATGAATGTACCCGGGGAGGCCCCTCAGACGGATGATATGTGGCGGACTTAATGATGGGTGGTGATTGAATCAACTACCACCACCCGGGGGTGCCGCCCCGTCTGGGGTTTGGTTATCGATGCTGCTTCCAACTTGCACAGGGACGGTTGTATGTCCCCCTGTGATCTTGGCCGGAAACTACCCTCAGAGATTAGAGCGAACTCTTCCCCGAAGCTTTCAGCATCGCCTCGTAACCGGGCGTTCTCTTCCGTAGAGTTCTACAGTGGGCTAATCCTCAAACCTGCTTCCCTTTACGTCCCCAATTATGTCTATCAAAGTGGACGGACATAGTTGGGGCGAGAATAATGAGTGTCAGTTCAGTTCGCCTCAGTCCCCCCGTTCCGGGGGGGGGGGACTGCAAGGGGACTTAGCCAGACATTTGACGTCTGTGTGCCAGTCCTCTAAACGATGTTAATCTGCTCCCCGTAAGGAGTTGGCAAAGCTGGTAGGCGTTTCAGAAATTGCTCTTGACTTTACCGCCTTTGCCGGCTACGACTTCTTGCAGAGCGTAAATTTTTCCAATTTTCTTCTTCCAAGTCGAGCGGGAAACGGCGTGGGTGGTCGTTTAAATATGAGAGATGCGGACGGAAAAGTAGAGCATTGTTCCCGGAAATTTCGTGACTTTTTTTTTTAATGGAATTGACCATTTGTGTTTCTTGAACTACACATATATAGTAATAAAAACACTAATACTGCACGCATCAATTTGGAACAATAAGCAAAATGAAGGTCTTAAAATAACCTTTTAAACAAATCAAAGCAGAGAAATCAATACGGAACAGAAAATATGAAAAAATCGTGTTTTCGTCAGAATTAAGACGTGACACTTGATTAACAACACCGAAATATGGTTTAATTGAACATTAAACAATGGGAAATTAAATAAAAACACTAAAGAATGTCAGGCATAGGGTAGGTAGGATATATAGAAAAGAAATGAGGGGGAAAAAAACATTAAAATATAAGATAAACCAATTTTTGATTATTATAAAAAACACAAAAAGCCTTGAAACAAATAGAGCTTTCTGATTGGTCATTTATGAAAATGAATCCAGATCTGTGATTGGCCAGTGCGATAGCAGAAAAACAATGAAAATAGCCCAAAAAGGAACTAGAGTCGCATCGGCCCATAGTCTACACAATTACCAAACATATTACATTTTGAATCTTAATGCCAAGTTACTATAAGTACTTATACATACAGGATTATTTATGGGCCCAAAATAAGTCAGTGACTTTTAGGGCAGAAACTTGACTAAGCATAAAATTATCAAGACTAGAAATCCCTTCATGTTTATACAAATATAAACAACTTAATATTCATTTGAGAACCTAACCATTGTAATGATTGCAAATAATGAATAATTATATAATTTAAATTTAGAGATAAATTAAAAAACTATTTTATTTCCAGCGATTCTTTCAAGAGGTATGTAGTTAACATAGTCAACAGTCTTATATAAATAATAACATATTTATAATGTATAAATCAAAGTAGTAGTACACAGTATAACAGTGTACGGTAACAAATAAATACACAATAACAAAAGCTGAATAGAAATTTAGTAAGCCGAAATTATATTGTTTTTAAGAGCTTTTTTGAATTGAGCTAAATTGGTTTGGGATTTGATATTTTCGTCCATGCCATTCCATATTTTGATAGATTTGTACAGAAAGCTACATTGTGATTTTGATTTTGAATACAAGGGTGAAATAAATTTTGTTCTATTGCGGGTTTGGTGATTATGGGTATTATCAGCTGTTTGTAACATATTAAATATATAGCTATTATAGGAACACTTTATTGTTTTGTAAAGGAATAAGGATGTTTGAAAAACAAAGAGATCATTTAATTTTAGAACTCTGGATTCCTTAAAATAACGATTAGTGTGCTCATTGTAGTCAAGTTGATGGATGGCTCGAATTGCTTTTTTCTGTAATATGACTAACTTATTGAGATAATTTTGATATTTTCCATACCAACTCTCTATGCCATATGTCAAGTAAGGTTGCACCATTGTCATATATAAAGAGTGGAGAATAGATTTAGGAAGAAACTTATTTAATTTATATAATATTCCAATCGATTTTGATAGTTTTGTTGAGATATGCGTAATATGTTGCTTAAAACTCAGATTTTTGTCAATAAAGATGCCTAGGAATTTGATATGAGTAGTTTCATAAATTATTCCGTCACCCATTTTAATATTGGGCAATTCAATAGATTTTTTGTAAGAGAAAAGAATATATTTGGTTTTATCTACATTTATTGATAGTTTATTAACATTTAGCCACCTGAAGACATTTTCGAGTTCTTTATTTATTGTAGATGCAATGTTGCTCGGTTTGTCATATGGCAAGGGAGTTGATAAGGCACTATCATCCGCGAATAATATAAATTTAAACAGAGAAGATGATTTAACAATATCATTAATATAGATTAAAAATAACAGTGGCCCTAGCACGGAGCCTTGTGGGACCCCAGTTGTAATATTAAGGTGGGATGAGTCATGACCATTGACGGTGACAAATTGCTTTCTTTCAGTTAAATATGATTTGAACCAATTTTGACAGTTGCCGCTAATTCCGTACATAGCTAATTTTGACAGTAGAATATTATGGTTGACACAATCGAAAGCTTTTTTAAAATCGAGAAAAATTGAGAATACAATATGGCCCTTTTCAATGTTATGATATAAATATTGAAGGTGGTTAATTATCGCGTGAATCGTTGATTTCTGACGTCTAAAGCCATATTGGTGTTTATACAACAGTGAATTAGATTCCAGAAATTTATAAAGTTTATTGAATGCTATTTTTTCAAATATTTTACTGAACATTGTAAGACATGAAATAGGGCGGTAATTGCTGACGTTTGTGAGGTCTCCCGCCTTTGGTAACGGTGTTACTCGAGCAACTTTTAATACACTTGGGAATATACCCTGCGTAAATGATTTATTGATTATTGATGCTAAAATTGGAGCAACTATATCGGAGATGTATTTTAAAATTTTAGTGGAGATTGAATTAATACCCGATTTTTTATTTTTTAGTGAACTAATGATTTTTTTTATATCGGCTACGCTTACAGGAGAAAAGAACAAGGAATTTGGTACATTAATCTCATTAAAATACGAAAGAAAAGATTTATCGACTATTTTGCACGAGTCTGAGATTTTTTTACCTACGTTGACAAAAAATTGATTAAATTCATTCGCTTTTTCCTTATTGTCATCAACTGGTTTACCGTCAATGATAATTTGTTTAATTTGGTTTGTTCCTTTAGTAATTTCAGGTTTTATCACAGAATTGATTAATTTCCAAGTTTGTTTTATATTGTTTTTCGTTTGATTAAATCGTTCATGGTAATAATTTTTCTTGGCTATTTTAATTTGGTTAGTAACTTGATTCCGAAAATTTTTATATGTATGTTCTGGAATTTGACTAAGCTTATAAAGAGAAAAGTATTTTTGACGTTTTTTGATGTTATTTATAATTGCGTTTGTTATCCAAGGTTTTGTTTTGTGTTTATATGATATGGTTTTAGATTTTAGAGGACAATTAAGTTTAAAAGCATCGTCTAGCCTTGAAATTAACTCTTCGGTAGCAGAATCGATGTCATTTATATAGGAAATTTCATATAGATTTTGATTTAGAACATAGTTATAGAAGTTTGATAAGGTATTTTCGTTAATCATGCGGTAGGTTATTGTACGGTTTTGATGAATATTGTTCGAGTTGAAAAAAGACTTTTGGATCATGAATATAGGAAGATGGTCCGATATGTCACAAAGGAGAATACCGGAAGAGTAATTTTCAGGGTGAACTCTGAAAATATTGTCAATTAGTGTTGCTGAGTTTTGGGTTATTCTTGTTGGTTTTGTTATAATTGGAAGTAAGGAATGAGAATAAAAAGTATTGAAGAAGGACTGAGTTGATGCGTGGTTTTCAAAGTTTAATAGATCAAAGTTAAAATCTCCTGTAATTATTATGTCGTCATAGTTTGTAACATTGAAGTAATTGATTAATTCAGTAATCTTATCTATAAACATCTTTGGGTCACCAGAAGGGGGCCTATATACGGTTCCAATGATTATCGTTTTACCATTTGATTTTACTTCGATAAATAAAGTTTCTATATAGTTATAGGAAATACTAATTTCGTCAACTTTTTTAGTATTGAGGCTGTCAGATATATACACGCTTATACCTCCCCTATCTTGTTTACGTCGCGTAGTGAATGAAAAGAGTTATAGTTTGGGACACTGATAAGGTGTTTATTATTATTTGTTAGCCAGCTCTCGGTGAATGCCAAAACGGAAAATTTATAATTAAGTGTTGACAAAAATATTGAAAATTCATCAAAGTTTGCGTGCAAAGATCGAATGTTAAGATTTAAAATGGACAGGTCTGTTTTTTCAAATGAAAATGTAGTGTTAAATTTATCACAATCGTAGTATTGGTTTCTTACGTTATTTTCTTTAAAATTTGGATATAATTCATCAAAATGGTTTATGTCTCGATCGATATTATTGAAGTGATCGAGTTGTTCAAACATAAAGGAATTTAAAAATTAAAGGTTACAAATTGAAATTACGTATAAAATATCTATAAACAGTTAAAATACTGTTTTTATGATAACTTTAATAAGCGAAAAAGGAATAAAGTATGTAATACAATTGAAATAAAAGTAAGTGAATGCTAAAGCAAAATATGGTTTGTTTGTTTTTGTTTTTTTCATCTAAAACAGTAATATCGCCGAATGTATTATTACTGATCGTTCCAGAGATTCTCAGCATTAAAGTCTGCAAGCGTCGAATTGAGGTGTTCCGACAGAAATTTTTGGAGGGCAGCTCGGGTATTGATAACTATACGTAGGTCACGGCGACCAGAGGGTGATGGCAGGAAGACGTTGATGAATCCATCTCTGGTAGTACAGCCTGCGATCTTTGTGGAGAATTTCTTTTTAGCCTGGCGGAGGACGAAAAAGATTTTGTTGCGATTTGGAGTCAGTTGTTCGTTTACATAGAATGAAGGTTTGAATTCTTTGCATGCTGAGAAGATATTACGCTTCAGATCACTTCTGCGCAACTTCACAATTATGTTTCTTTTGTCGGGACCTTGTACTTTTGGTTTGGGACCTAGACGATGAGCAACAGAGATGTCAGCTTCTTGCATTTGTATGTGGCAGTTATCTTTAATAAGTTCGCGGATGATATTGCTGCAGTTTTCATTATTGGTAGCTTCAGGTATATTGCCGGAGAATATAATCGTATCTCGTCTTTCATAAGCGTCGGAAGAATCAACGTTTTCTTCTAATTTTTCGATTTTTGATCTCATTTGTTCGTTAGATTTTTCGAGAGAGATGATTTTTTGTTCTTGTTCGGCAAAAGATGATTCAAAAAACTTAAAGAGAACGTTCATAATGTCTTTGGCATCAACTGATAGCGTAGATGAGGAAATATGGGTCAGCAGTTCATTAAAATTAACTGGTTCGTTTAATTCGGTTTTTCCTCTTGTAATTGGAGAATTTTTTTCTTTGTCTGCCTTCCTGAGAGTAGAGGAGTAGAGGAGGAGCCATTCTTTCTAAGGATGAATGGAGAAATCTGACAACAGTGTTTATGCACTATGGGAGTTTGTTTAATTACTGGGAGAAACAGTAATGTTTAATTGTCAAAATTTTTACTTTGAAGGTTGTTAGGTTTTGATTGATGAGTGATTGTTTTAATTGATTAATTCAAAGAGTGAAGAGATTAGTTAAACAAGATGGACGTGGCAAGGCTGCACTTCTAATCACTCAGTTGAGTTTAGGCCTAATGGCTTCCATGCAGACTCAGTGGGAACATGGGAATTTTCGACGTAATGCGGTAATATCACTTTATATGTCCAAATAAATTAACTTACATACGTAGATTTATAATTTTTAGTATTCAATGCAGTTTAAAAACACTAGTATTCACTTTTATTCGATAGATAAGCAATATCACTGTTTGTTGATGAAAACAAAGATTGATAAAGGAGACCGGGCAGCACACCTTCACTCTACGACATCACTTGTAGCATAATTATATAGTATCTATACGTATTCTAATAGATAATATTATCTTTCTTAACCAACACGTATAAGATGACCTTCGATAGGCCCTTGTGGCTTTTGTCATCCGTTAAAATATGTTATGTTGATGCAAAGTATTTACTTAAAAAATATTTGGCTAGCAAAATATTAGATTATTGTATATAAAATTAGCTTTGAATTAATAAATTATAAATATCTATATTTATCATATTGGAATGGGCTGTAAATTAATTTATTAGATCAGATCAGCGAAATGGGTGTGAGAATTGCCTTTGTAACGGCTCACCCTTAAACTTTTACCTCTCTTCATACTTTGGTGCTGCTGTTAATAGCTACCCCCTCCCCATCCAAAATAGTCTTAAAATCTTTCAATTATTTTCCTAAATAATATTGATCCAATTAAATATTCCTTGTCTTCTATATACAGTTGCTGCAATATCTTAAATAGGCTTCTTATTTCAATATACCTGGTACAGAATAATAGGAAATTTATTGTCATTTTCTTTTATTCCTTTTTAATCTATTGTGTTCTACCTATATTTGAAAAGTAGTTGTAATGTAAATGTATCATCATATACTATCTTCTGACCCCCCATGATTTCTTTCCACCTTTTATATCTATAGTTTATGTTCGATTCTCCTTCATGTCCTTTTTCCACCTGCATGTGTTCCATTCATAAATCTTGTTTATTAGTTCATCTTTACCTATTTTTACTATGACTGGTAAACTGGTTTGTAACTTAATTAAATAATTATCTAGCTTTTTGGTCCATTTGTCCTTTTTGTTTTCTAGTGTTCTCTCATGACTTCCTGTAGTAATTCATTGTAGACATTTGCCATTGTATCTTGTAGGCACGTTAATTTATTCCTAATAATTTTAATTATAGCTAAAGTTGTGCCAATTTCTCGCCTCAATCAACTCTCCCAGCCCTTCTATTTGCTTCCAATATAGTCTTATACACTCTGTTTTCAAACGCCTGTATATATTTTATATATTTTTTATTCCTGTCTATTACATTGGTAGCAAATAAGGTACCCAGTAGGACTAGATACTTCCACTATATTTCCCTTATATTTAATTTGTTACAAGCTTTGCGCTATTATGGATAAGTCATATTTGTCACCTTTTTCGAATTTCTGCACCATTTCTGTTTTGATTATTAAACAATTTTCTTTTGTTATATATATCACACCCAAATACTTTTGTTCTATTACCATATTTATGTTTTCTATCTTTTCTGGCTGTTTATTCATATCAAACATTATGAAGTTGTATTTGCATTTATTTTTATCAACTATAGTGAATTTAGCATTTTTAAACCCCATAGCGTTCGCTATCTTGCAAATATTATATTAGTTTGTATAGTGTTAGTAAGAACAAAGGCGCGGATACGATGCACCCTTGTTTTAGCCCACTTTAGATCTCCCCTTTAACCTCTACTCTCTAATTGATCCTTATATTTATTCTATCCTCTTGATATATATCTTTATAATGATGCCAATAATTTGGGGGCGTCTCATATAATAAATCAGGATGTCTACCATCTTTTCTCATTTTATAGAGTCGTATGCTTTAGTGAATTCTATAGCTACTATAATCAGTGGGTTTCTTAACAGATGCACCCCTCCCCCTTCTAACGGAAAAACTTGCGCACTGAAGAGCTGAAGGGAAGTATGTAGAGGTGGCACTACGAGATATACAGAAGGCCTTCGATTAGGTTTGGCTGAGAGGTCTATAATATAAGATCTTAGACCTCCAGCTCAACTCAATCCTGGAAAAGGTCTTTTGTGATTACGTCATGGAGAAGAGCGCTCGAATAATGATTGAGGGGTACAGAGGACCCAAATTCGAACTCAATGCTGGTGTCCCGCAAGGTAGCTGTCTGAGCCCACTGCTGTACCTCGTGTATACATTAGACTTGCCTACACTAGTACAGGAAGATCTGATGTATCAGAAAATTCACAGATGACATCATACAAATCATCCCCAGTTCCTATCGGAACGCACCAGTACAGGCAAGGAAGACAGCTACCGAGATCGACATTAACAGATCAGTACGAGGACTGAAAAATAAAGACCAACCGCCAAAAATTCCAGATCCTCCTAGTGAGCCGCCGGAAACATGAAGACGTCATCATCAATGACAAAATATACTTATACACCAACGAGGACAAAGTCCTGGAACTGCCCATCATCGCAATAGGATACAAAGCGCACATAACAAATAAAATCTACCTAGCCAAATGAGAGCTTGAGAAGCTTTACGGATTCAAGAGCTCGCCACCAATAACATCAAAAGCTATATACTGCATTGGTACACTCAACATTGGTGTACCCGACAGTGCTAACGCATGCCGCAAGCTGTACCTCTCCCAAGCTAATGCAGAGAGTGTATAACAAAGTCACCCTGCTAATAGCTAGTGCACGTAGGATGGATCATATTAGGCAGACAGAACAGCACGAAATAACAGGCCTGAAGCCAATGAATATGGAAATCCAGAGGCTAGGGAGAAAGACTTGGGGGGGGGGGAGGAGAAGAAGAACGATACTCCAGATACTATATAATGATATAGAAATACCACAACCGAGACTGCAAATCGTCACCAGGAGGGCTTTATTCTAAAGTGGAAGAAATTCCTCCCTAGAAGCCACGAACCCCATTTTAACCTTACCGAGACAACCGAACATAGACAAGAGATTAATCAAAAACATATAACTAGAAGTTACCAGATCAGTAATTACAATTGAACCTAAAGATGAATGTAAAACCAAAATACAAAAATAAGGTAAAAACGAGGCAAAAGTCCACCATAAAAATCTTTGAAAGCATGAAAAGAATTAAAGTTTAAGTAACACAGAAAAAGTGAAGTGCCTAAAACCTGAGAAAAGTTAAAAATAAACAAAAGCAAACAAACTACCACCTAACAAGTTAGAAAAATCAAAATTGAAAGGTAAAACGGAAGACACCACTGGCGGAGCTGAAGTCCAAAAGAAAGAAAAAAAATATAACCAAAAAAGGAAATCAAGCCATCCCTTCTGAACCAGGGCAAAACTAACCAATATCTTTTTACCTCTATCCACTCTCTTACTCATTCTTTACTTTTTCATCAAGTTCAAGCTGGTTTCTTTCATCTAAAGTTATCATTTGTGCAGTAATCTTCCATTTTATTATAATTTAGGCAGACAATTTTCTTAACAGTTTGGCGATACAAATTTGGGATTTGGATATAGTCATGGCCAAAAAGTTTTGGTATCAGTTTATCGATAATCCATAACACTATATTTTATGAATGCAATTTTTTTAACAGTTTGAGTTATAGTTTGTGAAGCTTTTATCCAAGTTTTTTCTAAGATTTTCTTTACAGTTCGAAAAACAGCCATATAGGCTAACTGATTTTTCGTATATTTCAAGCTTTTATCCAAGTTCTTTCTAAGATTTCATAAAAAAAAATAATATGATTGTAGGAGAATCGTCACCCACCCGTTCTCTCTCAGTGGAGACCCGAGATGTTAACCGCAAGAGCATCCGGCCAGGCAACTCGGGTCAAGCGCATAACTACAGCGCCGCGCCACTCGTCCCTATGAAAGGCATAAAGGTTAAAATGCAGGATCTCCCCAACGAGAGTGAGATTCAATTTCACCTCAAGTAAGACTTTGGAGACGCGTTTCTCCCAAGTTCGAAGGCTAACGAGGAGCCGATGTAAGACTTGGTGAGAAAAACCTTTTGGAATAAGAACCCTCCTGGGCCCGTCCCCAAGCACCCCTTCCTCTTACGCCTCCCCCAGTGGGGTGACGAGGTATAAATAAGAAACGTGAGGAAAATCGTGGTAGAATACGTCAGTCTCCAGGTGACGAAATCCCCGGATCAAGATCGGGCTACCGAGACTGGATTGGTAGAATACGTCATTCTCCAGGTGACGAAGTCCCCGGATTAAGATCGGGCTACCGAGACTGGATAGGTAGAATACGTCAGTCTCCAGGTGACGAAGTCCTCGGATCCACAACCGAGCTACCGAGACTAGAGGGCTAGTGTACTTGGCTCGCCAGACCAAGAAGTACCCTGCAAGAGAGGCAGGGCTACCTACCTTAAGGGGCTAAGAAGCAGCTCATCCTCGAGCTAGTCCCTGGTTATCAAACGAACGTTAAGTTAACTTGTTCAAGTTTAACTTAGTCTCGTCAGAGAGACTCCTCATATCCTAGAGCATCTTAAACACCAGGGGTATTCCTCGTCCTTGAGGAATTAAGATACGAAGAAGGAAAAGGCTCCCCCTCGACCCCGTTACTCGGTGGCCACACCAAACTCATAAGTTAACTTGGTTGAGGAACCAAGTTCAACTTATTCTCGTCAGAGAAACCCCCCCTCATCGATCCTCTTCCTTGAAGAAGACCCTCCCCGAGTTCAGTCCTCGCCCATGAGGAATTAAGTAACGAAGGAGAAAAGCTCCCCCTCGAGCTCGTTACTCGGTGGTCACACCGAACTCCAAGTTAACTTGGTTTAAGAACCAAGTTCGACTTACTCTCACCAGAGAGACCACGCCTACCCTGGTGCCGCCTAAAGCACCGTGATTGTTCTCGTCCTTGAAGAACCTTCCCCTGAATACCGTGTGGACCCCCATCTGCTACCCTCGCCAAAAGTACCTCGTGATCCCGCCCACCTACATCTGGCCGGTCGGCACGCCTCGTGGAGGCAATAATATTCTTGAGGTATTTAAACTCCAGTAGAGTCAATAAGCCTAAATATTGTATATTGAAGTGCGTGGCGAATTTAACCAATTTTAGAGGGGCAAGCTAATTAAAGTAATTATTGTGTATTATAATATTCGGAGTATTTCTCTGGTTAATGGTTAATTTTTGTGTAGTAAATTGTTAAAGTTAAGATATAAGTTTATTTGGGGAATTAGTGTGCGTTTCTCTATATCCTTACGTGTTTCTAACGGCTCTTTTTTAAAATAACAATATTAGTACTCTTAGCACTCTTAGAACAAAGCCTACTTCATCAAAAAAGTATATCACTACCACCAAGAATACCACGACAACAGCGGTTTGTGTGTAGAAAGATGAAAAAGGGGCATTCTCCTACATAAAAGTGGTATCAGGTGTGGAGTGACTAGAAAAGGGCCATTCTACGACAATGATTAATTATCGATGATTTAGAATTAAAAAAATAATAATCCACATCATGAAGTTCTGAAAACCCCCATTAAAATTAAGGTATTTTTATTTGTTCGTATATAAAAGCAAATTTAGAAGGGGTAAAAAAGAGCTCTGAGGATTGTTTTTTTCGTATCTCAAAAGAATTACGATAAAAGGCTTTTCTTCCATTTAGGCCTAGAAAATAAGTTTGAATCTGCAAAATCTAGACCAAGAGTAAATTAGACCAAAAGCCAGTTGTCAAAGCTGGATAGGCCTTAGGCTAGGTCTGCCTGCGAAGCGCAAGCTCCTCATATTGTTTACTAAAAAGATATAATCTTCACTATGTAAACCTGACTGCAGTTCACTATCTTGCTTGTTTCACTTCAAATGTTGCTCTATTTTCGTTTTTAAGATTGAAAGGCAAAGTTTATAGTCTATATTTGCAAAGCTAACGGTCTTAGGTCTTTTGCCTGTGGTTTTAAAAACTTTGGTACCATTCTGTTCTTGGTAGTTTCCGATCTACCAGTACATTATTTGAATCTAGTATATTATTATATTATTAAAGCAGTTTGCTATTGTTCTTGTGCACTTCTCACGCTTTATCGTGTCTTATTTTATTTGGTCCACTCGCTTTACCCTTTTTTCAACTTTTAATACCTTCCTTTATTTCAGATTCACTACTTTTTATATCCCTCTCTAACAGTTTTAAGAAAAGACACTCTTTTATGTAGTTCGTCATTCACATTTTCAAATTCTGCGTCGAGATTTTCATAAATTCTTTTATCTTCTCCCATTTGTGTATGGAGGTTACGTATGTCTTGCCCTTCTGAGACGCATGGCTCTAACTCTCTCGCTTTTTTATTTTCGGTGTTTTTTTCCAAAATCTTATTGTTCCTGGCAAGCTTCCTTATTAAATAACTCAACATCATTAATTCTTTTGTTTGTTACCTTTTAGTTTTTTTTATATATTCCCAGAACCTTTTGCTCTCATTTTTTGGGGGTGTGTCAATTGTATCTCGCGATTTGTATGTTTATTTCCTGTTTTAAATATTTGCTGTTCATTTTATCATATTCTTGCCCGTGTTGATACATTTTCAATATATTTAGCGTTTTTCGCTCTATCATATTTTTCATTTCCTTAGTCATCCATGTTTTTTTTTTCCTTTATACCATCCTCTCTTTTCTTCCGTATTATTATTAAGTTCCGAATCGCTAAAATTTATCATTCTCGCTTCCAGCTACGTTGCATTATTTATCTTAACTCCATACCTTTTGGAAAGTGTTTTAAAACTTCCCTACCGGAAATAGCCGGATAAGAATTGAAGTTGGCTCACAAACACAAGGTGAAGTGGCCCAGCGTCACATCCTCAGATGGGGTATGGCTACGAAAAGCTCGGGTCAAAGGACCTTTATTGACTAGAGAAAGAGAAAGTCATAGATAAAAGACAAAGGTATAGATAAAACTCAGGGGTTAAAGTCCAGCTGGGCCCACGCTATGAGAAACTCGGACTTCATTCAATATACTAATTGCATTGCCCCACTGAACAGCAATACTTAGTCTCTGCTTGAACCATCCAGCCTCCCTAGGGTCACCAGTAGTTTATCTGTGAAGAGAACCTATTTCTTTAATTATCCGTGTACTTGAAAAGTCACAGGTCTAACTGGCTCCAAAACAGCTGGCAATCCGGTTCTTTTCCGGATTCGGCATACTATATCATTGAGGACAGAGTGTCTAGGGATCTTTCCGGCCACTAGCTGACAGGACAAGAGGTGCAGAGCTAGAGGATCAACACCAGATCCATATTTACACCTATGTTGCTCACAAATTGGTACACTCATCCTCAAAGCTATGATAACTCTAAGGGTTTCTGGATCCAATTGAGTTCCCAAAGATGGGATTGGGATGGTTGGTTGACAAACAACAGCAACTATCAGGATGCCCCGCGGCTAGCAGACAGGCTGTTGCAACCTGATATGCCCTCTCTTTGAAGCCATTCAGTTTGGAGAGAGCAAAAGGTAGATCTTAACATTTCTACTTCAAGCGGTTCTCATGTTCGGTCTCAAAGGCATTGTCCCCAAGTATCCCCCTCCAGAATCTAATAGGTCCAGCCACCCTGTCCACTTGAGCCAAACCGGTAACTGGTGAAAGTACAGCTTGCATTAAAGGGTTAACTGAAATCAAGGACGATATGTACCCAGGGAGAGAGCAATGTGTCGTGTCAATCGTATTCCTAATCCACACAACCCAATTGGGAGAGTTGCCCGAGTCCATGAATCCCTTGAAAAATCAATGTTGATTAGTTTGGAGATGGCATCTTCCACAGGCATTAAAAGACTCCAAAGATGCCATCTCCCTAAAGGCGGGAAAGGATCTCAAGGTGTACTGTAGCTTAGGTAAATAAAATGGTATGGATCAATTAATTGGAGGCGGGATATCATTCTTTTTAGGGCTTCATGTTTTGTGTCTATAGCCTGTCTGATTGCTTCCCCAGTGATGGGAGAGCCCAATACAGACAGACCATCCAAAGCCACAATCTTAACATGGGGGAGAACTTTTTAACTTTTCGAAGAATGGCTTGAATATCATCATCATTTATGACAGTTAACTCACATTTGGAGCTATTAATCTCTAGCCCTATTTTGTTAAATTCAGAAATGATAGACTGAAGGTCATCAAAAGCTTTTTTGGGGGTATCAGCAATTGAACCATCGTCCAAGTAACATATATTAAGCTCTGATTTTATGCTTTTAATGATCTTAGCTATACCCAGTGAAAATAGTACAGTGCAGGTCTCACTGGGTCTCCCTGTTGTATGCCAGTAGCAAAATTCCAAATCCCATTGCCATACACGAGTAGGGTTGCCCGGGATTATGATTGATTTAACATTTTGCTTAAAGGAGGCATCTGATCATAGGCAGCCCCAAAGAAAACATCCCTATGAATGCAATTAAAAGGATTCTTCAAGTCGACCTTCAAAAAGACTCACCCTGGGGCATCAATAGTCTAATATTCCCGGGCTGAATGGGCAGCCGCCTTACTACCTCCCTTAGTAGCAAATCTCAGCTGGACTGGTCTGAGGTGAGCACCCAAACACCGATACACATGCCGCACACCTACATTGGCCGCAAAGTGACAGAAGGTACACCACACAGTAATGGGCCGCACTCCTCATCCCTCCTAGCCAGTACACGAAGTGATGCTCCATAAAAAAGTATGCACCAGGCTATCAGGCAGCCCCCACCCTGCAAGACCAAACTCACAAAATTTTTCAAATTAGACAAGAGTCGTAGTCCCGCCTCGGCAGTTTCATGACCCAACAAAGATTTAAGATGGCTCGAAGTTAACCCATCAGGTCCTCGAGATGAGCTTGGAGGAAAAGAAAAAAAATGTTTTTTTAATCTCATTACAAGTTGTTTAGGAGGTGCAGCGTTTACAGGTAATTCAGGAAAATTTATGTTATCTGGAGCTGGTGGATGTTTATCCCTCAGCTTGGTCATAGCCTCTTCAGAAAAGGGCGCCATGCCCTCATCTAAAGAAAGATCCCCAAATGTCAAAGTCTGCGAATTTTGAAGATATTCTCCTCCTCAGGGCATCATCTGGCTTTTTTACATTTTTCCTAGTCCCTCTGATTCTGATTTCTTCTCTGCTGGGCAAGTCCAGACCAGCTGAGAAGTCTACCTCCATATAGGCAGCGATGTGAGCCTTGATTCTAGAAGTGAAAGATTGAACCTCCATTGAAGGATTGTGCTTGTATAGCTGATATAAAGCCCCATAAGGAAAAAACAACAAACATAACCAAGCCAAATTGGTATTTTCTTGTAAAACATTGTTTAATAATTTTCCAAGGTCATCAGCCGCAGCAATCCTGGCTCCATTTTGGGATAAAGGACACCATACCCCCTCAATGACCTGACCACAGCCAAAAGACCAAGGTGCTCCTCTCTGGACATCTCGGTATTCGAAACAAACCCACCTTGGATATCTCTCGCCTGGGCCTGTGTGAAATAATACAAATAATAAAGACCGATAGGACTTCCCAACTCAATTGAGTTATGGAAGTAAGTCATTCTCTTTTAATCTCCATATTAAACATTTTTAGCATTACATGTTTTATTCTCTTTTACTTTTCTTTTCTCTCTCAAGTGTCTGATATGTCAGTTTCTACTTTATTTCCATCTATTACCATATTCACAATTTATTTTATTTAGTTTAGGATTTACCATTACGTATTGTACAGGGTGGTCCGAAAGTCATTCTACTCCCTGTAAATATTGTTAAAATTTATATTTAAAATATAATTTTAATTTTCTATTTCTGATGGCTGACAGGAGCTCCTACAGTGTGGAAGAGAGGCTGATTGTGAGCGTATGCGCACATGATCGTGTGCATTCTCGTATTCATACAGACCTTCTCGATGTGTGACAGTGTCAATGAAAGTGAATACACTAAAACCAGTACATGTGTGTGATATTATTATAATTTGTTTCTCTCTTGTTCTTATTACTTTTCAGTAAGAGGTGGTAAAACTTTCGGAGCACCCTGTACTTGGGTTGTTTCTCTCCCATGTCTATATTCCTTCACATTGAGTAACTAAGGTTTGGCAATATCATGTCCAGCTCTTCCATACAATATTTGATCTTTCTTCATGTTTTATATGATTTTTGGTATCCAATCATATCTACGAGTAGATGTCCATTGAAATGACCCAATATAACGAGTGTTATTTTTATTTTCTATGATTATTTGCTCTATTTCATCCTTATCTCTTGTATCTTCTCCGCATGGTGGATATACCAGAAATAGCTTGTATTTTTTACTATAAATTCTAATTGATGTTGGTAACTAAGGTTACCAACTGTTGCTTTCTTTTGCGTTCTCACTACCTCCTTTTTCTAGTACAAGACCATAAGCTTAACGCATATTTTGTCATTTTTTCCTTCATATTTTCTATCTTATCTCGATGTTTGCTATTTTTTTTATCTACAAATGTGCTTCCGTTAGACAAAGAATTTAATTTTCCCTTTGATTAGTTCTTCTATTTCTCATATTATATTTTTTGCCATTCCTTCAATATTTATTAACTTAATCCTATAATTTGTCCTTTAATTGCCTAACCTCTTTTCCAGTTCGTCCTTTTCCCCATAGTTCGCCGATTAGTCTTTTGTTCAGTACGTACTTTTTTTGGCATAGTCCATTGATATTTTTATATTTCTATATTTGTATTTTCATATTTTATAGCTTTTTCGCATTCTTTAATATCTCCTACTTTTCATTTTCGCTGTATAACTTTATTAGTAGTTTGTGTTTTCCCTCGAATTTTTCCGGCTTGAAAGCTTTTTAATTCGTATGTTCATTGTGAGTTTAAATATAGTTTCGCATTTTGTAATATCCTCTTGTTTTCTTTCTTCCCATTAACGACTTTATTTCCACCCATCCCAAATATGGAGTATGCATCTACGTTCACAACAATATCAAGGCATACCAGTACACAAATGATGGTTCCCTCCCAAATACCCTTATCCCCGACTCCCTGGAGTGCAACCTTTTTGTTATGACTGTATACCGCCCTCCCTCCTATACCCATGCTGAAAATTTTAACCTTATAAACTTCATCCTAAACATTAGTGCTAGTGAAGAACTATTGATTGTGGGTGATTTCAATTTGTCATCTATCTCATGGAACGATGAGATAATAGACAAACATATCACTGGTACCGATGCATTGTTCCTAGACCCGTTCGACACTTTTGGCCTTTCTCAGTATGTCAAGGAACCCACCTTCATTAGGTCGGAGAACATTCTTAACCTTGTCTTATGCTCTGATGCAGACAGACTTATTGGGTTAACCACCTATCCCCCATTTCCCTGATGTGGCCACTGTCTGGTGAAATTCCACTACCTGTATCAAAGTGATCATAACAACCATGAGAACCACAAAAGTCTTGACTGGAACAAAGGCAACTACTCAGCCATCAATGATGCACTCAATTTCATCAACTGGGACTTCGAGCTAGCTTTTCTAAATGTTGATGACACAAATGACAAGATCACCTCAATACTTCATGAACTAATCTCCTCGTACATACCACGTAGGCCCCGTAATCCCGCTACTCCACCGTGGTACAAGAATGTTCCCAAGAATCTCCACAAGCAACGCACTAGAAGTTGGGCAAAGTACAAACTATTAAGAAAGCACTATGGTCGTCGCTCAGAACAAGCATTATTCCAGCTTCACCTCTTGAACCAAATTAACGCCATACTTAAATGTTCTGTTTACAATGCCCAAGTCAACTATGAGATCGCACTCATTAACAACTGCCCATCAAGACCCAAACTATTCCATTCGTATATCCGCATAAAAAAGTTGACAGACCCAAAGTCGGACCTTTATTAATAAATGGCTCTTAGACATGACTTGCTGTACTGCTACAGAATCCTTCAGGGTTTATCCTCAATCAAACCTGAGGACCTTTTCACAATGTCCCCCAACACCGGCACCAGAAGTCACATCTACAAAATATTCATTGATCACTGCTAAGTGGAGGCTCGAAGACGATTTTTCTCCTGCCATGTGGCTCAACGGTGGAGTGCCCTCCCTCACCATGTAGTTGAAGCCCCCAGTTTACAATCATTCAAAAGGCTACTCAACGAAACCATTACTGCCACCCTATTTGACTTTGAGTAATACTCCTATATTTAGGCTATTTCATCCATATCCTTTTCCACCATGCTATTAACTTGTGCAGCCTCCCCTCATGACCCTAAGCAACACTAATTTATTCTAGCATTTATAGAAGTAACATTGACCACCTAAAGTAATTCAACCGGTCAAGAGAGACAATAATAGTCCCCCACTTAACTTTTATCAGGGATCACTAACCGGTTACCTGACTGGAGTATCTAATTGTTTGAGCTCTCCGGATTGAGAGGGCCCTACCAGGTAAGTAAATCAGGTAAGTAATCGTTTCTTGGGTCTCATCGATAAATTCTGCTACTTTTCTATCAATAATTCATTATATCATCTTCACGTTTTACTTCATGCCTACAGCAAATGCAGAAGCACAGCTGGCTTTGATACAATGAATAAGTATTTCATACGTTCCCTTACACTCTGAATGAAACCATCCCTCGCACATTATTCATCCTTGTTATTTATTATCGAAATCGTGTAAGCATTTTATATTATTCAGAACTATATAAACATGCAAAATGACTTATAATTTAATATCTAAAATCACCCACTTAGTTGTCGTTGGGGGTGTAACTCAGAGGTAGAGTGTTCGCTTCGCATGCGAAAAGCCCCGGGTTCGATCCCCGGCACCTCCATTTTTTTTTTAAATTATTTCTTCTTTATATATAATAAACAAGAATTCTAAGAAAGTGAATGAAAATAAAAGTTACATTATAAAAAAAATCAGCTTACTACATACAGTAGATAGTTTCAAGCCTAGTTTAATAACTTACTTTTATTAACATCTTTCCCACAAATGAGGGGGGGGGGGCGGCTCCCGAAGCCCTTACACATTCCCCTTTTATGCTGGATCCGTATATTCTCTTCACATGTATTCTCATCTAGCCTTCACACATGCCCACAACAGCCCCAACCATCCTCACACCATACACCTCTTACTTACTACCCCTTAAACACATCAACCATACCTGATCTTTCCCTCCCCTTCCATACCATACACTCTCTCCATTATACTAACTCTCATACAATTTCCTGCTACATTACACTCTAACCATTACCATTCTCTTGCAATGTAAATCAGAAACCAACGAGGGCATCGTAGTTACAGGGAGATCTGTAAAGAGGCGAAGGTGAAGTGAAAATAGATTGAACCCCCTGTGGGTATTGGGTACGGGAGAAGCAATCCTTGAGATGTCAACTGCAGCATGCTGCCCTACGCCACACCTAACACCCCCTTGGCTGAGAGGGCGTCCCGCTCACCCTGATCTCCCTTGAGACTTTCCTACCAGTTTTACACTTTTTGTAACCTGGTTCATCTCAACCACACTCGTTCACGATACATCCTATGTACACAAATCATCCCACTTGTTCAAACACCATGGACTCAGATGCCACCCCCAACCCCCAAACTACCACCTTACTCTTTCCCATTTTTACTTCCAACTACCTCCTCCCACGTATGCAGTCAAAAGTTTCGTCATAACTCCCTGTCACTTTCACCCCCAACCACCAGGTTATCAGCAAATACCAAGATAGAACTCATCCCACATCAATCTCACACCTCATTCATATACGTGCTTATTTCTGCACTCCATCCAGACAGCCATGGCGACATCGCCCAACTTTTGTTTTACTCACCATAATATAAAACCTCTTACTTGAGCCATCTTTCAACCGAGCCCACCACCTACTTACAACGTAAATGCTTTCCACACCATCCAACAGCTTGCCATACATTCTTCGAACCGGGCATAAAGCTTCCCTACACGCTATAGCGCTCTCCAGGGGTATGAATTGGCCATACACTACATCCCTTTTCTGTTTTTTTTTTCAGTTGTCACAAAGCAAACACTTGATCCACACACATCTTACACGCTCTAAAGACACGTTGATCATTTCATATCCCATACACCCAATCATATTTTTTTCATACACTTTAACTACGACACTCAACAGAATTGCCCCCCTATTATTGCATTCAGCGTTCTCCCATTTACACCGGCATTAGTACTGCATTCTTTCAGTCCACAGGCACTATTACAATTCCAAATGCCTCATAACGCCACTATCAGCCTCATTGCATAAGACGATTACCACCCCCTTTGCCACCTCTTTTTAGCATCTCAGTGACTATATCATCTACTCCAACTGACCCTCCATTTGGCAGAACTCTCACAGCATGAATGACTTCTTGCATACTTATCGCTTCCATATCCCGATACAGCACCGAGTGTGAACCCTCGAAGCGAATCATTTTCACATTAGCTTCATCTTTCATACCTAAATTATAGTAATGGTTAACTTACTCTCGCCGTCTCATTTTCACCTCCAAATTCTTGTTTGGTGTTAATATAACAATCCCTTTCTTGATTTCTCACCTCTCTCAATTCTTATCGAATAGCTTCCTGTTCACATCCGGATCTACATTCATCTTCCTGATCTCATCGGGATTCTCATTCATCTTACTATTCCCATCCGGAACCTCATTCATATTCCTGTGCCCATTAGGATCCTCATTAATCTTCCTGTTTCCATTGGGATTCTCATTCATTTTTCTGTCCTCATCGGGATCCTCATTCACCTTCTTGTTCCCATTGGGATCCTCACTCATCTTTCTGTTCCCATCCGGAACCTCATTCATCTTCATGTTCTCATCGGGGTCCTCATTCATCCTCCTATTCCCATCGGGATCCTCATTCATTTTTCCTTTTCCCATCTGGAACTTCATTCATCTTCCTGTTCCGATCGGGATCCTCATTCATCTTCGTGTTCCCATTAGAATCCCCATTCAGCTTCCTGTTCACATCGAGATCCACATTCATCTTCGTGTTCCCTTTGTGATCCTTATTCATCTTCCTGTTCCCATCAGGATCCTCGCTCATCTTCCTGTTCTCATCGGGATCCTCATTAACCTTCCTGTTTTAATCAAGATCCTCATTCATCTTCCTGTTCCCATCAGGATCCTCACTCATCTTCCTGTTCCCATCGGAGTCCTCCCTCATCATCCTGTTCCCACCCGGAATCTCATTCATCTTATTGTTCCCATCGGGATATTTATTCATATTCCTGTTCCCATCGTGATCCTAATTCATCTTTCTCTTCCCATCGGGATCCTCACTCATTTTCCTGTTCCCAATCGGAACCTCATTCATCTTATTGATCCCATCGGGATATTTATTTATTTTCCTGTTCCCATCGTGATCCTCATTCCTCTTCCTGTTCCCATCGGGATCCTCACTCATCTTCCTGTTCCCACTCGGAACCTCATTCATCTTATTGTTCCCATCGGGATATTTATTCATCTTCCTGTTCCCATCGGGATCCCCACTCATCTTCCTGTTCCCATAGGGATCCTCATTCATCTTCTTTCCCCATCAGGAGCCACATTCATCTTCCATGCGAGTGCTTGATTTGCTGCTTTCTCACCCTTCTTAATCAATCTTTTCTCTTTTACTTGTTCGTCCTTGAATACATTTATTCGCATCTACCTGACATTCTCATCTGTACTATTAAACATTTACAAATTCATCTTCCTTTTGCTCTCGACTACACATTTCACATCGTCCTTTCCCCACTCAGAGATCTGCTTTCTCTTTCCAGTTCCCGCACACCCACTTCCTTTGATTTGTTCCACATTTGCTCTATCCCCACTTATTCACAATTGCTTCTTCTCTCCTATCCCCAACCATGCCCACGTATCTCCCTCTCTCTCTCTCTCTGATGTAACAGCCTTTCATTTTGATTTTCTCTTCCTTTCTGAACTTTTTTTATCCATACATCTCCCAATTTAATCTTACAACACACAATGGTGTGCTCAGATACTCCCACACTCAAACCTATTAAACTTCTACTGGAGGAATCTTTTGAAAAGTCTCCATTCTAATGGGTTGTAGGGAATTCCAAGGGCCTCAACAAGTCCTTTAATATTGGCGCAGTAAACTAAAAAGCTGGAAGAATACTGTAGAAAATAGCTTCGAAACTCTTGTTCTCTATTTCTGTACTAAAGAAATGTTGTTTCTTTAGCGAGAAGATTACTTTCACGAAGCCGAGAGTCAAGAAGTTGTGCATTCTCCTTTGAAAGCCCCAGATCCTTGGTCAGGTCATTTAACTGAACTTGAGTGAATGGTCTTGCGACCATATCATGTGTGGAAACCTGATAAGACTCAGATGTGTCATAATCTTGATCAACTTCCATATTAATCTCTTCATGGACCTCTATATGTTCAGGGGGAGAAGGTATAGGAATTCCTGGACCATCGAGCAGGGGTTTGATGGCAGAAGGAACATCCGGATGTGCCATACAATGTTTATTCTTATTTATAACGGTGGAAAATATAATTGCATATTACATAAAGAAATTGATTTGGAGTTGCAGATAGTACATAAATGCTTATTAAAAGATATGTTCATGCTGAAGTGAACTATGTTAGTTTGTAATTGTCTGCTAAGTCTATGCATAATAGTGAAATTTTCAGGAGCCAGTATAATACAGAAAGCTTAAATACTTGATACAATGCTCACCTTTAAGATTTGTCATGCAAAAATAGCAGTCCGTAGTGTGGTCCCTGCCCTGTCTTCACACCATGAGAACACCAAAAGAGAGAGACTTCTGTTCGCCCTGACTCCAGCGTCTTAAACTTATGTAGCATCCCTTGCAGCAGATATGTGGTGCAAAACCTTTATCTTGATCTCCTAGACTTACTCGAAAAATATGCATGATACAAAGATTCAATTACAGGAGAGATTGTACATTGCTGCTCGGAAAAAGTCACTTTGCCGCAAACATAGCAAAATCTGTCGGAGCTATTCTTACAGTTTCTGTTCATTTTTAAATTAACCACTATTATTATTATTATTATAATGCTAAGCAATTTATAACCTGCAAAAATATAAACTTATTAACATAATTACTTACAATGTACACAAAGTTTACTGCGAATACAGTAGTGCAAAAACTATTGAAATTTTGATGTAATATAGGACATGTATAAACTATAAAATTATTATCACCTCCTGTATCGCAAAAATGGACCTGATAGGGAAAAACGGATGCCATATTCGGATTTAGGAGGTCAATTTTATTAAGAAACACTACAGAAAACCTAAGGTACATCTTTGACGCAGACCAGTGTAATTAATTGGAACCTTTAGTAAGTTTTTTTTTGGTTAATTGTTAATTACAAGTAGGTTAGATTTGTCAATTCGACATTTTAGAATGTATCTTATAGGACTATTTTAACCGTTATATGAAAATGAATAAAGAATTTGGATTTGAACCTGTATCATTAAGCGCTCCCCCTCCCCCGTAAGGGGCGCGGTGATTTGCCATCCTGGCCGCCGTGCTGACGGGACTCAGCACCCTGTCCGGTCCCAGCTTAGCCTCTCTTCCTTCCTTCAGATAGCCTGTATTTCTTCCCTACTTCGTCGCTTTTCATACAACGTCTCCCACAACTTTCAATGGTCAGCCTCTAATTTCACAGGGTAGATGCTGACCTTCTTCTCAAGCCAACCGTCCCGGATCGGGGCTGAGGGGGAAGGGGACAACGTTCCATAACCCCTGAGCTCCGGTACGGAATGTTTTTTTTTTAACAACCTGCTTAATCCCCACCCATACCTTCCTCACATCCCTTTTCATTTCTTCTTCACACTCAGTTTTACGCCGCGTCTAAGGTAGAGCCGCCATGCCGATGGACTGCCAGGCCACCAGGCGGGAGGGGTGGTCCCAAATGCCGGCGCCTGGCTCTGCCAGGCCTGTAAGCACCTCTTGCAGTGCGGGCAACTGCGAGAGGTGGTGAGCTATTGCGTCCCGTATAAAAAAGAGGGTCACCATGCCCATGTATGAACACCTAAAAAAAACAACCCTCAACTTCCCCTGTAACAACAACGGAACCGCCCTCAGGCAGCTCCACCGAAAAAATGGAGGTTTCCCCCCCCCCCTGTGCTTGCGCAGGGGACCCTCCATATTTCTTTAACCGGAGAGGAGGCTTACTCCTCTCCTACGCCTACGGGTGAAGGGAACTAACCCTCACCCCCTTCTCTGGAGGTGCTTTCGGGCATCTCCCTATTTCCAGCGGCAGTCCCTCCTTTTCTTTCTAAGGGGACTGCCAAGAAAGCCAGCAGGCAGCCCATTGCCGACCACCCCTCGTGTAAGCGGCTCGGTAGGGCAAACCCCCTTAGGGGGAAGAGGGAAGCCAGGCTCCCTCGGTCGCTTCCCTCAAAAGATCTGCTGGCAAGAATATTAAACCTTGCCGGGGTCAAGGCCTGTGCCTCCCCACACAAGACTAGCGACACTGCCAAGGGGACCTGCGATGTCCTGGGAGGAGATGGCTAACTGGAGGCCCCTCCTGTGATAGACATGGTCTTTGAGAAAACCCAGCCTCAGACCGTAGGGCATTCCATGGGGGGGAGGGGAATCCGGGCTTGGCGCCAAACACCGAACCCAAATCCGCCCCTATACAAGGTCCTCCTCAAACGGTTAGGGTTTCTGAGGCAGTACAAGGAGGGGAGGGATCTCCTCCGACCGGTCTCCCTGCGACCACCAGGACCTTCACCATTTTGGAGAAGGACTAGGCTGAGGCCGGTCCATCTGGCCTAGGGGCTTCTGCCGGCCGAGGTGAGAAGCGGGTTCATTCCCCGCCCTCCTCTCCAAAAAAGAAAAAGACTAAGACCAAAAAGACAAAGAAGAGTCGGGGCTCCTATCCATCCGCGGGGGCTGTGGGAACGGATGGGTCTGCTGCCACTCTGGCAAGCGACCAAGCCAAGATCGGCACATCCGGCCCCTCTGCCCCCCCGGTTCCGGAGGCCCTGATTAAGACCAAAAGTGCACAGGGCAGAGCCTCGATGACATCGGGGCCCCTCATTCAGAGGTTACCTGGCGTTTTCGCGGTCGCTAGCTTCAAACGCTTCCTCGGTATTCGCTCCACTGATGGCACCATGTTGTCTAAGGGCAACATGATCCAGCAAGAGGAGAGCATTAGCTAGTGCAATTGGTAGAGAGCCGAAGGTGACCCGTTTCTCGGACGGGAGCCTTTTGGCGAATGCGGCGAATCCCGCCGAGGCGGCCAAGATAAGTGCTCTTCGAACACTTAATGGCACTCCGGTGAGTGTGACGCCGCACTCTACCATGAACTTTGTGAAAGGAGTAGTTTATGTGAGAGAACTCGTTGACTACTCCATTGAGGAAATCACCTTAGAGCTGACCGACCATTGGGCGGTCAAGGTCGAACGTGTGATGATAAAACAGGGAGGGGCCTAGAGACCCACCCGTAGACTCTTCGTCACGTTCGACTGTGATAAGCTCCCTGAGTCGGTGCGTGCCGGTTGGTACCGTTACCGCGTGAAGCCATTCGTGCTACTGCCGCGGCGGTGCTATTACTGTCACCGCTTCGGCCATACGAATCGTTCTTGTATACGTGCAAAGTCGGGGTCACCCGAAGTATGTGTAAATTGCTCCAAGGCCGCACACGATAAGTCCAAATCGTGTGTGGCCAAGTGTGTCAATTGCGGAGAGCCGCACCCTGCTTCTTCGAAGCAATGTGGCGCATATCTCCTTGAGAAAGAAATCCTGGCCGTTCAGGCCCGGGATCGACTCTAATTCCACCAGGCTAAGAACTTGGTCCTGGCGCGCCCGGCTCTGCCTGGGACGTCATATGCCTCAATAGTTAGAAAGACACCCTCTGCTCCTGGCCCATCCAGGCCAACGAGCACGGTTGTTTCCGAGCCCATTCGGAGCCCTTCTGCGGGCTCTACTAAACCCGGGCGCTTCCCTGGTAAAGTTGGCGGCAAAAAAGGGTTCATACCCAGCCCCAGCTAAAACCAGGGCTCCCTCCCTCTTCCCCCAGCGTGACCGTTTCCCGTAAGGCAAAACGGCCACGCGCCTCCACCGAGTGGTTAGACTCACAGGAGGCAAAACCCCTGAAGTTGGTCGCTAGGCCATCTTCCGGGGTCCCTAAAGCTGTCCCCCCAAAGGAGGACAGCAACAAAGGAGCTTCGGCTCCTTCGCCCACCCCTCGAGGTGGAGCGAGTGGCTCGGAGACGGTGGTTCCTCGAAAAAAGGGCCCCCCGCCTCCGAAGCCGCAACGCCCGCCTAAGGTTTCGAGGCGGAGGGAGAAAAAGACTCGCATAGCGAGCCCAACCTCCCCCAATAAGTCCTCGAAGGCGACAGCGCCTTCAGCGCTTTGTCCGGCCAAACAGCGCCCGGAGCTCTCACCCCGGAAAGCGTACGGCCATTCCCTTGAGGGTCTTCAGTTCGACAAGGGCCCCCGCGTCTCCTGCGAGCTAGGTCTGGAGGGCATATTCCTTCAATGGAATTGCCGTGGACTCCGAGCCAACTGGTTGGAGCTGCGGAGGCTCGTCTTGTCCCGTTCCCCGTTAGCTATTTTTTTGCAGGAGACCATGCTAAGGCGTGTGCCCCCTGCCCGCCCTCCCGGGGTATGAGGGTCTTGTGACCCCACCACCGTGAGATGGCTGGGCTGGGGGATGCGCGGTTTACATCCAGCATGATGTCTCCGTTCTTCCTTTCACTTTAGATACCTCCTTTCAGGCAGTGGCTGTGCAGCTGCACCTGGATAGGAGGTATGCTATCATTTCTGCGTACATTCCACCGTCAGCTGACTTCGACGCGGGGGACTTCCGCCGCGTCGTGGCACGGTTGCCGAGGCTCTATCTCTTGCTTGGAGATCTGAACGGCAGGCATCCTCTCTGGGGAGATTACTCCATAAATCCTAGGGGACAAGTCCTTGCCGATCTGATCGAAGAGCTTGGGATGAGTGTCCTAAACGTGGATGAGTTTACGCATCACTGTCCGTGAACTGCTTCATTTTGCTCTTCGGATGCACAGCCTGATTTTGATTAGGGGTTGGTCGATGACCTCCATGGTAGTGATCACTTTCCCATTCAAATATTATTTTCACGGCAACTGCCGCCTGAGAGCCCACATCGGTAGTGCTTGGTGCGGGTGCGATGGTCTGCATTTCAGGAAATGACTGAATTTTCTATCTCAGTCGAGGAGTTTAGGTCAGTAGATGAAGCCGTTGAGTTCTTCTCCGGCAACCTCATCGCCGCGGGCCTGACTACTATTCCTAGGACGTCTGGCCGTTTTGCACCACAACCACTCCCATGGTGGTCGGCCCAGTGTAAGACGGCCCTCAAACAGAAGCGTTATGCCTACATGCGCTATAAGCGCCGCCCGAACGATTTCACTGTCGCTCAATTTCTTCGGGCTAGGGCTAGGTTCCGGTATATTTTGAAGCACGCCTGCCGCTCTTCTTAGAGGGCATACGTGTCTTCACTTAACGGGAAGACTTCTTTAGCAGAGGTGTGGAGGCGAGTCAAAAGTATTCGGGGCAAGTTCTCGCAGTATCCTCCTCCCGTTCTCCAGGAGAATGGGACCACAATCTCGGACCCCGCGTCGTGATGTCGCGGAAGGCCGCCCACTAGACTTTACCTCCAGAGGCAGAGCACCCTTCAACGGCAGCTTTATTCTGAATGAGTTGCGTTCCGCTCTTACTTCTTGCGCAGACACCGCCCCTGGTCCAGACGATGTCCCGTACGCCATGCTTCGACACTTGGGTGAGCGAGGCATGGCACTTCTCTTAGATTTGTTCAACAGGTCTTCTCCCAGATTCCTGGCTAATCGCTACTGTGCTCGCCTTTCGCAAACCGGGGAGAGATCCTTCTACTCTGACCGGTTTCCGCCCAATCTCTCTAAACTCTTGCGTGTGCAAGTTCATGGAAAAATTGGTAAATGTTAGACTAGCCTTTTTCCTGGACAGCGGATGCCATCTGTCTTCTGCACAGTGCGGCTTCCGCAAGTTCCACTCCACGTCGAATGCTCTGCTCCGACTGGAAAATGCCGTCTGTGAGGCTTTTCTTAGTAGACAGCACTACGCCACGGTGTTTTTCGATCTGGAGAAGGCCTATGATGCGCATGGCGATACGGTATCATGGAGACTCTCCACACGATGGGGGCGAGGGGACGCCTTCCAATGTTTATATCTGAATTTTTGCGAGATCGTCGATTCCGCGTACGGGGGGGGGAGCCCTCTCCGGCCCAAAAGAGCAGGAAGAGGGTGTCCCGCAGGGAAGTGTCCTCAGTGTCACACTCTTTGCCCTGAGCATCAACGGCATCACCTCGGTGCTGCCGAAAGATGTTCTCGCGACGCTCTACGTGGACGATCTTTCGGTCTCTTTTGGTGCGGCCCAGATGCCAACTTGGGAGCGTAAACCGTAACAGGCATTGAACCGCGTCTCTCGCTAAGCTAAAGCGCACCGGTTTCGGTTTTCTTTGGCCAAGACTTAGGTGGTGCACTTCTGCCGCCATCTACGGCTTCACCCCGACCCAGATTTGTTTCTTAATGGGGTGCGCCTGGATGTGGTGGAATCGCACCGTTTCCTCGGTCTTGTATTCGACCGACGCCTCACCTGGGAGGCTCATATTCACAGCCTTAGGGTCTCTTGTACCCGCGCTATGGACATTCTCCGTTCCGTGACGTTCAGCGCTTGGGGCGCTGATAGGGCTACTGCCCTACTTTTTTATCGATCCTTTGTTCGTTCGAAGCTGGACTATGGATGCGAGTTTTATGCATCCGCAGCCGAGCGTTTATTGCGGATGGTGGATTTGATCCACCACACCGGCATCCGCCTTGCGACCGGTGCCTTCCGCACTTCCCCTATTAAAAGCCTGTTGGTCGATGCTGGGGAGATGCCACTCGTTCTACGCCGCGTGCAGTGCATCACTCGCCTGTACGCGCGAGCCCGGCGCCTCCCTCAGTCGCCAACAGCTCTCAGTGCATCCGCAGCTGATCTCGATGGTGCCTATGCCGCCAAGAGACGCCGGTAGCACACCTAGTTCTGCCCAGGACGCCACCCTTGAGGGTACCACATTTGGATATTTGTCGCCACGCCTCTGCTCCCAAAGGTTGTACGGCGCCGGGAGTATTGCGTTCGACCTTTCTGGAGCACACCTCGTGTCACACTGGAACCGTGCCAGTGTATACGGATGGCTCCAAGTTTCAAGAGGGGGTCGGCTTCCACGCTGTATCCTCTCTGTTTGAAGTTAGCGGGGCTCTGCCAGGCGCTGCGTCTGTCTTCACGGCCGAGCTGGTGGCAATACACCACTCGGTACGGGAGATTACGCGACGTGTCCGGTTCGGAGACCGGATTGTAATCTATAGCGACTCACAAAGCGCCCTGAGTGCTCTCGGGGCATTGGAATCTCCGCATCCCCTGGTTCGCGATATCCGTGACGCCACGGTTATGGCGAGCCGGGTAGATGTCGAGATTATCTTATGCTGGGTTCCTGGACATGTAGGAATTGCCGGGAATGAGCACGCCGATGAGGGCGCCAAAGAGTCCGCCAGGACTTTGCGACCGGACCAGCGTTTCGCTCTTCCTCACACCGACTACATGGCAGGAATACGGGCAACTCTTCGGACTGCTTGGCAAAGAAGATGGGAGATGGTCGAAGGAAACTTAAAGTTGCGTGCCATTGCGCCACGACTGTTCCCATGGACCTATCTCCCAATGCCGCGACGGCTTCAGGTCGCTTTCTGTCGTCTCCGAATCGGACACACTCGTGTGACGCATCGCCATTTGATGGAGCGCTCGCCTGCGCCCTATTGCGACGACTGCGTCGTCCCCCAGACTGTTCGGCACATTCTTGTCGAATGTGCCAGTCTGGGTGATCTTTGCGCACGTTACCTGTCGCGGTACGGGGATGGGTGGGGTCGCCACCACCTGTCCCTTGTACTCGGGTTGAGTGCGTGCACCATGACTGGTGGACTGATAGACTTTTGGGGGGAGGCCGGCCTTCTCCCTTGTATTTAACTTGTTGTTTTTTTGTTATTGTCGTTTTGGGTTTTTTTTTGTAGGTCGCAGGCTCCCTGATTGTTATCCCTTTTTATTGTTGTTTCTGTTAAAATTTTTATTTTAAAGTAGTTCTTAGAACTGGGCTGTTTGTTTGCGGCGACTTATGCCCAAGTGGGCAGTTGCCAGATAGCCCCTTAAAAAAAAAAAATCGAGTCGGAGATGAAGACGAACAAATTTTAAATGAGTTAAGATCAAATTGACCTGTAATTTAGAGTTGGTTCACAGATACCGCATATTTTACCATTTCTAACTCTAATTTTCACTGGAGAAAATATGAAAATAGAAAAATAACAAGAGAACAAGAAAGAGATCGGGGAACATGAAAAATACGGTCGTAATATATCAGCCCGCAGCTACGTCTACTCTCGGTCTCTAGAGCACCATGTAGTCTCCCCTTTTTAAATTACACACACCTTTTCTATTTTTTTTCTCACTAATCACACCACTTCCACAATGACCAACTTTTTAAAAAACTTTGGTGCTGATATGATCCCGTGATTTTCGAATAATAATAATGATAATTGATTATAATATTAATTGATACTATTAATTAATAATAATAATGATAATTAATTATACTACTACTACTACTACTACTACTACTACTACTACTACTACTACTACTACTACTAATAATAATAATAATAATAATAACGTACCTTTCCCTGGTTAGACAAGAACAATGAATTACATTGGTCAACACTAACTTTTTTTTAGCTGGTTTAGGACAATTTTGATGTGCTGAATCCAAAAATCCCTTTGGTTTTTTCTCAATCAATTTTCGACTAACTGGTATTTTTCTTCTGCAGGTGAATGAAATAGATTCTGCCAGAAGTGCTTGCAAAATTAAACTTGTTCTGCCACAACTTCTGGCGAATACTCCGTTGTTCCTAACAGGAATCCAGTCATAAGTGTTAAAAAGCGTTCTTACCATGCTTATATTGGTATGAAACTTGGTAACCATGATAAAAGTTGGGAGCCACAATCAATATGCAAGACATGTACCGACTATCTGCGTCGTTGGACCAAGGGCAAGAAGAGTTGTCTGAAGTCTGTAATTCCCATGGTTTGGAGGGAGCCGACAAAGCATGGCACTGACTGCTATTTTTGCGCTGTTAATTTCACTGGAATCAACAGAAAGAACCGGAATAGCCCCAAGGATCCTGATCTTCAATCAGCACGTCGTCCTGTAGCTCATTGCAATGAAATTCCAATACCTGTCCCCTGGGCCATACCCCGACACCTTGAAGACCCGGGGTTCGGGATCTTGATGGAAGCCGGTATACCCGCTCCACCTTTCTTCTCTATGCAGGTCGGCACGCCGGGCCCAGTGATGTACGTAACACCTTGGGAGGCGGGAGGGCCAGTTGGAGGCTCCTTCTGAGGTGGAGATGATCCCAGAGGTGCCATGAACCCAGGCTTGGTGCCAGAAACCGAACCTGAGTCCGCCCATGTGCAAGGTCATCCTCAGGCGGCAAGGAGCCCCCGAAGACTCACAGGGAGAGGAAGGACCCTCCTCTCGAATGGTGCCCCATTGACGGCCAAGATCTTCTCCATCTCGGAGAAGATCTAAACGAAGCTAGTCCGTCGGGCCTTGGAGACCGTTCCGGTAGTGGGGGGAACAGGGTTTACTCCAAAAAATAAAAATAAAGCAAGAAGAAATCTAAGAGGACTCGTATTTCCTCTCCCTCTGCAGGTGCTCTAGGGAGAGATTGGTCCGATGTCGTTTTGGCAAGAGACGAGGTCAAGACATGCAAGTCCAGCACCGAGGTGCCCTCGGGCGGTAAGGCCCAGACAAAGAACAAAGTCCCAAGTGTGGTGAGCGGAGCTTAAATTACGTCAGGGCTCCTAATTCAGAGACTACCTAATGCTTTCGAGCCCGCTGGCTTCAAACGCTTTTTAGTTATTCGCTCCACTAAATCCAACAAATTGGCAAAAGGCAACATGCTCCATTAGAGGATAGTATTAGAAAGGTTTACTGTTAGAAAGCAGGTGACCCGTTTCTCGGACGGGAGCCTTCTTACCAATTCGGCGACCCCCCTTCCGAGACGGCCATGATTACTAACTTTCTGTCACTGAATGGCTCGCCGGTCAAGGTGACACTGCACTATACCATGAATTTCGTGAAAGGGGTGGTTTATGCGAAGGAACTCTGCTTAGAAGACGGTCAAGGTTGAACGTGTGATGAGGAAACGAGAGGGGGGGTAACCTCAAGACCCACCCCAGCATTTTTCGTCACATTCGATCGTGATAGGCTCTCTGAGTTGGTGCTTACCGGTTGGCATTGCTACGATGCGAAGTAATTGGTGGAACTACTGCACTTGCATCCACATGAATCGCTCATGTAGACGTGCAAAGTCAGGTTTACCAGAAAATTCTGTGTAAATTGCTCCAAGAACATACCCGAATAGTCCTTATCGTTTATGGTCTATAGTATCAAATGTGGAAAGCCATACCCTGCTCACTCGAAGCAATGTGGCGCGTATCTCCTGGAGAAAGAGATCCTAGCCATTGAGGCTGAGGGGTGTGTCTCTTTTTGCGAGGCAAATAATTTTGTCCTGGCACACCTAACGCTAACTGGGATGTCATACATTGATTTTTAAAAAGGCAGCTTCTGCTCCTAGCCTCTCAAGGCCTATAAGCACGGTCACTTCCGCGTCCATTCAGAACCCTTCTGCGGGCTCTACCCGCAGAAGTGATGGAATTGAGGGCACACAGGGCTCGCACCCAGTCTTGGTCAATACCTAGGGCCCCCCTCCCCCCACGCGACCGTTTCCCGTAAAGCGAAATAACCGAGCGCTTCCACTGAGTCGCTAGACTCACAGGAGACAAACACACGAAGATGGTCGTGTGAACGTCTTCGTCAACTCCAAAAGCTGTTCCCCGAAAGGAGGAGAGCACCAAAGGAGCTTTGGCCCCTACGCCCCCACCTACGGCTGGCCCGGGTGATTCGGAGAGGCAGGACCCTCCAAAAGAATCATCCACATCGCCAAAGCTCACCATATTTTTCAAGGCGGAGGGGTGAAAGGATTCGCATAGCGAGCCCCTCCCCCTGATAAGTTATCGAAGGCAACAGGGCCCTCAGTATCATCCTCGTCCAACATCCCCCGGAGTCCTTCCTTCAATGGAATTGCCGTAGACTCCTGCCCAGCTGGGAGGAACTGCGGAGGCTCGTTCCCCGTTTGCTATCTTTCTGCAGGAAACCATGCATGGCGTGTGCCCCTTACCCACCTTCTTGGGGTATAAAAGTATTGCGACCCCACCACAACAAAATGAGAATCAGGCAAGAGGATTCGGAACGTACACTCGACATGATGTTTCCATTATTTTATTGGCTGCGAATACCTCCTTTCAGACACAGGTAGTGCAGCTACACCTGGATAAAAGGCATACTGTTATTTCTGCGTACATTCCGACGTCAGGCGACTTCGACGCGAATGACATCCGCCGCGTCGTGACACGATTGCCAATACTTTTTCTACTGCTCGAACTCTTTCACGACCACTTTCTCCACTTTCTCAGCCGAGATGCTCATTTATAGGCATTCAATGCACGTCATAATGTCGCTGAAGGGTGACGACTGGACTTTACCCCCAGAGGCGGAGAACCCTTCAATTAAGGTATATGTTGAGGGAACTGGGTTCTGCTCTCGCTTCAGCAGGATCTGGACAGAGGGTATCCTCCCAGACTCCTGATGAATGGATACAGTGCTCGCTTTTCGAAACCCCGTAATGGGCGCGGCCATTTGCCACCTGGCCGCCATGCTGACGGGATTCAGCACCCCATCCGACCCCAGCTTAGCCTCTTCTCCTTCCTTCCAAACACTTGTGTTTCCCCCTAGTTTCCTTTTCATACAAACTCTCTCACAACTTTCTCTGGTCAAGCTCTAATTTTACAGGGTAGATGCTGACCTTCTTCTCAGCCAACGGTCCCGGATCGGAGCTAGGGGGGGGGGGAGGAACGTTCCCTAACCCCTGAGCTCTGGTTCGAAATGGTGTTTTTTTAACAACCTGCTTCATCCCCACCCATACCTTCCTCACATCCCTTTTTCTTCTCACTTCACTATCTATCTTTGATTTTACGCCGTGGCCAAGGTGGCGCCGCCATGCTGAAGGGCTGCCAGATCACCAGGCGGGAGGGGTGGCCTTAAATGGCGGCACCTAGCTCTGCCAGGCCCGTACGCACTCCTTGCAGAGCGGGCTACTGCGAGGGGTGATGAGCTATTGCATCTCGTAATAAAAAGAGGGTCATCATGCCCAATGATGAGGCAAACAAAAAAATCCCCTTAATTCTCCCTGGACCAACAACGGAGCCGCCCTCGGGCAGCTCCACAGAAAAATTGGAGGTCCTCCCCCCCGCCTGTGCTTGCGTAGGGGACCCTCCATATTTCTCTAACTGGAGAGGAGGCTTTCTCCTCTCATTCGCCTATGGGTGTAGGGGTCACTCCCTCACCCCCTTCTCTGGAGGTGCTTTCGGGCACCTCCCTTTTTCCAGCGGCAGTCCCCCCTTTTCTTTCCAACGGGACTGCCAAGAAAGCCAGCAGGCAGCTCATTGCCGACCGCTCCCCAGTGAAGCGGCTCGGTAGGGCAAACCCCCTTAGGGGGGAGAGGGAAGCCAGGCCCTTTCGGTCGCTTTCCTCAAAAGACCTGCTGGCCAGAATATTGAACCTTGCCGGGGTCAAGGCCTGTGCCTCCACACAAATGACTAGTGACGCTGACAACGGGACCTGCGATGTCCTGTGAGGGGATGGCCAACTGGAGGACCCTCTTGAGATAGACATGGTCCTTGAGGCAACCCAGCCTCAGACGGTAAGGCCTTCCATGGGAGGGAATCTGGGCTCGGCGCCAAACACCGAACCCGAATCCGGCCCTATGCAAGGTCCTCCTCAAACGGCCCAGGTTTCTAAGGCAGTAAAAGAAGGGGAAGGATCTACTCCAAACGGTGCCCCTGCGACTACCATGATCTTCTCCATCTCGGAGAAGGACCTGGCTGAGGCCGGTCCATCTGGCCTAGGGGCCTCTGCCAGCGGAGGGAAGAAGCAGGTTTATTCCCCGCCCTCTTATGCCTCACTGGTTAGAAAGGCACCCTCTGCTCCTGGCCTATCCAGGGCAACGAGCACGGTTGTTTCCGTGCCCATTCAGGGCCCTTCTGCGGGTTCTACTCAACCCGGGCGCTCTCCTGGTAAAGCTGGCGGCACAAAAGGTCAAACCCAGCCCCGGTTAAAACCAGGGCTTCCCTCGCCTTACCCAAGCGTGACCGTTTCCCGTAAGGCGCCTCCACCGAGTCGTTAGACTCACAGGAGGCAACACCCCTGAAGTTGGTCGCCAGACCATCTTCTGGGGTTCCTAAAGCTGTCCCCTGAAAGGAGGACAGAAACAAAGGAGCTTCGGCTCCTTCGCCCACGCCTAATGGTGGGCTGAGTTGCTCGGAGAGGGTGGTTCCTCAAAAAGAGGGCCCTTCGCCTCCGAAGCCGCAACGCCCGCCTAAAGTTTCAAGGCGGAGGGAGGAAAAGACTCTCATGGCGAGCCTAACCTCCCCCAATAAGTCCTCAAAGGCGACAGCACTTTCAGCGCTTTGTTCGGCCAACAGCGCCCGAGGTTCTGCCTCTGGAAAGCGTACGGCCATTCCCGTGAGGGTCTTCTCTTCCAAGAAGGCCCCCGCGTCTCCTCCGAGGTAGGCCTAGAGGGCATATTTCTTCAATGGAATTGCCCTGGACTCCGAGACAACTGGGAGGAGCCGCGGAGGCTCGTCTCGTCCCGTTCCCCGTTAGCTATTTTTCTGACGGAGACCATTCTGGGCGCGTGCCCCCTGCCCGCCCTCCCGGGGTATAAGGGTCTTGCAACCCCACCACCACGAGATGGCCGGGCTGGGGGATGCGCGGTTTACACCCGGCATGATGTCTCCGTTCTTCCTTTCACTTAAGATACCTCCTTTCAGGCAGTGGCTGTGCAGCTGCACCTGGATAGGAGGTATGCTATCATTTCTGCGTACATTCCACCGTCAGCTGACTTCGACGCATGGGACTTCCGCCGCGTCGTGGCACGGTTGCCGAGGCCCTTTCTCTTGCTTGGAGATCTGAACGCCAGACATCCTCTCTGGGGAGATTACTCAATAAATCCCAGGGGACAAGTCCTTGCCGATCTGATCGAAGAGCTTGAGATGAGTGTCCTAAATGTGGATAAGTTTACGCATCACTGCCCGAGAACCGCTTCATTTTCTTGCCTTGATCTATCTTTGTGCTCTTCGGATGCTCAGCCTGATTTTGATTGGAGGGTGTCAATGACCTCCATGGTAGTGATCACTTTCCCATTCAAATATCATTTTTAGGGCAACTGCCACCGGAGAGCCCACCTGGGTGGTGCTTAGCGCAGGCGCGGTAGCCTGCATTTCAGGAAATGACTGAATTCTCTATCTCAGTGGAGGAATTTAGGTCAGTAGATGAGGCCGTTAAGATCTTCTCCGGCAACCTTATTCCAGAACGTCTGGCCGTTTTGCATGCCGACCACTTCCATGGTGGTCGGCCGAGTGTGAGACAGGACTCAAACAGAATCGTTATGCCTACATGCGCTATAAGCGCCTCCCGAACGATTTCACTGTCGCTCAATTTCGTCAGGCTATCGCTACGTTCCGGTATATTTCGAAACACGCCCGCCGCTCTTCTTGGTGGGCATACGTGTCTTCACTTAACGGGAAGACCCCTCTGGCAGAGGTGTGGAAGCGAGTCAAAGGGATTCGGGGCAAGTTCTCGCAGACCCCCCCTCCCGTTCTCCAGGAGAATTGGACCGCAATCTCGGACCCCGCGTCCGTGGCGGAATCCTTCGCGACCGCTTTCTCCGCATTCTCTAGCCGGGATGCTGCTCGGCCAGCATTCAATGCACGTCGTGATGACGCGGAAGGCCGCCGGCTTGACTTTACCTCCAGAGGTGGAGAACCCTTCAACGACAGGTTTCATGTGAGTGATTTGCGCTCCGCTCTTGCTTCGTGCGCGCTCACCGCCCATGGTCCGAACGATGTCCTGTACGCCATGCTTTGATACCTGGGTGAGCGAGGCATGGCTTTTCTCTTAGATTTGTTCAACAGGATCCGGGTAGAGGGTCTCCTCCCGGATTCCTGGCGAATCGCTACTGTGCCCGCCTTTCGCAAACCGGGGACAGATCACTCTCTTCCGGCCGGTTTCTGCCCAATTTCTCTAACCGATTGCGTGTGCAAGTTGATGGAGAAATTGGTAAATGTTAGATTAGCCTTTTTTCCTGGACAGCGGAGGCCATCTGTCTTCTGCACAGTGCGGCTTCCGCAAGTTCCACTCCACGTCGGATGCTCTCCTCCAACTGGAAAATGCCGTCTGCGATGCCTTCGTTCGTAGACAGCATTACGATACGTGGTTTTTTGATCTGGAGAAGGCCTATGATACCGCGTACGAATGTTGGGGACCCTCTCCGGCCCAAGGAAGCGTTCTCAGTGTCACACTTTTTGCCCTAAGCATTAACGGCATCACCTCGGTGCTGCTAGAAGATGTTCTCGCTACGCTCTACGTGGACGACTTTTCGATCTCTCTTGGCGTGGCCCAGATGTTATCTCTGTAGCGTCGACTCCAACAGGCATTGAACCGCGTCTCTTGCTATGCCGAAGCGCACAGGTTTCGGTTTTCTTTGGCCAAGACTAAGGTGGTGCACTTCTGCCGCCATCCACGGCTCCACTCTGAACCAGATTTGTTTCTTAATAGGGTGCGCCTGGAAGTGGTTGAATCGCACCGTTTCCTCGGTCTTGTATTTGACCGACGCCTCACCTGGGAGGCTCATATTCGCAGCCTTAGGGTCTCTTGTACTCGCCCGATAGATATTTTCCGTTCCGTGACGTTCAGCGCCTGGCGTGCTGATAGGGCTACTGCCTTACTTTCTTATCGATCCTTTGTTAGTTCGAAGCTCAACTACGGATGCGAGTTTTATGCATTTAAAGCCAAGCGTTTATTGCGGAAGGTGGACTCGATCCACCACACTGGCCTTTGCTTTGCGACCGGTGCCTTCCGCGCGAGCCCGGCGCCTCTCTCAGTCGCCAACAGCTCTCACTGCATCCGTAACTGATCTCGATGGTGCCCATGCCGCCGAGGCATGCGTGTCATACCCTAAGCCCTTTGGGTTTAGGGCCAGGAAACTCCTTCGAGAGCTAGGTATATCTCTCGGGCCAGTGGCGCCCCTGGTTATGCCTAGGACGTCACCCTGGAGGGCACCACATTTGGCTATTTTTCGCCACGCCTCTGCTCCCAAAGCTTGTACAGCGCCAGGATTATTGCGTTCGACCTTTCTGGAGCACACCTCGTGTCACGATGGAACCGTGTTAGTGTATACGGATGGCTCCAAGTCCGAAAAGGAGGTTTGCTTCCACGCCGTATTCCCTCTGTTTGAAGTCAGCGGGGCTCTGCCAGGCACTGCGTCTGTCTTCACGGCCGAGCTGGTGGCAATACACCACTCGGTACGGGAAATTACGCGACGTGCCCGGTTCGGAGACCGGATTGTGATCTATAGCGACCTACAAAGCGCCCTGAGTGCTCTTGGGGCATTGGAATCTTCGCATGCCCTGGTTCGCGATATCCGTGACGTCACGGTTTTGGCGAGCCGGGTAGATGTCGAGATTATCTTCTGTTGTGTTACTGGACATGTTGGAATTGCGGGGAATGAGCGCGCCAATGAGGGCGCCAAAGAGTCCGCCAGGACTCTGTGACCGGACCAGCGTTTCGCTCTTCCTCACACCGACTACATGGCAGGAATACGGGCAGCTCTTCGGACTGCTTGGCAAAGAAGATGGGAGACGGTCGAAGGGAACTTAAAGTTGCGTGATATTGCCCCGTGACTGTTCCCATGGACCTATCCCCCAATGCCGCGATTGCTTCAGATCGATTTCTGTCGTCTCCGAATCCGGCACACTCGTGTGACGCATCGCTATCTGATGGAACGCTCGCCAGCGGCCTATCGTGACGACTGCGTCGTCCCTCAGACTGTTCGACACATTCTTGTCGAATGTGCCAGTCTGGGTGATCTTCGCGCACGATACCTGTCCCGGTACCGCGATGGGTGGGGTCACTACGGCCTGTTCCTTGTGCTCGGGACGAGTTCGTGTACATTGACTTGTTGACTTATAGACTTTTGGGGGGAGGCCGGCCTTCTCCCCTTTATTTAACTACGTTTTATTTTTTTGTTATTATCTTCTTTGTAGGTTGCACGCTCCTGCGCCGGGGTGAGGTAGACCTCCCCTTGCGCCGGAGATTGATTCCTAATTGTGTTTTCATATTCTTAGGCTGTCATTATTCCGGCGACTTATGCCCAAGTGGGCAGTCGCCAGATAGGCTCCTAAAATTAAAAAAATATAAATTGCTTTTCGAAAACCGGGGAGAGATAACTCTAGCTCAACTGGTTTCGGTATCTCAGGACCGCTTGTGGACTATTTTATTGGAAAAAGAAACATAATTCAGCAAGGTGGATGGACAAAGGAAAGTGGAGCATCGTGGAAAAAGACACTAACAAGAAGCTTGAACAATATGTGCGGTTATTTTATTCCGGCAAGGATACGGTGGGTATGAGATTCAAGTGCAGTATGAAAGTGCCTTTCGCGGGTTTGTATGTGTTTATTTTAATTCAAAATAGTATCGAAGAATGAAAAGTCACGCCATTGGCGAGATAAGGAGAGGATCCAGCGAAAAGAGCGGAGTCCAATGGAGTATGTCAAGATCTGTAGTCATCAGTTGCTGATAAATAGATGGGTGCCGATGATGACAAGATTTGATGACAGGGTACATCCGAGGGTTAGATGATTGTAAAAGAGAAAAAAAATGGGTGAATAAGTGGTTAGAAATTGTCGTGGAGGTGTCATTTATAGAGACGCTAGGAATTGGGAAGAAGGAAGCGACCAGGTCAAGTGTATTGCAATGTGTGTGATTTGGGGATGTCACAAATTGAACAAGAGAGAAGATAGTTTAAAAATATCGAGAAGTCAGAGATAAGAGAAGGTATTATTGGGGATTTGAAATCACTGAGGAGTTAAGAGGATGCCATGTTAAAAAATGTCACCCTAGTCATCAAAGAAACGGTCGGATAGGTGAGTTGAAGGACGGTAAATATTCACACTTTTGAGTGAGCTTCAGCGCCAAGGATGCGAGAACTTTAAAAGTGTTGGGTGAGTCAATCGGAATGAAAGAGGTAGTAGCTGCAATTAAGCCAAACCACCACCAAGTTCTATCACTCTTGTAGCGTGGATGAAGGGATAACTGGATAGCAGAGCTAGCAGGTTGCCCCGTTCACAAGCCACATTTCTGCTCGGCCAGAATAACAAACTTCTCAGAAAACATTTGTAAAAATATATTAATAAATCTATTGTAAAAAAATAAACATTATTAATGCTGAAAACAAATTGGAGTTTGTTAATATTTGGATAATTTATCAACATTTATAAAAAGCTTGCAGCTCTATCAAGCTTATGCCCCGCCCCCTCCAAGCCTTCTTAACCTTTACAGTATCCTTTGGTTCTCAAGGGAACCTCACTTCTTTGCGGAAGGTGACTAAGTTCACTAAAGGTGCGCACCCTTCCCCTCCCCAATACCCCTAGTTTACTTTGGCTGTACCGTCCTACATATTCGCTTCCCACAAAATTCATCACTTTCTCCCAAACCCCTTTTAAGCAAATTTTTAATGTAAATGCTTTAATTGGCTTTCGCTTTTTATATATTTTTTCGATGAAATATTTGCCTTATAACTATCCGTTTTTATTCAAGAACACACACACACACACATGCTGAGAGAGGAGGAAAGGGAGGAATGAGTCTTAAGTCCCCCCCAATAACCGAATAATCATATCATTCTGCCATTCAACCAGGCTGCAGCGGATTCATGGCTTAGCTCTGGCAGCCACCTGTCATGAGAAAGACGACGCCACGCAGCCATTGGCTGACGGCCGCCGTTGTATTAACAACTTCATGTCGTTGGAACGGTGACTCTGCGTTTTTCAATTTTCGCTTCGTCACCTCTGGCCAACCAAGATGATACGGCATGAATTATTATGATTTGAGGTTTCTTTTGCACTTTTTTTATGAAACAAGATCTAAGATACAATTACACGGGCATGTGTACAGAGGGGCATGAGTCCTTGCTCTCTTTTTTCATATCAGTGTCCTGTTGGTCAAAATTCAAAAATAAATTTTAATAGAAGACGCGTTACTAACTAGCACTTGGTTTTGAGCTACTGATTCTTCTCTTACTAAATCAATACATAAAAAGTCCGACTCGGTGCAGTCATCAATGCGTAAATATAGGTAAGCAACCGAAATAAGGAGTTTGCTTTATGGGGAGGAAGGGGGTTCAAACTATATTGTTTACACCAGCCTTATTGCCAGACCAGAAGCTCTTCTAGTTGTATCCTCTCTGTTTTGGGAGGATCTGAATCCTCCGCCATTCTTAAATCAAATATATTTTTAACTATAATTTGTAGGAGCTTTCCGAAGCCGAGAGGACACGGCGTAGGTTTTCTGGTGTAGAGGTGACGGGTTCAAGCAAGAGTGGACACAAACATCAAGCACATAGAGAGGTCTGTCCAGCTCTTCCGCAGTGGTGATGAAGGTTTGTATTTGATCGCTGGTTTGTGTGAAAAAACACAAATTTCAAAGCACCTTTTTCCCAAAGCAGGACTGGCTCCTGGTGTTTTCGAGATCACCAGAGATTGTCATTCTGAAATTTTATTATCAGGTTGGGAACTCCATTGGGTACCTACTAAAAATTGTATTATATATGTACATAAATTATTTTCGTAGGAAATTAAGACGATATAGTATTATCTTATAGATGAAACTACAGATGGTTCCTACCCTGAACATGCTTTTATGTGTATATGTTGAGTAGCTGATAATGAAAGAGTGTCATTGAAGTGCGGACAGAAAGGTCATGTCATTTTTAGGAAAGTGGCTCACATCAGGAAGAAAACATGAGTGGTCAGGGCTATGGTGGTCTTGGCAACATCAGTCGATGGTACAAGAGGCTTCAGTCAAGGATTTCTCGACAAGGAAATCTTCTGTCCAGTGCCATGCACGCTGCTTGAACCTTGAGCTTGTAGAAAGCTCATAATAGAGCCGCTACTTTGTCTCATTATTTAATAGAGTAGAAAAGTTATAGTTTCATTTCAATGACAGGTAAACGGCATATTCTATTCCTAGAAACTCAACTCTCAATCCACCCTAGGTTCCATGCTCAAAAACTGAGAAAGTTCTCTGACACAACGAGGTGGCTATGCAGAGAATCCGCTGGCAAAACCTTAAAGGGGGTGTTTAAGGCTCTAGCACTAGTTCTGATGAAAATACTGTTAGATAGCATCAACTTTAAGTTTCTTGTTCGCCTGCCACTTGCAACGTCATTATTCACGGACACAGTTACTGTAGCCAATGTTCTTCAAAGGCAAGCTCTTGATTCACAAGCTGCACTTACACCCAATGATGGCGTGCTGAAGAGACTTAATAAGATGAAGACTGAAGAAGGATTTAAGGTATCCACAAGTACAAGATGCAGGATTGAGGTTCCAGACGAAATTCGTGTCAGAGCAGACCGAGAAAAGTGCCATCGAGGTTCACGTATAATTCTGTCTGCAACTAAAGATGAACCTTCACAAAGCTTGACGGAGTTCGATCTAGGGTGAGAACTATCCCATTTCCGGAGTCGTTCAAGAAATTATATTTAAAGGAAATAATAAATTCGTTTATCTCTACTTGATCTAAAAAGAGTTAGGCTAATTTAGTTCGGTTTAGTTTATGTTAACCTAAAGAGGTTAATTTAGTTTATGTTATCTAAAGAGTTAAGTTAATTTAGTTTGTTACCTAAAAGTTAGGTTAATTTAGTTTGTGACCTAAAGAGTTAGGTTAATTTAGTTTATGTTACCTAAACAGTTAGGTTAATTTAGGAATGCGCTCTTGAATTAGGGATGCCTAACAACTTTAACTTTAACAAACATGACCTAACTTAGTCATACTCTTCAAAACTACTTTAATCTATTCCACTTCAATCATTGTAACTCTGCTTCTCAGCTCCCAGCGAGGATTAATTGGTTAAATTGTTCGTTGTGGTTGCATCTGGTTGCATCTCTATTGTTAGTAGTGATAAAATAATCTAACCTAGTTGAAAGAGAGGGGGCCAGTCACGCCGAACCCCTGCAAATTTGTGATGCAGGACTCCAGGGGCACGGACCGACAGTCCCAGCTATCCCTTGGCCCTCTAAGGGGGACGGCCTTATCGAACCCCTCCCACAGGGAGCGGTCGATTCGGGGTCACCTGCTGGTTTTCTTGGCAGTGTCCTGTAAAAGGAAAGCGGGGACCTCGTCTATGGTAGAAGAAAGAGTTTGAGGGACCCCTTAAGATGGAGATGAACTGCCTGGAGGAGGCTCCAAAGATGGCAAAGGGGAGGTCCCTGTCCCGCATGAGGATAATGAGAGGGGAGCCTTTCCACTGGTTGAAGGGGTGTCTCGTGTTACTTCGTCTTTCACAACACCTGGGGAGGGCAAGGCCGTGCTTGGTGGCGGCTCTCCGTGCATATTCCGTCGGCCGTTATTGCTTTTTATTGTCGCCATAATTAGCATGAAAGAGAAAATAAATACATTGAAAGTAGATACATATTATATCCTCCCAATGCCTTTGGAACTTAAAAAAAAGGACTTCATAGGAACAGAAAATTCTAGAATGTGATCATTTACACATAATCAAGTTCGAGCTAAGATGGCCCTTGACAACCCGGCCCGCTATTCAGGCGAAATTATTGTCGAGCTTTGACGATGAAGGATGCTGTTAACGTATCACCTTTATGTGTGTACTATAAGAAGGTGAACAGAGTCAACGGCCCAACACACCTCGTACCTAATACTTGCTCTAGCCAGTGGGCTTTCGGACCTCGCAGTAGGTGGGAAGACCTTGCGGTATACACGGTCACTCGACTTAGGACCAATACGAGGACGAAACTGGGCCGGGCAGCCAGAACCTCTGTGGATAGGAGAGCAAGTGTGATAAAGGGTAGAAGGTATGTAATAAAGAGAAGTAGAATTAAGCGGTCCACTACCGAGTAGGGTGGGTGATCACCTATTCTTATCATAGCCCAGCGCATGGTGATCCCTGGATGACATGCAGTCCACCCAGGCACAATATCTAGCGGACCGAACTCTGTTCAGGTGAGAACAGCTCCTACTGATAGAAAGTACCGGTAGACGCAAGGTTGGGGGGATAGTCGTAATAATAATAACGTGTGTGTGTATTATACACAGGACGACATGAAGCGTCTCGTGCGTTTGCGTTAGTGTTAAGGTGCTTGCTCGCATGCCATCTCGCCGCCGGCTAGCCTAGTGCAAAGATGAAGAGGAGTGTGTGTCTTCCCAGCTAGTACACAGCCTCTCGATCATCAAGACTCCTGGTGTGCCATCTAGCAATCACACGCGGAGACTGGGCACCCCACAGCTCCAAGCTAAACACCAGGGGATCTCGGAGCAGCAGGGGGCCCCAGAGGTGGTGTGCTATTGCCCACCGACGTGTGAACACGTCCTGACAAGCTACCAACCCCTGCCCCAGTAATGGGTTCAATAGCAGCCTGTGATTGCCATAGCCCTGCACCATGGGCCCTCCAGCACCACCGCGGAGAAGGCGTCTCCACAGGGCGGTTCTTCTGACTACAAGCAGGTTTTCCGGTCATCCCCTGCAACCGACTTCCAACAGCCAGTCGTCTGGACTCGTCCTGCCATTGGCACCAGCTGGGGCCGTCCAACTGTGTGGTACTGAGGACTTCACAACCTCTTTATCACCGTAATTCTATCTCCGTTTAGGCTTTCTCCCCTATCCAGTCATCCACCAACCATCATCCTTCACCCTTCATCAATCCTTAAAAGTCCTGCGGTGATCGTGGGGAAGTGACGGGGTCAGGTCCTGGATGGAACTAGCAGCTCCTAGTTTAACCACTGCACGTATGGTGGTGCAGACGTGATGGTCGTTATGAGGCTGAGACGGCAGCTGTTTGCACGACCGAGCAACCCTTTTAAGGGACCGCGCTCCTCGCCTCTATCTGAAGACGGGCCTCGACACCGCTCGCTCACAACTCCTCTCAGGTGGGTAACCGCACCCGCCAGGACATCCTCCTAGCGATCAGAATAGAAAAAGAAAATCCAAAGACAACACCAGCTCTCGAAACCTGAATATAACAAACTGGAATATACGCACCCTGTCAGACTACAGGGACCACACCGTTGACCGTCCGCACAGGCGAACTGCCCCCATTGCAGCCGAACTAAAGAGGTACGACATTGATATCGCTGCTATCAGCGAGACACGGCTGGCATCCGAGGATTTCCTTAATGAGATCGGTGAGTGATATACCTTTTTTCTGGCAATAAGATCATCCCTCCTCCGCCACTTACCAGAGTCCCCTGTTGGCATCAGCGAACGCCTCATGAGTCTCTGTGTCCTCCTGGCTTCCAAAGGGTACGCCACCATCATTAGTGCTTATACTCCCACGCTTCTCTCAGTCAAAGAGGTGAAAAATGAGTTTTATGAGCTATTTGACCACACACTCCGTACCATTCCTAGAACAGACAAAATCATCCTACTTGGTGATTTCAACGCCAAGGTTTGTTCCAAGTAGACCATCTGGGGTGGTGTTATCGGCAGGCATGGGGTGAGATTTTTCAACTCCCATGGCCTCCGCTTTTTAAACCTGTGCACTGAACATGACCTTATCATAACAAATACGACTTTTCAACTGCCCAACAAATTGAAGACAACTTGGATGCAGACCATATCTAAGAACTGGCACCTGATAGATTACGTTATTGTCAGGCGCAGAGATCTACGAGATCTCACCATCACGAGGGTACAACGCGGTACAAAATGTTGGACTGACCACCGACTAGTCCAGCCCATTTTCCGCCTTAGGATATGACCACTTGTCCGCAAGCGCAGTGGAAGGAGACAAATGAACGTGATGCCCTCCGGGACCCTACAAAACGTGAAGAGCTGCGGCAGAAGCATGCGAGTGCCCTATCCGCAGCTATCCCAACTTGCATGGTTGAACCTGATTCAACAAACAACTACTCATCAACAGACGCATGGAACAGTTTGACGAACACCATTATGGGGGCTGCTTCAGCCGCCCTGGGCAACACTCAAAGACGCTACCAGCCATGTTTTGACGACAACTCTCCTGAAATCTATAAGCTATTACAAAGAAAAAATGCAACACATGATGCTGCTATAAGAAACCCATCTTCCCCTGCATTGCGTGCCAGATTTGCGGAACTATGCTCTGCAACCAAAACAAGACTGAGGCAAATGGAGAACGAATCGTTGTTTGTCAAGGCATGTGAAATCCAGCCCCTCGCTGATGACCACGATCTCCATGGCTTCTATAACGCTGTCAAAGCAAGATACGGTCCAATCAGAGGCTCTACAGTACATGTGAGGTCTGCTGATGGCCAAACACTTATAAAGGACCGTCAGAGCATATTGACTCGCTGGGCTGAGCACCTTGGCGAGCTCTTGAATCATGTCAATCCAGCAGACCCTGAGGCGATCAACTGTCTTCCCTGCGGCCTTCCAATAAATGAAATGGACTCCACTCCAACCTTCGGCAAACCATAAGAGCTATCAAGACCCTGAAAAATAACAAAGCAACAGGACCCAACGGAATCCTCGGCGAGGTCTTTAAATACGGAGGATACTTGCTCCATCGACAACTACACCTGTTCATCTGCGATCTATGGAAAGCCGAGCGTATCTCTCAACAATGGAAGGATGCCAACATCGTCACCATTTACAAGAGAAAAGGGGACAAGACCATCTGCGTGAACTACAGAGGGATCTCCCTTCACTCTGTAGCTGGGAAAATCCTAGCTAAGATCATGCTAACTCGCCTTCTTTTTCTCTTGGCTGAGGTAGTGCTGGCAGAAATACAATGTGGCTTCCGCAGGGAGAGGAGCCCCACAGATGGACTTCTACAATAAAAGTGCAGGGAGCAACATCAAGACCTGTATGCTGCCTTCGTTGACCTCACAAAGGCCTTTGATACTGTAAGCAGGCTTTTCCTATGGATGATTCTAGCCAAGTTTGGTTGTCCCCCAAAATTCCTGAATATCCTAAAGGAATTTCATACAGGAATGTCTCCTTGTGTATTTTAGGTGGCCTGGAGTCAGAGCTATTTGAGGTCAAGGTCGAAGTGAAACAGGGCTGTCTGTTCAATTTGCGACGACTCCAAGACACCACGAAAACCAGAGCTGCGACTGTATTCGACTTACAGTACGCTGACGACGCAGCCTTCATTGGTCACTCAGCTGAAGGGCTGCAAAGGATATTTGACACTATTGACGACACTTACACCAATATAGGGCTCGTCATCAATGCCAGAAAGACTGAGTTTTACCACCAGAACTCGGGTCTGGACGACCAACCCCCTCCCGCCGCTTTTAAGGTTGGAGACGAGGACATTAGCCAAACCCACAACTTTGCCTATCTTGGCAGCATCTTGTCCCCTCCCCGGGCATCGATAACAAAGTAGAGAACAGAATCTGACAGGCCACGAGTGCCTTTGGTTGATTATTAAGGCCGGTTTTCCTCAATTGCCACATAACCATCCCCACCAAAGCCACTGTCTACAAGGCTGTGTGCACTTCTGCCGTCCTGTATGGCTTTGAAGCCTAGAGTGTATACAGGGCGCACATCAAGAGTCTTGAGGCTTTCAACATCAGATGCCTTAACAAATTCTTGGGATCACCAGGGCAGACCGCGTTCTTCATGTCGCCATCCTCCAGCGCACAAGTTACATCAGCATTGAAGGCCTCATTATCCAGCGCCAGCATTGATGGGTTGGCCATGTCTATCGTATGGCAGAAAACCGACTTCCCGCACTCTGCTCTATGGATAACTTGCTACTGGTCGCTACAGTGTAGGGGGACAAAAGAAGCACCCCAAAGACCACCTCAAAACAACCTTCAAAATGTGGGGAGTGGACACATCCAGCTTGGAGCAACTTGCCAACCATCGGGACACCTGGAGGGAAACCTGTTACCGAGCAGGAGAAAGTTTTGATGCGTCCCGGGTGCATGTCGGTGAGGAACAGTGCAAAAGGCAGCATGAGTAGTAAAATGGAGATCCTGCACTCCAGGAGAGGGCATTGCATGCCCAACATGTGGGAGAAGATGTGCCTCAGAATTTGAACTTTGCAGCCATCAAAGAAGTCACCGGAGCTACAAAAACTTACCTCATCTTCATCACACATCTAGTCACACTACTAGTCATCAAACTACTTCACTAGTCATCGCCACCCATCACGAGAGGAGAGACGTCGTCATCGAAATTCAGTGGACCTCCATAAGCAAGTAAGCAAGCAATAATAATAATAATAATAATAATAATAAATAAATAATAAATAAAGATAAACTAGCGCTGAGAGGGAGCGAGGGCAAAGCGCACCAGCAACGTTCCCAGGCCCCATCAGGGAGTTCAAATTAACCCAGTGACGGGGTTTCCCTAATCTGCACTCAGGTTGAGAAGCTGTGTAGCTCCTCCAGGTACCAAGTATAACAGGCTACATAGGGTATTTGTCCCTGAGGGGTAGACAGAGGAGATCTGATTCAGTGGTGTGTCCTGCCTTGAAACCAGACTTAAAGATATCATCGTTGTTATAGGAAGACACATCATCTGCAATCAGGACTGACCACCAGACGTTTGAAGACTTTTGATAACAAAAGGAGTTGAGACATTTAAGCTTAGCTCGCAGGATCATTTGGGTTCAGGTTCAGTTTCTTTAGAATAAATTGAACATCATCGTGGTTATACTATTCCAGATGTGTGAAGTATGGAAAATATCAATAGGATAAGAAAGAACGAGGATGAACTGGTTGTTAAGGACTTGAAGGAAATGAGGCGAGGGGAGAAGGGAATAATTTTATGAGAAGAGGGAAGGCATTTCCTTATGGAGTTCCTCGGTGGCGAAGAGGAGAAGCAGAGGGTATGCCAGGGTATAGATTATTTTGTTAGAGAATTCAGCAGGGAAGACAAGGTTGGGGGTAGCGGGATTTCAGTGGGGCAGCGAGATTAGCAAGTAGCTTGATACGGCGGGTGTGAGCCTCACGGGCGGACTTTAGGAGGGCAGTGTAGGGTTGAGTAGCAAGGGGGTAGACCACGGAGGGGGGTCTATTTCTCCACGCTTAGCACAGGCAGCTCGAATACGTCTCTAGCATACACGACGGTGTTTCTTAGCGTTCGAAATAGTGAGTGAGAACCACATGGCACTTTTGCGACGGTGGACAGAAGGGAAAAGGGGGTGTATTATGGGCATTTAAGCAAGATAATCGGTGAGAAAGAACAAGGGGGGTATGTTTGGGTCAGTAGAGATGGTTTCTGAGTCTAACGGGCTAAAGAGAAAGACGAGGACCGGGACAAAAAAGAGACAGCGACGAGTACACTATGCGCATGATGTGTGAGAGGAAGAGAGAAATAAGACTGAATGAGAAGGTGGTAAGAAATAGCTGCAGGGGTAAGAGGGAAGACATTAGTTCGAGTGTATTTCCATGTGCATGGATGCGAGATGAGACATGAGAAAGAAAATATAGTTTAAATATGTCAAGGAGTCGCTGATGTAAAGGGGGTATTCAAGGAGATGTTAAAATCTCCCCAAATAGGGAAGGTTACTGAGGGGTTACAGTATCATGTGCAAATAATGGCCGAGGTCATCGACGAAAGTGGCAGTCGGGTGGCCAGGGGGACAATAAACAATGTCAATCGCAAGATTCTGGTTCAGAAGGGAAGGTGTGTCTGGCAGAGCTTCGAGTGTTCGGAGGTTCAATGTGAATGAAATGAAGGGGATTATAGGACAATGATTGAAGAAACCCAACCAAGGGTCCCGTGTATCTACCAATGCTGATAAGAGAATACACCAGTTGGGTCGCAGCAGCAGGAGCAACTGTATATTGTTCTCACCTAACCACGTTTCCGCTAAGCTAAAAATGACAAGTTTCTCAGAAGAGATGAAGTTCGCTTCCTTCAGCGTCAGGCTTCAACAGTTCAAAGAACCAACAGAAAAGGGGGGTTTGGGGAAGGGGGATGAGGCGGGATTCGTAAGAGGGGGAGGTCCAGTGTTTTGGAGGGTGAGTTGCGGCGTGTGTGTAACTGTTTCAAGTCTCATCATCCATTGCAAAAGAGATGATGGAATAATTTAGCAAGAGGGAAGCCACAATGAATCCTGATGAATTGTTACCAAGATGCTTAATTCTATACTAGGTTGACAGAATGGTTCTGTTTGATATACTTCAAGTCAATTTTAGACTTTCTAAAACCACACTTGAATAACTCGGAGTTCTCAGGTGGGAAGAATCATTTATAAGAATGCTTAAAGAATATATACACAAAAAACAGCAATTAATACTTAAAAATAACCAAAACAAAACACAAACTAACAAAACCCACAAATGAAACGATACTAACACATAATTATTGGCAGAAATCAATAATTATTATATGTATATAAAGCAGATATGTAAATCCTACACTACGAAGACAAACTATTTTGGTTAAATTTCGGAAAATGCCAACCCTCGATTTTTTAGATAATTCCTATATATTTGTGCTTAAAAAAAAGTATTTTTTAAATTTAGGGACAGTTTTTTTTCTTGAGCAAATTCCTAAAAAGTGGGTTTGGGATTTTTTTTTTTTTAGGTTATTTCAATTGCATCCTATTGTATTATAATCCACTGTAATCTAGTAAAGATAATCTGCCCTCGGGTATTCTGGATTTGTTGATCTGTACAAATCCCAATTTTCTTTTCCTTCTGTATAGGCTTTCATGTTCATCAAACTCGGTAGAATTTAGTTAAAGCTTCGGATCAATTTACGATTAGGCACATCAGGTGCATAAGCTTAAATTGATCGAAACGCAGGTGGTTATTCTTGAATTGTAAATATTTGGAAGGTCTCTTAGTAGATCGTAATTTACCTTAAATTTAGTTTACTAAAATTTAAACTGAATTAAATTTAGTTTACTAAGATAAAAATACTGGTGTTCACACACAAAATGTAGAGTTATTGGAATAAGCAGAAACAAAAAAATAAAACAATGAGGGGGAGCAACCGAGATTTTCTACATACATATTTGTTTCAATTTATGTGGCAGAACATGTTTTCGTTAAAACCCATTTCAAAGATTATGTAATCATATAGGTGAACAATATGAGATTTAACAGATCCTTTAAATATTTTTTCCATTCAATAAAACTTTCCTTAGTAATTTGCAATATTTTTCTTTTTCCTTACAAGTCACCTTGCGAGTCGTTAACGAGCGACTTTAGGTAGCCTTATCTTAAATTGAACGAAACGCAGGTGCTTATTCTTAAATTGAGTGAATTAGGTGCCTAATTTTAAATTTATCCAAAGCTTTAACTAAGATAAATTACTATTTAACGGAAATAAAGTTAATATTCAGACAGTGCCATTAACTTAGAAGTGAAGCAGAAAAAGGGCGTTTATCCAAAAATTTAGACGGACGAGAATTGAGAACAAACGGAAGGGTCGCAAAGGATCCGGAATGAAAAGTCCTCGTACCCCCCTCCCCCATCTCTGCAGTAACCCCTATATTCATAAGGTAGAAAATATATTTCGAAATCTGGAATATTTACGCATAAATACATACTTAGGTAGAATCTATGTTCGCTCTGGTGGCAAATCTAAATCTGCATTTCCAGTTAATTTGTTTTTTCGGACTGAATTCTTTTCTCATTGAATTATTCTGGTATGCTAGATAGAGCTAGAAACCGGTTCTAAATCAGGTAAAATGATAATTTTGAGATTATCGGGCCATAACCGTTATAGGCCTAAAAGGAAGTTAAAAAGGGAGTCAAAACTCGAGTTGCTGCCACCTATGGCAACTGTCGAAAAATCACCCCGAAGCTGGGGGAGAGTCCATCCGGCAACAAGCAACAACCAATGTGTCTTAACTTTGATAGAAACGGTGTTTCGACTCTGCCAGGTCATCCTAGGTCAGAGAAAGTCGTACGGGGTACAAATGAATAGGAGTACCTCAAAAGACATTGCTGATACCGAGGAGGAACTATTTAGGGAAAGCCCTAACTTACAGCTTGAGGAAAAGCCTAGTACAGATGAAGGCTCTTCCTACCCACCTCCCATACCCGCATCTGCGGGCACGGAAAAGATACCTAGTTATGCTATACTTGGGGAAAAAATAATAATAACCTTAGTTGATTATATCCTTAAATAAGTCAATGTTTGAGTGCCTTGACTACCTTTGCGGGTTGCTCGTTTCGTAGTGGGCATATTTTACAGGGTGGTCCGAAAGTCTTGTCATCCCCTACCTGTCAGGAACAGTTTATGTTTCCAACGCAGTATCGTCCTCTTCGGAGGAGCTCGTCTGACCAATCTTACAGTGAACTCCTGTCGCACATCCTCCATGCTCTCGCCAGAATGAATGCTCCCGATCATGCGCCCAGACACTTGCAATCGACCCCTCTAGTTGACAGAAGCCACATTTAACCATTCAAAGGTACTTGTAAGTGATTTGAACCATGGGAAACCATCAATGCAATAACCATTTATCATCCACCTCTTCCATCTTTCTCAATTCACGCATTTCACACTCAATCAAGGGATCTCGTTGGATTACTCCAATATCATTTCATCTCCAAACTTAATAATAATAATAATATTGGGTAAAATGAAGAATCTAGGTGCAATTAGTATTACTACTATTACCGATAATAATAATAGTGTTCTGAGCTCAAATATAGTGTAATGGATTATGATCTTTAATCTATCTACAATTAGGTCAAGGTTTATGGGTAGATTATGGCCCTTAATCTAGCATTAAGTCAAAACTAGCTCTAGGTATAGATTATGAGACTTATTCTAAGATTAGATCATGGATTATGGGTTGCTTATACCCCTTAGGATTAGGTCTAAACTTATTGTTAGATTATGACTCTTAAATTACGATTATATCAGATTTATATAAAAGGATTATTATTTTTACGATTAGGTCAAAACTTAATTCCTTGAGTTTCTTGTTTAAATCAAAGATGTAATCATTCTTTCTGGACAATCTTTAGGAATAACTTCACCACTTCCATTTTAAAATTAAGTTGAAACCAGTTGCTAAACTTGTATATGTAAATGTTTCTTTATCCCAATTGGCATTGGTCGATGGAAGTGTTAAAAATATTATGGAACAAGAAATAATTCAACCTTCACTCAGTCTTTCGTCTTCCTCTATACCTGTAAAAAAGAAAGGTCGTACACCTGGAGTATGCCGTACAATTTTGGAGTCCTTCATTTCGAAAGGACATCGCGAGATTGGAACGCGTGCAAGCCAGGGCAACCAAACTGATTCCCTCTATCAGACATAAAAGTTATGAAGATAGATTAAGAGAATTAGATCTGTTCTCGTTGGAAACCCGTAGAATGCGTGGTCAGCTCATCGAAGTTTTCAAAATACTTCGAGGGTTCGACAATGTTGACTACAGGGATATTTTTAGCCTTAATGAGAGCAGAACAAGAAATCATGGCTTCAAACTTGAGCTGAAGCGTTATAACCGCGATCTGAGTGGGAAATTGTTCGCGTACAGAATCTGCGGTAGCTGGAACGCACTTCCGATGGAGGGTGTCAACAGCAATTCTGTTGACCAGTTCAAGAGAAGACTAGACAAAGTCTTGAAAAATGGCCGTTTAGGGAGGACGTAAGGCAATTGAGCGGGGATGTGCCCGCTCGACAGCTAGTCCAAAGGTACCCTCATTGAATGGACCGTAAGGTCTTCTAGGGTAAATATTTTCCTTGTTACTCCTTGTTACGATTTCGGGGGATTAAACCAATACTTATCCCATATACGTTCCCTTCACCAAACCTAAGAAGTCCCTGGTTGCTTTTAAAAGATTGAACGACTGCAGGACTTTAGCAGGACTGATTTAAGAAGTCCCCAGTGGCTCATATTAATCCAGCGACCCCGCTCTTTTACATCTTTGATCGGCCTTCAGATACCGTTTTCGGCGGGAACTAATTCGCTTACCGATTTCTTGAGGTTAGTTCAGATCTCTGTCTCCATTATCACCATTTGAAGTACCTGGTCGCGTTTCCACATGTATATGAACCAACCTGAATTCCATTGTCTTTATTAACGTACCTTGTAGCCTGTCTCACACGTACAAGGACTAACTTGCATTTTGTTATATCTATTTAAGTACCTGGCGGCCTGGTTTGCACACGGTGCTAGAACCCATTTCTACACTCTGTGAGTATCTACACACGAAATTCTTACCATTCATCCATTGGACTAAGTTTCAAACATGTAGCTGCCCCCTGTAAACTTCACCTCTAAGCACCTCATAACCATACCACCCACTCTACGCTGTGCTCGTCACTATTTTGGGTTCCTCACTTAGTTTGACGCTCGGAGTCACTCCAGATCGCCTTCGGAACCTACCTACATTTTGCCTTCAAGGTTCCCTAAACCAAGTAACTTTCATCGCACTTTATTTAATATGCGAGAAAAATACACAAATCACACACGAAGGAAACAGTAGGCAATCTTTTTTTAAGCCTCTCTTCTGTCCGCTGTCAGCAATGACACAACCCCCGAAATTGCGAACAAGCTTATTTCTAGGTTAACTTAAACAAGAAAACACCAGAAGCAAAGAACAGCAAAATAACGGCAAAAACAAAGCAAAGGGAAGCAAAGACATGCTCAGGCATTGGGGAGAGGCTCGTTTCTTCAAGGGCCCGAATATGCAACAACACTCAACTACTGACCACTGCGGATGAGGCTTGTCTCCTCCCAAAACTTTACATTGCCGCAGTCGATTGTGGACGAACTCGTCCCGAGTCTAAGGGGCAAGGGGTAGCGACCCAATCATCCTGTTATCGGCACAGGGAGCACGAACAAAGCTATGTCAGACTGGAACACTCAACAAGAATGTGCCAAACAGTCTGGGGAACAACGCAGTCGTCGAAGTAAGGTGGAGGAGAGCGCTCCATCAAATGGAGTTGCCTCCAGCGAGTGTTGCCCAATTCAAAGACGACAGGAGGCGACCTGAAGTCGTTGGGGGAGTTCCACGGGGACAGTCGCGGCGCGATGGCACGCAACTTTAAGTTACCGTTCTCCGTCTCATATCTTCTTTGCCATACAGTCCGAAGGGCTAACTTGATTCCCACCATAGAGTTGGAATGGAAGGGAGCATAAATGCTGATCGTGCTATCGAGTCCGTTTTGGGTTTTTTTTTCATTGCGGTAGCCCATCTGGCGACAGCCAACTTGGGCATAAGTCACCGTACACGACAGCCTACTATTAGGTTATATTAAAAAACATAAAAAAAAACAAATAATAATATCTAGATAACACACAACAACGATAAAAAAAGGACAAAGGCTAATACGTAACGTAAAAAAGCAAAAAGGCTAGAAAGAAGCGTACTCTGGCGTCGGGGGTAAGACCGCCCCCTCCAGCGCAGAAGCATGCGACCTATAAAAGAAAACACACAAAAAAGGTTAAATAAAGTAAAGGAAGCCAGCCTTCTCCAAAAAGTCGTAAAGTCCACAAGTTGGTGTGCATGAATCCGTCCAGAGTACAAGGAAAAAGCGGAAGCGACCACATTCGTCCCGGTACTGGTACAGGTAACGTGCGCAGAGATCACCCAAAGTGGGACATTCAACAAGAATATGCAGAACAGTCTGGGGGACAACGCAGTCTTCACAGTATGGCACAGGCGAGCGTTCCATCAAATGGCGGTGCGCCCAGGTCGGATCCACTTCACCGACTATGATACTGCATTGCAATACAGTATCATAGAGATTCTCTACACGACCGGGGGCACTTTTGCCGCCATCCACAGCTCCACTTCAACCCGGATTTGTTTCTAAACAGGGTTCGTTTGGAAGGGGTAGATTCCCACCGTTTTCTTGGTCTTGTTTTTTTTATTGACGCTTCACCTGGTAGGTTCATATTCGCAGCCTTAGGCTCTCCTGTACCCACGCCATGGAAATTCTTCGTTCCATGAAGTTCAGCACCTAGGATCCTGATAGAACTACTCCCTTGCTTTGCTATCGACTCTTTATTCGTTCTACGGATGCGAGCTTTTTTCATCCGCAGACGGTCTCCTCCTGGCGACTAGTGCCTTCCACCCGTCCACCATTTAGTGCCTACTTGATGCTAAGGCGATACCCACGGCGACTTCTGCCTTAGTAGGCAGTCACCAGATGGGCTCCTAAAATTAAAAAGGAATGGAGAGATATCACTCGCTCTGCGCCGTGTACAGTGCATTATGCGGCTATACGCGCGATCCCAGCGCCTACCTCAGTCGCAACGAGTCTAACTATATCCGCAGCGACCTCAACGGTGTCTAAGCCGCCTAGAGACCCCAGTCATAGTGTAAAAGGTAGGCCCTCGTATTTCCATGCCTTCCCTTTTTCATCATAGTTTACAGTGTTTATCGCAGGCCGACCCGCTTCGGCCTAAACTTCTGTAACTTACCAGCCTAATTTGCGTAGGGAATGCGACTCATTCCCCTCCCCTTGTGCTCCACTTCCATTTTCCTTCTTCGGACTGAAGGATATAAATGGGGCCGTGAGGCCTTTTAATTTATTTTGTTGCGGGGATTCTGCCTTGATTGCTCCGCCGAATCGTTTTCCGTCACTTACCTTTGACGTTGTTCATTTTTGGAGACCCGTACTGGATTCCTTCGTGCAGCGAGGATTTTTTTGCCATTGATTCCTGCCAGCGTTGTCGTTGCCCCTCTGTCGGCTGCATCGAATTGTGCTCTTCCAGTTACGTTTGCAAGTGTTCTCCCTTGGGAAGTCGTTCACACTGGGCACGTGAAAGCTCTCCCCTAGTCACCTCGCCATCTCCTCTTTGGGGAATTTTGTAATCTCGAATTCCTTCTCTCGGGTCGTTGGGCCTTCAAGTCATCGTTCTTCGTGGTCTCGACGCATTTCGCCTCGATATCACCGTCTGTGAATTTCTCTTCACCGAAGACCGTCATCGCATTAACCCCTGTGGATTTGGGCCGAATTCACTCATCGTCGCCGAGCCTCTTTCGCCTGGGTTTCCGACGTGGGTTATTGCTTCACTGCTCGGGTATCAAGTATTTTGGAGTAGTTCTCTCTTCTTACGTCCCTTTTAAATTAATTAAGTTTTATTCATGTAACTTTGGGCCTTGGGGTAAGGGACGTAAGACAGGGAGGTTATTGCAGGAACACCTGTCACTAGAGTAGCGTAGCCTTTTCATCTTCAACGGCGCGTGTCGTTTCGGCTTTAAGCAAATGTTTCATAGAACCCAATTTTGTATGCGCGAATATCTATTTTGGTTAGAATGACTTGTGGTCGTTAGATGGTGATAAGCATTTGTGACTTTTCTTATTATTTGATGTACCCCCGTATAATTTGTTAGCAGTTAATTTATTTCCTTTTGATTTTGATGTCAATAATACTGTTAATACTTTTATGTGTGTATTCATTCAACCCCTTGCGGATACCTCGTAATTTACCACCGTCCTGATAAATTCTGGTGAATTTCTGGTATGCCTTTTGATCCATGGTCTTCTATAAATTTCTTGTCTTTTACTTGGGCCGTGTGAACCAGGTTCCGCGATAGCCTTCACACATATCCTAAGCCGTTTAGGAAACTCCTTCGAGAGCTCGTTGTAGCTCTCGGGCCGGTGGCGCCTCTGGTTCTGCCTAGGTCGCCACTCCTCTTCTCCCATAGCTTCTACAGTGCCGGGACTATTGCGTTTGGCCTTTTTAGATGACATTTCGTGTCACGCTGGATCCATGGCGGTCTATACAGATGGCTTCAATTCCCAGAAAGGGGTGTTGTCCATGCCGTATTCCCCATGTTTGAAGTCAGCAGGGCTTTACCAAGCGTTGCGTCTGTCTTCATGGCTGAGCTGGTTGTAATACACCGTTCAGTCTGGTTCGGAGACCGGATTGTGATATATAGTGACTCACAAAGCGTCTTAAGTGGCCTCGGGGCATTGGAATTTCCCCACCTTCTGGTTCGCGATATCCGTGACGCCACAGTTGCCTCGAGGCGGGTGAGTATCGTGATTATCTTTTGCTAAGATCCTGGACATGTTGGAATTTCGGGGAATGAGCGCCCCGATTACAGCGCCAAAGAGTACGCGAAGACTGGGCCACCAGCCCAACGTTTTGCCCTTCCTCACATCGACTAAATGGTAGGACTTAAGGCATCCCGGAAGGCTGCTTAGCAAAGAAGATGGGAGACGGCCAAGAGGAACTTAAAGTCAGTGCCATTGCCCCTTGACTGTTCCCATGGACCTACCCCACAATGCCGCGACGGCTTAAGGTTGTTTTCTGTCGTCTCCGAATTGGACACACTCGCGGGACGCACCGCCATTTTATGGAGCGTCAGCAGCGCCTTATTGAGAAGTCTATGTTGTTCCCTAGGCTCCTTTGGCACTTTCTTGTCTAATGTCCCAGTCCCCGTATCGAGACAAGCGGGTTCGCTACTCCTTGTCCCTTGTACTCGGGACGGGTACAAGGGTCGCATGTTCCTGATCCGGAGAGAGGCGGGCTTTCCCCTAACGATAGAGCGAGCTTCCTTCTTCCTTTTTGCTTATTATTTTGCTTGTTTTTTGACTCTGATTTTTGTGAATTGTTTTTTGTTTTTTTAATCTAGCCTAGTATTATGCTGTTATGTGATTACGGCGATATTTGCCCTAGCAGGCAGTTGCCAGATGGGCTCTGTAAAAAATGCACTCTGATTTTCCCCTTTTAACTATCCATCCCAATACCTGGCAGCAACAAGTCGTCATTTTCTGTCATCTCCGAATCAGCCACACTCCCAGTACACAACCCTATTTGATAGATCATTCTCCTGAACTTTTCTGTGAAGACCACTGGGTCCTCAAGGCTGTACCACACATCCTGGTTGAATGTGCTAGTCTGAAGGTTTCATGCGCGGTACTTGTACCACGACAAACGGAATCGCTACCTTGTGTCCCTCGCGCTGGGGTCGTTTTCCTGCACACCAGAACCCGATGTTAGAGTTTGAGGAGGAGGAGGAGGAGGAGGAGGAGGAGGAGGCCTCTTTGAGGCGAAAGGGACCTCTCTCATACTATTTGATCTTTTTTCATTGTTGATCCTGCACTTGGATCACTTAGCGAGTCAGCCTCTGCTCAGGGGCTCCGAGGTGTACCTCATATTATTTTCTCTGTTTATTCTTGAATTTATCCTTGTTATATTCTGATATTGTAAACAATGATCTGTTTTGTTCTTTTAAGTTATCCAAATATAGGATTTTGTTTGTATTTCGGGCAGACCTTCGTTGGTGGCCGCCAGAAGGAAGAACTGAAAGAAAAAATAATAATATTACCGATTTAAGAACTCCATGGTGGCCTTCATTATGTTGGCGCCTGGCCGCTTTAAGATAGGTAGAGTATGACCTTTAATTTACCACTAAATCAGAGCTTTATAGGTAGATTATAACAATTAATCTAGGATTTGGCTCCGCCTTATGCACTGAAATGCAAAAAGTCTTGGGATACGTACTTGGCTGCTATTGTCGTCTAGGACCCCCTCTAGGCAGGCAAAGGGGAGCAACTCAATGTGGCATAGATGTGAACGGAATACTTGTAGGTGCTGGTTCTTGGGTGCAAATAGTTCTGGCCACCATATCCCATAACTACTGGCCTGGGTTCATTTTTGGGGGAATGTTGTAACCACACCATTCGTTGGAACACTTGAGAATGCTTCTCGAACCACTACGTGGTAACTAAAGACCGGTGCATTCATTATTCAGCAGGAATATCCCATCTTCGTGGCGGTACATAAAGTCCATGGATGTATGCACATGGTCACCAACCAGTGTCACTGGTAAATAAAGTGTTTAGAGGGTCCAGCGGACCCAACCCTTGCCACTTGAACACATCTAACACCAGTATGGAACCAGCAGCAGCCTACCCGGTGTTTTGCTGGCAACTGGGGTAAAACACCTCACAGTATCATGTCAACAGTATCTGTTAGGTCTTCTGCTCTCATACCCTATGATAAGTAAAGACTACTAACTGACCTGACCTGACCTGACTTGGTACCTCATGCATTGAATGTGGATGTGATTTGTCAGCTACCAAGGACAATTCTACCCAAATGCCGCTGGTCAAGATCATTAAGCCCCCGTGGTTGGCCACAGCATTGTCTACGGTAAATAGTAATGCCTCCCATGAGGTATTATCGGTGCCAACCGTAGATCGAGGGATATCGAATATCAGAAGTGGAATCTTCCATCCGTCCGACACCCACTACCAGACCCCGTTCGAACTCCGATCATTCACTTCACTTTGCCATAAGCAGCCTAGCCGCTATTCATACTCATCCAGAAGATGTCAGATCACAACTGATACAAGTTTGCGAATTTCCATGATGCCACAGTACGTTAGCGCTGCCCACTGTTACCTGTAACTATCCCATGGCTTTGGCACCAGTATATTACAGGTAGATTATAACCCCTCAATCTACGATTAGGTAATACATGAATGACCCTTACCATTAGGTCAAAAGTTAGATTATAACAATCTAAGATTAGTCTAAAACTTAGATTATATTATTGTAGATAAACGACTTATAATCTAGATGGCACAAAACCCATACCGCCCTTCCCCGCATTTTTGTTGTTGAATTTCATGTGCAATCCAATAGGCTTTGCGGAAAGCCTATGTTATTTTAACTGTTGATGAGGAGAGTACGGAGATCGAGGACGGTGAGTGAGCTTGAGGAGTAGGAGGAGGAGGAGTTGGAGTCCTTCAGAGAGCCATAGGTCACCCTTTTGACGATGGCAATCAATACGAGTGCGTGAATCACGAAAGCGTGAGTCTGATATTGACTATTTCGATGGTCTCTTTTCTTTGAATTCATGACTCTTATGTTTGAGTGGTCAGAAAATAATTTTCCGATAATTTGAAAGAAAATTAAGCAACAGATGAGTCACATAACCGCAAATTCTTTTTAGGTTGGTTTTGTTAGCGATTGATCGATCAATTCTCAGAAAATCTTTTGTTTTTGTGACTAAATATAATTGACACAATTTTCTGAAACTAATGAGTCATCCCTAATTCTCTCAGCCACGTATAAACTGAGAAATTGAGCGGGAATTCCACTCATCGATCACGTAAATAGACAAAATGTAGGAAAAAGAAATTAAAAATGAAGATATATAGAAAATATATATAAAATTATAGAAATATTGGAATATATGTTGCAATAGATGATCGATAAGTATAAAATAAATATATAAAAACCAGGCAATGGCTTCGCCACTCCCCTCTACGGGGGGTAGCTTGCGCTTCGCTACTAAGATAGAAAAGTTGCTGATGAATCACGTTTTGGTAATATATTGAGTTCATGGCAGTTATTACTCGTAGTAAAGTCTTTAGTGCTCCAGTATCATTAGATGAAAAGCAACCCCCAAAATGGAGTGTCTAGATGCTTCACAGTGAGGGATCTTCCAAAAGCTCCAAGCAAGCGGAAGGAAGCTTCATCAGAGAATATCACTTGGCGTTCAGTTGAAATTTCTTGAGCGTCTAAAAGACTCCTCACAGGAATATATCCATTACAGGCCACTTTGGCTCATATTTGTCATCATTTTGCGCTTTTGATCGTAGAGCAAAGCTATAGGGACTGAAGCTCACCTCCTACGCGAACAGGACCAGAGTGCAATTTTGGCTCCAGCGAAGGAATGCAGTTTTTTTTTTGGGGGGGGGGGACTTTCTGACTTTTAAATCAACTTTAATAATTTAAATCTTAGAATAATTATTCTTATCACGTAAATTTTAAAAAAAATGAAAAAAATGTATATATTAGTCTCAAAACCTTTGGACAGTGTTCGTTCATGGATCACAGTCCCTTTTCTTATATTTCGTTCGTACTTTGGATCCCAGCGCTCCTTTTCGTCTATGTTGCTCGTCCTTTTTATTCCAGTGTCCTTTTCGTGTGCAATGTTCGTACAATGGATCCCAGCAGGCCTTTTCTTGTACAGCATACGAACACTGATCAGAAATTCTAGAATCGAAACCAATACATTTATTATGTTATGATCACCTTGTTAAACGAAAAATAAGGACAGACAAAAGGAATTATAGAAAGAAACTAACGTCTTTGTCAAAATCAAAGCGATTTCATAGATATGTAAATAATCATAAGCCAATTCGAGGGTAATTTTATCCTCGAAGATACAAATAGATTACCTACCATACAAGACGATATTAATTTTGAAAAAAGACACTTTTTCATATATTGATATAACAGAAAATCAAATTGTTTTTATATTAGGAAAAACGAAATTGTCCAAAGTGTTGACTCGCGATAAAATCTATCCAATCCATCTTAAAAATTGAGAAGCGAACTAAAAAAAACATGATTCTCATAAAATCTTATAAGTAAAAATACTTGTAGTTACTAAGGAGTTCAAGGAGGCAAATGTAACTCCAATTTTCAAAAAAATGCATTAAGACTGATCTTAAAAACTTTCGGCTTATTTCCCTTACTTCGGCCCTTGGCAAATTCTTGTACTCCATTGGTAAAGATAGGATCGTGTAGCTTCTGAAGGTAAATGGCCGAATAAAGGACACATAAAACGGTTATCAACGCTTAACTAATTTTCTTTATTTTTTTTTACACGAAATGATCGCAATTTATTATGTAATTTTTAGAATTTGCTAATGACACGAAACTAGATACTAGGGAAAAATATCATGGTGACTATATAGTGACTGTGATAACTTAAAAAAACGACAGCTAGAGTAGTCAACTGGTCGGAAAGTCGGCAGATGCAATTCAACGTGTAAAATTGTAAGGTCATGCACATATGATATGATAATCTTGGAAGAGATTATTAAATGGGTGGTCAAATTTTAAACGCAGTTGATATAGAAAAAAATTTGGGTATCTAAATCTCGAATGATCTAAAATCATCCCAACAATACCCCGAAGCCTCACCAAAAACAACAGCGATCTAAGATACATCGCTAGCCATTTGGCGTTATAATCGAAATATATTATTCTTCCCTTATATAAAGCGCTTGTTAGACCTCGTATGAAGTAAACAGTACAATTCTGGTCTTCATCTATGCATAAGAGCAATGTGATATTGCAACGCGTCTAACATCAAACGATGAAATTAATTCCTGAACTTAGAAATAGATCGTACGAAGAAAGTCTTCGGCACATTAATTTACTTTCATTGGGAGATCGTTATCTAGATGGCCAACTTATTGGTCTTTTAAATACTAAACGAGTTCACTAATATAATATAAGTTATGGCTCAATATTTGTGTTAGATAACTGAGCGGCCACTAGAAATTTCGGTTTAGAGCTGATAAAGAAGATAACACAGAGTTTATTTTCTTATAAAATAACCTTAAACTGGAATAATTCCCTACGAATGCCATTGAAATCACTTGAGTAAATATGCATAAAATACGAGGGGTGGTCAATAAGTTTTGCAATTCAGATATAAGGAAACGAGATATGAGGAAAAGTGTTTTATTATTTTTCAATATAACTACCCTTGACTTCAATGCACTTGCGCCACTTGTCACTGAGGCTTCGAATTCCTGCTCTCAGAAATCTCCTGACTGCTGTTCAATCCACTCGTGGACGGTGAGCTAGACATCTTCATCGTCTCCAAACTGGCGTCCACGCAGTGCAGCCTTGTACTGGCGGAAGAAAAAGTAGTCGCTAGGGGCCAGATCTGGACTGTAGGGGGGATGGTTGAGCTCCTCGAATCCGCACTCGCACAGGGCAGCTTGTGCACCTCTGGCCTTGTGGACAGGGGCATTGTCGTGGAGGAGCAGGACACCACGTGTCAACTTGTCGGGCTGCTTCTGACGGATGCACTTCTTCAACCCAGCCAGTTCCTCGGCGTAATATTGGCCTGTGATGGTACTTCCACGAGGCGCATAGCCCACCATCAACACTCCCTCAGAATCCCAGAAGATGGTGGCCATGATCTTCCCGGCTGAGGGTTGGGTCCGGAACTTGATGGGGGTCGGAGAGCCCCTGTGCTTCCAGGCCATGCTTTCGAGCTTGGTCTCAAAATCCCAGTAATGGACCCACGTTTCATCACCTGTCACTATGCATGACTCGAATCCCGCCGAGTCTTAGTTGTACAGGAGCAGCAGCTCCTCTCAATTTTGACGACGTTGAAGTCGATCATGGGGTGGGAAGTTTCTAGGGCAGAGATCTTGGTCATGGTCAAATTGTTGTGGATGATGTTCATAACACTTCCATGTGATATTCCAGGTTCTAGCTCGATTTCTTCGACCTTTACCCGTCGATTTTTGAGGATCATCCTCTCCACATGGGCAACATTTTTCTCGTTGGTCACGTCTGATGGGCGTCCTTGATGGGGGTCATCTTCAAGGACCTCACGACCATGGCGGAACTCCCTATTCCAGCGAGCAATGGTTGCATAGGAAGGGGCAGTGTTGGTGTACACTGCAACCATGCGTTCATGGATCTCTTTTGCATTCTTGCCTTCCTTGGTCAAAAATTTGATCACTGCGCGGTGTTCAACCTTCTCCATTGTTGAAAAATTAGTGACTGAGGATCTGCATTTGTATTTGTATTTGTTGTAGAAAGTTATGAAAAAGAGGGGGTAGATAGTGAGTAAAGAGAGGGGACGTGAAAGATGTGAAAATGAAAAAAGCATTAGGTTGACAGTGTAGTTGCCCGGTGTACGGGCCATCTCCATTATAAAGATTCTTAAATGTGTTGATTGAACTTTTTTATCTTATTATTTATTTTTTTTTCTCAAACATCTAAGTTGTTTGATCTTCCATATATGAGTAAATTCGTGTATACATATATATATATATATATATATATATATATATATATATATATATATATATATATATATATATTTTAGTTCAATTCACTTGAATCTGGGTTCAGGCTCTTCAGTTTTGGTGTTTGGGAGGTGATTCATGTAACCTCCCGCCTCAGGATCCAGAGCAACGAGTGTCTCGTTGGGGAGAAACCCTTCCAGTTTCTCCCAGATGCTTTTGCCTCTTTTGTAGAGGTATACATTAATTGGCTTAATTTTCGTTTGTTCGTGCAGGCTCCTTGAGGTCCGGAAGTCGTACCACTTGGAGCCTGTAACAAATTTGAGTCCTTGGTTCTGTACTCTTTGTAGCATCGACATGTTCCTGTTGGATGCTACATTGAGTGGAATGCTGGGGTATACCAGCTTGGATCTGACCAAGCTGATGTATAGTTTTCTTTTGTTGGCTGTAGATAAATTTTTAAATCGGTGGAGTTTGTCTAGTTCGGTTTTTGAAAATCCAATTCTGGACCTCACGTGCTTGCTCATTCCGGAACTGGAGAGTCCGAAACCGAGAATAGACGCACGAGGAGAATACTCAATATCCGTGTTTCCAATTTTGAAGGGGACGGTACGATGTCTTCCAATTGCAGTTGCGGAGAACCTAGCCACATTGGTCTGAATCTTCCAGCGTCTTTCGAATCTGGAGATTTTCTCGGCTTCTGCCGCCGAGGCCATGGCCATCAGCCTTGCCGATTTCGTCCTTCGCACCACAACTTGGGTGACATCATCCGCGTACTGTATGTTAAGGGTTTTCCCGTAAGCTGGTTTAGGGATGTCTCTTGTGTAGATTGTGTAGAGAGTGGGGCTAAGGCATCCTCCTTGAGGAACACCGGAGGCAAGGTCGAAGGATTTTCCTGTGTCCTTCGAATGCTATCACCACTCGCCTATTGGTGAGATAGCTGCAGAGGATTTTCTCGAAGTGTGGAGCGAGTCTCAGCCTAGAGATTTTGTATTTCAGGCCTTCGATCCAGACCTTGTTGAAGGCCTTCTTTACATCTCTGCATACGACGTCGATCCAACAACCTCTAGCTCGCCATGCTGCCGCATGTTGCAGCATATGGGCTATCGCCGTCTCTGTGCCTCGGTGTTCTCTTAACCCATGTTGTTCTTCGTTCAGGAGGTTCTTTTCAGCTAGGTGTTTAGCCAGTCTGCTGTTGAGGATTTTTTCAAAAATCTTCCCAATGGTCTCCAGCAGTGAGATAGGTCTATAGTTCATGACCTGGTTAGATGGTTTTCCCGGCTTGGGTATGAAGATCATTGTGGATGTCTTCAGGCCATCCGGGAAGTATCCCATTGCAAGAGACGCATTGAACAGGTTCAGCAGTCTGGTCTTAAGTCTTTCCGAGGCTTCTTTTAAGTGTCTAATGGTGATTATGCTTAGCCCTGGGGCTTTAGACTTAAATGAGGAAATGGAATTTGATAGCTCTTCAGTTGAGATTTTCTTGCCATCCTGAGAGGCTCCTTGAAATCGAAGGTAGCATGAGGTACTGTAAGGGTCAAACCTCCCTTCTCTCCTCTCCATGTACTCGAGAACCTGATCCTCGAAGCCTAGGTCAAAGTTTTCTTCTTCTTCCTCTGAGATTCTGAAGACATTCTCCCAGACTCCGCGGAAAAGCTTCTCTTTCTCCTTAGGAGGAGTGACCGCCTTAGTACCTTCATGCCTGATTTCTGTTCGACCTGAAAGGCGAGCATTTCCCTTTAGTTTGTTGATGGTCGTCCAAAAGGTCTTGGGGTTTCTCTCAGTGTCTAATTTTCCTATTAGGTAATTCCATTTATTCCGAATTTCCGTTCCTAGCGTGAAATTCAGCTGATTTCTTAGATTTTGTCCGATTCGAAAGTCCATGGGTCTGGTATAGCCCAAATTGAGGATGGTCTCGTAGACTCTCGTGAAACGATGCTGTAGCACCACTCTCTCTTGTGTAGGTTTTGTGGGCAAGATCAATTTGTGTGACGTCATCGGGATAGCTATAGCGTCGGCATTAGATATGAGGTCGTTAATAGCAGTTAGTTCGTCATCCAGATCTTCTTCGGATGCGCCTTGTAATTCTGGGGTAACTTCTGGGAATGCACTCCTGTATTCTTCCCATTTTGCATTCCAGAAGTCTTTTCTAGGGATGACTGGGACTGGGATAGGGGCTGTTGCAATGGTGATTATCATTGGCAGATGGTCACTAGATGTTAGGGGTCCTGGCGCGACACGATGGTGGAACGGGAAGTTAGGGTTCGTGAGCACCACGTCGGGTTTGGTGGCTGTCCCGGGGTAAAAAAACGTGGGGAAGCTAGGGCCAATGCGCTCTGCAACGCCTCTTCGGGTCAAGAGATCAAGTGATCTACATCTTGAATTAGTAGAAGAGTATCCCGCTGCTCTGTTCCTGGCGTTAAGGTCCCCAGCGAATAGAACAGGGTGCTCTTTAGTGAACAGGGTGTACAGGTCATGATAAGAATGATATGACCTGCGAGGGGGTTGGTATCCCGCGCTTAGCTCTATGTCACCCATAGAGCACCTTAATATGATTGACAAAGTAGATTCATCCGTAGGGTTGCCTAGTCTGTACAGTAGTTCCCTTTTTTACTGCTATTAACGCACCATCAAATCTTTCGCCGGTGCAGTTCTTCTGTACAACATTGTATCCAAAGATCTTCTGCTTGTCTAAGTTGAGGATCTGCGACCAGCTACTGCTTCTTAAATAGACTAGGCAGGAGCGTGCGGCTGCAGGTCCTGACTTGTCATAACTTGTCCTAACACCCCGACAAACAGCCATCCCCCTTCCTCTGTTTTGCCCCACCGATTCGCAAAACTTATTGACCTCCCCTTGTAGAACTGATAACTATTACTTTACCTGTCATCCACCTCTGATTCCATCCTTTGCCATCTTTCTTGATTTATTCTTACATGGATCCTCGGGTATTTGCACATTCGCATTTCTGTATATTTGGAGATGCATTGCTAATTCATTATTATTATTATTCAGTATTTATGGTTTCATTATTGAGCCATTATTGGTTCGTCATTGATCCATTATTGTGGTATTTATTAAATAATTGATGGTAATTAAATTAATTTTCCAGTTGATGACGTTTTATTTCGATTTCATTTCTATTCTAGACCAAGGTCTCGCGTGTTCCTAATAATTGGTAATTTATTTTTGTTGTGTAGCAAATTATATTTTGTTGCTGACTTATCTTCTTTAATATTGATTACATTTCTTTGTTCGGGAATATTTCTCATTCTCGACCCATACACAAGCACTGAGTATCCTTCACGTTTAAAGAGTTGCCTCCACTTGATTTTTACTCTGGGGGCTTCCTAAAGGCTGTAGTTTATGGTACAAGCTCCGCAACACCTTAAGGATACAATTAGGGATAAGTGCAGGGCCATCAGCATCCACATCAATCGAAGTCTATGAATCAGTTAGTCGACGCTTTCAGAATTACATTCACACCTTCAGAGAACATTTTGAGTATTGAGGCCTATTTAAATTTCATATGCAAACAAATAGGCTACGATATTTTGATCGCTTAGGTTAGTAATTTGCCTTTGATTGATAATTTGTATGGCACTAACGGGTATTGCAAAAGTCATGTTACACTCGTTACGACGCTTTCAACAAAGGACACAATGATAGTTTTGATGTAGAGAGATACGCTTTTATTGTTTTAAAATATAAATAGGTATTTAAATTGTAATATTAATCAATATAGCCGTCCTCGGCGGCGAGCGCGCGCTCCAGCCGAGACGTGAAGGCCGCGTACACGTTGCGGACGAAGTCCTTCCTCAAGGTGGCCCACACGTGGTCGACAGCGAGTTCAGTTCGTTGCCGTTGCTGTGGCGGACCTTTCAGGCCTTGCCCTCTACATGTGCTCACAGGTTGTAGTCGAGGGGATTAAAGCCGGGCGACTGCGGTGGCCAAATTTCCTTCGACCAAAAGTTCGACCCCAACTACGGTCTTGGCGGTGTGGGCCGGGGTACCGTCCTGCTGAAAGCCGCCACGACGAGCATCATCACGGAGGTCGGGTGCTTGGTCATGGACATGTAGGGAGCCTCGGAGAAGTCCTGGCCGAGCCTTAGCACGCGTTCGTTCTGCTGGTTGATGATCGGATCGACCGTGAATTTTTGTCACCAGAATAAAAAATGAGAATTCGATTGCCATGACTTCAAGTCGTTGAGAGGGCGACGGCAGCGCCCCCGACGTTGTTCTCGCATACGATTGGTGAGCGGAGGCCTTTCCCCGCACCTCAAGCTCTTGTCTAGATGTTCTTCTTCCTCGCGAGCGCAGAGTCATTTTGAGCTTCAGAGCACTTTCGAAGGCTTTTCTCACAGCCAAACGGTTGGCAACTTGACGTCTGACTGAACGAGGTCAATCTTTGAGGTCTTCCCCGTTCTTGAGCCTCTCCGTGACTCTGTGGACGGTCATCCCGCTGACGTTGAGCCTCTTGAAAATGTCGAACTTGTTGTGGTCGGCGTGAAGGAGAGCAGAGATCTCGATTCTTTTCACTTCCATCTCGACACACCTGCACACAATGGAAAGACGTTTAATGACACGTGCTTGAAAAGTAGAACTTTAAGTTTGCTTGGCGGAACTTTGTACATCCCACACGTAAACCTCACGAAATATAAAAAAAAACCCTGAGTGTAACAGAACTTAGCAAAACCTGGCATATTTTTGGTTGCCAAAAAATTAATGTTGTTTGAGAAGACATAAATTGTTGCAAATTAGCTGCAACCTGTTGAAAGATAACTTTAGTAATGGCATGGCCCTTTTTCAGCTGTAGTAATTACGAGATGTTTTTTAAGCTAGCAATCTCTAGGCCCAAATACATTCTCATATAACAATTTAAAACGTTGTGGTTGCAATCTGTTTCATCTGCACTACCATCAGTTCCAATGTATCCTAGATACTTAAAACTTGACACTTGTTCAAGGTTGACACCATGGACTCACCTATCACACTACACCACATTCTTTTTTACCTCCTGCATTTCACATCTCAGGTCAATTTTTTCGATTACCATACTTAAATCTCTTTCGGACGTGGCCAAAAACGCCGTCAAACATTCGTCAATCTCACGCTCGTTTCCCTCATTCCCATCCATACATCTCTCTCAATACTCCATTTCTAAAGATATTAGATAGGCGACATCATATAACCTTGTGTTACGCCATCCTTCGCCCACATATGTTAATCCACTCACTCCAGCTATCTTTCACCCTAACGCACGTCTTAGTTTCAACATAAATACTCTTCACACCATCCAATAGTTCACCACTCTATCATACATTCTAAACAGCCGCGATGTTTATTTCTAGACGATAATGAGCTTTCGCCGAATCCGTAAACCCATTTCCTACACTTTTCACCTCCTATCCCTTGTTTTTGCAAGTAGTTGTCTCAGTGGAGCGACTTCATTCCTACACATCCTACCCGTCCTAACCTCCCTTGTTAATCTCCTATCAATCCCTCACTTATCCTTCTTTCACACCCAATCAGAAATTTCCATACACTTTACCTACAATATTCGACAGACATATATCTCTTGTAGTTCTTGCAATCACCTTTCTTTCCCTTTACCCCAATACAATGACACTATTACTGCACTCTTCCAGTCTTCAGAACTCTTTCACTTTCAAATGCCTTACAACACATCCCCCAGACCTATTCCATAACACAATCGCCACTACGTTTTAGCATCTCATCGACTATATCATCTTCTCTAGCTGCATTCCCACTTTTCAGACATCTCAGAGCACTAGCCACTTCTTGGGTGCTTTTCTCTTTCATGGCTAGACACAACACCCGTTTTTTACTAACGAAGCCAAACATATTTGCATTTTCACCTTATTCCATACCAATACTATACAGGTCATCTAGGTATTCTCGCAATTTGCTTTTGCCCTCGTTGATTGCTCACAAGTACCATTAGATTCTTGTCAGTGCCAGTCATACAACTCTTCTTCTCTCCTGGTTGCTCCTGCTTCTTTCTCACATCCTTCCAGAATAATTTCCTGTTCTCATCGGGATCCTCATTAATGTTGCTGTTCCCATTGGGATCCTCATTAATGTTGCTGCAGCACATGGAGCGTGCTTTCTGAAAGATCCGAAACCTCTCTGATCGATAGGCGGGAGCGACTCACGCGGGAAGAACTCACCAACCCGCCTTTTTATCATTGATTGGTCACGAGTTTTCAGAGAGAGAGAGAAAGATAGAAAGCGCTCAAAATGACAGGCAAAAAAGGACCAGTCCATCTAAAAAACAACTGTGCAACATGCCAGTTAGAAAAGTGGTGCGTTGACTTTCCGGAGGGCTGCTACTCAAAATGCAGCCCTGAAAGTATCTGCACTACTTGCATATTGACGCGAGAGGTGGAGAAATTAAAAGACCTCTATAGAGCCTCAGAGGAGAGAGCTAAAATCCTTGAAAGAAAGTTGGAGAAACTTGAAGCCCTTAACGCAGCTCAGATTCGATGCCTAGAAGAGGCGCACCCCACTGACGTGTCGGAATCCCCTGGTACCCAAGCGGACATTCTGGCATCATCTGAGGCTAAGCTAGCTGAGGCGAGAGAAAAAGAAAAAAAGAAGAAAGGGGAAACGAAGAAAAAAAAGAATAAAGTTGAAACAAAAGTAGAACCAAAAATAGAAGAAAAACAGATAAACAAGAAGAAAAAGAAAGATAAGAATGTGGAGAGTAAAGAGGAAAAGGGGAGGCCTCTTCCACAAGGGAAGACCCCGTCTTCAGAGACCAAGTGTCCAAAAGTCACCCTCATTGGTGACTCGCAAACACGGGATCTGCAGCCGCTGCTAGCGGCCCGCTTTCGCACTAGCGTGAAGGTAAGCTGCCTGTCAGGACGGGGTAACCACAACACCAGAGTAGAGGCAGAGAAATCTAAGATTTCTGAGAATTCAGTTGTTGCTCTGATGGTGAGCGGCAACGACCTCTACCTCAGAGGAGGTAAGGTTGGCCTCAGTGGTAAGACCATCCAAACGGTGATGGTAGCCGTGGATGACATAGGGCTTACAACCCGCAAACATGTGGTGGTTGGGATGCTTCCGAGAAGAGGTCCATCCCGAGCCGCTCACGAAAGAAACGTCGCAGTGAACAGAAGGTTGGCGGATCTCTGCACAGCAGAAGGAGTCTTCTTCGTGGACCCCTATCGTACCTTTATCGGTAGAGACGACCTCTACGAAAGACGCGGGGTACATCTCTCCTTTAAAGGGAAGGCCTTTCTCGCCAACCTAATTCAAGATGTCGTGGAACGCACCCAAAAGAGCGTTCGAAACAGAGCGAAAGCGAACGTGCGCCAGCACGCCCGTGTCACTCCTGGAACGACCTTCTCGGAGGTCGTCAAAAAGGGTGTGACCAAAAAAACAGAGAAGCCAGGAAACGGAAGAGCGTAGGGAGTCCTACACTAGGGGACTTCCTCAAAGTTCTTCTGTTCAATGCGAGGTCAATCAGGAATAATTTTCTTGAGCTCCGTGGCCTCGTAGTAACAGAGGAACCTGAGATGGTGGCCATAACGGAGTCGTGAATTAAAACCTGAAGCCGAGATTTTGAAGGTGAATTCACGATTCCCGGTTACCAGCTCTTCCTGAAAGATAGGCCAGACAGAGAGGGTGGCGGTGTGATGTTGTATGTTAAGGATACTCTCAACTCGACGGATTGCAACATCGTATCCGACCATGAGTTACTAGGTGTTGACCTAGAGATAGGTCCTGCCAAATACAGGACCCTGGTGCTTTATAGACCTCCTGCCCAACTCATTGAAAAGGACAGAGATCTGTACCAGCTACTAGAAGAACTTGTCAAAGAAAGAGTGTGTATTGTCATGGGGAATTTCAACACACAAGTTGACTGGGAAACCAGAGAAACCTGTGGCGAGAACGCACTACTCCTGGAGTTCGTGAACAACGAGTTCCTGACTCAATGGGTGAGAGAGCCAACGAGAGGAGACAATATCCTCGACTTGGTTTTCACCTCTGAGGATGACATCGTTGAGGACCTCTCTGTTGGCGAAGAGGTCGGTGGCTAATTAGATTTGTAGTCAAAGTCCCGAAGGCAGGGCCTGCAACTAGTAAATCGAGGAAACTCGATTTGAAAAGAGCAGACTTTGCAGGTCTTCGTGCTGGACTGACTGACGCGAGGCTAGAAGTGTGCGATGTTATTGAAGACTCGTGGAACAGTTTCAAAAATAAGTTCATGAGTCTTCAATCACGTTTCATTCCTCTGAAATTTCCCCGTCGGTCTTCTGTTCAACCAAAGTGGTTTAATCGAGAAATCGGCCAACTGCTTAGGGAGAAGAGAACTGTGTACCGGCAATCACCTTGACGAATAACGGAGGCTAGCCAGGAGAGTGAAGTCCAGCATAAGGGTGGCTAAGCGGTCTGAGAACTCCGGGTGGCGAGACTCTGTAAAGAGAATCCCAAAGAGTTTTTTGGATATGTGAACAGCCGTAAACCAATCCGTCGAACGATTGGCCCTTTGAGAAATGAGGAGGGGGCATTAAAGCACTTAGATGCAGAAAATGCTAACCTCCTCAACGACTACTTCTCTTCAGTGCTAACTGAAGAGTGTGGTCCCATCCCCCAGCCAATGGATTCCTACTCGGGGAAAAGCTGGAGGATATGGACTTCACCGAAGGGGAAATAAAAAAGAAGATCAGTGACCTAATGACGAACAAGTCACCTGGCCCAGATGGGTTTCTACCTAAAGTGTTGAAAGAAGTGCGCGATCAAGTGTCACGACACCTGAGCGCAATCTTCAACATGTCAATCCGGACCGAATGCGTTCCTAGAGACTAGCGTGAAGCAGAGGTGACTCCTATCTTCAAGAAAGGAGACCGAAGACAACCGTCAAACTACCGACCTATCAGTCTGACTTCGATAGTCGGTAAACTCATGGAAAGCATCATGGTGGACAAAATGACGTATTTAGAGTCAAAGCTGCTACTGAGGAGTTCCCAGCACGGCTTCCGAAGGCAACGGTCATGCCTGACGAACCTTGTGGAATTCTTCCACTTCGTATTCAGTGAGCGCGATTGGCACAAGGCGGTGGATGTGGTGTACTTAGACTTTCAGAAAGCCTTTGATAAGGTACCACACCGCCGCCTTCTCCGGAAAGTGTGAGTGCTGGGCAGAGACGGAAAAGTAACCGGCTGGATCGAGAACTGGCTAAGTGGCAGACGGCAACGGGTGATGGTGAATGCACAGGCTTCTGTGTGGGTGCCCGTTACTAGCGGGGTGCCTCAAGGTTCTGTCCTGGGACCACTACTATTCATTATCTACGTCAACGTCATGGACGGTGACATGGTTGCCAAGATTTCCAAATTTGCCGACGATACCAAGCTTGGTATGAACGTTGCAAAGGATGGAAATACTGCCCGCCTGCAGGAAGATCTTGACAAGATTGGGAAGTGGTCGGACACGTGGCAAATGCCTTTTAACGTGAACAAATGCAAAGTAATGCATATCGGCCACAGAAACCCCCAATCTCAGTATATCCTTAAGGGCACTGCTCTTGAATCGAGTGACACTGAGAAGGACTTGGGTGTAACTATTACTAGCGACCTCAAGTTCTCGAAACAGTGCATCGAGGCAGAGAAGAAAGCCCAAAGGATGTTAGGATACATAAAGCGCCAGTTTGGATACCGTAACAAGGAGATAGTACTTTGTCTGTACAACTCCCTCGTTCGGCCGCACCTGGAGTATGCCGTACAATTTTGGAGTCCTTCGTTTCGAAAGGACATCGCAAGATTGGAACGCGTACAAGCCAGGGCAACCAAACTGATTCCCTCTATCCGACATAAAAGTTATGAGGACAGACTAAGGGAATTAGATCTGTTCTCGCTGGAAACCCGTAGACTGCGTGGTCAGCTCATCGAAGTTTTCAAAATACTTCGAGGGTTCGACAATGTTGACTACCGGGATATTTTCACACTGAGTGAAAACAGAACGCGCAATCGCGGCTTCAAACTTGAACTGAAGCGTTACAACCGCAATCTGTGTGGAATTTTTTTCACCTACAGTATCTGCGGTAAGTGGAACGCACTTCCAGTGGAAGTTGTCAACAGTGAATCTGTTGACCAGTTCAAGTCAAGACTAGACAAGGTCTTGAAAAGTGGCCGTTTAGGGACGCAAAACAATTGAGCAGCCATGTGCCCGCTCGATTACTAATCCAAAGGTACCCTCCTTGAATGGACCGTAAGGTCTCCTAGGGTACCTTCTTTCCTTGTTGTTACTCTTTGTTGTTACTGTTCCTATTGGGATCCTCATTCATCGTTCTGTTCCCATCGAGATCTTAATTCATCTTCCTATTCCCATAGGGATCCTCATTCAGCTTCCTGTTCCCATTGGGATCCTCATTCTTCCTCCTTTCCCATCGGGATCCTCATTTATGTTCCTGTTCCCACCGAGATCCTCTTTCATCCTCTTGTTCGCATCGGGATCCTCATTCATCGTTCTGTTCCCATCGGGATCCTAATTCATCTTCCTGTTCCCATTGGGATCCTCTTCCATCTTCTTGTTCCCATCAAGATCTCCATTCATCTTCTTGTTCTCATCAGGATCCTCATTCTTCTTTCTGTTCCCATCGAGATACTCATTCAGCCCCCTGTTCCCATCGGGATCCTCATTCTTTTCCCTGTTTCCATTGGGATCCTTATTCTTATTCCTGTTCCCATCGGGATCCTCATTCACCTCCCTGTTCCCATTGGGATCCTCATTCAGCTTCCTGTTTTCCCTGGGATCCGCATTCAGCTTCATGTTCCCATTGGGATCGTCATTCAGCTTCCTTTACCATCGGAATCCTCATTCATTTCCCTGTTTACATCGGGATCCTCATTCTTCTTCCTGTTCCTACTGAGATCCTCATTCAGCTTCCTGTTCCCATCTGGATCCTTATTATTCATTCTGTTCCCATCGGGATCCTCATTCAGCTTCCTGTTCCCATCGGGATTCTCATTCCTCCCCCTTTTCCCATCGTGATCCTCACTCATCTTATTGTGCCCATCGAGATCTTCATTCATTTTTTTAATATTTTACTTGCTTCTTTCACACTTTGCTCAGTCACTCATTTCATTTTCATATTGTATGCATTCAACCGCATCTCCTTGACATCATCATTGCACTGTTAAACATTTTAGTACTCTTGATTTATGTTTTCCGCCACACGCTTCAAATCTTCCTTCTATCTTTCCACATTTTCTTTCTCTTTCTATTCTCATACAGCCACACACAGGCTTTGTACTCTCTACAAACATCACTAAATTTGTCCCACATTTCCTCTATCTATATGCTTGCACTTATTTCCTCTCTTCTACTCTCAAGCATCCTCACATACTCTCCCGTTTCTCTCTGATTCATTGACCTCACACTTCTGATTCTCCCTGCATTTCCAACTTCCTCACTTCCTCTAAATCCATGCACCAACCAATTTAACCTTACACAGCACAATCCTGTGATCAGATACGCCCATACTCATACCTTTTGCAATTTCACATCATATACTTCATGCAGTATATTCTTTCTTACCCGGCGCAGATCAATTATACTCTTAACTTCTCCCATTTTGCTTTTCCTAGCCCATGTGTAGTTTTACACCTCCCTGTGCTGAAAAGATGTGTTTGCTACACATGTTTCTTTCAGCACAGAGCCCTACCACCCTATCTCCACTTTCATTATCTACCACCTCTTTGTCCATTCATATCTCATACAACCATCAACTGATATCCATTCCCACTTCCATTCACCACTCATCACAACTCTTTACAACACCACTTTTTCCCAGCTCCACTTCTCTCATTATAAGCTCCATACACTACAACCACGAATAGTTCCCCAATTGTAAATCTCAACTTCCCCCACATAATTCTAGAACTTACACACATCCAACTATTGCCACACCTCATTCAGAAGCACTGTCACAGTCTCTTTATCCCTACCACCTAAATATATACCCGATTGCACTCCATTCCACACAAACACTTCATTCCCTTTCATATTTGTCTCACATATGCTAGCATCTGAAATGCTATTGTTTTAAAGACATTGACTAGCATTCCACTATTTCCCACATAACACAATCACTACCTTCAGACGTTAACCGGCCTAACTGGACGGAGGGCCGCAATAGCCCCACCCATTACCAATCATTAAATATTGGCTCGTTCGGGGACGCAGCTTTCCAGGTAAGCATCCACTCTATCCGGCCTTAGTTTCCTTTTACTATACTTCTGGAGAACGGAATAGGCATTCTTTCTGATCTTCATGCAGCCACCATTACGGGTATAACCGCTTTTTAAATCATGTAATTCTTTAAGAAGCACCCTGTTTCACCTGATGGTAGCACGAAAAAGAAAGGAGCAATTAACTTTCCTAATCCCTGCATTAAGTGAGGTTAGGAAATTTCAGCTAAATATTTAAAGTCAAAACACCTCTCAGAATTTCTATACAGGTAAGCGAGTTAGTTGGTAGCTTTGCGTCAGCAGAGTAACAGTTACCTAGGATCATATGATCCTTGTCCCCCAGAAAACTTTTGCATAAATGGAGAGAGAACTTTTCTTGAAGATACTCAATTTGCATCCTGTCCAATATACTCTCATCAAATATGGCCTTTTTCCTAAAGATTTATTTTATTTTAATGGGAATTTAGTCTATTTCCGGCATTTCTAGCAAGTAAAAGGCGCCTATTTAAACCCAAACTTTTATTTTGTTTATTCTATTGCGGTGTTTAAAGCGTAGGTTATTTATCCAATATGTTTCAGGTGCTCAGCATCTAAACGTTATATATTAAGAATAACAAACACATATCGTGAAATAACACTTTGGTAATAGCATAAAGACGAGCAATGGATATTGTAAAAATAATAGATTTAGAATGGAAATGGGAAGGATTCTTTGCTAGGAAAAGACAATAGAAATCCTTAACTCGACCCGTTTATATATATATATATATATATATATATATATATATATATATATATATATATATATATATATATATATATATATATATATGTATATATCCCCAAAAATGCAATGGCCCTAACATGGTGATAAATTTATTCTTATGAAACCGCGAACTTTCGTGACAGACAGAATATTACAAAGGTGTTTTTAAAGATATAAAAAATAAATATAAATTATATACGTATAATAATTTAGCACTATAAAATACTTGTAAAAGCGACAGCCATACTTACGGGAGAATTTAAGGTTTGGCCTCAAGGAATTTGGACCCGGAAGGGATTCCAGGTATAGCGTGGAGACAATGCTGCAGGTGCCATCTGGAGAATTACGTACCCTCCGGGCTGAAATTGCTGTAGGAGGACCTTCGGTTATATATTTTCACCCATTATCTCAACCACTTTCTTCACCTTTTTTTCACAAATCTTCCCTTACAAAATATCAGCGGAGACGACCTTTTTGGGTTTCGCTTTAAAATTTGCGAAAAATAAAAAGACTTGAAATTGGAGGGGGAAAATCGGGTCATGATATTATGGAAGTTCGGATGTCAGTTTCAGGCTTGATCATGGATGGGAAAGTAATATTATTTGTAGATTTTCCTGCACTGTTGTAAATGTTGTTGTGGAAGCACAATTTAGGTCTTTGATGCGAAACAAATACCTGTTGAGGGTGAAGACTGTATAGAGATCAACTGTTGTAAAAACTTACTAAGTCCTCCTCCGTACTTCTGTTTAACCTCCCGGAAGACTTTTTCCGAAAATGGGGTATAATTTATCACTTTTTTTTTATTTTACAGATGTACAATAATTGAAATGAAAGGTAGTGTTTTTTTGCCAGACGTAGGAAAATTCCGAGAAATCTCAAGCGTGAATCGGAAGGCAAAATTTGCTAGGTAAACGGCCGAAATATCTCGTAATAATTCAGGAAGGGGTTAACGGCCTCATCTTACATCTCAGGAGTAAGATACTGCTTATCCATCGGATTATATGACAAACGAGCTAGTCTACCAATTTCTAGGCACATAACAGCTAGTCCAAAAGAGCTATCGAAACAAAATGGCGCCAAAATAGCTGGTTCTTAAATTGCTTGTACCAAAAAAGGTTGGTTTGACAGAATTTTTCACTGCTCCCAGCCCTTATTTCTCTCAAACCTAACCTACTTGTAGCCATTTTACCATTTTTATTTATATCAAAAATTTTGCACTAGTTTTAATTTCGCTGATACTAGTGCCATCGGTACAAACCAGTTCGCTAGATAACTATTTTACCCACTAGACTTTTTCTCTCACTAGCTCCTTTTGATTTAGCTACATAGCTTAAAACGAGCTGTTTTGTCTAACTAGCTAGTTTTGGACTAGCCTGTTTGGGTCTACCACACACAATACTCGCTGTACTTTTACATATTATTTCTTTTAGTCACGTCAGAAATAGAGCAAATTCGTACTTTAGGGTTTGACCCCCTCCATGTACAAATCTATTTCCCGGATGCTCTACATCAGGAAATTGATCTGCGTTTTTTCTAGGAGATTAGATTGATGTAATCAACGAGGGATCGCTTGTTCAGTGAAGAAGAAAGAAGGATTAGACAGAGAAAAGGAAAACAAATAAAAGAAGAGTGAAATCCAAACGAGTCGGCAATAACAAAGTTTGCCAATCCTAAATGGATGGAAAGAGGGCTTAAACCAATTAGGGATCAATGTCTTCTTCGAGTGGCACTTAAAAATATGGTTTCAAACCCCATTGAAAGCGCCAATTAAACTTTTAACTAAATTAAACCTGAATATCAAATATATCAGAGAAATAAGCCTTAATTTAATATTGAGAGAAAGGGTAACATAAAGCCTTCTCCACCATTACGTACCCCCTCCACCTGTCATACATACCTCCATCTCATCACTCAGGCTAAACTCAACCAGCATTGGATGTTAGACAACCCTAACCATGTGGTCACGGCAGAGCGGGTATCTACGTTCGAGTCCTCGATGAGGAGATAGAGGCTTGGCGACGGCAGAATATAGAGAAGTGCCTACGGTTCAGGTGCAGTTGCCCTGCTACCGCCTGTAAAAAGGTATTTAGAGGGAAAGATAAGAGGACTACATAACACCGGTTGTATAAAGCACACCCGCCTGTCCGGCCCCTATCTGGGGAGGGATGGGAGTCGCAAAACACTTGTACTACTGAAAGAGCTGATGAGTCGCCCTTTGCGACGGTCGCCGCATGGATAGCGTAAACCTCTGGTGTGCTATTAACCCCGGAACGCGGCAATGGTGATGATGCTTCGAGGAATTATTCGAGATGCGTCTCGAGAGTCGAATCGTTTTACTCTGTTGCCTCGAGTCCTTCCGGTGACTGGGTGCTTAGGTGTCTTGCGTTCCCTCGTCTTTTGAAGAAGGCAGGCCCCTTGTTGTGCCCTGTGAAGTTTTAGGCAGCGGTGACGTAGATTGGGCTCCCTTATTGCTACCCTCCTCGCGGGGGTATGCTTAGAGTTATCCGGGATGTGGTTTACCTCCATCTTCCCAGGCTTTACCCCCTCCAAGTTTAGCGACTAGTTAGAAGAGCGTGACCGCTTCGGACTTTTAGAAGTGATGACGCAGGGGAAAGAGGCAGCCTTGGTTTAATTCAGAGAAGGGCGTGTGCCCATTTTACTGCCACTTGTACAGGGTAGATGCCCGAAGGCTGGCTGTATAACCCATAGAAGTGTAATTAATGGGTGAGGAAGCTAAGGCGTTCGTAGGCCCGAAACGGCTACGAGTGGAGGGTGCTTCCTTAAGTTGAGAAGCGTAGGAGTTTCATGGTTGCCTAGACCATGACATCACAATCTCCTTAACTTCCCTGAATGCGATTTATAATTTGAACAGCTAAAATCTCTTTTAAAAATACAAACGTCTCACAATGTATAGAAGAAGCAGGGTACGAGTCGGTCCAATTCGAAAACTTGGCCTTGCACGAAACAGACTTATCGTGCACGGCCTTGTAACAGTTTGTTCATATCTGAGGTTGACCCATTTTTCCACGCCTGCAAAAATCTTTAACATGGCCGAAGCGTCGGCAGTGTGAGCACCTCCGTGGAAGTGGCACCAACGCTTTCACACGGTAGTGATACCAAAGCGTAACTAGGTCAAAAGAGACGAATAGCGTCAGGGTGTGCTGAGAAACCCCTCCCTCCTACATCAACATGTGCTGATCAATCAGCTCTTACGTCATTTCTTCAAGAGAGTAGTTTACTAGGTCCCTTGCATAAACAAACCATTTTACAAAGTTGATGGTAGAGTGTAAGGTCACCCGCATAGGTGTGTCGTTGAATGTCCTGAGACTACTCAGCTTGGCCCTTTGCGTAAGGTTAGTCACATTAACCAGAATTTTTGTTCTAGAAGAACCGTTAATTCCTGGCCCTAACAGAACATGTGTCCCTCGGATAACTATTATGCCAATGGCATGGATAACCAAAAGAACGTTTGAAACCGGCAGGCTCGAAGACACACGACAGTCGCTCAATGAGAGAGCCTTAGAGCATTAAGGCACCTCTTCTCTGTTTATCCTTGTTCTTCTTCGGGGAATGGGGGTGGTTTATTATCCACAAACCTTATCAAAGTGGGTCCCGAGTCCCGCCCAGCCAAAACCATTCCGAAATTGGTCTGGTCCTTAGCCAAGATTAAGAATGTCCCCGTCTAACTCAGAGCACCTTAAGAACAGGGCGATCCCCGGGTTTTTTTTGTGGGTTTTTTTTCCAAGTGCCCCTTTCCCCCGGCAGATCACTTCCCAAGGGTGAGATGTAGCTTGAGGCTTGTACCCGCTTTGCCCTGATTCACTCGCGGGACGGATTTTCCTTCCTGGGAATGTACTACATTGGACTACACCCACGCATCGGTCCAGTGACAGGGTTAATATTTTCTGTCTGTTTGTTTATAGGCAACCCTTTGCCCGTACTATTTGCTTTACACCTCTCGGTATCCATACTCTAATTGCGTATGATTTCGGTCTTGCTGAGCAAAAAGACTCCTCATACGCATTGTCTCCCCATAACTATCCTTGATCTCGTCTGTGAGATCGCCTAGGAAGTGGCCCAATGGCCGAGTTGATCGCCTTCCTTGAATATGAAGATTTTACTATCCGTATCACAATACAGGAGACATTCACTAAGGAATAAGAGGAGTCTGTGTAATGTTACTCGCATAAACACTCGTAAAAGCGGGTAAAGGTATTTTGATGACGGGGGATTCGATAGTGACGTACTCTGCATTTGCGATAAGTCCATCCTCAATGCTTTCCAAGCTGTTAATCATCAACAAATTATCCCCCAAACGTTTGATAACTTCACCATTTCGACAAACCTAGATGTTAGGACCCCCTATCCTTCGCGCGAATTTTCCCCAGAGGCTGGAAAGATATAAAAGAGAAGTGATATTATTTGCAATAATTCTAACTAATAGTATACCGGGAGTCCCAGAAAAAAGTTAACCGTACTTTCATTAGTATAACTCAAAAACTATTGGAGATTTTGGGGTCTTGCCAAATGTGCTTTATTTAATAACTATTTATCTGTCGATTCTGGAAATTTCATTAAATTCCCTTTAATGATCTTGATACCTTAATAGGTTTAGTGGAGGCTATCAAAAATATGTTTGCGCAAGGAAGTAAAATAATGAAACGAAGCCTAGGAAGGCCTAGACAGCCTCGGTCACTGTGCGATTCTTCAAGCAAAGCCTAGGCCATTTTACATTGTTTTTTTCAGCCACGCTGTGGTATTGTCTCGTTATTATTGCTTACTAAGCAAATCAAAGCGTTTCTGTGTAAAGGTTTACTTCCATAGAACCTTTTTAATCATGCAAAAGATCAACGCGCATTTACAAACTTTATTAAGACTGGAAGTATTAAACAAGTACAAGATTTATTTGATTAACGTTTTCTTTTCCAGGTAGGCAACAGCCAAGCAAGCCCACAATTTGTTCGCAAATACCAACATCAAGGAACATGCTTAAATCTAAATAAAGGTCGTTCGGGTCGTATGAGAACCATAAGAACAACAGAAAATATCGAAAATGTTCAGATGACACTTCTTTAAAATCCACATGTATCAGTCAGAAAGAATGTGTTACCCTTGTCAAAGTCATCATTTTACCGCATTATTAAACATGACTCAAAATGGCATCCCTATAAGATGCATGCAAGACACCAGCTTCTTGAAACTGATTGTCTTTGTTGTAGATAATTTATCGAATGGCTTCTCTATAAACCTGCTCGTTTCTTGGAAAACATTGTGATTGGTGATGAGGCAGCCTTTTTCACGAATGGAAAGGTAAATAGCCAGAACATTCGGCAATATGCGCTGCTGAACCTGCCCCCCTCCCCAGCATTCAACTTTGACACACGTATTTGGCAGCAGAAAGTGTCTCTGTGGATCGGAATATGCAGGAATGGCTATCTTGTCGGCTCATTATTTTACGAGAATAACTTGAATGGTGCTGCCTACCTGACCATGATCAACGAAAGGATCTTCCCGGAACTCCACCAGATTTAGGGCAATCAATTCAATAGACTTTGGTGGATTCAGGACGGCGCACCAGCTTATAGACAGCTTGTTGTAAGAACAAAACTAAGAGAAACGTTTGACAACCGCACTGTCGCGCTAAATCATGCAATTGAATGGCCCCCAAGATCCCATGACTTAACACCATGCGATTATTTCTTATGGGAATATCTAAAGAATAAAGTGTATTTTACTCCACCACAAAGCATCAACCAGTTAAGAGATAGTATCACACATGAAGTTAATAGACCTAAGGAAAATCACAAGTTAATCAAAAAGGTTGTTCAATCAATGCGATCAAAGGTGAAACTGTGTTTGGAAAGAAATGGAGGACATGTGGAAGGAAACAGTGCTTAGAAAATTAAAAAAATGAATTTGTATTACCCATATGAAGAGATGATTTTGTTAAAAATTGATTTAAACTTTGATTTTAAACTTTGAAGTTTCATTATTTAACTTCCTGGCGCAAACATAATTTTGATAGCCTCCACTAAACCCCTTAGTGTATCAATATCGTAAAGGAGAATTTAATCAAATTTCCAGAATCGACAGATAAATAGTTGTTAAATTTGTATATTTTGCAGGACTCAAAAATCTCTAATAGGTATTGAGTTATACTAATTCAAAGTATGGTTAACTTTTTTTTCTGGGACACCTTGTATATCTACACATGTGCACACACATAATACACACGCAAAACAAGATTATATTTTGTGAAGTATGTGTATGTTTTATTTACCTGTCAAGACATAATTCGCCTCTGAATCGTTTTTCAGGATTTTTCTCGATCCTGTCCATTCGTATTTTTAAATTCTCAGCTTTGTTTATTATATATATATATATATATATATATATATATATATATATATATATATATATATATATATATATATATATATATATATATATATATATTATTTATTCAATATACTGTCACATTTCCTCATCCGATTCGACCCGAAAGGAAACCTGAAGCCTCAACCTTCTCTTGAGGAGTTTTAGCTCGAAAGAGTTCGCATATTTCGGCACCAGGTCTCGTACGAGCTTGTTCATGGAGGTAACGCGCGATTCCGGCCCCAGTACCTAAGATTAACGAGGGGTGTTATTGTTAATCCCTGTTCACTCTTTTTATTTTTTGTATTGCTTCATCTTTTCCTTCATAACTGTCTTTGCCCTCATTCTATGCACATGAATGAAATCCCATCGTTGGTTAATCAATTTCCTTTTTTATTCAAAGATAACTATATTGTACTCGAAAATAATCCCAATTCCTAACTACGACCAGTAATGGAGACGGTGGGAATATTAGCGACGAAAAGAAGCACTACTTTACTAGGGCATGGGCTTCGACGAAAACTAGGAGCGGTCTGGTGGAGAGGGGCGCAGAGGAGCAAGGTTGGGCATGGTGGCGCAGGAGATCGAGGATGGCAAGAACTACAGCGCTGATGAGGGACACTAAATGACGGCAAATAAATATACCTGGTAGTGAGTTCGGTTGAAGGCGTTAAATTACTCTCATGCCTTGAAACATCGGGAACTTATGGGTCACCTGTTGATAGAGTTGAGGATTCCAGGAAGTGGGGTTGTATTCGCTCATAACACACAAGCCCCCTTCCACGCGCTCTCGCCTCAATAATCTGCTTCCAGGAATTCAGGGCCCCGGAACACAAAGATTTCTTTTTTCAGGTTCCTTTCCCGATCGAAGAGTTGATTTTGCGAAATAATCACTTATTCTTATATAGGTAGACCAGTGGTTTTCAACCGGTGTGCCGCAGGAGCGACCAAAAAATAATTTTTAAATTACCTAAATTGCCAAAAATATGTATTTCAAACCTAAAAAAATACCTAGCGACCCTTGAAACTATTTTCAAACTAGTTTCTCTCCATTGTGCAACATAAAAACAAGGAAAAGAGAAAGATTGCAGACAGTGAATGAAGAAATATGAGATAATACTCGATAATTATGTGATACTCCTCAAGCTCAAATTTTCCATTAAACTTTTAAAGGGAAAATTGATTTGTTTTCTAATTTTTTAGTCTTATCTCGATTAAATTAGCTTAAATCTCAATCGTGGTTAATCTTGAAGTGTTTTTCTCGTAATTAAGTATTTATACGTAAATGATTTTATATTGGGGTGCCAAGGCTGCTTCTAGATAGCAATTAGGGTGCCACTATCCTAAAAGTTTGAAAACTTCTTATGTAGGCTCTGATTATAGCCTACCATGTGGTTGGTAGCCTATCAGATAGCGTCGTGGCCTGACTAGCGAAGAGCGTTCGATGGAATGAGTTCGAACTCTATCTTTTAGTTCACTTTCTTTAACTGGAAAACGAGTTCATATTTACTTCGTTTGCCATCTCTTTCCTACTTCTTTCTTAATCTCCATGTTTCTTGTTTGGTTTTATGCCGTGTTCCGTTTTATTATTGATTTCCCTTACATATATGTATATATATATATATATATATATATATATATATATATATATATATATATATATATATATATATATTGAACTTCACGTCGTATAGGTGAGAATGGATGGAGGAAGTAAATATCCGGATACACTCTGGAGTGTTTCCGGATTTTTACTTCCTTCACCCATTCTCTCTCTCTCATACACACACACACACACACACATATATATATATATATATATATATATATATATATATATATATATATATATATATATATATATATATATATATATATATATATATATATATATATAATGGGTTGAGGAATAAGTTCTTGCGGTTTTATCAAATTTATTCAATACCATTAACAATTTTAGAAAAACTTCATTTTTAATTGATAACAATATGCAATTTAATCAATAATGTATTCTCCATTGTTATTTACGACTTCTTCCTAACGTTCAACTAGTTTTTCGATGCCTCTGCAATAAAAATCGCTGGATTTTGACTCGAAGAATTCGTCTAACCAGGTTCTTAATTCCACATCAGTATTGAACGAAACGCCGCGCAAATTGTTGAAGAGTGATCGGAACAGATGGAAATCCGATGGAGCCAACTCTGGCGAATATGGAAGATGCGGCAGGATTTTCCAATTAAGCATTTGGATGGCGTCTTTTGTCATATTTGCAATGTGAGGGCGAGCATTGTCGTGTTGCAGAAGGACTCCATAACCTCGATGAGGTCGCTTTTCACGGATAGCTTCGGCGAGTCGATACATTTGTTGAACGTAGAGTTCTGCATTGACAATTTCGTTGTTCGCAAGGAGCTCATAAAGAATGATGCCTTCACAATCCCACCACACACACAGCATCGTCTTTCGTGGATGAAGTCCTTGCTTTAATCGCGGAAGTGGTTTTTTTATTGGGGCTAAGCCATTGTTTTCGATGGTTCATGTTGACATAAACACACCACTTTTCGTCGCCAGTGATGATGCGGTGAAGAAATCTGTCCTTATATCCACGAGTAGCCTTGTGACGAGCAAGCAGCCCTGCGGCAATCGTGGAGCGTTGAAGTTTGTTGTTTTCGCTCAAAGCGTGCGAAACCCATGCACCGAGTTTTTTTAACTTTTCCCATCGAATGAAGGTGATTCACTACAGTTCTCTGATCACACGCCAATTGTACAGCCAATTCTCTAGTCGATTGACGAGGAGTTTCATGAAGAAGGTCGTTCAATCGATCTTCATCCAACTTAATGGGGCGACCAGAACGTTCTTCGTCATTAAGATTGAAATGACCGTTTTTGAAACGTGAAAACCACCATTGAGCTGTCCTTTCTAAAAAAGCATTTTCTCCATACACAGCACAAATATCGCGACGAGCTTTGGTTGCGTTTGCATTGTTCCCACCTCCATTGAAAATGAATAACAACAAGTGTCGAAAATGCGCCTTTCTTTCAACTTGACATTCCATTTTGAGGGTACAGAACAAAAATTAAATGAACACAACTTTTAAATAAACCGCAATGACTCATTACTCAACTTCAAGACGTAGCCTAAGCAAAAGCCTAATAGTCTACGTTGTTAAAGAGACGTAGCCTAACCTTTGCAAATTTGGCTCTCATTATTTATTATTGTTTCTTAATATGTGCACAAATCAAGTCGGCAAAACTTAAATCAATAGAACATTAAAAAAACGCAAGAACTTATTCCTCAACCTAATATATAAAGAAAGAAAAAGCAAATACAAGTTGCGCGACTGGTAACAACCACCACCACAGGGCTTTCGCCATACTTAATATATTCAATTTCTGCCTTTTGGAAACCTTAATTGCAATAATATTAGAGGTTTTCTATGGCGCCCTTCAAGACCTTGGGGTCTTCTCAGGACGCCCGTCCATCGACTAGGAAGATACCTGACAGAAGGGGTGGGTTTTCAGAGGCCGCTTGAAAACGCCGAGCGAAGAGGAGCGTATGCCAGGAGGCAGACCATTCCACAGCTTCGGGACAATTACGGAGAAGGCGCCATCACCCATGCAGCAGAGAGGGGTGTGAGGCAACGAAAACTGGAGGGCGATTCCCGAGGGAAGGGCTCTTTTGTTGTCTGGATACAGCCAGTGATGAGGACAGGTAAGGAAGCGTTGCGGTGTTTAGGATTTTAAATGTGAGGAGGGTTTTAAAAGTAATTCGAAATTTAATAGGCAGATAGTGCAGTTCGGGGAGCAGCGGTGTGGCACGCTTTACTCTCCTTGATCTTTGTCTCTTCCAATATCCCTTTCTCTTGCCTTTAAAAATCTCCTGTTTCTTGTCTCATGTGCTCATTCACGTCTAATTTCTCTTTCTCTTTTACTCTAACGGGGGTAGAGTCTGCAATACAAGATTTCTTCATCTGTCTGCCTTCAAAAGGTTTTTAAAAGATGAAAATTAAATATGGTGAAAGCCCTGTACTAGTTGTTACTAGTCTCAGAACTTGTATTTATTTTCTTTGTATGTGATATGGACTATGAGCATCATAATGAACAGGAAATCGCAATGCATAACATGAAAAGGTAGATGCTTATAACCCATAGGAATAAGGGATTGTGATTCACAATGGTTTTCATCCTTTTTACAAGACCAAACAAGGATCAAACATAGATTAAGAAAGAATGAAGAGAGAGAGAGAAAAAAAAGATAACAAAGGGAATATAATAATATAAACGCTTTTACCTCTTAATGAAAATGCAAAATGGATGTAGTTCGAACGGTCTCCGCTCTTCAAATCGCTGCTCAATGAATAAGTTAAATGTAGGCCACGAAATCGTACCCGAAAATTAGGTCAGTTTATTTTGGTTTGTTGGTTTTATTTAATGTTTATGAGTTGTTTGCTGTGTTAGGTAGATTAGATCAGGTTGTTTTTTGTTTTTTTATTAGACGATGAGTTAGTTGTTCTGTTATAATTCTTAACTTTATTTAGATTTGTTATCCTTGTATGATATTTGATTTTGTATGATTATTATTTTGTTTATTATTGCATAACCTGCACCATAAACTACAGCTGTAGAAGAGCACCATAAACTACAGCTGTAGAAGAGCACCATAAACTAAATCTAAGCCTCAAAATGTTGAAACGAATCGTTTGTTTATATAATTTAATTAACTCCGTGGAAAACGGGAAAAGAGGGAGATGGGAAAGGGGAAGGGGAAATGGGAAAAACGGGAAGGAGAGGGTGGGGAGTGTGAGAAAGGGGAAGTTGGAAATAGAAAGTGGGAAAACGGGAAAAGAGGGAGAAAGGGGAATCTTAGCCTTTTCCCAAAGACTTGATTCGCGCTAACCTTCCCGTTTTCCCCTTTCCCGTTTCTTTCCTTTCTCGTTTTTCCCTTTCCCGTACTTTACCCGCTGTCCCACTTTCTCCCTCTTTTCCCGTTTTCCCACTTTCCATTTCCTCCTTCCCCTTTCTCATACTCCCCACCCTCTCCTTCCTGTTTTTCCCATTTTCCCCTTCCCCTTTCCCATCTCCCTCTTTTCCCGTTTTCTCCACTTTCCATTTTCCCTTTCTCTTTTCCCATTTTCCCACTTTCCATTTCCCCCTTCCCCTTTCTCACACTTTCCGTCCCCCCCCCCTCTTTCCCGTTCTCACACTTTGCCGTCACCGTGCAACACCCACTCTGTGTGACAATAAATGGTAGTGAGAAGTTTGCAACCACTGTTGTTTCGTCCTCCTCACGGGACTCATGGATTGGGGGACAATGGGGGACAATGGGGGACAATTTGGTAATTTGCGAATAATTAATAATAGATTAATTTCCTCGCTAATTAATTCCAGTGCTTCGTTCGCCTGATATTTCTTCCTTGGTCCATAAATTATTTTTCACCTTACGAATTTGGGTGTTAAGGGGATGGAGGGCTCTGTCGTTGGTGACCCCTTTTCCTCTTCCCAGTTTTTCCATTTTCCCTGTTCACCTTATCCGCTTTCCCGTTCTCCCCCTTAATCTTCAAAGAATTAACGCTATCCTATAGGATTGAAAAAGGCAATGCGACAGCCTCATTTGAGCTCGACAACACGAGAGGCCTCTCACGTATATATATATATATATATATATATATATATATATATATATATATATATATATATATATATATATATATATATATGTCAATAGCCCCTATGAAATAAGGAAAGAATGATACGCAAGCGATTTTTTCTTTTTGTACGACCAAACAAGAATCAAGCATAGGATAAGAAAGAAGGAAGAGAGAAAGAGCAAACGGAATAAAATCTTCTAAACTATTTTACTCGTTAAAGGGAAATAATAGGTGGGGCTCGAACCTATACCATCGAGCTATAATCCACATTCCAAAAAAAAAGATGCTTCAAGGGAGAGAGGGGGGAGGGGCGCTGGATAGAGGGAAAAGAGGGAGGGTAGAAGGTAGAGAGCTCGCTCGCGCGCACTTCTTGACAGGATGGCAGAAGCTGTCAGAAGTTTTTGGCGCGAAGAGTTGGCGCGAAGAATTGGCGCAAAGAGAAGGAGAGCGAAAGGACAAAGCCTGATAAATAAAAAGCCTCTTGGCTCAAGTTTGTGATTCTTCAGAGAACCGACTACTAGAGGTCATAGGCTCGAGTTTCCCCGTGAGTAATTTAGTTCGCAATAGTTGATTTACTTAATGAATTCAATTTGGCATTAATTAAAGAAACACTATAATGCTTCATGTCTTCACATCATTTTTCGGCGGGTCTTCTTTTTTATTCTTTTTGCTCGATCCTTTTTGCATCTAGGTTGAACTGGCACTCATGTTGCCTCTAAGTGCCATTTGGTGTTATTAAATACTTAAAACTAAGAAAGAAAAACCGACAAGGGCATTTCAGTCAGAAATTTTGGATGTTTCATAAAATTGGTGAAATAGGTGGAGGTGAAAATGTATGAAGAGGGTATCAAGCCCGACCATTCTAAAGAGGAGACTACTCGCCTGATCGGGAGAACGCTTACTCCTTCCCCTCCTATCGCCACAATTATGGCAGTTTCCTCTGCGGACGTTGAGACCGAGGGGAGGGCCATTCTATATCTGGCACCCCACCTTGCAGAGGCATTAAACCCCGAAAAGCGTTCAGCGGGGGTACAAATGTTACCTTAACTAATGAGGGAGTGGAGGGAGTAAAAAAAGTAACACCAACGAGGGCATTTGCACAGAAAGGGAAAATGGAGGAAGGGAAAAATGAGCGTAAGAAAGAACGCAGGCGTTGAGGCCGGAAAGGAACGCATCCCAGGGGCCACGCAATCCTCCAGATGTCAGCTGCAACAGATAGGGTTCGTGGTCGATAAGAACAACCATATCCAACCATGCCCATTTGGCTCACGGGGACTGGGCTAGAGTATTTCAGACCAAACCTAGTGACGGCTGAAAAGCACCGAGCTTCTTCTCCCTCGAAGGGGTAGGGGTGGGGGATACCTAGGCAGGAAAATTCTACCAATAATTTTAATGGGTTTAACGACCTCTTTCACCCGATGTCGGGTCTATACAGGCGTGGGAAAAGAATGATGGGAAAACAAGAATGAAAAAAAAAGATTAATACAACAAAGTTCATTGCCCTAAAATGATGAGGCCGGAAGGGCACATTTGAAGCATTCAGGAGCAGATTTATACAGAGGAGAAGAACTTAGAAGTACAGATTTGCATAAGTGTTGGGAGGGGAGGGGGGAAACATGGTTGCCTAGGCAACAGGCAACAACCAATGCTCCTTTTAGGTAAACGACCTCTAATAGTGTCCTTGGACCGGAATCTTCTATTCCTGTCACTTAACCCTTTATTCTTGGGACTTAATCCTGCCTTTCTTGGGATTTAATCCTGTCTTTATTGGGAATTAATCCTTTCTTTCTTGAGACTTGATCCTGTATTATTGGAGCTTGATCCTCTATTTTGGGGGCCTAAATATCTATTCCTGTGACTTAATCCTGTTTTTCTTAAGTCAACACTCTTGGGACTTGTTCGTCTTTTTCTTGGGACTTTGATCCTCTTTTGGGGAGACTTGATCCTCTTTTTCTTGGTACCTGATCCTTTTTTTCTTGGACTGTATCCTCTTTTTCTTTGGAATTGATCCTTTTTTTCTTGAGACTTAACCCTGTAGTCTTGGGACTTGATCCTCTATTTTGGGGGAGCTAACCCTCTATACTTGGGACTTGATCCTCGGTTTCTTGGTATTTAGCCCTCTATTCTTGGAACTTGATCCTATCTTACGTGGACTTACTCCTGTATTTTTGAGACTTGATCCTCTCTTTCTCTGGACTTATCTTCTTGTATGTGTTCTTTGTGATAGAACGGTCTGAGGCCGCTTAATTTCAACCGCTATCACATGTTGTTTAGAAACACGTTGCTACCCACGTGCATCTTCGCGTCGAAGCAGGGCGCCCTATCGCCACCTGAGTCAATATTTAACCAAGGAGGTCACCTCCCCCCCCCGTTTCGCCCCATGCGTCGATCTTGCAAGATTGAGTTAGGCTTATGGGCAGATAAGGTATGTTCTTAGGCACGGCTGGGCATTCCCTCGAAGCCTCCACTCCATTGTCCCCCACGCCAAGGGGATGGCTCGACTATTTATATGGAAACTTTACTGATTAGAGCAGATCAGATCCAGATTATCTTCGCGAGACATCACGCCGATCCGGTCTCACCTTGTGCAAGAGGGGCCCTTACCTCGAGATCCACTATTTTTGTCTAGAAGAGGACAATATCCCTTGAGTGCCAAGGTTTGAACCTTCAAGACGCCAAGTCCACAAGTCCCCCCCTGTTGTTCAGAAGGAGAACAACGTTAGAACAGCCATTGTTCTTTGAGCCCGTTGACAAGAGACGGTTCTCACCCTCCCGCCCCTGTTGTTCAGAAAGAGAACAACGTTAGAACAGCCATTGTTCCTTGAGCCCGTAGGCAAGAGACGGTTCTCACCCCCCCTGTTGTTCAGAAGAGAACAACGTTAGAACAGCCATTGTTCTTCAAGCCCGTTCGTCAAGAAACGGTTCTCATTCCCAAGAAGTCACGTCAGGATAATTTAATCCCCTCCCCCTTCAACTGGAACTCGCCAGCGGACCGAAGATTCCTTCGCGTCGCCACCCTCTGCACAACAACTTGTAATTACGTAAGTTGAGCATTACTTTTGATTACCTAACCTTTCGTCAACCCTACTTTGTGCTTTAAATGGTTTAGCGAACCATCCCATCCCTTCAATTTTTATTTGTTTACCTTTTTTTAAATCTTTCCTAATCTTAATCCTCGGATTAGTCAGATATTTCCCACGACCCTTTTCATTCTCTGTTTATGTAAACATTTTCCGTTTTGTGTGTTGTTGATAGTTTTATTAATAAAACAATATTTTATTAATGATAGCCATATTATTATCCTTGAGCTAAGTTCCACTTCTTAAGCATATTGAAGATAAATAACATCGGTCAACCAGATAACCACGCACTCGAAATATAATTGAATCATTCCCACAACGAATAGTTATATATGGTATATCGTTGAGAGTCCATTCTACGACATATATATATATATATATATATATATATATATATATACTATTTAAATCTGGTGTCAAGTGTGTAAGGTTTAACGCTATATCTTTGCAAACACTGGTCTCAGTCGAGTAAAGCATAGTGTTATTCGTTATAAGAATAGAATATAGTAGTTTTCTTTTGTTTTAACGATTGCTATCCCTTTTTTGAAACTTAAGAAGCTGGAGTAGCTCAAGGAACTGTTAAAATAATTTGTTTGTGTTTTTTTTGCGTGGTTTTAGTCATTGGTTATCTAGATCGAGAAACCAATTACGAATAGGTCAGTGCCCATATTTAGGTAGGCTAACTCTCTAGAAGGCATAATTCTTATTGCAAGGAATTTAGTTGGTTGACTATTGCACCCCCAAGTGCAAATATGACTTAGTTCGAAATTTTCAAAGCGCAAGGAGAATCCTTGGGACTTTCCGCAAAAGAATTAATTGAGTACGTTCAAGAGGAGCAAATAACAGAAAGAGAAAGAGAAACCCAACGAGAAGAAAGAGAAAGAGAAATCCAACGAGAAGAAAGAGAACAAGAAATCCAACGAGAAGAAAGAGAAATCAACGAGAAGAAAGAGAAAGAGAAATCCAACGAGAAGAAAGAGAAATCTAACGAGAAGAGAGAGAAAGAGAGGAACGGAAAAGACAAGCTGAGCTTCACAATCAGATTTAAATAGCTCGTATAGAAGCCGAAATACAATCAGCCAGCTTACGTTCAGAAGCTCCGCCCAATCTCCCACTTAAGCTCCCCAATTTCAGGGATGGAGAGGATTTCGGAGCATTTTTAGCCCACTTCGAAAAGATCCTCGAGATCAATAACATGGATCTGGAGGCTGAAGGTGTAGAAGATTACTTCTCTTGTTAAATTGTAAATTGCGCGAGATTTTCATATCTTTACATTCTGAATGTACAATCAACTACAACACCTTAAAAGCTGAGTTATTGGCCGCTCATAATATGACTCCCGATTTCTACCGCCAAGAATTTCGAGGAGGTCGTATTAAACCCGGACAGACGTCCAGTCAATTCGGATACATTCTTCAGAGGAATTTTAAATTTTGGTTAGAATCCTCAAAGGTTCATCCTAACTACGAGTCTTTAACAGACTTCGTGTTGCGGGATTAATTTTTGGCGTCTCTCCCGACGGAGATCCGCGCGTTCGTCAAGGATCGTCGGTGCCAGACCTTTAAAGAGTATACCGAAGAAGCGGATGTTTATGCCTCAAGCCATAATTGATACCCAAAGGAGAATCGAACTTCTCACCAACCCCCCAACCAGGAAAGAAGGAAGGATTCCCGCCCCTTCCCAGGAAAGCTAACGAAGTTTCCGGGCCCCGTAAAACCCCAAAACTTCTTCCCCCCAAACCAACAACGGGACACCAAACCTCCCGTTAAGATTTCTCCTCCATCACTCTTCCCGAAGCGACCAATCATATGCTTCACCTGCGGTGTAGAAAACCACATGAGCTGAAATTGCCCCGAAAACTCTAGGCTTAAAAGTGGACCAGCCCACCAAGTTCACCGGATTAATGCCACCCTGGCTTCCACGGTGGTACAGACCCAAGCAGCAACTTCTCGCCCTCCGTCAGGCCACCAGGTAAATTTTATTTTTGACAAAAGTTCACCGGGAACTTTGAAATTTAAGGAGGGCAGCGTGAACGGCTCCCGCGTATCGACTCTCGTCAGGGACACAGGGTGCACGTGTTTCATCGTGTCCGACGAGCTCCTCCCCCCAATAGACCCTAACCACGAAAAATTTGCGGTGGTACATGACTACCTTGGGTGGGCGAACCAATTCCCCGTCGTTAGATGTTACCTGCAGTGTCAGTATTATGATGGCTGGGCTGAAGTCATTTCAGCACCCATACAGTTCTGTTCTGTACTTATAGGATAGAGCCCTCAAGTGAGTTCCGACCCTGAGTCCCGGGCCGCCCTTCCTCGAGGCCGAGATAAGAAAGAAGCCCAGGAGCCCGTCCCTCTCAGAACCCCGATACCGTCCGAATTCTCGGAGATCCTTAACCAGGACTTTAGGACGGCACAAAAGGAGTGTGAAGTACTAACACCCTTATGAGATAAGGCCCAAAACAAGGATACGGAGACTGTCCGTGGGCCCAAAGAAAAAAAGTACCCCCGACGCGCCCATGGAGATACGTTCGTAGCACTGGACGAAACATCGGCGCTTGAAGAAGATTACCCCGCGGAGTCCCTTAATGTAATACAGACAGTGTGCATCCAACCTGATGCCGATTACCCTCTTCCTTCCCTACCAGGCGAGTCTTTTGACCCCTCTGACCTAAATATCGACACGCAGCTGACACCACATCAAAAGAGTCAGCTACAAGAACTATTATGTCAGTTCGACGACGTTATTTCAGAGAAGCCTGGATGTGCTACTAGTTTCGAGCATGATATTAAATTAACAACCTTAGAACCCGTCCGTTCAAAACCCTACCCCATGCCGATTCATTTACGCCAAGCTTTTAACGCCGAAGTTGATAATTTAATTAGTTTAGACATAATAGAACCGTCCACCTCTAGTTATTGTTCCCCAATCCTCATGGTCAAGAAACCTGATGGCTCTTATCGGATGTGCATCGACTTCCGGAAGTTAAATTAGGTAACTGTATTCGACGCCGAGCCCATCCCGTTGGTAGACCAAAACCTCCACCTTTTTGAAAACGCCAAGTTCATCTCAGAACTCGATTTGTGCAAGGCGTATTATCAAATCCCCCTCCGGCCCGATGTGAAAGCATATACCGCCTTTGCAACGGAGAAAGGCTTAATGCAATTTAAGCGCCTTTCTTTTGGCTTCGTCACTGCTTGTAGCAACTATAACCGTCTCATGAGAAGTTTGTTAGATGGACTTCCGAATGTATCCTTTTACTTCGATAACGTCTACGTCGCTACTCGTGAATGCAGTCGCCATTTAACCACCCTATTAGCTCTCTTCGAGCGACTGCGCGAAAATGGCCTCACCATTGGCCCCAGCAAATGCCATTTCGCACACGAAACCATAAAATACTTGGGTTTCAAAATAGGACAAAGCCAGTTGGGTCCCCAAGAGGACAAGATTAAGGCAATCGCCGACATGCCCCTCCCGATTACAAAGAAGCAATTAAGATCGTTCCTAGGATCAGCTTCTTACTATCGGCGATTTGTTCCGAATTTCGCTGCAATTTCGGCGCCCCTCAGCTCCCTTTTAAAAAAATAATTCCCCCGATCGTCTACGTTGGAATGATGTCGCTGTTTCCCATTTATTCAGCTCAAGAGTAAGCTCATTTCTGCCCTCATTTTAAAGTTGTCCAACCCGGAAAAATCCTTTGGCATTAAGACCGACGCGAGCAACGAGGGCATTGGAGGTGTACTCCTTTAATATGAGGATGACGGAACGAGTCATCCAGTTGCATATGCTAGTCGCCAATTATTACCACACGAAAAGAGATATGCCACTATAGAGAAGGAAGCTCTATCAATTATCTGGGTTATAGAAAAAATAAAATGTATTTGATAAGAAAAGAATTTCAGATAGGAACCGACCACCGCCCGTTGGCCTATATTCGGAATGTACGATACTCCAACGGTCGAATTATGCGCTGGAGTTTACTCTTGCAAGAGTACCAATTTAAGATAAATTATATAAAAGGTTCCGATAACCAGGTCGCTGACGCACACAGTAGGAATGCGTTACCAAATAGTGTAGATTAATTGTAATTCGTAGGATTAGGATCTCCATGTATGTATATACCGTCTTGTACGACTTATATTAGATTCTCTTGTAATATAATTAGTTAATGTATATGTATGAATTTTGTGGCTCAATGTCTATTTTTTTATCGTATGTATATATATTTGTACCCATTAAATTACGTATAAATTATTTTGTCCCATATGTACTAATTTTATATCATTTCATTACTCCATGTCCCTTTTATGATTAAGTTTGTATTAAAGGTCATTTTCCCCTGTAATCAAAAGATCAAAATAATCATATGTATTGAGGTAATACTAGTTAGGTGCATGAAGGTACGGTCGTTGCAAGAAAGCGAGTCCTCCACAACGGAGCTCTATCGTTGTCCCTTCTCTTTTTTTTTTCGAAGTGACAACTTTCCCCGGAATGGAGGGGTGTGATAGAACGGTCTGAGGCCGCTTAATTTCAACCGCTATCACATGTTGTTTAGAAACACGTTGCTACCCACGTGCATCTTCACGTCGAAGCAGGGCGCCCTATCACCACCTGAGTCAATATTTAACCAAGGAGGTCATCCCCCTCCCGTTTTGCCCCATGCGTCGATCTCGCCAGATTGAGTTAGGCTTATAGGCAGATAAGGTATGTTCTCAGGAGCGGCTGGGCATTCCCTCGAAGCCCCCACTCCATTATCTCCTACGCCAAGGGGATGGCTCGACTATTTATATGGAAACTTTACCGATTAGAGCAGATCAGATCCAGATTATCTTCGTGAGAAATCACGCCGATCCGGTCTCACCTTGTGCACCAAGGGTCCTCTACCTCGAGATCCACTATTTTTGTCCAGAAGAGGACAATATCCCTTGAGTGCCAAGGTTCGAACCTTCAAGATGCCAAGTCCACAAAGCCCCCCCTGTTGTTCAGAAAGAGAACAACGTTAGAACAGCCATTGTTGTTTGAGCCCGTTGACAAGAGACGGTTCTCACCCTCCTCCCCTGTTGTTCAGAAAGAGAACAACGTTAGAACAGCCATTGTTCCTTGAGCCCGTAGACAAGAGACGGTTCTCACCCCCCCTGTTGTTCAGAAGAGAACAACGTTAGAACAGCCATTGTTCTTCAAGCCCGTTCGTCAAGAAACGGTTCTCATTCCCAAGACGTCATGTCAGGATAATTTAATCCCCCCCCCCCTTCCTTCGGCTGGAACTCGCCAGCGGACCGAAGATTCCTTCGCGTCGCCACCCTCTGCACAACAACTTGTAATTACGTAAGCTGAGCATTACTTTTGATTACCTAACCTTTCGTCAACCCTACCTTGTGCTTTAAATGGTTTAGCGAACCATCCCATCCCTTTAATTTTTATTTGTTTACCTTTTTTTAAATCTCTCCTAATCTTAATCCTCGGATTAGTCAGATATTTCCCACGACCCTTTTCATTCTCTGTTTATGTAAACATTTTCCGTTTTGTGTGTTGTTGATAGTTTTATTAATAAAACTCTATTTTATTAATGATAGCCATATTATTATCCTTGAGCTCAGTTCCACTTCTTAAGCATATTGAAGATAAATAACATCGGTCAACCAGATAACCACGCACTCGAAATATAATTGAATCATTCCCACAACGAATAGTTATATATGGTATATCGTCGAGAGTCCATTCTACGACAGTCTTAATTCTCTCTTTTGGATACATAATCGTCTCTTGTTGGGACATAATCCTGTTTTGGTGACTTAATCCTCCATTCTTGGGACCTAATCGTATTTTCTTAAGACTTAATACTCTGCGATTCAAAGTTAATCCTCTCTTTTCTAACTAATCAATCCTCTATTCTTAAGAATTAATCCTTTAATCAAGAGACATAATTCTCTAGTCATATAATTTACTACTCTTTCCATGGGATTAAATCTTTTGTTCTTGAGACCTAATCATCTAGTCTTGATTAAATCCTCCTTTCTTGGGACTTCTCTTTTCCACGGGACTTTTTCTCTATTCTCGAGAATCAATCCTATATTCTTGTCATTTAACCCTCTATACTTAGGACTCAAATCTTGATACTTAGAACTTATTCCTCTGTTTTTGGAACTTGATCCTCTTTACTTTGAACTTAATACTCAGTTCCTGAGACTTAATCCCTCTTGGGAATTAATCCTCTCCTTCTTGAGACTTGAGCATTTGCTATCTGGACTTAACCCTCTCCTTCTCGAGACTTGATCCTTTGACATAAAGACTTAATCCTCTCCTTCTTGACAATTGATCCTTTGTTATTCGGACTTAATATTCTCCTTTTTGAGACTTGATCCTTTGCTATCGGGGCTTAATCCTCTCATTTTTGAGACTTGATCCTTTGTTATCTGGACTTAATCCTCTCATTCTTGAGACTTGATCCTCTGTTATTGGGACTTAAACCTCTCCTTCTTGAAAATTGATCCTTTGGTATCGTGACCTAATCCTCTTCTTTTTTAGACTTGATCCTTTATTATCGGGACTTAATTATCTCCTTCTTAAGACTTGCTTCTCTGTTATTGAGACTTAATCATCTCCTTCTTAAGACTTGCTTCTCTTATATTGATACTTAATCATCTCCTTCTTGAGACTTAAGACTTTGTTATCGGGACCTAATCTACCCATTCTTTAGACTCGATCCTTTGTTAACGGGACTTAATTATTTTTTTCTTTAGAATTTATTCTTTGTTATCGGGAATTAATCCTCTCCTTCTTGACACTTGATCCTTTGTTATCGGGACTTAATCCTGCATATATTTTTGTTATCGGGACTTGATTTTCTTTTGAGACTTGATACTTTGTTATCGGGACTTAATTCTCTCCTTCTTTAGACTTGATTCTCTCTTTCTTGAGACTTGATCCTTTGTTATCTGGACTTAAACCCCTCCTTCTTGAGACTTGATCCTCTTATTGGAGCTTAATCTTTTCTTTGCACATAAACCTTCGTTCTTAGGACTTAATCCTAGGTTCTCGGCAGTTATCTTGTTTCTGAGATTAATCTTCTCTTATTAGGTCTTACTCTTTATGCTCAGAACTTAATCCTCTATTCTGGGGTCTTAATCATCTATTCTTGGGACTTAATCATCTGTTTTGGTGACTCAATCCTCTGTTCTTAGGACTCAATGATCTGTTTTGAGGATTGAATCCTCTATTCCTGTGACTTAATCCTCCTTTCTTAGGTCCTTTTCCTCCATTTGATGGGACTTTATTCTCTGTATTTGATGCTTAATACTGTTCTTGTGACTTAACCTTGCGACTTAACCTTTATTACTGGGTCTGGTATTTGGAGTCTTAATGGGGTCTTTCTTTGGAATTTATTCTTCTGTTCTTGAGACTTAATCCTATGTTTTTTTTCAAATTAATCCTGTTCTTGAGACTTACTCATCTATTCTTGGGAAATGATCCTCTCTTTTGTAGGACATACGAGGGGCGGTCAATAAGTTTTGCAAATTGGTAGGGCAAAACAGAAGAAGGGGGATGACTGTTTATGGGGGTGTTAGGACAAGTTATAACAAGTCAGGACCTGCAGCCGCACGCTCCTGCTTCGTCTATTTAAGAAGCAGTAGCTGATCGCAGAAGGTTGAGCACCGCGCAGTGATCAAATTTTTGACCAAGGAAGACAAGAATGCAAAAGAGATCCATGAACGCATAGTTGCAGTGTACACCGACACAGCCCCTTCCTATGCAACCATTGCTCGCTGGAATAGGGAGTTCCGCCATGGTCGTGAGTCCCTTGAAGATGACCCCGTCCAGGACGCCCGTCAGACGTGACCAACGAGGACAATGTGGCCCGTGTGGAGAGGATGATCCTCGAAAATCGAGGGGTGAAGGTTGAAGAAATGGAGCGAGAACTTGGAATATCACAATGAAGTGTTATAAACATCATCCACGACAATTTGGCCATGACCAAGGTCTCTACCCGTTGGGTCCCTAAAAACCTCACTCCATATGATCGACTTCAACGTCGTCAAAGTCCACAAGGCCAGAGTTGCACAAGCTGCCCTGCGCGAGTGCGGATTCGAGGAGCTCAACCATATCCCAACAGTCCAGATCTGACCCCTAGCGACTACATTTTATTCCGCCAGCTCAAGGCTGCACTGCGTGAAAGCCGGTTTAGGGACGATGTAGATGTCCAAGTCGCCGTCCAGGAGTGGATTGAACAGCAGTCGGGAGATTTCTGGTTGTCGGGAATTCGAAGCCTCAGGGACAAGTGGCGCAAGTGCATTGAAGTCGAGAGTAGTTATATTGATAGATAATCAAACACTTTTCTTCATATCTCGTTTCCTTATATCTGAATTGCAAATCATATTTACCGCCCCTCGTAATTCTCTCTGTTGGGGATTTTTTTTTCAGTTCCTTTAACTCAATCCTCTACACTTGGGACTTTGTCCTCTCTTCTGGGAAGTTAAGCCTCTCTTTCTTGGGGCCTGTTTTTCTGTTCATGGGAGTTAATCATTTACAATTGGGCATTAATGTTGTGTTATTGAGACTTAATACTCGGTTCTTTGGACTTAATCCTCTATGATTTGGGACCTCATCCTCACTTTTTGAGATTCAATCCTCGATTTCTCAGACATAAGCTATTTCTTGGGTCTTAAACCTCTATACTTGGGACTTAAATTCTTTGTTCTCGTGACCTAATACCTTGTTCTTGGGCCTATCTCTCTTTTATTAGAGCTTAATCCTCTGTTTTGGGGACTGAATCCTCAGTTCCATGGACTTAAATCATCTCTTTTTAGGATTTATTTCTATGTTCTCGGTACTTAATCATCTTTTCTTGGGACTTATTCCTCTGTTCCTGTGATATATTTTCAGTTCTTGGGACTTAGTCTTCTGTTCCTGGGATATATTTTTAGTTCTTGGGACTTAATCTTTTGTTCCTTGGTGTCATGTTATGACCAGGTGTACGCTGTTATACGCACACAGGCCTACTGGCCGACCGAAATTAAGGCTCTACCTGGGGATTGGTCTAAGAGTGCTTTAAATACACAGTTGCTAGGCCAAGGAACATTCAAACACGGCTACAGAAATATACTTTAATTGGACTAAAGATTACATACACATATAGGGCAAGTTAAATGGCAATGGAATTAAATATTAACGGCTCACGGCTAAGATGATTGACACTATCAATTAAGTTTGAACCGAGGGATAATTAATTAAGAATTGACCTTACAATTATGCAAGTTCTAGAGCAAAGAGGATCCTTGAGGTTCGACGCTGTAAAGGTGGGAGGAGTGGGACGAAGTGGGGGTTAAATCTATTTTACCTTGATGTGCGGCGAGTAGGACAAGGAAAGTAACTTCGACCTTGAACTTGTTGGCGTCTCACGAGACGCTCAATCCAACTTCGGAAAATTGAAGATGGGGTCCTTTTATCCTTAAGAGACAAACGGAGGATGCTTCGGGGATGGCTTTTCCAATCCTTAAAATCCAAAGACGTGGTGAGAAGGGTTGAAGCGCGCCTAAAACTATCTCCACGAACCACACTGAGGGACGACTAGCTCTTTCTTGGCTCTTGAAAAATCACTCAATTCTTCTCTGGACGAGAATGTAGTCGATTCCTTCTCGACTAACAAAGACGTTACGGCTAACGTACTGGATAACGGTTTCAGACACAATCTATCTGTGAACTCCCAAGTGTCGAATATATACTCCAAGATTATCTAGACGGTGAGAGAGATTCATCGCCAACATACTTCATCAATTACCTTGGGTCGCGATAAGGGTCCATAGCGGGAAGTGTCGATGGTCCCTTAATGGTCTTTCCATTGTTCTTATTTTCGTAGTATATAGGGCAGACGAATTTAAAGTTGTCAACGGCGAACTGGGGAAGTGGGGCATTCCTTTTCTCTCTCCTTGTTCTTCCACATTGGGCTATATTTTCAGTTCTCGAAACCTAATCATCTGATCTTGAGACTTAATCCTCTGTTCCTAGGATATATTTTCAGTTCTTTGAACTTACTTCTTGGTTATTGAAACTTACTCTTCGGTTCTTTGGAAGTTACTACTCCTCGAAATTTTCCTCTGATCTTGGGACTTAATTCTGGACATTTTAACCTAATATTCTGTTAAATGGGATCTAATCTTCTGTTCTTATGATTCACTCATTGGCTCTTGAGATAAAATCCTCTATTATTCGGAATGAGTCATCTTGAAGTTAATCTTCCCTTTTCTTGGGATTTAATTCTTTCTTTCGGCAACTTAATTCTTGGTTCTTGGGACCTAATCCTCTGTGCGTGGGGCTTTTCTTTTCTGTTTCGGGACTTAAGCCTAGTTTTCTGGTACTTAATCCTCTTCTTTGGGGATTTTATCCCTCTGTATATATGATTTGATCCTATGTAGTTGTGACTTAATCTTTTGTTCTGGGGTCTTAACCATCGGTTGTGTTGACTTTATACACTGCTATTGTGACTTAATTCTATACTCTTGGGTCTTATCCTCTTTTTCTTGGGAATTAATTCTCTGGAAATGGAAATTAATTTTGTCCTTAGGACCCAATCTTTCGAATTAACGTAAACGGCTGCCGTATGATGAATCTTGCTACTTCATGTGGAATACTTTTTAAACTTTGTCAATTTTGACATATTTTTTATTTAACCCAGATCATTAAAGGAATGCGCCTTAGTATAATGGAGCAATGGAGGACATACAGCTTGCCCTATAAGTTATGATAATTGTTTAAGATTCAGTCACCTCCCATTTTCCTCTAACTAATCTCTACATGCAAAAATTAAGTAGCCAGATTTTTAGGAGCATCCATATTGACCAATTCACCAACCAGGAAACGGGTTTTGTTCTTGTTAAACCTATATATAACCCAAATTCATAACCATTAATCGGACTTCGTTGAAATTTTGTACATATGTATGTACTATGATCATTTTGCAATATTGTCAGAATAATATTGCTTATATATATATATATATATATATATATATATATATATATATATATATATATATATATATATATATATATATATATATATATATAGTCATATGAGTTGCTGCTGACCAGTCTAATCTTCAATTTCACGGTGAAGGTAAGGACACATAGGAGGCTGAGGTACATGTGATTTATTTATGTAAGAACGTTTCGGGCGTATCACCCATCTTCAGGTTCTAAAACATAAATTAATCTAATACAGTTAAAGAATATTAAAAATATTAAAAATAATTAGGTTAAGACTATGTAGGTAAATCAAAAATTAGAAAATAACTCAGGAATTTAAAAGTCAAGAGAATCAAATTATCAATCTAATATAACACTATTGAAACGAAAAAAACTCACAAAAAACAAAAGTAAATAATTACTGTATAATATTGCTTACCGATAATTCAGGAATTTAAAAAGCAAGAGAATCAAATTATTAATCTAATGTAATCACTATTAACACGAAAAAAAAGAAGCAAAAACACAAAAGTAAAAAATTACAGTATAATATTGCTTACCGATGAAGTTCAGGAGAAATCAGAAAGTGAAGAAATTATAAAGGATGTGGCTTAAAGAAGGATAGGAATTTGATTGGTTGGTTGTTAAATAAGAGAAGGTTGGTTGGTTGTTGAATGAGGTAATTAAAATTAAGAAATAAGAAGGGAAACAGCGGTATTATCTATGTTGAGTGTAGGAGATTTTGTACGTATTAGTAGGAATTCCAAAATTCTTAGACTATATTCATTGTTATTATGACCAATTATTTTGAAGTTATCTATGGAACATTCTGTCTTGCATTGTATACTATGATTTCTAATTACAGAAGCTTCCTTCTTAGACAATATTTTTCCAGTGCGATGGCTTATTCCCATGTGAGAACAAAACCTCTCTTTCAATGAGCGAACCGTACTACCAATATAGGTTCCTTGCAAACAACAAGGACAAGTAAAAAACTTCCTATGGAAAGTGGGTTAACAAAAGTGATTTTGAAGTTGGTATGAAAAAAATATTTTTTAAGTAATTTGTTGCATTTTCTAGTGAATAATTTATTGTAAGGTCCCATTTCTGGTACTACGAATTTTTTTTCATTTTGGGAGACATTATATGAGAGAAAGGATGGAGAGTAAATTTTGGTAAGAAAATTATTGATTAGTTTGTCAACCAAAGGTGGGGGTTAACAATTATTTTAAAAATAAGACTTTAGAGTCTGGAATTCATTGTGCATTAGGGAATAATTGGAGGAGAGATGGTAACCTCTATATATTAGAGATTTAATATTTACAAATGTTCCTGTTAATGAAACAATTGATAATATTTTAAATCTAATATTTAACGAAACAGGCACCTTTCACAATTTCTGTAATTATAAATCATAGTATACAATGCAAGAAAGAATGTTCCATAGATAACTTCAAAATAATTGGTCATAATAACAATGAATAAATATAGTCTAAGAATTTTGGAATCCCTACTAATACGTACAAAATCTCCTACACTCAACATAGATAATACCGCTGTTCCCCTTCTTATTTCTTAATTTTAATTACCTCATTCAACAACCAACCAACCTTCTCTTATTTAACAACCAACCAATCAAATTCCTATCCTTCTTTAAGCCACATCCTTTATAATTTCTTCACTTTGTGATTTCTCCTGAACTTCATCGGTAAGCAATATTATACTGTATTTTTTTACTTTTGTGTTTTTGCTTTTTTTCCGTGTCAATAGTGATTACATTAGATTAATAATTTGATTTTCTTGCTTTTTAAATTCTTGAATTATCGGTAAGCAATATTATACTGTAATTATTTACTTTTGTTTTTGTGAGTTTTTTTCGTTTCAATAGTGTTATATTAGATTGATAATTTGATTCTCTTGACTTTTAAATTCCTGAGTTATTTTCTAATTTTTGATTTACCTACATAGTCATAACCTAATTATTTTTAATATTTTTAATATTCTTCAACTGTATTAGATTACTTTATGTTTTAAAACCTGAAGATGGGTGATACGCCCGAAACGTTGTTCGATAAATAAATCACATGTACCTCAGCCTCCTATGTGTCCTTACCTTCACCGTAAAATTTTATATATATATATATATATATATATATATATATATATATATGGTGGAGGAAGTAAAACCGAGGGGAAACACGCTAGAATGCTTTATTTTATCAGAATATAACTACAAAGGAAAGGATTATTTGACCTGTTAGTAATAATGTAAGCTTCTTTAGTTAATCTTATCTCTCTCTCTCTTTCTCGTAAATGAGTTTTTTTCCCTCCCATGAATGGTATTAGTCTATTGTTACGACCTTTGGCAAGCATTGTCTCTTTGCTCATATTTAGCTAGCGTCATTTTACGTTCACTCTCAGTTATTCTTTTGTCGCGTTTAAGAACTGATATTTGTTTAAGTAGCTTGCTTCCTTTTGTACAAAGTTAAACCCCTTCTACTCTGTAAAGGGTAGGCCCTCGTATTTCCATGCCTTCCCTTTCTCGTCATATTTTATGGTGTTTATCGCAGGTCGACCCGCTTCGAGGCTACCATTTTTGACCTAAACTTCTGTAACTTACCAGCCTAATTTGCGTAGGGGAAGCGACTCACCCCCCCTTCCTTGTGCCCCACTTCCCTTCTTTCCCCTTCGGACTGAAGGATATAAATGGGGCCGTGAGGCCTTTTAATTTATTCTGTTGCGAGGATTCTGTCTTGATTACTCTGCTGAATCGTTTTCCGTCACTTACATTTGACGTTGTTCATTTTTGGAGACCCGTACTAGATTCCTTCGTGCATCAAGGATTTTTTTGCCATTGATTCCTGCCAGCGTTGTCGTTGCCCCTCTGTTGGATGCATCAAATTGTGCTCTCCCAGTTACGTTTGCAAGTGTTCTCCTTTGGGGAGCCGTTCACACTGTGCACGTGAAAGTTCTCTCCCAGTCACCTCGCCATCTCCTCTTTGGGGATTTCTGTCATCTCGAATTCCTTCTCTTGGATCGTTGGGCCTTCGAGTCATCGTTCTTCGTGGTCTCAACGCTTTTTGTCCCGATATCGCCGTCTGTGGGTTTCTCCTCGCCGAAGACCGTCATCGTTTTTACCCCTGTGGACTTGGGTCGAATTCACTCATCGTCGCCGAGCCTCTTTCGCCTGGATTTCCGACATGGGTTTCTGCTTCACTGCTCTAGTATCAGATATTTTGGGAGTATCTCTTTCTTCTTACGTCCCTTTCAAATTAATTAGTTTTATTCATATAACTTTGGGCCTTCGGGTAAGGGACGTAATACAGAGAGGTTATTCCGGGAACACCTGTCACTAGAGTAGCGTAGCCTATTCCATCTTCAACGGCGCGTGTCGTTTCGGCTTTAAGCAAATTATCCATAGAACCCAATTTTGTATGCGCGAATATCTATTTTGGTTAGAACGACTTGTGGTCGTTAGATGGTGATAAGCATTTGCGACTTTTCTTATTATTTGATGTACCCCCGTATAATTTGTTAGCAGTCAATTTATTTCATTTTGATTTGGATGTAAATAATACTGTAAATACTTTTATGTGTGCTCATTTAACCCCTTGCGGATACTTCGTAATTTAGCACCGTCCTCATAAATTCTAATGAATTTCTGGTATGCCTTTAGATCCCTGGCTTCCATAAATTTCTTGTGTCTATTTTATTTGGGCTGTGTGAATCGGGTTCTGCAATAGCCTTTACATACTCAAAGTATGGGACCAAAGAAAAATATTTCCGTTTGTATTCACAAGAATACTTGACATGTGGTTTTATCGAATCGTTTGTCGACAATTTATGTTAATGTGTTTCAAATTAAGCGATGAAGCCATCTCGATTGGTGGAACAACCAGACAAGAAAGATAAGTCTAGAATTTTTAAAAAAAATTGCTGAACAATTTAAAAAACGTAAAACAATAACTTCTATATTTCAAAGGTCCACTAGCAAGAACAAAGATGGGCTAATTGCTAGTTACCGTATTTCTTATTTCCGATCTTATTGCTAAAAGTGGCAGTGCGCACACTATTGGTGAAAATTCATTAATATCATGCTTCCAAGAGCTAATTTCAACAATGATACATCAAGATCCCCAAAATGTCCTGAAAACCTTACCACTTATTAATAAAACAGTAAGACAACGCATTGATGAAATGACCTGTGATGTTGTAAAACATCTTTTATCTACACTTCAAACAAGATAATTTTCTTTGCAAATAGATGAAATTACAATTGTTGATAATCATTGGTCGGCCGAGTGTGAGATGGCCCTCAAACAGAAGCGTTATGCCTACATGCGCTATAAGCGCCGCCCGAACGATTTCACTGTCGCTGAATTTCGTCGGGCTAGGGCTAGGTTCCGGTATATTTCGAAGCACGCCCGCCGCTCTTCTTAGCGGGCATACGTGTCTTCACTTAACGGGAAGACCCCTTTAGCTGAGGTGTGGAAGCGAGTCAAAAGGATTCGGGGCAAGTTCTCGCAGGACCCCCCTCCCGTTCTCCAAGAGAATGGGACCGCAATCTCGGACCCCGCGTCCGTGGCGGAATCCTTAGCGACCGCTTTCTCCGCATTCTCTAGCCGTGATGCTGTTTTGCCAGCATTCAATGCACGTCGTGATGTCGCGGAAGGCCGCCGGCTTGACTTTACCTCCAGAGGCGGAGAACCCTTCAACGACAAGTTTACTGTGAGTGAGTTGCGTTCCGCTCTCGCTTCGTGCGCGGACACCGCCCATGGTCCGGACGATGTCCCGTACGCCATGCTTCGACACCTGGGTGAGCGAGGCATGGCCTTTCTGTTAGATCTGTTCAACAGGATCTGGGTGGAAGGTCTTCTCCCAGACTCCTGGCGAATCGCTACTGTGCTCGCCTTTCGCAAGCCGGGGAGAGATCACTCTACTCCGACCGGTTTCCGCCCAATCTCTCTAACCTCTTGCGTGTGCAAGTTGATGGAGAAATTAGTAAATGTTAGATTAGCCTATTTCCTGGACAGCGGAGGCCATCTGTCTTCTGCACAGTGCGGCTTCCGTAAGTTTCACTCCACGTCGGATGCTCTGCTCCTACTGGAAAATGCCGTCTGCAAGGCTTTCCTTCATAGACAGCACTACGCCACGGTGTTTTTAGATCTGGAGAAGGCCTATGATACCGCATGGCGATACGGTATCATGGAGACTCTCCACACGATGGGGGCGAGGGGACGCCTCCCAATGTTTATATCTGAATTTTTGCGAGATCGTCGATTCCGCGTACGGGTGGGGGGAGCCCTCTCTGCCCCAAAGGAGCAGGAAGAGGGTGTCCCGCAGGGAAGTGTCCTCAGTGTCACACTCTTTGCCCTGAGCATCAACGGCATCACCTCGGTGCTGCCAGAAGATGTTCTCGCTACGCTCTACGTGGACGACCTTTCGATCTCTTTTGGCGCGGCCCAGATGCCAACTCTGGAGCGTCGACTCCAACAGGCATTGAACCGCGTCTCTCGATATGCCGAAGCGCACAGGTTTCGGTTTTCTTTGGCCAAGACTAAGGTGGTGCACTTCTGCCGCCATCAACGGCTTCACCCCGACCCAGATTTGTTTCTTAATGGGGTGCGCCTGGATGTGGTTGAGTCGCACCGTTTCCTTGGTCTTGTATTCGACCGACGCCTCACCTGGGAGGCTCATATTCGCAGCCTTAGGGTCTCTTGTACCCGCGCCATGGACATTCTCCGTTCCGTAACGTTCAGCGCTTGGGGCGCTGATAGGGCTACCGCCTTACTTTTTTATTGATCCTTTGTTCGCTCGAAGCTCGACTACGGATGCGAGTTTTATGCATCCGCAGCCGAGCGTTTATTGCGGAAGGTGGATTCAATCCACCACACCGGCCTTCGCCTTGCGACTGGTGCCTTCCGCACTTCCCCTATTGAGAGCCTGTTGGTCGATGCTGGGGAGATGCCACTCGCTCTGCGCCGCGTGCAGTGCATCACTCGCCTGTACGCGCGAGCCCGGCGCCTCCCTCAGTCGCCAACAGCTCTCACTGCATCTGCAGCTTGATCTCGATGGTGCCTATGCCGCCAAGAGACGCCAGTCATACCCTAAGCCCTTTGGGTTTAGGGCCAGGAAACTCCTTCGAGAGGTAGATATAGCTCTCGGGCCGGTGGCGCCCCTGGTTCTGCCCAGGACGCCACCCTGGAGGGTACCACATTTGGCTATTTGTCGCCACGCCTCTGCTCCCAAAGCTTGTACTGCGCCGGGAGTATTGCGTTCGACCTTTTTGGAGCACACATCGTGTCACGCTGGTACCGTGCCAGTGTATACGGATGGCTCCAAGTCCCAAGAGGGGGTCGGCTTCCACGCCGTATCCCCTCTGTTTGAAGTCAGTGGGGCTCTACCAGGCGCTGTGTCTGTCTTCACGGCCGAGCTGGTGGCAATACACCACTCGGTACGGGAGATTACGCGACGTGCCCGGTTCGGAGACCGGATTGTGATCTATAGCGACTCACAAAGCGCCCTGGGTGACCTCGGGGCATTGGAATCTCCGCATCCCCTGGTTCGCGATATCCGTGACGCCACGGTTTTGGCGAGCCGGGCAGATGTCGAGATTATCTTCTGCTGGGTTCCTGGACATGTAGGAATTGCGGGGAATGAGCGCACCGATGAGGGCGCCAAAGAGTCCGCGAGGACTCTGCGACCGGACCAGCGTTTCGCTCTTCCTGACACCGACTACATGGCAGGAATACGGGCAGCTCTTCGGACTGCTTGGCAAAGAAGATGGGAGACGGTCGAAGGGAACTTAAAGTTGCGTGCCATTGCGCCGCGACTGTTCCCATGGACCTATCCCCCAATGTCGCGGTGGCTTCAGGTTGCTTTCTGTCGTCTCCGAATCGGACACACTCGTGTGACGCATCGCTATCTGATGGAGCGCTCACCTGCGCCCTATTGCAACGACTGCGTCGTCCCCCAGACTGTTCGGCACATTCTTGTCGAATGTCCCAGTCTGGGTGATCTTCGCGCACGATACCTGTCCCAGTACCGGGATGGGCGGGGTCGCTACCCCCTGTCCCTTGTGCTCGGGACAGATTCGTGCACATTGACTTGTGGACTTGTTGACTTCTTGGGGGAGGCCGGCCTTCTCCCTATTATTTAAGCAAGGTTTGTTCGTTTTTTTTGTTTTGTTTTGTTGTTTTTTTGCATTTTTTTTTCTGTTTTTTGTTTGTTTTTTTCCTTTAGTTGCACGCTCCCTTGCCGGGGGGACCTCTCCCCGACGCACCATCTTGCTTCCTTTCCCCCTTTTGGGGTGTTTTTTTTTTTCTCTTTAATTTTATTTTAAAGTAGCCTAGAACTAGGCCAGTTTTAATACGGCGACTAATGCCCAAGTAGGCAGTCGCCAGATGAGCTCTTAAAAAACAAAAAAAAATGTTGATAATCATACATTGCTAATGGCATACATCTGTTATTTTGATGATAACAGTATACTACAAGAAGAGATAATTTTTGATGATAAGCTTATTACAGATACAAAAGGAACATCACTTTTTGCAACGGTGAAATCATACTTCGATTAGAATCACAACCCATTGCCAACTTGCGCTCGATTGTTTCGGCAATAATGTCAGGATTCTGCTGAAGAACATGTTCGATTATTATTGCACGCAACAGTTCGGTGGCTTTCAAAAATTCAATGATTGATACGTTGTATCGAGTTATACAGAAGACTGTGCTGCATTTTATGGAAAGTGAAAGAAGAATTTAGTTTGTGCCATCAAGAGAGGTAAAGAACCTTGTTTTTTACTTGGTAGATATATTTAGATGGTTGAATGATGTTAATGTGCATCTTCAAGGGGAAATTAGGACACATTGCTTTAGAGAATAGAATCAATAATTATCATAAAACTACGTAATCATTTAGAGAGTAATTAATCTTAAGTAAATACCTAATACAGGTGGTACTAGTCTATAATCACTTTTTTATGTTCGCCCTTAAACAAGAAAAGCAAATACCTTGTCAGTAAGAGGTCATTTCATGTCTTATTTTTTTGTAATTTCAATTTTCATATACAATTGCTTATTCTGATTTATTCAGCTGAGTTCAAATTTATGCATTCTCCTTCTTCCTTTTCACTGTTGTGCTCGAGTCAGGCCTATGCTACGTGAGGGAGTTTCAAAGATTAAACGGAGGATTCAGGAGACAGAGACGTGGACATTGGACATAATAAGAGATGAAATTTAGATAGAATTAGAGAGAAAATAGTAAGAGAGTAAAGTGGTTAAGAAGTGAGTTTAAAGAATAGATGATGTGTAGAAGACAGAATAAAAGATCCCTGGTGAAAGGGTAGCTCTGTTTGTGGTATTTTTGGATTCTTTTTAGTTATAAACTATAAGATTTATAGTTTATTTAATCAAATCAGCATAAGTAATTTGATTAAGGGTTCTCATCTTGATGATGATTTTTATTTTTTGGCATTCAAGCCTTTATTAGAGACGGGGTTTTTACATCCCGCTTTGGGTTTTTGAATAAATTTTTACTTTCCTAAAAATTTTAGGTTGATTTTGATAATTATTTAACTTTAATTATTATTAATTAAGTCAATTTGTTTTTTAGTGAGGTTGAATTTTAATTAAAAAACTTTCACATTACACTGGTTGGTTGAGTCTCGTCTATTGTCAATCACGTAGTGTATATTGGGGAGTCACGTCACTGTCAGACTGTAATTTACTACTTTTAAAAGGTCTTATTTGTCTGTCGGCCTCGATGTCTAGGTGTGTACGAGAGAATTCAGGGGTCAAGCGTGCACCAATGGCTTGCCATATCCTCTTAGCTCTCTCGTGGAGCGCCACGTTGATCAGAGATAATCCAACCGAGGCGTGGAGCTCCCTCTGTTTTTTGTGTTCTCTTCTTCGGGTGTTTGTAATGAGTAAAACCGCCTTGTTCTGGATGGTTTGTAGTTTCGCAATGTGGGTCCAGGCGCACGCATTCAACGGCACCGGGGGGTACAAGAGTCTCGAGCGAATGCACGCATTAAATATCTTGAGTTTATTTGAGCGAGTTAGGTCAATGAACCTATAAAACTCCCTCAAATCTCTCTTGCTATTCGCGACTGTCCGCCCGATATGACTCTTGTATCCCCCAATGGTGATTTTGAGCCCCAGAACCGTCCCTTCCGAGCAGTAGGGGATTCTCTTCCCCTCTACCTGTATATCGTTGAAGGTCTTGCGAAACATGGGAATTATTTTGAATTTTGGGGCATTGGTCGAAATCTTCCATTTCCTCTCGAAAGAGTTGATGTTGGAAATCTCCCTAGCCGTATTTATCGCCATAAATTCCCTGTGAACGTAAGCGGCTGTACAAATTTTGTAATATATCGTCAGCAAACTGAACGTATATCGTACCTTCGGAAAGAGGTTGTGGTAGGTCACGTGTATATATGTTGTATAAAAGGGGACTGAGACACTTCCCTTGTGGGACCCCAGATTCGAGCTCGAACTCGGGGCCTTTGTGTTCTTTGATCTGTATATACGCTCTCCTCTCCATTATATAATCGCATAGAATCCTTTCAAGAATGGGGTCGAGGCCTACTTGCAGGATCTTAAATTGCAAGCCTCTCTTCCAAACCTTGTCAAATGCTTTTCTGACATCTCGGAGCACCAGGTCGGCATGCCTTTTACTTGCCTTGATCTTTGCAAGTTTTTCCGGAATAACGGCTAGAGCCGTATCAGTCCCTCTTTTCTTTCTGAAGCCGTGCTGTTGCTCGTTATGCAGGTTGGCTTCGTCGAGAAAAGAGTTGACCCTATTTGCCAATATCTTCTCGAAGACTTTGCCAGCAAATTCTAGGAGAGATATCGGTCGGAAGTTTGCAGGGCAGTCCGGGGGCTTTCCCGATTTGGGAAGGAAGATCATCTTGGCCACTTTCCACTGGTCGGGAAAATAGCCTGTGTTCAGAGCGGCATTCATGATGTTAAGAAGCCCACTCAGAACATTAGGCGGGGCCTTAATGAAATTCTCCCTGGTCAGCCCCGTGGTACCCGGTGCTCTTTGACGAAAGGATTTTAGTGCGACGGAGAGCTCTTGGGCAGTTATTTTACTCCCATAGCCCTCCATCGCTCTTTCCTGCGACACACAATGATGAGGGGAGGTTTTATGTATTTGTGTGTTTAACTGTTGGATGATGTCATTTTCGAATTCGAGGTCATAATTGTCATTTTCTTCAGGGGTAATTTTAAAGATTGAGGACCAGAAAATCCTAAAAATTTCCTCAATCTCTATAGTCTCGTCAATTTCTTTCTCGTCATGTTTGAGTACAATTTTCTTCTGAGGGGGTTGTCCTTTTAAACGTCTGTACGTCTGACAAAAAGTCCGTGAGTCTCTCTCTATGTCAAGTCCTTCAATTAGTCTGTCCCATACCTGTATTTGTTGGTCTGTAATGAGTGTCTGGAGTTCGTCTTTTATCTGTCTTATTCGTCTATGGGCATTGTGGTTGGGGCCTATCAGCGCTATTACATTGGACAGGTCTTTATACTCTTGGGACAGGGCTTTCATGGGAGGGGTCCAAATAGAAGCTGGAAGGGTTTTATACTTAATGCGGAGAATGCTATTTTTATCTGCTTTTATAAAGAGGTCAGTGATTTTATCCAGCTCTTCATCTATTTCTTCTAAATTGGCATCAATTAAAGGGTCTGGGATATAATTTAGAAGGTAGTTTCTGTAGCTTTCCCAGTCCTCCTGCTTATAGCTTTTGCGTTCTGGGATTTCTAGTTGAATGGGGTTTACGCCAATTGTGATTTTAACTGCCTCGTGATCGCTTGGAATAATGGGGCCTGGTTCAATGTAATAGTTGTATGGAAACCTGATACTGGATAAAACAATATCATGCTTCGTTGCTGCATTTCCTGTAATAAATGTCGGGAATTCGGGTCCGATTCTTGTCGCGTAGCGTCTGTCTAGTAATACTTCGATGTTTCTACCCGCATTGTTGCAGGAGGTATACCCTGATGCGGCACATCTTGCATTCAGATCTCCAGCAAAGATTACGTTTCTCTTATGGCTGTGGATCTGTAGAAGGTTGTGCAAGGGTACATAGCCGCGTCTTGGGGGTTGGTACCCGGTGGCCACGACTAGACCCCCCAGGGTAGTGCCTACCTCAATGGCAAGGTAAGATTCATCTAAGTCGGGTAGTCTTTTGTATTTTAAACCTTTTTTGACGGCTATTGCGCAGCCGTCATACCGTTCCTGGCTGTGATGTTTGCTGATGACGTCGTATTGAAAAACATTTATCTCTTTATGAGCGGTCATTCCGTGTTCATTAATGAGTATTATGTCGGGGTCATTCTGTCGCAAGATGTTGCCATAGATGGAACCTTTTCCGTCCCATCCATCGACATTCATCTGTATTATTGTTAGTCTGTCAGTCATTTTGTGTAACGTTTGGGTTTTTTATGTGTGGGATTAAAGTGGACGCTTATTCGCGGTCCACTTTAGCCCCATGTGGTGTACTGGGCGGGGTGCGCTCCCTGCCGTTTCGTTTTTTCCTGAATTCAGTGTCTGTAATTGTATAGAAGCAGTCGGTGGTCAGTTTTACCATGTTACGTGAGAGAACCTCCTCAACTTGCCGTTCCGGTACCGAATCGGAGCATTCCCACTTGTATCTTCCGGTTTTAAGGCCATCAGATACTTCGTGAGACTCGATTTCGGTGGGGAAGGGGGCCGATTCGGGGGCATATAGTTTCAAATTGAAACCTCTCGAGTGGTATTTCAATTGGGTCTCTCTGCCTCGAGATGAGGAGGTTAACCTGGGGCCACGTGTCTTTGAGATTTTTCTGGACCTTGGAGACCTGGTCTCTTTCGGTCGCACTGCTTCCTTTGTTCGTGATTTCTCGTGGGTTTTGGGTGTAGTTGTGTCAGTCTTTTTGGGTGTAAGTGGCGCTGGTTTTTCTGTCTGTGGAGTATGTTTGTTTTTGTTGAGACGTGGGTCGCGTGTGATGGCTGTGTTTTGGGGTGTGTGTACCTTCTGGCACGGTTCTGGGCACTGAGGGGCTACTCTTATGCGCATAACCTCCTCTGACGGAGGGTTGTCGGGGAGCCACATCTCCTGTAAGCCGTTCTTTACGAGCATACGATTGACTTCGGTTGCGAATGTTCCTGGGCGGGTAATGTTAGCTATGTGTGCATAATAAATGCAGCGCATAATTTTTGTGGAGTGCTCGTTTTCTATGTGAAGGTAGGTTCTTTGGTTGTTCGTTTCGGCAATAGCGGCTTTTGCGACTTTGGCGTATGTCGAATTCACCTTTTTCTCCTCCGTTTCACGTCGTAGCTTTGTTTCCTTAAGGATTTCCGATTTTCTGATCGGGCATGCCATGGACATAGTCCATGGGGGCCTTCACAGTTCAAGCATTTTGGTGATGTACTCTTGCAGTCGCGCCAAAAATGGTTGCGACCTGCACATATGGAGCAAAGAGTTAGGTCTTTTTTCTCAGGACAGCTTGAGGTGGTATGTTTGCCGCATATATATATATATATATATATATATATATATATATATATATATATATATATATATATATATATATGATGAAAATTAATCCAATATCGCAAGAAAAGATAAGGAATTAAACCACATTCTCCGAAGACAATTTAATTCAGAACAGTTTCGGTGTATCTCACACCCTTTTTCAACTGACACTAGGCAGAAAATATAAGAGAAAAGCATAACACAAGATCCCCTCTTTTTCCCCCAATCCGCTACTTGTGGCTAATCTGGCTGGGGGGTTAGGCCTAAACATATTGAAGGGCTGTCATTTTACTATTTTATTTATTTGCGATCTTATTACAGGATTAAAAGAAAATTGACCCTCAGATAGATTTAAATTAGGAACTGACAATATCAAGCTCGATTCTACGATTCTTCTCTTAACATAGTTGGCCGATTTAAATAACATTTTACTTACATTGAAATCGATCGTATGATTCTTGTCTCTAACATGGCAGAATATTCCACTACTTTCGCTGCCCACTCTAATATCTCTTTTGTGTTCGTACAATCTCTTGTCTAGATTTCTTCCCGTTTCCCCTATATAAACTTTATGGCAATCGTTGCATGGTACTGCATATACTCCTATGTTATGATGTTCTTTGGGTTTCCTGACCATCATCAATTGGTTTAAGGAATTATTATATTTAAAGGCTAGATTAATACCCGCTTTTCCAAATATGTCCTTTAAACTATTTAATTTATTATTAAATGGCAATGAAATACATTTTTTGAAGTCGTTAGTGCGGGAAGGCTTATTACCATAGAAAGTTTTCCTAGCTGCAAAATGGGCAGACGATATGAACCAATCGGGGTAATACAAATTAGAAAAAATGGTCCTGATAATGATAATTTCTTCATCTAAATAGGAAGGATGACATATTTTGTATGCTCTAAGGAAAAGGTTAGAAATTACCGATTTTTTAACAGTATTATCGTGAAACGAAAAATAATGTATATAGGCATTCGAGTGGGTTGGTTTCCTATACACGTCAAGTTTTAATTCATGGTGATCTTTATTAATGAGGACATCTAAAAAGGGTAATCTATTATCATATTCCCATTCATATTTAAATTTGATGGAGACATGCAAATTATTCAAATTATTAAAAAAGATATAAAAATCATGGCCATTAGGCCATACAGAAAATACACCGTCAATGTAACTTAACCATATAAAGTTAGGGGAAGAAATTGTGGGAAGGAGTTCAGTCTCAAAATATGCCATGAAGAGACATGCCAATATCGGAGATAAACTATTTCCCATGCTAAGGCCAAATATTTGTCTATAAAACTCATTATTTAGATGAAGAAATTGTTATTATCAGGACCATTTTCTCTAATTTGTATTACCCCGATTGGTTCATATCGTCTGCCCATTTTGCAGCTAGGAAAACTTTCTATGGTAATAAGCCTTCCCGCACTAACGACTTCAAAAAATGTACTTCATTGCCATTTAATAATAAATTAAATAGTTTAAAGGACATATTTGGAAAAGCGGGTATTAATCTAGCCTTTAAATATAATAATTCCTTAAACCAATTGATGATGGTCAGGAAACCCAAAGAACATCATAACATAGGAGTATATGCAGTACCATGCAACGATTGGCATAAAGTTTATATAGGGAAAACGGGGAGAAATCTAGACAAGAGATTGTACGAACACAAAAGAGATATCAGAGTGGGCAGCGAAAGTAGTGGAATATTCTGCCATGTTAGAGACAAGAATCATACGATCGATTTCAATGGAAGTAAAATGTTATTTAAATCGGCTAACTATGTTAAGAGAAGAATCGTAGAATCGAGCTTGATATTGTCAGTTCCTAATTTAAATCTATCTGAGGGTCAATTTTCTTTTAATCCTGTAATAAGATTGCAAATAAATAAAATAGTAAAATATCAGCCCTTCAATATGTTTAGGCCTAACCCCCCTCCCTCAGATTAGCCACAAGTAGGGGATTGGGGGACAAAGAGGGGATCTTGTGTTATGCTTTTCTCTTATATTTTCTGCCTAGTGTCAGTTGAAAAAGGGTGTGAGATACACCGAAACTGTTCTGAATTAAATTGTCTTCGGAAAATGTGGTTTAATTCCTCATATATATATATATATATATATATATATATATATATATATATATATATATATATATATATATATATATATATATATAGGGTCACCTTTAGGGCCGACCTTCACCAACTATTACATAGGGCAACTTGAGGAGAGATTATTGGACATAATGGAAAATAAGCCAAACACATATTGCCGATACGTAGATCACATCTACATCAGCGTCCAAAACGAAGAACATCTGGTTAACATCAAGCAGCATTTTGAGGAGAACTCCGTGCTAAAATTTACTTATGAATTGAGCACGGGCAATAAACTCCCTTTCTTGGATGTTGAGGTTGAAAACATCAATGGCAGCTACATCACTAAAGTACATAGGAAAAGTATGGACATGGGAAGATGCCTCAATGCGGAGAGTGAATGCCCAGAAAGGTATAAAATAAGCGTAATCGACTCATACATCCGCCGAGCTTATAAATGCTGCTTTACGCGTGAACTTTTCCACCAAGAGATTGCACGAGTAAAACAAATACTCGTGAATAATGGTTTCTTAAACAGCATGATTGACAAACAACTCCAATCATTTTTAAATAATCATTACAAACATGCGGATAAAACTGAAAGTAATCATGGAGAAGTCAACAACATCAAAGTGTATTACAGAAACCACATGTCCACGGCCTATAAAATAGATGAAAAAAAACATCAAGGAGATTATTAACCGTAACATCAAGGTTAAAAATCAAACGGATCAAATCCAACTCATCATTTATTATAAAACAACAAAAGCCAGAAATCTCCTGATGAAAAACAACTACTAGAATCTCAAGTCAACCAACATAGTTTGCGAGTACATCTGCCCCGATAAAGGCTGTAAGATTTATAAAAACTCAAAATATATTGGCATGACAACCACTACACTTTCGAGACGTTTAACCATGCATCTACAAAACGAAGGGCCTAATAATCATATGGAGACTGTCCATAATATTAACCTAACGAGAGATATGCTCGTTGATAACACCATTATTAAAAGAAAAGAGGTTAATAAAGCGAGGCTGCACATCTTAGAAGCCATATTAATAAATGAAGTTAAGCCGGCCATCAACAGTCAAGCGACAAGCTGGAATCGCACATTAAAACTATTTTAAAATTTCACTCACAGGAGTGACCCATTTCCTCTAACGTTACGTTTAACCAAGGCGGAATTAATAACCCTTATAAATCGTTTTCTTTCACTCTGACGGCTCAGTTCACCTGACAAAAAACAAAGCGGACTAAAGGAAAGAGGATATTTACGTGTAAACCAAATAAGGAAACCTGATTGTGACAAAAATTTCCCGAATAATGACAAACTCACCGGATTGGACTTGATACATACAAGGAATGACAAAACTAACCAAAAAGGGCAAATGAACGAAAAAGGAAAAACAACATGAATAAACAGACACGATAATTATGCTACAAAAATCATAAAAACTCGAGTTATTAACATAGCAGGAAAACAAATGACGCTAACAACGGTTTGAACGCCTATCTCATACACACATAACATAATAACAAAACAACCACATAAATAAACAAACAGACACACTTTCACTCTAACTTATTTCGAACTTAACTCTAAAATTAGTTTATAGTACAGAGTTTAGCGTGACCTCCACGCAACTTGCACCTCTCTGCAAACCTCCAACTTCCTTCCGCTTCAATCAACTTCCTCCTTTACCGCTATCCAAAGATGGCTCAAACACTAACACCAGGGACAGGTACAGTAAATCGTAACAATTAAAAGCTCTGTGGTCTGCCTTCCACGTTAAGCAGGTCCACAGGCCAACTTGGTCAACTTTCAAGCCTTTGACTTTATTTCAGTCTGTCCTATCCTTACTTCTTTCTTCTTCCCTTCCCTCTCTCCCCCTCTCCGGAGCTCTATTCCCTCGGTGCCTTCAGACCCTGAGGGAGGAGGGTGCTGGGGAAACTCGGGGGAACCGGGCCTAGCCCCCCTCCCACCGACCGGGTTCCTCCTCCAGGAGGGACTGGTCGTGGGGTGGGGGAGGGGCACGGGGATCTAAAACTTTTTCTCCCACTTTCCCTTTCATTTCATTTCATTTCTTCCACTCTGTCAGATCCTCACTCCACTCATTACATCGGTAAAGGAGGCAAGAACATTTCAAAACGCTCCGAAGATGATCGAATAAGATCGAAAGCTTAGCAATTTAGTTTGGTTTTTACCAAACACATTCATTTAAAAAAAAAGTTGAATACAAGACAAATGATCTACCATCTACAAGATGGGATAAAGATAGAAGAAGAGAGAGTTGCCAAAGGAAATTAATTAAGGCAAAATACACAATGGTCTTCAACAAAATTTGCATATATATATATATATATATATATATATATATATATATATATATATATATATATATATATATAAAAAGAGAGAGAGTTATTTGCAATGGCGCAATTATAATTATGTGGTTAAGAAGGCAATGTTGCAGCTAACTAAGCTCTCATCAAGCCCTCGCAAGAAGTAGGTTTGAGGTTTAGAAGTGCCAAAGATGAGACGACATGAAGGTTTTCTAGTGCCAAAGAGAAGACAGCATGTAGGTTTGAAAGTGCCAAAGAGGACAAAACAGGAAGGTTTGGAAATAGTCAACCATAGATATCATGAAAAATACCTAATAAATTTTTAATAAAAAATAACTAAACTAATAAATCCTGTATATTATCAAATTAAAACTTTAACATTTGTCACGTGATGTTAAAATATAAAACAAAAGAACCATATTATTAACAAAGTCTACCATGTCTTGGGTGATAAAACTTGATTTAGGCACTATATAACTGATTGTACTATGTATAAATTTGTTCATGGAAGTTTCAAATGTGTCCTTCCGGCCCTAACATTCAAGGGTGAGGAGGATTGTTGCCTCAATCCTTTTTATCCTTAATTTTTATTCTCCTATTATTTTACTTATCTCTTCATTTGTCTGTCCTCAGCCTCATTCTATCTTTACACCTGGATTTACCCAACTACGGGTGACAGAGGGCGTTCAACCCTTTAATTGCAAAAGTGGGGTAGTTGGTCAGGTTCCGGAGAGTTGCGCATTCTCGGTTCCCAGAGCCCCACGGAACTACCCTCTCCTAACTACCTTGATTATGCCACCTCCGCACATTTTAACTTGCAGCTTTACCTCTTTTTCTGTCGTACAAACGTTCTACTGAAGATACCCTCGTTGGTTTTATCTTCTTGGATTAAAGTAAATAACAACCGAAGGTCGTAGAAAATGCTCCTAAAAACTTACAAAGAAAAACGTGTTCAAAGCATGAAATAAGACGAAATCTAAACAAAGAAATACGACTTGAAAAGAGCCCTGGAAGCCTTTGGCAATAATTCATTTTTTTGCCCCAATCGTATTTCAGACAAGTTTACACAAGCTCTTGTCTATTTTCTTTTTTAAATGTTTTCCCTTCTTAGTCTTACTTAAATAAATAACAATGACTGAAGGTCATTGGAAATACTCCTAAAAAATTGCAAAGAAAAACGTGTTTAAAGCATGAAATGAGACACGAAATCTCAACACAAAAAATAGGACTTAATAAGACCACTGGAAGCCTTTCGCAATAATTCAGTTTTTTGCCTCAATCATGTTTTAGATAAGTTTGCACAAGTCTGCCTATTTTCTTTTTAAAGTGTTTTCGCTTCTTAGCCTTAGTTAAATAAATAAAAATGACCGAAGGTCGATGGAAATACTCCTAAAAAAATACAAACAAAAATGTGTTCAAGGCATGAAATGAAATACGAATTATCTCAGCGAAGAAATACGACTTGATAAGAGCCCTGGAAGCCTTTGGCAATAATTCCGATTTTTCGCCCCAATTTTGTTTGAGTCATGTTTGCAACAAGTTTTCTTTTTAAAGGCGCCACTGGATAAGAAAGGAAATTGAGGTAAAAACAATCTCATATCCACTTTATTTTTGTTTAGGAACAGAAGGGATGCGTTGGGATATAACATGAGGTAAAAAGGATGAATGATGCTATAAACGCGTGAAGATTTCAAGGTTTTGGAAGAAAATTAAAGTTGTGTGCAGAGTGGTGGAACGAAAGATAGAAGCTGGTATGAAACAGTGGATTAGAAGGGTGAAAGACAAAGGCCCTTTGTGGCGAAAGAGATATATCTGGCTGTGGTATGGAGGGTAAATGAACTGGGTATACGTATGTTGGGCCGGTGTGGCGGTTCTTTTATATCTATATCTGTTAACGGTAATTGATGTGTGCTAGTGAGAGTGAAAAAGAGATCAAGGTTTTATGCATTTTTTAATTAGTTTCCGGTCAGAATTATGATTAGTGTGTCAGTGCGAAAGGAGTGCCGGTAATTTATGGTAGTAACTTTTTCTTTCTCTTTATATATATATATATATATATATATATATATATATATATATATATATATATATATATATATATAGTTTCAAGCATTGATTATAAGCTGTACATTAACATTGTACATATTAGGATGGATGAAACTGCAAGTTACGTGCAATGGAGCCTTTTTATTCCAAATATAATGTGGTCAAAATTAACCAAATAACGTAATTCTATTACTTCTATTTTTGAGACAACCAACTAATTTAGAGAGGTAACTTACTTCCATAAATTCTTAACACTTTCAGTCATTACATTGTCAAATTCTGAGCAGCGAACATGAATAGAGGATCCACTACACTTGCCTATATCCAGGAACTAATTGTTAAGCTACGTCAAGAGATCATCTCTCCACCAATGCCATAGAGGGAAGTGTTAAACACTAAATGTGTCGTACATAATATTATGTCACATATCGATGCCACTGGCTCATGTATCGGTGTAATTACTACTGGTAGGCCAAGGAAAACCTCAGAGAGAAATGACCAAGCCATCTTCCGTATTTCAAAAAAGGACCGATACAAAACAGCATCCAAGATTACCGGAGAAGTAAATAAAACTATGGAAGACAGTATCGCGCCGCTTGACGGAAAGATCTTTAAAATCCCGCACTCGAGCAGTCAAGCCATTGAGTCCTAAGACCAAGAAAGAAAGATTATCTCTCCACTAAGCGCGTTACGTGGACAGAAGACCAATGGTCCAAAATACATTTCAGCTATGAATCGAAGTACAATTTGCTTGGCTCAAATGGCAGAAGGTTCGTCCGTCGAAGACCTGGCGAAAGATTACCCCTGAACTGCGTGAAGAGCAGCTTCAAGAGTTTGGTGGAGGAAGCCTTATGGTGTGGGGCATAACTTCGGCAGAAGGTACTGGCCCACTTGTCCGCTTGCAGGGCAGAGTGAACGTTTAAGTGTATAAAGAGCTTGTGCCCCATATGAGAGCCGCGATTTCATTTCATTTATAATAAAAGATAGGAAAAAGTGTGTGGGATAGTAAGAGAGGAAATAGTTAGAAAAAGTGGTATTTTAGTAGAAGGGTTTGTGTGTCAGTACGTCTGGCAATATCTTAATGTGGGCTTCTTTTGTCTTACATGTTTCTATTGATCATAAAAGAAGCATTCACGCCTTTGTTTTCGAGTTTGCTTGAATTGTATCAACAGAACTTACTCATTTTTTGCGTTTTCATACATGTGTGTTTCGTATGATTCTTGATTAGCCTTTTTTGTTTCCATTTTTGATCTTTTATTAATTTGTTATTTATTTTTATTATCTTTTTGTGCTTAATTTGTCCACTAAGGATCTTTTATTCATTTTTTAATTATTTTTATTCTTTATCTTTTGTACTTAATTTGTCCACTACGGGTCTTTATTTTTATTTTTGTATGGGTTTTTATTTATTTTTTTATTGTTTTTATTGTTTTTGTTTTTTTAAAAGGTATACATGATATCATACATGAAATTGTTGATCAGGTTGTCCTATTTGGGTTTTAGCGTTTTTCCGGGGGTATGTTTAACTATACGGTGGCATAACATCCTCCTGCGTACGCAGTTGGCTGCTACCGAATTCACGTTCGGTAGTGTCTATTACGGTGGTCGAGTTCGGGTAGTCTTATGCTTTGAAGAACTTCTTCCGGTATGTATGCGTAGATCTTCGTCCATACAGCCTTTGCTCTGTTATGTAGGGTCACGTTTAGGGGTTTGATCCCAGCGAGATTGTGAAGTGTGCTTGAGGGGATGTAGTCCAGTAGACTGACATTAAAAATGTACCTCAGTGCCTTGTTCTGCACGGCTTGTGCCTCTTTTAGTTGAGTTTTGCTTGCCATGTGTAGAGGAATGACGGGGTACAGCAAGATCGGTCTCACTAAGCTCATGAATAGTTTTCTTTTGTTTGGGGGTGAGAGCCCCTTGAATCTGTAGAGGTATTGCAAACTCCTCTTGGCTTCCTCGACCTTCTCTTTAAGATGATTGCAATAGCTTCTCGTTATGATTTTATGTCCAAGGGCCCGAGCTTCATGGGTATACGGGTATAACTCATCCCAGACTAATATATCTGCTGTTTTATTACGTCCTATGGGAAGGACTTTGAATTTTTCCACATTAGTCCGTATCTTGGTGCGATTTTCGTAGGTATTAAGGTTATTTATTTCGCCTGCAGTCCTGTTCGCGATGTCAGCTGGGTTTTGATATGTCGTCAACCAGCTGGACATACAAGGCGTAGTCATGAGTAGGCGGGGGGAGGTCACACGTATATAACTTGCATAGAGTGGGGCTTAGACAACCTCCCTGAGGTACCCCGGCTTTCATGGAAAAGGGCTGTCCTTTAAAGTCATTTATCTTTATGACTGCCTCCCGGTCTTCAAGATAGTCACATATGATCCTTGTGATGTTTGTTTCCATTCACATATCGCATGGCTTCTTTTCAGTCTTGGGGTCCATACTTTGTCAAACGCCGATGTTATGTCTCTGAGCACGACATCTACGTTCTTGTTCTCAGCCTGTGCTATAGCAATGTATTCGGTCATCAGGGCAAGGGCTGTTTCCGTACCAAGTTTTCTGCGCAAGCCATGCTGTTGCACGTTGTAGAGGTCCTTTACGTCCAGAAAGTTAATCAGCCTGTCGTTAATCAGCTTTTCGAACAGTTTCCCTATGAACTCAAGTAAGGATATCGGCCTGTAGCTCTTGACTTCACCTTTAGGCGTGCCTGGCTTTAGGAGGAAAATCATTCTATCTCTTTTAAGTAAGTCAGGGAAGTACCCAACATTCAGGCAGGCATTGAAGAAGTTTAGTATTGACATATTGATGTTTGCTGGGGCATTCATTAGATGGGCTTTAGTGATACCCAAATCCCTGGAGCATTTTGTTTGAAGCTTTTTAGGGCTGCTTCAAACTTTTCTAGGGTAAAAGGTCGTCTTTCTTCTGTCGCCCGTCGAGTGACGTCCACATAGTGGAAGGGCGTTAGGGCTGGTCCGCTTTCCTCTAAACTTGATAAGACTTCCTCCTCATATTCCATGTTAAAGTCCACGTTTTTCTCCTCGGTGATGTCGAATTTCTTTTTCCAATGTTCCATAAATTGGTGTTCGATAGCCTGATCATCGGTGATTTTTATCTCGTCAATTTTGATGGCAATGTTTGACTTGGTGGGAAGAGTACCGCTTAGCTTTTTGATCTGGGACCAAAACTTCCTGGGGTTGCCTTCCGTGTCCATCCTTTCAATGATTCCGTTCCAGATTGTCTTGGATTTCTCGCTGATTAGGAGTTTAATCACCAAGCGAAGGTTCTGGAACTCCCTGTAACGATCAGCTGAGTTACTGTATTCATTTATTTCCCGAACTAGTTCCTCTAATCTATTTTTCATTTGAATAATGTCCGCGTCCCACCGTGATGCCGGGAGAGTCTTGAACTCTACCCTTGGGATGGACACTCTGTCCGCCTCCGTTATTTTGTCCATGATTTTTTCCAGATGTCTGTCGAGGTCTTCAATCGTAGATTTGTCCAATTGTTCCTCCTGGTGTTCTTGTAGGATTCTTTTGTAGTCGTTTCAGTTTGCATTGGGCAAACATCTACGAGTTGTGATTCTGACCTGTATAGAAGACGTCGAAATAGTAGTGACCATATTAATATGATCCGACGGAGTGTAAGGGCCTGGAATTGTCATGTGATTCAAAACAAAATTAGCATTAGTGAGGATGATATCAGGTGTTGTGGAGGATCTTTCTGTTAGGTACGTGGGGAACTCTGGCCCAACTCTCTGTACCACGTTTCGTTCCATAAGAAGGCTCAGGGAGGCTCCTGATCCATTAAATGTCGAGGTATAACCTGCTTCCCTACAACGGGCATTAAGGTCACCGATCAGAATGGCAGAGTTGTTCCTTCTGAATAGACGCAGGAAATTGGGAATAGGAGAGTATGAACATCTTGGGGGTTGGTACCCCATGGCTATGACAAGGTCGTCGATAGTCGTACTAATCTTAATTGCGAGGTATGATTTCTCCAGGTTAGTGATCTATTTGTACTTAATACCCTTACGCAAGGCTAATGTAACACCGTCGAATCTTTCGTTAGTGTGGCTGTTCGTAATGGTGTTATAGTTGAATATCTTAACGGGGTTATTATCTGCATTAAGGCTATGCTCAGAGTTAGGACTATGTCCGGGTCTACTTCTCTGATGATGTTATTGTAGACAAATTTTTTGCCTTCCCAGCCATTTACATTGAGCGAAAAGATCTTTATTCTATTGATAACTCTTGTTTCGTATGCCATATTATTCTCCTTGGATGTTTTGTACTTTCGCTAGTTCTTCTCGTGCAGGCAATCTCACCCTTCCAGATTTTTTCTTTTTAAATTGATCATGAGAGAGATTGAAGCATGACTCAGGGCATAATTCGTTGCTGCCATCCCTTAATCCTGAGAGTAGATCTTCTTCATTGGCGTTATAATCATAATCCCACTTAAATTTTTCTCTGACCACTCCTTCGACGATAGCCTTCACTTTTGTCAATCTTGGTAGCGGAACCGATGGTGAGGCATAGATCTTTAGGTTAAGGTCTGTGGTTTTAGGTTTAGGTGCAGATTGTGTACTTTCTTTTGCGTTCTTGTTCAATTGGCTCGTCTTTTGAAGAATGTTTTCTCTCTGAGTTTATTTTTCAATTCCCATCCTTTCGGATGATACGGAGGTATTTCGCTTGTCCAGGCACGGGTCCCTTAATCTTGATCTGTTTGTTGGTGTCAGGTCAGATTTGTTCCCTGTCTGAGTTTGATATAGTTCGAATGATGGGGGGTTATCGGGGAACCACATAGGTTTCATCCCATTTTGAGTCAGCATACGGTTTAGTTCAGTGGCGTAGCCACCGGGTTTGGCTATATTCAAAAAGTGGGCATGGATTACGCACATAACCAAATCCAGGTTCATCAACGGGTCTAGCTGGAGTAGTGTTTTATATTTTTCCTAATTTTTGGCAGCCTGTACGTAGCTGGTATTTGCCTTGCGAGTTTTCTCCTCTTGTATATTTCTTTTCTTTTCGTTGACCATATTTTTCTTTACGGGGTAAAATATTGAGAGGGAGCGGTGGGGACCATCACAATTGAGGCATCTCTTGTTACCTCCATTTGGGCACTCTTTCCAGGTATGTCCGGAACCAGCGCACTCTGAGCACACTTTGCCTAGAAATTTGCAGTCTTTTGTCGCGTGCTGTTCTAAAGCATACGACGAGAAGCAAACTTGTACGGATACAAAAGTTTCCCTCTCGATACACGACGTAGAGATCTTAGTGCAGAACATTATTCAGGCCAGCTTCGGATGCCTTAGAAGCCATCTCAGATGTCTGGAAGGTAGCCTTGAAAAGGTGGGTATATTCCCCTCCATCCCGGTTTTTAAATTTATAGACTTCGTGCACCTTCGCCCAGTTTTATTTTGCTTCTATTTCCATCTTGATTTCTTCTGCGCTAAGTGATCCAACTCAGGGATCTAAGCGACGGCAGATGATAGATCTTTGGGCAGATACGTGAGGTGGGACCTTTGGTGATAGATGAATCTCTTTGAGTTTTGTACAGGATCTCACGCTGAGAAGATTGTCGACATCTTGGTTGCTATCGCCGATCGCCAAGTAGCCATAGGACTGGTCTACCAAGCGACATAATGCAACTTCTATGGCATCGAAGATTGTCTCGAAAACCTTCTCCCTCGGGGGTTTGGGACAGTGCTCTTTTACCCAGAGCTGGATCGTCTTCTCACCCCTGGGGTCGTCCATGACGGCCCGCTGGGGAAGCTTCTTCCTCAAGTAGCCTACCGAGTCCCTATTCGAGAAATTTACCTATTGTTGTCGGCTCTTTCCACCTTGCTCTGTCCTACCTATACTAAAATGTCTAAGCAGGGCCCACCTGCTGGTCCTATCCATTCCGCCCCTACTGGGTCCCCCTTCTTCGCGCCCCCTGTAGGGCTTCCTTCCGGAGTTCGGACACGACAGAAACCGGTGGTCTCTACAGGCCTTGACTAGCAGAGAAGTTATTAGGAACGAGGTGTGCTGCTGAGGTATGGATAGAAACAGAATCCAAGGCGAGAGACGGCGTCCTTCGAAGCATGTTCCTTGCTCGCGCGCGCGCGCGTATACGCCCACAACACTACAAAAGAGTAGCGGTAAGGTCAGCGGTCTTGATGTGTAGAGGATTTCTTCACCTACTTCCAATCTTAAAAGCTGAGTAATGAAAAAGTAGGACTTCGTAAAATCTCTTGATGAGCGTTGAGTATCTCTGTCAAGCGATGAGCAATCTGAGAGCCGCCTCTGCCTAACCTGACATTTTTATGCAGGATAATGCACATTGGCACACGGCAAAATTGGTAAAGAATTTCTTAGATCGGGAGGAACTAAGTGTCATGGACTGGCCTGTTCTGAGCCCGGCCCTCAATTGGATTAAGAATTTGTGGAAGACGCTAGGAGAGACAAGTAAGGAGAGAAACCCAAGCACTGTCGAAGAACTTCGGGAAATAGTACAAAAGTGGAATGGGGAAAAATAACACCAAAAGAATGCCTTCGGTCAGTGCGCTCCTGTGGCAAAAGATTTCAGTGCGTAATTGATATTAAGGTATAAATACTAAGTATTGATATATTATAACAACCAAAAATTATTTATTTAGTAACTAATATCATTCTAGCTTCTCATCTAGGTCTGTTGTGTTATCTGTTCGGATCATTTTGACCACCAGATTTTAGGAATAAAAATGCTGTTTTCCGCTTAACTTGCAGTTTCATCCATCCTAACATGTACAACCTATAGCCATGCTTAGTTTAGATCTGTAATTGATCATCCATTACTTACCATTATTTGGTTTGAAGCTACTTTAAGCTTTTTGATGGTAACTTAAGTGTCTCCTATATATGTATATATATATATATATATATATATATATATATATATATATGCAGGGGGCGGTGAGAAATTTGTCCCCTAACTGCAATATAAAAGAAAATAGTAGGGGGCATTTGTGTATTTACCAAATTTACATGTTAAAGACTTGAAGGATCGTACTATTTATTTAATGTACTCGCCGTCGTCCTCAGCCACGGCCTCCGGGTGTTGTTGGAACTTGCTAAAAGCCTTCTTGACGGTCCACCTGGTTAATTGGATGGAAACTGTGGTGAACTTGGACCTATATTCAACCTTGGTGGTGCACGGGGACTTGGTGTTCTATCTTTCTCTCTCAACCACGCCTTACACATAATAGTCAATGTGCTTGCGATCTGGACAGTTGGGAAGCCAGATGATCAAAGTGATGTGGTCAAAGAAATTGTTTGGCAGCCAAGACTAGGTCCTCCTTCTTGTCTATCAAACGGACGGCCTTCTAGCGGCCACCTCTCAGTTCCAGGTCAACCTCGAGGCACTTTATGTATTAGTGTGAGGCCCTCCAGGAAGATAAACGGGGGCATAAGGTCGTCCTCGCTACAGACTTCCCCAAACACCCTAGCGTGGACCGAGAACCTGGTCTCCATCAGTCTCGGTCCATCTTTGTGTGACACAGCAAACTAGCGGGTGTTTTGGGAGTTCACCACCAGGTCCTGGCAGAAATTCATTTCGTCTGGCAAGAACCAAAGGATGCCAGGTTTTAGGGGGATCCTTTAGTTGGTTCACAAGCTTCACAGCAACGTTCCTCCCGATTGTCTCTTCATCTTTTGTGACAGAAACTAACCCTTTCCCATCTATTTATGAGTAGTGGCGGATGTCTTCATGCACAAATTTCCTCATGAGAGACTCTGACACTCTCTTGTCTCTAGCTAAGTGTTAGTATCAGGACGCTTAAAGTTAGGTTTCCGAGCTCTCGTACTCTCTCTGACTCATCTAACTCTTTCCTGATCCTCCTCTCCATCCTCAGATGGATACCCAAGCACTTGGACAGCTTCGCAATGGAGTTCCAAACGTGAATAACAAGCAATTTTTGGAGGATTGAAATCAGCCATTGTATTACTTCTTCCATAGACTCTTCACAAATGAGTCTACTATGATAGGCAAAAGAGAGAACCGACGCCAGACAACAAGCATGGACGGAATTTAAAGTTGACAACGGCGGCAAATTACCCACTGACCCATGTATATATATATATATATATATATATATATATATATATATATATATATATATATATATATATATATATATATATATATATATATTGGTGGAAAGAGAAATAGCGACAGACAGTCATGCAGGCAGGTAGACATACAACAGAAAAAGTGAATCGTGAATTACAGAAACGGAAAATGTGCGGAAATTACAAAGTTTGAGTTTCCCAAACAAGAGACTACTTTGGGTATTAAGAAGCTGACGGGGTGCAAAGCACCCTTTCCCTAAGCGTCCCTGGTTTCCACAACAAGGAGAAGGAGGACCCCGTGCAAAACACACTCACAGACACACAGGAGCATGATGATGCAGAATTATGGCCCCAAGGTTATCTGTCTCAATCCCCTGCCTATAACTCTTCCCCCATTTTACTCCCCCCCTCCTCTTCAACCCCTTACTCCTCCGCCGGCTTTGTTGGTCTCCCGCCATTGTTATTCGCACGGGGCGGGAGAGTGTGAGAAAGTGACGGGGTGATTTTCCCAAAGTCGTCAAGGAAATTGCGTATCCCTTGGTCACCATTGCTGTCTGAAGGGCGGGGCCCCTAGGGTGGAGGTGGGATTGGGGGACATATAATGAGCATCCGCCACTCTCAAGGTCGCTCAACTACCCCCGACCTTCGACGCAAACTCAACCGCCACTCAACCAGTCTTTAGGTCCCTCCTTATTTGTCACTCTACTCTTTCCCTTTTTATCTCTCATTGGGATCATGTGTTCACATGAGAGTTTGTGAATATGTGCCACTTAAGGTGGCACGAGTTAAGTTTCTTCATTAGCCTTGATAAAAAAAAATAGTGCCAACTGTACTGGTCAGTTCAGAATAACGCCCTTGAGAAGCGCTTGAAACCAGATCCATCTAAGGTAGCAAATTCATAACTCCGGGGAAAGCGCTCAAAAATAGTGCCATATATACTAGGCAGGTCAAAATGCCTCTTGTTAGTCGCTTGTAAACATTGCCATATATAATTATGAGTTAAAAATGTCTATTGAAAGGCGTTCTCAAACAGTGCCATATATAGTGACGATTCAAAATGCTTCTTAAAAGGCGCTCTCAAACAGTGCCATATATACTGGGCAGTTCAAAATGCCTCCTGTAAGTCGCTTGTAAGCAGTGCCATATATAATTATTTATTCAAAATGCCTCTTGAAAGGCGCTCTCAAACAGTGCCAGCTACGCTTAATTTGCGATAGCAAAGAGAAGACGTTTCTCCATTTCTTCCATTGGCACAACTACTAAACTATCTCTTATAATACTAAGCTGTAAAGTAACCAACGTAGGTATTTTCACTCATTGTGTGAATAGAATGAGAGATTAAATAAATAAAGGAAAGAGGTGAATAAACAAAGAAAAAATATGGAAAACGTTGGGGCAAGAGGGGTTGATTAAAAACCTTCAACCAAATTCGCACAAAGAGAATGGGGTCTCAATAATGCAGCCTGTGGCCACTCTTCGAACGACCACAGTTCGTAACTGCAACTTTAAACCTGCTTAGATCATTCTCTACCAGAAGACCATGATTTGCGGACATTATCGGTAACTAGTAGTGGAGATAAGAGTGCCACACAAGTCTGTGGTGAGATGGTCTCCTCAACGAGTATATAATCTGAACCAAATCAACGCAAGTTCGCAGGTACCCGCGCAGGAGGAATGGACGTCGGTGGCCTCAGTTCTCAACTCAGTGCGTCATGTTTGTTCCTGCTACAGGACAACCAGAAGAAACCAGGTATGGAGACGAATTAAAGTTTATATTTAATCAAATCTATTCCAAAGTATGATAACAGAAAATTATTAGTCTCCTCCAGTAACAAATTTGATACTGATACTCTAGTTAGAACTTATCCAGATTACCCCCCCCCCTCCTAAAAAAACAATCAGAAATGACTTTATCTGGAAAATAATAAAAAGAAATTAAATCTGTAAAATATAATATATTCGTAACTCTGAATACATTTCTCGTTATTGAGATTAACATTTGTTGAATAGGACTCAATCTGAGCTGCGCCTTGCAAACATTGGCAATTATTATTTCGACATAGTTTTTATGATCGATACACACCGTCTGATCCTTATTTTAGTGGGACTTACAGTTATAGCTGTTATCCGAACCATCGGTCACTAAGCATATGGAACTCACTTCAAATCCAAGTTGGGACACCATCTTGAGATAAACCACCCCCAGTATGGTTAACTTAGCTTAACTGTGCAGTGGCATTTTTATTCGCCTTGTCCGAGTCCTCCTTTTTTTAAATACTATGGAGCTAAGTCACAAACATAAATCCTAAAGCTCTATGTGGTAGGCTACATGAATCTTGAATCTTTATGCGGTAGACCGCATGAGTCCTGAATCATTCTGCGGTTTGCCACATAAATCCTGAATCTTTCTGCGATAGACCACATGAATCATGAATGTTCATTGGTAGATCACATGTTTCCTGAATATTTCTACGTTAGGCCACATAAATCCCGAATCTTGCTACGGTATGCCACAAAAATCCTGAAACTTTATGCGGTAGGCCGCATGAATCCTGAAACTTATTGCGGTAAGCCACATGAATCCTGACTCCCTTTGCTGTAAGATACATGAATCCTGAATATTTCTTCGGTAGGGGACATGAATCCTGAATCTTTCTGTGATAGGCCACATGAATCCTGAATTTTTGCGGTAGGCCACAATAAAGGCAAAACTTGTACAAATATCGAAAGTGAGAGTTCAGGTTGAGTGTGTAGAACCCATAGACTGCAGGAAATATACACTACCGAGCAAAATAAAAGAACGATTTTTTTAGGAACGTTCTAGAAGTTTCTTGAAATCACCAGGAAAGCTTTTGTTCGTTGGGTAAGAGCTGTTCAACCGCCAATGTTGTCGTATTCTGCAGAGATGCCATCACACGTGAAAGTGATTCCTGAGCCCCGTCAGAGAATTATTCGCTTGAAGACTTCCGGGAGGACTCTTTCTGCGATTTCAAGAGAGGTAGGAAGGTCCAAGAGTGTGATTTCGAGCGTTCTGAAGTTATGCAATGAAAACAAATCCTATAAGTCTCCTGCAAAAGTCAGTCGACCTCGCTTAACCACCATCCTAGAAGCCAAAGCTATTAGGATCTTCTCTATGAAGGATCCGTTCGAGACTGCATCAGTAATTTCTCAAACTGTTAAGACCAATAGTGGCAAAGAAGTGAGCCGTTTCACAGTGTCCCGTCCCCTGAATGCATCTGATTTAAAAGCTCGTTCTCCACCAACCAAACCAATCATCATTAAGAAAAACCAGAAGGCGAGGCTCGAATATGTCGAAGCTCATGCTGTTTGGAGAGATGAAGATTGGAAAAAAAATCCATGTAGAGATAATAGGGATTCAGTAGGGAGTATCTACAGAACTTAGGGACTCTGTATGGAGTATGTAGATACATAGAGACTCTGTATGTGGTATTTAGAAACCATAGGGGCAGTGGACGAAATATGTACACCGTAGGGACTCTGTAAGGGAATATCTTCCGAACATAGGGAGTGTATGGAATATATAGAGGTCATAAGAACTCTGAAGGTGGTATCTGGGGATCACAAGGAGTATATACAGACCATACAGACTATGTAGGGACTATCAACGAAACATAGAGCCTCTCTGTACAGAGTATGCAGAGACCATAGCGTCGCTGATGACGAAAACCAGTCAGTTACGAGGCTTTGGAATAAAAGTTTCCGAGACAACTGCGTCTCATTCACTCATCGAGACTCAGCCATTAAAATAAATGAAAACAAGGATCAAAACAGTAATCTGTAAAAATATATATATATATATATATATATATATATATATATATATATATATATATATATATATATATATATATATATATATATATATATATATATATAAGACTCCCTTTTAATGAGTTAAAGCAGTAAATGAGTAAAGGATGAGTAATGGAGTAGACGCAATTTGGTATGGATTTTACCAATGAGTTGTACTCATTTAATGTCTCAGCGGAGGCCGAGCGGGCCTACCTCCGCGCCGTAGCGCGCTTCCTTCTTGTCGCCTTTTGCTTTGTTTTCTTTTTTGTCGTCGTTTTTTTAAGCCTTTCTTCTTTTTTTTTATCGTCGATATTTGTTATTTATATAGTCTTTTGTTTTTTTATAGCCTAGTAGTAGGTTGTGGTGAGTGCGGCGACTTTTGCCCTAGTAAGCAGTCGCCAGATGGGCTAAAAAAAAACCAAGAAAAATCCGTGAGGACCTATCGTTTAGCGTGGAATTTGAACTAAGGATGGGAGATACCGGACTTGTGGCTTAACATAACTCTAATCCAAAGGGGTCGCCACTTGGCTAACACGAAGCCCACTACGGAGTAAGGGATATCAGTAAAGACCTAAAAGATGAAGCAAGCAGTAAAGGGCGAATAAAGATGTAAATGATGAGTAAATATGTAAATGATGAATAAAGAAGTAATGGATCAATAAATGGGGGTAAAGAATGAATAGAGCAGTAAATGATGAGTAAAGGGAATGTATATGTAAATAGGTAAAGAATGAGTAAGGAGGTAAATGATTAGTAGAGATGTAAAAGATCAATAAATCAGGGGTACAAAATGAATAAAGGAGTAAATAATGAGTAAAGAGAATGTATATGTAAATATGTAAAGGATGAGTAAAGAAGTAAGAAGTGGGTAAAGAAGTAAAAGATGAGTACAGATGTATAGGTGAGTAAAGAAGTATAGGATGAGTAAGAGGTAAATGATGATTAATGGACTAAAAGTGTGTCTAGAGATTATATGCAAATAACTAGGCAATGGCTTCACCACTCCCCCCCCCTCCTTACGGGAAAGCTTGCGCTTCGCTACTAAAAAATCTAAAAAAAAGCAGCCCTGGTTAAAGTTTTATAAATTTTCTGAACTTCGCCGATTATAATAATTTTAAAAAGAAACTCTAAACTAAATTTCCCCCCTTTCAAAAAGTCACGTTGCTAAAATATAGTTATAGAAGAAGATATATAAAAATAAATTTTCTGAACTTCACCATTTGTAATTCTTTGGGTTTTAAAAAGTTCACAAAATTTCGATATTTATATTTATTTCTGAACTTCACCATTTTGTTTTTTGATATTATAAAAGAATTATTAGAAATAACTTTGATAAAAAACATAAGTCATAACCAAACTAAGATGAAATTATTATTCAAATACTAAAAAAATAACCCTTCTTAAATTATAGAGTTAGTGATAAGCTGTTCTAGAGCAACTAGAAAAAAGTACCCTTTTTTACAAACTTCGAACAGTGAGTGGTCTACTGAAGAAGTCGAAGTTTTGATCTAATCAACAGAAATTCTTTTCAGCATCTTGGATGGCTTCCCAGAAGTCATTATCTTTTGTTGTAAGAAAGATCTCGAAGAGTATGAGTTGGAAATTCTGGTTGAAAACTTTTCTTTCTTGCCATTCTCTACAATTTTCTTTTGATTGCGATAATCACGATTCAAATCTTTTGAAATTTTCAGAGAAGATTTTCTTTTCCTTAATTCTGCCACGCTCAAATTCCTGCTCCTCCTCCTCCTCTCCACGGTGAGAAAGGTCCTTCTCTTTTCCCTGACCAAAGGATGAGGGTGGTGCGAAACGCTTGGACGGTCCGAATCGAATGTCAGAAAATCAACGATAAATATTATGAGTATTTATTAAATTGTGTTTATTACATTCATAAACGTAGCGGGAAAATGATGAGTACATAAAAAAATGATGAGTGTATGAGTAGAGGAATGAGTAAAGAAGTACAGGGTCAGTTAATTATTAAATTATGAAGGTATGAGTAAATTATGAGAGAAGGATGGATATAAGAGTAAATTTGAGTAAAGGATGAGTATTGAAGTAGAGGGGGGTAAGGAAGAGAAGGATGAGTAAAGAGATAAAGGATGAATATAGGAGCATATGATGAGAAAACAAGTAAACGATTATTAAAGGAGTAAAGGATGACTAAGGGAGTAAAAGATGTGTAAAGGATGAGTATTGCAGAAAAAGATAAGTAAATGAGTGAAGAATGAGTAAAAGTGGTACATGATGAATGATGGAGTAAAGAGAGTAAAGATGAGCAGAGGATTGAACTATTATTAAAGAGATTAAGGATGAATTTAAAAGTCGATAATGAGTAAAGGGATAAAAGGTGAGCAAAGGGAGTAAACCTGAATAAGCAATCAGTAATGGAGTAAATGTGAGTAATGTAGCAAAGGATGACTAAAGTAGTAAAGGGGTAAAGATGAATATGTAAATGAGTAGATAATGAGTAAACGAAAGGAGGAAGGGTGAGTAATGGATTAAAGGATGACTAAAGAAGGAAAGTTGAATGTGCGGGTAATTGGCAATTTTCAAATAGACCTCCAGTCATGGATCGAATTAATTTAATTGTTTTATATTTATTAAAAATACGACACTTAATAGGGGCATGTCCACATGCAAGTATTTGAAAGTTCAACTAGAAAGTGGTGAAGTAAGTCTAAGTGTAAGAGCATAAGAGGGATTTAATCCAAGTAGTCTAAAGAAGAAAATATAGATGTTTATCTAGCTTCCACAAAGACACAAGCTAGAAACTAGGGGTTCAGGGTGTCCCAAAAAGTCGCGAAACAAAGTTAATGGTTTCAACAAGAACCACAGTTTCCCTGCTGTTGGATTTGTCATTTATGGTCTTATGGTTATGGCCTGTCGTGACCATAGATTCGTGAGAGATTCTTACGTGGAGACATTACTTAGACCATCTTGACCTGTATGGTTTTTAGGTATCGTGACTCTGGGAACGCCCTGTAGATTTGGTTAACAGGCATTTAAAATACTCGATTGCTTAACGCACCATTAGAGGCTCTTCGTTGAAAATTCGGGAATTTCTCCTACCATCACTCAACTATACTTATTTTCCGCCGCCACATACACTAGAGGACCGAGCTAGAATAATTTTTCATACCCCCTCCCCCCGGCTACTTGCTTCCCACTCTCCCCAAAATAGAAGGACGCGAGTCTCAATTTTCCCCAAGGTAAATTTTTGTCTCCTCCCGTCTTGTATTTTTTGGGTGAAATTTGTTTATTTAAAATTACCGGAAATTCTTTGTGCTTTGGACGTTTTTTGGAAGCACAAATTTGTTCGTTATATCTTTGAATAGCCTCATCCCAGACTTAAATAGAGGATAAATAGGAGTCTTTCAAGGTTTCATAGTTCCATTAAGATTATGAAAAGGATTATCTTCAACTTCTATTGCATCAAAAACTGGATTTACGTAAAAGATACAAATGCCTCCTAACAGACATACAGGAGGATGCATACACACGTGCGGTCACACACTTTCTAATCGGTTCAGGGACAGAAAACAAACAGCATCTGAGCGGGTCACAATGGAAAGCGGACTGTTTATTGAATGTTTTAGGAATGTTGAGCAACATCTCAAAATTTATGGATAATATTAGGAACCAGGAGGGCTTAATTAGATGGATAAAAGAGCAGGCAGACCTTGAATTAATTGGTGGATGGTCAGGCATGGCAAAGGCTTTCCAACGAGCGCACTGCACACCGGACTAAAAAATCTAACTAAGGACCATGCTTGGAAACATAATTCAGTCCAGCAAAATGTCTAAACATGGGGAAAAATCTATAAATACTTATTATTAATGATTTTAAGTCAACAAAAACAGTGCATTCTTATAGAATATCACTAAAACCTTTTGTATCAGTTCAGAAATAAAGAGATTTTCTTACGTTTTATATTTCACTATCTTTGCAAAAGTCTTTTAAAAAAAGCTAAAAAAGGCTGAAACCATGTCGTTAAAGATCATACACCGATATACAGTAGCGGCCATAATGATTCGGACACCTAGGTTACTATCAAAAAGCTTACAGTAGCTTAAAACCAAATAATGGTACGTAATGCATGATAAATTACAGATATAAATTAAGCATAGCTATACGTTGTACATGTACATGTTAGGATGGATGAAACTGCAAGTTACGTGCAATTGAGCCTTTTTATTACAAAATTAGGGTGGTCAAAATGATCGGGACAGCGTAATCCTATTACTTCTCTCTTTGAGACAACCAACTAATTTAGCGTAGTAGCTTCCATGAATTCTTAGTACTTTCATTCATTCATTCTTTGTCATGTTCCCAGCAGCAAACATGAATAGGGAACCTACTACACTTTCGATATCCCAGAGCCAATTATTAAGCTAGGTCAAGAGAATCATCTCTCCATCAGACCCAGGCTCATGTATCGGTGTAATTTCTACCGGTAGGCCAAGGAAAACTCTCAGAGAGAGAGAGAGAGAGAGAGATATGACCAATCCAACGTCCGTATCTCGAAAAAGGACCGATACAAGACAGTGTCCAGGATTACCCGAGAAGTAAATGAAACTATGGGCATTAGTGTGTCCAGGAAGACAGTATCGTGCCACCTGACGGAAAGATCTTTAAAATCTCGCACATCAGCAGTCAAGCCATTGACCAATCAGCCCTAAGAACATGAAAGCTAGATTATCCCTCGCCACTGAGCACATTTTAGGGCCAAAAGACTAATGGTCCAAAGCACAATTCAACGAAGAATCGAAGTAAAATTTAGGTACTTCAGATTTCAGGAGGTTCTTCCGTCAAGACCCGGCAAAAGATTATCCATCAACTGCGAGAAGAGCAGCGTCATTTTGGTCAAAGAATTTTTATGTTGTGGGGCATATTTTTGGCCGAAGATACTGGCCCATTTGTCAGGTGTGTAAAGAACTTCTGCAATCACATCATGTGCCATATATGAGAGCCTCCTCTGTCCAACCTGCCATTTTTATGCAGAATAATGCACATTGGCACACGGCAAAGTTGGCGAAGAATTTCCTGGATCAGGAGGAAGTAAGTGGCATGGATTGGCCTCTCAGAGCCCAGCCCTCAATCGGATCAAGAATTTGTGGAAGACGCTATGAGAGAGAAGTAAAAGAGAGAAACCAAGCACCGTCAAAGAAATTTGGCAAATATTACAAGAGGAATGGAGAAAAATAACACCAGAAGAATGCCTTCGGTTAGTGCGCTCATGTGGCAGTGCGTAATTGATAGTAAAGGTTGTAGACCTTTAATATCAATAACAACCGAAAATTATTTGTTGAGTTACTTATATCATTCTACCTTCTCATCTACGTCTGTTGTCTTATCTGTCCGGATCATTTTGACCACCAGATTTTTGGAATAAAAAGGCTCTATTGCACTTAACTTCCAGTTTCATCCATCCTAACATGTACGACTTACGCCATGCTTAGTTTATATCTATAATTTATCATTCATTACCTATCTTTATTTGGTTTGAAGCTATTATAAGTTTTGTGATGGAAACCTAAGTGTCTGAATCATTATGGCAGCTAATGAAAAAAAAATATATATATATATATATATAAATCTTTCAGCAAATTGCAAGAAACAGAAAAACAGGATAATTTTTCTTCAGAAAAATTCGCAAAAATTCCGTACAGGGGTGGGATTCGAACCGTGCGCACTGAAGAGGCGAGTAATGCTTTGATCTCAATTAAACCGTCCCTTAGACCACTCGGCTACGCGGAAGAAAAAAATCTTTTGAATAAACAAGTTTTTAAGGTACGCTTCGCAATGTTGATCGGGACTATGAAAGAGATAGAAATTAATAGGCAATTCAAAGGATAAAGGAGAGTTGAGGTGAACACGTGGCTGATATACAATGTATAAATCTTTCATGAACGAGAAAGAATGATTCGTTTTTCAAATTTACGTGAAAAGAATAATTACTCAAATATTTAAATTATTTTAGGGTGAGCAAAAACTCAGCATTTAAAAAATAATAATAATACAAAAAAATGCATTCCTTACTTGAATCAAAAATCGCGCTCTGGTCCTGTTTCTGTAGGCGGTGAATTTCAGTCCCTCGAGCTTTGCTATTCAATCGAGAAAAGTAAAAAGATGAAAAATATGGATTAAATGAATAATGTTTAGTACTTTTAATAATATGTATCACATTTTTTGCTCCTGGAAATTAAGTGTTATTTTCCACCTCTTTTAATTGCAAAACAATAGAAAAATACCCATATTTGTTTTAAACTTTGCTTTTTTGGTTTGTATGAAGAAATATTTACTAAAAATAGCAAATTTTGTTGTTTTTTTTCATTTAAATTAGGACTAAAATTTCTATAATTTTGTTGAAACATTTTTACAAGAAATACATAAAGATAAGTAAAAAAAAAATTCCTCCATTTCCGTTTGTAATGTAAATCACTTTCCTGTACAAGAGTCCCCCAAGTGTATTCTCTCATCATGTTTTCATTTTATACTCCTTGGTATGTTATGTTTAACGTTCAGTATATCTTGATGGAAGCGATCGCATTGCTCCTCTAAGTATGCTCCCATATTCTACTTGAACTTGTCAAGATTGGCAACAAGGATGTGCACCTTCAGAGACATCCTGCGGCACATTTGGCCATAAGTTTTTGGCCGCTAAGTTCTCAAACAGTTCCACATAATTGTCATCCAGGATTCTTTTTGTTTTAGTAAGCTTTACGGGAATTCTGAAAAGTATGATTTTCCTGCAGACTCTTTGCTAAGAGCTCTAACAAACTGCTTCATGAGTCCTAGTTGTAAATGCAATGGAGGGAACAACACCTTTTGAGGGTCTATCAATTGCTCATGTTTGTCATTATGCCTCCTAACACAGAAACTGGCTCTTAGTTCTTCTTAATCTTCAGTGTATCCCTATTGTTCCCGAGATGACATGGAACTTTGGTAAAGCCTCCATGGATACACATCAAAAATACTATCACTTTGAAGTTTCCAATCACTTCCTAGCCACAATCTTTATAATTAGAAACTTGTAGCAGGATATTGACACTGTTCTAGTCCTCCTTGAGATACACTGAATGAGCCGAGGGAAGGGACGGATGCTTATTTCAACTATGAAAAAGTACAGCTTTAATGTTTCTTGAGGAGCTGTCAATGAAGAGCCTTCACTCATCTCGATTACATGTAATTCCAAATGTATCAAACAGACCATATACATCATTGAAGTAGCATAGCCCAGCTTGATAAGTAAAGAATCTTGAGAAATTTTTTCTTCCAGAAAATCCAACTCTTTGAGCCGGGATATTAAAAGCTCAGCATTTGATTTTGACAAGCCAAGATCTCTGACAAGGTCATTGAGGTCTCTTTGGTTTTGATAATCTGGATTCCTCTCAACAGCCATATCTCTGATACTGTAGTCTACATCTTCACTGCCTTTTTCAGCTTCTAAATTGTTGCTTTCATCTGAGGGTGGCTTATTCCTTTCTCAATGGGTATGTGTGGCAAGATCTGTACAGGTGCAATAGAGGATGAAAGATCGGGATAGGAAATAGCAGGTGCATTTTTTCCACTTCAACGTTTGGAAGGGTCCACCATGCAGAAGTAGCAGTTACTTAATTGGTCAATGGGTTCACGCCAAATCCTGGAAATGGCAAACTTCATGCCTCTTTTTTCCCCTCAAAACTATCCTGTAAAAGTAAAAAAAATACTTTATTACTCCTTTGGTTTGACAAGGTTTGCTGACCCCAAAGTCGCGTGCTCTCACTTATTCTGATTTATGACCTTACGACCGTCAAAACTTTCAATAATTCCCGGACTAACCTTGGGGGGAATTTGTTGTCAACAATAAAAGTGGCGGTTGATAAACAGAAGTCATCCACTAAGTGTGGGGATGATAGGAGTAGATAGCATGAGAGCTTTTTGTGTGTGGGGGTGGGGTGGGGGGAGTGTGAAATGTGTGATTGTGTGATGATTGTGTGTAGTTTAATAATTGCCAGGTTACTGGCTGATCTCTTTCTTCTGACGTTTTTTTATCTTCTGCTCTTCTAATTGCATTTGGGTTTGTGTTGTTCTAGTTGCTTCCAAGTTTTTATTGGTTTTTCTTTTTGTTTCCTACATCGTATTCGTGATTTTGCTTGTAATACCTTGTGGTAACGTTCTTCTAATTCAAATTCGGTTTTAAACTGTATTTATTTACTTTATATGTTTAGGTTGGGGTGTTCTAAATTCCTTTGTTTTGTATAGTTACCTTTCTTTGTTTTCAGGTGTTCATGCCTTTTTGGTGGGTTTCGCTTGTTTGACTTCTTTTGTTGTTATTATTGGGTCTTCCTCACGTCGCAGGTGCAGCCTACTGCTGGGGAAGATTTTACATTCATAATTTTTGTTCTCTATTTCTAGATCTCTTTTGGTCTCCTGATTATTTTCTTCTTTTGATTCCCTTCCATCAGTGTTTAAATGAAGTATTTTCAGTTTAGTTGTCTCGTTATCCTTAATGTCTTATAAATCTTGTTCTTTTTAACTCTATGATTTGATATTTATCATTTGCCATTTGATATTTTCTCGAAGGTATCCTTCTTGATAATTCTGACTTCTTTGGGGAAGATCCTTATTTTGTTTCCTTCTAGTAGTTTTTGGATAATCCTTTCATCATGGTCTGTCATGTAGTTCTATTTACAGGCTCCTTTTTCGAAACCTTTATTTATATCCTTCACTTTAGTACCTTTGGGTAGGGGGTAGGCCTCGTTTAAGTTTAAAGTCTCTTGCTTCGTAACGACAGCCTTCCTCTCTTTCTGTTTCGCTTTCCGTGTCGGTTTGTGTGTCCCATTCGCTTCGGTTCTCTTTAATTGGGTGTTTTCTTGTTTTCATTTGGCTCTTCTTTTCCTCCTCTTGTTCATTCCCTGAAGTTTCCATTTCTTTTTCCTCTTCATTGGGCTCGTCGGTTTCGATTGTTTCTTCGTTTTCTTCCCTCTTTGCTCTTATGTCCAGCATATCTTTTATTTGAAGAGTTTTTCCCGCCGTTACCCCGTATACGAGAGCCGAGGTGGGGTTCGGGAGGAACCACATCTTCCTTATTCCGTTCTTCTCTAAGAGAAGATTGAGCGTGTCTGAGAAGGTCCCTAGTGGGGCAATGTTTTGTACGTGAGCCTACATAATACTAGCTAGAATGTCTGGCCCCGTTCCTTCATTAACAGTGATATTGATTTTGGGCTCTTGTGTTTCCTTAATTTTTTGTTACCGTAGCTTTTGCTACGCTGGCGTATGTCTGATTATTCTTTAATTCCTTTTCTTTCTTCTGCTTTTGTTCTTTCTTGTTTATTATTTCTCTTTTCTTTTGACAGTTCACTGCCATTGTCCTATGTGGACCTTGGCAGTTAACGCATCTCTTTGTAGTCTTTGTGCATTCCCTGAATATGTATGATTGTTCCCTCCGCATTTTGAGCATACTTTTTTGTCCTTATTTGGGCAGTTCTTTATCACGTGCTCCTCAATGGCATAGCATCGGAAGCAGCTTTGGTTTGTACGTTTACAAATTTTTCCTTTTCCATATTTTCAGGGGTATTCCTCATTCCGAAGGCAAGGAGGGTCCCGTTGTTGGTTGCCTTATTTGCCATCTCCGCCGAGGCGCAAATGGCTATGAACACGTGCGGGGGTGTCCAAATTGGATGATCTCTCCGATCTTCAGATGTTGATGTTCCCTTTCGATCTCCTCTTTCAGTTCCTCTTTTGTGCGGGATCCCACATAGAGGTCTACCTTTCGACAGACGAAGGAGCGGTTTGCCAGGGGTTGTGGTGGCAGTTTGGGGGCAAGTCCGATCTTCCTTAGAGCCTTTAGTCCTTCGGGTGCCACCAGGCGTTCTATGTCATTCTGTTTATGACACAAGGCAACGTAGCCGTTGGGGACCTCTATTAATTTAGTAAGGGCAATCTTCACTTCAGTGTAAAGAGTCCTTATTAGTACTCTTCTTTCGGGTTTTTGTGCTCCGGGTTCGGTTCTCAGTGGGAGTCTTCTATACTCTATATTGTTATCCATGTTGGTGTGGTGTTTTGGACCCTCCCTTTCCTTTTGGCCCCGCTTTCACTAGTTTGGCTGTCAATAATGAGATGATGGTGGGTAAAATGGTGGACCTGGGTGGGCTCCTCTCGAGGGGAGTAATGTGACGGGGTTTTGTTGGTTAGCGTGGAATCAACCAGCGCTAACCGGGGATTCCGCCTCCTCAATGGAGTTAAAAACCGCGGTTGCATCCGACATACGCTAAGACGGTTGTATGTCCTTCAGCGATTCTGGTGGCCCCTCACAGGCGGAGTGATTAAGCTCCCCTGCGAAGGTTGCAACCCGGCCCATTATCCGGGGCTCCTCTGATACGGGTATCCGGTAGCGGGCTCTTCCTCAGACCTTCCTCCTCCCCTACCCCCAATTATGCTTGTGAAATGACAGCGTTCACTAGTCAAGGCATAGCTCCCAGGTTGGGTTGGGGGGTGGGGGATGATTAGGCAGTCATGATAAATATATATATATATATATATATATATATATATATATATATATATATATATATATATATATAGTGTGTGTGTGTGTGTGTGTGTGTAACTTAATCATGCTAAGATATCGGCCTTGCCGGAAATTTCTTCGACTTTCAATATCTTTGAGTCCCTCAAACTTTTATAAAGACTTTCTGTGTGTGTATATGTGTGTAAGTGTGTCTTTCCCTCTCCATTTAAACTTATGGCAAGTAAATAAACATCCTATAAAAAATCGCTTCTCCCTAATCTTTAAGAAATAGAATTTTCGAGCAAAAGTTTTACTGACGTAAGACCTTCCAAGTTCCAACACAAAGAATTTTTATAAAAGAAAACTTTAAGGACTTATAAACCGGTTGACTTTAAAAATTTAGTGAATTTTAAAATAAACGCATAAGTTTTAATTATGTCAAAGTAACAATAGCGAAGAGTTTCTTCACCTTTTTGAGGTAAAGAAAATTACAAGATATTTCTGCTTCCGTTGATAAAACAAAACTAGGGAGAAGCGGTATAATGGAAAGACGATAAATGAGTGAAAAATTTATGAATAGTGATAAAAAAATTACAAAAAATTCTCTTACCGAACACCCTTCGACACTTTACAACGCGCGTTCAACCTGACATACATATGTGAACCACTTGTATATATTCATGGGGACCTGACGCAATTGTGCGTCTATTCGGCTTTAAATTTAAACCTATATTACTACATACAGCACTCCACTTCACTTATTTTCCCGCATTATACCATGGATCTTGTCTTTTTTGACAACCCTTTGAAAGACCCCAGTATTAAGGATTACTGTGGTCTGCACACCAGTAGACCCTCATTTTGGTAATAATGGTTAATGTTAACTGGTGTAAGTAGTTGTTTTGTTCTTAATCCGGTTGATGCGCACCCACCATACTCTTTGCAAGTGGTTACAGTTGAAAGTTGATGGAATTTCCTAATCCAACGAAGTCATGCTTATATGATAAAAGAAGAGGACATAAAAAGAATCGAAAACTGACAAAAAGAATTTCAAAGAAAAAGAATCAAAGACGTAGTACGATCAAACCAGGGGTGCGGGGGAGGGGGGGGGGGGGGCTATATTCTAATATATAAAAAAAAATCGGCGCTCGTAGGAAGCTCCCGCAAATCACGCTGGGGTGTCTGACGCATGCGCTCAGGCACCTCCAATCGTATACGTCATTAGACACATAGCCAATCAAAAGACACCCGTCTATTTTACCTCTTACCTTCGCACTCACACAACACATCACTCTTCCGTTGACTCAACCCACCAAAAGGTTTGTCATTCCATTCTCCCTTGGCGTGGTCCGAGAGGCTCTTGGCAACAAAGCGCAGTACCCTCTCCCCTCTCCAACGAGAACCGGCGCCTAGTGGTCAAGGCCTTGCCAACGATTGTCATGCTGATTTTTATGTTGATTTGATTATTCAGTGTGGGGATCCCGCAAAATGAAAGGGACTGGGAGTGAGAAGTGGACGGTGTCTCGATCATCAGAGCCCCCAGAGTCTCCTTTTTGCGGGACTTTGAGTCACTACAAAACCATTTGCCATTTTTGCTTCACCTAACTTCAGCGCTTTTTGACGGACCACTTTTCAAGGACGTTCTGCTATATATAAATGAATAATTCAATAAAAAATAAATATAAATAATTAAAAATACAAATAAATAAATATAAATGCATGAATACATATAAATTTTATAAATATAAATATATGGATAAATAAAAATAAATATAAATCAATGGACTCACAATACTATCTCCTGTTCATTTTATTTCTTGACCGAATAGTCTAGTTAGCTGTTAAAAATGGCTGTCTTCCCAAAATAACAAAACCTGAAATGAGGAAAAAAAACAATAAAAATAATATGCTTATAAATATAGTGCAATGTCTTAAAATTAAAGCATCATTACAAATATAAATAAATGGACTCACAAAATAGTTAAAAACAAAAGACTATCTCCTGTTCATCTCAGTTTTTAACCAAATAGTCCAGTTAACTATTGAAAATGGTTGCCTTCCCAAAATGACAAAAGCTGTAATGAGGACAAAGAACAATAAAAATCATATGCCTATAAATATAATTTAATCTCTTAAAATTTAAGCATTATTACAAGATTATTTATTTTGTAATATAATATTCTGTCTTAGCTATACTAAAATATGACATAAGATTTACATACGACCAACATTATGCTTCTACAACTCCTAATGGTATAATATTTCAGTCTTATTATGTGCCTGACATGAAAATAATGGCATACAGTGCCCTCTTATTTCAAAATGTCTTTGTTAGGGATAAATTCGGTTTAATGTCTGAAATGTCATAAGAGAAATACTGTATGATATTAAATAATTTCTCCCCTTAGAGACATACGAGAATGGGGTTCTAGCGGGTTTAGTGCATTTCTGGAATATACAGGGTGAATCAGAAGTCGTGCACCATAGCGATACAGAAATTACAGAGTTACGAATCAACAAAGAGCCTAATGGACGGGTTGGTTAAGTAAACAAGGTTTAGGGTTGGGATTTTTCTTGGTTGCCTCAAGTCAGGGGCCTTATAGCTCGCATGGATGGAGAGAGCCTTCTTGGAGGTTACTGTGAAGGCTGGCACTTAGCGTGGAGCGATGGTGGCAGCAGAGCGAGAGCTGTGTGAATGGCAATAATCCACCTCTCCTGTGAATCCCAGATATAAATAGGCCACGAATTGCTTGAAGTTGTCTAGTGTTGTCATCCTAGGATTGCTAGTGGTCGCTGGCTGAGCCACTATGGTCAACTCAAGGCTAGTTCAGGAGAATAGGGAAAGGAGGAAAGGCAGAGGTGAAGAAATCTTTTGTTTGCTGATTGTAACCGATATTTCTAGTCGGCACTAGGTTATCTAGTTCAAATATTGAATTATAGTTTATTTAGTGAACTCATTTAGTATTTTTAATAGGTCGATAAGTTGGTCGCGCAGGTACCGATCTTTCAGTGACAGTAAATTGAGGTACCTCAGTCTGTCTTCGTACGATCTATTTCTAAGTTATGGAATTAATTTCTTCGCTGGACGCTGGACGCTGGACGCGTTCCAATATTACCATGTCCTTTTGCGTGTATGGAGACCGGAAGTGTACCACATACTCCAAGTGAGGTCTTAGAAGCGCCTTATATGTATAAGGGAAGAATATGGTTTTAGGATTTAAACGCAAAATGTCTAGCTATGTATACATGAACCCTATTTGCCCTTTGTCAAGATATGTACACTTCCCCCAATTTCCTTCAGAAAGGGATAATTTAATATATTATTAGTTGTCATAAATGGAGTTATAAATAAGCTAAATATACCAATAAAATAAATTAAATTTGATAAAAATTTCACGTTATCGCGGTATTTCAAACATTACTCTCAAAACATTTTAAAGAGAGTTTATTTCAAAACAAGGAGGCTAAATTTCGTCCAATCCCTACCCTACCAACCTCTTAATTAACGATATATATATATATATATATATATATATATGATTCATTGAAGTCGACAGTAACGGCTGCATTGTTTACTTTTGACTGCAGCTTTCTTACAGCTTTGACGCATAACTTAATTTTCCTAGACGTCTTTCGACCTAACAGTGGGTCATCTTCGGGGCAGAATGGTGAACGTGATATTACAGGAAAATATATTGAATATGTTTGAACATTACCGTAAGAAAACGGATGAATCAACTAATTCGAAAACTACATGGATAGATTTATTTTTAAAAATATTTTGAACTTTATTGTAAGGAAACGGACCAATAAACTAATATGAAAATACATGGATTTGTTTAAAAAAATTTGTTCAAGAACGAAAAATTGATGTAGGATATATAAACCTTTTCTCCCTTTTGTTTAGACTCAACATCAATTTTTCGTTCTCGAACATATTTTAAACAAATCCATGTATTTTCATGTTAGTTGATTGGTTCGTTTCTTTACAATAATGTTCAAAATATTTTTAAACATAAATCTATCCACGCATGGTTGGAGGAACTTTTTGCAAAGTGGGGGGCCCAGGGTCCCGGCCTGGTTAGTGCACCCCGTCATAACTGAGCATGTTTGAATAACACAACTACACACGACATTGATGTAATAACAATAGTCAAATTTTATCAGTTTAATTCACCATAGATTCACAGTGCAAAACAAACACAAACATGCAATTGCATTCAGTCATGAATTATATTTCAAAGACACAAACTCACTGAATTATGAATAGAATAGATAGAAACAACAGTATTATAGCTTCTATACGAGCATATGTAATACAATTTTTTTTCAATATGATACACATGTTAAATGCAAGTATTTACAAATTTCTTCCCCCAAAATTTAATCCTACGATCATCGACAGTAATGAATTCTTGACACACTGAGGCAAGATCAATCAAGTCTTTGTGGATATGCAAGAACATTCTGTGGTTCAATTGCTCTTGTGTCAGTCTGTTTCTTAAGTAGTTCTTTAACCGTCTAACGCATGAAAAAGATCTTTCTGTTGTAGTATTAGACATTAGGATTGTCATATATAACTGTATAAGTTTAGATACATTTTAGTATATCCCTCTCATAACAGGAGTGATGACTTTGCCTAAATCAGACAGAGTGATGAGGCTTTCCTGCATGGAAGCTAATGCTATATTCTTGAAAAGTTTGAGTTCATTTTCAAGTGCCCTGATATCAATATCCTCATCTAGTTTGGTCTTAGTGCCCTCTTTCAGACACAAAGTTGCTGTGTTCTCTCCTCTTGCTGCAGCCGAATCCACGTGTTCTATATCAGAAAGATACTGCAAAGTTTCTTGGTCAAATCTTTCATCCAGTTTGCTGGTTATTAAGTTAATAACCTCCACATGCTGCATTGTGAATAACTTCTCAGGAGATGTGAATCTTGTGTTGTCAGATCCTGAGTCAAAACTGCGCGGAAGTCTCTGCCACCTTGGCAGAACAGGGGTTTCTATATTAAATTTCTCCCATTCATTTTTGATTTGACTAAAGAATTCATGTGCATTTTCTTTCATATTTTGCAAAAAAAATTTCAAGACATCTATGCACTGTACTGCTTCACCTGCATTCAGTTTTTTTTATGAAGACCTGCAGCTAGTAATTCAGTGGCATACAAGATTTCTTTGTTCATATGTAGACCATGAAAAACACTGAAGTCAAACATGTTCCTCAATAAACCCAGAGCTAATTTGACACCATCACTGGACCTTCCCTCCTCGATTATGGCTTTCAAAAGGGATTCATAATTTTCTTTGACATACTGAACTGCCTTTGCTCTGCATGTCCATCTCGTAGGGCAGAGAGGTTTTAAAGATGAATATGACATTGTTTTGTTCTCATCTTGTATAGTCTTAAAAATTGCCAGTCTTTTGGGGAAATCTCTAATTAAATTGCAAATAGTTTGCACAGTTGTCATTGCATCCTTAATGAGAGGATTGACGGCTGATGCTTCTCGAATTATGAGTTGTAAATTATGGTTGAGGGGATGTACACCGTGTGCAGAGGGAACTTCTTTTCTGATCTGACCCCCAGCTCCATTCAGTGCTCCTTGCAACACAGCTGCTTCCTCATAGGTTTAACCCCTACATTTCTTGATGTCAACTCCCAAACTGAGAAGAATGTTTTTGGTGATTCTAACAATTGCTGTTGCATCACATTTATCAGTTTGATGCACTACACCAAATTCTTCATAAATAATAAAGTTTTCATCAACCCACCTGATACAAAATGTCACCTGTTCGATACCAGCTATGTCTTGAGTCTCGTCAACTACAATTGCAAAGAAGTCTGATGCCTTGATTTTGTCCAGCACACTATTCAGGGACTTTCGGTAAAGAGCAGCAATTAACTGATCATCGATCTGATGTGAATTGCATGTGATGTCTTGTAATGGTTTCTTCAGGCCAGGACAACGCTCACTTGAATACTGCAAGAATTCCTCTTTTTCATTAACATTTCTCAGTGATATGCCTTGTCTTGTCAATTTTTTATCAATTTCACTCTTTCCAAGAGGCCCTTACGTCTTGCAAGTTGTTCTTGGCCTTCTTGTATTTTTAACAAGGTATCAACAGGTGCTTTGTCTGGGTTGTCTCTAATTGACAATTTGTAGGCGCACTCTATGTGAAAAGAACACTTTTCATGCTGCTTGAACTTTTGCACAGCTTCTTTCCAGTTGTCTGAGAACCTTCATGGCGAGTGGATCGATGCGCTTATCTGTGGCTCTTTCTACGGTTCAAGTTATCTTTTTACATAACGCCTGGCACGTTTGTGCTGTATTTTAATTTTGCTTTTTACAGTGTTATTTCCTGTGCTTTCCCCATTTGCTGTGTTGCTTTTTTGTGCTTTTAGGTATTGTTTACTAGCCTGCCCGCCTTAGCACCCACGTGTTTTTTTTCAAGTCGCCTCGTTGTTACCTCCGCTCTGTCTTCCCGCCCACACCTCGCCCCCCCCTCACCGACCGCTAATTCTGATTCGTCACTATTTTTTTTCCTCGTTTCTTGTTTCTATTATAAGAACATAAGAAAAGAAGGAGACTGCAAAAGACCATTCATGGCCTACACTTGGCAGCTCCTGTTCCAGTCAACACACAAAAGTTTTCTTACCAGAGAAAAGTCATCAACATTGTCACCCTTTACAGGAGTTCGTCAGATCTAATCTACAATATACATAAAATGCATCCAGAGGATTATGTCCATTCATGCAACCGCAAAATATAATCTCCCCACTCCTTACAAAAATATATACATATGTACATAAAAAAAGTCAGTCCCATCTAGCAGCTTCATCCATATATTTATCTAATCTATTCTTAAAACTACCCAGAGAGGAGGCTTCTATCACATGTCTAGTGAGCCTATTCCATTCATCTACCACACGATTTGTAAACCAATTCCTCCCAATCTCCTTCCTAAACCTATACTTATCAAGCTTAAACCCATTGCTACGTGTCCTGTCATGTTCACTAAGTATAAGAACCTTACCCAGATCCCCTTTATTATATCCTTTTACCCATTTGAAGACTTCAATCAATTCCCCTCTGACTCTTCTCCTTTCCAATGTATGTAGATTTAGTTTTCTGAGCCTTTCACCATAAGGTAAGTTCCTTAGCCCACCAATCATCTTTGTCATCCTTCTCTGCACAGACTCAAGCAAATCAATATCCTTCCTATAATATGGTGACCAAAATTGTACTGCATAGTCTAGATGAGGCCTAACTGGCGCCAGATACAGTTTTAGAATGACTTCAGCACTCTTATTGCTTACACTCCTCCTAATGAATCCCAATATTCTATTAGCTTTATTCTTAGCATTTAGGCATTGCTTTCTAGGACGAAGGTCTGAACTTACTAAAATACCCAAGTCCCTCTCACAATCGGTCCTCCCTAAAATTCTCCCATTTAATTTATAACTATTCAATGGATTATTTCTACCTATACTAAGTACACTACATTTTTCTATGTTAAACTTCATTTGCCATTTCTTGGCCCAATTGGACAGAATGGTCAATTCCTCCTGCATTACAACAGCATCAGAATCAGCCCTAATGGCCCTACTTAGCTTAGTATCATCAGCAAATTTACTCAGGTCACTACTTATACCTATATCAAGATCATTAATATAAATTAAGAATAGCAAGGGACCCAAAACAGATCCTTGCGGAACTCCACTGCTAACACACCCCCACTCAGATTTAACTCCATCTATACTAACTCTTTGCTGTCTGTCACCAAGCCATGACTGAATCCACCTAAATATACTGCCATCGATCCCGTGTGCTTTAACTTTGCTCAGAAGCCGTAAGTGTGGCACTCGATCAAAAGCCTTACTAAAGTCCAAGTATAAAATATCATAGTTTTTATCATTATCTGCTGCTTCATACACCTTACTATAAAAAGACAGCAAATTAGTCAGACAGATTTACCCTTACTAAAGCCATGCTGTGATTCTTTTATCAACTTATGCTTATCCAAGTGATCTCTAATATTCCTTGCTATAATAGATTCCATCATTTTCCCTACCACTGATGTCAGACTTACTGGTCTGTAATAGACATATTTGTTTTATCCCCTTTCTTAAATATAGGTATCACATTGGCTTTCTTCCATGCCACTGGCACAATGCCACTCTCCAATGATTTTCTAAAGATGCATGCTAGGGGCTCACTTAACACATCCTTACATTCTTTCAAAATTCTAGGAAAGACCTCATCAGGACCGGGTGCTTTACTACTTTTGATTTTATCAATTTCCTTTGTCACTATCTCCTTTGTGAACAAGATATCCTTTAATTTCTCTTCATCATTACCCCGAAAGATCATTGACACCTCGGGTATATTTAGAGTATCCTACTGTGTAAATACTGAGAGAAAAAAGTCATTTAGCATTCCAGCCATTGAGTCCCTATCACTCACTAATTCTCCATTGGAATCTATAAGTGGGCCTATTTTATCTCTAACCTTAATTTTGTATAATTGATAAAAACTTTTAGGATCTTCCTTTGCCCTATTTGCCACTTTAATTTTATAATTTCTCCTTGCTACTCTAATTAACTTTTTAACATCTCTTGCTAGTTCATTATATCTCTGCCTTAAGTGATCCTCTCCATTTTTTATTTTCCTATAAATGCCCTTTTTAATGCCAATATAATGCTTAATTTTATCTGTCATCCATTTTGGGTCATTATTTTTAGTCCTAATCTCCTTATATGGAATGTTAATCATCTGACCTGTAATTAATTGCTCAATTATTCTTTCATACTCCTCTTCAATTGTAATCTCTTCCTCCTGGTGATTATTGTCTCCACTAACTAATATCATTGAATCTTTTCCTGATTTGATTTCATTGCCTGGTTTCTGTACAACTGCCTCCAGGTAAGTCCTTAGCCCATTATAATTTACTCTTCTAAAGTCAGGAATTTTAACATTGTTCATGCTACTATGAATACCATTCCATTTCATCTTGAATCTAATTTCACACTGGTCACTATTACCCAAATTTCCTCCAATCTCAGTATCCTTAATAACTTCTTCCCTATTTGTCAGAACTAAATCCAGTATATTATTACCTCTAGTGAGTTCATTAATAATCTGCCTCAGAAAATTATCTTGGACAACATTAAAAAATTCCTCAGCCTCCTGATCACCCACAAGAGCTTCCCAGTCTATATTTCTGTAATTAAAATCGCCCATTATACACACATGCTTACTTCTACATGCCCGTTCTATCTCCTGCCACAGAAGATTTGAAGCTTCCTTACTAAGATTTGGTGGTCTGTATAATAATCCTATGACAAGCTTGTTTTTACCTTCCTTTACATTTAGCCATAATGACTCTGTGTTATCATCTAATTTAATTGTACTGTTTACACAACACTGGAAATTATCTTTAATATAAACAATAACCCCTCCTCCTCTCTTCCTATTCCTATCTGTATGGAACATGTTAAAGCCCTCAATCTCAACCTCAGGTTTAAAGTGATTACCTGCCAAATCAAGCCATGACTCTGTTATCGCAATTATATCAAAATTCTCTTCATTCGCTAACGCTCTTAAGAGATCTATCATATTCCTTATACTCCGACCATTTGTGTAGTATATTTTTAAGGTTTTTTTATTATTCCCATCTTCATTGCATCGTGCTTTTTTATTCCTAGTTATCTGCTCATTCACTTGTGCATTAGTCCCCCTATAACGCATCAGTATGCCCTCCCCCCTAGCTATTCCTTTATCTCTGCATACCTTCCATTTCCTACACCTGTCCTCTATTCCTGTTATTCCCTTACCTCTAACAGCTTCTAGTTTCCCACCCGTAAGGACCTAATCACACTATCCAGCTCCCCCCATAGAACCTCAACACCTGCCCGACTAAGATGGAGCCCATCCATCGCATACAACCTCCTATTCCCGTAAAACCCACCCCAGACATCGACAAACACCAATCCTAACTCCTCACACAGTCCTTTCACAAATTCATTCAAACCAATTGCACATCCAATCTCGGAAGCACACCAGAAACAACACCTTTTACCCTGCTTTTACTCATCCTTTCAACTAACCTTTTATACTGCTCACGTAACTTACATGTACCCACCTTCTTTACATCATTCACTCCCACATGCGTAATCACAACTGCATCCCTCTCACACCCAGAAACCAGCCTATCATACCTCTCACAAACATCACTTACACCAGCACCCGGCAGACAAACTTTCATTCCCTTCCACTTGCTATCACTCAACTTCCTATCTAAATACCTAATCTGAGAGTCACCCATCACTAGCACCTCAGTCATTCTCCTATTCTGTCTTGGCCTAACATTACCCTCCCTCCTGCTCTCAGTCACACTAACACCCATCCTGCTTTCATCCACAATCACACCAGGCAAATCACTTTCACACTCTTCCTCTCTCAGGACATTGAATCTGTTAGTCAACCTAACAGGTTCTATGTCCTTCCTTTTCAAACACCTAATCTGTCCTAACTTATCTATCCTATCCATTTTCACCAACCATTCATCATCACTCACAACTTCCATACTGTTCCCAGTCCTAGCCCTATCTTCCACCCTCTTAGCACTAATATCACCCTTCAATCGCACACTTGCATCTCTTCTCACCTCAAACAACAAATCATTCAACCTTTTACATTTCCCACTCAACCTCCCCTTCCAGAAAACACACACAGCATTCAGTTACATTCACTCTCTTTTCAAATCCACATGCATCACACACCACATACACACTACTTTCAAACGGCATGCTCTCACCATCTATACAAACAGCCATACTCTCAGAAATTTACTAAGGAAAAAGTTAACACTCACCAAAAAAATTCTTGCTCAGGATTGCTGCCAGTTATCTTCCCCAAAAGTATTAATCACTAATGTATTTATTACACAGTGATTGATGTATTAAATAAATACAAGAAAAACTACACACCCGAAATCAGTATTATATTCCAATCTTACATTAAGAATCAGGAGTTTCCTGTAAGACAACCTTCCAGAACACACTATTCGATTACTCTTTATTTTGTCTCGATTGTTGTTTCTCCCGTTATTGTGTCGCTTAAGCCACTCTACTTATATAGTTAATTTGCTTTTCTCCCATTATTGTGTAGCTTAGCCATTATGATTGATAGGTTAACGATTCTTGTCCTCAATGGAACTGCTACCAGTGTTTCTCAAAACCCCCTTACTCACATTAATGCATTGGGAATTTCTCGTTCCCGCCGCCACACTAAACGTGGTGTACGTTTAGCTCCTGCTCTTAGAAAACTTTTTTTACTTGAATCAACCCCCCCCCCCCATCCCTCACTTACCCCTGATTCTTCTTCACCTGCCCCTTCACCCGTTCTCTCAGCGTCTCTCCTCAATGTCAGAAGCCTCTCGAAGAAGGCTGACAACATTCAGGACCTGCTCGTTAACACTCGAGTCACTCTCCTTGGACTCGCGGAAACTTGGCTTGCCCCTTCTGCTTGCTGTTTAAATCTCGCTATCCCTGATGGTTCCTTCCACTCCCATACCTCCCGTAACTCTCGCGGTGGTGGAGTTGCTCTCATTCACAGTGCCTCCTTCCCTCTGAATAATCTGCCCTCTTCCCCTTTTCTTTCTTTTGCGGCGCTCATCAATGTCTCTGATTCCACCCCCTCTCTAACTATCTTAGTCCTCTACCGCCCACCCAGCTCCTCCCTCGAGCTTTTTCTTGGGGAATTTAGTAACCTCCTTGCTGGCCTCTCCCCCACTGGTTCTCTGCTAATCCTCGGTGATTTCAACCTTCCTGGCCACAATCCATATTTCAAAGCCTTTTCTGAAATCCTTGATATCTTCTTCCTCACCCAACACGTTTCTTTCCCTACCCACTCTCACGGTAACATTTTAGACCTCGTAATCTCTGACTGTTTTATTTCCAACCTAACGACTACAAATTTGTCCAATGCTATATCTGATCACTTCCTTATCAACTTCAACTTCTCTATCCCATTCCATATACCTCCCCAGCTGTCTCATAATCCTAAGCCTTTCCGTCGACTAGCCTCCATTGATATTCCCTACCTATCTAATGATGTGGTTTCCAAACTTCCTCCCATTAATGCTTCTGCCTCTCCTTACCAGATTCTCTCTTCTTTGGAGCAACCCCTTCTCACTTGTCTTGATGCCCACTCTCCCCTTGTCACCCCTTCGAACTCCCGTTGTCACCGTGCCCCTTGGTACTCTATGGAACTCCTCTGGTCTAGGCAGTCCATGCGTGCCCATGAAAGAGTCCTTAGAAAGGTTCGCACCCGTGGGCAAGACACGACCCCTCTCTTGCTGGTGTTCCGACTTGCGACAGCTTCCTACGTGGCGAAATTAAAATCTGCTCGTGAAGCCTACTCACGTAATCTGCTTACTAATAATAGGAATGATCCTCATACCGTCTTCCGCCTGCTCTCCCGTCTTACTTCCCCAGCCCAGGTCTCCCCACCCATTAGCCCTGCTAATCTCTCGAATTTCTTCGCAGATAAGGTCACTAACCTCCGTGCCTTCCTCTCTCAGCCTTCTGTCCCGGCTCCTGCCATTCTCCCTGACTTCCCGCCTCAGCCGCTTATCGTTTTCTCCGTTGTGACCGCGTTGGAGCTTACAGCCCTGTTCTCGCGTTCTAAGAAATCGGGCTCCCCAAAGGATATTTTTCCGCCTAAACTGTTATGTAAAATTCTGCCTGCTATCTTCCCAACGCTTCTTCACCTGTTCAACACTTCACTTGCATCTGGTATTGTTCCCTTTTCCTTCAAACGTGCCCACATCCGTCCGATTCTTAAAAAGCCTCAACTGAACCCCATTGACCCTTCAAATTATCGCCCGATTTCGCAACTTCCTTTCCTCTCTAAGGTTCTGGAGAGAGTGGTTGCTTCACGCATCAACAGTCACATGGTGGCCTGTAACATTGATGAAACCTATCAATCTGGTTTCAAGTCAGGTCACTCCACAGAAACCGCCCTTCTCAATGTGTCCGATTGCTTACGAAGAGCCGCAGACAGGGGTTGTGCCTTCATCCTCGTTCTACTCGACCTCTCCTCTGCCTTCGATACTATTGACCATACCGTCCTACTTGATCGTCTCCACTCTTTCCTCGGCATATCAGGCACCGTGCTCGACTGGTTTCACTCCTACCTCTCGTCTCGTACCCAATCCGTTGTGATTGACGACGTTTTATCCGACTCTACTCCTATTCGCTTTAGAATGCCACAAGCTCTGTCCTTGGTCCTCTACTATTTTGTATCTACCTTCTCCCTCTTAGTTCCCTTTTCCGTATTCTCGGTCTATCTTTCCACCTCTATGCTGATGACACTCAAATTTTCGTTTCCTCACCCCCCACGTCTCTTGCCTACTCTACCACTGACCTCCTGGCTGCCTACTCCTCCATTTCTGACTGGCTCTCTACCAACTTCCTCAGGCTTAATCACTCCAAAACTGAGGTCCTCCTCGTCGGCACCCCTGCTCTTGTCAAAAAATCTAAATCTCTCTTTCTCTCGCTTACTCTGGGCGGTAATACTATCATTTTCTGTGACTGCGTTAGGAATCTGGTGTTGTTTTTGATGAGCATCTCTCCTTTAAGCCTCATATCCGCAATGTCAGCAAATCCTCTCTATGTTTCCTTCGTAACTTCTCTCGCATTCGCTCTCACTTTGATCGCCAAAGTCTTGAGACTGCTGTTCATGCCTTCATCACCTCACGCCTTGACTACTGTAACTCTCTGCTTGTGAATCTGCCATCCTCCTCTCTCCGCCCCCTTCAACTTGTACAGAACTATGCCGCCCGGCTTCTCCTCTATAGCCCTCGCTTCTCTCCCTCGAAACCCTTGCTGCATGAACTGCACTGGCTTCCTGTCAGATCCCGTACTCACTTCAAGATACTTCTCTTCACATTTAAGGCCCTAAACAACAAGGCCCCGTCTTACCTCTCTTCTGCCCTCTCACCACGCCATGTCCATCGGGACCTTCGGTCATCACATGCAACTCTTTTGAATATTCCTCGTTCATCCCTCTGCTCAATGGGCGACTGCTCCTTCTTAATCTGCGCCCCTAAGTTGTGGAATGCTCTTCCTGCTGAAATCAGGTCTTCTCCCTCTTTTACCACATTTAAGCGTCTCCTGAAAACGCATCTTTCCAGTATTGCCTTCTCCCCCTCTGGAATTTCCATTGAATTTCCATTCTCATCTCAGCATAACGTGCGCTCTGGAAAGGCCTCAGGCCTTGAAGAGCGCCTTACAAAAGACATTATTATTATTATTATTATTATTCTTAGTAAATGCTGGTTCTCCACAATGCAAAAAAGTTACAAGGTTTTCGTGGCTGGCCCTCCTGCAGGTGAAACAAAATGCTTTGTTACGACTTCGACATAGGTACAGCCAAGGGTAGATCTTCTCCCAGTCAGTCAGATAATGCCTCGTCTTTGCACCCTAGGTTTTTGCAGTCTTTCGCTTGTCTACAGCAACTCTGGTCAAAGTTGTTGAAGTGACAGATGTGGATGTGGATGTCGATGCTTCTTTCGTTTCATCTGTAAATGAGCAATAACATTATTATCACATTAATATTGCTGGTGATCAGTTATTACGTATAGGTTATGTTTTTTTAATAAGTTAGGCTAGTGAACCATAATATGTTATATGTGGGGTGATCCCTTTATCTTACCCTTATTTTTCTTTTACTATATAACTAGTACAGAACTAATGTAAAGATTTTCCATCATTAATTCTGATAACTTTTTTTTCTATGATAGAATAAATACAAATGCACGATAACGAAGTTCGGTTAGATATGATGTAAAACTGCAGTATTCCCCTGTGGTGTTACTGAAGTTTTACACCAGAATAACTTACTAATTCGAGCAACTTTTCTTCTATGGTAAAATAATTGCAAATTAACGATAATGAAGTTAGGTAAGGATCAGGGCGTTTATTTTTTTCTAAGATAGATTCATGAGGGAATTCATTTTCAATTAAAAGAGGCATTTTTAATCGTAAACGAATGGAATATCTATTTAACAAAATAGGAGGTTTGGGGTAAACTTTGTATTTCATAACATATCAGAAACAACTGTGAGCATTTTAAGATAAGTTTTCTGTAGTAAGTCAATTTTAGATGAATATGATCAATATGAAAATTTGCTTTTTCATGGAAAAGAGGCAGTTTTATAAGATGACATTTGAAAGGCAATAGGACTTTAAAAAAAATGGACACACTGGTTAGAATAGCTTAAGTTAGATTAAATATGGTTCTCATAATAAGAGGGTGTGATGTTGGTGTGTGATGTTTACATTATAGATGAGCTGATCGGCTGATCGAGGGCAAGACAAACGTAAAAACTCATTTTCATTATGTAGCAAGATGTTTTTCTCGCGCTTCAAGACCGTGTTTTCAAGACAAAATTCTGTCTTGATGACAAAAATACACCTTAAATAAAACGGAAGGACTACTAGCACATAGGCCTAAATTAGAATGTACTAAATGGTATTTACCCATGAATGTTGGCACATGAGAGTTGGGATTAGCCTGATCAGGAGGAGCCTGGCTTGTCGCACTTTTAGACATATCTGTCATCATGGTCATCTGCTTCCAACAGACGCCTTTTCTTCCACAATTGGCTCGTCAGAAGACCGCTTGCCAAAAAGAGATGGAATTTTCTTCATCTTGTGGCTTCAGGTCTTCAACGACTTAACTGTTTACAACTTGCACAGTCAAACGCTTGTGATGACGTCACGATATTTGTCACACGGACTCATACCATACACTGTTACAGCACAAGTTTCTGAAAAATATACAAACGAAAAGATTTATAATCACGGAGGATATATAAAGTATTTACTAAATAACTTCACTTAATTATTGTTATTCACTATAATTATATCACTAAAAAAAACGCAAAAATACACAACGAAATGAACAATATTCTGTTTAAGTTAGAAACAGGCCTGGACTAATCAGGAAAAAACAGCTGTGATATGCATGTTAGGCCTATTGGAACTATATTTTTGTAAAATAGCCTACACTGCCTACATGTACCATAAGGGAGATGAACTTATAGGCATATATTTTTACATTTCTGGATTTCAAAATTGGAGGGGCCAGGTCCGCCCTGTTCCTCCATCTATGTATCCATGTATTTTTCGAGTTAGTTGATTGGTTCGTTTTTTTTACGGTGATGTTCAAACATATTCAATATATTTTCCTGTAATATCACGTTCACCATTCTGCCCCGAAGATGACCTACTGTTAGGTCGAAAGACGTCGAGGCAAATAAAGTTATGCCTCTTCCTCGCCTAGAGCCATCTTTTTCTTATTATATATATATATATATATATATATATATATATATATATATATATATATATATATATATATATATATATATATATATATATATACCGGGGGGCCCAGAAAAAAGTTAACCATACTTTGAATTAGCATAACTCAAAAACTATTAGAAACTTTTGGATCCTGCAAAAAGTGTTTTATTTACCAACTATTTATCTGTCGATTCTATAAATTTCATTAAATTTCCTATTCTGATGTTGATACACTAATGGGTTTAGTGGAGGCGATCAAAAATATGTTTGCGCAATGAAGTAAAATAATGAAACGAAGCCTAGGAAGGCTAGGCCACCGTGCACTTTCAAGAGAGCGTAGGGAGCCTAGGTAGCCTAGGTCACTGTGTTATTCTTCAAGTAAAGCCTATGCCATTTTACAGTGGTTTTCAGCCACGCTGTGGTTTGGTCTCGTCATGATTGCTTACTAAGCAAATTAAAGCGTTTACGCGTAAAAGTTTACTTCCATAGAACCTTTTTAATCATGCAAAAGATCAACGCGCATTTACAAATTTTATTAAGACTGGCAGTATTAAACAAGTACAAGATTCATTGGAACAATGTTTTCCAGGTAGGGAAAAATGTTCACAAATACCAACATGAAGGAACATGCTTAAATCTAAATAAAGGTCGTTCGGGTCGTATGAGAACCATAAGAACAACAGAAAATATCGAAAATGTTCAGATGACACTTCTTCAAAATCCACATGTATCAGTCAGAAAGAATGGGTTACAGTTGCCAAAGTCATCATTTTACCGCATTATTAAATATGACTTAAAATGACATCCCTATAAGATGCATGCAAGACACCAGCTTCTTGAAACTGATTTTCCTCGTCGTAGACAATTTGTCGAATGGCTTCTCCATAAACCTGTTCTTTTTTTGGAAAACATTGTGATTGGTGACGAGGCAGCCTTTTAATGAATGGAAAGGGAAAGAGCCATAACATTCAGCAATATGTGCTGCTGAACCACCACCCAGCATTCAACTTTGACACACGTATTTGTCAACAAAAAGTGTCTCTGTGGATCGGAATATGCGAGAATGGCTATCTTGTCGGCCCATTGTTTTACGAGAATAACTTGAATGGTGCTGCCTACCTGAACATGATCCAAGAAAGGATCTTCCCGAAACTCCGCCAAATTTACGGCAATCAATTCAATAGATTTTGGTGGATTCAGGACGGCGCACCAGCTCATAGACAGCTTTCTGTAAGAATAAAACTAAGAGAAACGTGTGACAACTCCATGCAATTGAATGGCCCCCAAGATCCCCTGACCTAACACCGTGTGATTATTTCTTATGGGGATATCTAAAGAATAAAGTGTATTCTACTCCAGCACAAAGCATCAGCCAGTTAAGCGATAGTTCACACGTGAAGTCAATAGACTTAAGGAAAATCACAAGTTAATCAAAAAGGTTGTTCAATCAATGCGATCAAAGGCGCAACTGTGCTTGGAAAAAATGGAGGACATGTGGAAGGAAACGCTGCTTAGAAAATTAAAAAATGAATTTCTATTACCCATATGAAGAGGTGTTATTGTTAAAAATGGATTTAAATATATTTGTTGATATTAACTTCGAAGTTTAATTATTTACTTCCTTGCGCAAACATATTTTTGATAGCCTCCACTAAACCCATAAATGTATTAATATCATAAAAGATAATTTAATGAAATTTTCAGAATCAACAGATAAATAGTTGTTAAATTTGTTTTGTTTGGCAGGACTCTAAAATCTCCAATAGGTTTTGAGTTATACAAATTCAAAGTACGGTTAACTTTTTTCTGGGACACCTTGTATATATATATATATATATATATATATATATATATATATATATATATATATATATATATATATATATATATATATATATATATATATATATATATGTATATATATATATGTATATATATAAATATATATATATATATATATATATATATATATATATATATATATATGTATAACTGAATCACGAAAATAAGGAACGTGAGGAATTTATGAATAACGTTACAGCCACGAGGAAAATGAAACAACGGAGAACTGCGAGGCCTTTCGACTAATGGTCCTTTACTAAGCTTAGTAAAGGACCATTAGTCGAAAGGCCTCGCAGTTCTTCGTTGTTTCAGTCTGCTTAGTAAAGGACCATTAGTCGAAAGGCCTCGCAGTTCTCCGTTGTTTCATTTTCCTCGTGGCTGTGACGTTATTCATATATATATATATATATATATATATATATATATATATATATATATATATATATATATATATATATATATATATATATATATATATATATATATATATATATATATATACGAGGGGCGGTTAATTAGTTTTGCAATTTGGATATAAGGAAACGAGATATGCGGAAAAGTGTTTTATTAGTTTTCAATATAACTACCCTCGACTTCAAACAGAAATCTCCCGACTGCTGTTCAATCCACTCCTGGACGACGAGCTGGACATCTTCATCGTCCTCAAACCGGCGTCCACGCAGTGCAGCCTTGAGCTGGCGGAATAAAAAGTAGTCGCTAGGGGCCAGATCTGGACTGTAGGAGGGATGGTTGAGCTCCTCGAATCCGCACTCGCGCAGGGCAGCTTGTGCAACTCTGGCCTTGTGGACTTTGACGACGTTCAAGTCGATCATGGGGCGTGAGGTTTCTAGGGACCCAACGGGCAGAGACCTTGGTCATGGCAAAATTGTCGTGGGTGATGTTTATAACACTTCCATGTGATATTCCAAGTTTTCGCTTGATTTCTTCGACCTTCACCCGTCGATTTTCGAGGATCATCCTCTCCATATGGCCACTTTATCCTCGTTGGTCACGTCTGACGGGCGTCCTGGACGGGGGTCATGTTCAAGAGACTCACGACCATGGGGGAACTCCATATTACAGCGAGCAATGGTTGCATAGGAAGGGGTGGTGTCTGTGTACACTGCAACCATGCGTTCATGGATCTCTTTTTGCATTCTTGCCTTCCTTGGTCAATAATTTGATCACTGCTCGGTGCTCAACCTTCTCCATTGTTGAAAAAATTGTGACTGACGATCTGAAATCAGCTACTGCTTCTAAAATAGACGAGTCAGGAGTGTGCGGCTGCAGGTCCTGACTTGTCATAACTTGTCCTAACACCCCCAAAAACAGCCATCCCCCTTTCTCTGTTTTGCCCTACCGATTCGCAAAACTTATTGACCGCCCCTCGTATATCTTATTTCTTGTCAACACAACACAGCAAAGCCTTGCGGCAGTCATCCAAAACTATTCGAAAATTCCTAAAATATATAAATAGTTATATCGTTATAAACTTACCTTTTTCTGAAAAATTATTGAAAAATGTGATATGATTAAATTGGGAAACTAGATTGTTTTGTAAATTTCATGTCAATCGAGATTACGACACGTAAATCCTTTTACATGTTGAGTGTGTTAATATTTGACAACTCATGTTGATAATCATTGATAATGTTGAAAATCGCCCTTCATAGATAGTCATTGCCTACTAGTAGGTCATCCCGTAAGTAATGCGGCATTTTTCATGTTTATCCTTATTTTATGGATAAAAATAATCCTAACCTAACCTAACCTAACCTAACCTAACCATTCGTTTATATACAAGCCTAATATAACTGTTGAAAAAATTCATTTAACTCATTTCATTGTACATCGTCATTTACAGTGAAATTTGGTATCGTTGGTATGATGGTTGTCTCAACAAAAAATAAACCTCTTTTTTTCAGATATATTCGTCAAATTTGGGTGAGTTTGTCTTCATTTAATCTTCTGCCGTTCTCACTAGATGAACCAACCTGTGGCCTCGATGACAGCCTCCAGCCGACCTCTTAACCGGCCACAGGCCTTCGTCACTATCACCCGTTTTTGGTCCTTGAAGGCCCTGGTAATCCTGGCCCTCTCAGCTCGCCCTTCGTGATGCATCTGGATTTTTTGGTCTCTTGGTCCATTACGCGCAACACAAAGAAGTCGAGGGGGTGGCAGTCAAGTGAGTTGGGAGGCCAAATGCCATGGTGCTGTGTGTTCGAAGAAATTCTCCGAAAGCCAGGCCTGAGTCTTCCGGATGTTATAGCAGGGCACATAGTCTTGCTGCTGCACTTAAGTCTTCCCTGCAGGGCTTCACCACCTCGCTCATAATATGGATGTAGACGTCGGTGTTTAGCCTGTGTATCTCAGGGAATAAGTGGGGTGATATGACAACACCTTCATATTCTTGAATTTTCTGATCCCATGGAGACATTTCTCTTAGCCTACCAAGGCATTGGGAGGGCATAGCATATACTTTCCATGTAATCTATTTTTTTTTATTAACTGTTACCATGGCTACAAGTGGACGAAATAGTATGCTATCAGAGGCGCATGGAAGCGGCTCCAAGCGAAGCCTCGTTCTTCCTAGGTATCGAGGAGGATGAGGTAAAACAAAATACACCTTCAAACACTGGAGGGGCTCGCCTCTCCCCATCCCCATACGCTAAAAGGGCTTCTATTTTGTCCTCTTTTGAGCCGCCTTCGGGCAGCTCCACCTTAAAAACGGAGATTACCTTTCCTATACCTTTTGAGGAGACACATCCAAACATCTAGTGGAAAGGGCACTCTCCATTTCCTTTTTAAAAGGTTAGAGGGTTCCCCCTTTCCCTCTTCTTTGGAGCTGCCCTTGGGCGAGTCCATCTCTCCACCAGCTGCATTCTCCACTTTCCTATGACAGGGGACTGTCAAGAGAGCAGGCAGACGGACCAAAATCAACCGATCCCGGTGGGAGCGACTGTATATGGCAAAGACCCTTAGAGGGGCAAGGGATAGCAGGGCCCATCGGGCCCTTTTCCCTGCGGTATTACAAGTATGCACTCTCACCTTACGACGCAGGCGTGCCTGCCCCCTCTTTTCCCCTGATATAGATCGGTTCTCCGGCAGAGACACTAATTTGACAGAATGTCGTGGTATGACATTATATTACATCTATGGGGAAGGGACCGATAACTTACAGGCGAACCGACGAAGGGATGGAACACCACTAATTTAGACGGGCTGAGTAGCGAGAGATATGTGTAGCGAGGTCAGGTAAATTATGGACAATGGCAAAGCTCAAGGTTATTTAAAGATGCGTGTACAAAAATATAATTTTATTTACACAAAAATAATGAGAGAATTGATGGGTAAAATTACCTCAGAGAATTAACGGGCAAAATCACATCAGTAACGGATGGGGGAATTGTAGTTATAAATGAGACTATGAAGTTAGAACTTAAGGTATTACAGGAGGAGACTATTCAAATGAAGGGGGGGGGGAATTAACTCAATTGGGTTACTGAAGGGGGGAGAGGGGTTGACTTACGGATGTCTTCTGCACGTGAGGTGAGGCCGCTCGGAACTTCTGAGCGGGAACTTGAAGTGATGACGGTTCTCCCAAAACAGGGGGTGGGGTGGGGGCGGTAACTTCCGGTCCAAGGGAGAGTATTTTGACCACCCGAAATAAGGGGCGAACGAAGGAGGGCTTCGACAGGAGTTGATGAGAGAAGTCCGGAAAATCACTCGGTGGCAATCGTTAAGTAGAATTACCTCACTGGATGGAGGTAATTCCAAATACACAAAATAGTTCAGCTGTCACTTTGTTTTGTTGTTAGCACCTGACTTAGAACTATGGGGAATCTTCTGGGGTCCGGGCGAGACTTCTCAACTCTGTGTCTCTTCATGGGAGTCGAGCGCTATTTATGTCCGAGGCTTTCCCCGGGGTTGGGGGGGGGGCGGTAAGCGGGAAACAGCTCTACTCTCGAATGGCCTCGAATCTTCTTGCAGAGGCTATTCTGCCCGTGTAAAAGTGAATCGTGGTGGACACGGTTCGAGGCTACCACTTGTGGAAGGGGGAGGGGGGGGTAGGCTTATCAATTTAGGCCTAACCGGGCCTTCTGCAGCGCATGGAAGTTCCGTCTGCTCAAAAGATTCCACCTGGGGTTCCCTCACACAGAAGGTAACTCAAATGGGATACGTGCTTGGTGGGGGGGGGAGATGGAGGTCCCCCCCTAAGCTGAACGTGTTCCCGAAGGTGACCCAATCCAAGATGGCAGGATCTTACATGGGGACGAGCCCTGGCTCGGTGCTAAACACTGACCCTAAGTCTGGTCCTGTGCAAGCTTCTTCTCATGCGGCTCGGCTCCGTGAAGACTCACAAGGTGAGGAGTGACTTCCTTCCCCTGCTGGTGCCCTTTGACAGCCAAACCTTTCTTCATCTAGGAGGAGGATGTTACTGAGGCCGGTCCGTCCGCCCTATGGCCGCTTTCGGTGGGTGGAGAGAACCTGGTTCATTCCCCGCCTTACTCTTTCCCAAATAAATAGAAAAAGTAAAAATAAACAGAGAGGACTATGGGTTCTTCTCCCGTGGCTCGAGGAAAGGATGGGTCTGCTGCTGCTTCGGCAAGCGACCAGGCCAAGACGGGCATATCCAGCCTCGAAGCGCCCTCAGGTGGGAAACCACTGACAAAGAACAAAACTGCAAGTATGCTCAGCGGAACCTCGATAATGTCAGGCCGCCCATTCAGAAGATACCTGGCTTTTTTGAGCCCGTTGCTTCAAGAGTTTTCTAGTTATCCACCCCACTGATGGTATCATGTTGGTAAAAGGCATCATGATCTATCAAAGGAGAGCCATGATTAGTGCCCTTTGGACACTTAAAGGCTCAGTGGTGAGTTTTACGTTGGACTTTACTACGAACTTCGTGAAAAGAGTGAAACTCGTGTACTACCACTTAGAAAAACACCTTAGAGCTGGCCGACCACAAAGAGATCGAGATCGAGCATGTGATGAGTAAATACAAGTAGGGCTGGGCCTCAAACCCACCCTTACACTCTTCGTCACGTTTGACCGTGACAAGCCCCCTGAGTTATTGAGGGCCTTTTGGTATCGTTACCGCGTGAAGGCATTCGTGCCACTACCGCGGAAGTGCTACTAATGCCACCGCTTCGGCAAGACGAATTGCTCGTGTAGACGAGCAAAGTCGAGTTTACGCAAAGTCTGTAGAAGGTCCTCCAAAGCTGTACAGGATAAGTCCCTATCGTCTATCTGCAATTGTGTCAATTGCGGAGCGCCATACCCTGCTTTCTCGAAGCAATGCCGTGCGTATCTTCTAGAGAAGGAAATCCTGGTCGTTCTGGCTGTGGATCTTTATTTCGTGAGGATAAGGACTTGGCCCTAGCGCGATGGCGCTATCTGGGACGCCTTATGCCTTATTTAAAAAAAAAAATCCACCTCTGCTCCTGGCCTCAACACGCCTTCGAGCACGGTCGTTTCCGCGCCAATTTGGAACCCTTCTGTGGTTTCTACCCCCTTCTCCTTTGGTGCTACCCTGGTAGAGCCTCGGTTAAAACCATGCTCCTCTAACTCCGCCAGCGATGTCTTTTATTCCGTAGGGCGAAACGGCCGCGCGCCTTCACCGAGTCGTTAGACTCACAAGAGGCAGCACCCTGAAAGTGGTCGTGAGATGATCTTTATGAATACCTAAGGCTGCTTCCTTGAAGAAGGTCATCATTAAAAGAGCTTCGGCTCTTACGTCTTCCCCCCCCCCCACAAAGCTGGACTGAGTAGCTCGGAGACGGTGCATACTCTAAAGGTTTCAGGGCGGAAGGGGGAAAAGACTCGCATGACAAACCCAACCCGCTCCTCAAATGCGATAGCGTACTCTGCGCCTTGTTAAACCAACAGCACCCGAAGTTCTGCCTCCGGGAAGCATACGGCCATTCCCATTAGAGTCTTATCTTCGAAGAGGGGCCCTGCATCTCCTCCGAGCTAGACCTAGAGGACGTATTCTTTCAATGGAATTGCCGCATTTTATGAGCAAACTGGAAGGAGCTGCAGAGGCTCGTCTCCTCTCTTTAGCCCTTAGCTATCAGTTTGAAGGAGACAATGCTGGGCGCATGCACCCTGCTTACCTTCCAGAGGTATAAGGGTTATGAAACCCAACCACCGAGGGATAGAGGCTGGGCAGGAAGATGCGCGATTTATACCGGCATGATGTATCAATTATTCTATTTGCTATAAATACCTCCTTGCAGGCAGTAGCGCCGCAGCGACACCTGAAATACGTCTCAGTCGTGCTTGGAGCGAGCGCGGTGGTCCGCACTTCAGGATATGACTGAATTCTCTCTCTGAGTTGAAGAGTTTATGTCGGTGGATGAGGCCGTTGAGTTATTCTCCGGCAGCCCCATCGCCATGGGCCTCACTACTACCCCTAGAACGTTTGGCCGTTTTGCACGCCGACCGCTTCCGTGCTGGTCAGCAGAGTGTGAGACGACCCTCAAACAGAAGTGTTATGCTTACATGCGCAATAAGCGGGGCTATACCGAGTTGGAAGCCATCTATATATTGGAAAATAGTTACTTGCATCGTGATGATTTGCACCAGGTATCAAAATGCAGGGGGATGGGAAGTTTCAGCGCCACCTTTTGGGCGCCTTGCCGTTTCAGCGCCAAGACATTTCAGTGCGTACTCAAGTACTCAAGGGGTATCAATGCGGCCGCAATAAGGAAATTAAAAAGTTTAAATTATGAAGCAAAATTATTGCATGTAATTGTCTTTGTTATTTTTCTAATCTCCTTTTGGAAATTGGGATTTACTATCTTAAAAAGGACTTATATTCAGTCATATATATAATTAAATTTTAAATATTTGTTGCTGCGTTAGTTTAGTTAAACAAATTTCAATTAGTTCAATGCGGCTTGACAAGCTTTTAGCTATGTCTAATGAGGATGCCAAAAATAAAAGTTTGTCACCCCTGGCCTAGCCGCTTCAGTCCGAAGATGTTCCAGCGTTACATTAATGTAAAATCCACATTTAAACATTCTTAAAGGATGGAAGAATTCGTTTGCGAAAAATTTTCCCCATATTTCCGTATTATAAATACCTTGAGACGAGAACTTTTTAGCACGCATGTGCGAAAATATTTATGGCTTTAGTGTTAATCTCTGGAGGGTAGAGTAGTTCATTTGGAATGACGGATTCCTGAAATATGGTCTGGGGATCACTGTACAATCGGCCATCTAGCAATCCTTTTTAAAACCTTGAGAAAAGAAATCAACCTCTCTTTCAGGAGCATCCTTCAAGTTTATTATATAATTTAGTATAATTATTTTAACTGTATGCCACTATTTGAAATATTATTTGTAAGCAAGTTAACAAAAGGAAGATATGTACATGCAGTCATATGTAAAAATGTTTGACAACATTAAAATGTTATCTATGTTAAAATAATATACATATTTAAAAGCGGTTCTGGTTTTTTCTTGTTTGGGAATCCTTATGAAAAACTACGCTATTTTTTTTTTAAATATTCATGACAAGGAGTGATCTATTTCTTTATCAGAATGAATTTGGCAGAGTAGTCCATTTTATGATAGCAACTACTTCGAAATTCACATCAAGTTTAGTATTAGCTGGATTAGTTATTTTATTTTCAGACAATTCCCAGGCCATCTTGCAAAGGCAAATGCTGGAAAGTTTAATATTAGCTGGATTATTGACTCTAAATGCCATATTCCAACACAAACAAATGCGCATAAAGTTTAATAGAAGATGGATCATTGACTCTATTTGTCGATAATCTTTAGGCTATATTCCAACGTCAAAGCCACATAAAGTTTAATATCAGCTGGATCATTAACTATTTTTCGACACTCTCCAGAGCACATTTTAATGAATGCACCCCCATCCTCATGAGATGCTCTTAACTTAGCGTATTAACCCAAAGCAGAACCAACAAATCTTAGCAGGATATATTTAAAAGATTAATTTAGCCATGGATTCAATGGCTCTGTTATGTTTTATCCCTAAACAATTCTGGCAAATTCCTTAAAAGGTTATTTTAAGTTACCTTGAAATTGTGTCATCTCTATCGACTACATTCTGCGTATATTATATAAAACCTTAACTTCCTATTTTTCAGCATTTCTTCTCCGAGGTTAGCGTTGATTTGAACTATTCTTGTGTCCTCTTTTAAAATATTCAACCTTAAAACATGGCTCTTTTGTAAGCAGTAAGAGAGGAAAAGAAATATTTTGTCATGACGGATACACCTATCAGTTTGATAAAGTTAGTAAAACCGAGACGGATGTAAAGTTTTGGCGATGCCATGAAAGTAACGGCAAGGATGGAATTCATACTTTCGAATACGAAGTCATACACGCAATCAATGAGAATACGCATCCTCCATCAGCTGTTGGCATCGAAGTGGAAAGGGCAAAATCTGAAGTAAGAGATAGAGTTGCATCAACCTGTGAATCTCCAAGTGTACTTATTAATCAGTGTGTAAGCAGCTCGACTCAAGCGGGTATTGCACAGATACCAAATAGAGCAGCTGTAAGGAAAATGATTCGACGAACGCGGAAGGAAATAAACAAAGTGCCCCACAGTCCTAATTCTATTTATGAATTAGAAATACCTCAAGAATTTAAGGTGTACAAACCAACACCAGAAAGAGAGGAGAATTTTCGTTTAGTTGACGATGGTTCGGGGCATGATAGAATTATCATTTTTGGAAGAGAGGCCTGGTTGGAACATCTAGCGACTTCCCATACTTGGTATTTTGATGGAACTTTTGTGTGTGGCCCAAATCTATTTTATACGTGTTCTTACAAACTAAGCAGTGCGAAACTTACAAAAGAATGTTCAATATTATTAAAGACATTGTTCCAAATGCAGAGCCGAGTGTGATTTTGAGCAAGCGGCCATTTTGGCTAGGAAGAAATCGTTCCCAAATGTAGAAGTGTGAGGATGCCTTTTCCACCTGGCCCAAAATGTGTTAAAGAAAATACAACAGATGGGCTACATGAGTCAGTATAGTAATAATCCTTATTCTGCTTTACACGCTAAAATGGTCACTGCTTTGGCCTTTGTGCCAATATAAAATTTAGATGGTTGGTTCGAGGATAATAATTTGTCTACGAAATGTTTTAAATTTTTAGCCACTCTTTAGAGCGTATTAAAATTGAAAAATAAATAGATTTTCATTGCAGGTAATCTGCTTACAAAGGCGCATCTTTATAAAAAGGTTATTGATTTGTACAAAAAATTAAGAGGCTAAATATGGACCATATGTAAATGGTATTTAAAATTTGGTAATATTTTGTTTATCTTATTTTCTTTAGTAATTCAAATTCATTTTTTGCTCAGTATTAATACTTTCCAAAATATTTTTTTAAATTTTGTATTTTTGTGTTGATATTTCCTTTCTTAATATGTAACTCTAAAGTGTGTTACTTACCTAAACATATACAAAAGAGCCTAATTTGTACTTTAAAAAAAATAAACGAGGTTAAATAAGGGTTGTTTTTCCAAGTCTAGCATTCCATATAATACAAAACTTAATAATTATATTAGCGCTAAAATGTTAATAGCGCTGAAATGTCTTTGCGCTAAAAAGGCGGCGCTGAAACTTCGATGCTGAACTGTCGGTGCTGAACTGTACCTAACCCCAAAATGCCGACCTTATGACTGATGCTCAATGCTCTGTCGACACTGTAAAGTCTTTAAGGCGGGAGATGGACAATTTCAACGTAGACTACGAAGCCATGGCCAGGAGAAAGCGACACAACAGACAGGCGTTCTGACTTCGTCCGCACGCCAGACAACTCTAATAGCGGGTGATGAAAGACACGAGCAAGGGAATCCGGGCTTTAGCGAGAGAGATGGGTATTGTAGTCGCCACCATGAAGCTGGTCCTGAATGAGAACTTCCGCTACTACTCATACAAGAGATGCAAGGGATAAATTCTGACAGCCAAGACCAAGGAGAATCGCGTGACGAAGTCAAAGAAGCTGCTAGACAGGATGAAGCAGCTTGTTGAGCATGGGAAGATCTGCTTCTTCTTAGACGAAATTACTTCTTCCAAAACAAGGTGGCTTGCCTACAATTCATGCACGTTCCATGTATCATGAAGACCAAGTTCTCCCAAACTGTGATGGTCTTTGGGTGTGTCTCCAGTCAAGGTTCCCTCATGCCATCCCATATCTTTAAGCAGGGTCTTAGGCTTAATTCGGGCGGCTATGTGGAGCTGCCTGAGATTGTGTTCAAACCCTGGCTGGAGAGGATGGTTGCTAGAAGGCCATACTTTCGGAAAGAGTCAGGAGTGTTTGTCGGTGAATTTATACGACTCTACCAGCGCCACCTTCTCACCTTTTAATTCCCCCGATTGTAATCACATGAATTACTATTTATGGGCCGCGGTTGAGAAATATACTACCCGCTCTGCCTGCAACCTCAAGGCCGAGCTTGTGGTCAAGATCAAAGAGGTTACAAGGAGTTACAAGGAAAGAAAGTACCCTAGGAGACCTTACAGGCCATTCAAAGAGGGTACCTTTGGACTAGCAATCGAGCGGGCACATGGCTGCTCAATTGTTTTGCGTCCCTAAACGGCAACTTTTCAAGACTTTGTCTAGTCTTGACTTGAACTGGTCAACAGATTCACTGTTGACAACTTCCACTGGAAGTGCGTTCCACTTAGCGCAGATACTGTAGGTGAAAAAATTTCCACACAGATTGCGGTTGTAACGCGTCAGTTCAAGTTTGAAGCCGTGATTGCGCGTTCTGTTCTCACTCAGTGTGAAAATATCCCGGTAGTCAACATTGTCGAACCCTCGAAGTATTTTAAAAACTTCGATGAGCTGACCACGCAGTCTACGGGTTTCCAGCGAGAACAGATCTAATTCCCTTAGTCTATCCTCATAACTTTTATGTCGGATAGAGGGAATCAGTTTGGTTGCCCTAGTTTGTACTGTTCCAACCTTGCGATGTCCTTTCGAAACGAAGGACTCCAAAATTGTACGGCATACTCCAGGTGGGCCGAATGATGGAGTTGTACAGACAAATTACTATCTCCTCGCTACGGTATCCAAACTGGCGCTTTATGTAGCCTAACATCCTTTGGGTTTTCTTCTCTGCCTCGATGCACTGTTTTGAGAACTAGAGGTCGCTAGTGATAGTAACACCCAAGTCCTTCTCAGTGTCACTCGATTCAAGAGCAGTGCCCTTAAGGATATACTGAGATTGAGGGTTTCTGTGGCCGATATGCATCACTTTGCATTTGTTCACGTTGAAAGGCATTTGCCACGTGTCCAACCACTCCTCAATCCTTTGAAGGTCCTCTTCGAAGCGGGCAGTGTTCCCCTCCTTTGCCACATTGATACCAAGCTTGGTGTCGTCGGCAAATTTGGAGATTTTGGCAAACATGTCTCCGTCCATGTCGTTGACATAGATAATAAACAGTAGTGGTCCCAGGACGGAACCTTTAGGGACACCACTAGATACGGGCGCCCATTCAGAGGCCCATCCATTCACCACTACTCGTTGCCGTCTTTCACTTAGCCAGCTCTCTATCCAACCTGCTACCTTGCCGTCTATGCCCAGCGCTCGCACTTTCCGGAGAAGGCGGCGGTGTGGTACCTTATTAAAGGCTTTCTGAAAGTCTAGGCAGACCACATCCACCGCCTTGTCCCGATCATGCTCACTGAACACGAAGTGGAAGAATTCCCCAAGGTTCGTCAGGCATGACCGTTGCCTTCGGAAGCCGTGCTTGGAACTCTTCAGTAGCAGGTTTAACTCTAAATAAGACGTTATCTTGTCCACTATCATGTTTTCCATGAGTTTACCGACTATCGAAGTCAAACTGATGTGTCGGTAGTTTGACGGATGGCTGGGGTCTCCTTTCTTGAAGATTGGAGTCACCTCCGCCTCACGCCAGTCTCTAGGAACGCATCCAGTCCGGATTGACATGTTAAAGATAGCGCGCAGATGTCGTGATACTTCATCGCACACTTCCTTCAACACCTTGGATAGAAACCCGTGCGGTTCAGGGGACTTATTCGTCTTTAGGTCAGCGATCTTTTTCTTTATTTCTCCTTCGGTGAAGTCCATATCCTCCAGCTTTTTCCGCGAGTAGGAACTCGTTGGCTGGGGGATGGGACCACACTCTTCAGTAAACACTGAAGAGAAGTAGTCATTGAGGAGGTTAGCATTTTCTGCATCTGACTGCGTTAATGCACCCTCCTCGTCCACTAAGGGCCCAATCCTACGGTGGATTGGTTTACGGCTATTTACATAGCCGAAGAACTCCTTGGGATTCTCCTTGCAGAGTCTCGCCACTCGGAGTTCCTCAGTACGCTTAGCCGCCCTTATGCTCGACTTCACTCTCCTGGCTAGCCTCTGATACTCGTCAAAGGCACCCGAGATGATCTCGGGACGCAGTGAGGAACGCATGCGACAGGTTCCGGGGCCGTCTTGCTGAAGGGGGCTATTCCCTGTCATAATCTAGTTGATATTTTTGTTTTGTTTTTAAATAAATTTATTTTTGCCTGGAATATTGCGAGGTGGAAAGGGGTGGGGCTGCGGCATGCAAACCGTTAAATTTAGTCGGACTACAGAATAACTATGAAGGAAGAACCTTTATTTTTTTTGTAACATGAAAGTGTTAAAAAATTATTACATTTTCATTGAGGGTTCATATTTAACGGACACCCTGTATTATATCTTTTACTTTTACATGCTTTCTGATTTACTGGTTTGCAGTATCCCTATGGAGCGCGACTTCTGGTTCACCCTGTAAAATTTGCATAAAGATCAGAATAACAACAGTTGGCAACCCCAAGGGCGCCAGACGCCGATTCTCGTTGGAAGAAGGCAGCGGTAGCCCTCCCCCCCCTTCCCTCCTAATATTTGGCTACCACCAATTACGGCGGAGCGCCGAGCCAGACGTATATATTCAGATAACGAAATCTACTTGCGTCATCTCCTAAACGGCCAATCACAACACCCAAGGCTATTCCATCTTTCCTTCGCACCCAAAACACATCACTCTTCCGTCTACGAAACCCGACTAAAGGGTTCCATTCCAGTTTGGATATCGAAACAAGGAAATAGGACTATGTTTGTACAATTCAATTGTCCGACCGCACCTGGAGTATGCCGTACAATTTTGGACTCCTTCGTTTCGAAAGGACACCGCGAGATTAGAACGTGTGCAAGCCAGGGCTACCAAACTGACTTCCTCTATCAGACCCAAAAGTTACGATGATAGATTAAGGGAACTAGATCTGTTCTCGTTGGAGACCCGGAGACTGCGTGGTCAGCTTATCGAAGTGTTTAAAATACTTCGAGGCTTCGACAATGTAGACCACATTGATGTTTTCCAACTTAGTGAGGGCAGAACTAGAAATCACGGCTACAAACTTGAGCTGAAGCGTTACCACCGCGATCTGTGTGGGAAATATTTCACATACAGCATCTGTGGTCGCTGGAACGCACTTCCAGTGGAAGCTGTCAACAGCAATTCTGTTGATCAGTTCAAGTCAAGACTGGACAAAGTCTTGAAAAGTGGCCATTTGGGCACGTAAGCCGTTGAACATAACTGTGCCTGCTCGACTGCTAGCCCAAAGGTACCCTCTCTGAATGGACCGCAAGGTCTTATAGGGTACTTTTTATCCTTGTAGCTCCACACTTCCCTAACATGGAAAGGGTGGATCTTCCTTTTGCCAGGATAGCTTGTGTCCTCGCTGGTTGCTGGTGAACCACAGTACTTACTTCTAACGAGAATCGGCCCCTGGTGCACTCGAGCTTGCCAACCGTTGTCATTCTGATCTTTATACAAATTTCACTCTCCGCTCGGGGGTGGGCTTCATACACAACTAAAAGGGGGTGGGTGACGCAACTTGGTAATTAATTAGTAATTGTGGATATGTTTTGAATTGTGTTGCTTAGAGGAGCCTCCAGAATTGCTTTGATAAGCGGAAGAATTTGAAGTAAAAATAAAGAATAACGAAGACGGTGGAATTGCTCTCTCTTGTGTGAAATGAAGACTCAAAGTTGTTTATGGTTTAATTACAAAATTATAACTGTATAACTGTACATAAATGACTATAGTAAAGCAGATATGTGTAAACAAAAATCCCAGGTTAGAGACAAATAAAACTGTCTCGTTACGAGGAACAAATTAAATAAATTAATACCCTGAACTGTGATGAATACCAATTAAATGCAACAAGCCGTAATGAAGAGTGAATATCAATGTGTAGTAGTAGTAGTGGTTGTTCGCCAACTGGCCTTTACCGGATAATAAAATAAACATAAAAGTCAGTATGACAATTGCTGGTGAGCCCGAGGGAAACAGGGACCGGTCCTCTTTGGGTAGATGTGGCAGGTAGTATTATGTTTTGACACCAAACAGCGTTCAGGTGGAAGCCTTCGTCACCTCGGGGGAGAGGGACCTGTTCCGCGTCATAGGTATGTGGATATAGATATTCATCGACAGGATTCCTTGGAACAGAGAGTGTGTCTGTTGTGCTGTGAAGTCGGGAGAGGAAAGAAAGCAATGTTGTAATTGGCTATGTAGCGAGATCTCTACTCCCGCTGACGTTTGTGCCCGCTCTTGCCGGGATCGAAACCGGTAGCGCGACGTTGGCAGACCGACGCCGTATCCACTCCGCTAGCAAGAGGTCTAATATGAATGTGTGAATGTGTAGTTGATTGCAATGCCCCTCATCTACTGTAAAATCGAAGTCATAAATGGACACGCTTTCTCGATGTGGTAGTCGGTTCTACCTTTTTGGTGTTTAGTACGAAAAACTAAAAGATGGAGTGAAAATTCACAGAAGAGTAAAAATGGAGTAAAACAAACAATAGAGTGACAAGGGCGGAAGAGAGACGATTGAGTATTGGGCGAGGCAGAGTTGTAAGAGGGTGGGGAGTTTATGGTACCTACTTGTTCTCTCAATTGGGGTCTTTTTTTAAATTAGTGTTTGGAAAACAACATTTTTACTTTGGGAAAATTGGCAAATGTTTTTTTCATAATACTTTTAGTTGAGGGCAAAATTTGCCAAATATGGCATCATCCGACTAGTTCTTCAGGCAAACTAGGAAAGACGAAGGAACTCTCAAATTAAAAAATACAGAGAGGAACAAGAAAAATATTGGTAAAATTGTCAAAAGGAGCAAACCATAACATAATTATAAACTCCTTCCGAACGAGACAAAACAACAGCTGCAGAAAATTAAAAAAAGGATAAAGTATTTTGCCTCGACTGACAGGTTTCTGGTTGAGCCAATAGCCATCGAAACAAACAGGGTCTTTGGTCCTTCAAAGTGCACAGGTTATAAAAGAATTAGGTTCTCTTCTCAGGCAAACTACCGGTGACCGTACAGAGGCTGGATGGTTCAAGCAGAATGGGGTCCGGGTTGCTCATGGTGTGGGCCTGGACTTTGACCTCTGAGTTTTGTCTATGCCATTTTGTCTTTTCTAATTAATAAAGGTCTTTTGACTCAAGTTTTTCTAGCCAAACCTCATCCTAGTTTGTGGCGCTGTGCAACTTCAGCGTGTTATTGCGAGCCAACCTCATCTTCTTATCCTGCTATTTCCGGTAGGGGATACTTTAAAAGAATATATAAACAAAAGATGAGGAAGGATGGGACCAAACAGAACAAAAAAGAGAAATCGATTACATACTCTTCAACAAATAAAAATTAGTTCAAGGAATACCAGTTATCATCAGCCCTTTCAACACAGAAGCAGGATCAAAATATATCTAAGAAAAGAACCAAATTCACGATAAAGAAAACAAATTCAAAGTACATAAAGCAAATAACTTCCGAATTACACTAACAATGAATTCAACGAACTTAATATTCAAGAGAGAGAAACTTGATTAGAAACAAACCCCCCCACCAAAAAAAACAATAACAAACCTTTTTACAGTGTACAACGTTGGCAAAAAACGACACGAGATCATCAATGAGGGTACTTCTGAAGAAATCATAAAATTTCACTGGATTGTTTAACAATGATTCTGACAATTTGACCTAGTCAAAATGACTCGAGGTGAATGATTCTCCATCAATTGATTTGATTCGATTCGCAGGATTCGCAGCTTAAAAGACCGTTGGATATAAGGCGAAAAATGAGAACGCATGGTAAAATTCTAAAAAAAAATATAATTCACAGAACTTTAATAAGACAAATAATAAAAATGACACCCCGAAGAACAAAGAATAATACAAATCCACTGAAGCGAAAACAATTAATACAACAAATCAATGAAACAGATAAAACAACACCTAACAAATGGAAGCAAATTACAACACTAAATGATAAAAAAAGGAATTAAAACACAAACAGAATTGATCAGTGAAAGAATCGATCAGAAACTATACGATGACTACCAGAGTAGGTAGGTAGGTAGGTAGGTAGCTAAATTGCGTCATTCTCCCCTCGCATAGTGTACGAGATCCTCCGAACATATAATGAAATGCACATAATGATCAGAATGACAACGCTGGTAATCGCGAATGGGTCCGAAGGTATCAGGGGACTGGCCTTGTTAGGGGAAGGTTCTCTGGTAGCATTATGTGTTTTTGACCACAGGTTGGGAGAAGGACACCCATTCCACCCCATGAGTATGTGTATATGAATGCTCCAAGGGATGGGGGCAGCTTTACCCCATCAGTTAGGTTTCCTAACCGAGGAAAGTGGATATTTTGTGATGCGCAGTTGTGATCATCTTTGGGCTGATTACGTGTTTAGGAGATACCTACCCATGAAGATTTATGTTCGGGCTTACTGAGATTGAACCTGCACCTCGACGCCATAAATCCAACGCCGTCTCCACGAGGCTAGCAAGGTCTCCATAAATGATCCGGAAATCCAACCAGCAAAGAGGGACGAATATCTGCTCCCACTTAAAGGCATGAAAAATGGCGAAACGCCTGGGAGAATGTTTTACTCAGCTGCTTGTCAGTCTCTTTATTTGCCTAACATTTAAAGGAAAAGAGGAGTCAAGTCAAGTGGAGTCAAGACCAGTCAAGAAGAGTCAAGACATGGTCTATCGCATCCGTTCTACTTCTTTTATTTTATAAAAAAAGCAACAGGAAAGAATTCAATAACTACAGACGAATTCAAATCATATTGGCATTATACAAATTATTTTCAAAAGTCATAACTAATACGCTAGCCGACTCCCTCGACTGTAATCAGCTTCCGAAACAAGCAGGTTTAGGAGGTAACTATAGTGCCTTATTAAAGCCTACATTGTCACTCTTTCCGAAATTTCCAGTCATGCAACATCGTCATTTAGTTTGCACTCGGTCAGTAAATAAAATACAAATAAAAAAACGAGTGCGACGGGATAGGGGGGATCTCATCTCCCTTTGCAGCAGTGCTTAGAGGGGATTTGCAGGTCTCAGTTAGAAATAAAGAAAATCGATATTAGCGGGAGATATTTTAAGCCACTGAGTCTTTGTTGACAACTATTATTTGCCTCGAATGCAGAAGAATAACAACTAATGATAACCGAATGATCACCAGCGTCTCACAGTAAAAGTGATTACTATGAACTTATTAAAGACGAAATTAATAAGGAGAAATTTCTAAAACAAAAGAGAAACATATTTTTAACACACAACCACGAAAGACAAGAAATAAATTAGTTCAATTTAGTTATGGTCTTTCGTTCATTATATTAATTGTAATTCTTGAAAATTATTAATATTTAACAGAAAATTGAGCAATTAGAATTGAAAATAGAGGTTTAGGATCAGGTAGAAGAATATATCTACTTAGGACGTTCTGTGACTCCTGCTGAGAACATGGGAAAAGAATTAATCAGGAAAACAAGGCATTTAATCAAGGCATCTTGCGAGTTTTAAATTAGAGAAGTGAAACTTGGACAATGAAGACAAAGGCTCGAAAAGACCGAGGACAGCCCAGAGAAACATGGGGTGATACATGTAAAGAATGAACTGAATAGACCATAAAAACAAATACATGAATAAGAAGTTAAGAAAGCGAAGGCGGGGGACAAGAATAGTAAAAAGAATAAAGGTTTTGGATATGAAAGTGGGCGAGGACTTCTTAGGAGGTGGGAAATGGAAATTCGTTCAATGACACGAATAACGAGGTCAAGGTGAGCGGCGGTGTAAAAGGATCACAATTGGAGACTTTATGACAATATATATATATATATATATATATATATATATATATATATATATATATATATATATATATATATATATATATATGAGAGAGAGAGAGATAAACAGATAGATAGATAGAAATTTCCTGTGCCGTGCCTTCATTTTTATTTATGACTCTTTTTTATTTTTATTATTATTATTTTTGGATGACAAGCTTCATTTTCAATAATTGCGTATTTATGGTAGAATTGAGAAAGGATTTTTCGTTTTGTCTCCTTTTCTGGCAAGGTTTCTCCCTTCAAGAAGGGAGAGAGAGGGCGGAAAGAAAGAGAGCAGAGAGAAAGAGAGAGGAAAGATAAGAATAGAGAGAGAGGAAAGAGAGGGGACAGAGAGAGAAGAGAAAGATAGGATAGAGAAAGGAGAGAGAGAAGAAATAGATATGAGAGAGGGGATAGAGAGAGGAAAAAGAGGAGAGAAAGGGGAGAGTGAGAAGAGAGGGGGAAGAGAGCAGAGAGAGAGAGGGAGGGAGAAAAAGGAAATAAAGGAAAGATGGGCGAATGAGGAAAGATAAAGCAGATAAAGAGGGAATAGAGAGAGTAAAGAGAGGAGCGAGAGACCAAAAATAGGAAAAAGAAGAGATAAATAGAAAGGAGAGGGTAGAAAAGGAGCGATGGGATAGAGCGGGGAAATAGAGGGGATAAAGCTAGAAAGAGAGGTGAGAAAGAGAAGACAAATAGACGAAAGAGAGAAGAGAAAGAGGAAAGAGAAAACAGCGAAAGAGGGGAGATATAACAGAGAATGAGAATGAGGGGATAGGGAGAGGAAATAGAGGGGAGAGAAAGAGATAGAGGGGATATGGAAAAGAAAGGGATGAGAGAGAGAGAGAAGAGATAGCAGATATAGGTGAGAGGGAGGAGAGAGAGGGAGCAGAGAGAGGGGAGAGATATGAGTCACAAAGCATAGTAGTACCTCAAAGGACATTGCTGACCATACTGAGGAGGTACTTTTTGGGGAAAGCCCTAACATGTAGTATGAGAAAAAGCATAGCACAGTTAAAGGCTCTCCCCACCCACCTCTTCCTCTCGCAGAAAGTGGAAAAGATACCTGATTATAATGTGAAAATGTACACAATCAGGAAATTCTAATAGAATAGCTGAAACCTATTTCTATAATCTACTTGACCCCACTTTCTAGACATATTCATGGATTGCATCATCCAGTCTAGAGTTGAACTGCTCTACAGACGAACTATTCACCATCTCACCGGAAGATTGTTCCATGGACCACAGATCTTATACGAGAAATAGTTTCCGCAAGTACTAGTCTGGAATGGGGGCAAATCCAGCTTGTAACCATGATTACTAGTCGGATTTGTGTTCAATGTGAACATCCTTCTGTAGTCTACGTTTTCGACACCCCTTAAAATCTTGAAGGTCTCTATTAGCTAGCCTCGTAATCGGCGGGTCTCCAAAGAGAAAAGCCCCAATTCTTGAAGCCTACGCTGATAGCCTTTGTGCCTAAGTGAGGGAATTAGCTTGGTGGCCCTAGCCTGGACCCGTTCTAGTCTATCTATGGCCTTACGCAGTGTAGATGACCATAATTGAACGACGTATTCCAGGTTAGGTCTGACTAGAGAGTTGTAGCAATTTGAGGACAATCTCCTTGTTTCGGAAGCGAAATTGCCTCTTTATGTAGCCTATTAGTCTTTGTGCCATTTTTTTCTACATCGGCACACTGCCTGGAAAACTTTAGGTCCTTTTTCAGGTCAGTCACTTCCAGAACTCTAACAAGTGGTAGGCTTCTCGAGGATTGGCATTACCAATGTGCATCACCTTGAACTTGTCACGGTTAAATGGCATCTGCCAAGTCTCAGACCACTCTCCCAACCTCCGAAGGCTGTTTTGTAGGCTTTCCACTCCTTCGCGTGAGCTCACGCCGCCTCCTAATTTTATATCGTTCGAGAAATTGGATATCAAGCAAAGCAACCCATCGTCTATATCATTTTTATAGATGATGAACAAGAGAGGACCGAGCACGGAACCCTGGGGAACCCCACTACTCACGGGGACCCATCTCAAGGCTCTCCTGTTTATTCTCATTCTTTGTCGCCTGCCCGACAACCAGTTCTCAATCCAGTCGGCCACCCTACCCGTCATGACAACTTAGAACATCAACTTGCGGTGTGGCACCTTATCAAAGGCCTTTTGAAAGTCCAGGTCTAAGATGTCCACAGCCCGAATACGATCGAACTCACCCAGAATGACGTGAAAGAATTTTAGCAGATTTGTGAGACATGATCGATTCCTGCGAAACCCGTAATGGTAATCCAGGATCAAGTTGTTTGTTTCTAGGTGCTTTACTATTTTTTCTGCTATTATGCTCTCTAACATTTTACCCTCAACGGAGGTCAAACTTATAGGCCCGTAGTTACCAGGGTTGTTGCGCTCTCCCTTCTTAAATATGAGGTCACGTCAGCCGTTCTCCAGTCCTCTGCCACCTCCCACGTGTCTATCGATTCGTTAAAGATCGCAGTAAGTTGTGGAGCAACATCACCGCTCACTCCCCGAAGGACTCTAAGGAGAAAGCCATCTGGACCTGAAGACTTGTACGGATTAAGGTTCTCTATTCTAGCCTCCACTTCCCCATCGTCTAATATTATCTCGCTTAGGTTCTTCCCTTCATTGAGATATACAGCCGGCGTCAAGGTGAGACGGTCTTCTTCCCTTGTAAACACAGAGGTGAAGTAGTCGTTCAACATGTTAGGGATCGCCAGAGGATCTCTTAGATGGCATATGCGCTGGCGAACTGGTTGTACCTATTTATGTGCAGGAAGAATTTCTTTGGGTTCTCGTTGCATAGGGACGCGACCCGAAGATTCTCGTTGCGCTTACCTTGACGCACCAGTGTATTAGGAGTTCTATTTTTTTTTAGTCGCATACGAGTCTAGTCGCAGGCGACTCTACATCTCACTATGTCGACGGTCGGTCGGTCCCCGTTTTGCTATTTTTGGGTAATTACATTGTAACTATTCGGCAGATTCTAACGAAATTTAAATCCATATGTTATTTTACATTTTGTTTCAAATCATCACCTACATGACATACATTACCACGACCTACACCACCACCACCCAAACCACCACTACCTACACCATCACCAGCTACGCCATCCACACTACCACAAATTACACTACTTACACCGCCACCATCCAAACCACTACCACCAGCTACACCACCACCAATTACACTACCTACACAACTCTTACCTTCGCCACCTATACCACTACCTCCTACAAGACCTACACCATCAATACCACCTAAACCACCACTTACATAACCACCACCTACACTAACACTACCAGCTACGCCACCTATACCAACACCAATTACATTACCTACATAACTCCCACATACAACAACATCACCAAAACATACACAACTTAAACCGCCTACACCTACACCACCACCACCTACATGACGTAGACCACCACGGCCTACGACACCACCACCTACAACACCACCATATCACAACTACACCACCTACCCACAACCACTTATACCACCACGACCACCTACACTACCTACACCAACTACGCCACCACCTTCACCACCAACAACAACTACACCACCACCATCTACACCACCACTAGCATATATACAACCACCACCAACTACACCACCCTCGCCACCTACACAACTCCCACCTGACCCGCCTACACCAACAACCCCGCCACCTGCGCCACCATCTATTACAACACCTACCTACACCACCACTACATTAACCAGCACCACCTCCTAGAAAACCTACACCACTTATACAACCACCACCAACATAACCTATACCACAATCACCAGCACCACCTACACCACGACCACATACAATACCAACAACAACCACATCACCACCACCTCCTATACCAACAACAACAACTACCCGACCACCACTTACACCGCTTACACCACTACTATCTAAACCCCATAACCACCACCTACACAACCTCCACCACCACCACCTCACTACCTACACGACCTACCCACCACCACATCACTACCTACACCACCTATATCACCACTATTTACACTACCACCATCTACCCCACCACCACTACCTTCACCAGCTACACCACCACCACCTCACTACCTACACGACCTACCCACCACCACATCACTACCTACACCACCTATATCACCACTATTTACACTACCACCATCTACCCCACCACCACTACCTTCACCAGCTACACCACCACCACCTACACTACGAACAACAACTACACAAGCACCACCTACAACAACACCAGCAGCTAGACCACCCACAGCACCAACACCTTCACCACCTATACAACTCCCACCTGCACACCTAGACCACCACCACCGTCACCCGCACCACCACCTCTTACAACGCCTACACCACCACCACCTAAAACACAACCTAAAACACTACAACCCACAGCATCGCCACCTACACCAACAGTAGCTACTTCAATTACACCACCTACGCCACTTACACCAACTGCACCACGACAACCTACATGACTCCTACCTGCACTATATACACTACCACTACATAAAAACCAGCGCCACCTATACCACCTACAGCACCACTTCCTAAAATGCCTATACCACCTACACCTGCTACGTAACCACCACTTACATAACATACACCACAATCACCTGCACCACCTACAACACTACCTCCACTAACACTGAAAGGCCTACGCCTACACCACTATCACCTACACCAACAGCACCTACACGAGCTACGCCAACTACACAACCTTCACCATCTAAACCACCAACACTTACAGCACCTACACCACCAACACTTACCCTTACCACCACCTACACAACTCCCACATGCACTACCACCACATACACCACCACCGCATAGACTACCACTACCTACACAACACCACCCAAAGCAGCAGCACCTACACCGCCTACACTTAACCGGTACCACCTACAGAATATACAACAACACCACCTCAACCGCTTACACAACTATCAGCTACTCAACCCACACTACTACAACAGAACAAACTACAACAACACCCCCATCTACCCTCCCACGACCACCTACACCACCACAAACTGCACAACCTACACTCCCACAACCACCTACAATACCACAACCATCTACACTATCACCAATTATACCAGCTACACCACCATAACTTACACCAGCTACACCCCACCGCCTACACCACAACCACGTATACCACCTACATCACCACTACTCATACTACAACCACTCACACCCCCACAACCTACACAACTCCAACCTACATCAACACCTCCACCTATACTATCACCTCCTACAACACCTGCCCCACCACCCCATACAACATCTACACAACCACTACATATACCACCACCACCTACATCAACAACGCCTACACCAATAACACCTAGACAACCCACACCACCTACACCTCCACCACCACCTACATCACCACCACCTATATCACCGCCACCTACACCACTTAAACCACCAACACCCAAGGTTATCCCGGGAATTATTTTGTTTGACAATAACCACAACTATTCGGCAGATACTAACGAAATTTGAGACCCTTTGGTTGTTTTAAATTCTCTTTCGAATAATATAACTGCCTATGTCATCCCAAGGTTAGTCCGTGAATTATTGAAATTTTGTAGGTCGTAAGGTCATAAATCAGTATAAGTGAGAGTACGCGACTTCTGGTCAGCAAACCTTGTTTTGTACTGCATAAGATTTTAGTTGTTCCCACTACTTCTCCAATTAACGTAGTTCTTTTTTCTGTTGCAAATTGCTGATGTGTTGCCGCGATTGAACCATTTCTGTTGAGCAGCTTTTTTATTCACATCTTTTTGGGGATCGAACGTGGACTGCTGAGAGGAAAGAGAGTAGATATAGAGAGAGCAGAGGGAGAGGGGGGATAGAACAGAGATGTGGGAGAGATAGGAGAGAAACAGAGGAGCTAGAGAGAGAGAGAAGATAGACCAGAGAGGGAAGCTAGAACAGAGAGAGAGGGGAGAGATAGGGGAGAGAGAGGGGGATAGAACAGAATGGAGAGATATGGGAGAGAGCGGAGAGAGTAGAGAGGGGGAGAAAGAGAGGAGAGAAAGAAAGGAATGAGAGAGTAGAAAGAGGAAAGAGAGAGTGAAAGGAGAGAAATAGTGGAGAGAGAAAGGAAAGAGAGAGCAGAAAGAGGGTGATATAGCAGAGAAAGAGTGAGATGGGAGAGAGAGAGCAGAGATAGGGGAGAGATAGAGGAAAGTGAGAGGGGGAGAGATAGATGAAGAGAGGAAGTGCGTGTGAGAGCGTGTGTCTGTGTGAAAGTGTCTATGTGCGAGTGTGTGTGTAGGTAAGAGTGTCTGTTTATGTGTGTAAGAGTTTCTCTGTCTGTATTTATGTGAGAGTGTCTGTTTATGTGTCTGAGAGGTTCTGCCTGTGTATGTTTGTGAGTGTGTGTGTATGTGTGTTTGAGAGAGAGAGAATATTTGTGTGTGTGAGAGAGAGAGAGAGTATGTGTGTGTGAAAGTGCGTAGAGGAGAGAGAGTAAGAGAGAGATCACCAGAGGGAGCCAAATAAGTCCAGGAATTGTGGCGCTTTCCCGCAACTCGGCCCAGACGCTCGAAAGGGCTCGTCTCTCGGAACCTCGAATCCTCAGAATCGGGCAACAATTTGGATTCCTGAAAGTTGCTACTAAATAATTCAATTTCTTGAAAGTCGTCAATTACAAACTGTGCAAAACGATGTGAACTAATTTGCTACGGCTTTTACCACTCAATTGCGATGCCTTTTTTTTCCTCAGTGGGGACCTACAGTTCCAAGGTGATCCGAATCAGGGACTCTTCAGCATATAACAACCGCCGTGCTGTCGAGCGGATCTAGACTCATCTCACGAGTTACCACACCCGATGTTGTTTAACTACACTGTAATTAGGATCCGTTTCCACTGGCTATACCGTATTTTATGTGTGTCTGCTTTCCCCCCAAACTATATAATCTTTATAGCATCTTATATTTATAATTTAACAAAACTACAATTTGTGATTGTATACAAAAATTGTCCGCTGAATAAATGCCGATAATATGAGTATTCCATGGCAATTAAAATTTGTCCGGTAAATAAATGCAGATATTATATGGTTTCTATGGCACAAAATTTTGTTCGGTAAATAAAGGGAGATATTATAAGGCCTCCATGGCAACGGAAATTTTTCCGGTAAATGAATGCAGATATTTTGCTATCTACATGGCAATAAAAATTTATCTAGTTAATAATTGCAGATATTATAGGGTCTCAATGGCAACGAAATTTTGTCAAGTGAAGGAATGCAGATATTATGAGGTATCCATGGCAACGAAAATTTATCCGGTGAATAAATGCATATATTATAAGGTCTCCATGGAAACCAAATTTTGTCAAGTGAAGGAATGCAGAGTTTTGAGGTTTCGTGTCAACGAAAATTTGTCCCCTGAATAAATTCGGATATTATGAGATCTTAATGGCAACGAAAATTTGTCTGGTAAATAAATGCAGATATTATGAGGTTTCTAAGGAAACAAAAATTTGTCCAATAAATAAATGTAGATATAAGATAATGACAAAGTAAATTTGACCTGTAATTAAATGCAGATATTAGGAGGTCTCCACAGCAATGAAGACTTGTCTGCTAATTAAATTCAAATATTATAAGGGCTCCATAGTAACGAAATTTTGTCGTCCGGTGAATAAATTAAGATATTATGAGGTCTCTTTGGCAACGAAATTTTGCCCGGTAAATAAATACAGATATTTTGATATCTACATGGCAACGAAAATTTGTCCGGTAGATAAATGCAGATTTTTTCGAGGGCTCCATGGCAACGAAAACTTGTCCGGTGTATAAATGCAGATATTAATAGTCTCCATGATGACTAAAGATTTTACAGTAAATAAATGAAGATATTATGATGTCTTCATGGAAACGAAATTATGCGATGAATAAAGGCAGGTATTATTAGGTCCTCGTGTCATTAAAATTTTGTTCGGTGAATAAATGAAGATATTATAAAGTCTTCTTGGCAACAAAAATTGTCCGGTAAATAAATGCAGAGGAGAGAAACTTGTCCGGGGAATAAATATACATATTAGGAATCCTCTAAAGCAAAGAAAATTTGTCTGGTAAAGAAATCCAGCTATTATGAGATCTCAAGTGCAACGAAAATTTGTCCAGTAAATAAATACAATATAATGACAACTCCATGACAACGAAAAATTTCGAATCAATAAATGCAAATATTACCAGGTCCAGTCGTAGCGATATATCTGCAGTTAATAAAGGCAGAGGTTATAAGATCTCCATGGCAACGAAAATTTCTCCGGTGAACAAACGTAGCTATTTTCTTATCTCTATTGCTACTAAAATTTGTCCAGTAAATAAATACACATATTATGAAAGCTCTTTCGCAACGAAAATTTGAACGGTTAATAAATGCAGTTATTATGAGGTTTCCATGGCAACGAGAATTTGGGTGGTAAATATATGAAGATATTGTGAGAGCTCCACGACAACAAAAAATTTGTTCGGTTTAATCATTTCAGATATTTTATGGTTTCCCTGGCAACAAAAATTTGTCCGGTGAATAAATTTAGGATATTATGAAGTCTCCAAGGCAACGAAATTTGTCCGATGAATGAGTGCAGATATTATGAGGTCTCCATGGCAACGAAAATTCGCATACTTTCTTTGACTCTTGACACCTCCTCCATATTCCCCCGACCTATTTTCATCGTCTGGTTTTTACCTTTTCTCCCTACAATAAATCTTCGATTTGTGGTTGTCTTCAGGGGTGGTGGTGCAGACTTACACGTGACACTTAGTGGAGTTACGTGCCCTCCGGCCCCAGTGCCCCAGTTGACCCCTCCTTCTTGACCCCGTCATTTTATCGCGAACATTAACGAACCATATTGCAGCTGACATTTGAAGCACTGCGTGCCCAGAATCAATTTACTACTTTCCTAAGTGATCTCTCCTTAAAACCCCTCTGTACAGGGTGATGCATTCTTGGTTAGGAAGTTGGCATCTGCAGAATCAATTCACGCTGTTCTCAATGCCTGGATTACCACTAAACCAAACATCTTGTTTTATTACCACTAAACACTATTGCGGATTACCACTAAATACGTGTACAAAAGCAGAATTAGAGAGTTTATTGACTATATATATATATATATATATATATATATATATATATATATATATACAGTGGGGGTCAATAAGTATTCGTACACCTTCAAAATTCAATTATAATAGACTTCCAACCCATCAAACTTTATGAAATTTACACAATAGACGTATATTAATGTAAATTTAAAAGTTATGTCCACAAAATGGCATGAAACAGAATTGATATTCAGTAAAATTGAAATTAATGAAAACGGGGGCAAAAAAATATTTGTACAGAAACATAAACCTAACAAAATTCCTTCTTAAGAGGACATGAGAGATATACTATCAATTGTGATGTTGCAAAGAAGCTTCTAGAGCAGTGGTTCCCAAACCTTTCTGATCTTTACCCACTTTTCATATATGATCCTTATCCATGGCCCCCTTCTTCAATCCATATCTCGTAACAACAGTGACTGTCTGTAGTTCTACATTTATTTAGGTCCATTATGAAAAAACTCCGGCGATACCTATAATTTTATTCATTCAACCCCATATTTTTTTTCTTTTCTTAAATATTGAGTCATGGAAACTTGCAATTTACTTTTTGTCAAATCTCAAATAAACATTAAAATGATACTAAAGAAGTAATTTGATGCACATAAAATAATTTTTAGAATTTGAGAGTAGGCCTACCTGTAATTAAAACTAATAATTTTCAAAAACCTTTCTTCCATATACAAAAGTAGAAAAAATAAATTTCACTGCATAAAAAAATGTAATCAAAAGCAATCTTATCATTTTTTTACTCACAATTTTAATAATTCTGAACGAAATCCTATCATAGGGAGTCATAAATAACAAAACCAAGTCCTTTAGTGGAAACATCACCTTCCCTTCTCCCAGCAAGAACCTTCATGTGCAAGTTTGTTTGTTCAAACTCCAATTAAAGTAAATTTGAAGGGTGATGTTGAAAGCCATCGACCAGCATCCTAATTATTGGCTTTGTTTCACTCAAAGAACATCGTAGGTAATGCTTCACATCAAGTCTATTGCGATATTTTGATTTAATATACAAAAGTTGAGAGAATGCAACCTCTCAAGAATAAGTTGGCGGAAAGCTAAGTTACATAAGTTTGGGTATGGAGCTGTTATTGATGACCAAAATAGAGTGAGAGATTCCAATTCAAACTTCATTTTGGCTCCTGTATCTTCCTGAAGTGTCAGAAGTTCAGTCTGGCCATCATCATTATCATCAGGTATGCATGTCACTGTAGCAGTAAAGGGAAACCTTACTACCCAAGAGGTTTGGCTTTGGATATCTGGGAAGTACCTTTTAAATTCCTCCCCTAAGGCTTCAAGATGTTGAACAATCAAGTTCTTTGTATCAGTATCACACTCCTCTGCAATGTCTGACACTGTTTCCAGCATGCCAAGTTTCCCTTTCCAACTTTTCGCCTCCAATTCTCCATCTTATGAATGAAAGCTTTAATTTTGTCCACAAAATCGATTATCAAAGTTCCTTTCCCTTGGAGTTCAAGGTTGTGTGTGTTCAACTGTTTAAATATGTCAACAAGGTAGGCTAGCTGTATTTCGAAGCCATATACAGACCATGCTGACAACAAATCTTGCTGGTCCTGTACCTCAAGGAAGAGTCTTCTTTGTGCTCAAATACACGCTGAACTACATTTCCTTTGGATAGCCACGAACTGCTGTATGAAATAAGAGGATTTCATAAGCTGCATTCATATCACGGCAGAGTTTCTTGAAAAGGCGTGTGTTTAGAGCACTACCTTTTACAAAGTTAACTGTCTTTATAATGATATTCAGGGCTTTCTGTAATTATGAGGGTAGGGTTTTTGAAGCAAGAGCTTGTCTGTGGATCATGTAGTGGAGAGGTATAGCATTTGGTGATTTTTGTATAACTCTTGAAACAAAACCTGACTTAGAACCTTTACATGGCTGGAGCCCCGTATGTGCATATCCCACAGAGATTGCCCCAGTTGAGACCATTTGCTTCAAAGAATTCTGAAAGTTTCTGCATTACATCTTCACCTTTTGTAGATTGCTCGAGAGTTTCACAAAACAAGAATTCCTCCTTCATATCCTCACCATAAACATACCTAACAAAAACCATGAGTTGTGAGCAGGACTGGATGTCAGTGGACTCGTCGAGTTGAATACTGAATAATCCAGCTTCTTTAACTTTCTATATCACTTTTTCTTTGATATCATCTGGCATAAGAGATATTCGGCGTTGCACTGTATCATTTGAGAGAGAAATAGCACTTAGTTTTTCGCCACTTTTCTCACCCAAAACAAGCTTGACCATAGTTTTGGCACATGGCAAAATTAACTCCTCCCAATGGTGTGAGGTTTCTTTTTCTTTTCTATTTCAAGGGATACCAAAAATGATGCCTCCACTGATGCAGCATTTTGTTGGTGAATGGAACTGCTGGCACCAAGTCATTGTCTCTTCATATTCAATTCCTGTCGACCAAAGAAAGAACGATCCTTGCCAACATGTTATAAATGTGTAATTTAAGCTTGCTAGGCCTCAGTGATTCAGCGAGAGGGGATTTTGTGACAAATCACACACTGAGGCTTCACTACACCTTCATCATTAATGCTTGTAAATCCAAAGTACAGATAGCTGTCAGCGTATTTGCATTTCTTGTTAGAAGCCATCACTGAGGGGTCTAAAGCGGAAAGAAATACTGCTGTAGCTAAATGACATCACTCATAATAAGTCTACAAAAGGTCAATATGAAGCTTCATAATACATGAATATTTGGTATGTAGTGGCCTACCCATGAGATGGAAGATTATTGCAATTGATTTGTGTTTATATTTATATTTTTGTTTTTATGTTTAACATAATCTCTTTGGTATTCCAGTGGACTAACCTATGAGAGGGAAGATTATTGCAGGTGTTAGCTAATTTGATTTTGCCATTTGACCAGAAAATAACATTCATTAACTTACTTTACCAATCACTTTTTTTCCAAAAGCAGATGACCTCGATAGGCCCAAGCCTAGTGGCTTTTTATTATGCGAACTTTTCTAATGTTCGAATTTTCTAAAAGAGTAAAACCGTCTTTAAACAACATTTTCAAGTGGTTCATAACAATGAGAAGTTGGAAGGAAATAAAATTTCCGTTTACTACTCTCTAAAAAAATAAAAACATTTCATGGATTGTGCAAAAATACAAAGATATTTTTTCCCTTATTCTTAATACACTTCATGATGCACAGCTTACTTACCCTTAAATTGGTATTGATGGTGGCTTAAGTCTCAATAATACTAAAATTGGCGCAAACATATTATTTGAAGGAGCCACACATGGACAAAGTGTTTGCTTTTTTAACTGTGGCCTCTAAAGTGGGACTGTGGACTGGTTGATACTCAAGATTCAAGACTAGGTTCTCATTCGGAAACCATAGCATAGGAAGTATTAAATAAGTTATTGAGTGAAAATTGTTTGGTATCGAAATGCATCTCAATGAATTATTTGATCAAGAACACAAAATCACATATAAAAATGGAATTACACTGAAAGAGAAAGAATGAGGCATATTACTCATGCGTCTGGCAGCAAGGCATTGTTCAAACGTATACGTAGTACAGACGCACCTGTTCATCTGGCTGGCTCAACTGCTGACTGGCTGTTCTAGTGTGGTGGGGCTTGGAATTTTTATATGTACATAGCCTCAGCTTGTGGCCCCCTAAAATTTGCTGTATGGCCCCCAGTTTGAGAATCTAGGACCTAGAGGAAGGAATAATACGCGATGACGACTAAGAGTAATTAATTAACCGAAGCAACACCAATTATAACTAAGATAGGAATACGAACGAAAGAATAGATAGAGAGAGAGAAAACTACACCAGTTTTTAGTAAAAATATTTATTATCTAAAATGGACAGAGATAACCCGACACCCGCCTACACCCAAACACCCTAGACCCAGAGACCCCCACTACTTCCGACACCCACCCCTACCCCACACCACGAGCCACACACCCAAAGCTACACCTGGCCGCCTTGCCCTCAACGGTGGCAAAAGACATGTCGAAGGGTGACGCCCGACTATACGCAAATATACTCAATACCCTCTTCACCTCGCACGGGCACACAAACAGGAGACCCGCACTCCTCCCCACCCCGGTGGTAACGAACACCTTTCCCTCTGGACCTACCGCCCCCTCACACCTCGCCCCCCACCATCACCACGCTCCTGCCTCCTCCCGCCCTTCTGTCCCTGCCCCTCTCGCCACTGTACCCACCTCACCTGCCCCTCCCACTGCTCCCACCTCTCTCCCTACCGCTTCCTCTCCTCCCTGCACAGCTACCACTCCTTCCTCCTCTATACCTAAACTCCCTCCTACCACCAGGACTCCTTAGGCATCAACTCCCCCCTATTTCCACCACCCCTACTACCCCCTCTCTCCCTGTCACAGCCTCCAACCCCACTCCCACTGATACCACAACCCCCACCTCTTCCACCTCCCCCGAGACCACCACACACTCCACAACATTCCGCATTAAACAAAAAAAACTCCACCACGAAACCCCCCTGCCACACACAACCACGCGTAAAGCCGACCAACCCACTCCCTGCTGTTCCTTCCTCTCTTCCTTCCGCCCCTCCTTCGCCGTCCCAACCAGCTCTCTCTCCCGACACCTCCTCTCATAATCTGCACCTCCCTCCCCTACTATATCTAGCCCCCCATCTGATAGCTCTACTCCCTCCTCCTCTGCTCCTAACTCTCCCTTCCTAGACTACTCCCTCCATCCCTGCTTCCACGACCACCACCCACTCTCCTAGTATCTCTAACTCTCCCTCCACAGAACACACTCTCCCCTCTACAACGGCCTGCCAACCCAATAACACCACTGACAACCTTCCACTCCCTCGAAACCACAGCCGACACGCGGGAAGGTACCAGCTCCCCATGCCGCCTGGAAAATAACCAAGGAAAGGGGAACGGTTCCGGCTAAATCAGCCTCACGCTCACTCCGCCCACGTTAATAGGTCGCCTCAACATAACACAACTAAACGTACGCAGTTGGCACGGTATTCGCCATACTGTTGCCAACTGAGTCCTAAACACACAAAGACCTGACATACGAGTAATACTCTTGAACTCGACCAGTCTACACCCTCCCAACAACAGACTCCGCATTGCAGGCTACCACACATATATAACTCCACAAACGATGCACCTAGGATCAGCGATCCTAATAAAGCGCTCTATACACCAATCCCTCATTCAAATCAGCGATGACTCCTTTCTAGCCTGCAAGGTACAGACAAGACCCGGCCCCATCCTAGTGGCTACACACTACAGACCACCACGCCTACAATTAAACATAGAAGCGCCACTCCTGGCTCTATTTAACCACAACCTTCCTATCTTCTTTGCAGGGGACCTCAGCGCTTTCCACCCAACACTTTTTTCTAACACCACGACTGACGCAGGAAGGTGCCTGGCCGGTGCGCTGCCACGTTATCGCTGCGAGCACATCGGCCCGGCCCTCCCCACATTCTTCGGTCTTCGCGGAGGAACCACGTCTCAGGACGTGGTCTTTCGCAACGACCACGCTACATGCTTCTCCATCACATCTCACCGGGTCCTCACGTACTCTCTGACCACATACCGATATGCCTTATCATATCCACATCTCCCATACTCATACCCACACCACCTCTCTTCGACTTCAAAAACACGAACTGGGAAGAGTTCAAGAGACACATAACAGAAAACACGCCACAAAACCTCAACCAGGACCACACCAATCCAGATATGTTAGACGACCACTGGTGCTCAATCTTAAACACTATAACCACAGCACGCGACCTACACACACCACACAAAACCTACACATGCATAAAACAAATCCACATATTCCATACAAACCCAGAGACTCATTACACAGTACAACAATCACTACACTAGAAGCCCACGACAACACAACATCACTCACCTACGTGCCCGCATCCTACAGTGCGTGCAGCTAGATAGGAACCGGCAGTGGCGATAGGTCGTCTGCATCGCGGACGACACGCGTTGTACTGATCCCTCCTTCTTCTGCCGGCGCGTAAAAAGGATGCTAGGCACCGATCCACCCAAACCCATCATCCTCTAAGTAAACAACCAAACACTCTCAGACACGAACGTCATCCTCAACGCATTTAGATCCCACTGGGACTAAGTACACACACACAACCCACCCAAACCACACGCGTAAGAGCACTTACAGGAAGTCCAGGAGTGGTGTCGGGCCCACGCTTACGAGCTAAGGCCCGCCCCGCTGATACGAATGGAGCTGCTCGACTATACATCTACACTGACCACTCCTATCACCGTCGAGGAAACAAAACACTACATTAAAACAACATCAAAACGCGCACCCGGCCCCTCCAGACTACCAGCCGCATTAATACACAACCCCTCGTGAACATATACCTACACTTACACACCTATTCAACGCCTCACTAGCTTCAGGCCACTTCCCCAAAATATTAAAAGAAGTCTCCACAACATATTTTTATACAAAATTAACAAAGACCCAAAACACCCAAACAATTACAGGCCTATTGCTCGACTAGAGCATCTAGGCAAAATACTCGAACACGTGATCAACTGCTGCCTACAGGAATACCTGGAAGAGAGGGACTGGTTCTTCCCTCACCAATATAGGTTCAGGAGGGACCGGTCCACTCGAGCGGCTGTGACCATCGTTCACGGCTGAATACAAAAAAAAACAAAAACGCCGGGTACGACAAAAGACACTCTCCATCAGCAACGACGTAGAGAAGGCCCTTAATAAGGTGTGGCACGAGGGACTCCGTTGGAAACTCGCCAACAATACGGAGTTACCTCTCTGCACCAGAAGGCTTCTCTCGCACTAACTCACTGAACGGAGATGCCACATAAAATACAATAATACATTCTCACAACCTTTCACACCACGCTCAAGCGTTCCCCAAGGAAGCGCACTGGCACCCACACTCTACATATGTACACAAACGACACCCCACGCCCCGAAAACTGCTGTCACGCATAAACAGTGTCCTACTCCGATGACGAGAACATTCTCGTCAGCGGCCGAGGAACAGACGAGATCGCGCGCCACGCACAAATAATACTAGATGCAAAGACAGAATACGAGGATAAATGGCTGATTGCCACGAATCCTCAGAAGACACATATGACACTACGGCGCAAGAGATCACTCCATGCATAACCTACAAATCTTCTCACACACACCAGACATGAACCATCTAAACCAAACAAGGCTCGACTACACACAACAAACATAAATCCTTGGGGTTACTTTTGACAAGTCCCTTAGGTTCAATATACACCAGAACATAACACAACCAAGAGCCGCACGCACAAAAAAAATGCTCGGCAGGTTCTACCCTGCGAGCAAGAAACTACAGTTACATCTATATAACACACTCGTGCGACCTCTTTTCACGTACGCCGCACTGTCACTCGTAGCTGCAGAAGGCTCAGCCCATTCAGAACTCTGCTCTGAAGCCCGCTTGCCGCTCTCCCTTGTACGCGAGAATGTCCACACTACACAACAACAAATTAGCACCCCATCAACACATACGCTCACACTAGACTCACAAAACAACTCGGAGAAACTCGCCAGAGACCCCATATACACCGCACTACAAGCAAGACGGTATGTTGCGATGTCACCGCGATACCCCGCAGCCCATGATCACCCGCAACCCATACCGTTCTACGCATAAGTTAAGAGCATCATGAATAACGCGTTTCCGACTAAGCAGACACGATCTCCTTCCTGACCACGCCCCAACCGTCGCCCAGTCACGAACACCCCGAGACTCACCCAACTACACCACGCATCGGTGTCTAGCCACCGACCTATCAACTCTTCCTATCCACTCTCATGTTATTTCCGTGCCCCTTTCCTCTATGACTACCTGATCGCCTGTGTTACACAGTGACCCTTCTCTGTTTTTTCTATACACATCAGTTCAGTTTTCTTTCATTCACTCTGATTCCGACTCCACATTTCATTGGTAAAAGATGAAAGAATACATAAAGACGCTCCGGAAGATGATCGACTAAGATCGAAAGCTCAGCAATTTAGTTTGTTTTTTTACCAAACCCATCCATTTAAAAGAGAGATGAATACAGGACAAGTGATGATCTACCATCTACAAGATGGAATAAAAAAGACGGTTAGAAAAATAGAGAATTGCCAAAGGAAATTAACTAAGGCGAAATAATACACCATTGTCTTCAACAAAATTTGCATGAGAGAAAGACTGCTACCCATCTACACTAATATATATATATATATATATATATATATATATATATATATATATATATATATATATATATATATATATATATATATATATATATATACTGAATTCATTTACCTCAAAGTCTAATCATCATCATTACTAACTCTATAATTTAAGAAGGGGATTTTTTGAGTAATTGAATAATAATTTAATCTTAGTTTGGTTATGACTTATGTTTTTTTATCAAACTTATTTCTAATAATTCTTTTATAATATCCATTAACAAAATTGTGAAGTTCAGAAATAAATATAAGTATCGAAATTTTGTGAATTTTTTAACAAATGGTGAAGTTCAGAAAATTTATTTTTATATATCTTCTTCTATAACTATATTTTAGCAACGTGATATTTTGAAAGGGGGGAAATTTAGTTTAGAGTTCCTTTTTAAAATTATTATAATTGGCAAAGTTCAGAAAATGTATACAAATTTAACCATGGCTGCTTTTTTTTAGATTTTAAATGTTAAGCTTAGTAGCGAAGCCAAAAGCCATTGCCTGGTTACATTATATGAATATTTCCACAGGGTGCTTTATACTTTTATCCAAGGGTGTATGATGGGATAAAGAGTACATATTTAGTGTTGGAGGAAATCATATTATTATTATTAAAAATTTGGAACAGCATACAATAATTGGAATGTTTGATTCCAATCCATTAGGTCGCTCTCGACCTAATTATCAGACACAGATTGGGTTGTCGACATATTATGTATTATACAGATTCCTTTACTCACTATCAAGTTTTAAACAAACAGCGATAAACAAAATAATTTATGAATTTCTAGCAGATACTGTTCGAGTTTATTTTTAAATAGTTATTTTAACGTTGAAGATTTTTTACGTATTCACTGAGTTTATTCCATAAATGTACTAATTGGAAGATACAGGAATTTTGACATTTGGCTTAACGGAACTAACGTACATACATTTATCCTTTTGAAAATCTAGTTTACAACTATGAGCTAGACTAGCGTTTTTTAAACTCTTTTTACTGCGACCCACAACAAGAATCTGATTTTGCATTCTTTCCAATTATACCCATGTGTAATAATTCAAAGACAAACTGTTCACTATGTTCATTTATTTAGCATCGACATTTTATATGTAGATTTCTTATGAACCGTAAATATTGGAATTGTATGTATCTATTTGTATGAATGTAAAAATATTAATTGAATAAAAAAATCAACTTAAAGCAAAAAGAAATTCTGACACAAATGTAAAGTATGTAAATAATATTTGAAAGAAATAACATGTCATTTAATGAGATTGAAGTGTTTGTTTGTTCAAAAGCAGCTGATTCCAATTGGGAACACAAGAAGACAATGCTACACGCTTATCAGGTGCAGTGTTGAGACTGTTTCTGGCCTTCGTCTTTAACCGAGTTAATATTGAAAACCCCACTTCACATAAGTAGTTTTAAAAGGCAATAATAATAAAATAGCGTTTTTACTCAGTAGTGGAGATTCCCCTTTGTTCTTAATCCAAAATGAGCACAAATTTAATTTCTCAAACTCATTCTTAAGTGTGAAAGAACAACTAAGTTGTAACCATTCAGCTTCCTCTTCAGGTAACAAGTTTAACTCAATAATTGATTCAAAACTTTGGAAAGCAAATGGAGTTTTTATCGAAAGGATTTTCTTAGCTGCATCAAATTTCTCTTCAGGTAAATACTTATTAAAGCTTCGAAATAGGGAAGTGAGATGTGACAAAATTTCTAGTTTTAATCCCCTTAATTGGTTTAACATGTCATCATTGACAATGTTCTCAGCAGTGTATTGTAACAATGTTGGGAACATATAATAGGTGGGATGATCACTTTTAAGTCTTTCTTGCCATAACCTCAAAATCTTTTTAAATAATTCAATATATTGAAATATATTGCCACTACATCCTTGAAGTTTCATGTTTAAATCGTTAAGAATGACAAAAATATCAGTTAAATAAACCAGTTTGGAAACCCAAATATCATCTTTAAAAGCTATGCCAAAGGATTTCTTTCTACCAAAATTATGTGAAACTCAGTTCTAAGTTCATACACCCTGCTAAGTACTTTGCCTCCTTTTAACCAACGAACTTCTGTGTGATACAGTAGGTGGATGTGTGGGGATCCGATGTCTGAACAGATGAAATTTACAATCTTAACCACACTTTTCGATACTTCCTTAAGATTCTCCGAAAGTCCCTTTGATACCATTAGATAACCGCTATTTTTTCAAGTCATATTTGCTGCTCCATCGCTTGTAATCCTTTTGCAGGTTTTCAACTAATTTATACTGACCAACAAGATACCCTTTTAATACAGCAAATACTTCTGCACCAGTTGTATACGGTGTCAAATTTAGAAAACATAGTAAGTCTTCCAACATATCATTTTGCCACACGTATCTGACATAAACTAAAAGAGTAGCACGATATGCATTATCAATGCTTTCGTCTAGCTTTCTTGCAAAATTGATACCAGATTGCAGTCCTGCCATAAGCATTTCTTCTAAATGATCCGCAATTGAACACATTCTACGTGATATTGTATTGTCACTGAGAGGTATTACAGCTAATTTGTCAGCAACTTTTTCATCAAGCATAGTACGCTCAATATCCAAACATGAAGGAAGAATAACATTTTCAGTTAATGTATGCGGCAGTCTCTCCTTTGCTATACGATATGCAATTAAATATGATGACATTAAGGTTTTCTCATTAACAGTTGTAAAGTGACACAAAACCTTTACTGATGACTGGAAATATTTTTTATTTCTTTGAAAATATTCCAAAGGCCTATTTGAAAGTTCGTTGTGCTGTTTATCCAAGTGTCTTTTTCGTTTCGAAGGTTTCAAACTCTTATTACCAAGAACATTATTACAGATCAAACGGTGAGGCCTCTCGTTTCCATTCGAATCCACCCATTTCACTAAACCATATTTCGAGTATTCCTCACTATAAAGTCTTGTTTGATTCCTCTTCTTATTAGGCGTCTCAAAGGAAGTCAACGTTTGTTTGTTAAGGTTATCATGTCTAACAACTTTCGTAGAAGAAGTAGTTCCAGATGCAGGCCTATCTGTTATGTTGATGGTCCTCCTCTTCCTTCATCGTTCTTCTTTTTCCTTATTCCCTCTGTAGACTTTCTCCCGAAAGGTTGTATTGCTCCACACTTTCCAAATCTTGCTTGATATAAGTGATTAATCGTTAGGTACCTTAGTGAGAATTTTGCTTAACCTAGGTTATCTCCTTATATCTACTGCCTTAATAACCTAAGACCTTTTCTTTAACGAAAGTCGCCCGTGCCCTAGGGCACGGGGGCGTTCTTCTCTCGAGATGTCTCAAAAGGACAAATCTCGAGTTAAACTAAAACGACCTAATTCTAATACTGATCTCGAATCCCCTAACGTTGATCCTACTCTAAAACAACTACACAAAGTGATCAAAGAGACTGACCAAGCTGTCTCTCGTTTCTCTTCACAGCCATCAACTTCTGGTTCAGAGAAATCGAACAAGTACCCGAATTACCCTGCTATATATCATAGTTCAACGCACAGTAATAAAGCTCCTGTAACATCACAAAGTAAGATCAATGATACAGGTAGTATAAATGTGACTTCCATAAACAAAAATGACCCCAAATTGAATATTGATCCCAAATTTGTTTCTTGGGTATATTTAAGTTCTCCAACAGTAAATTTGACAAAATTAAGTCCATTAACAATTAAAACAGTTGTTGAATCCATTTGTCATGGCCCTGTCATCGAGGTTAAATATTGCAGAACAGGATCCCTCTTAATACATACAAAATCCTCAGATCAGACAACAGCCCTTTTAAATACAAAAACCATTATCAATGGACAATATGATGTAGAATGCTCAGTTGCACAAAATTTAAACACTATTCAAGGTATCATATATGCACCTGATCTACTATACTTTGAGGAAGAATTATTACTTAATGAATTAAAAATTCAAAATGAGTCCGTTATGAAAATTAGACGCCTCAATAAAGGCCCTTCCTGAATCCCTACCCCCTTGTTAGTATTAACTTTTGCTGGAAATGTCTTGCCTTCTAAATTATATTATGGATACCTTACGTTCAGTATTGATAACCACTACCCTAATCCCTTGATGTGCTTTAATTGCTGGCATTTTGGACATGGAAGTAGGACCTGTACAAATAAATCTAGATGTCTTTATTGTAATGAGCAACATAATTCTCAGGATTGTATCGCTCCAAGGGAGGCTCCAAAATGTATTCACTGTTCTTCTCCCAACCATTTAGGAAATTCTAAGGAATGTCCTGTGTGGATCAGGGAGAAAGAAATTATTCATTTAAAAATTGATAAAAAATTATCCTTCTTGGAAGCTCGACAGGTATATTTCAAAAATCATCCTATAAATGCAAGTGACATATATACAAATAACAAGAAAAAAACTATAACTGAAAAAGCTACAAAAGAAACACAATGCGACCTACCCATTACTAGACCACAATCTCTACCTGCAAAAAGTATTAATAATGAAGATAAACAAAACTCTCAAAATGTTGATAATGTAGATGTCTCAAATGAATACCTATGGTCTATCCTTAAAGAATATAAGAAAATCATGGAAGCAAACATTGCCCCTAAACAGGCAGTTAACAAAATGGCTATAGTGTTTAATAAAATGGGCTTTACAAAAAAAATTGATTCAAGGGATGGTTACAGAATATTATTTGGTGATTAATAGTTTAAATTATATATAGATAATGAACTTTAGAATATGTCAGTGGAATATACGCAGTTATACAACTAGGTTACCATTCTTGCAGATGATCTTAAATGAATATTCCCCATCAATTGTAATGCTACAAGAAACAAGGTTAGGAATAGAGCAAAACATTTCTTTAAAAGGATATTCCATCTTAAGAAAAGATAGAAGCCGTAATGGAGGAGGAGTTCTACTTGCCATAGCCTCCTGGGTACCATTTGTAACTTTAAATATCACCTCTGATCTGGAAGCTATAGCAGCTAGAATTAATTTACCATCTTTAAAATTCACAATTTGTTCAATCTATATACCTCCAAGATTTCCTTTAACTACACAAGACTTAATGAATCTTTATAACCAACTTCCTCCACCAGTATTAATATCTGGAGATTTGAATGGACATCACTACCTGTGGGGCTCATCAGAATGCTGTCCTAGAGGAAATAAAATAACAGATTTTATTGAAGAAGCAAATTTATACATCCTAAACTCAAAGGCCCCAACCTATTGCAATGAATTTAGAGGACACTTTTCTCATATAGATATATCTCTATGCTCCCATTCTTTAAAACTAAACTTAGAGTGGAAAGTACTACCAGATCTTTATGATAGTGACCACTTCCCCATAATTATGGAAACGATGTATGAATAATACCAGGCCCAAATGGCTATATAAAGGTAATTTAAAAAAATTTCATCAAGAGCTACAAATTCCAAAAGTCAATATTTCACTTAATGCAAATGATGCTTGCCTTCTAGTAACCTCTGCTATCACCAAATGTGCAGCCAAAACCATACCAAAGTCATACAGAAGAATATTCCCTAAATATAACAATCCCTGGTGGAATGATAGTTGTGCCTATGCAATAAAAGTTAAAAAAAAAGCCTATAAACTATTTAAGAAGTACATGAATCCAGAGTCTTTACTGTTATATCATAAAGCTAAAGCCTTAGCCAGAAGGGTAATTAGATTATCGAAACGTCTCTCTTGGAGAAGGTTCGTACAAACTATTAATCATAACACTCATACAGCAGAAGTTTGGGATAAGATAGGGAGACTTACAAAAGGACATAAACCCCATCCACTTGTCACATTAAAATCTGGCAGTAACTTTACTTCTGACCCATTTGTGACTGCCCAAATATTAGCCGGCCACTTTGCTACTATTAGCAGTATTCACTCCTACATAGAACCCTTTGTATACACTATGGTGGAGGCTGAATTTAATGAAATTTCATTTGGGGTATCTAACAATGAGGAATATAACTGCCCAATTACATTATATGAATTAGAAAAAGCTATTCCCCAAAACAAACCAAGCTCTCCTGGCATGGATGACATAATATATCCCTTCCTAGCAAATCTTAGTAACCTAAATAAACATAATCTCTTAAATTTCTACAATCACCTATTTCTAAATAATACCTATCCAGATACATGGAAAGAGAGTTTACTCATCCCTATTTTAAAGCCAGGGAAACCAAGTCAGGAACCATCTTCTTACCGCCCTATAGCCTTGACAAGCTGCTTATGCAAGACATTAGAGAGAATATTGACCATTAGATTACAGAAATACCTTAATGAAAAAAAGTACTTATCATACTACCAAAGTGGATTCAGAAAGCACTTCTCAACTATGGATAGTTTGGTACGCTTAGAATGTGACATAAGGGAAGCGTTCCTCTGCAATAAATATGTAATGGCAATCTTTCTGGACATTGAAAAAGCATATGATACCATTTGGCACCATGGTCTTTATAAAAAACTATACAAGATGGGTTTACGTGGCCACCTCCCCAACTTTATTAAAAATTTCATTTCCTCTAGAATTATAAGAGTTTCTATAGCTAATCTCCCTTCAGAAAAATTTGCTGTACAAATCGGCTTACCACAGGGCAGCGTTATAAGTCCACTCCTATTTTCAATCATGTTAAATGATTTATTCAAAAATTTAGACATAAACCATGCCTTGTATGCTGATGATATTGCAGTGTGGCTATCTGGTGAAAACTTGGATCAAATGCATAACCAGATGCAAAAAATCATGGATTCTATATCTGACTGGTCACAAAAATGGGGCACCACCTTTTCTCCTACTAAAACTAAGTGTATAATTTTTACAAAACGCCCTAGGAAACATAACTTGCCAGAACTGATAATATTAAATTACCCTATTAATTACATGCAAACTCATAAATACTTGGGCATGGTATTAGATCAGGGACTAACTTGGACAGCTCATATTACGTCATTAATAGAGAAATGTATATCTAGCATTTTGCTCCTAAAATATCTTGCAAATACAAACTGGGGATCAAATAGAATGCATCTATTACATATATATAAATCCCTTGTTAGAAGTAAAATAGACTATGGCTCTTTCCTATACCATACATCATCAGAAAGCAACCTATTAAAACTTGATAGAATACAATTTAAGTGTATTAGACTAGCTATAGGTGCATTAAATTGTACCAGAGTTGATTTTTTAGAGGCAGAAGCTAATATAATGCCTCTTAAATTTCGTAGGATATTGCTAGGGCTAAGATATGGTATTAAAGTACTCAGTATTGCAAATCACCCCACACGTATATGTATTTTACAATTCTTTTGGTATAATTTCTATGACCTTCGGCCTTATCCAAAACCTTTTTGTGGTTGGATTAAAAAATATATAATGAACTTAGGATATGACCCCATTGATTTAAACACCATAAAAATATCTAACTGCTATATAACACTAACTAAAGTTCACTTTAACCTCTCATTAACTGCATACCCTAAGAACAACACTCCTTCATGTATTTACCAAACATTGTCCTTAGAATTAATTGAGTTATATAAATCCTCAGGTTTTAATGTAACTTTCACAGATGGTTCCAAAAGTAATGAAGGAGTAGCATGTGCTTTTATCTGGAGGGAAACCATAAAGACCTTCAAACTGCCCCATCACTGCTCTATATTTACTGCTGAGTTATATGCAATATTGAGTTCACTCAAGTACATAAATCAAAAACTAGACAACTGTAAACTACTCATAGTTTCAGACTCCCTATCAGGTTTGCTAGCTGTGAAAGAACAAAAAAGTCACTACTTAACCCACCGTATAATTAACTATATACATAAAATCAACCTGGAAGCTGTTTTTTTATGGGTTCCTAGTCATGCAGGTATAAAAGATAATGAAGTGGTTGACACAGCAGCTAAAGCAGCAATACACAATGCTAATACGACACACCTGTGGTTCTCAGTATCAGAAATGATAGGCATGCTGCAGCCCTCAGTCTTCAACCTCTGGCAAAATGAATGGTCCCAAAATATTGGCATTCTCCCGCAAATAATTCCTAATTTAAACAATAACAGACCTTATAGAATGTCACGTCGTGACAGTATCGTACTAACTAGACTAAGATTAGGTTGCAGTAGACTATCCCATGGCTACTTCTTTGATCCATCACTTTTCCACTTTTGTGGAAAATGCAATACACAACTTACCCCAGAACATGCTATAACTCAATGCCCTGAATATGCTTTAAGTCGTAAACCCTTATTAAATTTCTGCTTGGAAAACAACTTAAGATTTTCATATGCTACTGTCCTAAATTCCTCAGTCCCATTTGAACTAGTACTAAAGTTTCTAAGAGATACATCATTATATAGACACATTTAATTTATTTGATTTTATTTATTTATTTTTTTTTTATTTATTTTTTTTTTTTTTTTATTATTATTTTTATTTTATTTTTATTTTTTTTTCAGGTTGTATATCCATTTATGTACATATATAGATATGAGTATTTGTATACACAATTGTGTAACTGTTGGCACCGTCTAGTTTAGCTTATCTTCTCATACTAACAGACTCCACCTTTCTCTTTATTCTTGAGTGTCTAGGAGTGGAGTCCCTAGACTGAAGAGGTGATGGTGACTATCTTGACTGTAATTTCACGGTGTCAATAATCCTTATAGGGTTTCAGCACCTATAAAACAGATTAAATCAATCAATCTTCTTTTTCCGAATGATATTATAGGTATTACTATTCAGACGATATATGCCCCTTATATGTAAAAGGGAAACTCTTCTCGTGGAGTAGGCTGGGTTAAGTGATCAAACGTGGCTTCTTTAGGATTAAGAAAAATATTCAGCTGGATTCTTTACTCCGTCGTAAATTGCGGGAACAGGTCTCGAAAAGGCGAACGGTAAGGATAACCTTCTTCTTGCTTCTAGAATAATGACTGCTAATACTATCTATATTTTTTACTTTGACTTGTTGTAAGAGTAGGTGTAGGTAGGGGATAGAGATAGGGTGTGTAGACAAATAGCGGAAAATAGACCAGTGGTGAAAAGAGAAAGAAATGTGGAAGGGTGCAAAGATATACTAGTGCCTGGTGATCAGGCCTATCACTTTTAAGTATTTTTGGTTTTGTGGTTCCTTTGTTGTCTTTGAGTTAGTTTATATATATATATATATATATATATATATATATATATATATATATATATATATATATATATATATATATATATATAATATGGCGTTCAAGCCATTTGTCTTCAAAAAACAATTAATATCTTTGGATAAGATATGCGCATTTGCTGTTGTGGTAATAATTACTTTATTAATTACTTTAGTGTTGTGCTTAGTGTCTTTGAATTTATTGTATATCTTGTTCGTAGTGTCATTCGTGTTTTTTGTTTTTTCATGGATATCTTCGGTTAATTTGGGTCTTCATCGGTAAATTTAGGTCTTCATCGGTGAATTTGTAGAAATCGGTGAGATTTCACAATTAGGTATTCTTTTTCTTGGTCGGGTTGTTTATTTGGTTTAGGGTAAAAAAAAATTTCTATTATCATGTGTGGAACGGCACTTTTGCTCCGCCAGCTAAAACCCCGGCAGAGCTTGGTCAATCATTTGGACGATATCATCGTCCAATTCACGATTAACCATTTCCAGCATATTCCTTGTCCGTTCTTCTATGAAAATGTTAATGGGACTTAACCCCGCCTCCCGGTGCAGCTCTTCCTGGCGTCTTCTTTCTCGCCTAAGTGTACCTGTAATTAGGTACACACATTTGTTCTGCACCACTTGTAGTTTCCTCTTTTGTGGCTTCGAGACACACGAGAGGGCGGAAGAGGGGTATAGCAGTGTCGATTTTACAAGTTCATTGTAGATCTTTTTCTTATTGCTTTGACGAAGATGTCTGAACCTGTGTAGAGTTTTGACTGCAGCAGTGACCTTGGTGATTCTTTCTTGGACGTGCTTCTTGTACCCGGATGAGGTAATCTTAATTCCGAATACATTGCACTCCGTGGTGTAGGGATAACGTCTATCCCCCACCCTGACGTCGCAAAGTAGTCTCCTGCCTATGGGGAGTACTTAGAACTTTTTCTGGTTGGTGCGGATCTTCCACCGGGCCTCGTAGGTGTTAAGATTTTCAATTTCTGCTGCTTCCATACGAGCTTGCCAAGGCACATTCCTCCATGGATAAGTGATTATCTGGGTGAAATCATCGGCGAATTGAATGTTGAGGCAAGTGCAGCTTACAGGGGCTGGGACATCAGCGGTGTAAATCAAGTAGAAAGTGGGGGACAGGCACCCTTCCGGTGGGAGGCCCGCAGTGAGCGGAAACTTTGGTCCATCCGTGCATCCTAAACTGATGTACGCCGCTCTCTCTATGACATAGTCACAGAGAGTTCTTTCTAAGTTTTCACTTAGGCCTAGTCGTAAGATCTTGTACTGCATTCTCCGTTGTCACACCTTATCAAACGCCTTTGACACATCCCGACAAACAATGTCCACGTAACTCCTTTCCCATTTTGCTTGGGCTAGCTTTCCGTGATGACATTAATCGCCATCTCCGTACCTCGCTTCTTCCTAAACCCGAATTGATATGGGTTGAAGAGGGAGTTCTCCTCCAGGTGAGACACTAGTCTTCTGTTGAGGATCTTCTCGAAGAGCTTCCCACCAAATTCTAGAAATGAAATTGGCCGGTATCTCTCCTTCAACGTTGGGTCCTTTCCGTGCTTAGGCAAGAAAATCATCTTAGCCGTTTTATAAGCATCTGGAAAGTATCCCGTGTTCAGACGCGTTATATATTCTTCTTATCCCTTCGATGACATTGGCTGGTGCCTTTTCAAAGTTTAGCTTTGTAAGCCCCGATTGTCCTGGGGCTTTTAGTCGGAATGAGCGGAGCGCGCCGAGTAGTTCTTCTTCGGTAACCTCGGCGTCTCCGTCGCGCTGTGTATCCACCTGGTGGTGAGGGTGCGTCTTGTGTATTTGTTCGTTAAGCTCGTCAAAGATGTTGCTTTCAAACTCTTGGTCATAGTCTTCGTTTTCCTCCTCAGTTATACTGAAGATTTTTCCCAATAACTTCAGAATATCTCTTCAATTCTTCCTTCTTCCGTTTCGATGTTTCCATCTTCCTTTTGTAGCTAGATCATCTGTTTCTTCTTCCCAGTCGATCCTTTGAGATTTCTGATCTTTTTCCAAAAATCTTTGTGGGTTGCTTCGTGATCGAGGCTATCGATCTTATCATCCCATCATCTCCATTGTTGTTCGAGGATCAACTGGTTCAGTTCTTCTTTGACTTCTTTACTTCGCTGCATTGAGTGAACTGACGCATTCCTGATGTTGATTTCATACAATAACTTCAGCTCACGGTATAAATCTATCATGTATTCGGTCCATCTGTAGGTAGAGATGGCCCTATACTCGGATTTAGGGATACAAGCCCTATCTGCGCTGATGAGATGGTTATTGAGGTCGTCGAGTGCCTCGTCAATCTCCTCGAGAATTGCTTCGTCCAAGTTGGTCGGGTCGCAGGCCTCGAGAAGGAGCGCATACCGTGTCCAGTCTGCTCTTTTGTAGTTCTTTTTGACTACAGCTGGAACTTGTATAGGGTTCCTGTTGATAGTGAGTAGGATCCATATATGGTCACTACATGGTACCTGGACTGGTTCCATGTAGCAATTAAACGGCAGCTGACGGTTCGCCAGACAAATGTCTGGTTTTGTGGCACTTCCTGCTCTGACAAAGGTGTGAATGTCGGGGCCTATTCGCTGGGCAATATTTCTGTCCAGCAATAGGTCTAGGCTTCTTCTTATATTGTTGAAGGTCCTGTAACCGGATTCTCGGCATCTGGCGTTCAGATCCCACATTAATATAGTGGGGGCTCTTCTGCCAAATAAGCCAGTGAGAGTGTGAATTGGTAACACATCTCTCCTTGGCGGTTGATATCCGGTAGCAATGACCAATTTTCCTAAGTTGAGTTCGACCTCAATCACGAGGTAGGATTCTTCTAGATTTCTTATTTGCTTGTATTTAATCCCTTTCTTTATTGTAATAACGGCTCCGTCGAACTGCTCCACTGAAAAATTTGTGATCAACATATTGTAGTTTCAGATTTTCATTTCTGCACTATGTGTGTCGATCCCGTGTTCCGAAATTAACATGATGTCCGCATCAATTTTCCTGAATACATTTCCGTAAAGAAGTCTTTTCGTCATCCAGCTGTTGGTATTAATTTCTAATAGCTGCAGTTAGTTCCGTAACATGGTGAATTGTTTTTACCTATGCTTCTTCTTATTCTTCTTCTTCTTGGCGGCTGACTGGGCGGTTTTACTTGGCCCAGGGTTTTCCTTTTTTGGAGGGAGACTCGGGGTTTTCGACCTGCTCTTCGTAGCTTGTGTACGGGTGCAGGGGCCCTCTTCGTTGTCAGAAGAGGAGGATCCCTCCTCATTTTCAGCCTTTTCTCCTTCGTCGTCCTCATCGGATTCCTCCAATGAGGGAGCTTCGACGATCTACTCCAGTCCAGACTTGATGGTGTTGTTCTTTATGACTGAGTCCTTGAATGCCTTGGAGCATTCAGGGTCTGCAGGCATAATTACTGAAGGGAGATTGTTCGCTTTCAGGAGAGCATTGGGTACCTGGTTATAGCAGCCAGGCTTTACTGCATTAGCCCCATTTGCGTGGGTAATGCCTATCAGTATTTTAGTACTTAGATCTCCCGTCATGTTCATCTGTGTAAGTACAGGTGCAGGCTATATTTCCGCATTTTTCTTGGCGGCGTTCAAATAGGTCGTTTCCTTAGCTTTCCTCTCTTCTTCTTCCTTTCTTTTTATGATCTCGCGGCGCTTGAGGCAGTTCAGGGCCATGGTCCTATGTTCCCCTTTGCAGTTAACGCATCTCTTTTTAGTGCTCTCGTACTTATCAAATCGATGTCCTTTTTGTCCGGGCATGTCGTCGTAGTATGGTGCTCAAGTTTATAGCATACAAACTTGAGGACCATATTAAATACCACTATTCCATTCTGTTGATTTCTTGGCCATTTCAGTGGTAGCGAAAGTTATCTTAAACACGTGGGTGTGTTCGCGAAATTTAATTATTTCACGAACTTGGGCCGAGGGATTGCTTTTAGTGATCTCATCTTTGAGCTCCTCGGGCGTATGCTCACCCACCCAGCTCTCCACTTTGGGCAGATCACGCTTCGGTTTGCTGCCCCTTGTAGAGAGGTTTTCCTTCCAGGCCAGTGTTCCTGAGGACCCTAGCTCCCACTTCCGATAGTAGCTGGTCCACGTCCTTATTCTCGGCACATAAGACGATGAACCCAGTGCTACTTTTAACTCGAGGTAGAGAGTTTCACAGAGGTCCCTTTTTCAGGGTTTATTTTCCGGGGATGGTCCTTAAGGGGACCCTCTGAGTGAGGGTCTCCATAGTTTTTTGCGTCCTTACTATGTCATCTTGTGATGTCTTCTTTTTTCTGAAACCAAAGTGTAATTATGGTGTTTTGGAATGAAAAAGAAAACTATATAGTCGTAAAGGAGGTAGCGGTTAGTGGAGTTAAGTTAGGATATGAGTCCAAAAAATGGTGAACCCCGCCCCCCCCCTCCATTTTCCTCTTGGTTCCCTGCTCGTTTGCTGCCAGAATGATGGTTGATGGATGGATGGGATGGATTTCGAGTGGGAGCCTCAAGAGGGGTGAATTATGGTGGACTTGATGTAGTAGCGGCCGAATGAACGGCCGCTAAAGTTTTGCCACCCCCTCTCCGGTACTTACTCCATAACTGCATCCAACTACATAGAGGCGGGTGTACTTCCCTCTATGATTCTGGCCGGGTCCCCTGGGTGATCAGGATCTTTCCTCCGTCCGGGACTCGCAGTTATGGCCCAGTTTCGAGATAATTTCTGACTTACGCTTTCGCTGTGGGCTAGGCCTCAAACCAGTTTTCACATAAGCCCTTAATTATGTCAGTCCAAGTGGCTGGCATAGATAAGACGAAATCAATGAATGGCAGACATCCGAGCAGGTTCACACGCAGGGCGATGAACGGGAGCAGTGAGGTGCTTAAGCACTCATTCTATTATGAATCTTCGATGAATAATATGTATTTCTCTTTTTGAAGGGTGAAGCGTAATTCACCGCAAGACTTCCAGAATAGGCGCTCTTCTATGTAGGCAGTGCTATAGAAAAATTTAGTCAATCAAAATTAAGCCTGATTCTGATTCAGTTAAAGTGGGTGCATGTAAGGGAGGACGATAGGGTGTGTGGGTAGATAAAGAAAATAGACAATTGGAGAAAAGAGAAAGAAGTGTAGTAGGGTGCAAAGAGATGCCTAGAGTCTGGTGATCATACCAATCACTTTTATTATTTTATTGGTTGCGTGTATTCTTTGTTGTTACTGTAGATTTGTAATAATTATAAATAATTATTTATGGCGTTCAAGCCATTTGTCTTAATAATTTTTTGTTTATTTGGTGAATGTTATGCATTGCTTATTTTGTATGTGTTTTTTAATACATTTAAGTGCGTGCATAATGTTTTGGTATTTTTTGTGTGCGTGTGTTTTTTAGTGTTCTTGTTTCTTCAAGTTGGTGATTATTGTTGAAATTGTTTTTTTTTTCGTTGTCTTGATTTGCAGTTGTCTTCATCGGTGATTTTTCTTAGTTATGGGTTGATTTGTCAAGTTCGGTTTTCTTCTTCTTTGGTGTTTTTACAGGTAATATATCTCATTATAATTATGTGTAGAACGGCACTTCGTCCCCGCCAGCCCCTCGGTTGGCGGAGCTGGGAAATCTGGCGCGACAGTCAGCTCTTCTGTTCTGGTTAATCATCTGGGTGATTTCATCACACAGTTCCCGATTAACCAGATCCTGAAATTTTCGGGTCCGTTCTTCTATTACTTTGTTAATGGAAATTATCCCCGCCTCTCTGTGCAGATCTTCTTGCCGTCTTCTTTCATGCCTGCGTGTACCCGTTATTAGGTACATGCATTTATTTTGCACTACTTGAAGTCGCCTCTTTTGTGTTTTTGAGACACATGAGAGGGTGGAGGCGGGTTAAAGCAACGTAGATCTTACAAGGGCATGGTAGATCTTCTTCTTGTGGCTTTCACGTAGATTTCTAAATGTATATAGAGTTCTGACAGCAGCCGAGGCTCGAGAAATTCTTTCTTCAACGTGCTTCTTGTACCCGGTAGGGGGAGATTTTCATAACGAGTACATTGCATTCGTTGGTGTAGGGGTATCGCGTATCCCCCACACGTACGTCTGCCCTTAAGGTGCGTCCGATGGGGGCCACCTTGAATTTCTCTTGATTTGTTCTTATCTTCCACTGAGCCTCGTAGTTGTTCAGGTTCGCGATTTCCATCGCTGTCATGCGAGCTTGCCATGGCGCATTCCTCCATGGGTATACGATTATCTGGCTGAAATCATCGGCGTACTAAATATTGAGGGAAGAGGGGTACACAGGGTCTGGGACATCCGCGGTGTATATCGAGTAAAGGGTGTGGGACAGACACCCCCACTGCGGGAGGCATGCAGTGAGCGGAAACTTAGGTCCGCCCGTGCACCCTAGACTGACATACGCCGCTCTCTCCATGACATAGTCACAGAGAGTTCTTTCAAAGTTTTCCCTTAGACCCAGCCGTAAGATCTTATACTGCATGCCCCGCTGCCACACCTTATCAAACGCCTTTGATACATCCCGACAAACGATATCCACATAACTCCTGTCCCTTTTGGCTTGGAAAAGCTTTTCCGTTATGACATTGATTGCCATTTCCGTACTTCGCTTCTTTCTAAACCCGAATTTACATTGGTTGTAGAGGGAGTTTTCTTCCAGGTGAGACACCAGTCTCCCGTTGAGGATCTTCTCAAAGAGTTTCCCGCCAAATTACAGGAGTGAAATTGGGCGGTAACTCTCTCTCAACGTGGGGTCTTTTCCGTGCTTGGGCAAGAAGGTCATTTTTGCCGTCTTGTAAGCATCTGGAAAGTACCCTGTATTCAGACATGCGTTAAAAATACGTCTCATTCCTTCGATGATGTTGGTTTTTGCCTTTTCAAAGTTTATCTTCGTAAGCCCCGATTGGCCTGGGGCTTTTTGTCGGAATGAGCAGAATACACCAAGGATCTCTTCTTCGGTGATCTCAGCGTCTCCGTCACGCAGTCTATCCACCTGGTGATGAGGATGCGTTAGGTGTATTTCCGTGTTAAGCTCGTCTACGATGTTGTTTTCGAACTCTATATCAAAATCTTCGTTTTCATCTTCCGATATGCTGAAGATTTTTTCCCAATAACGCCGGAATATTACTTCGATGTTATTTTCTGCAGTTTCAATTGATCCATTTTCTTTTTGGATCTCCATTTTCTTCTTTTTTCCATATGATCCTCTGAGACTTTTGACTTTCTTCCAAAAGTCCTTGGGAGATGCATCTTGATCGAGGCTCTCGATCGCATCGTCCCATTGTCTCTGTTGTTGTTCGAGGATCAACTGGTTGAGCTCTTCCTTGATCTCTCTACTTCGTTGTAGCGAGTCAAATGTTGCATTTGTTATATTTAACTCGTACATAACTCTTAATTCTCTGTACAGTTCTTTCATATACCCAGTCCACCTATATGAGGAGATGGTTTTATACTGGGTTTTAGGGATGCAAGCCCTATCTGCAATAATTGATGGTAAGTAGGATCCCTATATGATCACTACATGGTACCTGGACCGGTTCCATGTAGTAATTGAAAGGCAGCTGACGATTAGCCAGACAAATGTCTGGTTTTGTGGCACTTTTTCCTCGAGTATAGGTTGGGAAGTCCGGGCCTATTCTATGGACCATGTTTCGGTCCATCATAGTCTCCAGATACCTTCCGATTCCATTGAAGGTCCTGTACCCAGACTCCCGACATCTGGCATTAAGATCCCCCAATAATATGGTGGGGGTTCTTCTGCCAAATAGGCCAGAGAGAGAATGGATTGGTAAATATTCTCGTCTCGGCGGCTGGTACCCGGTGGTGATGACCAGCTTTCCTATATCGAGTTCGACCTCTTTCGCAAGAAAGGATTCTTCCAAGTTTCTTATTGGTTTATACTTGATCCCTCTTTTGATGGCGATGGCGGCACCGTCGCACCGCTCTTGAGAGTAATTCGTGATTAACACGTCGTAGTTCCAGATCTTCATTTCGGAGCTACGAGTGTCAATCCCATGTTCAGAAATCAAGATGACATCTGCATCAATCTCCCTGAACAAATTTCCGTAGAGAGTTCTTTTCGCTGTCTAGCCGTTGGTGTTAATTTCCATGGTTCTTACCGAGTTCCGTTCCATTGTGAGATGTATTTACCTGTGTTTCTTCTTCGTCTTTTTACTTTTCTTGGCCTGTGGGGCGGGTCTGGAGTACCCAGGCTTTTCGTTCTTCGGGGGAGGACTAGGAGTCTTTGACCGACTCTTCGTCGCTCTTGTGCTAGTGCATGGGCCCTCGTCACTATCCGAAGATGTGGATTCTTGTTTCTCATTGTCATTGTTTTCGTCCTCTTCTTCGGATTCCTACGATGTGGGAGATTCAATGACCTCTTTCAGTCCAGTGGCTTTTTCGTCGTTGCTACTATTTCTAATCACGCTGTCCTTGAATGCCCTGGAGCATTCTGGGTTATCAGGCACGATGACGGATGGCAGGTTATTAGCCTTTAATAACGCGTTTAAAACCCGGTTGTAGCATCCAGGTCTTACTGCATTTGCCACGTTTGCGTGTGTTATGCAGATTAATATCTTAGCACTTAGGTCGTTTGTGAAGACCATCGGTGAGGGAGTTGCCATTACTGAGGCCATCCCTTCACTTCTCTTCACAGTGCTTGCATAGATATTCTTTTTCTTTTTCTTTTCTTGTTTTGATGATCTCCTTTCTCTTTGGGCAGTTAAGGGCCATTGTTCCATGGGGTCCCTTACAGTTCATGCACTTTTTGTTAGCGCTATTGCAGGCGTCATATCGATGACCCTGTGTGGCGCATTCGCTGCACCAAATTGTTCCTTTTTGGGGGCAATTGACGGTTGTGTGGTTCTCTAACGCATAACAGACGAAGCACATCTGGATGCTGTGGTATTTCTCGTGTTCGATGTTGGTTCCTGGGATCCTCATATTAAAAATGAGGAGTCCCTCCGTTGCCGCCTTGTGGGCCATTTCGGTGGTCTGGAAAGTCACCTTGAAGACGTGGGTGTGATCACGGAATTTAATCACTCTCCTTATCTTCGCCCATGTGGGGTTCTTTTCGATTTCCTGTTTCAGATCTGCGGGGGAGTTCTCACCCACCCAACTCTCCACCTTTCGGCAGATGACACTCCTATTTGCAGAGATCGCTGGTGGGGTTTTAGCTTCCAGGTTCATTTCCTTTAGAACTTCGGCCCCTTCATCAGATAGGAGCCGGTCTATGTCTTTGGTCTTACCGCATATAGCGATGAAACCATTAGGAATGTCGATGAGCTTGATGAGTGCGATCCTTAAATTCGAAAATAAGGATTCGCACACGGTTTTCTTTCTAGGGGTCCTCTTTCCGCTTATGGTCCGTAGGGGGATCCTCTTAGGGAGGGCCTCCATCGTCGTCGGCGTCTTCTATCTTCTCTCTTGGTTTTCTTTTCTTCCTTTGTGTAAAATGTATGTTTAATGTTATAAGTGAAAAAAGTGATAAGTGGTAAAGGAGGTAGAGTTAAGGGTTGGGTTTGACTTCGATGTGAGAAGAGTGTTCCCGTCCAGTTTCCTGTTGTTTCCCCGCTCGGATGGTGCCGGGATGATGGGTGATGATGGATAGGGGATGGTTCTCGAGTGGGGACCTCAGAGGGTTGAGCTTGGTGGACTTAATGCATAGCGGCCGAATCAACGACCGCTAAGTTTGTGCCACCCCCTCACGGGTACGTACGCCAAAACTGCATCCAACTACATAGAGACAGGAGTATTTCCCTCTATGATTCTGGCCGGGTCCCCCGGGCGATGAGGATTTCTCCTCCGTCCGGGACTCGCAGTTTTGCCCCAGATTCGAGAAAATTTCTGACTTGTGCTTCTGCTGTGGGATAGGCCTCAAACCAGTTTCCACGCAAGCCCTTAATTATGTCAGTCCAAGCGGCCGACATAGTTAAGACGAAATTAATGAAGGGCAGTCATCTGAGCAGGTTTCCACTCAGGGCGGTGAACGGGAGCAATGAGGTTTTTAGGCCATCATCTTACTTCATCACTCGCAGCGAAAAGATTGTGAGAAAATCTTTGCAGATCAACTAGGATCCTACTGACTCCCATAACAGTCGCGTTCTTAGGTGGCGAGGCTCAAAAGTCTTTAGTTCTTAAGCACGCGTGAGATTACAACGCTCTTCAAAAGGTAGTAAGGCAATGCTACGCAGTCGAATATTCGCCCAGCAAAATTAAGCAGATTTTTAATGACACTTTTATGTTTAATTAATTCATGTAGCTTTTGGATTTGGATATAAAAAGCAGTGAAAAGGAAAATACATACACACATATGAGATTGCAACTGCACTCACGTATGCATCTATGTATATAATAGTGGAAGACAAATAGGTAGGGATAGATTTCCCTGATGAAAAGGAGAGAGGAGGGGGGAGAAAATCCCTGGTGATAGGGAATCGCAGGCGTTGTTTGAGTTTGATGTTGTTACTCAGTGCTTTATCTTAATATTCTTGATCTTTTTGCGTACTTTTTCTTGATTCTTGTTGTGTTTTTCTTTGTTTATGGTACTGTTTCGTGTACATTCGTGTTGTTTCTGTTTTGTGTTTTTTTATTGTTTGTCATTATTGGTTTGTTTCTTGTGGTTTATGTTGTTTCTTCCTGTAGCATTCGAGCCTATGTAGGCGTTTTCTGTGTCTCTCGTGTTCTTCTCTTTGTATGTTTTGTGTGTTTTTATTGAAATGTTCTGGCCATTGGGTGATTTTTGTTGCATTTATTATTTGTCGTGGTAAAAGTCCTATGTGTATATCGGCTCTTCTCGTCTTTCGGTCTGCGCTTTGCTGCTGATGAAGTCTAGTTTCCTTCTGTTTCTGTCTTCTGGCGGAATGTCTATGTGTCTTTGCTTGGTCTCGTTCGTCATGAGTCGCGGTACTTTCTCCCAGATCTTGCGAGCTCTACTCTGCAGTTCCAAATTGATTGGAGTCATTTGGATCATGCGGTCTAGGTCCCTCTGCCTTCTTCTTTCTCTCCTCCTGGTATTTGTGATTAAGAGTACGCCTTTGTTCTGTACTCTTTGGAGGAGTTTCATTTTTCTCCTAGAACCAGTGCAGATAGGTATCGGTAGATACAGCAGCTTGGATCTTACGAGCGCGTTGTAGATCTTTCTTTTGCTGGCCGTGTTCATATTTTTTAATTTGAACAGCTTAGAAAGCTCGGCCTTCGCGCTCGCTGCCGTCTTGGTGACGTGGCTGCCGTATCCAGTTTTAACTATCCTTAGTCCTAGAACTGTCCCGTCCGAGCTGTATGGAATACGGGCGTCATCTGTTACGATATCGGCCCGTCTCATACGGAAGAATGGGATCACCTTGAACTTTTGGGTGTTAGTGGCGATCTTCCATCTTCTCTCGAACCTGCTGACATGGTCGATCTCACTGGCGGTGATTCGTGCTATAAGTTCGGGACTCTTGAAGGGGGCAGTCCTGAGCTGGGTGATGTCGTCGGCGAACTGGACGTACAGCGAGTCTTCCCTGATCGAATCTGGTAGATCGAGGGTGTAGATGATATACAGCAGGGGGCTTAGGCACCCACCTTGCGGTACGCCTGCAGTCAGTTCGAAGTTGGTCGAAAATTGTATGTACGCTATTCTGTCAGTCACATAGTCACATAGAATTTTTTTCTATTCTTGGGTTTAGTCCAAGTCTCAGTATTTTGAACTGGAGCCCAGTCCTCCATACTTTGTCAAATGCCTTCTTAACATCTCTGAGCACCATGTCCGCGTACCTTTTCTGGCTAGCGATCTTCGCCAGTTTCTCCGTAATTACAGCCAGCGCCGTATCAGTCCCCCTTCCCCTTCGGAATCCATGTTGGTGTTCGTTATAGAGGTTATTCGCCTCCATAAAATCCTGGATTCTGTTGGCAAGGATCTTTTCGAAGACCTTGCCTGCTACTTCGAGGAGGGAAATGGGCCTGAAACTCGCTGGACCGTCTGGCGCTTTCCCGGTTTTTGGAATGAAGATCATTTTGGCGATCTTCCATTCGCCGGGGAAATAGCCCACGTTCAGGCACGCGTTCATGACATTGATCAGCCCCTCTATGATGTTACGGGGGGCGTTTAACCAGTTAAGTTTGGTCAAGTTTGATTTGCCTGGCGCTCTCTGTTTTAAGGCACGTAGCGTCGATAGGATTTCATCCTCTGTTATTTTCGACCGTCACCAGTCATGTCTCTGTCCGCTGTCTTATTGTTAAATGGGTATGTCCTGTCTACTATTGGTCTTAATTGGTCATGGATTTGGTCTTCAAAGTCTTGGTCAAAGAGCTTATTTTCCTCTGGTGTGATGGAGAACACATCTTTCCAGAAGGTCCTGAACACTTCTTCCGTTTCCATTGGGGTCATTTTCGTCCCATCGTCTTTTTGAGGAGTGTGTCTCTGACAGGAGGCTTACCCTTCAGTCTTGAAAGAGTATTCCAAAAGGTTCGGGGGTCCACTTCTTCATCCATCTCGTCAACGAGGTTGTTCCAAGGAGCCTCTTGTTGTTCCGTTATGTGTCTTTTCATCTCAGTCCTTAGTATCCTTAAACGTCTGTTTTTGGTTTTGTCAGTGCCAGTTTGTCCGATTTCTTCAAATAGTCTCTTGTATTCGTCCGTTAAGTCGTATAACTCCTGAGTCCATCTTGGTGCTGGTAGCGTTATATATGATGTTTTGGGTACTGCTGCGCGGTCCGCCTCCACCATTGCCTCCGTTAGCCTAGCCAGTTCCTGGTCGATTTCTTCCAGGGTGGCTTCTTCGAGTGGTAGAGTTCTGAACTCACCGAGAAGGCTGCGGTACTCTTCCCAGTTCGTTCTGGAAAAGCACTTTCTCATCCTGACGGGTATTTGAATGGGGCTTGAGGATATCTTAATTAGGGTAGATATGTGGTCGCTTTGGATTAGAGGGCCGGGCTGCATGAAGTAGTTGTAGGGAAATTGCGAGCTGGTCAGGATGATATCTGGCTTTGTTGCGCAGGTTTCGGTGACATAGGTGGGGAAGTCGGGCCCAATGCGGGCAACAATACCCCCACCAATAAGGTGCCTTAAGTTCCTCCCTTTCTTATTCAGAACTCCGGTGTATCCGGATTCCGAGCATCTAGAGTTGAGATCTCCCCCGAACAGGACTGTTCTCCCATGTGCACAAAGTTGGAAAAAATTATGCATCGGAATATAGTCCCGTCTTGGAAGTTGGTACCCAGTGGACACTACTAGTGGCCTGAGGGTAGTCTGGGTCTTGATTGCCAAATATGACTCGTCTAAATCTGGGAGAGATTTAAACTGAATTCCTTTCTTGACTGCGATGGCAGCGCCATCGAAACGCTCCTGGCTGTGGTTCTTAGACACGATGACGTAATTAAAAATTTTCATTTTTAATTGTGTCGAGTTAAGTCCGTGTTCTGATATCAGAACGATATCAGGGTCACATTGTCTAATAATGTTTCCGTAAGTCACTTGTTTACCGATCCAGCCGTCAGAGTTAAACTGTAATACTGTGAAGTCCTTTTTTTAGTCTGTCCATACTGTCTGTCAGTTAGTCGTTCCTATTTACGAGTTTCTTAGGGGGGGAGGGGCTGGCTGAGATCGGGATCTACCGGATCTCTTCTTGTTGAACTCAGAGGCCGTCAGTGTTACGAAGGCCTCCTTGTTCCGCCGGACCATCCCCAAAATGAGAGCCTCTTCGACCACCCTCTCAAGAACGTCCTCGCTATATTCCCATTTATAGCGACCCGTCGTCACGCCGTCACTCACGTCCTTGGGCGTATTAACTTCTGGGAAAGGCGCACTTTCCGGGGTATAAATTTTGAGGTGGATCCTCTTGCCATGATAGGCATAGTTGTCCTCTCTAGAGGATGAGGCTGACCTCGTCCCCTTCCGGTTGGATGACCACTTGTTGCGGCTACAATGACGGGATTTCGTCTTTTTTACAGCTCCTGTAAAGGGATTTGGGGTTGCTGGTTCTTCGTATTCCTTTGAAGGGAGGTTGGTTGTTGGAGGGGGGACAATTGCGGGTTGAGGATTAACTTTTTGAGAGGGGATTGGTTGTTCTGGGGCGTTTGATTTGGGGATTTGGGGGGGCTGCATTTTAACGCGCAGCACTTCCTCGGATGGGGGGTTCTCCGGGAACCACATCTCATCCATTCCATTCTTGACCAACATTTGGATAAGCTCCTTTTTGAAGGAGCCGGGCCTCGTGAGATTGGCGATGTGTGTATAGTAAATGCAACACATGATCTTTGTCGACTGCTCATTCTCTACCTTGAGAAAGGTAGGATGAGCAGAGGCCTCTTTCATTGCTGCCTTTGCTACTTTGGCATACGACAAGTTGCTCTTTTTTTCTTCTTCGTCCCTCTTCCTTTGTTTTTCTTTCCTAATAGCTTCTTTTTTGGCTGGGCAGGACATCGCCATTGCCGAGTGCTCACCTTTGCAGTTTACGCACTTCTTCTCCAGACTCTTGCACTCGCGCCAAATGTGGCCAGATTTGCTGCATATGGAGCAGACATCTGACGTTTGTGGGCACGATTTGGTTGTGTGCTCATTGTGCTTATAGCACTTGAAGCACGTCTGGACGGATTCCTCCTTTGCTTAATGTCACTTTACGAGAGAGAGTAGTTTAGATAAAGAATTCTTAGCATTGGACATTAAATATAAAAAGTGAGGAATATAGTAGAAGAGGGTTTTAGTAGGAGAAATAGTGGGGAAATAGGGGAAAATTATAGGAAAGTGAAAATGAAAGGTAGTATGAAAGACAGATCCCTGGTGAAAGGGTATCACTGGCTTTCTTTGCGTTTTGGTTTGTTGTTTTTTTGATTTTATATAAATTTACCATCTGGTAATGCACTGGGCATTCAAGCCTTTTTAGTTGTAGATGTTATCTCTACGTGGCTTTGTAGAAGATTTTTATCTTCATTTCTAGGTATTTCACACCTAGACTTTGATTTTTGTTGTGTTGTTTAGTTTTGTTTGTTTTTTTGTTTTTTGGCGATATTTCGCACAAAAATTTGAAGAAGTGTTTATTTGAACTAAATTCAGCAAATGCTAATTTAGTAGCTAAATTCGCTTGGCTTTGTTCATGATTTGTGTTGTGGATAGGGGTTATCTAGCTTTAAGTGAACTTTGGGTCGACGTCAATGTCATTCGGTAGTCTACTGCTTTTAAAACAAATTGGTCGTCTGATGTTACGTAAATTGTCAAAGTCAATGTGCTCGAGTACAAACTCGGGAGGCAGGTGCCGGTGCACCTTTTCCCAGATTTCGGTTACTCTGAGGTGAAGCTCCACGTTTATGGGGGTCATACCCAGTTCACCATGGAGTTCACTCTGCCTTCTCCCTTCTCTCCTTCGGGCTCCCGTAATGATATATACTGCCTTATTCTGGACCCTTTGCAGTTTAAGGACTTGGGTCTTGGAAACTACGTTTATAGGGACCGGGGGGTACAGGAGTTTTGAGCGAATGCACGCATTATAGATTTTAAGTTTGTTGGAGGTGCTCAGGTTTACGAATTTGAAAATTCACCCAAGTCCCTCCGTGCATTCTGTGTAGTTTTCGCTACATGATTCCTATACCTACCAGTCGTAATATGTAGTCCCAGAACCGTGCCCTCCGTGCGGTATGGGATGCGCGCGCCCCCCACACAGATGTCTGCCAGTGTCATTCGGAATAGTGGAATTACACGGAACTTTTGGGCATTGGTGGATATCTTCCATCTTCTCTCGAAAGAGTTGATGTTTTCGATTTCCACTGCCGTACTCCGAGCCATGAAATTCGCATTCCGATAAGGCCCCGTACATATCATTGTTATATCGTCCGCAAATTGGACGTACAAGGAACCCTCAGTCAAAGGTTCGGGAAGGTCTATGGTGTATATGTTATAGAGCAGGGGACTGATGCACCCGCCTTGTGGCACCCCCGCCTCGAGTTCGAACTCAGGGACGCTATAACCTTTGATACTCAGAAACGCCCTCCTCTTTATCACGTAGTCACAAAGAATCCTCTCAAGTATGGGATTGAGGCCTAGTTGTAAGATCTTATATTGTAGGCCTCTCCTCCATACTTTGCCAAAGGCCTTTTTGACATCGCGTAGCACCAGATTTGCGTGGCGTTTTTCTGATTTTACTTTTGCCAACTTCTCGGTAATTACGGCTAGCGCCGTGTCTGTTCCTCGCTTCGCTCGGAAGCCATGTTGTTGATTGTTATGAGAATTGTTATTCTCGAGGAACGTATTTACCCTGTTAGCCAGTATCTTCTCCAAGACTTTCCCTGAAAATTCTAGGAGAGATATGGGCCTGAAGTTAGCTGGACTGTCCGGTGGTTTACCGGCTTTTGCAATGAATATCATTTTCGCTACCTTCCAGTGGTCAGGGAAGTAACCCACATTTAGGCATGCGTTCATGATATTCATGAGCCCCAATAAGATATTGGGCGGGGCTCGAATAAAATTCTCCTTCGTCAGTCCTGTACGCCCCGGTGCTCGCTGTCGAAAGGATTTTAAGGTTATTGAGAGTTCCTCGGCAGTAATTCTACCGCCGAGTCCCTCCATTTCCCTATCCTGTGATACGCAATGGTGAGGGTGGGTTCTGTGTATTTGATCATTCAGCTCGTTAATAATTCCGTCTTCGAAGTCCAAATCGAAGTCATCATTCACTTCCGGGGATATCTTAAATATAGATGCCCAAAAGAGTCTGAATTCCTCTTCGATTCTTTCCACGTCAGAAATTTCAATGTCTTCACGTATAAGTTTGATAGTCTTTGCTGGCTGTCCGCCTTTTAGTCGTTTAACCGTCTGCCAGAATGTACGTGAGTCGGCTTCTACGTTTAGTCCGTCAATTAAATTATTCCAGAGTACATTCTGTTGGTCCCTTATGGGAGTCATTAGTTCGTCGCGTATGAGTCGTGTTTGTCGGTGTGTGTTGATGTTGGGGCCAGTGAGGTTCACTTCATTGATCCGTTCCCTATACTCCCTCGCGAGGGATTTCATTCTATGGGTCCATGAGGGAGCAGGGAGAGTTTTAAACTTAACTCGGGGGACGGCTTCCTTGTCGGCTTTTAATAAATTTTCATTTAATTTATCCAACTCCTCGTCAATTTCTTCTAGGGAGGCATTATTTAAGGGTTCTGGGTTATAACTTTCGAGGAGTTGTTTATACTTATCCCAGTTGGCTCGATCGTAGCTCTTTCGCTCTGGGATAGGGATTTGAATGGGGGAGGTTCAGACTCTAATAAGGATAGCCTGGTGGTCGCTGGGAATAGGGGGGCCCGGCTCAATGAAGTAGTTATATGGGAAGATATTGCTAGTTAGAACAATGTCTGGTTTGGTGGCTGACCTGTCAGTGATGTAAGTGAAAAAGTCTGGTCCAATTCTAGTCATAATGTGTCTATCGATAAGTGTCTCGAGACTCCTGCCTGCTGGGTTGGTCGACGTATAACCGGAGGCAGCGCTTCTTGCATTGAGATCACCGGCAAAGAGAACGGTTCTGCCGTGACCACATAGCTGCAAGAAGTTGGGAAGGGGCAAATACCCTCTCTTTGGGGGTTGGTACCCCGTTGCCAGGACCAGGGGTCCCACTGCCGTACGGACCTCTACAGCAAGGTAAGATTCGTCGAGTCCACTTATTGATCTGAAGTCAAGACCTCTTTTCACAGCTACGGCGCATCCGTCAAAACGTTCTCCGCTGTGATTTTTGGTCAAGACTTCGTAGGGAAAGATTTTTATTGGATTAGCGTCATTTATTCCATGTTCGGAAATAAATACGACGTCTAGGTCGCATTGTATTAATACATTTCTGTACACTGTCTGTTTATTTGTCCATCCGTCAGAGTTCAAGTGTAATATTTTTAGAGTCGTCATTGTATAGTTCACTTAAGGGTTTTTGAGTGTAATATGGTGTTTTTAGGACTCATTCTCTTACGAGCTTAGGTTCTTGTGGAGTGTTAGGAGGCGTGATGGTTTTTCTTGTCCGTTTTTTCCTGTATTAGCCTTTAGTAAGGGTGATAAAAGAGTCCGGAGTCCGTTTAATCAAGCCTTGGAGTAAAGCCTCCTTGACCTGCTTTTCACTGTACTCGTCCGAGGTAAATTCCCATTTGTATTTTCCGGCTATTAAACCTTCAGATACATCTAGGGCGTCCATCTCATTAGGAAAAGGGGACTTTTCAGCAGCGAATACCTTCAAGTTAATTTTTCTCGAATGGTATGCGTGCCTGGATTCCCTCTTGCAAGAAGAGGACGGTCTCGGGCGTCTCTGGGGCTGCGAGGTTTTCCGTGAGCGGGGTGAACGTGCCCCTCCCTCGGCTCTCGCAACTCCAGTCTCCGTGACTTCGTTATTAACCTTTGTGGGTGTATTTGCGTGGGTGGTTTTATTTGGTGAGTTTCTTTCGCTTGTTTTTGTTCCGTGCGTGCTTTTGCAGCCTGGATCCTGGGGTCCCTGGAGGAAGCTGGGGTTGTGGCATTGCTGGGGGTTGGGAGCTTCTGACATCTAGTCTCGCACTGGGGTTTGAGACTAATTTTTAGGATCTCCTCTGACCACGGGTTCGGGGGTAACCACATCTTCTCCATCCCATTATGAGTTAGCATCTTATTTAGTTCATCTGCAAAGCACCCCGGGGAGGAGAGATTCGCAATATGAGCATAATATATGCAACACATAATTTTAGTCGAGTTTTCGCTCTCGACGTGGAGAAATGTAGGGTTCCCTTTCGATTCCGCTACCGCAGCTTTAGCAACTTTGGCATAGGTGTTGTTGGCCTTTGTTTCTTCTTCCAGTTTTTTCATTGAGGCTTTCTTCTTAAGAATTTGTTTTTTGATCGGGCAGGCCATGGAGAGTGTCTTGTGTTCTCCCGCGCAGTTAAGACACTTCATGGTGGTGCTTTTGTAGCTCTTCCAAAAGTGGTTGTCCGATGCGCAGATGAAACACAAAATAGCATTCACTTTGGGGCAGTTGGCTGTAGTGTGCTTCTCATACTTATAGCATTTGAAGCCCATTTGGAGGTCGATAAACTCCTCACGTTCGACCTGCTTGGGGCAGATTCGAACGTTGAAGAGGAGCATACCACCCTCCGTAGCCTTTACCGCCATTGCCGAATCAGTAAACACAATCTTAAAGACATGCGTGTAGTCCTTGAATTTAAGGACTTCCGCTACTTTGGCCCAGGGTTGATTTTTTTCGACCTCAGCATAAATTTCTTCGATGCTGTGGCCACCGACCCAAGGATCGAGGCGGCGAAGAATGTTTCTGCGGTGTGTCTTAATCTGTGGAGGCGTGTGGGGTCTGAGGTTTATCTTTTTTAGGGATTCTGCCGCTTTTTGGGAGGTGAGGACTTCACAGTCACTCTCCTTTTGGCAGATAGCCGAATATCCATTGTGTGTATCGATGAATCTAACTAGGGTTACCCCTAGTTCCCCGTGGGTGATTGCGAAGACCTCTCCCCGATCTGGCTTGGGGCCATCGGAGAGGGTCCTCAGCGGTATCCACCGAGTCTCCCTCATTTATTTCTCCATTTCCGCATAGGGTCTGGAGAAATAAATTTTTGCGAAGACTCGGTGTGTTTGGATATGTTCGCGTGTGTGTGTGTGTGTGTGTGTGTGTGACATTTTCCACCAGTGAGAAAAGAGTTGGTCAAAGAGAGTAGTCCCTGTCCAAAACAAAAACAACCCGAGCAAATATGGCACTTTACCTTACGTGCAGGCGCTTTTCGACAGCCTGCAGTTCCTTGGTCCACCTCAAAAAAAGTCCGATGAGGAAAACGGAAGGGGAGGGCGGAAGCAAGTTCACCCTCGCTACCGGCGCACGAAGCGAGTGAAAATTCACTTATTACTGCAAAACGCAATGTCACTTTCGACGTAGCTGCATCAGAATTCCTAAGCCAGCAATCACTAAACGCATAAAACACGATCACAAATCCTATGCGAAATCAAACGAAAGGTTTGCTTTATCTGTACACGTGAGAAGAGCTAGACTAACTCAGGCAAGCAAAGCAGTCAATTCTTAGCTGATGATGATGGTATATTTATTTGAAAAAAGCATAAGACATTATTATAAATTAATATATATATATAATGTAATCAGTAATAGTGTTGAAAAAAAGGAAAAAATATATCGCTGAGAAGGATTTTAGTAGAAGGCAAAGGTACATATAGAGGGGTTCTCCTGGAGCATGTTACGCAGGAGTTCAGCTTTTTATACATAAAAGATTTATTTTAACATTTTAAATTTTACCCAGTAATAGGGTTTAGTTTATATAATCTAATTTTATTTTCTATTATAATGTTTGGTTTATACTCGCTTATTTATCCAATTATTTAAATACTCATATCTTACTTTACACTCATTTTTGCTTATCGGTTTCTATTACACTTGTTTATAATTATATTACCACTTTACTCACATCCACTATGTTACTATTCTATACTTATTTTTGCTTTTTGCTATTTTTAAACTTATTCTTAATTAATACTAGACACTGCATTTGCAGTCTTCACTACTTAATACTTAGCGTACGCTCACTTATTATTACTAATTAATTTGGCAACTTATTATTAATGTATTCACATTTATTCATTGGTTTATTCTTTACTACTCACAACTTAGTTGTTTATGTATTGAATTTGTGCACTTTTTTAATTCATATTTAATATAAATTAGTTATTTATGTAACTATATTTATGCGTTTATGCACTGTTTTGATTTTATTATTATTTACATTATTATAACTTAATGACTTAATTATGTATTAATTTTATTCTTTCGACTTTCACTTTTTATTGTTTAACACTTTTTATATTATATCCGACGTCTTCATCCCACACTTTATGCGTTTGAAGGTCGCCGCGTTGACTGTGTGAAGGCTCGTGTCTGGAATGTATATTGTTCCACTACACATTAGACCTTCGATTTCCTTAGGGGACCAAGGCCCCTCGAAGGTCCACTTGAAGTCCCCGTTACGAATTCCTTGAACCAACTTCACTTGGTTATTTTTTTAAGGACGCCGACTGATGCTTCCAAAGATTTTCAGGTTGAGTTCATCCCCGTCCAAGAAATGTCCTTTTTCAAGGACTTCGGTTCTTTCGGTGAGAGGCACTCCTGGGTACCTTTCATCATCTTCTGGGCACTCGTCGGTTTCCGTACGTCCGTCCTCTTCTTCTTTTGTTACTGTTTTTACGTTCATTTTCTTGCGTTTGGATTTCTTCTGGCTGCTTCTGGCGGTTGCTGGGCTTTCTTTTTTGTCTTCTTTTTCCATTTCCTGGATATCGTTTTCTTTATCTTTTGTGGTCTCTAGTTGTCTTTTCTCTTCATCTTGCTTGGGCTTTTCCTTTGGAGTTTCCGCCGGGTCTTCCACAAACTTAATGTTGAGGACATCCTGAGACGCTGGGTTCGGGGGGAACCACAGCTTCTTCTTTATTCCATTATGTTGGAGCATAGTATTTAGCTCCTCCGAGAAGCATCCTGGGCGTGCAAGGTTCGCCAGGTGGGCGACAATGACATGGTCATGATCTCCTTGCACTCCATCGGCATGACGAGTTTCGGAGAAGCTCTTTCCGTTGTTGGATGGGCAGAAGCTGCTGCGGCGTAGGAACCTGCGCTAGTCTTTGCCTCCTTTTCCAATTTCGACTTTTGTCTTTTTTCACGAATTTTTCCTTTGCGTAGGGGACATCTCATGGCCAGGGCCCTGTGTTTCCCTCCGCAGTTCGCACATCTTTCTTTCTCTTCCTTGCACTCTCTCCAACCGTGGCCGGTTCGAGAGCATGCCGCGCAGGTTTGCTCTTTTTTGGGGCAGTCCCTTGTCGCATGGCTTTCCAAGGCGAGGCATTTTTGGCAGTTTTCCAGAAATATGTATTCTTCTGCCTCAATTTGCTCGGGAACTACCCTTAGGTAGAACCCCAGAAGACCGTCTCTCATAGCTTTTTGCGCCATTTCTCTTCTTGTGGATATAATTTTGATGAGACTCTTCCCAATCTTCTCCACTTTGGAGATCTTGGCCCAGGACTGCTTGGATAGCAGCTCGGCCTTGATGTCCTCGGTGGAGTTGTCCAAGAAGAAGGGGTCGACTCTCCTCAGGATGATGGTGCAACTCACGAGTAACTCGTGGGGGACAATCGCTTCCAGTCCGATTTCCTTTAGGGTATTTTTTGCGTCTTCAGAAACAAGGACCTCTACGTCCTTGCTCTTCCAGCACACTGGAGCCCACCCATTAGATGTCTCGAGGAGACGGGTTAGCTCGATATTAAGTTTGCCGACTATCTTCTCGAGCACGGCTTCCCTGGTTGGCTTTTTGTGCCCCACAATTAACCAAAGGGGGATCCGTTTGGTGTCCTGGGGGGCTGGGGGACCCATGTCCCCCTGCGGGCACTGCTGCCCTTCCCCCTTCTGGGCCTCACCTGTGTCACGGGGAGGTGGAGGGCCTCACTGCACAGATGTCGGGTGCGTGACTTTTGTTTTAGTGGATGTTTTTGGCAGTCCTTGCCTAAAACCTTTCCTCCTTTGCTGGGAGGAGATGGTTTGGAACACTGCACAACTCTTACTCTTTGACTTTGACTTTGACTTTGTTTAAGTGGGGGTGCATGTGAGGGGAGGATGATAGGGTGTGTGGAGAGATAGAGAAAATAGACAAGTGAAGAAGAGAGAAAGAAGTGTGGTAGAGGTGCAAGAGATGCCTATGGTCTGGTGATCAGACTTATCACTTTTAATTATTTTCTTGGATGCGTGTATTCATTCACTTGTTGTATTGGATTTTTGTAATAATTATAAAATTATAATTATTATGGCGTTCAAGCCCTTTGTCTTAGCAACTTTAGTTTTTTTTGGTTTATGTTGTGCATTGCTCATTTTGTATATGTTTTAAATACATTTAAGTGCGTGCTTATTGTTTTGTTTTATTGTGTGTGTGTTTTAATAGTATTTTTGTTTCTTCTTTCTTCTTTGGTTGTTTTCTTCTTTCGAAGTTCTCGTCGTAATCGGGGTTTTTTCTTCTTCTTGGTAGGATAGTCTTTTTCGGTAGTTTGTCGTAGTAATTTTCAAGTTTTCTTGTTCTTATTTTGGTTCTTGATTTCACAGGTATTTTTTATCTCATTTTACGCATAGAACGGTACTTCGTCTCCGCCAGCCACTCGGTTGGCGGAGCTAGGGAATCTGGGGCGACAATCAGCTCTTCTGTTCTGGTTAATCATCTGGGTGATTTCATCAATCAGTTCTCGATTAACCAGATCCTGCATTTTCCGGGTCCGTTCTTCAATGACTTTGTTAATGGGAATTATCCCCGCCTCTCTGTGCAGGTCTTCTTGCCGTCTTCTTTCATGCCTGCGTGTACCCGTTATTAGGTACATGCATTTATTTTGCACTACTTGAAGACGCCTTTCGTGTTTTTTGAGACACATGAGAGGGTGGATGCGGGGTAAAGCAACGTAGATCTTACAAGGGCATTGTAGATCTTCTTCTTGTTGCTTTCACGTAGATTTCTGAAACTATATAGAGTTCTGACAGCGGCCGAGGCTCGAGAAATTCTTTCTTCGACGTGCTTTTTGTACCCGGTAGAGGTGATTTTCATACCGAGAACACTGCATTCGTTGGTGTAGGGGTATCGCGTATCCCCCACACGCACGTCTGCCCTTAAGGTGCGTCCGATGGGGACCACCTTGAATTTCTCTTGGTTTGTTCTTATTTTCCACTGAGCCTCGTAGTTGTTCAGGTTCGCGATTTCCATCGCTGTCATGCGAGCTTGCCACGGCGCATTCCTCCATGGAGATACGATTATCTGGCTGAAATCATCGGCGTACTAAATATTGAGGGAATTGGGGTACACAGGGTCTGGGACATCCACGGTGTATATCGAGTAAAGGGTGTGGGACAGACACGCCCCCTGTGGGAGGCCCGCAGTGAGCGGAAACTTTGGTCCGTCCGTGCACCCTAGACTGACATTCGCCGCTCTCTCCATGACATAGTCACAGAGAGTTCTTTCTAAGTTTTCACTTAGACCCAGCCGTAAGATCTTATACTGCATGCCCCGCTGCCACACCTTATCAAACGCCTTTGGCACATCCCGAGAAACGATATCCACATAACTCCTGTCTCTTTTGGCTTGGGAAAGCTTTTCCGTTATGACATTAATTGCCATTTCCGTACTTCGCTTCTTTCTAAACCCGAATTGGCATGGGTTGTAGAGGGAGTTTTCTTCCAGGTGAGACACCAGTCTTCCGTTGAGGATCTTCTCAAAGAGTTTCCCGCCAAATTCTAGTAGTGCAATTGGGCAGGAGCTCTCTCTCAACGTAGGGTCCTTTCCATGCTTGGGCAAGAAGATCATTTTTGCCGTCTTGTAAGCATCTGGAAAGTACCCTGTATTCAGATATGCGTTAAAAATTCGTCTCATTCCTTCGATGATGTTGGCTGGTGCATTTTCGAAGTTAAGTTTCGTAAGCCCCGATTGGCCTGGGGCTTTCTGTCGGAATGAGCGGAGTGCGCCAAGGATCTCTTCTTCAGTGATCTCGGCGTCTCCGTCACGCAGTCTATCCACCTGGTGATGAGGATGCGTTCGATGTATTTCCGTGTTAAGCTCGTCTACGATGTTGTTTTCGAACTCTATATCAAAATCTTCGTTTTCATCTTCCGATATGCTGAAGATTTTTTCCCAATAACGCCGGAATATCTCTTCGATGTTATTTTCTGCAGTTTCAATGGATCCATTTTCTTTTTGGATCTCCATTTTCTTCTTTTTTCCATATGATCCTCTGAGACTTTTGACTTTCTTCCAAAAGTCCTTGGGAGATGCATCTTGATCGAGGCTCTCGATCGCATCGTCCCATTGTCTCTGTTGTTGTTCGAGGATCAACTGGTTGAGCTCTTCCTTGATCTCTCTACTTCGTTGTAGCGAGTCAAATGTTGCATTTGTTATATTTAACTCGTACATAACTCTTAATTCTCTGTACAGTTCTTTCATATACCCAGTCCACCTATATGAGGAGATGGTTTTATACTGGGTTTTAGGGATGCAAGCCCTATCTGCAATAATTAGATGTTCGTTGAAGTCGTCTAGTGCCTCGTCTATCTCCTCGAGAATTGCCTCGTCCAGATCTAGTGGGCGATAGGCCTCGAGGAGATCAGCGTACCGTGCCCAGTCGGTTTTCCTGTAGTCTTTTCTGACTTGAGCTGGGACTTGTATAGGGTTCCTATTGATGGTAAGTAGGATCCCTATATGATCACTACATGGTACCTGGACCGGTTCCATGTAGTAATTGAAAGGCAGCTGACGATTAGCCAGACAAATGTCTGGTTTTGTGGCACTTTTTCCTCGAGTATAGGTTGGGAAGTCCGGGCCTATTCTATGGACCATGTTTCGGTCCATCATAGTCTCCAGATACCTTCCGATTCCATTGAAGGTCCTGTACCCAGACTCCCGACATCTGGCATTAAGGTCTCCCATTGATATGGTGGGGGTCCTTTTGCCAAATAGGCCAGAGAGAGAATGGATAGGTAAATATTCTCGTCTCGGCGGCTGGTACCCGGTGACGATGACCAGCTTTCCTATATCGAGTTCGACCTCTATTGCAAGATAGGATTCTTCCAAGTTTCTTATGGGTTTATACTTGATCCCTCTTTTGATGGCGATGGCGGCACCGTCGTACCCCTCTTGAGAGTAATTAGTGACTAGCACGTCATAGTTCCAGATCTTCATTTCGGAACTACGAGTGTCAATCCCATGTTCAGAAATCAAGATGACATCTGCATCTATTTCCCTGAACACGTTTCCGTAGAGAGTTCTTTTGGTTGTCCAGCCATTGGTGTTAATTTCCATGATTCTTAGTGAGTTCCGCTCCATGGTGAGAGGAGTTACCTGTGTTTCTTCTTTGTTTTCTTACTCTTGGGGGCCTGTGGGGCGGGTCTGGGGTGCCTAGGCTTTTTCTTCTTCGGGGGAGTACTGGGAGTTTTTGATCGACTCTTCGTCGCTCTAGTGCGAGTGCATGGGCCCTCGTCACTATCCGAAGATGTGGTTTCTTCATCGTCGTTTACTTCGTCTTCTTCTTCTGAATCTTCCGATGGGGGAGATTCTATGACTTGTTTTAGTCCTGTGGCTTTTGCTTCGGCGCTATTGTTTTTGATGACACTATCTTTGAATGCCTTAGAGCATTCTGGATCATCAGGAACGATGATGGAAGGAAGGTTGTTGGCCTTTAGCAGCGCGTTCAATACCCGGTTGTAGCATCCGGGTTTGACCGCGTTTGCCACGTTTGCATGAGTAATGCAAATTAGGATTTTCGCACTGAGGTCGTTTGTAAAGACCATCTGTGAGGGAGTTGCCATTGTTGAGGCCATCCCTTCACTTTTCTTTAAAGTGCTCGCGTAGGTGTTGCTTTTCTTCTTCTTTTCTTCCTCTTCCTTTTTTCTAATTATGTCTTTTCTTCTTGGGCAGTTCAGGGCCATCGATCGATAGGGCCCCTTGCAGTTCATGCATTTTTTTTCCAAGCTCTTACAGGCGTCATAGCGATGACCCTGCGTGGCACATTCACTGCACCAAGTTGTGCCTTTTTGGGGACAATTAGCGGTTGTATGATCTTCGAGGGCATAACATACGAAGCACATTTGAATATTATGATATTTCTCGTGCTCGATGTTTGCCCCTGGGATCCTCATATTGAAAATGAGGAGTCCCTCGGTTGCCGCCTTGTGGGCCATTTCAGTTGTATTAAACGTCACCTTGAAGACGTGGGTGTGATCTCTGAATTTGATCACCTCCCTTATCTTCGCCCAATTGTGGTTCTTCTCGATTTCCGTTTTTATTTCTGCGGGGGAGTTTTCGCCAACCCAGCTCTCCACTTTACGGCAAATAATGCTTCTATTCGCGGAGATTGCTGGTGGGGTTTTGGCTTCCAGGTCCATTTGTTTGAGTACTTCGGCCCCTTCGTCAGAAAGGACCCGGTCGATGTCCTTGGTTTCACCGCACATGGCGATGAAACCATTTGGTATCTCAATCAATTTGATGAGGGCGATCCTTAAATTTGCGAATAAGGATTCGCACACGGTCTTTTTCTCTGGGGTCTTTTTTCCGGGTAAGGTCCGTAGGGGGACCCTCTTAGGGAGGGCCTCCATCGTCGCCGACATCTTCTCTCTTCTTTCTTGAATTTTTTTTTTATGTGTGAAAATATATGTTAAATTTTGTATGTGAAAAAAAAGTGATAAGTGGTAAAGGAGGTACAGTCAAGGGTTGGTTTTGACTCTGACGTGAGAAGAGTGCTCCCGTCCAGTTTCCTGTTGTTTCCCCGCTCGGATGGTGCCGGGATGAAGGGGGATGATGGATGGGGGATGGTTCTCGAGTGGGGACCTCAGAGGGTTGAGCTTGGTGGACTTAATGCATAGCGGCCGAATCAACGACCGCTAAGTTTGTGCCACCCCCTCACGGGTACGTACGCCAAAACTGCATCCAACTACATAGAGACGGGTGTAACTCCCTCTATGATTCTGGCCGGGTCCCCCGGGCGATGAGGATTTCTCCTCCGTCCGGGACTCGCAGTTTTGCCCCAAATTCGAGAAAATTTCTGACTTGTGCTTCTGCTGTGGGATAGGCCTCAAACCAGTTTCCACGCAAGTCCTTAATTATGCCAGTCTAAGTGGCCGACATAGTTAAGACGAAATTAATGAAGGGCAGTCATCCGAGCAGGTTCCCACGCAGGTCGATGGATGGGAGCAATGAGGGTTTTTAGCCCATCATTTTTCCTCTACTTCGCAGCGAAAAGATATATTAAATCTTTGCAGATCGACTGGGCTCATAAAGACACCCAGGACAGTCGCGTTCTTAGTTGGCGAAGGCTCAAAAGTCTCTTTTTCTTTAAGCACGCGTAAGTTAAAACGCTCTTCGGAAGGCAGTAAGGCAGTGCTACAGCGTACGAAAAATTCGCCCAGCTCAATTCTTAGCATTGGACATTGGACAAAATAAGAGATGAAATATAGGTAGAATTAGAGAGAGAATAGTAAGAGAGTAAAGTGGTTAAAGGGTGAGTTTAAAGAATAGATGGTGTGTAGGAGAAAGAATAAAAAGATCCCTGGTGAAAGGGTAGCTCTGTCAATGTAGATTTTTGTGTGTTCTTTGTGGTTGTTTTAATATATTTTTGATAAACTATGAATTACAAATCCATAGTTTATATAATTAAATTAAACATGTTTAATTCAATTATGATTACGATCCTACTGATCGGTTGATTGCTTAAGGCATTCAAGCCTTTATTTTTGGCGGGGTTTTTTTTTCCCGCTATGACTTTAGTAAAAGTTTTGAAAAGTTTTGATTTATAATTAATATGATTTTTTGCAAAAAGTGAAAGTGAAATTATTTTATTTTTGCGTTTTGCAAGTGGTTTTTTTATTTGATTTGAATACTCTAAAGGAACCTGCGAATTACTTTGTATTCTGTCAGTTCTGTCAGGTGTATTTTGGGATCACGTCATTGTCTGTCTGTAGCTTGCTACTTCTAAAAGGTCTTTTTTGTCGGTCTGCTTCGATTTCTAAGTGTGTACGAGAGAATTCAGGGGTCAAGCGGGCGCCAATGGCCTGCCATATCCTCTTAGCTCTCTCGTGGAGCGCCACATTGATCGGAGTTAATCCAACCGAGTCGTGGAGCTCCCTTTGTCGTTTATGTTCTCTTCTTCGGGTATTTGTAATTAGTAGAACCGCTTTGTTCTGGATGACTTGTAGTTTCGCAATGTGGGTCATGGCGCTCGCGTTCAGCGGCATCGGGGGGTACAAGAGTCTCGAGCGAATGCACGCATTGAATATCTTAAGTTTATTTGAGCGAGTTAGGTCCATGAACCTATAAAACTCCCTCAAATCTCTCTTGCTATTCGCGACTGTCCGCTCGATATGACACTTGTATCCCCCTGTGGTGATTTTGAGCGCCAGGACCGTCCCTTCCGAGCAGTAGGGGATTCTCTCCCCCTCTACCCGTATATCATTGAAGGTCTTGCGAAACATGGGAATTATTTTGAATTTTTGGGCATTGGTCGAAATCTTCCATTTCCTCTCGAAAGAGTTGATGTTGGAAATCTCCCTAGCCGTATTTCTCGCCATAAATTCCCTGTGAACGTAGGCGGCTGTACAAATTTGCGATATATCGTCAGCGAACTGAACGTATATCGTACCTTCGGAAAGAGGCTGTGGTAGGTCACGTGTATATATGTTGTATAAAAGGGGGGAGAGACACCCCCCTTGTGGGACCCCAGATTCGAGCTCGAACTCGGGGCCTTTGTGCTCTTTGATCTGTATATACGCTCTCCTCTCCATTATATAATCGCATAGAATCCTTTCAAGAATGGGGTCGAGGCCTATTTGCAGGATCTTAAATTGCAAGCCTCTCTTCCAAACCTTGTCAAATGCTTTTCTGACATCGCGGAGCACCAGGTCGGCATGCCTTTTACTTGCATTGATCTTTGCAAGTTTTTCCGTAATAACTTCTAGTGCCGTGTCAGTCCCTCTTTTCTTTCTGAAGCCGTGCTGTTGCTCGTTATGCAGGTTGGCTTCATCAAGAAAAGAGTTGACTCTGTTGGCCAATATCTTCTCGAAGACTTTGCCAGCAAATTCTAAGAGAGATATCGGTCGGAAGTTTGCAGGGCAGTCCGGGGGCTTTCCCGATTTGGGAAGGAAGATCATCTTGGCCACTTTCCACTGGTCGGGAAAATAGCCTGTGTTCAGAGCGGCATTCATGATGTTAAGTAGCCCACTCTGAACATTAGGCGGGGCCTTGATGAAATTCTCCCTGGTCAGCCCCGTGGTACCCGGTGCTCTTTGACGAAAGGATTTTTGTGCGATGGAGAGCTCTTGGGCAGTTATTTTACTCCCATAGCCCTCCATCGCTCTTTCCTGCGACACACAGTGATGAGGGGAGGTCTTATGTATTTGTGTGTTTAACTGTTGGATAATGTTATTTTCGAAATCGAGGTCATAATTGTCGTTTTCTTCGGGGGTAATTTTAAAGATTGAGGACCAGAACGTCCTAAAATTTCCTCAATCTCTGTATTCGCGTCAATTTCTCTCTCGTCATGCTTGAGTACAATTTTCTTTTGAGGGGGTTGTCCTTTTAAACGTCTGTATGTTTGCCAAAAGGTCCGTGAGTCTCTCTCTATGTCAAGTCCCTCAATTAGTCTGTTCCATACCTGTATTTGTTCGTCTGTAATGAGTGTCTGAAGTTCGTCTTTTATCTGTCTTATGCGTCTATGGGTATTGTGGTTGGGGCCTGTCAGCGCTATTACATTGGACAGGTCTCTATGCTCTTGGGCCAGGGCTTTCATGGGGGGGGGTCCAAAAAGGAGCTGGAAGGGTTTTATATTTAATGCGGGGAATGCTATTTTTATCTGCTTTTATAAGGAGGTCGGTGATTTTATCCAGCTCTTCATCTATTACTTCTAAATTAGCGTCAATTAAAGGGTCTGGGGTATAATTTAGAAGATAATTTTTGTAGCTTTCCCAGTCCGCCTGCTTATAGCTTTTGCGTTCCGGGATTGCAATTTGAATGGGGTTTACGCTAATTGTGATTTTAATTGCCTGGTGGTCACTTGGAATAATGGGGCCTGGTTCAATGTAATAGTTATATGGAAACCTGATACTGGATAAAACAATATCAGGCTTCGTTGCTGCATAACCTGTAATGTATGTCGGGAATTCTGGTCCGATTCTAGTCCCGTATTTTCTGTCAAGTAGGACTTAAATGTTTCTACCTGCATTGTTATAGGAGGTATACCCTGACGCTGCACACCTTGCGTTGAGATCTCCAGCAAAGATTGCATTTTTCTTATGGCTGAAGACCTGTAGAAGGTTGTGCAGGGGTACATAGCCGCGTCTTGGGGGTTGGTACCCCGTGGCGACGACTAGACCCCCCAGGGTAGTGCCTACCTCAATGGCAAGGTAAGATTCATCTAAGTCGGGTAGTCTTTTGTATTTTAAACCTTTTTTGACGGCTATTGCGCAGCCGTCATACCGTTCCTGGCTGTGATTTTTGCTGATGACGTGTATTGAAAATTTTTTATTTCTTTATGTTCGGTCATTCCGTGTTCATTAATCAGTATAATGTCGGGGTCACTTTGTCGCAGAATGTTGCCATAGATGGAACCTTTTCCGTCCCATCCATTGACATTCATTTGTATTACTGTTAGTCTGTTGGTCATTTTGAGTAATGTAGGTTCTTTTAGTGTGTGGAGTTAAAGTAGACGCTTATTCGCGATCCACTTTAGCCCCATGTGGTGTATTGGGCGGGGTGCGCTCCCTGCCGTTTCTTTTCTTTCTAAATTCAGTGTCGGTAATTGTGTAAAAGCAGTCCGTGGCCAGCTTAACCTTATTTTGAGAGAGAGCTTCCTCAACCTGTCGCTCCGGTACCTCATCGGAGCATTCCCATTTGTATCGTCCGGTCCTAAGACCTTCCGACACTTCACGGGAGTCCAATTCAGTTGGGAATGGGGCAGATTCAGGGGCGTACAATTTAAGGTTGAAGCCTCTTGAGTGGTACTTTAGCTGGTGCTCCCTTCCTCGTGATGAGGAGGTAGACCGTGGGCCGCGAGTTTTTGAGATCTTTCTCGACCTAGGGGACCTGATCTCCTTGGGTCGGACTGCCTCTTTTGTTGGTGTGGATGTGGGGGGGGGTGTTTTTGTTTTTTGTGGTGTGGATTTTTTGGGGGTGAGTGGCGCCTGTTTTTGTGTTTGTGTTTCCTTGGGTTTGTTGAGTCGGGGGTCTCGTGAGATGGCTGTGTTTTGGGTCTGAATTTTCTGGCACTTCTCTTGGCATTGAAGAGCAACGGTTATTCTCATAACCTCCTCTGAAGGGGGATTATCGGGGAACCACATCTCGCTAAGTCCGTTCTTCACGAGCATACGGTTAACTTCTGTGGCAAAGGTACCAGGACGTGTTATGTTTTGTATGTGTGCATAATATATGCAGCACATAATTTTCGTGGAGTGTTCATTCTCGATGTGTAAGTATTGTTTTTGGTTATGGTTATTAGACTCGGCGACGGCGGCTTTCGCTACTTTAGCGTAGGTGGAGTTTGCTTTTTTCTCTTCCGTCTCACGTTGGAGTTTGCTTTGGTTGCTCATTTCCTGTTTTTTAATCGGACATGCCATAGACATGGTCCGGTGAGGGCCTGAGCAATTGAAACATTTAATGGTATTGTTCTTACAGTCGCGCCAAAAATGGTCACGACCGGCGCAGATGGAGCACAACTTAAGGTCTTTGTTTTCAGGGCAGTTGGACGTGGTGTGTTTGTTGTATTTGTAGCACCTAAAGCACATTTGCAAATCAACAAACTCCTCACGTTCCATCTGCTCTGGGCAAATTCTCACGTTGAAGAGAAGTAATCCGTTATCCTTAGCCTTCTGGGCCATAGCCGTGTCTTCGAATACCACTTTAAATACATGTGTATAGGTTTTGAATTTAAAGACTTCCGCTACCTTTGCCCATTCGTGGTTGTTCTCGAGTTCCCGTTTAATTTCGTCGGCTGAGTGGCTCCCAACCCAGGGGTCAAGGCGCCTGCAGATCAAACTGCGGTGGGTCCTAATTTGTGGTGGTGTCTGTGGTCTAAGGTTGATAGTTTTAAGGCATTCAACGGCTTTCCCGGAGGTCAAGGCTTCACAGTCAGCCTCCCTCGCGCAGATAGCCGAGTAACCATTATTCAGGTCCACTAGTCTTACCAGAGCGATTCGCAGGGTTCCGTATACCGTTTCAAAAACCTTTTCTCGGTCAGGCTTCGGGCCCTCCGGGAGGACCCGAAGAGTTATTCGTAGGGTTTCTCTCATGTTATGTACATCCTATGATGCGTTACAGTTTTTTATGTTTGTAATGTTCACTGTGTTCACTTTTGTTTTTAGACGGAAAGAGGTGAGAAAGAAAAAGAGGGTTCAATGTCCCCCAAATTTTTTTTTACTTTACCTCAAAAATAACTTTTTCTAGGCAAGCGGGTGGGCCAGGCGAGGCTTCGATCTCTGTTCCCACAAAGGATCGAAGAATTGTTCCGTTCCGTATTTCGTCCACTTGTTTACGAAGTATCGTGCTATTACCAACAAGTAGGGTCACTCTATTCACTTTTCTCGCTAAAAATTCACTTTTACTGAAAATCCGTACAATTTGCTGTCAAAGCGGGAGATGTCTGCTCATGCAAGCGGACGGTATATTACACTCTCTGAAGAATTTGGATAGTAGTAGATAAAGTAGGTGAAAATATAAAAGATATATAAGATGGGGGGGGGGCCCTAGTAGGAGGGCATCGCAGTCTTTTTCCTTTTATTGTTGTCATATTTTACTTATTTGTGTTATGTATTGTTTATTCTGTATTGTTAATTTTACGTGTATCAGGCGTGTTCTTCTTATTGTTCATGTTTCAAAATGTTATTTTACTGATTCTTGGCGAAATTGTTGAGCATTCAAGCCTTTTTAAGCTTTCGGCTCGGCAATTTACCTAGTTTACAGTTTCGGTGTTCTGTATTTATGTTATTTTCTTTGTCTTAGTGTCGTGTTTTTGGTGTCCGTTATGTGTACAGTTCAGGTGTGTTATCTTGTGTACAATGTTTGGTGCTTGGGAATCGGGAGCTTCTTGTGACTTTCCCACGTAGATGCGCAGGAATGCCCATTCTGCCTCCTATTTCTCGTAGTTCTGGTATGACATCATTAGTAAGTGTTAACCAGACCCTTTTTCCCAGTTTCCTGGTGAAGATGTTGATAGGGTCCAGTTTCTTACTAATATGGAGATCCCTCTGACGGCGGTGTTCTCGCCTTCTGACTTTACTTATCAGCAGGGATGCAGTATTTTGCACTCGTTGCAATCTTCTCATTGAGGTATTGTTTGCCGCTTGGGTCACTACTGCGGGATAGATGAGCTTAGACCGGACATACATTAGGTATATCTTCCTGATGTTGGCCGAGCTAAGATCCCTAAACCTGTATAGCTTAGAGATTTCTCTCTTCGCCAGGTTCCGCCTCTCCGTGTAGTGCCTTGCGTATCCGTGATCGGAGAATTTTAGGCCCAGGACGGTGCCTTCGGCGGAGTAGCCGTATCTCCTCCCCTCGATGACAATGGGGTCCGTCAACGTGCGGCAAATTGGGACGATCTTAAACTTGTCCCTGTTTGTTCTTATTTTCCAGCGTCTCTCGTACTGGTTGATGTTATTAATTTCCGCTATTGTTCGCGTCGCCTGTTCCCTTGCTTTCTTCACCCGGCACGGGACGATCTGTGTGATGTCATCTGCGAATTGCAGATACATCGTGTCCCTATGTACCGGGTTCGGGAGGTCGATGGTAAAGACCAAGTAAAGCAAAGGGCTCAGGCAACTTCCCTGAGGGACACCTGACTTTAGTTCGAATTCGGGTCCCTTGTGTCCTTCTATCATGAGACATGCCCTCCTGTCCATGACGAAGTCACAAAGGATCCTTTCCAGGACCGGATCTAACTGGAGTTTGAGGATTTTGTATTGCAATCCCTCCAGCCAGACCTTGTCGAAGGCCTTCTGTACATCCCTCAACACAATGTCTACATAGAACTTATTCGCACGGCAATAGGCTATTTTTTCCGTTAGGAGTGCTAGGGCCGTATCGGTACCCCTTTTTTGACGGAACCCATGCTGTTGAGGGTTGTGCACTCCTAACTCGCTCAGCTGAGCTTTTAGCCTGTTTGCTATGATCTTTTCAAAGATCTTGCCGAGCATCTCCAGAAGAGAGATTGGGCGAAAGTTCGCCACCTGATCCGGGAGCTTACCTCCTTTCGGGATGAAGATGATTTTGGCCATCTTATACCCGTCCGGAAAATAGCCTACATTCAGGGAGGCATTCATGGTGTTTACCAGTCCCTGAATGATTTGCCTTGGGGCCATCACGAGATTGCACTTCGTGATCCCGGACCAGCCTGGTGCCCTTTGTTTGAAGGACCTTATGGTGTTCATGGTCTCTTCAAATGTTATCGGGCAACCGTGGCCAACCATCTCTCTTTCCTGAGACACCTGCGGGTGTGGGTGAGTTCTATGTATCATTGTGCTGAGTTCGTCCAGTAGTTGGTCTTCGAAGTCCTGGTCGAAGTCTTCGTTCTCTTCAGGGGAAATAGCGAAAATCTTTTTCCAGTGTGTCCTGAATCTTTTTTCGAGAGACTCTGGATCCTCAATGATTTCTTCTCCATCTATTAGTTTAATCCTGGCTTTGGCGGGCAGTCCCCTTAGTCTTCGGACTGTATTCCAAAAACTCTGTGGACTGACCTCCCTATCCAGTCTACCAATGATGTCATTCCAGATTTCCTGTTGTTTTTCTGTGATAATGTGTTTGAGTTCCTCGCTTAGCTGTCTAATTCTGGCTGTCCTTTCCCTATTTGGGCCTGTCCTGCCTATTTCCTCGAGGATTTCTCTGTGTTCTCGAGCGTTGTCCCTCATCTCGTCTGTCCACCTAGGTTGCGGGAGCATTTTATAGGCAATCCTGGGGACGCATCTCTCGTCGGCTTGTATGAGGAGATTGGTGATGGTGTTTATCTCCTCGTCCACCTCTTCAAGGATGGCGTCGCCCAGGTCGGCAGGTTGGTATTCGCCGAGCATTTCTCTATAAAGCTCCCAGTTAGCTTTCGCATAACTTTTCCTAAGTGGCACTGGCATGAGTATCGGTGCCAGCGAGATGGTTGTCAGTATGGGGACATGGTCACTCGGTACCACAGGACCTGGCACGCTGCTGATGTTGAAGGGGAAGTTTCGGCTTGCCAATACAACATCCGGCTTTGTTGCCGTGTGTTGCGTAAGGTACGTCGGGAAGTCTGGTCCTACTCTCTGGAGTCTATCTCTCTCAATGAGTAGTTCCAGGTTCCTTCCCCTCTTGTTGGTGTGACAGTATCCTGAAGCTGCGCAACAGGCGTTTAGGTCACCACCCAGCAATGCCATTTTTCCTCGACCAAAGATGTTGAATAGGTTAGGAACTGGCAGATATTTACGGCGGGGGGGTTGGTAAGCCGCTGCCACTGTCAAGGCTCCAACTAGGGTTGGGATTTCCACAGCCACAAAGGACTCCTCTAAGTCTGGAAGTGTTTTAAATTTAATGTTTTTACGAATGGCGATAGCAGCGCCATCGTATCGCTCTTGTGTGTGATTTTTTGTGATAACAGTGTAATTTGGAATTTTGATTGTATGTGTGTCAGTGTTTACACCATGTTCAGATATGAGTATCAGGTCGGGGTCCACCATTCGGAAGATGTTTCCGTATATGATGGATTTTCCAGCCCAACCGTTCGTGTTAAGTGATAGAATTTTCAGTTTGTTGCTGGTGTTTTCCATGTTAAATTAGTGTGTTTGTACTCTAAGTGTGTTTATATGTGTGCGTGTGTGTCTACCTTGATCACTTTCTCTCCTTTCTCTTCTTTCCGTTACGAATTTTTGTAAATTCCACCTCACTAATCGTGAGGCAGGAGTCTGTATACAGCCTTATCTTCGAGGACATGAGCGCCTCGTCGACTATAGCCTCTTGAACTGGAGCGTCGAAGTTCCATTTCAACTGCCCTGTTTTTACCCCTTCGACGATTTCCCTAATGGTGGGGTTATCTGGGAAGGGGGTGTGTTCTGTTTTGAAGAAGAGCATGTTGAGCTCTTCTCCGTCCAGGGTTTTGGGCAGTTGAGGAGCCTTACCCCTGCTTGAGCTTCTTGCTCTTGCTTTGGGGGGCTGAGGCTTTACTGTCTCCTCATCCTCTGAGGAAGACGCGGAGCTTGCGAGGTTTCCCTCTGCCTCCTTTATCCTCCTCGCGACTTTCTTTTCCTTCTGTTCTCTTTTCTTTTGAGCCTCAATTCTAGGGTCTCTGTTTACTTTCGTTTGGGGGGCCTGGGTCTTCTTTTTCTCATTTATTTTTTCTCTTTCCGCCTGAGTAGGGAATGGGGTTGCTGGGGCCTCTTCCTCGGGCTCATACTGCAGTTGCAGTATGTCCCCCGACGGAGGGTTGTCCGGGAACCAGAGTTCCTCCAGACCATTCCTCTTGAGCATGGTGTTCATCTCAGTCGCGAAGCAGCCCGGGTTAGTCAAGTTCCTCACGTGAGCATACATTATGCACGTGAGGATCTTAGTGGAAACCTGGTTTCCGACCTTCAAGTAGGTCCTTGGGGCTGGGGGGGTTTCAATTGTTCTTGCTGGGGGGGATCTGGCTGCTTGAGCGTAGGAGGTGTTGGCTCTCCTTACGCCTTCCGCCCTTCTATTTTCTTCCTTTCTTCTCACAAGCTCTTTCTTTTTGGGGCATGACATCGCCATGGCCCCATGCTTAAGTCCACAGTTTGGGCAGCACTCTTCCTTAGCCTGGCATTCACGCCAGCCGTGGCCTTTGATACTGCATTTGGAGCAGGTGATCTCCTGCTCCTTACAGTCTTTTGTAGCGTGTGCTTCAAGCTTGAAGCATTTGAAGCAGATCTGGATAGGAGTGAACTCCTCTCTCTCGATCTGCCCCCCGCTTATTTTGGCATTGAACAGCAAAATGCCATTCTCCTTTGCCTTGGCTGCCATTGTAGTATCACTGAATACCACCATGAAAACATGGCTGTATTCAGTGTTGTCCCTCCTGTTCTTAAACTTCACGACTTCTGCGATCCTTGCCCATGATTGATGTTTCTCAATTTCCTCCTTTATCTCCTCTTTGGAATGTTGGCCTATCCAAGGATCCAACTTCCTGCAGACCACGCTTCTGTGTGCCTGTATTTGGGGAGGGGTAGTGGGCTGGAGGTTAATTCCCTTCAGAATTTCAATTGACTCCTCTTTGGTCAGGACCTCTATATCGCGTTCTTTTTCGCATATTGCGACATATCCTGACGGTCCGTCCAGCAGGCGGAGCACGGCGACATTTAATTCACCGAATAAGGTTTGGTATACCGTTCCCTTATCCGGTTTTTCTTTGCCCGCCAGTGTCCTTAGCGGTACTCTTGGGGCGTTCGAGTCCGCCATTTTCGAGGTGCCGCCCCTTGAAGAGGGGTGCACTTTTATTCTTCGAATCCTTCTTCTTGCTTCCGGTGATGAGGCTTTTATACGTGATTTACGGTGGAATTTATGGTGTGTTAATACGTTTTTTACGTTTTTTGGGGTTTTTTGCCTTGGGGAGAAGTGCGCCCCCCCTCATTACCCCACCACCTAGATGGAAGAGAATTTGCCTTTAGGATGGATGATAGAATGGATGAGATGAGTCCGGGTGGGATCCTCTCAGGGGTGTGATTGTATGGCGGACTTATTGACAACGCCGCCCCCCCGAGGGTTTTGAATCGCGACCGCTCCCCAACATACCATAGAGACGGTTTTCACCCTCTATGGTCCTGGAAGGGGCCTTCGCCGTAATTAGCACCGAAGGTTGCAGTCCGTCCCTTGTCCGGAATGTTTCTGACATTGTTCTCTACTGTGGGCTACTCCTCAAACCAGCTTCCTCCAATGCCCCCAATTATGCCAATGCAACTGCTCGGCATAGTTGGGACGAAATATGAATGGCAAATCCTCGTCACATCTGGCAGTAGTTCACTTGGGGGGGCAGGGCTGGGGGCTTAGGCAGTCATCTGCCTAAGGGGGCCCTCTAGAAAAGAAAATGATGAGGTTAGTGATGAGTGAATGATGAGTATTATCTCTCTTTCGTGACAAAGGTGAATTTCGTAGGGGTTGGGAAAAATTTTCCCAAAACTTTTCCTCCTTTACCGATTCTGAGGTATACTGCCAGTACTTAAAACCAAGATTTCCGAGCAAGCCTCATGCAAGCAGTTTCATGTAGCTTTAAAACAAACTTTACATTTTACACTTAAGCGCTGCAAAAATGGACCAATCAGCCAACCTTACGTTTGACTTCGCATACGATTTGTAAAATTGTTATTTTCGCGCGTTTAGTGATTGCTCGCTCAGGAGTACTGATTCAGCCTACGTTCGAAAGTGACATTGCGTTTTTGCAATTAAAAAGTGAATTTTCACTCGCTTTGCGCGTCGGTAGCGAGGGTGAGCTTGCTTCCGCCCTCCCCCTCTGTTTTTCCACATCGGACTCTCTTTGAGGTAGACCGAAGACCTGCAGGCCTTCGAAAAGCGCCTGCACCTAAGGTAAAGAGCCATTTTGCTCGGGTTGTTTTGTTTTGGACAGGAACTACTCTTTTTTTCACTTACTCTTTTCTCACTGGTGAAAAATATCCCATAAACACACACACAAACACAGCCAAACACTCCAAGTCTTCGCAAATTTTTATCTCTCCAGATCCTATGCGGAAATGGAGAAATAAATGAGGGAGACTCGGCGGATACCGCTGAGGACTCTCTCCGATGGCCCCAAGCAAGATCGGGAAGATGTCTTCGCCATCACTCACGGGGAACTAGGGGTAGCCCTAGTTAGACTAATTGACACACATAACAGATACTCGGCTATCTGACAAAAGGAGAGTGACTGTGAAGTCCTCACCTCTCAAAAAGCGGCAGAATCCCTAAAAAAGATAAACCTCAGACCCCACACGCCTCCACAGATAAAGACTTACCGCAGCATTATTTTTCGACGCCTCGATCCTTGGGTCGGTAGCCACAGCATCGAAGAAATTCATGCTGAGGTTGAAAAGAACCACTCCTGGGCCAAAGTAGCGGAAGTCCTTAAATTCAAGGACTACACGCATGTTTTTAAGATTGTTTTCACGGATTCGGCAATGGCGGTAAAGGCTACGGAGGGCGGTAAAGGCTACGGAGGGTGGTATGCTCCTCTTCAACGTTCGGATCTGCCCCTAGCAGGTCGAACGCGAGGAGTTTATCGACCTCCAAATGGGCTTTAAATGCTATAAGTATAAGGAGCACACTACAGCCAACTGCCCCAAAGGAAATGCTATTTTGTGTTCCATCTGCGCATCGGACAACCACTTTTGGAGGAGCTGCAAAAGCACCACCATGAAGTGTCTTAACTGCGCGGGGAAACACAAGACACTCTCCATGGCCTGCCCCATCAAAAAACAAATTCTTAAGAAGAAAGCCACATCGAAAAAAATAGAAGAAGAAGCAAAGGCCAACAACACCTAAGCCAAGGTTGCAAAAGCTGCGGTAGCGGAATCGAAAGGGAACCCTACATTTCTCCATGTCGAGAACGAAAACTCGACCAAAATTATCTGTTGCATATATTATGCTCATATTGCGAATCTCTCCTCACCGGGGTGCTTTGCAGATGAGCTAAATAAGATGCTAACTAATAATGGGATGGAGAAGATGTGGTTCTCCCCGAACCCGCGGTCAGAGGAGATCCTGAAAATCTGTCTCAAACCCCAGTGCGAGACTAGTTGTCAGAAGCTCCCAACCCCCAGCAATGCCCCAACCCCACTTCCTCCAGGGACCCCAGGATCCAGGCTGCAAAAGCACACACGGAACAAAAACAAGCGAAAGAAACTCACCAAATAAAACCACCCACGCAAACACACCCACAAAGGTTAATAACGAAGTCACGAAGACTGGAGTTGCGAGAGCCGAGGGAGGGGCACGTTCACCCCGCTCACGGAAAACCTCGCAGCCCCAGAGACGCCCGAGACCGTCCTCTTCTTGCAAGAGGGAATCCAGGCACGCATACCATTCGAGAAAAATTAACTTGAAGGTATTCGCTGCTGAAAAGTCCCCTTTTCCTAAGGAGATGGATGCCCTAGATGTATCTGAAGGTTTAATAGCCGGAAAATACAAATGGGAATTTACCTCGGACGAGTACAGTGAAAAGCAGGTCAAGGAGGCTTTACTCCAAGGCTTGATTAAACGGACTCCGGACTCTTTTATCACCCTTACTAAAGGCTAATACAGGAAAAAACGGACAGGAAAAACCATCACACCTCCTAACACTCCACAAGAACCTAAGCTCGTAAGAGAATGAGTCCTAAAAACACCATATTACACTCAAAAACCCTTAAGTGAACTATACAATGACGACTCTAAAAATATTACACTTGAACTCTGACGGATGGACAAATAAACAGACAGTGTACAGAAATGTATTAATACAATGCGACCTAGACGTCGTATTTATTTCCGAACATGGAATAAATGACGCTAATCCAATAAAAATCTTTCCCTACGAAGTCTTGACCAAAAATCACAGCGGAGAACGTTTTGACGGATGCGCCGTAGCTGTGAAAAGAGGTCTTGACTTCAGATCAATAAGTGGACTCGACGAATCTTACCTTGCTGTGGAGGTCCGTACGGCAGTAGGACCCCTGGTCCTGGCAACGGGGTACCAACCCCCAAAGAGAGGGTATTTGCCCCTTCCCAACTTCTTGCAGCTATGTGGTCACGGCAGAACCGTTCTCTTTGCCGGTGACCTCAATGCAAGAAGCGCTGCCTCCGGTTATACGTCGACCAACCCAGCAGGCAGGAATCTAGAGACACTTATCGATAGACACATTATGACTAGAATTGGACCAGACTTTCCCACTTACATCACTGACAGGTCAGCCACCAAACCAGACATTGTTCTAACTAGCAATATGTTCTCATATAACTACTTCATTGAGCCGGGCCCCCCTATTCCCAGCGACCACCAGGCTATCCTTATTAGAGTCTCAACCTCCCCCATTCAAATCCCTATCCCAGAGCGAAAGAGCTACGCTCGAGCCAACTGGGATAAGTATAAACAACTCCTCGAAAGTTATAACCCAGAACCCTTAAATAATGCCTCCCTAGAAGCAATTGACGAAGAGTTGGATAAATTGAATGAAAATTTATTAAGAGCCGACAAGGAAGCCGTCCCCCGAGTTAAGTTTAAAACTCTCCCTGCCCCCTCATGGACCCATAGAATGAAATCCCTCGTGAGGGAGTATAGGGAACGGATCAATGAAGTGAACCTCACTGGCCCCAACATCAACACACACCGACAAACATGACTCATACGCGACGAACTAATGACTCCCATAAGGGACCAACAGAATGTACTCTGGAATAATTTAATTGACGGACTAAACGTAGAAGCCGACTCACGTACATTCTGGCAGACGGTTAAACGACTAAAAGGCGGACAGCCAGCAAAGACTATCAAACTTATACGTGAAGACATTGAAATTTCTGACGTGGAAAGAATCGAAGAGGAATTCAGACTCTTTTGGGCATCTATATTTAAGATATCCCCGGAAGAGAATGATGACTTTGATTTGAACTTCGAAGACGAAATTATTAACGACCTGAATAATCAAATACACAAAACCCACCCTCACCATTGCGTATCACAGGATAGGGAAATGGAGGGACTCGGCGGTAGAATTACTGCCGAGGAACTCTCAATAACCTTAAAATCCTTTCGACAGCGAGCACCGAGGCGTACAGGACTGACGAAGGGGAATTTTATTCGAGCACCGCCCAATATCTTATTGGGGCTCATGAATATCATGAACGCATGCCTAAATGTGGGTTACTTCCCTGACCACTGGAAGGTAGCGAAAATGATTTTCATTCCAAAAGCCGGTAAACCACCGGACAGTCCAGCTAACTTCAGGCCCATATCTCTCCTAATATTTTCAGGGAAAGTCTTGGAGAAGATACTGGCTAACAGGGTAAATACGTTCCTCGAGAATAACAATTCTCATAACAATCAACAACATGGCTTCCGAGCGAAGCGAGGAACAGACATGGCGCTAGCCGTAATTACCGAGAAGTTGGCAAAAGTAAAATCAGAAAAACGCCACGCAAATCTGGTGCTACGCGATGTCAAAAAGGCCTTTGGCAAAGTATGGAGGAGAGGCCTACAATATAAGATCTTACAACTAGGCCTCCATCCCATACTCGAGAGGATTTTTTGTGATTATGTGATGGAGAGGAGAGCGTTTCTGAGTATCAAAGATTATAGCGGCCCTGAGTTCGAACTCGAGGTGGGGGTGCCGCAAGGCGGGTGCATCAGTCCCCTGCTCTATAATATTTACACCATAGACCTTCCAGAACCCTTGACTGAGGGTTCCTTATACGTCCAATTTGCGGACGATATAACAATGATATGTACGGGGCCTTATCGGAATGCGAATTTCATGGCACGAAGTACGGCAGTGGAAATCGAAAACATCAACTTTTTCGAGAGAAGATGTCCACCAATGCCCAAAAGTTCCGTGTAATTCCACTATTCTAAAGGACACTGGCAAACATCCGTGTGGGGGGTGCACGCATCCCCTACCGCACGGAGGGCACGGTTCTGGGACTACAAATTACGACTGGTGGGTATAGAAGTCATGTAGCGAAAACTACACAGAATGCACGGAGGGACTTGGGTGAATTTTCAAATTCGTAAACCTGAGCACCTCCAACAAACTTAAGATCTATAATGCGTGCATTCGCTCAAAACTTCTGTACCCCCCGGTCCCTATAAACGTAGTTTCCAAGACCCAAGTCCTTAAACTGCAAAGGGTCCAGAATAAGGCAGAATACATCATTACGGGAACCCGAAGGAGAGAAGGGAGAAGGCAGAGTGAACTCCATGGTGAACTGGGGATGACCCCATAAACGTGGAACTTCCCCTCAGAGCAACCAAAATCTGGGACAAAGTGCACCGGCCCCTCCCTCCCGAGTTTGTGCACGAACGCATCGACTTTGACAATTTACCTAACATAAAACGTTCAATTTGTTTTAAAAGCAGTAGACTACCGAATGACATTGACATCGACCCAAAGTCCACTTAAAGCTAAACAACCCCCATTCATAACACAACAAATCATTAACAAAGCCAAACGAATTTAGCCACTGAATTAGCATTTGCTGATTTAGTTCTAAAGACACTTCCCCAAATTTTTTGTGCGAAATATCGCCAAGAAACAATTAAAACAAAACAAAACTAAACAACACATAAAAATCCAAATCTAGGTGTAAAACACCCAGAATCGAAGATAAAAATCTTCTACAAAGCCACGTAGAGATAATATCTACTACTACAAAGGCTTGAATGCCCAGTGCATTTACCGGATGGTATATTTATATACTATCAAAAAAACAACAAACCAAAACGCAAAGAAAGCCAGTGATACCCTTTCACCAGGGATCTGTCTTTCATACTACCTTTCATTTTTACTTTCCTAAAATTTTCCCCTATTTCCCCACTATTTCTCCTACTAAAACCCTCTTCTACTATATTCCTTACTTTCTATGGCCAATTTCCAATGTCCATAACTACGATGCTGGACTGGTCGGAAAACTTGGGCAGAATCACTTCGCAGCACGCATCTCCTGGCTTGGTAAAGGAGGAACATTTGGGGGTAATTTTGCCCACGCCTCCAAAAATTTGGTTCCTATTTTTAGGACCAAATATTACAAAAGAGAGTAATACCCTGGTGTCACCCCACCTCCCATCATCATTCACTCCCTACTAATTACCATCACCTTTATCTACAGCGGCCCAACTTAAGCAGATGACTGCTTAAGTCCTCGGCCAACCCTTCTGCGTGAACCACCGTCAGATGTGAAGTGAGATTGCCATTAACGTTTCGTCCCAACTATGTCAGGCAGTTGCTTGACCATAATTGGGGGCATTGGAAGAAGCTGGTTTGAGGATTAGCCCACAGTAGAGGACAATGTCAGAAACATTCCGGACAAGGGAAGGACTGCAACCTTCGGTGCCAATTACGGCGAAGGCCCCTTTTAGGACCATAGAGGGACATACAACCGTCTTTATGGTATGTTGGGGAGCGGTCGCGATTCAAAACCCTCGGGGGGGGGCGGCGTTGTCAATAAGTCCGCCATACAATCACACCCCTAAGAGGATCTCACCCGGATTCATCCCATCCATCATCATCCTTGATTTAAAAAGGCAATTCTCATTTTCATTCAGGTGGCCGGCGAACGTGGGGGGGGGGGCGGCGTTGTCAATAACTCCGCCATACAATCACACCCCTAAGAGGATCTCACCTGGATTCATCACATCCATCATCATCCTTGATTTAAAAAGGCAATTCTCATTTTCATTCAGGTGGCCGGCGAACGTGGGGGGGGGGGGCTCTCTTTTCCATCAAGGAAAAACGTAATTAAAACCATACACTCCAATACACATACAAACTTAAACACGAAAATACACAACACAGAAAACAAACACTAAAACAAAGAAGATCTGCACCCCCCCCCGGACAGAGGGGCGTCAGAAGCACGGAAATGGCGGCCCACCCAGCCACAAGAGTCCCGTTAAGGGTTATAGGTGGGCACCCCGGACCGTGCCACGGTGTTTGCCACAGTCTTTGGGAAGCTGAGTGTGGGTATCCCGAGGCTGATCGATACCCCAGTTCGTTATTCTGCAGTCTGCAAAAAAGAGGCAGACGTAGAAACCCTGACTACGGAGGAAGGGCGAAAGGTGCTTAATGAGATAGGCCTCCAGCCTAGCACCCCCCCCCCCCGTCCTCCTCAGATACAGGCTCATCGCAGTGTGGTGTGCAGACAACTCGATCCATGGATCGGGCAGCACACCAAAGATGAAATAAAGGAAGAAATTAACAAAAATCAACCGTGGGCCAACGTGGTGGAGGTGATTAAGTTCCACAATAGGCGGGACAACACCGAATACCAACACGTTTTTAAGGTAATATTCAGTGACACAAAGATGTCACAGACAGCCAAAGAAAGGGGGCTTCTCCTCTTCAATGCCAGGGTCTCTGCAGACCAAATTGAGAGGGAAGAATTTACCCCAATCCTCATATGTTTCAAGTGCTACAAAATGGAGCAGCATTCAACCAAAGATTGCAAGGACCAAACTGTCACCTGCTCCAAATGTAGCGGGAAAGGCCACGGTTGGCGCGAATGTAAGGCCACCATCGAAAAATGCCCTAACTGTGGCCTTAGCCACGGGGTTATGGCTATGTCCTGCCCCCAAAAGAAGGAGATCATCAGAACGAAAAGACAAGAAGTTCACACAAGAAGCTCCACCTCCTATGCTCAAGCTACAGCAGCAAGAGCCACGCCACTTATGGCCTCGGGCAAGCAGACGTCGAAGACTTATCTCAAACTTGAGAATGAGAATTCGACGAAGATTCTCACGTGCATCCTATTCGCGCACGTGAACAATCTCACTAACCCGGCAACGTTCGCGAAGACCCTCAATCTCATGCTGACGAAAAACGGCATGGCTGAGATGTGGTTTCCGACGACCCCCCATCGGGTGACGTGCTGCAGCTTCAATTTTAACCAAAGGAGGCAACCGAGGCACCGGCGACTCCATTTCTCCAGGAAAGAGAAGTTGACCGATCGGCAAAGGAGGCAAAGACCCCAGCGGCAAAAGCCAACCCCACCAGGACTGACTCTAGGCTGGAGGCACAGAAGCGCCGAGAGAAGAGGGAGAGAAGGGCAGCCAAAAGAATAAAGGAAGCTGAAGGCAACCTGACGAGCCAATCGTCTTCGGAGTCTGACGCTGAGGAAGTCGAGGACAGGGCAACCAAAAGACTCATAAGCTCAAGAAGTAGGTCAAAAACCTCGAAGCGTATCTACAAGTACGACGGAGAGGAGATTGACCTCAAGATAATATCGAGCGAGGTGAACCAATACCCTCAGAAACTCTCCCCAAAGGAGATATTTCAGGGTATTCACCAAAAATTATATAAATGGACCTACTCAGCAACAGACAAAGAAAAGGACGTCGAAGAAGCAATGTTAGAGGGTGCCGTTAAGCTACACAAAGATTCCTGCATTACCCTAAGTGATGCAGCATTCAAAAAGGTAAGAAACGGCAAAATACACTACACATAAACACAACAAACTCCAGTACACAACTACAAGAAAAACATGGAGAACAGAAACAACTCGCTAATAATACTCACACTGAATGTGAATGGATGGAAGGAAAAATCTCTTCTTTACGGGAACATCTTTCGGAAAGAAGACCCAGACATCATTCTCATTTCAGAACACGGAATCAACACAAACACTGACACAATAAAAATACATAACTACACAGTCATACAAAAGAACCACACACAAACAAGATTCGATGGCTGCGCCATCGCTATCAAGAAGACACTAAAATTCAAAACACTTCCGGACTTAGATGAATCATTCGTGGCTGTCGAAATCCCTACCCTGGTTGTAGGTCTAACGGTGGCGGCAGCCTATAAGCCGCCCAGGAGACAATACCTGCCGATTAACAACTTTTATACCCTCTTCGGGCACAAAAGGCTAGCATTGTTGGGTGGAGATCTAAACGCCTGTTGCCGAGCTTCCGGCTACAGGAGGGTCGATCCAAGGGGACGAAACCTGGAGCTACTTCTTGATAGGAAGAAGCTCCAGAGAGTTGGACCAGACTTTCCAACTTTCCTGACACGGAATTCGGTTTCAAAACCGGACATCGTGTTGGCAAGTCGAGAATTCCCCTTTAATATAGCCAATGCCCCAGGACCTGTGGTCCCGAGCGATCATATCCCGATCGTCACCACCATTTCACTTGCGCCTATGCTCAAGCCCGTCGCACTTAGGAAAAGTTACGCGAAAGCTAACTGGGAGTTGTACCGAGAAATGCTCAGCACCTATCAACCGGCTGACCTTGGCGACGCTGATCTCGAGGAAATTGATGAGGAGATCGACAAGATCACTGGTCTCCTCACTCAAGCCGACGAAAGATGCGTGCCCAGAATCTCGTACAAAATGCTCCCGCAACCTAGGTGGACGGATGAAATAAGGGATATCGCCAGGGAACACAGGGACATTTATGAGGAAGTCGGCAGGACAGGCCCGAACAGGAAAAGGGCAGCCCGAATGAGACAGCTAAGCGAGGAAATAAAGAACACAATCCTCGAAAAGCAGAAATAAATAGGCAAACTAGACCGGGAGACTAATCCTGTAAGTTTTGGGAACAGCGTCCGAAGACTTAGGGGATTGCCTCCCAGGCCAGGAATAAAGATCAAGGATGGCGATATTATCTTAGAAGATCCGGACATTCTGGAAGAAAGATTCAGAAATCATTGGAAACAGGTCTTTGCAATCTCACCTGAGGAAAACGACGACTTCGACCAGGACTTCGAAGACCGACTGCTCGACGAACTCAGACCGATGTTACATAGGACCCACCCACAACCTCAAGTTTCTAGAGAGAGAGAGAGATGGTTGACCACGGGCGCCCGATTACACTTGAAGAGACTTTGAACACCATTAAGTCCTTCAAGCAAAGAGCTCCCGGCTGGTCTGGACTGACCAAAAACAACTTGGTAAATGCCCCACGGCAAATTATTCAGGGCATGGTGAACACCATGAATGCATCCCTGAATACAGGCTACTTCCCCGACGGATATAAGGTGGCAAAAATCATCTTTATTCCGAAGGGGAACAAGCCCCCAGACCAAGTGGCCAACTATCGCCCTATCTCTCTCCTAGAATTTTCCGGCAAGATCTTCGAGAAGATTTTAGCTAATAGGCTACAAAATCAACTCGACGAGTTGGGAGCGCATAACCCCCAACAACATGGGTTTAGACCTAAAAGGGGCACGGAAACGGCCCTGGCGCTCCTAACCGAAAAGATCGCTCACTGCCGAGCAAATAGTCAATATGTAGACATCGTGGTGAGGGACGTGCAGAAGGCCTTCGACAAGGTTTGGCTAAGCGGACTACAGTACAAAATACTCGGTCTCCAGCTAAACCCGGTCCTGGAACGGATCCTTTGTGACTTCATCATGGACAGAAGGGCGCGTATCATGATTGAAGAGCACAAAGGACCTGAATTTGAACTCAAAGCGGGCATTCCCCAGGGGAGCTGCCTGAGTCCCCTGCTTTACCTGGTCTTTACCATCGACCTCCCTACTCCTATACACCGGGACGCGATGTATCTGCAATATGCAGATGACGTCAAGCAGATCGTCCCGAGTAGGGTCAGGAAAGCGAGGGATCAGTCAAACAACACAATTGCAGAGATCCGTAACATCAACCAATATGAACTGAAGTGGAAGATCCGGACAAACAGGGAGAAATTTAAGATTCTCCCGTTGAGCCGAGAGTCTACGTGGCCCATCATAATAGATGGGAGGAGATACGGCTACTCCGCCGAAGGCACCATCCTGGGCCTAAAGATCTCCGACCGCGGATACTCGAGTCACTACAAGGAGAGGCAGACTATGGCAAGGAGAGAGATCGTCAAGCTATATAGGTTCCGTGATCTTAGCTCGGCGAACATCAGGAAGTTATACCTGATGTTCATCCGAGCTAAGCTCATCTACCCTGCAGTAGTGACTCAAATGGCCAACAAGAGCACCATGAAGAGACTCCAGCGAGTGCAGAACTCAGCAACCCTCTGCATTAACAAGACTAGAAGAATGGAGCAGATTCGGAAGAGGGTACTGCACCAAAGACAAAGACTGGAGCCCATTAATATCGCTACCCCAAAACTGGCCAAAAGGTCTAGTCTACAACGGCCAATGATATCCCAGAAGTAAGAAGAACTGGCGGCAGGATCAACATCCCTGCCAGATTGCGCGGGAAGGTTGCCCGAAATCGACGCTTCCCAAGCACTAAACACTGCTCCGAGGAAAACATAGAACACATGTACACATAAACACAAAACTATCATACAGACACCAATCATACAAAAAATACAAGCCAAACAACGTAGTCAATACACAAACGCGAAGTGCAATAACAACATCGAGCACTAACAAAGGCTCGAATGCTCGAAATCGCGACTACAATCAGTATACAACACGATAAAGACAAACAATAAGAAGAAACAAAAACAAACCAAACGGAAACATAAGAGACACCAAACAAAAACAAGAACGCCTGCGATGCCCCTAAAACAAGGGCAACCCTACCCTATTTTTCACCATCTTTTTATCTTCTACTATCCTTTTCAAAAGAGTGATTATACTACGATGCTGGGCGGACTGCTTTGCTTGCCTGAGCTAGTCTGACTCATGGTTTGACAGCATTTTATACGGATTTCTATCAAGTGAATTTTTAGCGAAAAAGTGAACAAAGTGCCCCTACTTGTTGATAGTAGCTCGATACTTCGTGAATTTATTGGACCACTTGCCTTTGAAAAACGTTTACGGAAGAACTTTTCGCTCCTTCGTGGAAGAAGGGACCGAAGCCTCCCCTGGCCCACCCGCTTGCCTACGGAAGTATTTTGAGGTAAAGTAAATTTTCATTGGACATTAACCTCCTTTTCTCTCTCACCACTTTCCGTCTCCAAAAACAAAGTGTACACAGTGAACATATTACACATATACAAACCATCACGCATCATATTATGCATCTAAGATGAGGAAAACCTTGCGTATAACTCTTCGGGTCCTCCCGGAGGGCCCGAAACCAGACCGAGAAAAAGTATTTGAGAAAGTGTATGGACCTCTACGAATTGCCTTGGTACGACTTATTGACTTAAATAATGGTTACTCAGCTATCTGCGCGAAAGAAGGCCGATTGTGAAGCCTTGAACTCTGGGAAAGCTGTTGAATGCCTAAAAACGATCAACTTAAAACCACAAACACCACCACAAATACGGACCCACCACAGTTTGATCTGCAGGCGCCACAACCCCTGGGTTGGGAGCCACTCTTCAGACGCTATCAAACAGGAAATCGAAACGAACCACGAATGGGCTAAGGTAGCAGAGGTATTCAAATTCAAATCATACACGCACGTATTTAAGGTTGTTTTTGAAGACACGGCTATGACTCAAAAGGCTAAAGATAATGGACTGCTTCTGTTTAACGTGAGAATTTGCCCGGAACAAATGGAACGTGAGGAGTTTGTTAATTTGCAAATGTGCTTTAGGTGCTACAAATACAACAAACACACCACGTCCAACTGTCCAGAAAACAAAGACCTCAAATTATGCTCTATCTGCGCCGGTCGCGACCATTTTTGGCGCGAGTGTAAGAACACCACCATCAAATGTCTTAATTGTGGAGGCCCGCACCGGACCATGTCCATGGCATGTCCGATTAAAAAACAAGAAATGAGCAACCAAAGCAAACTCCAACGTGAGACGGAAGAGAAAAAAGCAAACTCCACCTACGCTAAAGTAGCAAAAGCCGCCATCGCCGAGTCGAATAACCAAAAGACATTCCTACACATTGAGAACGAACATTCCATTAAAATTATGTGTAGCATATATTATGCACAGATACAAAACATTACAAGCCCTAGTACCTTTGCGACAGAAGTCAACCGTATGCTCGTAAAGAACGGGCTTACCAAGATGTGGTTCCCCGATAACCCCCCTTCAGAGGAGGTTATGCGTATAACCATTGCTCCTCAGTGCCAATAAAAGGGCCAAAAAGTGCAAACCACAAACACAGCCATCTCACGTGACCCCCGACTCAACAAGCCTAAGGAAACACAAACACAGAAACAAGCGCCACTCACTCCCCCAAAAACCACACCAGTAAAAACAAAAACACACCCCCACACCAACAAGGGAGGCAGGCCGACCCAAGGAGATCAGATCTCCCAGGTCGAGAAAAATCTCCAAAACTCGCGGCCCACGGTCTACCTCCTCATCAAGAGGAAGGGAGCACCAACTAAAATACAACTCCAGAGGCTTCAACCTAAAATTGTACGCCCCTGAATCTGCCCCATTCCCAACTGAGTTGGACTCCCGTAAAGTATCGGAAGGTCTTAGGACCGGACGATACAAATGGAAATGCTCTGACGAGGTACCGGAACGACAGATTGAGGAAGCTCTCTCACAAAATAAGGTTAAGCTGGCCACGGACTGTTTTTACACAATCACCGACACGAAATTCAGAAAAAAAAAAAACGGCAGGGAGCGCACCCCGCCCAGTACACCACATGGAGCTAAAGTAGATCGCGAATAAGCGTCTACTTTAACTGCACACACTAAAAGAACCTACATTACTCAAAATGACCAACAGACTAACAATCATACAGATGAATGTCGATGGGTGGGACGGAAAAGGTTCCATCTATGGCAACATCTTGCGACAGAATGACCCTGACATCATACTTATTAACGAACACGGAATGACCGCTCATAAAGAGATTAAAATATTTCATTACGACGTCATTAGCAAAAATCACAGCCAGAAACGGTATGACGGCTGCGCAATAGCCGTCAAAAAAGGTATAAAATACAAAAGACTACCCGACTTAGATGAATCCTACCTTGCTATTGAGGTATGCACTACCCTGGGGGGTCTGGTCGTGTCCACGGGGTATCAACCCCCGAAGACGCGGCTATGTACCCCTGCACAACCTTCTACAGGTCTTCAGCCATAAGAAGAATGCAATCTTTGCTGGAGATCTCAACGCAAGATGTGCAGCATCAGGGTATACCTCCTACAACAATACAGGCAGAAACATTTAAGTCCTACTTGACAGAAAATACGGGACTAGAATCGGACCAGAATTCGCGACATTCATTACAGGTAATGCAGCAACGAAGCCTGATATTGTTTTAACCAGTATCAGGTTTCCATACAACTATTACATTGAACCAGGCCCCATTATTCCAAGCGACCACCAGGCAGTTAAAATCACAATTAGCGTAAACCCCATTCAAATTGTAATCCCAGAACGCAAAAGCTATAAGCAGGCGGACTGGGAAAGCTACAAAAATTATCCTCTAAATTATACCCCAGACCCTTTAATTGATGCCAATTTAGAAGTAATAGATGAAGAGCTGGATAAAATCACTGACCTCCATATAAAAGCAGACAAAAATAGCATTCCCCGCATTAAATATAAAACCCTTCCAGCTCCTATTTGGACCCCTCCCATGAAAGCCCTGGCCCAAGAGTATAAAGACCTGTCCAATGTAATAGCGCTGATAGGCCCCAACCACAATGCCCACAGAAGACTAAGAGAGATTAAAGACGAACTCCAGACACTCATTACAGACCAACAAATACAGGTATGGGACAGACTGATTGAAGGACTTGACATAGAGAGGGACTCTCGGACTTTTTGGCAGACGTACAAACGTTTAAAAGGACAACCCCCTCAGAAGAAAATTGTAATCAAACATGACGAGAAAGAAATTGACGAGACTATAGAGATTGAAGAAATTTTTAGGATTTTCTGGTCTTCAATCTTTAAAATTACCCCCGAAGAAAATGACAATTAAGACATCGATTTCGAAAACGACATTATCCAACAGCTAAACACGCAAATACATAAAACCTCACCTCATCATTGTGTGTCGCAGGAAAGAGTGATGGAGGGCTATGGGAGTAAAATAACTGCCCAAGAGCTCTCCATCGCACTAAAATCCTTTCCTCAAAGAGCACCGGGTACCACGGGACTGACCAGGAAGAATTTCATCAAGGCCCCGCCTAATGTTCTGAGTGGGCTTCTTAACATCATGAATGCCGCTCTGAACACGGGCTACTTTCCCGATCAGTGGAAAGTGGCCAAGATGATCTTCCTTCCCAAATCGGGAAAGCCCCCGGACTGCCCTGCAAACTTCCGAACGATATCTCTCTTAGAATTTGCTGGCAAAGTCTTCGAGAAGATATTGGCAAATAGGGTCAACTCTTTTCTCGACGAAGCCAACCTGCATAACGAGCAACAGCACGGCTTCAGAAAGAAAAGAGGGACTGACACGGCATTAGCCGTTATTACGGAAAAACTTGCAAACATCAAGGCAAGCAAAAGGCATGCCGACCTGGTGCTCCGCGATGTTAAAAAAGCATTTGACAAGGTTTGGAAGAGAGGCTTGCAATTTAAGATCCTGCAAGTAGGCCTCGACCCCATTCTTGAAAGGATTCTATGCGATTACATAATGGAGAGGAGAGCGTATATACAGATCAAAGAACACAAAGACCCCAAATTCGAGCTCAAATCAGGGGTCCCACAAGGGGGCTCTCTCAGTCCCCTGTTATACAACATCTATACACGTGACCTACCACAACCTCTTTCCGAAGGTACGATATACGTCTAGTTCACTGACGATATATCACAAATATGTACAGCCGCTTACGTTCACAGGGAATTTATGGCGAGAAACACGGCTAGGGAGATATCTAACATCAACTCTTACGAGAGGAAATGGAAGATATCAACCAATGACTAAAAATTCAAAATAATTCCCATGTTTCGCAAGACCTTCAACGATATACGGGTAGAGGGGGAGAGAATCCCCTACTGCTCGGAAGGGACGGTTCTGGGGCTCAAAATCACCACAGGGGGATACAAGAGTCATATCGGGCGGACAGTCGCGAATAGCAAGAGAGATTTGAGGGAGTTTTATAGGTTCATTGACCTAACTCGCTCAAATAAACTCAAGATATTCAATGCGTGCATTCGCTTGAGACTCTTATACCCCCCGGTGCCATTGAATGCGTGCGCCAGGACCCACATTGCGAAACTACAAGTCATCCAGAACAAAGTTGTTTTACTTATTACAAACACCCGAAGAAGAAAACATAAACGACAGAGGGAGCCCCACGACTCGGTTGGATTATCTCCGATCAACGTGGCGCTCCACGAAAGAGCTAAGAGGATTTTGCAAGCCATTGGCGCCCGCTTGACCCCTGAATTCTTTCGTACACACTTAGAAATCGAAGCAGACTGACAAATAAGACCTTTCAAAAGTAGCAAGCTACAGACAGACAATGACGTGATACCGAAATACACCTGACAGAACTGACAAACATACAAAGTAATGTGCAGGTTCCTTTAGCATATTAAAATTCAATTAAAAAACACTTGCAAAACGCAAGATTAAGTAAATTCACATTCACTTTTAAAATCCATTCAAAAATGATAACGAAAAACTTCTCAAAATTTTTTACAAAAGTCACAGCGGGAATAAAACCCCCGCTAAAAATAAAGGCTTGAATGCCTAACATCAATCAATCAATTAATCGATCAATAGGATCGAAAACAATAATTGAATTAACCATGGTTAATTTAACAAACCCAAAAACCACACAAAACTACACATTGACAGAGCTACCCTTTCACCAGGGATCTTTTTATTCTGTCTCCTACACATCATCTATTCTTTAAACTCACCCTTTAACCGCTTTACTCTCTTACTATTCTCTCTCTAATTCTACCTATACTTCATCTCTTATTTTTGTCCAATGTCCAATGTCCAACTACGATGACGGCCGAAAATCCGTTTTACTGCGTTCTGCTGAAGCACCTACAGATACAGCACTTTTACTTGTTTTAGTGACTGATTGACTTTTGAACGCTGCCTACATAAACGAACGCCTATTCTGGAAGTCTTAAGGTGAACCCAGTTTCATCCTTCAGAAGAGAGATATTTCTTACGTCGAAGCCTCGTAATTCAATGAGGGCTTAAGCACCTCACTGCCCCCGTCCATCGCTCTGCGTGCGAACCCGCTCGGATGTCTGCCATTCATTGATTTCGTCTTAACTATGCCGGCCACTTGGTTTGGCATAATTAAGGGCTTATGAGAACACTGGTTTGAGGCCTAGCCCACAGCAGAAGCATAAGTCAGAAATTGTCTTGATACTGGCGCATAACTGCGAGTCCCAGACGGAGGAGAAATCCTCATCGCCCGGGGGACCCGGCCAGAATCATAGAGGGAAGTACACCCGTCTCTATGTAGTTGGATGCAGTTATGGCGTATGTACCCGTGAGGGGGTGGCAAAAACTTAGCGGTCGTTGATTCGGCCGCTATGCATTAAGTCCACCAAGCTCAACCCTCTGAGGTCCCCACCCGAGACCGACCCCATCACTCTATCATCCATCATACTGGCAGCATACGAGTGGGAGAGCAACAGGAGAAATGGACGGGGGCGTTTTTCTCACATTAATTTGAACCCATTACCAGCCCTACTCACACCTTCTTTTACCTCCTTTGCCACACCCTAACTTTTTTCACATACAAAAATACACATTAATTACACTTTGTTACAGAGAAAGAAGGAAGAAGAGGAACGTCAAGACCATGGAGGCCCTCACTAAGAGGGTCCCCTTAAGGACCATAGCCGGAAGAACGACCCCAACGAAGAAAAACCTATGCGAAACCCTCTACGTTGAACTCAAGGTGGCACTGGTGAAACTCATCGAAGTTTCATCTGGATTCATCGCCATGTGTGCCGAGACCAAAGATGTGGACCAGCTCCTATCGGAAGAGAGAGCGAGAGTCCTGCAGACAACAGGATTGGAAGCGAACCCCCCCCCCCACAAGTGGCAGCGAACAGAAGCGTAATCTGCCGCAAAGTGGAGAGCTGGGTATGAGAACATAAGACGGATGAACTAAAAGAGGATATCACTAGGAGCAACCCGTGGGCACAAGTTCGTGAGATAATTAAATTCCGCGAACACACCCACGTGTTTAAGATAACATTCTCAACCACGGACATGGCAAGGAAGGCCACCCAAAATGGTATTCTTGTCTTCAATATGAGAATCCCGGGGGAAAACATCCAGCAAGAAAAATTCAGTAGCATACAAATGTGCTTTGTATGATACAAGCTTGAAGAACACACCTCTACGACCTGACCGAAAAAAAAACAAGCTGTAGTGCAGTAAGTGCGCCACAGAAGGGCACAGATTCGACAAGTGCGAAAGCACCTGAAAGAAATGCCTGAATTGCAAAAAGGAGCATCGGACGATGGCCCTTAACTGCCCCAAGCGCCGCGAAATAATTAGGAGGAAGGAGGAAGAGGAAAGAAAGGCAAAGGAGACGACTGACGCAAGTGCCGCTAGGAAGAGTGCAGAGGTAAAGACTGCATCGGCACCTGCACAACTCAACTTCACTGGAGATCTGAGTGCAAAAATACTGTTCTGCATAACCCATGCAAATGTGGTGAATGCAGTGAAGCTTGGTTGTTATAACCAAGTGCTCAACGCGCTCCTGGAGGCGAACAACCTCCCGACAGTAGTCATGCCTGAAGACCCCGAGTGCTCCAAGGCTTTCAAAGACTCTGTCATCAGAAATAACAACATCAAATCCAGGTCGGAGGAGATGATTGAAGCCCCATCATCGGAAGAAACAGAGGAAGAAGAAGAAGAGGAAAAGGCTGGAAGTGAGGATGGATCCTCCTCATCTGACAGCAAAGAGGGCCCCTGCACTCGTGCACGAGCCACCAAGAGCAGGTCAAAGACCCCGAGCCCCCCTCCGAAAAAGGAAAGCCCTGGGCCGAGTAAAATCGCCCAAAATAAAAAAGGGGAAGAAGAAACATAGGTAAAGCAACTCACCATGTTACGTAACTCACTGAAAATAATGGAAATCAACACCAACGGCTGGACGACGAAAGGAATTCTTTACGGAAATGTATTCAGAGAAATTGATGCAGACATCATACTGATTTCAGAACACGGAATCGACATGCGTAATACAGAAATGAAAATCTGGAACTACGATGTGTTGATCACCAACTTTTCGCAAGAGCGGTACGATGGCGCCGCTATTGTAATAAAGAAAGGGATCAAATACAAGCAGATAAGGAACTTAGAAGAATCCTACCTCGCGATTGAGGTCGAGCTCGACTTAGGAAAGTTGGTCATTGCAACCAGATATCAACCGCGAAGGAGAGATGTGTTGCCTATTCACATTCTCACTGGCCTATTTGGCAGAAGAGCCCCCACTATACTAATGGGGGATCTAAACGCCAGATGCCGAGAATCCGGTTACAGGACCTTCAACGGTATAGGGAGAAGCCTGGACCTGTTGCTGGACAGAAATATTGCCCAGCGGATAGGCCCGACATTCCCACCTATGTCAGAGAACAATGTGCCATAAAGCCAGACATCTGTCTGGTGAATCGTCAGCTACCGTTCAATAACTACATGGAACCAGTCCAGGTGCCATGTAAAGACCATATAGGGATCCTACTCACTATCAATAGGAACCCTATACAAGTCTCAGCAGTAGTCAGGAAGAACTAAAGGCGAGCAGACTGGGCATGGTACGCACACCTTTTCAAGGCCTACGATCCGCCCAACCTGGACGAGGCAATTCTGGAGGAGATTGACGAGGCACTCGATGACCTCAATAACCAAATCATCGACGCAGATAGAGCTTGTATCCCTCGTTCCGCATATAGGACCATCTCGACCTACGAGTGGACCAAATATATTAAGGAACTATACCGTGAACTGAAGATAATGTATGAATACAACATCGTGAATGCATGGGTTCACTCGATGCAAAGAAGTAAAGAAATCAAAGAAGAATTGAACCAGTTGATCCTCGAACAACAGAACAAAAGATGGGATGACGCGATCGAGACCCTCGATCACGAAGCAACTCCCAAAGAATTTTGGAAGAAGATCCGAATTCTTAAAGGATCAACTGGAAAGAAGTATAAGATCGAGCTACGGAAAAAAATGGAGACATCGAAGAAGAAGAAGAAAAAGTTGAAGAGATATTCCGAAGTTATTGGGAAAAGATCTTCAGTATAACTGAAGAATAAAACGAAGACTATGACCTAGAGTTTGAAAGTAACATCATCAACGAGCTAAACGAAGAAATAGACAAGACGCAACCTCCTCACCAGGTGGATAGACAGCGCGACGGAGACGCCGAGGTTACAGAAGAAGAACTACTCGGCACGCTTCGCTCATTCCAACAAAAAGCCCCAGGACAATCGGGGCTTACAAAGCTTAACTTTGAAAAGGCACCAGCCTGTGTCATCGAAGGAATGAGAAGAATATTTAACGCCTGTCTCAATACGGGATACTTTCTGGACGCTTATAAAACGGCGAAAATGATTTTCTTGCCTAAGCACGGAAAGAACTCCAAGTTAAAGGAGAGCTACCGGACAATTTCACTTCTGGAATTTAGTGGGAAGCTCCTAGAGAAGATCCTCAACAAAAGACTGGTGTCTCACCTGGAGGAAAACTCGCTCTACAACCCACACCAATTCGGGTTTAGGAAGAAGCGAAGTACGGAGATGGCGATTAACGTCATCATGGAAAAGCTAGCTGATGCAAAACGGGAAAAGAGTTACGTGGACATTGTTTGTCGGGATGTATCAAAGGCGTTAGATAAGGTGTGGCAACGGGGAATGCAGTACAAGATCTTACGACTGGGATTAAGTGAAAACTTAGAGAGAACTCTCTGTGACTATGTCATGATGACGTTAATCGCCATCTCCTTACTTCGCTTACTCCTAAACCCGAATTGGTGTGGGTTGTAGAGCGAGTTTTCCTCCAGGTGAGACACCAGTATTTTGTTGAGGATCTTCTCTAGGAGCTTCCCACCAAATTCCAGAAGTGAAATTGGCCGGTAGCTCTCCTTCAACTTGGGGTTCTTTCCGTGCTTAGGCAAGAAAATCATTTTCGCCGTTTATGGTGCACGGACGGGCCAAAGTTTCCGCTCAATGCGGGCCTCCCGCAGGGGGATGGGGGCTGTCTCCCACTCTCTACTTGATTTACACCGCGGATGTCCCAGTCTCTGTAAGCCCCACTTGCCTCAACTTACAATTCGCCGATGATTTCACCCAGATAATCACTTGTCCATGGAGGAATACGCCTTGGCAAGCTAGAATGACAGCAGCAGAAATTGAAAACCTTAACACCTACGAGGCCTGGTGGAAAATCCGAACCAACCAGGATAAGTTCAAATTAGTCCCCATAGGCAGGAGACTACTTGATGATGTCAAGGTGGGAAATAGACGATATCCCTACACCAATGAATGCAATGTACTTGGCATGAAGATCACCTCAACCGGGTACACAAAGCACGTCCAAGAACGTATCACCAAGGCCACTGCTGCAGTCAAGACTCTGTATAGGTTCAGAAATCTTCGTCAAAGCAACAAAAAGAAGATCTATACTGCACTAGTAAGATCGACGTTGCTATACCCCGCTTCCGCCCTCTCGTGTGTCTCAAAGGCACAGAAGAGAAAACTACAAGTGGTGCAGAACAAATGCGCGTACCTAATTACAGGTACACGCAGAATAGAAAAAAGAACACAGGAAGAACTGCACCGGGAGACGGGGTTAACCGTCATTAAAGTTGTCATCAAAGAACGGACAAGGAATATGCTGGAAAAGGTCAATCGAGAGTTGGACGAGGAAATCGTACAAATGATTGACCAGAATAGAAGAGCAGTATGTCGCGCCAGATTTCCAAGCTCCGCTGGGATTTTAGCTGGTGGAGCAGAAGTGCCGTTCTACGCAAGATGAGTTGATTTTGCCCCAAATCAAGACTAAAATACCAACCAAGAAACCAATCGATTTTTGACAAAAATTCCCTGATATCGACAAAACCCATCAGCTAAGACAAAAACTACCAAAGAAGGAAACCTACACAAGAAGATGAAACTCACCAATCAAGACTACAAAGAAGAAACATAATACACAAACTACACACACTACAAATTTACGAAAAAACAAACATAGTAAGTTATAATTAACGACTTACCAAAACAACAGCAAACGCGCACAGCATAACCAAATACATTAGCAAATATGAAGACAAATGGCTTGAACGCCAAATTATATATATTATATATACATGTATATATATATATATATATATATATATATATATATATATATATATATATATATATATATATATAACAAAATGATAAACAACAACGGAACTACAAAACATAAAATTTTGAAAGCGATAGGCCTGATCACCAGGCTCTAGCATCACTTTGCACCCTACCACACTTCTTTCTCTTTTCACCACTGGTCTACTTTCCGCTGTCTATCCACACACCCTTTCTATCCCCTCACCTGCATACTCTCACAAACATACCAGTAAACTACGATGCTGGGACTACTCTGGTTGCCTTAGCAAGTCTGACTCGCGCTTTGACAGCATTTTTTCGGAATTTTACAAAAGTGAATTTTTAGCGAGAAAAGTGTACAGAGTGGTTCGCCTTGTTGATAGAAGCACGATCGTTTGTTCGTTCATAAGTGAACCACTGGCCTTCTTCGTTGAAGACGGTACGGGACAAATCTTCACTACTACGTGGAAATTTATTTTTTGAGGTAAAGTGATTATTTTGGGGGGACATTGACCCTCTGATCTCTTCCACCTCTTTCTCTCTCACCACCTTTCTACACAAGTATTTTTCTGTTTTTTTTCCATGTTTGTAACCATCCAGTGAGCGGTGGGATGTGTGAAAAATGAAGGAAACCCTTCCAATTACTCTTCGGGTCCTCTCGGATGGCCCGAAACCTGATCGCGGAAAAGTCTTTGAACAGATTTACGGGAATATTAAAATTGCACTGGTACGACTTATTGACATCCAAAATGGTTACTCTACCATTTGTGCGAGGGAGGCTGACTGTGAAGCCTTAACCTCAAGCAAGGCAGTTGAATGCCTAAAGACTATAAACCTGAAACCCCACACACCACCACAAATTAAAACTCACCGTAGTGTCGTTTGCAGGCGCCTCGACTCTTGGGTCGGGAGCCACTCAGCAGAGGACATTAAAGACGAACTGGAAATGAACCACCCTTGGGCGAAAGTTGCAGGGGTTATAAAATTTAAAACCTACACGCACGTATTCAAGGTTGTGTTCGAGGATACGGTGATGGCACAAAAGGCTAAGGATCTCGGTCTACTTTTATTTAGTGTGAGAGTCTGCCCAGAGCAGATTGAAAGGGAGGAATTTGTCGACTTGCAAATGTGCTTTCGGTGCTACAAGTACGACAAACACAACACTTCAAGCTGCCCTGAGAATAAAGAACTGACTCTTTGCTCTATTTGTGCAGGTCGCAACCATTTTTAACGCGACTGCAAAAGTACCTCCCCAAAATGTTTAAACTGTGAAGGCCCCCACCGGACTATGTCCATGGTATTCCTGATCAGAAAATCGGAAATCAAAACACAAACCCAGCTACGACACGAGCCGGAGGAAAAGAAGGTAAATTCGACCTACGCCAAAGTTGCCAAAGCGGCTATTGCCGAGACGAACAACCAGAAAACTTATCTCCACATCGAAAACGAGCATTCCACAAAAATTATGTGCTGCATTTACTATGCACACATAGCCAACATAACTCGTCCTGGAACATTCGCAACCGAGGTCAACCGTATGCTCGTAAAGAACGGCTTACAGGAGATGTGGTTCCCCGACAACCCTCCATCAGAGGAGGTTAGGCGCATAAGCGTAGCCCCTCAGTGCCCAGAACCATGCCAAAAGGTACCCCCCCAAAAAACACAGCCACCACACGCGACCCACGCCTAAACAAAAATAAGCATACTTCCCAAACCTAAAAACCAGTGCCACTTACACCCAAAAAAAATTGACACAAATACACCCAAAATTCACACCAAGTCACCGAACAAGGAAGCAGTGCGACCAAAAGAGACCAGGTCTCCGAGGTCCAGAAAAATTTCAAAGACACGTGGTCCCAGGTCAACCTCCTCATCTCGAGGCAGAGAGACCCAACTGAAACACCATTCGAGAGGTTTTAGTCTAAAACTATATGCCCCCGAATCGGCCCCCTTCCCAACCGAAATCGATTCCCACGAAGTACTTGAGGGTCTTAGGACAGGAAGATACAAGTGGGAATGCTCTGATGAGGTTCCGGAACGGCAAGTTGAGGAGGCTTTCTCACGAAACATGGGTAAATTGACCACCGACTGCTTTCATACAATCACGGACACTGAATTCAGGAAAAAACGAAACGGCAGGGAGCGCACCCCGCCCAGTACACCACATGGGGCTAAAGTGGACCGCGAATAAGCGTCCACTTTAATCCCACACATAAAAAACCCAAACGTTACACAAAATGACTGACAGACTAACAATAATACAGATGAATGTCGATGGATGGGACGGAAAAGGTTCCATCTATGGCAACATCTTGCGACAGAATGACCCTGACATAATACTTATTAACGAACACGGAATGACCGCTCATAAAGAGATTAAAATATTTCATTACGACGTCATTAGTAAAAATCATAGCCAGGAACGGTATGACGGCTGCGCAATAGCCGTCAAAAAAGGTGTAAAATATAAAAGACTACCCAACCTAGATGAATCTTACCTTGCCATTGAGGTAGGCACTACCCTGGGGGGGGTCTGGTCGTGGCCACGGGGTATCAACCCCCAAAACGCGGCTATGTACCCTTGCACAACCTTCTACAGATCTTCAGCCATAAAAGAAACGTAATCTTTGCTGGAGATCTGAATGCAAGATGTGCAGCATCAGAGTATACCTCCTACAACAATGCAGGTAGAAACATCGAAGTATTACTAGACAGACAATACGTGACAAGGATCGGACCAGAATTCCCGACATATATTACAGGAAATGCAGCAACGAAACCTGATATTGTGTTATCCAGTATCAGGTTTCCCTACAACTACTACATTGAACCGGGCCCCATAATTCCGAGTGACCACCAGGCTGTTAAAATTACAGTAGGTGCAAATCCCATCCAAATTGCAATCCCAGGTCGCAAAAGCTACAAGCAGGCGAACTGGGAAAGCTACCGAAATTTTCTTTTAAATTATATCCCTGACCCTTTACCCAATGCCAATTTAGAAGAGATAGATAAAGAGCTGGATAAAATCACTGACCTCTTAATTAAAGCCGATGAGAATAGTGTTCTCCATATTAAATATAAAACCCTTCCAGCTCCTATTTGGACCCCTCCCATGAAAGCCCTGGCCCAAGAATATAAGGACCTGTCCAATGTAGTAGCGCTGACAGGCCCCAACCACAATGCCCACAGAAGACTAAGAGAGATTAAAGACGAACTCCAGACACTAATTAAGGACCAACAGATACTCACATGGGACAGACTAATAGAAAGACTCGACATTGAAAGAGACTCACACACCTTCTGGCAAACCGTTAAACGGTTAAAAGGAAGAGCTCCCCAAAAAAGAACAACGCTTATAAACGACGGTATAGAAATCGACGAGCCTGAAGAGATTGAGGAGATTTTTAGGATTTTCTGGTCCTCAATCTTTACAATTACCCCAGAAGAAAATGACAACTACGACCTCGAATTCGAGACTGACATAATCGAATAACTAAACACACAAATACACAGAACCTTCCCTCTTCATTGTGTATCGCAGGAAAGAGTAATGGAGGGCTATGGGAGTAAAATATTTGCCCAAGAGCTCTCCGTTGCACTAAAATCCTTTCGTCAAAGAGCACCGGGTACCACGGGACTGACCAGGGAAAATTTCATCAAGGCCCCGCCTAATGTTCTGAGTGGGCTTCTTAACATCATGAATGCCGCTCTGAACACGGGCTACTTTCCCGATCAGTGGAAGGTGGCCAAGATGATCCTTATTCCCAAATCAGGAAAGCCCCCGGACTGCCCTGCCAGCTTTCTGCCGATATCTCTCTTAGAATTTGCTGGCAAAGTCTTTGAGAAGATATTAGCCAACAGAGTCAACTCTTTTCTCGACGAAGCCAACCTGCATAACGAGCAACAGCACGGCTTCAGAAGGAAAAGAGGGACTGATACGGCTCTAGCCGTTATCACAGAAAAGCTCGCCAAGATCAAGGCAGACAAAAGGAATGCCGACCTGGTGCTCCGAGATGTCAAGAAAGCTTTTGATAAAGTTTGGAAGAGAGGCCTACAATTTAAGATCCTTCAAATAGGCCTCGACCCCATTCTTGAAAGGATACTTTGCGATTACATAATGGAGAGAAGAGCATACATACACATCAGAGGATACAAAGGCCCCGAATTCGAACTTGAATCAGGGGTCCCACAAGGATGCTGTCTCAGTCCCCGTTTATACAACATATACAGACGCGACCTGCTACAACCTCTTTCCGAAGGTACGATATACGTTCAGTTCGCTGACGATATATCACAAATTTGTACAGCCGCCTACGTTCACAGGGAATTTATGGCGAGAAATACGGCTAGGGAGATTTCCAACATCAACTCTTTCGCGAGGAAATGGAAGATATCGACCAATGCCCCAAAATTCAAAATAATTCCCATGTTTCGCAAGACCTTCAATGATATAAGGGGAGAAGGGGAGAGAATCCCCTACTGCCTGGAAATGACGGTTCTGGGGCTCAAAATCACCACAGAAGGCTACAAGTGTCATATCGGGCGGACAGTCGCGAATAGCAAGAGGGATTTGAGGGAGTTTTATAAGTTCATTGACCTAACTCGCTCAAATAAACTCAAGATATTCAATGCGTGCATTCGCTCGAGACTCTTATACCCCCCGGTGCCATTGAATGCGTGCGCCAGGACCCACATTGCGAAACTACAAGTCATCCAGAATAAGGCGGTTTTACTCATTACAAACACCCGAAGAAGAGAACACAAAAAACAGAGGGAGCTCCACGACTCGGTTGGATTATCTCCGATCAACGTGGCGCTCCACGAGAGAGCTAAGAGGATATGGCAAGCCATTGGTGCGCGCTTGACCCCTGAATTCTCTCGTACACACCTAGACATCGAAGCCGACAGACAAATAAGACCTTTTAAAAGTAGTAAATTACAGTCTGACAGTGACGTGACTTCCCAATATACACTACGTGATTGACAATAGACGAGACTCAACCAGTGTAATGCGCAAGTTTTTTTAATTAAAATTTAACTTCATCATAAAAAACAAAATTCACTCAAATAATAATAATTATTGTTTAAAATCAAACTAACTTTTTAGGAAAATACAAATTTTTTCAAAAATTTTTTCAAAGAGCCAAAGCGGGATTTAAAAACCCCGTCTCTAATAAAGGCTTGAATGCCACAAATGAATCATCACCAAGATGAAACCCGTAATTAAATTCACATAGTTAATTTGATTAAATAAACTATAAATTTATAGTTTATAAATAAAAACCGAGCAAACTAACACAAACAGAGCTACCCTTTCACCAGGGACCTTTTATTCTGTCTTCTACACATCATCTATTCTTCAAACTCACTCCTTAACTACTTTACTGTCTTACTATTTTCTTTCTAATTCTACCTCAATTTCATCTCTTATTATGTCCAATGTCCAATAACTACTTTTGAGCCTCGCCATCTAAGAACGCGACTGTCCTGGGAGTCATTAGGATCCCAGTTGATCTGCAAAGATTTTCTCACAATCTTTTCGCTGCGATGGATGAAGTAAGATGATGGCCTAAACACCTCATTGCTCCCGTCCACCGCCCTGCATGGGTACCTGCTCGGATGACTGCCCTTCATTAATTTCGTCTTAACTATGTCAGCCGCTTGGACTGACATAATTAAGGGATTGCGTGGAAACTGGTTTGAGGCCTATCCCACAGCAGAAGCACAAGTCAGAAATTTTCTCGAATCTGGGGCAAAACTGCGAGTCCCGGACGGAGGAGAAATCCTCATCGCCCGGGGGACCCGACCAGAATCATAGAGGGAAATACTCCTGTCTCTATGTAGTTGGATGCAGTTTTGGCGTACGTACCCGTGATGGGGTGGCACAAACTTAGCGGTCGTTGATTTGGCCGCTATGCATTAAGTCCACCAAGCTCAACCCTCTGAGGTCCCCACTCGAGAACCATCCCCCATCCATCATCACCCATCATCCGAGCGGGGAAACAACAGGAAACTGGACGGGAGCGCTCTTCTCATATCGTATCCAAGTCCAACCCTTGACTCTACCTCCTTTGCCACTTCTGACATCACTTTTTTCACCCATAACAAAAATAACTACTCATTTTTTACAGAGAAAGAAAATAACAGCAAGAAAGAAGAAAGAAGACGCCAACGACGATGGAGGCCCTCCCTAAGAGGGTTCCCCTACGGACCATAGCTGGAAAAAGGACCCCCGAGAAGAAAACCGTATGCCAATCCTTATTTGCAAATTTAAGGATTGCTTTGATCAAACTTATAGACATCCCAAATGGTTTCATCGCTATATGCGGTGAAACCAAGGACATAGACCGGCTCCTATCTGATGAAGGGGCCGAAGTGCTAAGGGAGATGGATTTGGAAGCCAAAACCCCAACAGCGATCTCTGCAAATAGAAGTGTTATCTGCCGAAAGGTGGAGAGCTATGTGGGAGAGAATTCCCCCCGCAGACATAAAAGACAAGGTGGAAAGGAACCACACATGGGCTAAGGTCAGGCAAGTCATCAAATTTCTTGACCATACCAAGGTCTTTAAGGTGACCTTTCAAACTACTGAAATGGCCCACAAGGCGTCTACGGAGGGACTCCTCATTTTTAATATGAGGATCCCAGGAACCAACATAGAACACGAGAAATACCACAGCATCCAGATCTGCTTCGTCTGTTATGCTTTAGAGAACCACACAACCGTCAATTGCCCCCAAAAGGGAACAATTTGGTGCAGCGAATGCGCCACACAGGGTCATCGATATGACGCCTGCAATAGCACTAACAAAAAGTGCATGAACTGTAAGGGACCCCATCGAACGATGGCCCTTAACTGCCCAAAGAGAAAGGAGATCATCAAAACAATGGAAGATGAGAAAAAGAAGAAAAAAATAATACCTATGCAAGCCCTGTGAAGAGAAGTGAAGGGATGGCCTCAGCAATGGCAACTTCCTCACCGATGGTCTTCACAAACAACGTAAGTGCTAAGATATTAATCTGCAAAACACACGCAAACGTGGCAAATGCGGTAAGACCTGGATGCTACAACCGGGTTTTAAACGCGCTATTAAAGGCTAATAACCTGCCATCCGTCATCGGGCCTGATGACCCAGAATGCTCCAGGGCATTCAAGGACAGCGTGATCAGAAACAGCAGCAACGACGAAAAAGCCACTGGGCTGAAAGAGGTCATTGAATCTTCCACATCGGAGGAATCCGAAGAAGAGGACGAGAACAATGACAATGAGAAACAAGAATCCACATCTTCGGATAGTGACGAGGGCCCATGCACTCGCACAAGAGCGACAAAGAGTCGGTCGAAGACTCCTAGTCCTCCCCCGAAGAACGAAAAGCCTGGGCACTCTAGACCCGCCCCACAGGCCAAAAAAAGTAAAAAGACGAAGAAGAAACACAGGTAAATACATCTCACAATGGAACGGAACTCGCTAAGAATCATGGAAATTAACACCAACGGCTAGACAGCGAAAAGGGCTCTCTACGGAAATTTGTTCAGGGAGATTGATGCAGATGTCATCTTGATTTCTGAACATGGGATTGACACTCGTAGCTCCGAAATGAAGATCTGGAACTACGACGTGTTAATCACGAATTACTCTCAAGAGTGGTGCGACGGTGCCGCCATCGCCATCAAAAGAGGGATCAAGTATAAACCAATAAGAAACTTGGAAGAATCCTATCTTGCAATAGAGGTCGAACTCGATATATGAAATATGGTCATCGCCACCGGGTACCAGCCGCCGAGACGAGAATATTTACCAATCCATTCTCTCTCTGGCCTATTTGGCAGAAGAACCCCCACCATATTATTTGGGGATCTTAATGCCAGATGTTGGGAGTCTAGGTACAGGACCTTCAATGAAAATAGAAGGTGCCTGGATACTATGATGGACCGAAATATGGTCCATAGAATAGGCCTGGACTTCCCAACCTATACTTGAGGAAGAAGTGCCAAAACCAGACATTTGTCTGGCTAATCGTCAGCTGCCGTTCAATTACTACATGGAACCAGTCCAGGTACCATGTAGTGATCATATAGGGATCCTACTTACCATCAATAGGAACCCTATACAAGTCCCAGCTCCAGTCAGAAAAGACTACAGGAGAGCAAACTGGGCACGGTACGCGGGTCTCCTCGAGGCCTATCACCCACCAAATCTGGACGAAGTAATTCTTGAGGAGATAGACGAGGCACTCGACGACGTCAACGAACATCTTATGAATGCAGATATGGCTTGCATCCCAAAAGTCCAGTCTAAAGCCATCTCCTCATACAGGTGGACTGGGTACATCAAAGAACTCTACAGAGAATTGAGGGCCATGTACGAGTTAAATATCATAAATGCATCATTTGACTCGCTACAACGAAGTAGAGAGATTAAGGAAGAGCTCAACCAGTTGATCCTCGAACAACAACAGAGACAATGGGACGATGCGATCGAGAGCCTCGATCAAGATGCATCTCACAAGGACTTTTGGAAGAAAGTCAAAAGTCTCAGAGGATCATATGGAAAAAAGAAGAAAATGTAAAACCAAAAAGAAGATGGATCCATTGAAACAGAAGAGAGAAACATCGAAGTAATACTCCGGCGTTATTGGGAAAAAATCTTCAGCATATCGGAAGAAGAAAACGAAGATTTTGATACAGAGTTCGAAAACAACATCGTAGACGAGCTAACACGGAAATATACCGAACGCATCCTCATCACCAGGTGGATAGACTGCGTGACGGAGACGCCGAGATCACCGAAGAAGAGATCCTTGGTGTATTCCGCTCATTCCGACAAAAAGCCCCAGGCCAATTGGGGCTTACGAAGATAAACTTTGAAAAGGCAAAAACCAACATCATCGAAGGAATGAGACGTATTTTTAACGCATGTCTGAATACAGGGTACTTTCCAGATGCTTACAAGACGGCAAAAATGATCTTCTTGCCCAAGCACGGAAAAGACCCCACGTTGAGAGAGAGCTACCGCCCAATTTCACTCCTGCAATTTGGCTTGAAACTCTTTGAGAAGATCCTCAACGGGAGACTGGTGTCTCACCTGGAAGAAAACTCCCTCTACAACCCATGTCAATTCGGGTTTAGAAAGAAGCGAAGTACGGAAATGGCAATCAATGTCATAACGGAAAAGCTTTCCCAAGCCAAACGGGACAGGAGTTTTGTGGATATCGTTTGTCGGGATGTATCAAAGGCGTTTGATAAGGTATGGCAGCGGGGCATGCAGTATAAGATCTTACGGCTGGGTCTAAGGGAAAACTTTGAAAGAACTCACTGTGACTATGTCATGGAGAGAGCGGTGTATATCAGTCTAGGGTGCACGGACGGACCAAAGTTTCCGCTCACTACGGGCCTCCCGCAGGGGGGGTGTCTGTCCCCCACCCTTTACTCGATATACACCGCGGATGTCCCAGCCCCTGTGTACCCCTCTTCCCTCAATATTCAGTACGCCGATGATTTCAGCCAGATAATCGTATACCCATGGAGGAATGCGCCGTGGCAAGCTCGCATGACAGCGATGGAAATCGCAAACCTGAACAACTACGAGGCTCAGTGGAAGATAAGAACAAACCAAGAGAAATTCAAGGTGGTCCCCATCGGACGCACCTTAAGGGCAGACGTGCGTGTGGGGGATACGCGATACCCCTACACCAACGAATGCAATGTACTCGGTATGAAAATCACCTCTACCGGGTACAAGAAGCACGTCGAAGAAAGAATTTCTCGAGCCTCGGCCGCTGTCAGAACTCTATATACATTTAGAAATCTACGTAAAAGCAACAAGAAGAAGATTTACAATGCCCCTGTAAGATCTACGCTGCTTTACTCTGCCTCCATCCTTTCATGTGTCTTAAAAATACAAAAGAGGCGACTTCAAGTAGTGCAAAATAAATGCATGTACCTAATCACGGGTACACACAGGCAAGAAAGAAGACGGCAAGAAGATCTGCACAGAGAGGTGGGGATAATTCCCATTAACAAAGTAATAGAAGAACGGACCTGGAAAATGCAGGATCTGGTTAATCAGGAACTGAGTGATGAAATCACCCAGATGATTAACCAGAACAGAAGAGCTGACTGTCGCGCCAGATTTCCCAGCTCCGCCAACCGAGTGGCTGGCGGGGACGAAGTGCCGTTCTATACATAATGTGATGTAAAACATGTAAAGAAGAAGAAGAAGTAAACCTAACAAGACAAGAAACTCAAAACTACGACAACAACCCAACGATGAAGACACCTTTAAACCAAGATTGTGAAAAAAACCCGATTACGACAAGAACCTTACCAAAGATGAAGAAACAAAAAGACTAAAACACACACGAATACAAATGATACCAACAACAATAAGCACGCACTAAAAATGTAATAAAAAACACAAACATTCAAGCAATGCATGACAAGAAAAAAATTAAACTAAAAGTTGTTAAGACAAATGGCTTGAACGCCATAAATAATTATTTATAATTATTACAAATCTACAGTAACATCAAAGAATACACGCTACCAAAGAAATAGTAAAAGTGATAGGTCTGATCACCAGACTCTAGGCATCTCTTTGCACTCTACTACACTTCTTTCTCTTTTCTCCACTTGTCTATTTTCTCTATCTACCCACACACCCTATCGTCCTCCCTTACATGCACCCACTTTAACTGAATCAGAATCAGAATCAGATGACTATGATATTTATGGGAATACTCTCCTGGACAGAAACATCGTTCAGAGACTGGGCCCTGACTTTCCGACCCTTATCACGGAAAGGAGCGCCACCAAGCCGGACATCTGTTTTGCCAACTTCCTCTTACCCTTTAACTATCACATGAGCCCTGAAGTGATACCTTGTAGCGACCATATAGGGATTAATCTACATATCAACGTTAACCCTATAATGGTACCATCGCATAAAAGGAAGAATTACAACAGGGCGAATTGGGATAATTATGAGCGAATGCTAAGAAATTACATCCCAGCGGACCTCGACGAAGCAACGCTCGAGGAAATAAACGAAGAAATGGAGCGACTAGAGACCCAGATGATCGAGGCTGACAGAGAGTCGATTTCCCAAAGTACATACAAAACAATTTCAACATACAAATGGACGGATCGTATGAAAGGTTTACACCATAAACTGAAAGGATTGTATCAGGTGAGCATTAACACAGGGATATCCCGTGATATAATGTACCGTATGAGAGAGATAAAGGAAGAACTAAAAAATCTAATATACGAACAACAAGAGGCAAAATGGAATGAAACCTTCGAAGAACTAGATAGCGAAACAACACCGAAAGAATTCTGAGCGAAAATCAGGAGAATGAGAGTAAAGCATAGAAGAAAAAGGTGGAATTAGAAGACGACCAAGGCGAAATTAAATCAGAGGAGAATGAAATGGAGGAGATTCTCAGGCAATACTGGGAACAGATTTTCAGAATTAGTGAAGAACAAAATGAAGACTTCGACATTGATTTTGAAAATCAGATTATAGACGAGCTGAATAAGATCATTGAGAGGACACATCCTAACCACCAAGTGAATAGGCAGAAAGGAGAAAATAAAGAGTGACGCTAGAAGAACTAGAAAGCGCGCTCCACTCCTTTAAGCAAAAAGCTCCAGGACGGTCAGGCTTGACAAAGTTAAACTTCGTCAAAGCACCGGGATGCGTGCTGGAAGGTTTACTCAACATATTTAATGCCTGCTTAAATGTAGGCTACTTTCCCGACGCATACAAAACGGCAAAAATGATCTTCATTGCCAAACCTGGAAAATCAACGACGAGGAAGGAGAGTTATCGCCCAATATCCCTTCTGGAAATTGACGGGTAAACTCTTAGAGAAAATACTGAACAGAAGACTCGTCGAACACTTAGAGGAAAATTCGCTCTACAACGAACAGCAATACGGCTACAGAAATAAAAGAAGCACCGAGATGGCAATAGATGTCATCACGGAAACGGAAAAGATTGCTTAAGCGAAGAAAAACAGGAGCTATATCGACATAGTATGCAGGGACATGTCAAAGGCATTCGATAAAGTATGGCTAAGGGGGATGCAATACAAGATCCTCCAGCTGGGTTTTAGCTCATAACTGGAAAAAATCCTCTGTCATTACGTCATGGAGAGGTCGGCCTACATCAGTATAGGGTGCATGGATGGTCCCGCCTTTAATCTACAGGCAGGATTGCCTCAAGGCGAGTGCCTCAGTCCAACCTTATACTCGATATATACAGCCGACATACCAGAGCCAACCAACCCCTCTAGCCTGAATATCCAGTTCGCCGATGACATAAGTCAAATCATAGTAAGTGGATATAGAAATGCACCTTGGCAAGCTCGAAAGACTGCCGAGGAAATAAGAAAAATCAACGCTTATGAATCCAAATGAAAAATCCGAACTAATGGCGACAAATTCAAGATCGTCCCATTAGGAAGACGAAAAACAGCTTATGTGAGAGTGTAGGATGCACGTTATCCCTACACAGAGGAGTGCAATGTACTCGGAATGAAGATCACTTCTAACGGGTACAAGAAGCACCTCACAGAACGGATCCAAAAAGCAACCCTGGCAGTCAGAACCCTCGGCCAAAAGAACAAAAAGAGTTGCAGAAGATACAAAATAAGTGTATGTATCTTATTACTAATGCACGAAGGAGGGCAATGAGGAGGCAAGTGGATCTGCAAAGAGCGGTGGACATCAAACCGCTCAATACGATCTTAAAGGAAAGGACGTCAGATATGAAAGAGAATATTACAATGTATAGCAACGATGAAATTGGAGCACTCATAGCAGAAAACCAACAAGGTCCCAGTCGCGCAAGATTCCCAAGCCGCATTAGCAAGCTTGGAGACGCAATTGTCCCATTTTTTTTGCATAGGAATAAACCATCGACCAAAACCGATGATGAAAACTAACCGATAATGACGAACCGAACCGATTATACCTCAAGACCAAAGAAGACCAAAACAACCTAATGAAGACAACGAAGAAAGAAAAAATAATATTATAAAATAGGTAAGTACGAAACACGTAACACATAAAGCACAAATACAATACAACCAAAGATGAATTTAGCAAAACAGTTATAAAACCAAATAAGAACACGTAGGAAATGATGTAGAAACAAAAAACATAAAACTAATCTACACAACCGAACTACACGTCAAGTTAATATTAAAAAAGCAAAATAGTATAAGAATCCAAAGGTTTGAACGCCTTATAATAATAATTTATACATGCATACATACTTGTCTACATATATATATATATATATATATATATATATATATATATATATATATATACATTTATAAAAAAAAACAATAATAATAATATAACAAACAAAACAAACAATGAAAGAGATTAGTCTCATCTCCAGGCACCTCTGCAAATCTTGCAACTCTCAGACTTCCTTATTTCACCACTATCCCCAAACCCGACTATTCTAATACACCACTATCTCTCACACTCACATACTCACCACTTGCCCAAAGACAAGATCTATTATGCGATTGGGGAGAAAAATTTGGATAAAGCAAGCTTACTCAGAGGACGTTTTTCGCCGATAAAGCAACTTGCTTATAAACGGGAATTTTTATTCACGTCTTCCTACGGGGAATTGAAAAAGAGGAATTTTATAGAGCGCTGATTATTCGACAAATGTCGAAATAATCCTCCCTCGCATCCCCCCCATCGGGGTAAGGGAGTTGAATTGAACCGCCATTCATCAAGCCACGTCCCAACTATGCCGTTCTCCGTGATAGGCATAATTGGGGGTGGCGAGGAAAACAGGTTTGATGAGTAACCCACTGTAGAACTCGGCGTCAGAGGCAACCCAGTTGAGAGGCGATGCTGGAAGCTTTGGAGAAGAGTTCGCTCTAGTCCCTGAAGGTAATTTTCGGCCAGAACTACAGGGGGACACACAACCGTCTCTGTGCAAGTTGGAATCAGCATCGATAACCAAACCCAAGACGGGGCGGCACCCTCGGGTGGTAGTAGTTGATTCAATCACCACCCATCATCAAGTCCGCCACATATCACCCGTCTGAGGGGCCTCCCCAGGTTCACCCACCATCATTTCTTCCCTTCATCCGGCAGTTCACGTTCATGGAAGCTCGCTTACAACGGTGAGGGGGGGTGCCCCCTCAAGCGCTCTATTTTTAAAAGAAATTTTTGGGGACACAAAGAAAAAGACAAGGATTTGGTTACCAGCCAAAAATCCACGAAGAAGGAGCGACCCCTCAGTGGTTTACTGGCTCTCTAGGCCCCCATCGGGAAAGATGGCTCAAGCTGGGACCACCCTGGTCCTGCTGCGCACCATCAGCGGTCACACCAGACCGACCAAAACAAAGTCTTTGAAGCCGTATATGGGTGACTCAAGATAGCCATGATAAGGGTACTAGAGGTCCCCGCGGGTTATGACGCTATATGGGAAACAGAAAAGGACGTAGAGGCCATAACGAAGGAAGCCGCGGTTGGGGTCCTTCGCGAACTCGGCCTGCAGCCAGCAATCCCTCCCCAGATCCAAACGCACAGAAGCGTGATCTGTAAGAGATTAGACGATTGGATTGGGGAACACTCCAAAGAAGAAATAAGTGAAGAGATCGCAAAAAAACATCCATGGGCAAAGGTCACTGAAATTGTCAAATTTAAAAACAAAAGGGACAATTCTGACTATGCCCATGTCTTCAAAATCATATTTGGATATACTTCCATGGCCAAGAAAACAAAAGGAATCTGGACTCCTGTTTTTTACGCCAGGATCAGCAAGGAGCAAATCGAGAGGGAGGAATTCCACCCAATCCAGTTCTGCTTCCGCTGTCATAAAATGGAGGCCCACACTACTCGCAATTGCCAGGCGCCCCAAGAGATATGATCCAGGTGCAGCAAACCCGGCCACCATTGGAAAAACTGCCAGAGCCCTCGCGAGAAGTGCGTGAACTGCGGACAAGGCCATCGATCAATGGCAATGGCCTGTCTCATGAAAAAAGAGCTGATTAAGAGGAAGCAGCAACAGAATAAAGAAGAGGCGACCAAAAAAGCTAATACAACATACGCTCAAGTAGCAAAGGGAGCTGACTCTGAAACAGAAAATAAGAAAACTTACCTAAAAATACAAAACAAGGAGTCGACCAAAATTCTGACATGCATCCTGTATGCCCATGTCAGAAATCTAACGCACCCTGGGTCATTCGCTAAAGAATTGAACCAGATGCTCGCCAAAAATGGCATGAACCAGATGTGGTTCCAGGACGATCCCACATCAGGGGATGTCCTCCAACTGCAAATTGTCCCAAAAGTGACTCAAGAAGGAAGCAAACAAGAGGAGAAACCCATAGAAAAGACCAAAAGACCAGATCCAAGAATTGAAGCAAGGAAAGAAAGGGAGGCTGCTGCCAGATCAATGAAAACGCCCAAACCTAACCATAAAAACACAGAAAAGAATGTAGATACGGAGGATTCGGAAACCACAGACTCCTCGGACACAGAGGTCGTGCCAAAAGATGGGCACCGAGAAAAGAGAAAACTGGAGGCCAAAAGACCTCTAGATGCGGATGAGATAAACCTTACAATCTACGCATCAGAACAGTTAACCTTCCCAAAAGACCAGGACGCCAATAAAATACTCGTCGGCATCAGAAAGAAGTATTATAAGTGGGAATACAATGCCCAGTGCGAAGAAGAAGTAGTCGAGGAGGCCCTCTTCAACAATAATGTCACTCTCTACAGGGAGACATTTGAAGAACTCACCACGGCAGACTACAAAAGAAAAGGAACGGGAAAAAGCGTCCCACCACCATAAAATACTAGGAGCCAGAAAAGAGAATGGAGAACCCGAACAACAGGTTGAAAATTTTGACGCTCAACGTAAATGGATGGGAGGGAAAAGCAACGGCGTATGGGAACATAGTCGAGTGCTCGACCCTGACATCATCTTAATTTCGGATCACGGTATCGACACAACATCTTATCAAATAAAGATACCGGGCTACAGAGTTGTAAAAGAACCATTCTCAAGAGAGGTTTGACGGCGCCGCGGTTGCAATCAAAAGGAATCTCTCGTTCAGACACCTTCCAGAGCTGGACGAGTCATTCGTGGCGATAGAGGTGCCCACATTAGTGGGCAACCTCGTGATCGCGGCGGCATATCAGCCTCCTCGAAGAGCGTATCTGCCCCTCAATAACTTCTACACCCTGTTCGGCCACGGCAGAATGGCATTCCTTGGGGCTGACCTCAACGCCAGATGCCGAACGGTTGGCTATGGTAACACGAATAACAGAGGCCATAACTTGGAAATGATTATGCGAAGAATAAACATCCAGAGGATAGGACCGGATTTCCCGACCTATATCACCTCTCGGGCAGCAACAAATCCCGACATAATCATGACAAGTGACGGCTTCCCATTCAATTACCATAGTGAGCCAGGACCAGCAATTCCCAGCGACCATATAGCGATCTTAACCACCATCTCACTAGCTCCGATCCAGATTCCGGTTCCTCTCCGCAAAAGCTACGCCTCGGCCGACTAGGAACGCTACGGAAAAATCCTAAGCTCATTCGAACCAGCCGACCTAAGCGAAGCAACTCTAGAGGAGATTGACGGGGAGCTGGAGAGGATAACATCCCTCATCACCGAGGCTGACCGCGATTGTGTACCTATGACAGGGTACAAGACTCCTCCACAACCCAGATGGACCGAGGAGATGAAAGAGATCGCTAGAGAACAAAAAGAGGTGTATGGAGAGATCAGAAGAGCGGGTTCGAATCGGGAACGAAGCTCGCTGCTACGACAATTGCGTGATAAGCTAAAGCTGGGTATTAACCAACAACAGGCTGAGATCTAGAACAGCCTAATAGCCAGGGTAGACAGCGAGATCACCCCTGACAAATTCTGGCGCCTAGTGGGGAACCTAAAAGGCCTAACATGTAGAGGAAAGACCTGCATTAAGGAGGGCAATGACTACTTGGAGGATCCGGCGGTCCTGGAGGCAAGGTTCCGCACGTCCTGGAAGGAAATCTTCTCAATAACACCTGAGGACGATGCGGAATTCGACCAGGAATTCGAAGACCATCTGATTGAAGAACTTAATCAGATCATACATCGAATAGACCCACGAGCCTACGTCGACGAAAAGAGGGAGATGGCGGACCATTGCCGACCAATTACAACGGAAGAGGTCATGAAAGTCATAAACCTTTAAACAAAAGGCGCCAGGCTGGACGGGCATCACTAAAAATAATTTGGTGCATGCCCCCCGGCAGATCATTCAGGGAATCATTAACATCTATAAGGCTTTCCTGAACATGGGCTACTTCCCCGATGGTTTAAAAATGGCTAAAATCATTTTTATCCCCAAAGGAAATAAGCCTCCCGATCAACTGGTGGACTACAGGCTAATATCCCTCTTTGAGTTTGTAGGCAAGGTCTACGAGAAGCTTCTAGCCAACAAGCTACAAGATCAGCTGTCCGAGCTGGAAGCTCACAACCCTCAGCAGCACGGTTTCCGAAAGAGAAGGGGAACTGATACAGCCCTTGTCCTTCTCACCGAAAAGCTTGCCCATTGTAAAGCTGAGGGGAAGTACGTAGACGTGGTGATGCGAGATGTACAGAAGGCCGTCGATAAAGTTTGGCTGAAAGGTCTACAATTCAAGATCTTGGGCCTCCAGCTAAATCCTATCCTGGAAAGGGTCCTCATCATGGAAAGAAAAGCCCGTATTTCGATTGAGGGCAACAGAGGACCCGAATTCGAACTAGAGGGGGTTGTTCCACAAGTTAGCTGTCTGAGTCCGCTGTTGTAGCTTGTGTATACGTTGGACTTACCCGCTCCCGTCGGGGAGGATGTGATGTACCTGTAGTTTGCCGATGACGTCACTGAAATCATCCCCAGTTCCTATAAGAATGCTGGAGTTCAAACAAGGAAGTCAGCTACCGAAATCGATAATATCAATCGTTTCGAAAGAAAGTGGAAAATTAAGACCAACCGCCGAAAGTTCCAGATCCTTCCAGTGAACCGACGGAAACGAGACGACGTCATAGTCACAAATGAAATTTACCCGTACTCCAACGAGGGTAAAGTCCTGGGTCTGCGCATCACCTAAACAGGGTATACGACGCACATCAAAAAGCGAAAGCCAAAAGAGAACTTGGAAAACAGCACAGGTTCAGAAACTTCAGCGCCCAAAACATCAAGAAGCTGTACACTGCCCTGGTGCGCTCAACACTGGTGTGCCCAGCAGTGGTAAGGCAGGAAGCTAGTTCCACCTCTCTCAGATTTATGCAGAGTCCAGAACAATGCTACCTTGCTTATCGCTGGCGCAAGAAGAATGGACTATATTCGGCAGACGGAACTGCACGTAAGAGCAGGAATTGAGCCACTGAATATGGTCTTCCAACGGCTAAGGAGAAAGACATGGGAAAAAGTAGAAAATGAAATTCTCCCGCATGTAGAGGCAAACATAGATATACCACAACCAATAATTGGACGAGTTACCAGGAGAGCCCTATTCCCAAGTGGAAGACTGTGCTCCCTGGAAAATCAAGCAGCTATGTATACGTAACAAAGACTAAATTATCTTACGCACGAAAAAGACTCCACGAAAAGAGAAAATCATAAGAGGCGAACTGCCCAAATGATAGAAATGATAAATACAAGTCAAATAAATAAATTAGAAGAGGCGAAGTGCCCACAACAGGCGAAATAAACAAAACTAAATATAAATAGAAGTAAAAATTAAAGCTAAAGAGTTAGCAAAAACATAATTGAAAGGCTTGAATGCCTAAAGACGGAGGACAGAGATTTTTATAGATATATTTATATATATATATATATATATATATATATATATATATATATATATATATATATATATATATATATATAAATAATAAAAGAAAAATCTAACAATAAATAAATAAACAAATAAAAAGGCAAGATAGGAAAACAGCAACAAAAATGTCAGCTTAAACACTGACACCATCGAAAGAAGAGGAACAAAAAGGAAATAGAAAAAAGTAAGATGCCTGAGATGCCCTCTACACCAGGGCAAATATAAATATTCTTCACCACTATTTACACCTACAACACATTTTCCCCACTTTTTACATCAATCAATCAATCAATCTATTATGCTCACAATGTAAATCTCTCTTCCCCGGGGTGCTTTGCAGATGAACTTAATAGAATGCTGACGCATAATGGAATGAAGAAGGTGTGGTTTCCTTCAAACCCACGGTCGGAGAAGATTCTGAAGATTAGTCTCAAACCCCAGTGCAAGACTAGCTGCCAGAAGCTCCCCACCCCCAGCGGTGATCCAGCTCCCTCCAGGGATCCTAGGATCCAGGCTCAGGCAGCAAAGGAGGCAAAGACACGCTCCGAATAACAAAACAACACGCAAATTTCACAGGACACAAACTCGATCACACACACAGGTATATAATGAGGCTACGGTGACTGAGACTGCGAGACCTGAGGGGGAGGGGCACGTTCGCCTCGCTCACGATAAATATCACAGCTTCAGAGACGTCCGAGATCGTTCTCTTCTTGTAAGAGGGAATCTAGGCACGCTTACCATTCAAGAAGAATTAACTTGAAGGTATTCGTTGCTGAAAGGTACCATTTCCTTAGGGAAATGGATGTCCTTGATGTGTTGGAAAAGGTAATATCCGGAAGATACAAATGGAAATTCACCTCGGACGACTACAGCGAGAAACAAGTCGAGGAGGCTCTACTCCAAGGCTTTGATCAAACTGGCACCTGAAACCTTTATTACTGTAACGGACGGCGAATACAGGCAAAAACAAACAGGAAAAACCATCACGCCACCAAAAACTCTACAAAAACCTAAGCTCGTAAGATAATATGTCCAAAAACAACATGACTACACACAGGAATCTTTAGTGAACTAGACAATGGAGACATTAAAAATATTACATTTTAAAGCTGGCGGCTGGACGAACAAACAGACACTATACGGTAACGTAATACGACAATGCGACCCAGACAGGATCAACATTTTCCCCTACGAAGTCTTAACCAAAAATCACAGTGGAGAACGTTTCGATGGAAGCGCGATAGCTGTGAAAAGAGGTCTTGACTTCAAATCAATAAGTGGACTCGACGAGTCATACCTCTCTATTGAGGTCCGTACGGCAGTGGGCCCCCTGGTCCCAGTAACAGGGTACCAGCCCCTAAGGAGAGGGTACTTGCCCCTTCACAACTTCCTGCAGCTTTGTGGTCACGGCAGAACTGTTCTTTTTGCCGGTGACCTCAATGCGAGGAGTGCTGCCTCAGATTCCACGTCGACCAACCCAGCAAGCAGGAATCTTGAGACACTTATTGAAAGACAAATTATGAGAAGAATTGGACCAAACTTCAGCCACAAACCCAGACATAGTGCTCACTAGCACTGTGTCCCCTTACAATTACTTCATTGAGCCGGGTCCTAATATCCCCAGCGACCACCAGGCTATCCTTATTAAAATCTCAACCTCCCCCATTCAAGTCCCTATCTCAGAACGCAAGAGCTACGCTTGAGCCAATTGGGATACTTATAAACGACTCCTCGATAATTACAACCCTGACCCCTTAATTAATGCCACTCTAGAAGAGATTGACGAGTAATTGGATAAAATTAATGATAATTTATTAAAAGCCGATAAGGAAGCCATTCCCCGAGTTAAATATAAAACTCTTCCTGCCCCTTCTTGGACCCCTAGAATGAAATCCCTCGCGAGGGAATACGGGGAACGGTTTAATGAAGTGAACATCACTGTCCCCAACTTCACTACGCAAAGACGAACCCGACACATACGCGACGAATTAATGACTCTTATTAGGGACCAACAAAATGTACTTCGGAACAATTTGGTAGACGGACTAAATATAGAAAACGACTCACGTACATTCTGGCAGACAATAAAAGACTAAGAGGCGGACAGCCACAAAAGACCATAAATCTTAGCCATGACAATACCGAAATTACGGACGCAGAAGAAATCGGAGAGGAATTCAGGCTCTTCTGGGCATCTATATTTTAGATGTCCCCGGAAGTGAATGATGACTTTGATTTAGACTTCGAAGACGGAATAATAAACGACTTGAACGACCAGATATACAGAACTCATCCTCACCATTATGTATTGCAGAAAAGGGAAAATGGAGGGGCTTGGCGGTAGAATTAATGCCGAAGAACTCTCAAAAACCTTAAAATCCTTTCGTCAGCGAGCACCAGGGCGTACAAGATTGACAAGGGAGAATTTTATTCGAGCCTTGCCTAACATCTTATTGGGGTTCATGCATATCATGAATGCGTGCCTGAAAGTGGGCTACTTCCCTGACCGCTGGAATGTAGCAAAAATTATATTCATTTCCAAGGCCGGTAAGCCACCGGACAGTCCAACTAGCTTCAGGCCTATATCTCACTTAGAATTTGCAGGGAAAGTCTTCGAGAAGATATTGGCCAACAGAGTGAATTCGTTCCTTCAGGATAATAATTCCCATAATAACCAACAACATGGCTTCCGAAGGAAGCGAGAAATGGACACGACGCTAGCCGTGATCTCCGAGAAGTTGGCAAAAGTAAAAGCTGAAAGACGCCCCGCAAATCTGGTGCTCCGCGACGTCAGAAAGGCCTTAACAAAGTATAGAGGAGAAGCCTGCAGTACAAAATCTTACAACTGGGCCTCAATCCCACACTTGAAAGGATTCTATGCGACTTCGTAATGGAGAGGAGGGTGTTTCTGAACATCAAGGATTTCAATAGCCCCGAGTTCGAGCTCGAGGCGGGAGTGCCACAAAGCGGGTGTATAAGTCCTCTGCTCTATAATATATACACCATCGACCTTCCACAACCTCTGACTGAAGGTTCGTTGTACGTCCAATTTGCGGACGATATAACAATGATCTGCACGACACCTTATCGGAATGTGAATTACATGGCACAGAGTACGGCGGTAGAAATCGAAAACATCAACTCTTTCGAGAGGAGATGGAAGATATCTACCAATGCCCAAAAGTTCCAGATAATCCTATTATTTCGATGAACCCTCGCAGGGCACGGTTCTGGCACTTCGGATTACGACTGGTGGGTATTGGAGTCAGGGGAATAGGATCTCAACAAATGCACGCAGGGACTTGGGTAAATTTTTCTGATTTATAAACCTAAGAACCTCCAACAAATCTAAAATCTATAATGCGTGCATCCGATCTAAACTCCTGTACCCCCCCGGTCCCCATAAGCGCGAGTCCCTAGAGCCAGATCCTTAAACTGCAAAGGATTCAGAATAAGACTCTCTTACTTATAACGGGAACTCGAAGGAGAGAGATGAGAAGGCAGAGTGCGCTCCATGGCGAACTGGGGTTGACCCCCATAAACGTGGAGCTTCACACTAGAGAAATAAAGATCTGGGACGCCGCACACCGGCACCACCCTCCGAGTTTGTGCTCGAGCACATGGAGTTTAATAACGCAAGACACAGAAGATCATTTACAAGTAGCAAACTGCCCATCAACAACGACATAAACCCGACGCTCGCGTAAAGTTCCATTCACAAATCAAACTCAAACAAAGCCAGTCCCTTTAAAAACAATCTTAATTATATATATTTCCCTTGAATTAGAAAAAATCTAATTCCCCCAAAATAAAAACAACAGCAAAAACACAAAAATAAACGCAAAATCAGGAATTAAAAACCCAGATACAAAAACTCTTCACCAGCAGTAGGGGCCAAAAACCCCTCTGCTACAAAGGCTTGAATGCCTTTCGTATGCGTATATATATATATATATATATATATATATATATATATATATATATATATATATATATATATATGAATAACGTTACAGCCACGAGGAAAAATGAAACAACGGAGAACTGCGAGGCCTTTCGACTAATGGTCCTTTACTAAGCAGACTAAAAGATAGGGAAAAAGAGAAAGATATATATACACCTGATTAATGAAAATATGGGATATAAAGATTAAAAGGGGTGGGATTAGCAGATACCTGGAAAAATCCTATTAACGAGATGAACCCTCAGGGTTAAAAAAAAAAAAAAGTTTACGGGTTACAGAAGAAAGGAGGGGGGGGGCAATGTTTAGGAATCACATATGCAAAATGTAAACAAAAAAAGTTTACACATGATAACAAGAAAATATGACAAAAGAAAAATATGAGGAAAGGTTTTTTTTATAAATAAGCTAAAATAACTTTTAGGTGGTAATCATTAATTCAGAAATTTTATCTTTAAAATCATTCTTAAACATTCTTTTGATACAAGGGTCTAAAAAATACATTCCAGGGCTGAGATTAAAATTCGAAGTCAGTTGTATAAATGCCGATTCTAAAAGATTTCGTGAAAAAAAGTCATTTGATTTGGCAAATCACAGAACTCTCCTTCCAATTAATACGATGGGAATTTTAACTCAAATTGATGTTTGCCCAGTGTTTACAGAGTACTTATGTTGCTTAATACGCGCATTCAGATCCTTGCTAGTTTGCCCAATATAAAATGAAGGGCAATCCAAACAAGGAATTTTATAAATTACGTTATTTGTTTCATTAGGGCAATTTTTTATTAACATTCTTTTCAAAGTATTAGTATAAGAGAAAACAAGATCTACATTAAGTGTTTTTAACAATGTTTTTACGGTTTCAAAGCCATTAAAATAAGGTAAAATGAGGATATTCTTGGGCGCTTCCTTCTCAATAGTACTTTCGTTTTAAAACTTTTTTTGGGCTTTATTATAACAAATATCAAGTATATTTTCTGGATAACACAAGTCTGCACCGATTTTTCTTATAGATTCAATTTCCTGATACAAATATTGAAGACTGACAATGCGCAACGCACGTAAAAACATAGAGGAAAAAATTGATATCTTAATATTAAGATGGTGGCCTGAATAAAAATGGACATAGGTTAAGTTGTTGGTTGGTTTCCTATAAATACTAAAATTGAAATTAAATGATTCCCTATATATTAAGACATCTAAGAATTGAAGGCAATTGTCTTTCTCTAATTCAACAGTAAATTTTATGGAAGGTACCTGGTTATTTAAATTGGAAAGCAAATTATTTACATCAATATTAAAAGGCAAAATAATTAAACTGTCATCAACATATCTATACCATAAAGAAGGGGATATCAATGATATTAGGTAAATATTGTTTTTCAAAGAATTCCATATACAAATTTGAGAGTAGGGGAGATAAGGGGTTGCCCATTGCCATACCAAATATTTGTTGGTAATATTCACCATTAAAAACGAACTTACAGTCACAAATGCACAACTTAATGAGTGAAATAATATGACTAACAGATAGAGGTAATTCATGATGAGTAAGCTCATTACTAAGATAATCTAAAATGGAATCAATAGGGACTTTGGTAAAGAGAGAGCAAACGTCAAAACTTACCAACCTATCATTGGGGCAAATAGTAATTTGATTTAATTTTTCTACTAAGTCAAGGGAGTTTAGTATATGAGAACCGGATATTGTTCCAAGTAAAGGGGACAACAGTTTGGTAATATATTTTGATAATTTATATGAAACTGAACCTACTGTGCTAATAATAGGCCGCATAGGGTTGTTTTCTTTGTGTGTTTTTACCAACCCGTATAAGTAAGGTAACGAGGGAGATTTTTCTGACAAAACACCTATTAATTCCTTCTTATCTTTAAGGATTTTTTTCAGTATACTATTGAAATGTTTAATAACTTGATCTAAGGGGTTCCTTGTTAATTTTCTGTAAGTCACACCGTCAGCCAGTAGGGCATGCATGCGCGATATGTAATCATTTTTATCAAGAATTACGATACTATTCGACTTGTCGGCTTTTGTGATACGTAATGTGTTATCTTTTTTAAGATCGGCCAAACTTTTTTATACCGAGCGGGGAAATTACTTTCATGACTAACATTGGTGGCCCCATAAACAATACCTTTAATTATGTCAACCTGATTTGGGGGAAGCTCACAGTATTTTTCAAATTTGCAAAGGGCAGACGCAATAGTTAAGGTGGAGGGTCTACTTGAAACGGAGAAGGATAAACCGTAACCGAGTGCACAAACGACGTTTTCACTAATTTCTTTGCTTGACAAGTTAACAACACAATTATTACGTACATTATTCGTCCAATCACTAGTGGCAATAAGAGATTTTACTTTCTTATCCAGTTTCGTGGCTGTAACGTTATTCATAAATTCCTCACGTTCCTTATTTTCGTGATTCAGTTATACATAATGAATGCCGCGTTCTCTTTCTCTATTCAGTTTCCACTTTTGAGTTGTGTAGTAACTGCGTTCTCCAAATCCCTTTGTGATGCGCACTGCACAAGAATCCATCTCAAGTTCTTAAAAAAGTGCTTGTCTGAACAAGTTCTACCCAAATCTTTACTTCCATACCATCTAAGAAGATATGATCATCACCCCTATAATGAATTTAGCTCCATGATGTTAAAACGCCACATAGCCGCCGCCAAGCAAGAAGAAAAAGAAAAATTTAAGAAATTGAAGGAAGCTAGACTCACATTCGGTTTCTCCATTCCCGCCGATTGGAAGTACTCGTTACGACAAGAAATCTATGGAAAACTTCGTAGAACTTCTGATGTCTTAACAATGAAACTGGATAAGAAAGTAAAATCTCTTATTGCCACTAGTGATTAGACGAATAATGTACGTAATAATTGTGTTGTTAACTTGTCAAGCAAAGAAATTAGTGAAAACGTCGTTTGTGCACTCGGTTACGGTTTATCCTTCTCCGTTTCAAGTAGACCCTCCACCTTAACTATTGCGTCTGCCCTTTGCAAATTTGAAAAATACTGTGAGCTTCCCCCAAATCAGGTTGACATAATTAAAGGTATTGTTTATGGGGCCACCAATGTTAGTCATGAAAGTAATTTCCCCGCTCGGTATAAAAAAGTTTGGCCGATCTTAAAAAAGATAACACATTACGTATCACAAAAGCCGACAAGTCGAATAGTATCGTAATTCTTGATAAAAATGATTACATATCGCGCATGCATGCCCTACTGGCTGACGGTGTGACTTACAGAAAATTAACAAGGAACCCCTTAGATCAAGTTATTAAACATTTCAATAGTATACTGAAAAAAATCCTTAAAGATAAGAAGGAATTAATAGGTGTTTTGTCAGAAAAATCTCCCTCGTTACCTTACTTATACGGGTTGGTAAAAACACACAAAGAAAACAACCCTATGCGGCCTATTATTAGCACAGTAGGTTCAGTTTCATATAAATTATCAAAATATATTACCAAACTGTTGTCCCCTTTACTTGGAACAATATCCGGTTCTCATATACTAAACTCCCTTGACTTAGTAGAAAAATTAAATCAAATTACTATTTGCCCCAATGATAGGTTGGTAAGTTTTGACGTTTGCTCTCTCTTTACCAAAGTCCCTATTGATTCCATTTTAGATTATCTTAGTAATGAGCTTACTCATCATGAATTACCTCTATCTGTTAGTCATATTATTTCACTCATTAAGTTGTGCATTTGTGACTGTAAGTTCGTTTTTAATGGTGAATATTACCAACAAATATTTGGTATGGCAATGGGCAACCCCTTATCTCCCTTACTCTCAAATTTGTATATGGAATTCTTTGAAAAACAATATTTACCTAATATCATTGATATCCCCTTCTTTATGGTATAGATATGTTGATGACATTTTAATTATTTTGCCTTTTAATATTGATGTAAATAATTTGCTTTCCAATTTAAATAACCAGGTACCTTCCATAAAATTTACTGTTGAATTAGAGAAAGACAATTGCCTTCAATTCTTAGATGTCTTAATATATAGGGAATCATTTAATTTCAATTTTAGTATTTATAGGAAACCAACCAACAACTTAACCTATGTCCATTTTTATTCAGGCCACCATCTTAATATTAAGATATCAATTTTTTCCTCTATGTTTTTACGTGCGTTGCGCATTGTCAGTCTTCAATATTTGTATCAGGAAATTGAATCTATAAGAAAAATCGGTGCAGACTTGTGTTATCCAGAAAATATACTTGATATTTGTTATAATAAAGCCCAAAAAAAGTTTTATAACGAAAGTACTATTGAGAAGGAAGCGCCCAAGAATATCCTCATTTTACCTTATTTTAATGGCTTTGAAACCGTAAAAACATTGTTAAAAACACTTAATGTAGATCTTGTTTTCTCTTATACTAATACTTTGAAAAGAATGTTAATAAAAAATTGCCCTAATGAAACAAATAACGTAATTTATAAAATTCCTTGTTTGGATTGCCCTTCATTTTATATTGGGCAAACTAGCAAGGATCTGAATGCGCGTATTAAGCAACATAAGTACTCTGTAAACACTGGGCAAACATCAAATGCCATTTTTATCCATTTGAGTTAAAATTCCCATCGTATTTATTGGAAGGAGAGTTCTGTGATTTGCCAAATCAAATGACTTTTTTTCACGAAATCTTTTAGAATCGGCATTTATACAACTGACTTCGAATTTTAATCTCAGCCCTGGAATGTATTTTTTGGACCCTTGTATCAAAGGAATGTTTAAGAATGATTTTAAAGATAAAATTTCTGAATTAATGATTACCACCTAAAAGTTATTTTAGCTTATTTATAAAAAAAAACCTTTCCTCATATTTTTCTTTTTGTCATATTTTCGTTACCATGTGTAAACTTTTTTTGTTTTCATTTTGCATATGTGATTCCTAAACATTGCCCCCCCACCTTTCTTTTGTAACCCGTAAACTTTTTTTTCTTTTTTTTAACCCTAAGGGCTCATCTCGTTAATAGGATTTTTCCAGGTATCTGCTAATCCCACCCCTTTTAATCTTTATATCCCATATTTTCATTAATCAGGTGTATAAATATCTTTCTCTTTTTCCCTGTCTTTTAGCTGCTTAGTAAAGGACCATTAGTCGAAAGGCCTCGCAGTTCTCCGTTGTTTCATTTTCCTCGTGGCTGTAACGTTATTCATAAAACCTCACGTTCCTTATTTTCGTGATTCAGTTATACATATATATATATATATATATATATATATACACTGAATACAAAAAAAAGGCAAAGAAAGCCAGAGTTACCCTTTCACCAGGGATCTGTCTTTCATTCTACTTTCATTTCACTTTCCTATTATTTCCCTATCTTCCCTCAATATTTTCTCCTATTAAACACCTCTGCTACTATATTTCTCACTTATATACGAGTATGTCCAATGTCCAAAGAAGCGATAGTAGTAAAAACTCCTGCACAGAAAAAAAATGAAAGAACAGAGACGCGACATCGACTGCGCTTGTTGCTTGGATTGTTCTCTTACATACTCGTTGTACGGTAAAGTTTGAAATTTGGACTGGATTTCATTCGAATGAGGTTGATTGGATACCGCTTTGTTGTGCATGAAATAATCAAATTCAAAGACTACACCAACGTTTTTAGAGTTGTCTTCACCGAAACCACAATGGCGATTAAGGCAAAAGAAAACGGCCTTCTCCTCTTTAACGTCCGTATCTGACCTGATCAGATTGAGTGTGAGGAGTTCGTTGACCTAAAAATGTGCTTCAGGCGCTACAGGTGCTACAGGTACAACGACCACACCACCGCCACCTGCCCCAACTTTACACTCACAGTTTGTTCTGTGTTTGCCCGCCAAGACCATTCCTGGCGTGAATGTAAAAGTTCGTTCCAGAAATGCCTCAATTGTGGTGGCCCACACAAAACCATGTCAATGACCTGTCCAATAAAGAAGGAGCAAATACAGAAAACAAAGGAAAAGGCAGAAAAGAGGAGGAAAGAAAGGCTAACGCCACCTACGCGAAGGTTGCTAAGGCAACGGTCGCAGAGAGTAGTGTTGACACTGCACCTATGTACCTGCAAATCGAAAACGAAAAATCGACAAAAATAATGTGTTGCTATATTATGCACACATTGCTAACTTGACCAAGCCTGGCAGCTTTGCGAAGGAACTGAACACCATACTCGTGAATAACAGCATGAAAAAAAAATGTGTTTCCCGGAAAACTCTCCGTCAAACGAGGTTCTTCGAGTGAATCTCCAACCGCAGACCGAGAAGAGCGGCCAAAAAGCTCCGGACACGAGTAATGCCCTTTCACGGGATCCTCGAGTACAAGCTCTGGCTGCCCGGCAGAAGGCACAAACGGACTCACAGACACATCCAACTACCCCAACAGAAGCACAAGTCGAGCGGAAGGAAGCTGCTGCTGTGAGGTCTAAGAAGGTGGAGCATTCGCCCCGCCCTCAAAAGGCCTCGCAGTCACGTCGACCGAGTCGGTCCTCGTCTTCAAAGAATCGGGCTCCTAGGTAAATGTACTACTCGAGGATTTTAAACCTCAGAGTATATGCTGCCGAAGGGAACCAGTTTCTTGATGACGCAGGCCCAGAAGATATTGTCGATGGCTGTAGGGCCGGTCAATACAAATGAGACTACGAGGCTGACATACCTGAAGACCTGGTAAAGCAGGCTCTCTTCCGCGACCTTCTCAACCTACACTTAGGTTGTTCTCACGGACGCAGAGTTCCGTAAGAAGAGATCCGGCAAGGGGAAGACTCCTCCATCCTCCACCCAAGGAGTAAAAGTGGACCGGGAATAAAACACTCCTCGCCATAACACCTACGCTACATTGCGAGCGTAGTATCAAAAGCTAGCCAAAAATGGAAGAAGACCTTATCCGAACGGTAACATTAACCCTAACACGTAACACTCTTACCGATTATGACAACCCAATTTACGAACACTTTTCACCCAAATTTGACCTACCGTAGTAGCGAGTTTTACTAGTTACTACAAAGGCTTGAATGCCAACCAATTTTGACTCCCCAAACAACACAACACGAGACTAGCATTGCCAGAGCTACCCTTTGACCAGGGATCTATTCATCCCTACTTTTGTGTACTATATTTTTACTATACTATCTACTTTTGGTGGAGATACTCTTCCACCAGGGAAATATACACCCTTCAAACTTATACTAAACTTAGCTTTACTATCCTTTTCAAAACCCTTTCACCACTATACTCTCTTACTTTTGCTCTACTAATCTATACTTCCTAACTTGTTATGTCCAATATCCAATGAGACGGTGACATCGGACTCGGAGGATGTTCCCCAAACCAAGAAAGCTAAAAGGAAGAAAGGTAAAAACAAGAAACTGGATGGGAATAGAATAAACATATTTATCTACGCATGCGAACAGTTTCCCTTCCCTGAAGATATGGAGCACAGAAAAATCTTCCGAGGCATTAAATCAAAAGTATACAAGTGGGAATTCGATGATAACATCGACGCAGAAACAGGAGAAAAAGCATTGCTCTGCCACAGAGTCGTTCTACATGATATGTGCGAGCAGGTCTCAAATGTTTAATTCAGGAAGAAAGAGAACGGGAGAAGAAAAAAACACTACCTCAAAACACTAAAAGGAAAATATGGAGAGAGTGAGCAGTAAAATAAGGATCCTGACACTCAACGTAGACGGATGGGAGGGGAAAGCGACGGGATATGGAAACATATTTCGTGTGCTGGACCCCGACATCATATTAATAACACAACACGGTATTGACACTACATCTGGTCAAATTAAAATACCAGGCTACAGAGTTGTCATGAAAAATTATTCAAACTCCTACCGGAGCTGGACGAATCCTTTGCGACGGTTGAACTCCACACATTCGTAGAAGACCTCGTAATAGCAGCAGCTTATCAACCTCCTCGTCGAGCCTATCTCCCAATAGATAACTTCTACACGCTGTTTGGGCACCGCAGAATGACAATCTTAGGGACCGACCTCAATGCCGGATGCCGTGCAGCGGACTATGATAGAACCAACGAGAGAGGCCGAAACTGGGAATTGATTATGGGAAGAAACATCCAAAGCATAGGGCCGGATTTTCAGATCTATATCACTTCCATATCAGCCACCAAACCTGATATAATCTTGACAAGTGAAGGCTTCCCCTTCAACTACCATAGTGAGCCTGGGTCCAACAGTCCTAAGTAATCACATAACGATCCTCATCGCATTATCTCTCGCACCGATCCAGCTTCCAGTGTCTCTCCGCAAAAACTACGCCTTAGCCAACTCGGAACGTTACAAACGACGACTCAGTCAATACGCCCCAGCTGACGTAAGCGACGTAACCTTGGAGGAAATAGACGAAGAACTGCAGAGGATAACTATGTCCATTCTAGAAGCAGACCGCGAGTGCGTACCAAAGACTGGGTACAAAACCCCTCCTCAGCCCAGATGGACATAGGAGATGAGGGAGATCACTCGTGTTCACAGGGAAGTGTATAAAGAGATAGGACAGGAAGGTCCTAATCGGGAAAGAAGCTCGCTTCTTCGGTGCCTAAGCACCAAGCTAAAAGAGGCTATCAACCTCTAACAAGAGGAAATCTGGAAGAGCCTGATAGCCAAAATCGATAGCAAGCTGAACCCGGCCAAATTCTGGCGTCAAGTCAAGAATCTAAAAGGACTAACCGGAAGAATTGATGCTCGAATAAAAGAGAACGGAAATTATATATAGGACTCGGCGGTTCTAGAAGACAGATTTAGGAATTATTGGAAAAACATCTTCAGTATCATCCCGGAAGACAATGAAGAGTTCGATCAGGAATTCGAAGGCCAACTGATCGAAGACCTGAATCAGATTATACACCGCACGCACCCACAACATCAAGTAGACGAAGGCAGGGAGATGGCGGGCCATGGCCGTCCCATAACACTAGAAGATGTCATGGCCATTGGAGAACCTTTCAACAAAGGGCACCAGGCTGGACGGGCATCGCCAAAATCAACTTGATAAATGCCCCACAGCAGATCATTCAGGGAATCACAAATATTTATAACGCTTCCCTGAACACGGGTTACTTCCCTGATGGTTTTAAGATTGCTAAAATAATCTTCATACTTAAGGGAGGTAAACTCCCTGATCAACTGTTCAATTACAGGCCAATCTCCCTGTTGGAATTCGTTGCGAAAGTCTACGGGAAGCTCCTGGCTGACAGGCTTCAAGAACAACTAGCCGAGCTAGGAGCTCACAACCTTTAGCAGCACGGGTTCCGTAGGAGACGAGGAACGGAGACCACCCTCGCCCTCCTAACGGAAAAACTCGCATGCAGCAAAGCTGAGTGAAAATACGTAGACGTGGTGCTGCGGGATGCAAAGAAGGCCTTTGATAAGGTCTGGCTGAGAAGGCTACGATTCAAGATCATCAACCTCCAGCTAAACCTAATCCTGGAAATGGTCCTTTGTGACTATGTCATGGAGAGGAGAGCCCAAATCGCGATCGAGGGCTACAAAGGACCCGAATTCGAACTCGAGGCGGGAGTTCCGAAAGGCAGCTGTCCTAGTCCGTAGCTGCACCTCGTGTACACAATAGACCTCCTTGCTCCAGTGAGGGACGATTCGATGTATCTGCAATACGCAGATTACATCACCCAAATCGTTACAAGTCCAATCAGGAACGCTGGAATTCAAGCAAGGGCAACAGCTGCCGAGATTGATAACATCAGTCGTTACGGAAAAAGGTGGAAAATAAAGACTAACCGCTAGAAATTAGACGACGTCCTCGTTGGGAATGTAATTTATCCGTACTCTAACGAGGGAAAGGTCTTGGGCTTACGTCTTTACAAAACAGGATACAAGGCACACGTAAGCAACAGAGTCTCCCTAGCCAAAAGAGAGCTGAAGAAACTGCACCGTTTCCGAAGCCTCAACGTGCCAAATAAGAGGAAACTCTACACGGCCTTGGTACGCTCCGTCCTGGTGTACCCAGCAGTGGTCACGCATATGACCAGCTGTACCTCTCTCAGGATGTTGCCGAGGGGGCAGAATAAAGCCACACTGCTTATTGACGGCGCAAGAAGGAACGTCCGTATTAGGCAGACAATCCTACACGAAACAGTAGAGTGGGACTCAAGTCAATTAATATGTAGATCCAGAAGCTAGGGAGAAAGACATGGGATAAGGTGGAGGAAGATATTCTCCCAAATATCAACAATAATATCGACATACCTATACGCGGACGTCACAGAGTAGAAAGAACTGCACTGTTCCCCTAGCGGAAGAAAGTGTGCGAGGGAAGAAATAAGACCAATCTTTACCTAAGAATGTTAACTCCAAAAAATTAACTTAATAAAAAAGAGAGGGTAAAAAATAAACAAAAAGAGACAATATGGATAAATAAAAAGAGGCAAAGTGCCCAAGTTATAACACAAAAAGTTAAATAAAATAAACAAACAACAAAAGTTAATCATTAATAAAAAGAAGCGAATTGCCCAAGTTAAATTATAAATGAAATAGAAATTAACAACAAAAGTTAAAAGCTCAGAAAAAAAATGCGAAGTGCTAAAATGTAATTTTAAATTAAAATAATTAAGAGAATTGTCAAACAGCAAACATACAACTTTAGTAAATAATAAAAACAATAAAAAACATAGATAAAAAGAGGCAAGTGCCCCAAATAATTGTAATGTTTAAATTAAACCAAGATAGAAATTGAAAGAACAACAAATATAAAGAAACTTAAATAAAAGAGGCGAAATGCCCAACCCAAAGATAACAAATAAAAACATATATTAACCAAGAGACAAACAACCTACCAGTTAGCACTATATGACTTGAAAGGCTTGAAAACCACGACGGAGGAACCGACTTAAGAGTTAGAAAAAATATTTAGACAAATGGAAGAACATGACCGTCAAGGGCGGCCATCAAATCTATAGAAGGATGAGACGTAAAAAACTAAAAGTAAAAATGAGAGGAATGCTAGTGATGCCCTCAACACCAAGGCAAACTAGTAAACAATTTCACACCTATGGAAAACTACCACACATTTCAACACTTTCATTAACTTAAACTTGAACTTGCTAAATTTTTGGTTTTGAATTCTTGGACGAAATACAGTTGCTATTTATATGTCGCTACTAGGTAAAGGAGGTAACGGTTTAGGAGGTCCAAAATGGCTTCGCTCAGTAAATAAAACTGTGAGTACCAATTTACTGTTAACCAATCATATAATTTCATAAGACCAAACTGCTCGTCTTTGAGGAGGTGGTTTTAAGCAGATGAAATTCCATGATGTGGTTCCAGCACCACAATATAACAATCCATCATTAGGGTTGTTTATGAAATATATAAATGTACATATCATATAGCAAAGATAAAAAAACAAAAGGTAGTCATACATCGTATCCACTTATTAAAAACGTAGTATATTTCAGGACAAAGTCATCTCTTGAAATATAAAACGGAGAAGTACAAAACCTTACGAAATATGACTAAATGTGTGGCTGAGTAAATCAGTGTTTTCACGAGTGGCGCAACCACGAGTGCAAATGCCATTTTTTTCAGCCACAACATGAAATAGATATGGTATTTACTAATAAACTACAAATGTTATATTAATAAGCAGTGAGACTTTTCACTTTATTCTCGATCTATGCTCGGGTAAAGTTTGAAGCAAACATTTTGGCGATCAGCTGATCGAAACCTACTTGACCAAATACATCCCCTGTAAAATATAGTTCTCGCCATCTGTAAATTTTACCACTAAGCAAACACCCAAGAAATAAACACAGTTATCTTGACCAAAAGTAGAGTTACTTTATTATATTATATAAAAAAATATGTTTATTTACTTATATATTTATGCTTCAAGGTAAAACGATCATTACCCCACGGAAATGAATGTCAATAGCTATCCTTCCAGTGCTAGAATACAACAAAAATCACTCGTTTCTCGAGGTAACTTCAGCACATGCGCAACACTTCCAATGGCGGATTTGAATCGTGTATGTGAGAGTATGCAGGTGAGGGGATAGAAAGGGTGTGTGAATAGATAGCGGAAAGTAGACCAGTGGTGAAAAGAGAAAGAAGTGTGGTAGGGTGCAAAGTGATGCTAGAGCCTGGTGATCAGGCCTATCACTTTCAAATTTATTCGATTTGTGGTTTCGTCGTTGTTTTTATGGTTGTTTTATACATATATATATACAGGTATATATATAACATATAGTTTGGCGTTCAAGCCATTTGTCTTTATTGCTAATATTTTTGTTTATGCTATGCGCGTTAGCTGTTGTTTTTGTAAGTTGCTAATATTAACTTACAGTGTTTGTTTTAGTATCTTTTTGTTTCTTCGTAATTTTGTAGTGTGTGTATTTAGTGTACAGTGTTTCTTCCTGTAGTCTTGTTTGGTGATTTTCGTCTTCTTGTGTAGGATTCCTTCTTCGGTAGTTTGTCTTAGTTGGTTAATTTTGTCGATATCGGTGAATTTTGTCAAAATCGGTTGGTTTCATGATTGGTATTTTTCTTGGTTTGGGGTAAATTGACTCATCTAGCGTAGAACGGTACTTCTGCTCCGCCAGCTAAAATCCTAGCGGAGCTTGGAAATCTGGCGCGACATACTTCTCTTCTGTTTTGGTCAATCATTTGTACGATATCTTCGTCCAAACGATTGACCTTTTCCAGCATATTCATTGTCCGTTCTTCGATGACAACGTTAATGGGGGTTAACCCCGCCTCCCGGTGCAGCTCTTCTTGCGATCTTCTTTCCATTCTGCGTGTACCTGTGATTAGGTACACGCATTTATTCTGCACCACTTGTAGTCTCCTCTTCTGTGTCTTTGAGGCACAGGAGAGGGCGGAAGCGGGGTAAAGCAACGTCGATCTAACTAGTGCAGTATAGATCTTCTTTTTGTTTCTTTGACGAAGATTTCTGAACCTGTACAGAGTCTTGACTGCAGCAGTGGCCTTGGTGATGCGTTCTTGGACGTGCTTTGCGTACCCGGTTGAGGTGATCTTCATGCCGAGTACGTTGCATTCATTGGTGTAGGGATATCGTCTATCCCCCACCCTGACGTCATCAAGTAGTCTCCTGCCTATGGGGACTACTTTGAACTTATCCTGGTTGGTACGGATTTTCCACCGGGCCTCGTAGGTGTTATGGTTTTCGATTTCTGCTGCCATCATGCGAGCTTGCATAGGCGCATTCCTCCATGGACATGTGATTACCTGGGTGAAATCATCGGCGAATTGTAAGTTGAGGCAAGTGGGGTTTACAGGGACTGGGACATCCGCGGTGTAAATCAAGTAGAGAGTGGGAGACAGGCACCCCCCTTGCGGGAGGCCCGCATTGAGCGGAAACTTTGGCCCGTCCGTGCACCCTAAACTGATGTACGCCGCTCTCTCCATGACATAGTCACAGAGAGTTCTTTCTAAGCTTTCGCTTAGTCCCAGTCGTAAGATCTTGTACTGCATTCCCCGTTGCCACACCTTATCGAACGCCTTTGATACATCCCGACAAACAATGTCCACGTAACTCTTTTCCCGTTTTGCTTGGGCTAGCTTTTCCGTAATGACGTTAATCTAATGGCGGGCCTCCTTTGTTGCCCTCATTTATAGTTGCCAGATTTGTTTCATGCTACTATCGTACAGTTGCTTCATAATTATCCTTTATTCACCAAAATTGTCCCACTGAAGTGTCGGGACCCACAGTTTGAAAAACCCGGAGCTAGAACATGATTCTTTAAGATACTCACAAAATAAGGTTGTTCATTTTATTTTAATATTTTAAATAGATTTAACAGTGAAATATTTTAGTGGTAATTAAAAATTTAGAAAATTAATATCACTTAAAAGATACATTATGTTGGGGAAGATATAGTTCTTGGTGTGCGGATTACAAATACATTTACTAAAGAGTGAATAATGCAGACTGTGCGCTGACGTTGCGTGGCACCTTTGAGTTTTATGATTATTGGAGTGAAGTAGGAATTTCTTTTGAAGTACCGAATGATCTAGATATCTGTTTAGCAGTCATTTCAGCATGATTATTGAGATTTAGCTTACTTTCATGTTATTAACAGAAATTTGGATTACTTATTTTGAGGGAACGATCTACAATTAAGTTTTAAATTTATTTCGTTATTAATTGAGATATTAGAAAAGCCATATTTGCAGTTTTGAGAACATTGAAAAAAAGCCTACTTCATACCAGCTATTAATAACCTTGTGCATACAAAGAGTTTATAGTCTTCTAGCGAAAAATACAATAGTATCATCATATGAAACAGCTAAAATTTAGGATCGTGGATGATCTCTGCAACAAAAAAAAGAGAATAGGTTCCCAAATCGTCACTTGAGGTACGCTAAGTTTAACATTATCATCATATGATGAAGTTAATCCAATTGTTTTTGAGGAATCATAAAACAACGATAAATGAGATACCAATATTTGGAGAGTTATATATATGATTTTTTTTAATTAAATTATGATGTGAAAAGTACATGTATTTTTACTGAATCTCAAATAGTGTAACTACATAGTGTTTTGTGTTTATGTGGAGATGAAATAATCAAGTCTACATATATTTTTCGAAGATTTTTGACAATAACTTAAGTGGTTCTAGTTTGTGATTGAGACTTACTCGGAGCTCTTTTCAAGCAGCTAGGAAATATTCCTGACTTTTTAGATTCATTAAACGACTCAGAAAGAGGAAACAGAAATGGGGTCAGCTCCAGGCGCGCATCCAGGGGTGGAGGGGAGGGAGCTAGAGGGCTGACCCCGCCCCCCCGATTTCAGAGCCCTTTATGCTTATATTTCATTTTTAAGCCATAATTGTATTCTGCTATTCAGAACGAGTTATGTAATAATATTGAATATATATATATATATATATATATATATATATATATATATATATATATATATATATATATATATATATATATATATGTCGTAGAATGGACTCTCAACGATATACCATATATAACTATTCGTTGAGGGAACTTCTTTAATTATCTTTAGAGTGCGTGGATGTCTGGCGGGCCGATATTATGTATCTTCGATATGCTTAAGAAGTGGAACTGAGCTCAAGGATAATAATATTGCTATCATTAATAAAATAGAGTTTTATTAATAATAACTATCAACAATACACAAAACGGAAAATATTGACATAAACAGAGAATGGAAAGGGTCGTGGGGGCTCGGCTAATCCGAGGATTAAAAGATTTAAAAAGGGAAAACAAATATAAAGTTAAAGAGATGGGATGGTTCGCTAAACCATTTAAAGCACAGGATAGAATTGACAAAAGGGTTAAATACTCAAAGGTAACGTTCGGCTTACGTAATTTTATACTAGTGGTGCAGAGGAAGTCGACGTGAAGGAATTTCGGTCCGCTGGCGAGTTCCAGCCGAAGGGGGGGGAATAAAATGATCCTGACGTGGCGTCTTGAGAATGAGAACCATTTCTCGACGAACGGCTTGAAGAACAATGGCTGTTCTACGTTGTTCTCTTCTGAACAACAGGGGGGGGGGGTGAGAACCGTCTCTTGTCTACGGGCTCAAGAACAATGGCTGTTCTAATGTTGTTCTCTTCTGAACAACAAGGGGGAAGGGTGAGATCCGTTTCTTGGCGAACGGGCCAAAAAAGAACAATGGCTGTTCTACGTTGTTCTCTTCTGAACAACAGGGGAAGGGGTGAGAACCGTTTCTTGTCAACGGGCTCGAACAAACAATGGCTGTTCTAATGTTGTTCTCTTTTGAACAACAAGGGGGGAAGCCTTGTGGACTTGGCGTCACGAAAGGCTCGAACCTTGGCACTCAAGGGATATTGTCCTTCTTCTGGACAAGTGATGGTGAATCTCGAGGTCGAGGTCCCTTGGCGCACAAAGTGAGAGAGGGTCGTGGTGATGTTTCGCGACGAAAATCTGGATCTCCAATCTGCTCTTAGTGGTAACGTTTCCATCTAAATAGTCGAGACACTCCCTTGGCGTGGGGGGACAATGGAGTGGGAGCTTCGAGGGAATGCACAGCCAAGCCTGGGAACAATGCGTTATCTGCCCATAAGCCTAACTCAATCTGGCGAGGTTGGCGTATGGGGGCAAACGGGAAAAGATAAACCTCCTTGTTTAAACATTGACTCAGGTGGCTTCGATAAGGCGCCAAGCTTCAAAGCGAAGATGTAGGTGGGAGCATCGTGGTTTTAAATAATATGGGATAGGGGTTGAAATTAACGCGGCCTCAACCCGTTCTATCACACCCCTCCATTCCGGGGGAAGTTGTCACTTCGAAAAAAAGAGAGAAGGGACAACGATAGAGCTCCGTTGTGGGGAACTCGTTTTCTTGTACCAATCGTACCTTCCTGCACCTAACTAGTATTACCTCAATACATATGATTATTTTGATCTTCTGATTATAAGGGAAAATAACCTTTAATACAAACTTAATAAAAAAAAAGGCATGGAACAATGAAATGATATAAAATTAGTACATATGGGACAAAATAATTTATACGTAATTAATGGGTACAAATATATACATACAAAAAAAAAAGACATTGAGCGTTACAAAATTCAGACATATACATTAACTAATTATGTTACAAGAGAATCTTAATTTAAGTCGTACAAGACGGTACATACCTACATGGAGATACTAATCCTATGAATACAATTACTATACGCTATTCGGTAACGCATTCCTACTGAGTGCGTCAGCAACCTGGTTATCGGAACCTTTTATATAATTTATTTTAAATTGATACTCTTGCAAGAGTAAACTCCAGCGCATGATTCGGCCGTTGGAGTGTCGCACATTCCTAATATAGGCTAACGGACGGTGGTCGGTTCCTATCTGAAATTCTTTTCCTATCAAGTACCTTTTGAATTTGTCTATAACCCAGATAATTGATAGAGCTTCCTTTTCTATAGGGGCATATCTCTTTTCGCGTGGTAATAATTGACGACTAGCATATGCAACTGGATGACTCGTTCCGACATCCTCGTATTGAAGGAGTACACCTCCAATGCCCTCGTTAGACGCGTCGGGCTTAATCCCAAAGGATTTTTCCGGGTTGGGCAACTTTAAAATGGGGGCAGAAATGAGCTTACTCTTGAGCTGATTAAAATGGGAAATAGCGACATCATTCCAACGTAGACGATCGGGTGAATTCTTTTTTAAAAGGGAGCTGAGGGCGCCGAAATTGCAGCGAAATTCGGAACAAATTGCTGATAGTGAGAAGCTGATCCTAGGAACGATCTTAATTGCTTCTTTGTAATCGGGAGGGGCATGTCGGCGATTGCCTTAATCTTGTTCTCTTGGGGACCTAACTTGCTTTGTCCTATTTTGAAACCCAAATATTTTATGGTTTCGTGGGCAAAATGGCATTTGCGGGGGCCAATGGTGAGGCCATTTTCGCGCAGTCGCTCGAAAAGAGCTAATAGGGTGGTTAAATGGTGACTCCATTCAAATAGTTCTTGTAGCTGACTCTTTTGATGTGGTGTCAGCTGCGCGTCAATATCCAGGTCAGAGGGTTCCAAAGACTTGCCTGGTAGGGAAGGAGGAGGGTAATCGGCATCAGGTTGGGTGCACACTATCGGTATTACATTAAGGGACTCCGCGGGTTAATCTTCTTCAAGCGCCGATGTTTCGTCCAGTACTACGAAGGTATCTCCATGGGCGCGTTGGGGGTTCTTTTTTTCTTGGGGTCCACGGACAGTCTCCGTGTCCTTGTCTTGGGCCTTATCGCCTAAGGGTGTTAGTAATTCACACTCCTTTTGTGCCGTCCTAAAGTCCTGGTTAGGGGTCTCCGAGAATTTAGACGGTATCGGGGTTTTGATGGGGACGGGCTCCTGGGCTTCTTTCTTAGCTCGGCCTCGAGGAAGGGCGGCCTGGGACACAGGGGCGGAGCTTACTTGAGGGCTCTGTCCTATAGGTACAGAACAGAATTTTATGGGTGCTGAAATGACTTCAGCCCAGCCATCATAATTTTGACACTGCAGGTAACATCTAACGACGGGGAATCTGTTCGCCCGCCCAAGGTAGTCATGTACCACCGCAATTTTTCGTGGTTAGGGTCCACTGGGGGGAGGAGTTCGTCGGACACGATGAAACACGTACATCTTGTGTCCCTGACGAGAGTCGATACTCGGCAGCAGTTCACGCTGCCCTCCTCAAATTTCAAAGTTCCCGGAGAACTTTTATCAAAAATAAAATTTACCTGGTGGCCTGACGGAGGGGGAGAAGTTGCTGCTTGGGTCTGCACCACCGGGGAAGCCGGGGTGGCATTAATCTGGTGAACTTGGTGGACTGGTCCGCTTTTAAGCCTAGAATTTTGGGGGCAATTCCAGCTCATGTGGTTTTCTACACCACAGGTGAAGCATATGATTGGTCGCTTCGGGAAGAGAGATGGAGAAGAAATCTTAACGGTAGGTTTGGAGTCTCGTTGTTGGTTTTGGGGAATGAAGTTTTGGGGTTTTACGGGGCCCGGAAACTTTGTCAGCTTTCCTGGGAAGGGGCGCGAATCCTTCCTTCTTTCCTGGTTTGGGGGTTGGTGAGAAGTTCGATTCTCCTTTGGGTATAAATTATGGCTTGCGGCATAGACATCCGCTTCTTTGGTACATTCTTTAAAGGTCTGGCACCGACGATCCTTGACGAACGCGCGGATCTCCGTCGGGAGAGACACCAAAAATTGATCTCGCAACACGAAGTCTGTTAAGGACTCGTAGTTCGGATCAACCTTTGAGGATTCTAACCAAAATTTAAAATTCCTCTGAAGAATGTATCCGAATTGACGGAACGTCTGTCCGGGTTTGATACGACCTCCTCGAAATTCTTGGCGGTAGAAATCGGGAGTCATATTATGAGCGGCCAATAACTCAGCTTTTAAGGTGCTGTAGTTAATTGTACACTCAGATGGTAAAGATATAAAAATTTCGGCTTCGGAACGGGAACTGGCGGACTGTATCTCTGCTTCAACACGAGCTAATTCAATCTCATGGTGAAGCTCAGCTTGTCTTTTCCGTTCCTCTCTTTCTTCTCGTTGAAATTCGGTATCTCTTTCTTTCTGTTCTCGTTGGATTTCTCTTTCTCTTTCTTCTCGTTGTATTTCTCTTCCTCTTTCTTTTTCTTTTTCTTCACGCTCTCTTCTTTGCTCCTCTTGAACGTACTCAATTAGTTCTCTTCCGGAAAGTCCCAAGGATTCTCCTTGCGCTTTAAAGATTTCGAACTGAGTCATCTTTGCACTTGGGGGCGCCATAGTCAACCAACTAAAATTCCTTGCAACAAGGATTATGCCTTCTAGAGAAATTAGCCTTACCTAAATATGGGCACTGACCTATTCGTACTTGGTTTCTCGATCTAAATAACCACTGACTAAAATCACCAAAAAAAAACACAAACAAATTATTATAACAGTTCCTTGAGCTACTCCAGCTTCTTAAGTTTGAAAAAAGGGGGATAGCAATCGTTAAAACAAAAGGGAACTATTATACTTTATTATTATAACGAATAACACTATGCTTTACTCGACTGAGATCAGTGTTTGCAAAGATATAGCGTTAAACCTTACACACCTGATACCAAATTTAAATAGTATATATATATATATATATATATATATATATATATATATATATATATATATATATATATATATATATATATGTCGTAGAATGGACTCTCGACGATATACCATATATAACTATTCGTTGAGGGAACTTCTTTAATTATCTTTAGAGTGCGTGGATGTCTGGCGGGCCGATATTATGTATCTTCGATATGCTTAAGAAGTGGAACTGAGCTCAAGGATAATAATATTGCTATCATTAATAAAATAGAGTTTTATTAATAATAACTATCAACAATACACAAAACGGAAAATATTGACATAAACAGAGAATGGAAAGGGTCGTGGGGGCTCGGCTAATCCGAGGATTAAAAGATTTAAAAAGGAAAAACAAATATAAAGTTAAAGAGATGGGATGGTTCGCTAAACCATTTAAAGCACAGGATAGAATTGACAAAAGGGTTAAATACTCAAAGGTAACGTTCGGCTTACGTAATTTTATACTAGTGATGCAGAGGAAGTCGACGTGAAGGAATTTCGGTCCGCTGGCGAGTTCCAGCTGAAGGGGGGGAATAAAATGATCCTGACGTGGCGTCTTGGGAATGAGAACCGTTTCTCGACGAACGGCTTGAAGAACAATGGCTGTTCTACGTTGTTCTCTTCTGAACAACAGGGGGGGGGGGGTGAGAACCGTCTCTTGTCTACGGGCTCAAGAACAATTGCTGTTCTAATGTTGTTCTCTTCTGAACAACAAGGGGGAAGGGTTAGAACCGTTTCTTGGCGAACGGGCCAAAAAAGAACAATGGCTGTTCTACGTTATTCTCTTCTGAACAACAGGAGCAGGGGTGAGAACCGTTTCTTGTCAACGGGCTCGAACAAACAATGGCTGTTCTAATGTTGATCTCTTTTGAACAACAAGAGGGGAAGCCTTGTGGACTTGGCGTCACGAAAGGCTCGAACCTTGGCACTCAAGGGATATTGTCCTTCTTCTGGACAAGTGATGGTGAATCTCGAGGTCGAGGTCCATTGGCGCACAAAGTGAGAGAGGGTCGTGGTGATGTTTCGCGACGAAAATCTGGATCTCCAATCTGCTCTTAGTGGTAACGTTTCCATCTAAATAGTCGAGACACTCCCTTGGCGTGGGGGGACAATGGAGTGGGAGCTTCGAGGGAATGCACAGCCAAGCCTGGGAACAATGCGTTATCTGCCCATAAGCCTAACTCAATCTGGCGAGGTCGGCGTATGGGGGCAAACGGGAAAAGATAAACCTCCTTGTTTAAACATTGACTCAGGTGGCTGCGATAAGGCGCCAAGCTTCAAAGCGAAGATGCACGTGGGAGCATCGTGGTTTAAAATAATATGGGATAGGGGTTGAAATTAACGCGGCCTCAACCCGTTCTATCACAATATATATATATATATATATATATATATATATATATATATATATATATATATATATATATATATATATATATATATATGTAGTGATCATTTACACTAAAGTGTAACATTTTGGCATCGCCAAACGACTATGTGGGCATCATTCATCTTCCCTTAAATCTCCGTCAGCACAAGCTTTCTAACCAGTATTTATTGGCCCTTGGCCTCTACCACCAATAATTCTGTTTTTCAATTTCCCTCGAGAGTCTGTGTCTGGTTTATATAACCTCGCTCCCTCCCTCTCTCTAGATCTCTCTCCCATGGTCGCGCTCACCTTCTATAAAACAAGAGAGACTATGCTCAGGAACCCAGATCAGCTGTAGAAACAATCGGGGACACTTCTTCATCATTGTGATCTGTTCCACTTTGGTGGATGGATTCACCAAGCTCCATTATAAGAACCTCAAATTCCAAAATAAAGTTATATTTTCATCAAGTTGTTTATAAAAATCCAAGTACGAATTTATTTGGTCGGGCATTCACAAGAAGGAACAGACCCCTCTCGCTATATATATATATATATATATATATATATATATATATATATATATATATATATATATATATATATATATACGAGGAGCGGTCAATAAGTTTTGCAATTCGGATATAAGGAAACGAGTTATGAGGAAAAGTGTTTTATTATTTTTCAATATAACTACCCTCGACTTCAATGCACTTGCGCTACTTGTCCCTGAGGCTTCGAATTCCCGACAACCACAAATCTTACAACTGCTGTTCAATCCACTCCTGGACGACGAGCTGGACATCTTCATCGTCCCCAAACTGGCGTCCACGCAGTGCAGCCTTGAGCTGGCGGAATGAAAAGTAGTCGCTAGGGGCCAGATCTGGACTGTAGGAAAGATGGTTGAGCTCCTCGAATACGCACTAGCGCAGGGCAGCTTGTGCAACTCTGGCCTTGTGGACAGGGGCATTATCGTGGAGGAGCAGGACACCGCGTGTCAACTTTACGCGCCACTTCTGACGTATGCACTTCTTCAACCAACCCAGTTCCTCGGCGTAATATTGGCCTGTGATGGACTTCCAATAGGCACATAGTCCACCATCAACACTCCCTCAGAATCCCAGAAGATGGTGGCCATGATCTTCCCGGCTGAGGGTTATCCGGAACTTGATGGGGGTCGGAGAGCCTCTGTGCTGCCAGGCGATGCTTTCGAGCTTGGTCTCGGGATTCCAGTGATGGACCTACGTTTTATCACCTGTCACAATGCGTGACTCGAATCCCGCCGGATCTTGGTTGTACAGGAGCAGTAGCTCCTCCGAACTTTGACGACGTCAAAGTCGATCATGTGGCGTGAGGTTTCGTGAGGTTTCTAGGGACCCAACGGGCAGAGACCTTGGTCATGGCCAAATTGTCGTCGAGGATGTTGATAACACTTCCATGTGATATTCCAAGTTCTCGCTCCATTTCTTCTACCTTCACCCGTCTATTTTCGAGGATCATCCTCTCCACACGGGCCACATTGTCCTCGTTGGTCACGTCTGATGGGCGTCCTGGACGGGGGTCCTCTTCAAGGGACTCACGACCATGGCGGAACTCCCTATTCCAGCGAGCAATGGTTGCATAGGAAGGGGCGGTGTCAGTGTACACTGCAACCATGTGTTCATGAATCTCTTTTTCATTCTTGCCTTCCTTGGTCAAAATTTGATCACTGCGCGGTGCTCAACCTTCTCCATTGTTGAAAAATTTGTGATTGACGATTTGCGATCAGCTACTGCTTCTTAAATCGACGAGGCAGGAGCGTGCGGCTGCAGGTCCTGACTTGTCATAACTTGTCCTAGCACCCTCACAAACAGCCATCCCCCTTCCTCTGTTTTGCCCTACCGATTCGCAAAACCTATTGACCGCCCCTCGAATGTATCTTATATGATAAATATAAAAAAAATAGGTAAATCTCAAAAATAATTATTAAATTAAGTATTATACTTTAGCGGACTTCGAAAAGCTACAATTTCTAATTTTCTGATATTTGGAGAAATTGGGATCTGAGAGAGTTATTGCTCACTCCTTTATGAGATGTGCTATTTATTATCAATGTTATGTAGTTAGATAACCATTATTAATGATCAATGCCCTTTTATCAGACTAGTCAGAGGAAGGAATTCACGTTAGCTCCCCCCTCCCTATTTTTATCCTGGATCCGCCACTGGTCAACGCAGTATTCATAAAGGCAGGGACAGATTTTAAATGAGACGTTTTTAGAGTCATCGAAACTGTACGAACCTCTCAGAGGTTGAATGTATGGCAAATAAAGATTATTTTTTATTCCCAATTAATCTTAAAAGGGATATTTGGGACTTGTGATTTCATCTTCTATTTTATTCCCAACTGATAGGAATTGGAAATTAAATATGACAGCCTTTGACTTTTGATCCTTGATGTATATGATGTCATTTATGCTGGTATGTAGGAGAATAGCATAATGCACCCCCGTTTCCCCACGTCCCTTCCTGGCGGGCTGGTTATCAAACCAGAAGAACCCGCCGACCATTTCAGCTAACCACCGAATTCCGTCCTAGACTGGTTATCGATAGATGGGAGCCCATCTTGGCTTCCGGTGGTTCCCGGAAGTTTGCAAAGGACGAAATGGAGGAAATAATCAAGCCGCTCTCACTCGAAGAAGGACGCTTGATATCAAATATAATTCCAGCGCCATGTGAACCTCTCCCGAGTTTCGAGTATAAAAGATGAATTCTTTTAACCCTCAGTAGTAAAGCTTGCAGAGCGTCTGGCGGGGCAGGAATTGCCATCTATCTCGATGTTGTGGTAATTCGTCGAAGCATCAAGTCTTCAGAGAGGAGATCGATCCCAGTTAGGGAGGCTCCTTATCTCGTTGGTCTGCAAGTCAGTGCGGACCCAAGCTCGTACTCACGTGTCAGAGCCGAAGCTACAAACAGCCTCACTCTGGTTCTCTAAGCGAGAAATCTACATCCCGGCTTTTCTCAGCGCCGTTACGCGTCGATAGGTCACTTCGCCCCCCCCCCACCTTTCACTGAGCCACCAAAGATTCCTCGGAGTTCACGAGCGTGGGGCCCTCTGTAACAAGAAGCTCCCGTCACCGCCTTCTTCCAGCAGAATCGTGACGCAATTGTGGGTTCAAGTCGGTCCCAGGAGAACCTACCTCATCCCACTCCTTATCTCACCACCTTTACTCACCAGCGCCACCCGAACATCAGGTTCCAAGGTAACCCTTCCCTCTCACATTTCCCAACTTCACCGCGAAGCTTACCAGCATTACACGTGTATAGGGATTTGCATAGTGAATAGTTATTTACAAGCCAAGTGAGATATCCGAGATTCACTTATTAATTTATCCCTCAAAGCACATTATATATATATATATATATATATATATATATATATAAAAGTTGGGTAAAACTCGAACCACCCCTCGGCCTATTCTTCGACACGGTACTCTTAGACCTTTTTCGCATTAATGAAAGTTCATTGTATTCCATATCTATTTAGAATCACCGATGCACATAGTGAATTTGTTAGGGAATTAACTGGATTTTGTATTCTTAATGAGATTCGAAAGATGTCTAGGCCAATATCATATATGAATCGGCAAAAAGCTCCTCTTATAGCAACACATATTTCCTGTTAATGAATTTAATTAAAGCATTTTTAAGCCATGGTTTCAATTATAAGAAATTCTCTTCCTTCGTATTGCCCGTGCATATACAGGGTGTTTCAAAAGATTTGATATCATTTGAGATGTAAATATCACAGAAACTACCTAGTCAAGGCAAATGAAACTAAAGAGGCTTAATGTTAAGCAACATAAGATTTATTACTCCAGTGCGGTAGTGATTCTGTACTTGAGTTCCTCTAGGTTTGCCGGAAGAGGAGGGAAGGCATAGACCAGTCCCTTCACATAGCCCCAGGTGAACGTGGCGGCCATTTCAACAGCACATTGTCTTCATCACCAGCACGCCCGATCCATCTCCCTCGCAGATAGTCATTGAAATAAGACCGCACAGTGAGCTTCCAGTGAGGTGGAGCCCCTTGCTGTTGAAAAATGAAGTCTTCTTGTTCATTTGCAATGAGATCATCCATTAGCCAGTTCTGAAGCATTTGCAGATAAACATGGTGGGTCACATTTCCCTCAAAGAAAAACGGGCCATGAAGATGGTTCTTGGACATGGCGCAGAACACATTCACTTTCAGTGAGTCCCTCACGTGCTCAACTGTGGCATGGGAATTTCCTTCGCCCCAAATGCGAACATTATGCTTATTGACTTTGCCATTCGTATGAAATGTGGCTTCATCACTGAAAACAAGATGTTCCTTGAACTCATCTTCTTCAAGTTTCTTTTGCATATCAACACAGAATTGTTTGCGCTTTTGCTTGTTATCTGCCGTTATGGCCTGAATTAGCTGCAGCTTGTAGAGTTTCATTCGCAAGTATTTCCTCAGGACGAGCCAAACTGTCGTTGGAAGAATCTGGGTTTCCAGATTTATTCTTCTTATGGACTTCTTGGAGCTTCGCAAAAGATTTGGCGAACCCGCTCGACCGTCTCTTCCGATGTTATTGGTCGTCCAGATCCTTTTCTCCTGCGCAGACAGCCTTCCTCTTTGAATTTTTGTGCCATGTCCAAATCTGCATTGCCGTTGGTGACTGTTTAGAGAACTCTCTCACAAATGCACGCTGCATAGTCTTGTTCGACTGTGTTCGAGCATACTCCAACACACAAAACGCCTTTTCATTTCCAGTAAATGGCCTTTATATACCTGTAAAGATAAAAACATCAAACATTAGACATAAAGTTTTGACCTGTTTCTACACATGCTGTTAAAATTTGAAGTCATTTGAACGGGAACTGGCAAAGTTATTAGATTGCAAATTATAATTTTTTTTTAAACATCCGGTATATATATATATATATATATATATATATATATATATATATATATATATATATATATATATATATATATATATATATATATATATATATATATATATATATAAGAGGCTTTGTTCTTGGGCAAAATTGTTAGTGCTCCAGTTCCTTTAGATGAGAAGCAGCCCCAGGCATGGAGAGTGGCCGAGTACTTCGCCGTGGGCACGACATTTTCTCCTTTTAACGAGGAAATTTCAAAAAGTGCAACCTATCCGTAAGGGTCTTCTTTGTGAGAAGAGGCTTCTTCGCAACCCTTCTCGCCTTGAGGCCTCAGAGTGCGCGTTAACGCGTTCATACCTGCTTCTTTCGAATCGTGAGCAAGCTTGGCACTAGAAGCAGCCCGATCCTTGAGCTCGGACCTTACCAGGAGACGATTTTGGCGTTCATGTAAAGTTCTTGGGTGTCCAGAGGACTTCTTTACAAGAGTGTACCCAGTCGTTTAAAAGTCACCAATGGTCCTAAAGATGGTACTCCTTGATGGAATACCCTTAGCAACTATCTCATTGCATTTCAAGCCACCTTAGTGCAGAGCAACAATGGTTTACGCTTTTATTTGGAAAGAACCATTTCTGGAATCGAGAAAGATTCAAACATTTATTTTTGCCCAAAACTATTGGGAAATCGATTATAATTACACCACATCCTGCATTTAATCCATATTTGTTATAATTTTACCCTTTTTATCGAATAGCAAAACTCAAGGGAGTGAAGCTCCTACACGAACAGGACCAGAGCGTGATTTCGGATTCAGTGAAGGAATGGGCGGTTTTTCATCTTATTATTTTCGAAATGCTGAGGTTTTAATAAACCTGCAAATAATTTAAATATGTATTAGAATATATATATATATATATATATATATATATATATATATATATATATATATATATATATATATATATATATATATATATATATTATAAGAAAAGAGAATTTTGCTGTAATTGTACAGTGAGAAAAAAAACAAGAATTTTTTGAAAGGCAAGTCAAAGGGACATTGGAAGACACAAGGATCAAGGAAAGTAAAGAACGGCCCAATGAAGGCAATCCATAATAAAGAGACATAAATAACGGCAGAGGAAAAAGTTTAAATTATTTATTCTGGCCGGGAATCGAACACGTCTCTACACTTGACAAACAATATTCCGCCTGCTCTGTGACGAACGAGCCCCCTGCCATCGGATACGAACAAATTGAACTTTGATGCGTCACTGAAGTAGACTGGGCTCCATTGGTCAATGGTCATCCCACCATGCAACGTGTTCAGTGTCGACTGTAAGACGAGCCTTCCTTCTTGTGCTTCGGACTGGCCAATGGTCTGACCGCAGATGCGCAAGCGTGAAGATTGGTTCCCTCCATCCGACGTGACATAGTCTGCCTGGAGACAATGATAGCCAAAATCTCACTAATATTTCGAGAAACTGCTGCAGCCGTCTTTAAAGCAGTCATTCGCAATTTTGAATACCGGCTCGATCTTCCCTCTTCGAGGGCTTCCTTGGCCTACCGGTTGATTTACCAGCCTTACATAAACCTGTTTTGCCCTAAGTTATCAGAGCTTGACAGTCTCTGCAATGACTCCACTTGAAAGGCCATCTTAGTGACGCAGCTTTACGATCAACTCGACGAAAGAGAGAGGCATGACAGATTTCTTAGGTATATTACTTCGACAACAGCTGCAAGAACTAGAACTCATGTTAGTTGCTATGCAAGAAACCTAAGCGTTCTGATAATTTTGGATACTTATCTGCTGTTAACGCTTGCTTATTCATCCAGATTTGCATAACATTTATTCATACTTAGTTTATAGCTTAGGTTATCATACATCAATGTTTGAAACCTTGGATTTGCTCTGGTAAAATGTTATGAAAGATGTTAGGATAGAAATACGGGCCTTCTAATCTTTTTGGACAATACTGTATATTTTCAACAATTTGATCTTTTTTAATCTACGAGACATCGTCATTGCAAACTCACTTTGTTCGCTATAGGAAACCGAAGGTTTGATTTGGTCTTTTTAACTTTAAAATAACCCCATAATATCCATTTTATATGGAATGTAATGGTACTAGTATTTTTACTTAGTGCAAATAAACCCCTAAACATGTTTCGCAGCACCATAGAGAAATCATATATAAGATGACATTTTGTCACTAGGCATTTGTTCACAACATATAGGCTACCGAAGAGACAAACATGTGTTGCTACTTAATATGCAAAATCTATGTTAGATCACCTGCATGGATTACTACCTTAGTGCCAATGCTTTATAAAAAGATAGAAAAGAAAATTAAAAAACAATGCAACAAAATCAGTCTCCTATGAACGAAAATACAATTCTTGTTCTCGGCTTTTCCCTACCTGGGGTCGCCGTTCTTGATGAGTCGTTTCTCGGTAAAGACTCCTCCATTCAGGTTTTGGCAGGGACTTTACGGACGGATGCCCATCTTGAGAACAACACTCCCTATTTATCCGGACTTGGGACCGGCACTGAGTTGGGCTGGCTTGCATCCCCCCCTCCCCCCAGTGGCTAGGTTAGCTTCCAATGATTTGTATATCTCCTCCTAATACCATTAACTTGAAGTAGTTGTTCTTGTGGCTTCTCCCAGTAATAAGCTCGGCGACGCGCACACAATAAATTTTATAAATGACTTATGAGGCTGTGGTGAGGGAAATCGAAGAAGCTGCTGCCCTTGGAGAAACTGACTTCCAACTTTTTATTATTCCTTGTTGAAGTAGGCTATGTAAAACGGCGTTCCTGTGATTCTCGTAGATGGATAGGAGTGTGCCTTTAAGTTCTCCAGATCTTTATTTTGACAGAGCATCGCCTCGATCTTCATGAGAATATTCGGAAACTTTCCCGTTTTTTTACTGGTTTCCTACTCTCAGTTTTGGCTTTTTGACAGCCCCCCTTCAATGAGCAAAAATACAATATACTAACAAAATTAATGACCACGGCAAGTTGTTCACCATTTTTTGAAGCGAAGAGAATAAAAAACTAACTGGCCTACATTTAAATACTCTCCTACATATACGGGCTACGGTCTACTCAAGTGGAAACCCTTCCGATTACAACAACGTTAAGCCACATCGGGGGTGTAAGTCACCTGATGAAGTACCGACTCGTGAGAAATCTAGACATCTGTAGGTCCCCATTTAGAAATAAAAAGCATATTAAGTGAGTGCAGATCGGACTAAAAACACTCGCGATGTATTTATTTTTATCCTCATTATACCGTCGCTCAACATCTTCATTTAAGCTCTGCCAAGTCAGTCGGGAATTGCGAAACAAAACGTGTTAGACAAGTAGACTGCTTCCCTTCCATCCCCCAATCTATTTACGACTGTTCAAAAAGATATTCTGGACTCTAAACTGAGTAAAGAAGAAAAAAATAAAGGGAAGGAATAATTAAAATATATTTGCTTGTAGACAATATTGTAGTAATTGGTTCAAGTCCATAAAAAGTAATATCGCAACATTACAGTTGTAATAAGGATTTTTCAGGAACGAAAACAGTGAACAAAAATACAAATTTTAAAGAAATTAAAATTAATTAATCCAATTTTAAATTAGCTAGGACATAGGGTGTAACGCTTGATGTCAACATGGACAAGGGAATTAAGAGATAAAAAGTAGTTTGAAGGACCAGAGGAAAGCAGAGCCATATTTTCAGGAGAAACTGGCCTACATGTTTACGAATGAAGCAAATAGGCCTCATTTTTTTTTACCATACGGCATTAAAAGGTGAATATTGCCATACTGATGGCCTAAATGAAACACTTGGGTAATAATAATAAAGACACAACGGCTACAATACGTAAAACGAATAAAAGTTCTGAAGTAGAAAGGGCAGTAAACAGAACAATGCATGTTAGGAAAAAAACTCAGGGACCATAGAACAAATAGTTGGATAATAACACAAACATGAATGAGGGATATAGTAAAACGAATAAAATCCCAGAAAAGGAGTCCCAAGATGACCAATGGAACAAGCTGTTTGCATGAATGGTACCACGGTCCAACTATAGAACAGAGTTGCGGGTAGGTGATGGCTTGGACAGCAATATCCTGGTTTCCACTTCGTTCTTTCGAAACATTGTATGATAGCTATTGTTAGAGAAGGCTAGTAGGTCCCGGAGAGTAGCGCGACATGTCGGTGCAGTGCCCCAAGTAGAATGGTCGTTTTACTAATAAAGCCCTAAATATATACCTTCCCCATATTTTAACCTTTCCTTACTTCACCACTTTCTTCTCATTCTTTTCATAAAATCTTTGGGTGGGGTTGCTCTCATCGGGTCCCCATTTTCCTAAAGGGGGCTATATTAGAAGGATATGAAGCCCCTATGATTGGCAGTAGTCCCAAAGGAAATGAAGCAGTTTATGGATCAATCACTTATACCAAATTTGCCCGTATATTCTCGGGAATCGAGTTCTCGACTCTAAAGAATCGATCCGATTATATACGGGAACAAAAAGAAGATTGAAGAGCTTTGGAAATTATCCTGACTTATTACGTTTGTGGATTCATCACCCACAAAGGTCTCACTGATGAACAAAAGTAGGTATCTTTTGTTGACTAGTTGACAATAAATGGTTTGTTGAGTGGTTGTGTGAATTTTCACTGAACAGTGTTCATGTGTTTACAAGTTGCTGTTGTTGTTGTTGTTGTTGTTGTTGTTTTTTTAATAGATTCGCTCTGTCGCCAACTTATCTCAGTTAGGACCTACATTTTAACGTGAGATCCGAACCAAGGGTTAGCAAATCGCAGTCTGAAGCGGATCTATTCGGAGTCTACTGATTGACGCAGTATCCGAACCGGGATACGTTGCAGCATATAAGAAATGCCACAATGTCGCAACTCTAATTCGGGTCCCATACGGAACTAAGCATACACAATGAGCTTGGGTGGTTTCTCTTATTTACCTCTAGCCCTTTCACACACACACCTCAAAAAATCATCCCTAATGAAGGAATATCATTAATAAAGGTAAGTACAATGGGGCTTAAAAGGGCACCGAGAGAACCAGAGTGGAAGGAATGGCGCCAGTGGGGGCAAAAAAAGATCCAAGGCGTCGTCCAGGAACGAAAATACCCCTCAAAGATTTGCCAAATCCCCTATTACACACATAAACACCCCCTTTCACCATATAGTAACACATTCACTACTCTTCTGATGTGCAGAGCTCCTCCTACACCTATATACATTAATACACATAGCCTCTTATCTCGAGCAACAACAAAGGTCCCCCACTCCTCTGGAAGAAAGCGGGGGGGGGGGGAATTCTTTTGAAATTTGGGAATGAAAACCGCCGGAATAGAAATCTAGAGCCAAAATATTTGCCCAATTGACGTCGAGGCTGCGCCCCATCCTCTATATTTCTTCACAGGGCGGCGCTATTAGGACAGACAACCAGAAAAACAAACACATAAATATATGAGACGATGTACAAACATATACACTAACAGTCATAATGACTCGGACACTTAGGTTTCCGTTACAAAACTTACAGTAGTTTCAAAGCAAATAATGGTAAGTAATGCATGATAAATTACAGATATAAATTAAATATGGCTATAAGTTGTACATATAGAGTATACATGTTAGGATGTATTAAACTGAAAGTTACGTACAAACGCGCACTTTTATTCCAAAAATTTGGTGGTCAAAATGATCCGGACAGATAAGACAACAGACGTAGATGAGAAGGTAGAATGATATAAGTAACTCAACAAATAATTTTCGGTTGTTATTGATATTAAAGGTCTACAACCTTTACTATCAATTACGCCCTGACTTCTTCTGCCACATGAGCGCACTAACCGAAGGCATTCTTCTGGTGTTATTTTTCTCCATTCCTCTTGTAATATTTGCCAAATTTCTTTGACGGTGCTTGGTTTCTCTCTTTTACTTCTCTCTCATGGCGTCTTCCACAAATTCTTAATCCGATTGAGGGCTGGGCTCTGAGAGGCCAATCCATGACACTTACTTCCTCCTGATCCAGGAAATTCTTCGCCAACTTTGCCGTGTGCCAATGTGCATTATTCTGCATAAAAATGGCAAGTTGGACAGAGGAGGCTCTCATATATGGCACATGATGTGATTGCAGAAGTTCTTTACACACCTGACAAATGGGCCAGTATCTTCCGCCAAAAATATGCCCCACAACATAAAAATTCTTTGACCAAAATGACGCTGCTCTTCTCGCAGTTGATGGATAATCTTTTGCCGGGTCTTGACGGAAGAACCTCCTGAAATCTGAAGTACCTAAATTTTACTTCGATTCTTCGTTGAATTGTGCTTTGGACCATTAGTCTTTTGGCCCTAAAATGTGCTCAGTGGCGAGGGATAATCTAGCTTTCATGTTCTTAGGGCTGATTGGTCAATGGCTTGACTGCTGATGTGCGAGATTTTAAAGATCTTTCCGTCAGGTGGCACGATACTGTCTTCCTGGACACACTAATGCCCATAGTTTCATTTACTTCTCGGGTAATCCTGGACACTGTCTTGTATCGGTCCTTTTTCGAGATACGGACGTTGGATTGGTCATATCTCTCTCTCTCTCTCTCTCTCTCTCTCTCTCTCTCTCTCTCTCTCTCTCTCTCTGAGAGTTTTCCTTGGACTACCGGTAGAAATTACACCGATACATGAGCCTGGGTCTGATGGAGAGATGATTCTCTTGACCTAGCTTAATAATTGGCTCCGGGATATCGGCAAGTGTAGTGGGTTCCCTATTCATGTTTGCTGCTGGGAACTTGACAAAGAATGAATGAATGAAAGTACTAAGAATTCATGGAAGCTACTACGCTAAATTAGTTGGATGTCTCAAAGAGAGAAGTAATAGGATTACGCTGTCCCGATCATTTTGACCACCCTAATTTTGTAATAAAAAGGCTGAATTGCACGTAACTTGCAGTTTCATCCATCCTAACATGTACATGTACAACGTATAGCTATGCTTAATTTATATCTGTAATTTATCATGCATTACGTACCATTATTTGGTTTTAAGCTACTGTAAGCTTTTTGATGGTAACCTAGGTGTCCGAATCATTATGGCTGCTACTATACACACAATGGTCTCGTAAAAGAAGGTCTACAGATTCAGAAGAAAGACCATAATGAACATCTTTTACGGGTGACCTTATCGCTGTTTAATTGCGAGTGTGTTAATTCACGGTAAATAAAAACGCGACCTAATTGTCACTTAGGTGCCACTTGAGAGGGAAGAACGAAAACTTGGTGTCACTAGGCGGATATGGCACTGAATGGAAAGGCATTAGCGAGGCTTAATTAATAGAAATCGTCCTCGCGAGTAAAGTTGGCGAAGTGCCAATCAAAATTCTACTCTAAATCTCAACGGGGGTAAAATTCTAACGATTTCCCCTCGGAAATGATATAAACTGAAAACCAAATTCTGGATGAGGGGAATAATTTATTTATCCAGCAGAAAGGCAGAACACTCAAACTGAAAATGCCTAAAAAAAGAGAGGTTAAAGATATATAATAATTACTGGTGCGGTTAATGTATAGCAAAAGTTGACACCCGACACTGTTTCAGGTCCTGAGGGACGAGTATCGTCTTTACCAGGTAGACGACATTCGAGGAACCCATCTAATAATTATTGCAGGATTACAACAAAAAACAAACAAAGAATTGTAAGATTTGTATGGTGGAATATGAGATTGACTTATTTCATTAGAAGGAGCGAAATGATAACTAAATAATTCTGACGGTATTTTTCTATTTCAAAATTTTAAAAATTAATAATTATTGACTCCCCTTTCCCCGAGATTTCATAGGAAAAATTAGCGATGGTCAGCGAGACTTGGCCCTCAGTGGGGAAAAAATAAAAAACGGGAAAACAAGAAAAACAAAACTCATCTATCATATTTTCAGAGGGTAACTCTTAAAACACACCTACATAGAACGTAAATAAGGCACACGACTTAAGATATACTAACTCCTAGCCTGTCCCTCTACCCAGTAATTGATGGAATAGAAAAAGAGACCATTAAGTGCGAATGGGGAAAAGATAAACATGAATATATGACAACAATAGAAAAAAAAATGAGAAAAAATAAGAGTTTTAACCTAAACCTCCTCAAATGTTTCACACGAACAGTACATTCCTACGCCTGTATTGTATTGTATCCTTTTGTATGCAACACGCATGTACAAACAGTGACAGAGATGGAGGTCATCATTAGAGAAATAAATTTAGGGGATGTCGAGTGGGAAACAGAATGCAATGGTCAATATTTTTTGCGAGACTTTTTAGCGAAGATTTCTAGTTACCTGGTTGCTAAAACCTACTGGGAAGGACCATATCCAGATAAATTAGAAATTTAGGGTACTTGCAGGCACGTGTGTTTGTTTACATTATTTATACACAAAATAGGAAGTAGAGAAAAGAGCGCATGCGTCAATAATCTTGGAAATCAATGATAGGACCGCGTGTCTCCTCTTTTCATCCGTTTTTCTCCCTTCCATGTGAGCTTTCAGTGCCTCTAGATAAATTCGTAGTTTTCTTTCGAGATGGACTCTTTATATGACCTCTTCAACATAGTAAGGCTATGTCTAAATGTATTCCATGCTAATTTAGGAAGATATGTAGGGAGGTGTGATGCTATGGTAAAGGATTTTGCCGCAATTACGGCATTAGATGTCTAGTTTATTAGTTTACCGTAATTTAATGCATAAATTATGTAAATTTTTTGTTGCATTGGTTCAAGCAAGATTGTTTTCGATTATCTCAAAGATCGTTGTTGTTAATGATATTATTATCATGTAGTTTTAAACAACTAGCAACGGGTCTCTACCTTCCTTCCACCCTTTCTTGGTATAATCAATTATTTAGTATTTATTTTGTTTAAACATAGGAGCAACTACCTTTCCAAGAATTGAAATTGCTGGAATAAAAGATAACTGGAAACTCATATCCGAGCTCAGCTGTTTTCGACCTCCAAAACATAGACCACCAGAACACTCCAGCCACTGGCAGCTAGTGGTATTCAGAGAGTGTTGAAGTGAGGGTGTATTCATGAGGCTCCTCAGACTATTCCAGTGGTAAAGTTAATTTGTAACTTTAGCCTTGAGATATCAGTTTTCATTTTTTTAGTATTATTTGTATGTATATTACCCCATGTCATATGACATTTTTGTGTACTCTTAAACAGCACATAATTCCGAATTTGGGGGAGGGGAGAAATCTTGCTGTCCGATTGTAGAAGTGCTCTAGTACAGTTATCCTGTTTGCAGCGTGTCTCGTATTGCAATATTTCTGATTTTTTCCCCATAGAAATTGTCTTTATATGCCAGAACGCAATGCTCATTTTGTGATCCTTTGTTTCATCATTGCGAAAGAAGTTTTAATAGAAATTTGGCTTTTGAATGATCAAAGTTTACGCAAACGATGAAAATGGACCTCCACCAAAGTCTTTAGAAGCCAAGTATGGGACTCTGTTCAAAAAATAACCTCAAAAATGAGGTCATCTTTGTAAAAAGTGTGGAAGGCGAGGTGAGGAGCAGGGTTTATTATTTTATCCCTGGGGGTCCCTATGTTTGGGCCCCAGAACTCGAAATTCAGGGCCATAGGCTCCCTGTTAGGGCCTTGGTCGGCCTCAGAGTATTCAAGAATTGACGCGGTGTTCCTCAAGGATAGAACGTTACCTCGCAGTTCTGCTCATTGGGGCACCTATTTAATACTCTTACTTCTGATCCTCTCTGGAAGCTGGAGTACTGCGAATGCAGGTAAGAGTTAATACGCAGGTTTATATGCGTCATTAAGCCTTGACAGGGTTACAAATTTGGGATTTTCATTCAACAAAACTAGGGGACAGACAGGATTCGAACCTCTGTCTGCATAGGTTAAAGAAAAGAACAGCAGTTGGGAGAGCGTAATAATACCTTTAAACATTATTGTAAATATTAATAATTTTAATTGCATGCTAGTGATATTTAATTGGTTTAATAATATATCTTTGTTAAAATATGGAAATTGTTTGATATTTAGAATATCCTTGGTATTATTTTATAATTTTTCCCATTATAGGTAAAATTATAGGTAAACATTACGATCGGCGGCGCGAACGATGGGACGCAAACTATTTCGTCCGTGTTCCAATATGTTTCACCTTTTTGGATTAAATTCAAGGGACTGCTCGTGGGGTGTTTAGCACTGCGGGAGGACCGCCCTACGATGATCCTGAGTTTCAATCAATGGGGGGGGGGCAAGTATATAATCATAATTATTTATAGAATAATGTTCTAACGTTTTTATTTAACCAAACGCGCGTGAATATGCATGCGCGGGTGAACGAAACATACACGCAAAAAAATACACTTTTTCTGGCGCGCCTCCGATCTTCATGTTTACCAAATTATATTTATGGGCTTCTGTTTTAAACGTTTGCTTGTATCTAAGTATTGCTCGTCCAGTATAGAAGCCGATATTTTCTAGCAGGCTAATAATGTCTATATTCATCGTAGCTGTTCCTGCATATATTATTTTTTTGATATAAATATATTTGCGCTTATATTAATGAATTAAAAAGTGAATGAAGGTTTCGGGGCTGAAATAGTCTTAGATTCCTGAAAAATGTTTTGCAATTAAATATTTAGGTATTTAGTTGTGCTTATTTTCTTAAAAAAACGAAATCCTTTCTTTCTTACAATATGCTTATATGCTCACTAATTACATGCTTGAGGAGAGAGGTTTTTACTGCATATAAAAAAAAATTCCCAAAATGTTACCTGGTCCAATTGTTTCTTGAAGTAGCCTTGATGTATTCGCAGCTTATCGGTCGTGCCAAGCACCAACCATGCTGCATGTGTGTGTATGTACGCGGTTAGGCGTATTCAATGGAATAGAAGCCTCTTAGATTCAAGTTCTCTCCCGTTAATCGGATTAATGATTGATTTTTCATGTCTTTTGCTTTTCAAATCATTTGATTAGACGAGCCGGATTCGGTGGAAAAGGACTGAATAGGAAGTAGGAACCGGGAGAATCCGTATTGATTTCACGTTCTTTAAATATCCTAAAATGAACTGATCCCTTCCTCCCCCGCTCGCCCGTTTTAGAGTAATGACATTGATATTTCGTGCTGTTGATACCACTTTGATCAAGTTTTTTGAAAGCCTACCGCCATTTAGAATTGAGTCTGTTGCAGCCTTTGTTGACATATTACCCTCACTTTGTTCATCTTTTGTCTGTCCTCCCTTTCCTTCTATAGCGCCCATTGTCTTTGCTTTTCAACAAATCGAGCGAAAACACACCTCGAAAAGGGATTCCACAGAGAATAAGTCTTTGTGATCGTTCTCTGTTTGTTCTTCTTTGGAGATCAAATACTTTTGAAAGGGAGCGGGGGTTGTCTTATCCAATTATTTCAGTTCGTGAGTTCTCTTGTTTTTTTGTGGTTGGCTTTTTAATGAAATATTACTATGTTACGCTTGTTCCTGGTCTCTCCAAAAGGGTTCATAGTTGTAGTTTTAGGGCTGTATTTGTCCGTGGTGTATAAAGAAGGGTTCATGTTTGTACTTTTGAGCTGTAAAAGTTTGTTCGTGACGTAGACATAAGTCTTCGATCTTATACTTTAGAGCTCTAAGCGTTTGTTTGTCCGTGTCGTCAAAAGGGTGGATATTTCTACTTTGAGGCATACGAATTTGTTCATGAAAGCAGTGAACGTCCTCCCCACCACCGATATTTTGGGGAAAGGGAGGGGAAGGGACGTATGTTCTATGCACCTCGATCTATTTACTTGTTTATGTTTCTATTTTTATTCCTTTGTTTCTGTTTTATCTTCGTTTCTTTTTCATTACTTTGTTTCTATTTTTTCCTTTATTTCCATTTTAATTCTCCGTTTGTTTCTATGTTTATTCCTTCTTTGTATCTTTTTTCATTCGTTTTGGTTTCTAATTTCATTTCTTTAGTTTTTATTTCCTTTCTTACATAGTTTATTTTCATTCCTTCTTTGTTTCCATTTGCTTTCTTGTTTTTATTTTCATTACTTTGTTTCCATTTTCATTGTTTGTTCCTATTTCATTTGTTCTATTTTAATTCCTTTGTTTATATTCCATTCCTTTGCTTCTAATTAATCCTTCCTTTTTAGTTCATTCCTTCTTTGTTTCTATTTCATTCTTTTTGTTTCTATTGTCATTGCTTTTCTCTAACTTCATTCCTTTTTTTTGGTCGCTAAGTTCATTGCAATGTTGTTTATTTCCGTTCCATGATTTCTATTCCTATTGATTCTTTGTTTCTATTTTAATTCCTCCTTAGTTTCTATTTTCATTAGTTAGTTTCTATTTAAATTTCTTGTTTATATTTTAATTCCATCATTGTTTCTGTTTGCTTTCCTTCTTTGTTTCTACTTCATTCGTTTTTTATGTTCCTACTTTCATTTTTTATTTTCACTTTCTATTTTCATTGCTTTGTTTCGATTTTCATTCCTCATTTTTTAAAAGTTTTCCTTAGTTTATATTTTAATTTCTTGTTTCCTTTTTCATTCCTTATTTGTTTCTATTTTCATTCATCGTTTCTATTGATACCTTTGTTTTTATTTTCGTTATTTTTGTTTGTATTTTCAGTCCGTATTTATTTATATTTTCACTCATTTTCTCTTTTCTTCCTCCTTGTGTCCTTGTAGGAGTACACGAGTTCTTTGTCCAGGAACAAATACAAAAAATATTCCGCGTCAAGGTTATGACCGCCGTTCGGGTCTCCCCGCATAAGTGGTGACATTAGAGGAAGTGAAAACATGTGTAGGCTACATAGTCGTAGTGTTCTAATAGGAGGACTTAGAGCACGTAATTCTCCTGAACTTGGTCTCCATTCCCTTCCGGAGGTGGTGACCCTGGGTGACGAGAAGTGGAGCGGTGGCGACCCGTGCCCACGTCATAATCAGGAAGAGCGCGCGTCTTAAATTGGACCTTTGCCCTTTTCTTGTCTCGCCCGAACGCGACCGTGGACCTTAAAAAGGACCGTTGCTCTGTCTCATAATTGCGAACCAACAAAAAAAAACTGAGATTCGTTCGATGGTAGTTCGAGAAAGAAGATGGAGAAGGGGTAAAAGGAAGAGAGGATGGTTAAAGAATTGGTTTCACCATCATTATCCCTAACACTATATTTGAGGAAGGCAATTTAAAAAAAAAGAATAAATCTCTTAGTTCAAGTGTGACTTTGTATGTTATTGTCATTTTATTTAAAACTTTTTGAAATTAAAGGTTATTATTCAATGTTTGGAAGGTTTGTTTTTTTTAAATGAAAATGGATTGGAAGAGAGAGATTGATTTTCCAATATTATTAAAATTAAGGCTGGTTTTTAGTATATTTGAACTTTTATCCAAATTCTTTCAAAGAGTTCATAAAAAAATATTATCGAATATTTTGGAGTTTTTTAAAACCAAAAATAATTACAAATCGGGAAGTTGAGAAAATGTATTAAAATTAAGGCATGGCTGGGTTTTTTTTTTGGGGGGGGGCGTATAAAAAGCAAATTTAGATGAAAAAATAAGCCTTGACGATTGTTTTTTCTGTATATCAAAAGAATTTACATAAAAGATTTTCTTGCCTTTAGGCCTAGAAAATAAGCATAGATCTGAAAAAAATAGACCAAGAGTAAAATATTAGGAGATATGTACTGGAAATCTTTTAATATTGTTTTAGACCAAAACCCTGTTGCTAGAGCCTGATAGGGCGTAGGCCACAGACCGAAGGTCTACCTGCAAAGTGTAAGCTCTTCTAAGGAGGAGGGGCGAAGCCGCTCCTCTTGTTTCCCTATATTTTGAAGTAATATCGATTCTAATCTTAAACCTGTAATACTTCAAAGCACATCTCTAGGCTTGTTATTCCAAGTCAGTGTTATTTTATAAGAAAAACTTTGTGTTAATTCAATGTTAAATCTTTTCTTTACTAGTTTGAACCCGTTATTCTAGTTGTTCGATTATCTAACTCAAATATGGAGTCATATATTAGTGAACCCGCTTATTATTTTAAAGACTTCAATGAGTTGGCCGCTCAGATGCCGATTGTCCATTTGAAAGTTAATTGAGGTGCTTCAGTTTTTCTTCGTATGATCTATTTCTAAGCTATGAAGTTAATTTGCAGCGCCATAATGTCTTTGCATTTATGGAGACCAAAATTGCAACGCAAGTTCTAAATGAGGTCATATTTTGACGGCAAAAGAACACTGTCATTTCCCATTTTTCATTTTAGGGAGCTTTGCTGTGAAATTTAATTAATCCCATACTTTTTAATATTACCAAGTCAATAACAACAGCATCAAGTATTACTTAATACGTTTACAATAGCAATAGTTTGACGTGGAACGTAAAACATCTCCTAGGCCCCTAGCAGTATAGCCGAGAAAATCCCTTGCAAACCAAATCGCCTCCGATATCTCACTCGGCTCACGATGCTGTTCGGACACCATTATACAGGGGGCGGCAGAACCGACTGAGCTGTTTTGAGGAGCCAATGCTCGGGGGAAGGAGGGGGGAGGGAGGTGTCCCCTTGCCGGTTTCCGAGAAATGGCTCGCTCCCCTGAACAAAGTTCCCCAGGGCTCCCCTCGGAAATGTATCCCCCAAATATGGCGTACTGTCTCTATATACCGCCCTTACTTTTTTATAACTCCTTAAAACTGCTCAATCGGTTCTGTCGCACCCTGTAGAAGGAAAATGATCGCACCACGTCATTTGCAGTTGACTATAAGCCCAGAGACCAGAGATTACGCAAGTTGACAAGGAAGCAAACAGGAAGAGGGGTCACTCGGCACTGATTCTCGGACACCATTTTGGAATCCTTGGATTTTCTAGAACGAAATTTATGGAAGATGTGATAAAAATCAAGCGTTCTGATCCCTTTGGATGGTACTGTAAAAGGGTGTCAAAGAACGAGGTCGATAAGAAAAAGGAGCGGAGTAAATAAAAGCCGATAAACACATGATAAACGAACGAAATCCGAAGCAACAAATATGAACGAATTCGAGTGAAAATTTTACAGCAAAGTGAAACAAAATGATACTAATAGGAAAAATGGCCGATTTTTTTATATTTTATAACATCCTAATTATATATATATATATATATATATATATATATATATATATATATATACAATTGGGTGAAATAAGTATTCGTACACCTTCAAAATTCAATGATAATAGACTTCCAACCCATCAAACTTCATGAAATTTACACAATAGACGTATATTAATGTAAATTTAAAAGTTATGTCCACAAAATGGCAGGAAACAGAATTGATATTCAGTAAAATTGAAATTAATGAAAACGGAGGCAAAAAAATATTTGTACAGAAACATAAACCTAACAAAATTCCTTCTTAAAAGGACATGAGAGATATACTATCAGTTGTGATGGTGCAAAGAAGCTTCTAGAGGGTTCCAATAATATGTACTGCAGTCAACAAGAGCTCAGGAAAGATTGAAATGTCATTCAGCAGTCGACGTTCCCGTAATAAAGACGTTATCATGAGGAAAAATAAAGAACTCTCCAATGAACAGAAAAAGGTGATCCTGAAGCTCCATACTGATCAGTTTAGCTACCGGAAGATATCCCAGCAGCTGAAAATACCTTTCAGCACCATTGACCCTGTCATTCTGAAGTGGAAAAGGGTGAGAACCATCGACAACCTTAAGGTGCTCCTCGGAAGATTTCCCCCAAAGCTGACAAGAAGGCTAGATCTGCCCCTATGATGACCCGTACGGAAATTCAAGATGACCTACTGGTGGCAGGAGCGTCGGTCACAAAGCCAACCATCAGTAATGGACTGAACCGGATAATTTTAAGTTTCACAGAGCTGCAATGTTGAAGTTCGCACGTGAACATTTGGAGAAACCAGCTGAGTCCTGGGATAATGTCCTGTGGTCAGACGAGACAAAAATAGAATTGTTTGGCTGTAACGATTACCGTCCTGTCTAGAGGAAAGATGGCAGTGCCTACGACCCTAAGAACACCATCCTTACCGTGAAGTTTGGGGGAGGTAGGGGGGATGTTTCTCGTCTAAGGGTAGCAGCAATATCCACAGCATAGATTGGAACATAAATTCGGCAATTTAAAGAGACATTTTAGAAGAACATCTGTTCGTTTCTGTAGAGAAGCTTGGACTTGAAGAGGGATGGATCTTTCAACAAGATAATGACCCGAAGCGAAAACTAATCGCGAATAGTTCAGAAAAAAAAAACAATGTAAACGTTCTAGAGTCAGTCGCCAGATTTGAACCCAATAGAGAACTTGTGGCGAACTTTGAAGAGCAAGATTCATTTGAAGGGTCCCAAGAACATCAAAGAATTGGAGGTAATTTGCAAAGAAGAATGGGCTGAAATACCCAGCGCACTAGTGAAGAACAGGAAACGATTGATGGCGATGAAAGCCAACCAAGATTACGCAACTAGGTATTAATGACCAAATATAGATTTTTACGAGCACTTTATTCACCCATGTTTTCATTAATGACAATTTTACTGAATATCAATTCTGTCTCTTGCCTTTTTTTGCACAGAACTTTTAACTTTAAATTAATATACGTCTATTGTGTAAATTTCATGAAGTTTAAATGGTTGGAAGTCTATTAAAATCGAATTTTGAAGGTGTACGAATACTTATTTCACCCCACTGTATATATATATATATATATATATATATATATATATATATATATATATATATATATATATATATATCAGAGCTGGGCGACTTTGCCGCACAATGAATTTCGAAGTCGCAAACGTTTGGAAAAAGTCGGACTAAATAAAGTCGCACCGCCAATTTTCCGGGACATAAATTCTTCAAATTATATGAGACTGACGTTACATGAAACTACCTAATCGTACCTATATGGGCACCCTCATCCACAGCCTCTAGTTAATGAAGGCCAGCCTGGAGGAGCAGAGCCAGAATGGCGACCTGGTGTATGCCAGGCCCTCCTCGGGGGCTATGAAAAGAGGTTTGGCCACTTCTTTGAGGATGGCGACCTCCTTATGGCCACAGTCGTCCACCCCAACCTCACCCCCAAGACCCTGGAGAGCATTGCCCCTGACAAGGTGAAGGAGATCAGGGACACGATAACCAGTGAGCTAAGGGCCGTCATCAAGCCCAGGGAGGAGGAGCAGCAGCAGCGTCAGCCTGGCCAGCCAGAAGTTCAAGAACCCCAGGACTTGAACGACCACCTCTTCAACAGGTTGTTTGCTAGAGACCCAGCCAACCAGCAGCACGATCTAAGGGAGATCCTGAAGAAGTCCATGGAGGAGTAGGTGCCCTTTAAAGGCGAGCTAGCCTGGCCCCTCTTCCCCTACCAGCACAGGGAAGTGTGGGTGGACTTATTCATTAAGTACAATACCCCCCCCCCCCCCCAGCTCTACAGCTGTGGAGAGGCTATTCAGCAAGACCGGGGACGGCCTCAGGGGTCAAAATGTCCTTCCTGGATGAGGTGAACTTTTAGGAGCTTGTGCTCCTCAAAGGGAAAATGGACCTCCTGGAGGAGAAGATGGGCCAGGAGGACATGAAGGAGGAGGAGGATGACCTATGGATATTAGTTTAGGCTGTATTTTAACAAAAAGATTATGCAATCTGTTTATGGAGGATTTTGAAAAGCACCTCCTTCCCCCCATTTTACACAATCCCATAACGTGGTTCTGCTATGTAGACGATATATGTGCCACATGGCCCATCAATGATATCATATTTGATTATTTCTTTCAAAAATTGAATAAGATCCACTCAACTATTACATTTAAAGTAGAATGGGAACTGAACAACTCATTGCCGTTTCTGGATGTAAAAATATCTAAAATAAATGACAAAGTCTATTGTTCCGTCTACCGGAAACCAACTAATTATAATGCCTATATTCATTATTTCTCGTGTCACGATGTATCCGTTAAAAGGTATGTAGTTTCTTCCATGTTCCTGAGAGCATATCGCATTTGTGATCCTTATTTCTTGCAAGACGAAATTAATACAATCATCCAAACATTCATTGAGCTGCAATATCTACTTTGGTTCATATAAAAGTGTCACTATAAAGCCAGAACCATCTATTACTCCCCAGCTAATTATAAGGAAAACAGATGTGACAAATATTATGTTACCTTCCCATACTCTCCCCAGTTAATCAATTTCCAAAAGTTGGCACGGACCAACAACATAAATATTGCCTTTCAGTACGAGAATACGATCAGAAATAGCCTATCCAAAAATAGATCGATCGATAAAGAACAGGGAGTTTATTTTATTTCATGCAAATCATGTAATGAATTATATATCGGTGAAAGCAGCAGATTTTCCAAGAGAATGAATGAACACAAATGCGATATGCAACGTGGGGCCCTCTCCTCGAGTTTATTTCTACATATGTCCAATGGAAATCATCAAATTGATATTGATAATGCTAAAATAGTTTATAAGTCTAACAATTATATACATCGACGCTTAATTGAATCGGCACTTATAAAAGAAATTCCCAACTTTATTACTTCCGACGGCCAATTCAATACTAATAATACCTTAATAAGCAAGAAATTTATACTTCCGCTTCTCAAAAATGCCGACACATTCTCGCATAATCTACCTTAGCGCCACTGATTTGTATGTTTGTACGTTAAGCAACTTCTGTATCTCACTTGTTCACTAGCGAATGATAATGACGGATCTGGCCCCCCAAAAGACCCAGTTTATGGAGGCTGTGCGATATTTGCCTTGGTATTTCCAAGCAAACCAGTCTGGACCTCTCTTTTCTTTTAAGCTGTTTATTTTTTTAGGCACAACTGGTAGTGGGTCCTCCACTAGTTAAGGAACAACTAAGGTCGGGAATGTGTTGGCACCCAATTTCACCATATCAAGGGCGTATTATAAACATTCATGTGGATAAAAAAAAAATGCAATGGCTCGTAGCAAGCTGAGTATTATTTTTATAACCATATGTAGGTAGATTACCCGCGGGAAAAAGAAAATAAGATTCTGAGCGCTTCATTCAGGAAATGCGCCACAAATCGCGTTCGATGCGTGTTTTTTTCTTATTATCCTCTTTTATGTGAATTATCGCAAGTATTTACATAAATAAGCTTTGTTTCGTCATTCTTCGTCATCGATCCTCCTTTGCCATTGCATACATCCACTTCTGTCTGTTCTTCACCTCTTTTTCCCAGGGTTTTGATATATCGGTTACGTGTTTTTAAGTAATGGGCAACACTTCATTTTATGAGCCGCCCCCAGTTTCTGACTTGAATGAAATCAATCAAGCCTATCTACGAGGCTTGGAATTTGACGGCGGTAAAGCAAAGTTTAGAGTACCAGAAAGACCTCAGAATTGTCTCGCCCGAAATAGACGGGCTTCTTCCGAGAGAGTTTTACTTCCCCTAAAGATGTCACGCGCGCGCGTACACACACAGACGCACACGCAAGTTGGCAATCGCTCATATGGATGGGGAGAAATACTGATAAATTGTAAACTGATTATTCAGTTATAATTAGGGTTGTGTCAAGAACTTTGAACTCGAATCTAGCCACCCCCATGACAATGAGGCGAGGGATAGAGCTGTGCTCGATCGCCCCTATCGCTCCCCACCGCTTTCCGTTATATAATTGATCCACGAACCTTCTCTTTCTCCCTCTGTCGTCTTTCTTTCGAGGAACACCTTGGCCTATCATCTGTCCTTTGAAATTCGAGCGGAAATTGTAAATTAGTCTCTTTTATCATTCTTTCACTTGTCTTTTAAGTTGGCTCTGTTCTTTTATCCGAGCGTGAATTAGTACTTGGTTAAAATAATGAGGTGGAGGAAGGGTTGGGGACACGTACAAACTACTTCCCCATCCCTTTAAGCGGTCTAAACGCTTACTAGGGCAGTGACAGAGGTCGTAGAAAGAGGGGGGGGGGGCGTTTAAGAATGGCCCGTTTTTGAAGTGCACATGACAAAGAAAGTATTCTTTGGCTTTAATACTCTAAGGGGCCTATTTGTTCTGTGGAACCTCAGTGGAACAAGCGGCTTAGTGGGTGAGAATGATGAGTTGTCGTACAACGGAATGCGGTTTACAGAATGGGAAGAAATTGCGAAACTAGATCCAGAATGAAAAGTACTTTCAAGCATCGTTCACCTTTAACTAAAGTTGCTTCTAGCTGTAGGTTATGCTGATGATGAATAGTGGCTTGGACGCACTGGCTGGCCCTTGTTAACTTGCAACCGGGTGCTAGGTAGGTGCTGTTGACCTCACGGCACGGGCATAATTTCTCTGCAGATCTGAAGCAGCTAACCAAAACTCCATCCAAAGCACTGCCAGGCGTATGGTCACTGGTTAGTGACGTTATAAGATTTATTGTAGTGGGCAATTCCATGCCCTTCTGCCTATCTATGGCCACAGTTTTTCTTGTATATTATTGTTTTGTTCCCGAATCCGTTATTTACCGTTTTATTGTAACTATTTACAATCCTTTGTCCACTTTCAAGTACGGTTGTTCTTCATTGGCTAAGGTCTCAACATTAGGATCTATAATGCCAGCTTGTTATTACAGCGTTAAACCAGAACGGTTGTGTTTATTTGCCAGACGGGTTGCAAAGCCCGTGGTTCGTAAGCCACGTCAAACTGGCTCTCGTACTGAGAAATAAAAGTGCTTGTAGATTCGCTAGTTCGTGTCAAAATCGATATGACCCAAATCCCCACTCACCCCAACGAGGACTGACCCCCTTTTGCCTCACTCGCTCACCAGTGATTGTCATTCTGATCTTTATGTGCATTTCATTATCTTACCGATGGATCTTGTCCACTGCGAGGGGCGACCCCTCCTCCCCTTACGAGGAAATTTCCATGCCTTATGTAGGCCAGTTTCGTCATCCTTAAAGAACACGCCTGCCCAGAAGTTTAGCCTTATGGGTATTTATTAATTTCTTTAGAAAATGAGAATATATAAAAGACTGTCGCCTTTAATTGAAAAAAAAGCATTGTAATGTTGTAGAATAATATTTGTTTTAAAGAAACCTTCCAAAACATTCTAGATTTAATGAGAAATTTGTAGAATTTAGTAGAATTTTCTTAAGTTTCAAGAATGTTTCAGAACATGGTAAAAAAAAATCCACCAAATTATCTTTAGCCAATTGTTCCTCACGAAAAGGATTTTTTATTTACTTTCGTTCCCTTTCTCCCTTTTTTTGTTTGTTTGTTTCAAGCCTTATGAGAGTCAATGTCATTCTGTGAGCTCACGTTTTATCTCCACTCGAAAGCATTTGACGCCTGAGCGAGTTTCCGCTCATGATGCTTGGCCAATGAGCGCACACAACCCAAAAGTGCAATAGAAAAAGGTACCTAGGCTCTTTTGTGACGTCATCATCAGGTTTTCCTGTGGTTAGCACAGTGCTGACGACTAACTGTTAATTAACCGCGAGATTCGTTTGAAATTGAAAAGAAGTTGAGAGATATTTTATTGCGAAAATAAACTGCAAACACTGATGCGATTTGGAGCGCTCGCTAATTAGCCAAGTGGATACGGCCTTTGATTTCTGTCGTTGAAGCACGGGACGGGTGCAAACACCCCGGGGTCCCAAGGGCTTGTAGCTTCGCTAGTTGGTGTCAAAAAACAATATGACCCAAATCCCCCTCCCCCAACGAGGACTGGCATCTTGTTGCCTCACTGGTTCACCAGTGATTGTCATTCTGATCTTTATGTGCATTTTATTATCTTGCCGATGGATCTCGTCCATGGCGAGGGGGGATCCCTCCTCTCCTTATAAGGAAATTTTCATTCCTTATGTAGGCCAGTTTCGTCATCCTTAAAGAACACGCCTGCCCAGAAGTTTAGCCTTATGGGTATTTATTAATTTCTTTAAACAATGAGAATATATAAAAGGCTGTCGCCTTTAATTGAAAAAAAAGCATTGTAATGTTGTAGAATAATATTTGTTTTAAGGAAACCTTCCAAAATATTCTAGATTTAATGAGAAATTTGTAGAATTTAGTAGAATTTTCTTAAGTTTCAAGAATGTTTTACAACATGTCAGAACACACCGATGGAAACATCAGGAACCTTCTGGAGTACTAATTCAGAAATATTTATACAATCACTGATCTGCTCTCATTTGAGCTCTAGCTACTGGGTATAGTGAACAGATTAGATGAAAAATGGTATCAAGAGGCTGTAATCATTTTCCAGATGCATTCTCTTATATCCGGACAGGTCATCAAAATAAAAGCCAAAAAAGGTACGGTGTGAAAGCATCTATATGAATATGTGAAGCTTACAAAGCATACTTTGGCATACCAGTTGTGGACCAAGACAAACCCTTGGCACCTCATTTTACTTGTGAACACTGCAAGAATACTTTGGAAGGTAAGAAATTTTTTTGTTGTAAAGCGTATACTATTAAAAATAACAAGTATTTAAGTTATTATGTTTGTTTGCAAGCCAAAAGAGTAATAAAGTATATATTTTTACTTTTACAGGATGATATACATAGTAAAGAAGAGCCATAAATTTTGACATTCCCAGGATTTGGTGTGAGCACAATGACTACTAGAGCAACTGATACTTCTGCATGGTAGACCATTCCAAACGTTGACGTGGCAAAAATTTACCTGCTATTTCCTATCCCGATCTTTCATCCTCTATTGCACCTGTACAGATCTTGCCACACATACCCATTTAGAAAGGAATAAGCCACCCTCAGATGAAAGCAACAATTTAGAAGCTGAAAAAGGCAGGGAAGATGTAGACTACAGTATCAGAGATATGGTGGTTGAGAAGAATCCAGACTATCCAAACCAAAGAGACCTCAATGACCTTGTCAGAGATCTTGGCTTGTCAACGTCAAATGCTGAGGTTTTGATTTCCAGGCTCAAAGAATAGGATTTGTTTGATGAAGATGTGAAAGTGATAAACCGAAGGAAACGTCATAAATATTTCTCAAGATTCTTTACTTATCAAGCTGGGCTATGCTACTGCAATGGTGTATCTGGTCTGTTTGATGCATTTGGAATTACATGTAATCCAGATGAGTCGAGACTCTTCATTGACAGCTCCTCGAGGAACATTAAAGCTGTACTTTTTCATGGTTGAAATAAGCATCCGTCCCTTCCCTCGGCTCATTCAGTGTAACTCAAGGAGGACTACAACAGGGTCGAGCTCCTCTTACAAGCTTTGAATTATAAGGAGTATAGCTGGGAAATGATTGGAAACTTCAAAATGGTAGCATTTTTGATTAGTCTCCAGAGAGACTATACCAAGTTTCCATTTCCTATCTGTGTTTGGGATAGTAGAGTTAACGCAGCACATTAACACAAGAGCCACTGGCCACAAAGGACTGAGTTCTCTCTTGGAGGTCATAATGTTAAGTATGTGCAATTAATTTAAAAGTAGGTCTCACGAAGCAGTTTGTTAAGCTCTCTGAGGCAAAGGTGAAAGCTGATGTCTTTGTTAGACCACAAATCAGGAAAATCATAGAGTGTTCAGAATTCCATGAAAAGCTTAATAAAAAGGCAAAAGAAGCCTGAAAGAGTTTTGTTTCGATGTATCGGGGCTTTGGGGGCAACCACAAGGTTGAAAATTATGTGCAACTAACTGGTTGACAACTTAAGTCAAAAGCTATGGACAAGTGGACTGCAGGATGTCCCTGAAGGTGCGCATCCTTGATGTCCATCTTGACAAGTTCAATGAGAATATGGGAACATTACTTAAAGAGTAAGGGGAGCGCTTCCATCAAGATATTCCGAACAACTTCGAACACAGATACCAAGGAGTAGGTATATATATATATATATATATATATATATATATATATATATATATATATATATATATTAGACTGGCTTAAAAGAAAAAAAAGAAGAGAAAAAATCCTTGGTCTCACCCTTGGATATAGTGAGGCTTGATGAAAAAATTCTCTGTGCAAATTAGCAGCAAAATATAATAATATTTAGTAGTGCCGCAACGAATGTTAGTTTCACACATATTGATAATATGTGCAAAATATGAAAAATAGCTAAATATTAGTGATTCTTTGTCTTTTTCAGAGTAAGTATTACCTAAATATAAATTAATAATTGTATTATGTCAACAGCTATATTGAGTGCATTCTAAGTTTCATTATCATCCTATAACCTGTGGTGTTATAGGGTAGGTACAAAGGACAGATAAGTATTGTTTCAGTGTCTATTTGTGTTTAACAAAATCTTTCTGGAATATAATTAACATTTGACGTCAAGTTGAATTAAAACAAGAAGTAAAACAGAAGTATGGCTTATTAGAGAAATAATTGATGCAATTCAAACCACAAAACTTCCTTTAAATGGTGATATATTAAGACGGCTTTTCTCCTTAACACAATTCAAAAAGAATGTAAACGAGTCCTGTAACATTGTAGATTCAGAAATATTTGGAATATGGGACAAAGCAAAAATACCAACTAGAGACAAACAGCATGTGGTTGCAAAAATTCAGAAAATATATGAGCAGTTCATAACCCTCCAAAAAACAAAATCAAGGCGAGATCAAACTCAAATATCTAAGGAAACTTCATTCCAAGAATCTTTAAATGATGAACATTGAAGAAGATCGTTTATTTCTACAGGCTCAAAGAGAGAAAAGTAGACGAGGCTATATAGGTAGTGTTGAAGAGAAAAAACGTTAAAGAAGTGAAGAAGAATTGCAGCTAATTAAACGAGAATTACGTAGAAAAGGAAATTTGTCAGTTGTTCAGCTAACAAGTAGCTCAAGCAGCGAAAAAAACAGCACTGATGAAGCAGAGCCCGGTCCATCTAATCCCCCAAGAAAGAGAATATTTAAAGGCGAGAAAATGATTTCACCTGACTTAGTGGCTATATTAGACATAACAAAAATTAGCGATCGTCATGCGATGATGGTGATCTCAGCAACAGCATTAGCCTTTGGAAAAGATATTGATGATTTAACCATAAGTAGAAGTAGATTGCAAAGAAAAAGAAAAGAACTGCGCAAAGAAATAGCAGATTTAATTGACACTGAAAATATAGATAGACTGCCTGTGTTAGTGTCTGGTGGTGGTAACTCTAAGGTTTGGGGAATACCGAAACTAATGTCAGGTACATGTGCTGAAACAGCAAAAGCAGTTGTGGAATGTCTTCAAGATTGGAATATCGAGTACCGTGTTAAAGCCATGTGTTTTTATACCACTGCTAGTAACACTGGTCCTTAACAAGGTGGATGTGTGACATTAGAAACAAAACTAAATTGAGGTCTTCTTGCTTTTTACTGCAGGCATCATGTTCATGAAATAATTGCATCTGACGTATTTCAAAAGTGTTTTGGTGCTTCATCAGGACCAGAAATTCAATTATTCAAGCGTTTCCGTGATTCCTGGAAGACTATCAATACTTTATCGTATGAAGCTGTGCTTAGTTTTTGTCAAGAACAGTTGAAATGTCATCAGCCTCGAGCAGGTTACAAAGAACTATTGCAACTATCAGTTGCATATTTAGAGGGCAACACAGAAAGCTTTTCCTTCAAACAACTGACCAAGAAAGAGCAGACATCAGTCGAGCGATTTGCACAGTTTACTGTACAGTACTACGTTCCCAACTGGTTTACATCTTCAGCTGCATCCATTGCTCCACGAAAGGACTTAGAGTACTTGTAAAGTTTCTAAGTATCTGAAGATAAGGAACTTGCTTCTGTAGCCAGCAAAGCACTTGGTCTTCACCGTTGGTATCTAAGCGAAGAACTTGTATCTCTTGCCTTGATGATGAAGGTGTTACTCTAGATTTGAAAAGAAAGAGGGCTGCAGCATTGCAGAAGCCTGGCTCGCAGCATCCAGAGAAAAAGAGAGTACCTCAGAAGAAACTCTTGCTGACTTCGTAACTGAATCAATTCGACTTTTCTTCACAAAATTATCGTTCAATTGCTTGTTTTTAGAAGTAGATCCTTCAGAATTGAGTGAAATAAATGACTATCAAACATTTAAACAATATACTCATACTATGAATGTCATCAATGCGAATGCATAGAGAGCTATAGCCTTGATTGAGAGCTACAATAATCATCTTACCAAAAATAAAGATCAGCCTCAGTACCTTCTTCTACGCGTGGTCGAATGTCACAGAGAAAAATTTCTCCAAACAACAAAATATACATTGAAGAAAATGCATAAGCAATTAACAAAACAAGCCGAGTTCATTGTAAAACACTCTGGAATAGGCCTTCTGGGGATAACACATTAAATAAATTGCGCCTATTATAGTTACCTCATGGATGGTGTGGAAGAACTATACAACGTCAAACTTTTTAAGCTTTGTAGCACTACTAAAACTCGTTCAATTGAGCTAAAACTTTATTAAAATTGTTTTTTATGGGAAGCCTCATAATTTGCATGGGTGAGACTAAGAAGTTCTTAAATATGAAAAATGGCCTCTATAGATCTGGGCCAGTCTAATATATATATATATATATATATATATATATATATATATATATATCTGGCGACTCCGGCACTCGAGCTGTTCGGGTTTAGCCCAAGTATAAATTTAGTAAAGTGAAGGTGTATTTGCAAGCTGATTTAATTTCTGCCAGCACTGACTTCAAGTAAGTAATTGCAGCCAATAAATAACTCGGGCTCCTTTTATTGAGCCTGGTCGCAGTTCATATATTTTCGTTCAGCGTCTGGCGGTCGTCTTAGAGGTACCTTGAGTTAAAAAATATCATTCGTAGCAGACGTTCACACGCGCTTGACTGGGCTCAGAAGTTACAGCCCGAGTTATCTATAATCGTAAAAAAATAAAATTAATTAAAATTCAATGTTTTCTTGAAACAATAGGTTTCTATCACGATTAAGATTTAAATCCCAATCTATGAAAGGTTTCCGTTCTACAATATTCTTAAAGGAACGAAAAATTATCCAGCAACTCGGGCTAATACGAACGAGCCTGGTAGGTGTAAAAGACTAACTGGTATCTCTTGTCAAGAGTACAGTACAGGCGACATTCAGATCGGTCTCTGGCTAATGTTTGTTGTGCACGCCGCTGTCGTTATTTGATTGCTGTTATTCTGTGTGTAAAGATCAGTTGTGTTTTGCAAGGTTGCTTTATTTTTACCCTTAACTTAGAAATGGAGAAAGACATAGTACTAGATATAAAAAATAAGCCATTTAGGGCTAGAAATGTTGCGGAAAAACGTGAAACGCCATTAAACCAAGACGACTGGAGTTCATGTATAAATGAAGTAAGTAAATTTATATTAAAACTATATTTCTGTCTTATTGTTAAGTTGCCTCTGAATGTGTGTATATATATATATATATATATATATATATATATATATATATATATATATATATATATATATATATAGTGCTTATTTAAAGCCAATTTGTATTTATTTTTCGTTTTTCTATCATTACAATTAACCTAGTAACTGGCAATAATTTATTTGACCCATTTCTTTCTGTGAATAAATAAATCCTCTGTGATGATGCTTTACTGGCCTAATTGACCTAAAACAAGAGCAAGCAAGTACAGAAAATGCGGGAATGTAAGAGATCTAAGATAAAGATCTTTATAATTAACCTCTTAAAGTAACTGCCAACAACATCTGGAATTATTATTATTTTTTTAATCGCCATTTAGAGTCCTATTCTTCTGTGAGGCTATGTGCGTCGGGAGCGACTGGGGGACAGCAATGAGATACACGAAGGAGAGAAGCTTAGCGAGATTTTTAGTACTTTGGACCGCTTATTTATGCCCAGAACTTTTTCATTGGTGGATAATGCGAGCGAAGGGGAGTTAGAGGAACTGCTACTAGAATAGTAGAAGACTAAGTGGAGTGTGTGTGGAAGGGGGAGGGGGTAACAGAACCCTACTTAGAAAGAGAAGACTATGCAGATTTTTTTGTTGTTGTTTTTGGTCGGGGGAGAAGCGCAGAGACGAGAATCAGCGGTGTGTCATCACAAGGCTGCATACATATAGATGGGTCGGGTAAAGGAGAGTCGGAGAAAATTTAAGAAAGAAGTGCAACGTAGTTTGGGGGTGTGCCAGAGCTGCAAAGGAAAAGCAACATACTGAATGTTGGAATGACGGTATGAAGGGTGTAGTGGTAGGCAAAAAGCAGGCGTAAATGCATAAAAGGAAAGTGAAACGAGTGATGAATGAGGATCCGGAGGAGAACAGGAAGCTATTCTGGAGTGAAGTGAGAAGGATGAAGGAGCAGGAGGGGAAGAGCTGCGGTGTAAACAGCAAGGACAAAAATGACAGGGTACTTGTGATCAATGGGGAGGTCAAAAGTAGATAGCGAGAGTGCTTTGATGACATGTAGGTATGGAAGATGATGTAAATGTAAATATGATGGCCTTTGTGGGTTTAAATCGGGCGATGTGTCAAGATATGGAAGAGATAAGTGTGCAGCTGGAGGAGATAATATAGTCGCTGAAAAGTGGTGGCGATTGTGTTCTGGACTGGGTCTAGTGGGTGTGTTGTAAGGCATTTGAAAGTGGAAGACTGCATGAGCACTAGAAGAATGTAGTAAAAGTGTCGTTGTATAGGGGTAAAGGGAAGAAAGGTGAATGTATGAACTATAAGGAGGTATAAGTCTGTCAAGTGTTGTAGGTAAAGTGTATGGAAATTTCTGATTGGATGTGAAAGAAGGATAAGTGAGGGATTGATAGGAGATGAACAAGGGTAGGTTAGAGCGAGTAATGGATGTGTGGATCAAGAATTTATATTGAGCTATCTGAAAAATCAAATATTAAGAGATATAAAGTGTGTGCTGGAATAGCGGATCTGGAGGAAAACGATCGTCTAGGCAGAGAAGCATTGTGGCGATGTTCCAAAATTGGCCCTTTGCGGAACTGATTTCGGATATCCTCGCCTCTAACCTCCCCTACCTTTATATCTCTCTTTTTTTTCTTTTGGGTTTGTCCCTCCCGTTTTCTTTGGAAGAAGAAGTGCAATGAAAAGGTATGAAACGATCGGAAGATTCCTTCGTTAGTTGAAATGAAGGTATGTTTAGAAGAAACGTTTGTGTTTGAAGTTTAATAAACATGATAATATTAAAAGGATTGCTTACTTCCTTGTTGAAACGAGGAGGTAGACTTACTGTGAACTACTGTGAACACACACAAGAGCAAAAGTACTTAGTTGAATAGGTGCAAGTCAAAGTTTAAAGTGAAGCGAAGTAGCTTTGAAATGTAGGTGAAAAACGACTGGGAACGTTTGAATAGTTATTCAAACTTATCAAGCAGAAGCTCCCGTTCTAACTACCTCAAACGTTCCCCGTTGCAGTGAGGTCGTTCTTAAATGTCCTAGATTTTAGGTCCCTGTCAGGAGCCCCAGCGCCCTTGCAACACAAATCCCCCGACAGAACTCCCCTCCCCCGAAGTGAGAGAAGCTCCGAACTCGGCGAGATAGGAAAAACATTGCTCCAAACGCGCGATTTCTGCCTTACTCCAAATTAGCCCATTTGTTAAAAAAAAAGCAATTTGAGCAAACGGGGTTTCAACCATTTTATTATGATGAAAAGTCCGTCGTTTGAATTATACTTCTAACAGTAGATCTCACCTCTGTTGGATTACACAGATCTTTTCGATAAGAAAAATATATTCTGCTTAAATTCTTCCAGTAATAATGAGATCAACTATTCCGTCTCGATCGATCAGCGATCTAAAAACGAACGAATCTCAGCCACTGTCGGAAACGCGTTCATATTTAATGCATCATCGGGCACTGATTTACGGGAGCGAAACTTACTTTGGAGACTCAATAAATCGATGGGAAATATATTAAAAACTGCACAAATGGCCACGGGAGATCATTGTTGTGAAAAATTTCAAGAGAGACACGATGGGAACAGTCGAAAAGAGCGCCCCAAATATGACATATGAAATATGGAGATGAATGGACAAGGAGAGGTAAGGATAAATGATTGAGTAGAGATGGTCGCTTTTTTTAGATGTAATGCGCTGAGTAAGAGCCAGAGGGTGGAGGAAATTTAGATATGTTAAGAAAAACAAAAACTAGTAACCAACGATGATTTTTTCACTTGAGATTGAAGGTAGGACGGATAGTATTTTAACGACTTAATTAGTTGGCTGTGCGGATGTCGATCTTCCAGTAAAAGTTAATTGAGGCGTCTCAGTCTGTCTTCGTGCGATGGATTTCCAAGTTCAAGAAGTTTGCCACTGGATGCGTTTCAATATTGCAATGGCCTTTCGCATATATGGCGACCAGAACTGTAGCGCATATTCCAAATAATGTCTTACAAGCGCCATATGTAAGAGAAGAAAAAAAAATTAAATGTAACTCAAAATGTCAAAGATAGGAAAATAATGCGTGTATCATAATAGGAGAGGGTTTAGGTAGAAAAAAAAGTTATTTTAGTAGAAGAGTTTGTGAGCCAATACCTCTGGCAAGTTCCTCACGTGAACCTTTATTCTTTTTTCAATGTTATTACGTTTTGTTTTGTTTTCCTTTTCCACTACGGATCTTATTTTTCCTCTTAGATTAATTCCTGTGTGCATATATATATATATATATATATATATATATATATATATATATATATATATATATATATATATATATATATATATATATATATATATATATATATATATATATATATATATATATATATCATATATATATATCATCATCATCATCACTAACTCTATAATTTTGAAGGGGATTCTTTTGAGTATTTGAATAATAATTTAATCTTAGTTTGGTTATGACTTATGTTTTTTTTTTATCAAAGTTATTTCTAATAATTCTTTTATAATATCAAAAAACAAAATGGTGAAGTTCAGAAATAAATATAAATATCGAAATTTTGTGAATTTTTTAAAACCCAAAGAATTACAAATGGTGAATTTCAGAAAATTTATTTTTATATATCTTCTATAACTATATTTTAGCAACGTGATATTTTGAAAGGGGAGAAATTTCGTTTAGAGCTCCTATTTAAAATTATTATAATTGGCGAAGTTCAGAAAATTTATAAAAACTTAACCAGGGCTGCTTTTTTTTAGATTTTTAATTTTAATCTTAGCAGCGAGTGGCGAAGCTATTGCCTCATATATATATATATATATATATATATATATATATATATATATATATATATATATATATATATATATATATATATATATATATATATATATATATATATATATATATATATATATATATATATATATATATATATATATATATATATATATTTAAAATTTAATCCGAATTTAAAACTTTTAAGCTGGAATGAAAAATATCAAAATTACAAGGATTCGTAAGCTTTTTTAAAAGGAATATTTAGATTAAATTGAATTATAGTGTGATCATTGTTCCCGACTGTAACGCCAACGTCTCTATACTTTCAACTAATCCCCGCAATGGGGAAGTGGATGGTATAGCAGGTGTAAAATGCTTCTGCTACAACGGAAACCCGGAGAGGTGGCGCACCCTTCCTACCCCACTGTTCTGGTAGTCATTTGCACCTTTTAAATCTTTCACTATCTTTTGCAGGCGTAAAACGCTCTAAAAGAAATAATTTCGACTAATTTCTTTTTATTTGTTAATATAAAGTCTAGGATCTTCTGTTCCCGTGTCGCCTCGTCTACCTTTTGAAGCAAGAAGTTCATCATATTTTCTAGAAGTCGATTTCCTGCCATTGTCCGCCGCCGCTTCATGTCCAAAATCTCGGTTCGAAAAAATTGTCAACGAGGTCAACAGGCCTAAGTCGCGTGCTCTCAACAAGGTCAACAGACCTAAGTCGCGTGCTCTCAAAACTTTCAAGAAGTTGGGCAATCCGACCCATACTTAGTTTTTTTTTATAATTCCCAGACTAACCTTGGGAGGACCCTAGTAATTATATCATTCGAAAGAGAATGTAAAACAACAAAAGGGTTTCAAATTTCGTGAGAATCGGCCAAATAGTTACGATGTTATTGCTAAAATACTCATTGGAAAGTAAAATGGTTACCATCCGACCGACCACCCACATATTAGTGTTTCATTATCGCGATTAGTTCGTTTTATCCATAACATTATTTTAAATTTGGAAAATTTCATGATATTTTCTTAGAATTTTTTTTGTAAAGTTTGAGAATGACCATGTTTGTAACTTCAATTATTCATATTTTGAAAGAAAAGGGAGATGGGAAATGGTCAAGTTCAGAAAAAATTCCCCGTTTATTGACATCAAAGCATGGCTATTTTGGGGGGGTGGGGGGGTCGTTTATTCGAAGGTTTTATCGAAGTTCTTTCTAAAATAGATGTTCCATTTTAATCATTAGCCTGTGCTATGAAGCCATCGTGTAGCAAAATCCTTCACATAAGGATTTAAAAGTCTTCTCGGTCTCAGCGAGCCTACCCCGTTCAGGTACAAGTCTTTTCTGAATAGCTCTTCCGCGCCTATTCTTGGAAGAATACATGTAGACGCCACGTTCCTACTCTTTTCCTTAACTTTCTCATCAGTTGGTGGTAACTTGCCAGGACGTGGAAAGATAAGACATTATTAATAACTACATGCATAATATAAACGGTGGCACGGGAAGATCCATGCGTAAAATCGTCCTATGAAACGTTCAGATCATCAACTCTTCCTCTCGGATAGTCTTATCCGATTTCCTCTCTCGAAATTCTTCCACTTGCCCCCAAGTTATAAAGCCTCCCCCCCCCCTACAAAACGAGTCTAGAAATCACCTTCATCTGTTCAGAACCTAAAACTGAAAACTTAGTAGTCATTATTACTGGCAATCTCGGCTTGGCCTGTAACCCCGGAGCTTCTCTAAGGCGAACCGGTGTGGATGCGTCACCCTCGTCTGCAAAATGCCTCCTGATGGAGGCTCTATCGAGGAGTTGGATCAGCCGCGGTTGAAGGTCCCAAATTACCCATATCTACTATCCTACCCGCCTCATTTTTTAAAAGAGGTGCCTGAGTTGAGTGGTAAAATTTGCTCTAATCGGCCTATTATGCAACCTTTGGCAACGATCGGCGTTGACTCATCCAATGCGCGCCAGTCAGGGTCACCCGCCTGTTGATTTTGTAATCAGTCTCTTATGTCAGTGACTGAGCACCCTCTTTCACCCGTAATTGGGTCTATATCCATACGCTGAAAAGAGAGGAAGACAGAAACAGAAAATAACAATGAAAGAGAAGAAGAACGAAAAAAACAGCTTCATTAGTTAACAAACCGAAATGCTGGGCTTGGGTGAGGTTAAACCAGCGGGGATCGAAGATGGATTTGATCATCTCGGTACCCCAGTGTTTATTGACCCATGAACTAAAAATATTTAGCATAAGACTTAAAGGGTGACAAAAGAGGGGTCTCGGGCCTATCCTATTGGTCCATCAATCAAGTCAGCACGGCCAAGATCCCATTACAAGGGAATAAACTACCATCCATTCAACTCCACCCCTCAATTCCTAATCCAAGTAGGCTCGTTCTAAAAACGTGAAAATACCATAAATAACTTTAAAAATGACATACAAATGCCATGAATAACTTTAAAAATACCCCCAATAATTTCATAATACATAGAAAAAAATGAATCGAACAACAAAAACACTCCCACAAAGTCCCCGGGGTCTGCATGCGTCAGCACCGCTGAAACTAACACCCATCCTCCATATGCCCTAGTAAGTACTCCGTAGGCCCACTTCGTAGTCCCTTCATAGTTATGGAGCGGGGTTATGAGCTGTAGCATTTCGTCTATGGCTCATCCTGGTGTTAGAATGCCTCAAATACGCCTTCCCCTCTCAAACACCCTCCATACCTATAGATGTGAATGGATCCAGTCGTGTACACGCATGTATACACTATATACTGTAGTCTACCCATAAAAAAACATAGGTGCCAGGCTCTAATCAACAGGCTTCCATAAAATAGACGTTATCATTCCTACCAAAGTCCAAGGTCAAAGGTCCCCCAGTCAAATATCATCCATATGTTGACCATAGACAGTTAGTTGTTATGGGCTGGCTTGGTACAGGGGTTGGGCTCTGTATATTGATAGTGTCTGGTGGATTGACTCGGGTGACCTTTTGGTATGGCCCAGAGGCTTTTATCGTCTGTGTAATTGTTCCGTTTTCTTCTTTTGAGTGATTTCATTCCAAAAGCTGTTAATCAGCTCCCTAACGAGGCCTTGCAAAAATACATATTGGGGACATTTTCGGGGTTTAAGTTAGGATTTTCACATAATCCCATAATTTAAAAGTAGATGTGATATTATTTTATTTTTTGTTTTTAATACCGATCAGGGGATGCATAGGGTGAAAGCCCTGACTTGAGTGGGCCAGATATTGCGACAGGTTAAAAGGTGATGCATGGGTGGCAATGCCCTTGTTAGTTGCCACCATAGCGATACCTTAAAATTAAAATTAAAGGGTCTAAAAGTGGAAATTCGAGGTCATACTGAGGAATCTCGTGAAATTTGAGTGACAGTAAAGGATCCACAGGAAAATGAAAATAGAGGATAGCGTCCAAACAACCGGGCCCAACTTTCAATAGGCTTCATTTCTTAGTTCGACAAATAATTAAAAAAAATGAAGCCTATCTACAATTGGAGCTAGTTTTTTTTACCCTCTATATGATTCAATACGCTCTCGTAATTTACCAAAGCCTATTTTTTACGCGGATAATTATATTTGCAGGTGTTTTTTTCTCTCACAAGTCTTTTTCTCCCCTAGTTTCCTCGCAAGTCTACCCCAAGTTCGTACCCTTGGGTGTCTGTGTTATGTCCTATGCTATTTCACTTTGTTAATCTTTATCCTCCATTCCTCTTCATTTCCCTCTCTCACAGTTTCGCGTGACAACACCCTCGTTGGTTTGAAGGGTTTCCATGGATTTATCCACATCCTCCTAGCAGCCAGTAACCCCAGTCAAGGAAGCCCCAGCTCAAGTGGACCTACACGTCCTCGTTAGCCTTCCCTGTATACCCACCACTCTCTCACACCCAGTCGTCCTCCATCTGAGGGCGCGTAGTTTTGTTTTTTTCGTTTTCAAGGACACTTTTTCAAGGAGGTGTCTTTTCACCTATCCTCCCCTTTCACCCCCTCTGCTTCCTCCCTTCCTCCCATCCTCAACATTCAAGCGTAGAATGATCAACTTTGTCGGAACTGACATCTGGAAGATTGTGTTCGCCAAGATGCCTCTGAACATCTGCCCTTATTCTATCATTTTCGCATTTTCACTTCCCCCATCATCTTTAATACTTAGATCTTTCCTTACAAACTTTGCTTCTCTACTTGTTTCAACTTGTAATCTAACACCTCACACTCCTTCCCCCCCGCGCCACATACTCATGAATAGACATCCCTAATCTTCTTCGTTACTTTTTTCTTTTCCTTCTTCCTCTTCACTTCTTCCTCATCTCTCCTCCTTTCATATCAATCTTTCCTGGTTTTATTTAAATAATAATAGTTCTTTTGTCGGTTAGTGAAATGAGGCTTTAAACGCTTCTGAAACACATACACACACACACAGTGCTCATTTTCCCATCCTATAATCTTCCTCTGAGTTTGTGTGTATATATATATATATATATATATATATATATATATATATATATATATATGTGTGTGTGTGTGTGTGTGTGTGTGTAGAGGGTGGCTGATATCTTTTAAATACCAGGAAGAAAACCGCGTTTTAATTTAGAGTTCGGAGCGAACGATTTGTATCTGTTGGTCAGGGCCTCTCGCGTCCATACACACATATACGTACGTACACAAACGCAAGCCATAGCCGTACAAAATTGGTTAAACCCGACTTCCCATTCCATCATATTTTCGAATGTGTTGTTTGTTTGTGCGTGCGCACAAATTTCTCTCAAGATGAGCTAATTACGGTGTAAATAATCGGCAGATTGCCGCCACGAACGCTTCCTTCTCTTCTTATCAGCTGAGTGGCTTCGTAGCCTGTTCCCCCACCCAACCTCACCCACCTAATTTCCTCACTGTCATCACCGTCCCCTTTCCCACTGCCCTTACCACAATTTACGTTCTGGGTGTGTTCCGGGATGGTATTTTTGAGGATGCTGCCTCCCGTTCATGGCTAGTTGGAATTTTGGAGGAGATTTTCCGTTGATTGTTTTTCTGCTTGAATCTTTTTGAATAAGGCCTTAGTAATAGATGAAAGAACTTACGTTAATAGAAAGACTGCTTCGGCCACTAGAGAACGAGGGGGGATATGCCCCCTTCTCCGGGTCGATTATGTTAACAAAGACCACTCCGGACATGGGTGAGCATCTTGGCATTTCCTCATATACTCCTTTTGAGGCTCATAACCTGTGGTAATCTTAGGCGGAAATACTGTCAAGTGTTTATGGAATGTCTCAATTGTCGAGATCGATGGGAAGTAGGCTTCTTGTCCCGTTGACAGGGGTCTATTATAATATTAAAATAATTTTACAGAATGTGGAGAAAAACAATCGTGAATGAAATAAGGAGGGGGGGGGGCGTAAAAGGGCACATTTATTTCAGTACTTCGCTTTAATGGTTATACGAGGCTAGGCTATGGAAAGGCTAGAACAGGGGTGGGGAACCTTTGGCACGCGTGCCAAACGTGGCACGCCAACTACTTCTACCGGCACGCGAAGCAAATGCTTAACTTAAGAAAACTAAATAAATGTATATCCAATATATTTTATATAGCAACCGCATTGTGTACAACCTGTTATAAATTATGTTATTAGTGAGGCAGCAGCAGAAGTCTCATTGATGGTAAATAAATGAAAAGGTCCCCAATTTTTCTTTCTCTAGTTTGGATTTGTTGTTTTCTTCTTGAAATGATACAGATTCAATTCTGTTTAATATAATATGTATATTTTTAGGTAAAAGGACTATTTTTATGCATCATAAAGGGTTGGGAATGAATAAAGACAACATCTTTAATTTTATATCTTTTCATTGTGTTTTAGTCAAGTATTGGCGCGTGAGAAAATTTTGTAGCAAAGATTTGGCCAATTTTGGCACACCCACTTAAAAAGGTTGCCCACCCCTGGGCTAGAACATATATTGGGTATTAGAACCTTAGAAATGAATGTTAATTGGATTCGCATAATATTGTATTCTATATCATTTTGAAGGTTTTTTTTCTGAATTCAAATATCAAATATCATATGGACATTTTATATTAGTCAATATTAAAAAAAAAGGATTGATTTAAATAGCATTCGGAGCAGGCTTATTTGTCTGAAGTCAAGAAACACGCCTTTGAATTCGAACTAATGCTAGGCTTTCGAATTGTGAATACTACTAGCTGATTGAAAATAGCGGGTGGTTGCCAGACGTTGTTAGGCACTCCAATATTTATTGTTTTTTATGCAGTGGAGTCATAAAGGATTTCTTGAAATCGGGTCGCCGTAAAGTCGACCCCAATCGTCGTATCTACAGCTACAATAAAGTCGACCCGAAGCGAGACTCTATCCGGAGACTTAACGCACTCGATGTACCTTAACCTCGCTGTAATCGGAAGCGTGTGTACATTAAAATCTTCGGAACACCACAACATCTATGTATTGGGCATAAAACCTTTAAAATTGACCTTATAGATGATAAACACCCAGCAATGAAGGAGGATTGCGAGTACTTTCGTATTTATTAGTAAATAACTTTTCGAAGACGAATCAATGATTCATGAAAATGCAAGGAGGGAATTTTTCTAGATCGAGAACAGAGGGGAAAGTTTCTCTATATAGAATGGTGGAAGAGGGGGGCGGCATAGATATGGGAAGGAAAAAGGTAATTAAATACAAAGCATGACAATCGCACACCAGCGATTGTCATGCTGACCTTTATGTCTATTTCATTATCCAGTCGATAAAGGCAGGTTGGTGAGCTACTACTAATCTCTCCATATGCCCCCCCCCTTTCCCCCTTTTAATGGGATTCAGGGAGACTTCTTCGTTTTAGGGCCATATTTTCTTTGGGCTTCGAAGAGGAGAACCTATTAACGCGTTGCTCAGGTCGGTGTCTTTCAAGGCCTCAAGCACCTCTTCACCGTCACCCACTGCGTTGTCGTGACACATTCAGGAAGACGCCTAACCTGGCTATAAAACACTGAAAAAGAAATAAATACATGATTTTGTTGAAGATGATTATTTTAGAACGTTTAACGCCCTCTTTCACTCTCTGTTGGGTCTACGTAGGTGCGGGAAGATAGTGGGAGATTTAATATTATTATATTGTTCCTTTATTCTTCCTATTACTCCTAGGTTGGGGGGTGACAAGACTTTGGGACCACCCTGTATATCCCCAGGTGTTTTTTCGGTGTAATGTGCGAAAAGACCGAAGAATGTTTTATATGCGCTGCCCCAAACGAAACATTGCCGAGTCCCTCCAAACAGATTCCAACTTTCGATAGGCTTTATTTCTTAATTTATTGGATAAATAATTAAGGAATGAAGCCTATTGAAAGCTATTACTTTCTAAGATGTTTCTGCTGACCTGTTAGGAGTTAATAACATAATGCATTACACAATGGTGCCATTATATTTTATGATATTTGGCCTCCATACAATGCTACTACACCTCTATCGGAAGGGGAAAATTATAATAAGCATTTAGCTGTAGGCCCTTCAAAACACTTCAAGGACCCAACGGTGAACAGATTAACCGGATCGAATCCCTTTTAGATAGGCTCAAAAATAAGAAATATTGGTAGGGAAGAAATAGAGGTATGGAAGATGGAAGAAAAAATAGAGGTAGGTAGGAAAGATGGAAGAAGAAATAGAGGTAGGTAGGAAAGATGGAAGAAATAGAGGTATGGGAGATGGAAGAAGAAAGGTATTGAAGATGGGATGAGAAAGAGGTATGAAAGAAGAAATAGAGGTATGGAAAAAGGAAGAAAAAAGAGGTATTGGAGATGGAAGAAGAAATAGAGGTATCGAAGTGGGAAGAAGAAATAGATGTATGGAAGATGGAGAGAAGAAAGGTATTGAAGATTGAAGGAGAAATAGAGGTATGGAAGATAAAATAGAGTTATGGAAGATGGAAAAAGAAAGAGGTATTGAAGATGGAAGGAGAAATAGAGGTATTGAAGATGGAAGGAGAAATGGAGGTATGCAAGATGGAAGGAGAAATAGAAGTATGAATGATGAAAGGAGAAATAGAGGTATGAAAGATGTAAGAAAAAATAGAGGTATGAAAGATGGAAGAAATAAGGTATTGAAGATGTAAGAAGAAATAGAGGTATGGAAGATGGAACTCCACGTTATCTATTCGAGTCGTATTTATGCGGCTTTTTATGGCGAAAGAACCAGAACAGACTTAATTGAACCAATCTTTCAGCACATTAATAACTTCCATCCTTTCATTCCATCCTCGAAAGGGGTGGTGGGTTGTGCAACGAAGGTGAAGACCCTGCTGCAACTGAAATTTAGGGAGGCCGCGCGCCCTCCCGACCCCAATACCCTAAGAGAACCTGCTGCGCCCCGTCTATCTCTTTCTCTCTCACACACTCACTCTCATACACTGTCTCTCTCACACACACACATTCTCTTTCACTCTCACACTCTCTCTTAATATCGCACATTGTCCCCCCTCTCTCTCTCTCTCTCTCACACACACAAACACACACTCTCTCGGATCGTCTTTTGCACCTCTTTTAAGAGAGAATTAGCACATTCCCTACGTTTTAGGGCCAGATTTTATTTTAGCTTCTAAAGGGATAAACCTATGAACGGGCTGCCAGAGCGTTGTCATCCTCTGTGAAAGCAACCGCCTCGAAGACTTTGAAATAGCTATTTGAGACTTAGGTTAATTTGGGAATTATGCCCCCCCTCGAATTTTCTATAAGCACTTTCACTACTTAATGTGGGCAAATTTCTAATTATGATGTTATGGCAAAAAATAAATTGGCCGCCATCTTGGGAGACACATTGTGAATTTTGAATCACATCATATTCTATTATATATCATTTTATAATGAGTTTTTCTGAATTAAATATGATATGGACATTTCATATTAATCAATTTTAAAGAAAATATGATTGATTTAAATAGCATATTCGGGGGCGGGGCTTATATGTCTGAAATCAAGGAACGCGGGAGAAAAAATAGAGGCCTAACGACATTTAGCAATCGCCTTTTGAATTGGAATCTAATGTTAGGCTTTCGAATTAGGAATATTACGAGTTTATTTAATAATTGCGGCGGGGGTCCCCCAATTAAGTTAGGGGCAATCATTTCAAAATTAACTTAAAAAAGATGTATAATAACACAATATGATGCGATTGCAATAGCCTAAAAATAACACTTTTTTAAAATTTTCCCAAGAAAATCATTGTCTAGATTAAAACACAATTGTTTTTAAATATATATATATATATATATATATATATATATATATATATATATATATATATATATATATATATATATATATATATAATGAAACCACTTTTTGAACAAAAGGTTTATTGAACCGGAACTAGTTTCGGTATGAAGTTTTCCATATCATTGTACATTAATTTACTCGCTATTGAGGAAAACGGTGTCTTCATATATATATATATATATATATATATATATATATATATATATATATATATATATATATATATATATATATATATATATATATGAGACGAGGCACAAGGATATCATTAGAAACTAATGAGATCCTTGTGCCTGGTGTTTCGATGCTAGTGTTTGAATATCTGGTTCCAATTTTGATACAGCGAGACGAAGATCCCATCTTCCCCAGTGTTAAGTCGATTGCGATATTTTGTTAATAATTGACGTACACGACTAAGTCCAGATTACACAAGATAAGTGGACGGGAAAGCAATGAGGTACATTTGAGCTTTCTCACATAATAGCGGATATTTACAGGCAAATTCACTACTCTTCCATACATCATGTTTAGCATTTTAGAATAAACTTTGCCCTCGCCCATCACATTACAAATCAATAAGTTCCTCTTGTAAATCAACTTCAACATCAGCAGCATTTACCTTAAATGGAATCTTCACCCAGACTGGGATGTTCAGTTCTAATAAGTCTTTGAAAGAAACTTGCAGTTCATGATTTTTTGAAATGATCAACATACACGATATAATTCATCATCTTTTAAATCACTGCTAACTGAAGTAAGGGCTGGAAACTGTCCAATTTGAGTTTTCCCAGGAAGGCATCAATAGCTTTCTTGCTATTTACTAAATTACAATTGTATCCTTGCAACAGTTTATTAAGAATTAATTTTTCCAAACACATCTGAGAGGTAAAATATGTTTTCATCGCAACCAACTGTTCTCCAATCTCTGCCTCGCTTAGAAATGTTACAATACTGTGACAACGATCAACAAAACGACAACCATCGCATCGTACCTCTATATGCAGTACAAGACGGCCAAATCCTTCTTCATTTTCATCACAAAATTTTCGAAAGAGATGATCTTTAAGAGTATTAGCCGTAATAAGGTTGTCTTTATTACAAAAGCTAAGGTTTCATGATGTTGGCGGTGTATGACGCAATGCATGCTATGCTAAGTACTCTTGGCAATGCAATTTTTAAATAAACAATAAGCCCTCTGTACCTACCGACCATGGAAGGGGTGCCATCTGTAGAACAAGCAATTAGATTTTCGAGTGGAATATTTTGTAAAAAACAACGGCTTCTTTAAATATCATTTCAACTTTGGTATCTGTTACAAGGGTTCTTGCAAAAAGCATTTCCTCACTGAGTTGATTATCACTTATAAATCTGATATATGCTAATAAAAGTGCTTCATTTCCCATCAAAGTTGATTCAGCGATTGGCATTGCAAACTGTTTCATGCGTAATTGAGCAATGAGTTAGTTAGTTTTCTATATCTTCAGCCATTTCATGAATGCGCCTGGATACTGAGTTATTGTTCAAAGGATGTTTATCGGCAATTTCACGTGCATTTTTGTTTAACATTGTTGAAATCACACTGATATCGATGGCAATATGACAGATTCACCAATGTTATGTGGCCTTCCAGCTTTTGCACTTATTTTGCTAATTTCATATGGTGCTAATTATCCGCTCTCTTCATTGTTTGCTTGTTTACTAAAAATATCATCCAACTTGTTTCTTCCTTGAAATTGTGTGATAGTTTTTGAAAGTACTCCAACGATTTATTTTTCTTTTCATAATGTTTTGTCATCCGTTTCGCAGTATTTTGTAGCTAGTCAATAAAACCATACGACAAATATTCAGTGGAATATTGTCTTGTTTTTCTCTCTGTGTGATCCATGGGTAAAGTAATCTGAAGAAAATATTATTAATCTAAAATATTTATTGTAAGAAATTTTCGTAGGCATTAATGGACGAAAAAAATAAGAGTATGTAATGAGAAATAAATATAGTCTCGTATTTAAATTATGCCTAACATGTATTCACATGTCAAAGAAATGGTAGGCCTAATTTTCCTTCGTTCGACATTATTGCAAAAATATTACTAATAAATGCTTATTAGCATAGAAAATACGTTTACAGTGGATTAAAATGTTATAAATGACTTACGAAAGCATGCAAACCGATAAGAAATACTTATTTACCAACAAGAGCTCAGAAATGACGAGGATTGAATGCCACATACGAGGTGCGGTCAATAAGTTTTGTAATTTGGATATAAGGAAACGAGATATGAGGAAAAGGGTTTTATTATTTTTTAATATAACTACCCTCGACTTTAATGCACTTGCGCCACTTGTTCCTGAGGCTTCGAATTCCCGACAAACAGAAATCTCCCGACTGCTGTTCAATCCACTCCTGGACGGCGAGCTGGACATCTTCATCGTCCCCAAACTGGCGTCCAGGCAGCGCAGCCTTAAGCTGGCGGAATAAAAGGTAGTCGCTAGGGGCCAGATCTGAACTGTAGAGGAATGTGGTTGATCTCCTCGAATCCGCACTCGCGCAGGGCAGCTTGTGCATTTCTAACCTTGTGGACAGGAGCATTGTCGTGGAGGAGCAGGACACCGCGTGTCAACTTGCTGCGCCGCTTCTGACGGATGCACTTCTTCAACCCAGCCAGTTCCTCGGCGTAATATTGGCCTGTGATGGTCCTTCCAAGAGGCGCATAGTCCACCATCCACACTCCCTCAGAATCCCAGAAGATGGTGGCCATGATCTTCCAGGCTGAGGGTTGGGTCCGGAACTTGATGGGGGTCGGAGAGCCCCTGTGCTTCCAGGCCATGCTTTTGAGCTTGTTCTCGGGATCCCAGTGATGGACCCACGTTTCATCACCTGTCACTATGCGTGACTCGAATCCCGCTGGGTCTTGGTTGTACAGGAGCAGCAGCTCCGAACTTTGACGACGTTGAAGTCGATCATGGGGCGTGAGGTTTCTAGGGACCCAACGGGCAGAGACCTTAGTCATGGCCAAATTGCCGTGGATGATGTTGATAACACTTCCATGTGATATTCCAAGTTCTCGCTCGATTTCTTCGACCTTCACCCGCCGATTTTCGAGGATCATCCTCTCCACACGGGCCACATTGTCCTCGTTGGTCACATCTGACGGGTGTCCTGGACGGGGTTAATCTTCAAGGGACTCACGACCATGGCGGAACTCCCTATTCCAGCGAGCAATGGTTACATAGGAAGGGGCGGTGTCGCTGTACACTGCAACCATGCGTTCATGGATCTCTTTTGCATTCTTGCCTTCCTTGGTCAAAATTTGATCACTGCGCGGTGCTCAGCCTTCTCCATTGTTAAAAAAATTGTGACTGACGATCTGCGATCAGCTACTGCTTCTTAAATAGACGAGGCAGGAGCGTGCGGCTGCAGGTCCTGACTTTTCATAACTTGTCTAACACCCCCACAAACAGCCATCCCCCTTCCTATGTTTTGCCCTACCGATTCGCAAAACTTATTGACCGCCCCTCGTATGTGCGTCTATAGAGCTGTTCATACGCTGTCATCGTACGTCTGGCTCTAAAATACATACGGACCAAAGAAAGCGGCACTCATTACAACACTGTATCACATAGAACATTTTAGTAATTTAGTTTAAGTATAACTTCAAACTGCACATTTGTTGATTTTTCTGTGACGTTTATCTATATTACGTATTATTTTTATACTATTATATATTTACTATATTATTGTTATACATATTATTATTTACGTTCAACAATTTTTCCTCTGGACCCCTTACTACGTACCATAGCCTCCCAAATTGCAATATTTTACTCGTGATCCCCCTTAAAACTTCTGTGGACCCCGGTTGGGAACCTCTGCATTAGACAAAATAGCCAAGGCTGCTGGAGTGCTCTATTTGCAAGACAAGGGTATTGTCATGTTCAGTTAATTTTCGCTAAATTTCTTGGTTAATATTTAGTACACAGCCACATTGTTAATTGGAATCGCATCATTTTAAAAGGATTTTTTTCTGAATTAAAATATCATATGAACATTTTATATTACTCAATATTAAAGAAAATACGATTGATTTATATAGCATTCAGGGGCGGGGCTTATATGACTGAAGTCAAGAAACACGACATAAAAGCAACGAACATTAGAGCGTCTAACGACGTCTTGCAATTGCCTTTGAATTCAAACTTAATGCTTGGCTTTCGAATTGTGTATACTACTAGATGATTAAAAAGAGTGGGGTGTGAGGGATGCACCTCAACCATTAAGGGGCTGTGGCGGGCTAACCCTCCCATTTCGAAATAGTCACCTTAGTGTTAGAATTCCATGCAGTTGCCAGACGTTGTTAGGCGCTCCAATGTTCATTGTTTTTATGTAGTGCTCCGCCCCTAATGGGCGGAACTAGTAATGGAGTCATCACATTTTCTTCAAATCGGTGGTTGTTTCTTAAACCAACGACAACCGTGATCTTTTTGATCAAATAATCACATTGACATTTCTTGTCCGTTTTCGCAAAAAAAACTATGCTTGTGCAAAATATTTCGCCTTGCAAATAGCGCACTCCAGCAGCCTTGGCTATTAATTTGTCAAGTCCAAAATAGCCATTTTAAAGTTTTCGAGGGGGCTGCTTTCACCAAGGATGACCGCTCTCGCAGCCCGTTCGTAGGGCGACGCGTTACTAGGTTTATCCCTTTAGATAAACCTAAAGGGATATATCCGGCAATAAGCCGGGGAGTGAGTGAGAGCAGGCAGTTTAGCCGATAATGCAAGCGTCCGTAAGGATCCTACTCGAGTAAATTAGGTCCTGGTTGAGCTCTTTAATCTGCTGCGACGGCGCTCGCTGAAATCGGGAGAGATAACTTATCCCAAATTAGATCTTGCTTTCCCACTTTATTGCGGGGAAGGGGACGAGAGGGAGGACCTGATAAAGTAATTCAACCGGGTCTCCGTGAGCTCTTTTCTTTTTCGGATTCCCTTTATTCCCTAATTCTTGCGCACTTGTATTAACAGAGCATTCGTTGGGAGGGTTCGATAGGTGCAGAAGGGTTGTGCCCCCTCGCGGTCTTCCCAAATCCAAGTTCTCTCCCTTTTATGTACTTCTCGTAACCTCTCGTCATTTTTTCTCCGTTAAATGAAAAGGCACTCTCTATTCTTTTCTTTGGTAAATTTAATTTCCCTCATTTATTCCCCTTTTTTTGCTCTTTCCAATAAACTTACTTGTGTTGGTAAGCTCGACTTTTGAGATCACATGGGTGCGGGCGAAAGAAAGATGGTACCCATGTATTACTCCGCCCACGAGTTAGTGATTGGTCCACGTCAAAGGCTGGATTAGGTTAAAGCCTAAGTCCCAGCTGAAATTTAGTTACCGATTAGCATTTTTTAAAATTTAACTCCATCGCTTAAAAATAAGAATTTGTTACCTAATCTTGAGCACACGGTCAAAATTTGCAATGTCATAAAATTTGATCTTTAAATCAAAAAGGGTGAAACTGTAAACAGAGCTTTTGAATATATCCGTAACTCTCTAAGGATATATTCGTAAAAGTTTATCTAAGTCATAGGATATGACTGTACCTGGACACGAAATTACTAAAGCGTAATTACCCTAATTACAAATCTTGTAAAGGTAACAAGAGATTTGCAATCGGATTTAACTCAAGTTGGTTAGTTGTCTTAGCTTTATTAATGGGTTGAGGAATAAGTTCTTGCGGTTTTATCAAATTTATTCATTACCATTAATAATTTTAGAAAAACTTCATTTTTAATTGATAACAATATGCAATTTAATCAATAATGTATTCTTCGTTGTTATTTATGACTTCTTCCCAACGTTCAACTAGTTTTTCGATTCCTCTGCAATAAAAATCTCTGGATTTTGACTCGAAGAATTCGTCTAACCAGATTCTTAATTCCACATCAGTATTGAACGAAACGCCGCGCAAATTGTTGGAGAGCGATCGGAACAGATGAAAATCCGATGGAGCCAAGTCTGGCATATATGGAGGAGGCGGCAGGATTTCTCAATTAAGCGTTTGGATGGCGTCTTTTCGTCATATTGGCAATGTGAAGACGAGCATTGTCGTGTTGCAGAAGGACTCCTTGACGTCGATGAGGTCGCTTTTCACGAATAGCTTTGGCGAGTCGATACATTTGTTGAACGTAGAGTTCTGCATTGACAATCTCGTTGTTCGCAAGGAGCTCATAAAGAATGATGCCTTCACAATCCTACCACACACAGCATCGTCTTTCGTGGATGAAGTCCTTGCTTTAATCGCGGAAGTGTTTTTTTATTGAGGCTAAGCCATTGTTTTCGATGGTTCATGTTCACATAAACACCACTTTTCGTCGCCAGTGATGATGCGGTGAAGAAATCTGTCCTTATATCCACGAGTAGCCTTGTGACGAGCAAGCAAACCTGCAGCAATCGTGGAGCGTTGAAGTTTGTTGCTTTCGCTCAAAGCGTGCGGAAGCCACGCACCGAGTTTTTGAACTTTCCCCATCGAATAAAGGTGATTCACTACAGTTTTCTGATCACACGCCAATTGTACAGTCAATTCTCTGGTCGATTGATGAGGATTTTAATGAAGAAGGTCGTTCAATCGATCTTCATCCAACTTAATGGGGCGACCAGAACGTTCTTGGTCATTAAGATTGAAATGACCGTTTTTGAAACGTGAAAACCACGATTGAACTGTCCTTTATGATAAAGCATTTTCTCCGTACACAGCACAAATATCGCGACGAGCTTTGGCTGCGTTTTCATTGTTCCCACCTCGATTAAAAATGAATAACAACAAGTGTCGAAAATGTGCCTTTCTTTCAACTTGACATACCATTTTGAGGGTACAGAACAAAAATTAAATTAACACAACTTTTAAATAAACCGCAATGACTTATTACTCAACTTAAAGACGTAGCCTAAGCAAAAGTTATTTCTTATTGTTTATTAATATGTGCACAAATCACGCCAACAAAACTTAAATCCACACATTATAAAAAACGCAAGAACTTATTCCTCAACGTAATACAAATAAAGTTGCAACTGTTAAAATGATGGACACGAAATTGTAAATAACAAATCTATCGGCCCGATAAGCGCCTGAGTGGCAATTACAAAAACATATTACATAAATAGGCCTTACCTCGGGGGAACCTGTTGGGACATGCTCGTCTGGTTTGGTATAATCGTACACATCCTTGCTCATCGCTCGTTACGTGTGCGTATTCGCTTATGGTTGTGTTGCAACTTAGGCCACTTAGGGATAGGAGAGATGGCTTTCGCTCACGCTTTTCATGATCTGCCTGCAACTGGAGGGAGAACCTTCATCGCCTTGGATGTCGCCAGGAATTTGACCTGCGTTTCTCAGCCTAACCCTTCAGACCCTGTCCCAACTTGCTTACAAGTTCATCAGTATGTTTACATTAGCAGATTTCCCCGTTCGTTTGTACATTTGTTATAATTCATTGATATATAAATCACTGTTTTCTCTTTTTTACTTGTATTTTATTTTAATCTCTGAAGATGGTACAAGTGTATCGAAACGAGTAAGATAAATAGTGTTTTACTAAAGGAATCGTTTCTTATTCCCTTTTTTAAGTTTAATAACTTACTTTTAATGAATTTCGGGGAACTTATCCACGAGTTCAACTAAGACATAAAAGCAAATATAAGGCAAATCGAAAGATGTGAATGGAAAATCACGAATTCGAAATTAACCAGCGCTTTTTAACAAAACTTGTTACGATAAAAAAAATAATATATATATATATATATATATATATATATATATATATATATATATATATATATATATATATATATATATATATATATATATATCCATTCAACCACATTGAAAGAGAGAACGGAATATTTTTTCCTTGCAGTAATATTTTTATTACCTTTTTTCGAAAAACACTAACGGCATACTTTTAACTGTGATCAAAGTGGTGCTCGCTGCCTCAGTGTGCCTGGTTCGAATCGCTTTCCCTCACGGATCTTTTCGAAAAAAGGTAATAAAAATATTACTGCAAGGAAAAAATATTCCGTTTTCTCTTTCAATGTGGTTTAATGGATTCATTTTCTTTATTCTCTCGTGCTACTTTGATATATATATATATATATATATATATATATATATATATATATATATATATATATATATATATATATATATATAATGTTAAGCGAAATACCAACGAGGGCATCTCTATACAGCAGGAAGTTTGTAAAAAAGATCCACAAAGAGAGTGAAGTGAAACTGTGTGAGAGATATATTTCCGGGGATCTTCCCGCCACGCATCGGCGCGGGAGAGCATGCATTTCCCAAGATGTCAGCTGCAGCATGGTTACCCATGCTATACCAGATGACAGTAGTAGAAGGTGGAAAAGGGTGGAAAGGAAACATGCATGCTAAATATCTCCCCCCCCCTCAAACTAGAGCACAGAACAAGTGGGTGTAACACGATTAGGGATGAATGGACGGAAGCTGGCCGGCGACTAACTATCCTCCCAGATGAGGTGAGGAGAGGCGTGTAAAGAAAGTTCTTGGTGCCCCGTTCAAGAAAGGTTCTTTGTAAAATCCAAATAGGCCATTTTGGCTATTGAAATAGCCATTTCAACTCCTCTCATCTCTCTCACTCACCCTCTTATTCTAACCCCGTAAAGGGCCTATTGGACGCCGCCCATTAGTGTCTGGCCTAGATAAGGCTTTTAGATCGCTTGAAATAGCCTCGTTGGCTGCAGCAGCCTCTGTCGGACGCACTCCTTCATCTCCGCTATTGAATGGGCGGATGATTTGCACACAAATGTTTGCTTGCTTCAATTCTTCCTCTGTCTCCGCCTTCCAGTCTCAATTTCGAAGGATATTTATTCAACGCTCGTCGAACGGAAACTTTCACTTAATGGGAATACACACATGGGACGGGTGTACGTGTGCGTTTGTACGGAGCTTCAGGTCTTCTTCAGTTATAATAGATAGCTATTCACGCCCTCCGATATTTCTGTTCACATAGGCTTTGCATTCCTTCACGTGTCCATAAATGAGCACACGTTTATTCCCCTGGTAGGGGCTGGTATTAAAGGGGAATTTATGGAAGGTGAATCCCTGAAACTATGAGAGTCGCTGGTTACCGGTATAAGTGTATTTGCCTGCTTTAATTTGTGTGGTTCGTTATCAGTTTCTTTTTATTTGTCCTCGTTGGTGGTCGCGTAAGGCTCCCCTGGGATACTGAGCGGCTTCGGGAATAAGGCGGGCGAAGTGTGAAGGACAAATTCTTTAATGAGAAACATTAATTCAATTATTCCAAGAAGTTATTTAATTTTCCTTAAAGTGTTTCGTTGTGTGTCTGTCTGTGTGAATTATCACGCACACTGAGCAACCAATACACACAAATCTCGTCAAATTCTATTTGTTTCGATGTAATGTTCAATTATTTTTCAAACTACTTAATTGGAAAGATGAGCTAAAAATTAACATTTATATTGAAATTGGCCAAAGTTGACAACTTAAAAAAATGAAATCGAAAAAAAAAATGAATTCAAGTTTTAATGGAAGGTTCGAAATTGGGCAAATTTGCTGTGAGTCTGGTTGCCAGGGGGTGGAGTGGTTCATCATCCAGAAACTTGAATCAACGAAGGCATTTCGACCAGAAAGTTCCTAACTGTAAAGAAAGTAGAGATGGAGTTTATTTATAGGAAATGATGAAAACCAAATTTCCAAGCGACATTTCACTGACATCTTTTCACTGTGGCTTTTGAGGCCATTGTGATCACTTGTTTTTTAATGCTACTTAGATAACTCAAATTGTTCTTTCTGTATTTTATTTCACATGTAAAAATGTATGATACTCCTTCATCATTGGAAAGAAACTATCATAGCTCTAAATACGAGCCCGTAGACGGATAGCTCATCAAGGGGAAACGAGAGTAATAAGAAACTTAAACAAAACAAAGTTCTGTTCGATATGGTCTTTGGAAGGGTGAGGATTCGAACCTGTGCTTGCAATCGCTCGCGGTGGCCGAGAAACGTCACTAATTTTGAGGGTTTTTTTTTCATTTTTGAAGGTTCTAGACGGCGGGTCTAGAATCTTGAAAGGTTACACCAGGTTGAGTAATATACCATTTCAATCTACCGTTTTTTTTATTTATTTGTAAAAATTCGATTATATTATTTCGTCTAGAGTAAAAAATATATTGAGGAGATGGGTATTTATATGGGCCAACAATCTGAAAATCAAAACTCTTAGGAGTTTCGCTTCGTACGCACGTCATCACCGGTAATTACTCTCTCAACTCAAGGAAATGGAATATTAAACATAACAAAGCCTACATTTCTTCATAAATTTCTGCATATCTTATTTTCTTTTGGCATGTCTGTGTATATGCACTTCAAACAAAATGGAAATTCTAAATGAAATGTCTGATGTAGAAGTTGGAAGGCAAATTAAAGAGGTAGAGTAGTTGCGAAGTGTGTGGATGAGATGGAAGTTAGAGAGAGATACAATGTTCTTCCCACTTATTCGAAGTCCGCCTTTTCGTTTCGGTAAGGGATGAGTCCTTAGGATCGGAAACGGAAAGTCTTGATCCATCTAATTGGCTCTCGGCCAGTGGATGACAAGATCCCAAAATAGGCTCCTTATCCTTCGACGGTGGAAAAGAAAGAACTAACTCTCTTTCTCTCTTCACTCTTCGTATTTCTAGGTATCTTTCATTTTTCTCTATTGTATCTTTCTTTCTCTCTTGTCTCATCACTCTTTATGTCTCTTTTGCTCCTCTTCCTCACTTTTTGTTTCCTTTTGTTATCCTTTTCGTTTATTTTTCTGACTCTATTTCGCCTTTTATTTCCTTTTTTCTCGCCCTCTTCTGTTTCTGCCTTAAAAATCCGATGCAATCACATCATATGGTTGAAATTGGGCCTACAGAAGCTCGGCGTGTACCGAACGTACTGGCGACCCTCCCAAAATGTATACATACTTCATTAACGACAAACGTCTCATAAATAGGACAATTACAAAAATAATGTGTGTAATTTCGCGTGCATTTGCCCGTTGTCCTATTTATAGGCCATTGAATTTTCCAACCCCCTTCAAATGTAGGCTGAAGCATGCTGGTCCTCGTTACATCTGATATATCCACTTGCAAAAGGGTGGGGGTATGACAGACAGCAGATAATCGGTTCGAATACTTCGTCATGAATCAGTCCTCACTCAAAGATGTTTCGAGCCGTTGATAATGATATCAACGGGTCATGGAAATAAAATTAGGACAGTGAAAGCCAGGATGTCCTTTCACCAGGAATCTATCAACTCTTATACTTTTTCTCAAAACTTTTGCTGGAGATACCCTTTCACCAGGAAACAAATCTTTCGAACTCTAACTAAATTCATTCAAAATTTTCACCACTATTCCCCCTCTCCCTATTTATTCAATATTCTGTCCCCATTTCCCCCTTTATTATGTCCAATGTCCAGGACAGTGAAATGTATGAGAGTAAACTCACCCACTATTGAGAAGGTTCTCACTCGGTTTCCTTTTCTCGTGTCTGTCGGTTGTCACTGGTCTCTGCTTTTAGTCTGCGGCAAAGCATGCCAGGAGTGGACGGTTACCCCGCTCAGGCATAGCGGAGCCTCGCCTCTTCAGGTCAACGTGGCGTTTTCTCGGTCTTTCTTACATTACTAAATTTATATGTGTTACCGCCTCTTTGCTATTGCCCATTAAATTCGAGGTAAAAATATTGCAGACTATGAGGAACAATAGTTGACTTGGTCTGGAAGGCGGCTAAGTCGTTTATCAGGAAGCTTTTGTTTGTGCACTTGCGCATTGAACTCGTAATTCCCGGTGGCCTGATCAATTCCAACTTTCTTCTGTCTATCCTTACCTCTTTATTATTTTTCTTTTAGTAAAGATAGTCCAGTTGGTCACACTACTCTATTTTTCTACAATATATATTTTTTATAGTTTTGGTATTTCGTAACAGGCGTGTAAACACCATAGTCGAACGTAGTTAAACCACATTGGTTACATCTAGTTCCCGGAAGGAGCCCTACTTTGGGTCAACTTTAACCGGGGCGGCTGTCGTATTGACACCCTTGGGTTCGGAGCCCACGTTAATCAGTGGTTACTTAGTAAGAGAAGCATCAGAGGATATCGCAGGGGTCATTTCTTGTAGCCCATTCCTGGTTCTAAAGGGTTCGATTGTGGTCAACTGAGGTCAAGTTAAATCCGGTGTATTGATAAACACAATCTGTGAGACCTTTCTTGCCTCTCGCCAGGTCTATTCATCCTCGTGGTTCGGACCTCGCGTTAAACCAAACCACGTCGTGAAAACCACGAATGAATCTATTCTCCTCACTTTATTCCTATTTCTTTAGAGATATACACACACTTTTTCACGCGGCCATGTAGACACAAGTACAGAAAGCACACCTGCATGTAGACAGGCTGAGCGAGTCAGTCGTGGACAGACCAGAAACACGTTTACGGATTTCTTTTCGGGAGCTTTCGCCTCGACTTCAATTGGCAAAGTTTGAGGAGCGATTCGGATCGCTTGGACCGTCTTCAGATAATCGCCGTTCTTGAGAACCTCCAAAGAGAGATTATTGTAATTTCTATTATATTTTCCTTAATTGTGCCATGTTTGTGATATGGATCATCTGAATGGGAGAGGCTTTCTGGGTTTAGGTGGTAGACTTCCTTTTTCATTGTCTTCACTTTTCTTGATTGTCTTTCTTTGGGTGGTCATACTGTCCTTCTACGCGCGAGCCATACACGCACACACATACATACTCAGATACAAATATAAATGTATGCATTATCACGTTTTGGATAAATACAGCTATTAAAGCTACAAAGAAGTTTCAACAATAGCTACATTTTGCCACTCCCACTCATTCGTTTTACGCACATGTGACCGACTTTCACTTTGTCCATTCACTCCAGTTGAGTTAAATGTTTCTGGACCAAGTGTGTCCGAAACATTGCTCATTAACTTTTGTCTCGCTTTTTATTCTCTCTTACACACACACACACACTCTCTCTCTTTCTCTCTTACACGCAAACTCTCTCTCTCTCTCTCTCTTTCTCTTTCTCTTTTACACACGCACACTATCAAGTTCATTTTCCCTCTGAAGCCCATTTTCTCTCTCAATCTCTTTCTCAAACTATTTCTCTCTTCCAAGTTCGTTCCTTCTCAAGCTCTCTCCCTCTCCCTCAAGCTATCTCGCTCCCTCACGATGCTCTCTCAAGCTCTCTGGGTCTTCCTAACTCTGTCGAATAAAGGAGGGAGAGTAAAGGGTAAACGTGTGAGAAAGATGGCTTTCAAGGTTTTCTAAACCACGCTTACCCATCATCTCTTTCAACGAACGACCTTAGGGGCAGACCCCCCGCCCCCTCTTGAAATCCTGGACTCTAATTTACACCCACGCCAAATCCGGTCTTTCTCGGGCAGCGATAAGTAAGTATAGAGACCTAACGAGTACCCCCCCCCCCCCCTCTCTTTCTCTCTCGCCATTTCTCACGACTCAAATTGAAGAATCCGGGGGGGGTGGAATACGACCCCCGGTGTCGCCTTGGACGAGGTAGGCGACGGGAACGATGGCTTCGACCGGCAGCCGGAAATCTCGTTCAGAAAAGACGAGCTCCTCGAAACGAATATTCTCGGGTGGGTGAGTGGGGGTGGTTGTTTGACCCCTTCGCTACAATTTGCTGCATACATACACACGCACACACACACATATATATATATATATATATATATATATATATATATATATATATATATATATATATATATATATATATATATATATATATATATATATATATATATATATATATATATATGCGGTAAAAAGGCTATATTAGGCAGACACAGTCTTCATCAAAGCCCTCGGAAGGAGCTCTTCTCACATACACGAGAAGGTAACGCCTATTTTAAGTGTTACCTCCCCGTGTATGTGAAAAGAGCTCTTTCCGAGGGCTTTTCATATGCCCGCACTCTCCTTCTGGTGATGACGAGCAATTGGTTATTTTCTCTTTCAGGATTAGCAGTCTTGTGTATGTATGCGGGTGTGTACGGAAGCCAAAATCAACGTATCTCCATCATAATGTTTGTGGAGATATTCGTAGTGAAAATGTGCGAAAGGAACATAAGAATAAACATGTTAAAAATATGGAGATGTGTGTGTGTGCAAACCACGGGTGGAAATGTGTATCTATGAATATCTTTTTATGTATGAATATGTTTACAGTACGACGTTTTAATCCTTGTTCCTTTTCTCTTCTCTCTTATTCACTTTCTTCATCTGACCCTTTTCGTTTCTAAAAATTCCCCCGATGGTGACATGATTTTTATAATGTACACACACTAACACACACAGCTACATCACTAACCTCTCCAGATTCCGAGCGCACCAAGTAGTATCCTCTTCAAATTACTCGAGTTGTACACTCGCTACACAATTTTACCCTCCTTAACGTCCACACATTCTTTATGAACCACCCCTTACAAACTTTCTGGCGATGTCTTTGTTGGTTTTTGCTTTTTTTGTAAATAACAACAACTCTCCATTTTTTCCCTTTCCCTAACTTTACCACTTATGGTCTGGTCCTCACAAACTTTTCGGTGAAGATGTCTTCGTTACCTCTCGTACTTTTAAGTTTGAAAAAATAATATCTCTTTCTCTGCCTGCCATGTGTCTCGATTTGTGTGTATGTGTGTGTGTGTGGCACCTTGACCCGCCAGAAGAGTGAAATGCCCCAATTTCGGGCCGCCGAATCGAGGTTGTCGATAGGGTCCATTTCATCATTCCTCGCCACTCTTCTCCGGAGGCGAGAGTCTCCTCAAGTTGGCACTGATGACGTAACGGGCCAATCGACATAAAGAAACTTAAGAGGGCGAATCTTACCCAATTCCCGTAAGGGGCGGGCGAAGACGGGGGGGATTCGTTAGAGCACCCACGCTCTGTGTATCAACTTGTTCTTGAAAGGGGGGGATTGGTCGTCCGAACCTCTTCGTGGGGGATCCGAATGTATTCCCAACCCTTCCTAGTATTTAAGAGTGATTGGTTTGACTGTTTTTTTTAGCCCTGTGTTTAAAGGATTCGTGATCGGTTATTCTCCTCGTTTGTTATCTCGTTCCGATGCTTAGGTCGACCCTTTCGAGGGTGGTAGGGATGTTAAACTACACCCCCTCTTTCCCCTCCCTCCCAATTAGCCCTCGTTAATGGCTTCGGGGTCATGAGGCGAATCCTTCTAAATCTCGGAAGGAAATTTCGCGAGAAAAAGTGCACAGGACCTCAATGTACGTTCTGCGTTTCCATCCTCGATGCGGTGGCTGTTTCCAGGATCTGCGATGGGCTGTTCGCTATTTCATAGCTGCCTTTTCCGCCTCTGGGACTGGTTCGAGAGGGAGGACGATGTGTATCGGTTGATTATTGAGGGGCAGAACGTTATTTGGATCCCGAATTAAGGCTGGAGTCGAGTCCAAGCAACGATCCCGTCTCAAGAAGGGGATTACGAGAGGTCGACGTGGTTGTTGTTGTTTTTGAGAGAAGGTAGTCAAATAATTCACCACAATGTCCTTTCTTTTGCTTTCCTGCCTTTATTATTCTTCATATTTAAAATGTCTTATATTTTTTTATTCTTTTTCTTGTTTTTTACTCGTTTTGTTTGCTTTCCTTATCCCTTTCCAGTTTTTTCTATATTTCTTTTTCTTTTATCCTTGTTCTTTTCTTGTTTCTAATCATGGCTAAAAATTCGAGACTAGTATATTCTTTCATAAGAAAATTAAAAGAACTAACCCAAAGTCACCTTTTTTTTTAATATGTTTGTATCATAATTTGAAGGTGAAATACACAGAAAAAAGGGAAATCCAACCCAATTTTATTAATAAATAGTCAATTGATGCGCGGAGTCAATATTTACAATGATGTCCGTTGTTCTTCAGGAGTTCTTCAATTCGTTTTGGCAAGATGGAGACCCAATTTGTGGTGATATCTTGAACGATCTTGCTCCAATTTTTGTTCAATAAAACCCCGCAACTAGTCACAATTGGATAGCTTCTCTTTATCAACCGCCAGTTTGCTATCACCCACAAACTCTCTATTAGGTTCAAATCTGAAGAATTCCTCGGCCAAAGTCCCAAAAGTTCGATTTTATTTTTAGCCAAGAACTTTGTTATTGATTTTGCTTTATGACAAGATGTCTCTATCATGCTTAGAATTATAGTTATCACCCCTAAATTGGTTCTGAACTATTGGGAAAAGGTGCTAATGAGGCACGTTTTGGTGCCATTTTGAGTTCATGGCAGTGTTATTGGGCAAAATTGTTAGTGCTCCAGTTCGCTTAGATGAGAAGCAGCTAAAGGCATGGAGAGTGTCCGGAGTCTTCACCGTGGTCACGACACAGGACTCGTGAGAGCGCTTCCTTTGTCTCTTCCTAACGATGGTTCTTCCAGAAGCTCCTAACCAGCGGAAGGAAGATTCATCACAAATTATCACTTTGCCCCAGTCTTCAACAATGCATTCTTTATGTTTTCTACATGAGTGGAGCCTATCCGTAAGGTTCTTCTTGGTGAGATGAGGCTTCTTCGTAGCCCTTCTCGGCTTTAGACCTTTTTCAAAAAGTTTCCGCTTCACTTTGTGCGCTGAACCTCTCACACCTGCTTCTTTCCAATCGCGAACAAGCTTAGCACTGGAGGCAACGCGATCCTTGAGCTGAGACCTTTCCAGGAAGCGATCTTGGCAATCACTTGAAGCTCTTGGTCGTCCAGAAGACTTCTTTACAGGAGTGTAACCAGTCTTTCTAAAGTCAATAATATTCCTTAAGACTGTAGTCCTTGATGCAATACCCTTAGCAACTATCTCCTTGCATGCAGAGCAACATTAGTTGCCCCCTTTTTTATGGAAAGAACCATTTCTGGAATTGAGAAAGATTCAAACATCTACTTTTTGCACCAAAGATATTACGAAATAGATTATAATTACACATCATTCATTTAATCCATATTTGTTATGATCTAATAATGGCAAAGCTTCGGATACTGAAATTGCCTCCTACACGAACAGGACCACAGCACGATTGTGGATTCAGCGAAAGAATATATATATTTTTTTTCTTATTTTTGAAGTTCGGAATTTTTAATTAACCTGCAATAATTAAAATATTAGAATAATTATTCCTATCACGTAAATTAAAAAATAAACAAACGAATGAAAATATAAAAATTAGCCTCAAAACTTTGGGCCATAACTGTATTACGCATTGTCTTGCTTTTCATTCCCTCGCGTCCCCTCGTGTGAGGGGCCGTGTCCCACCCTGCAACCGAAACCCGGAGGAGCGGCGCCCTTTCTCAATCCCAGTGCCCCAAGCGAAACTGTTCCGCTCTCTCGGATCGTCTTTGCCCCTTTTTTAAATTTCCCCCTATCTTCCCACGCCTAATTAGACCCAACAACGGGTGACAGAGGGCGTTAAACGTTCTGAAATTTATGTACCTTGAGTAAACTTGCATTTTCCCCAACTTTAACACTTTCATTTCAAATCTCTATCCAAAACCTTTTTGTCCGAAATACCCTCCTTGTTTTTTTTTTAATATTTTTATTTAATTTGGAAGTGTTCGTGGTCTCGTTGGTTGGCGCTGCTTTTTTTTTTGGTTGCATTGGTGCTGGTACTTATGTGGTTTCTTAAGTTGAGGCGTGTTTTGGGGAAGGGGGGCTTGATTCTCATCGTTCTCATCCAGGTGCTGGTCTTGCTACTAAACAAAGCTTTTATGCCCCAATTGTCGGTCGCTATTTTTCATTGGGTATATTTAACACACTTACGTGCATCTCCCTATCACGATTATCATACCACGCTATTCGTTCCTCCCCTCCTTTGGCCCCCTTAAGCATGCCTTGAAATCCTACTCTTTCCTAAAGCCTTAGTTGGTAAAGCGCTCCGTGAAAGCATCTAACCTTGAACAGCGCTATGCAAAAATAATATTATTATTCTAGCCATCGAAATAGAGGAAAAATGCAATCAATCTTAAACTAATTTGTTTTCCCCAATCAATTGCGAAATCATTTTTGCAATGAGTTTTTACACACATTGCGACATGTTTATTGCCGAATTTTTCCTTCGAAAATCACCCGGAGTTGGACGAACAAAGAAAAAGGGGAAATTTTTATGAAGATTTGGTTCTTGGGAGACGAGTGTTTGTGCTATTTTGGAACCTTCGACAAATTGGTTTGCGGTGTGCCTCAAGGGGTCATTTTGTCGCTTTTTTTTTGGTGTTTTTTTTTAAGATGTGAGGTGTATAGTGGTTTTGGCTAGGCTTTTTAGTCGAGTTTTGGTTAGGGATTTATCAGAATTTCGATGTTGAAAACCATACTTGGAAGGAATTCTTGGTTGACGTATGAAGAAAATCACGTTTTGAAAGCGGGTCTCAATCGGGTGCGATCTAATTAGCTCCCAAACAGTAGAACAGGGGCCATTGCACCCCACCACATTAGAATCTTCAAGCTATGTACTTTACACGGTTTTACTACTTACCTCTACATTTTCTTTTCAAAATTCGTTTTTAAGAACTTCCCCATTGATTTTCGCTTGAAAAAAAAGAGAATATGAATGTAAATTACTACCGTCTCTTCTGGACAACCCCTCGAATTTTTTAAGGGGCAGATTATGGCGTTATGGCTCCCTTTCCCCCGGTCAGGGTAAGTACAATCCCCGATCTAGACAAATTTATGCCAAATTTAAATATCAAATACATTTTTTGTAATTTTTTTCATTTGTACTTTGGTTATTAAATAATTATCGAAGTAATTTATAATTTTCCTTATTTCCCAATTGGATGGATGAGAGAAGAAAAGAACATAAAAGTTTAAAAAATGCCTTAATTCGAACTCTCGGTTGTCAAGGTAACCGGGAATAGTTGCCAATTATTACTTATTTAGTTTGTTTAATAGTAAACAAAGAGAGGTATTCATTTTTCTTTAATGAGGTTCTAGCCCTTGAAGAGAAGGAAGACCTGTTGAAATTTTAGAATAAGCAACCGACTCAATAGTTGGATCTTGACATTAATTAGATAAAGAATGAAAGGGGAAAATATGAGTACAGAAAGACGTTAATTAAAGCGTTTTTATAGAAGCTACCGGTTGGAAATAACCTGGCAGGACTTAAATGTTTTATTTATTGTAATTAAAGTTGGCAGTTCACGTAAAAAGATTTATCCTCTCCTTTAAGCAAGGATATGATCACATTGGAAAGAATATATAGTAAAATTAGTACATTGGGCATTATAGTTGCTTGGCACTCAAGACCAGAAATTCTTCTTCTTTTTTAATTGAATTGGCAAGGCAAGATTAAAAAGTTTGCCGACTCCTGACCTAGATAATACACACATATATGTCATTATTTAGAATTTTGATTCTTTGTTTTCCACCCCGTCCACCCTCCCTCTCATCCCCCACTGGACACGCTTGCCGCCTCTCCCCTCCACTAGCCGGGTTACTGAAGATTCGAGACGCATCGCGAATTGTTTTGTTTTTTTATTATTAATATTCACGATTTAAATGGAACAAAAAGTCCGAGTAACGGGAAATATTGAGAATTTTTTTTAATCAAAAATGTTAATGAATCGTAATTTCGAATTCTTTTTTTTTTCTCTCTTTCAACTAATCTTTGAATAAAAAAATTAAAATGAGTTCAATTTTTACGCTTGGTTATTTTTCGTTCCAATCTACGATATCAGCCCGGTCTCCCCTCCCCCCTTAAAAAAAAATTGGTTTTGAAATCCTTGCATCCCCCCTTCCCTTATTAAAGAGAACCCGTAATTAACTCTATTAAAAAAAAATGATGAGAAATAAGTCTTTATCTCCTTTCATTGATCGGATTGCTTATTCCTCAGCTTATGGGCGCCTGTTCGTTCTCGCAAGCGCCTGGATTTTTTAAATGGGGATGTTTGTTTGTTCCTTGACCAACTTGTTCGCGATACTTGGCAAACGTCCTTCCCTGGCCCTCTTAATAAGGAGGTAATTTGTATCTTTTATCTTAATATTCCTGGCTTTTTTATTTTCTTTAATGTTCGTCATTTGGGTAATTTTCAAGGAGAGCGTCGCATTTTTTTCCCCAGCTTTTTTTTCTGTCTATTTCTAGCTTTTTAATGTTTTTTATTAAGTTAGTTTGTATGTTAAGTGCAAGAAGCTTTAAAAAAAAGCTAAAAACGGCTACAATCTATCCAAAAAAACCCGGCTCAAAACCCCGAACCCCCCCCCCCCCCCCCTACGCTCTCCCCTTCCTGTTAAAATATCGTGCGGGGCTCCTTGAAATTACCATCATTTATTTTGGTCTAATGGATATAAAGAATAAACTGCTCTTCTTCTAGCCCTACCTACATCCCAACGCCTTATGCCCGGCTAGCTCAGTCGGTAGAGCACGAGACTCTTAATCTCGGGGTCGTGGGTTCGAGCCCCACGTTGGGCGATTCTTTTTATTACTACCAACAACTTTTTCTTTGTTATTATTCTCTTCCTTAGTTTGTGAAAGGCATGTTTTCAATAAGCTCGTTAAGAATTAGGTCTTTGGGATCTCTTTGCGCCGCCTACAGGACTCTTCACCAATTCCACTACCTCCACTACCTCCCTCCCCACCCTTACCCCTTATCGGGCTTGTTTCCCTTCCATCCCACACCTTTAATTTGCCCTTTTTAATTCATTTACCCTATTGCGTATAGAGGCTGCCTTTGTGTTCCATTCTTTACACTTTTGCACCCGAGCTAAATGAAAGATCCGTTCCGATCCACATTCGCGACTGTGTCTGGGGAGGGGGGGGGAGGTCAAGTTCTGGATGGAGAGCCTAATTGCAAGACCATGTTCTTTGGTTACTTGTTGATGAAGTGCGACTCGTACCATTCTCATCATTAACATTGAAGACGAGGCCTCCTTGAGCGATGTATCATGATTATTATTCGCAGATACGATTCGGCCGAATTCTACGGATATTCTCATACTAAAAGCTGAATTATTGTTGTTTTTATTATCGCGATTAATTTGGAGCATAAACTCGTGTATCTCTTAACATTTAAACGTCCAGGGAGTTTGTATCAGAGTGGTAACATCATCTCACAAGCTGCTTGTTAACAGAAACGAAATTTACCTAGGAATGAGCATTCTTTTCTTCTTTCTTTTTTTACCACAATTGAGATGGTATTCGTCAAAATAGTCGCCTACATTAGCTATCCATCTCTGTCAACGTCTGAAAGTATTAATCATCCTCAATATTTTTGCCACTAGGATGATCCTCGTTTCGTTTTCACTTCTTCGCCGTAAATCGAACTTTTCTCTCCTCCACTTACGATGTTGTCCTAAGAAATTTGCCTCACTATTCCAAAAGGTTTTCGGCAAGTAATTTCATGCATTTACAGTCATGGCAAAAGGTTTTCAGACATGTATATTTTTCCATTCGTTTTTCCATTTTACGTGATATGAATAATTGTTCTAATATTAAAATTATTGCGGGTTAATTAAAAAGTCAGCATTTCAAAAATAATAAAAACTGCCTTTCTTCCCTGAATCCGAAATCGCGCTCTGATCCTGTTCCTGTAGGAGGCAAGTTAGAGTCCCTGGAGCTTTGCTATTCGATCAAAAGGGTAAAATAATGACAAACATGAGTTAAATGAATGTGTGATTATAATCTCTTTCGTAATATTTTTTGTGTACAAAATAATTGTTTGAATCTTGTTCATTCCAGAAATGGTTCTTTACATAGAAAATCGTGCAAACTATATTGTTCTGCACCATCGTGGCCTGAGATGCAAGGATATATGTACTTACATTCCTAGGGAGAAATCCGGACGCCCAAGAGCCTCAAATAAAACCCAAGTTCGCCTCCTGGTAAGGTCCCAGCTCAAAGATCGGGTTGCCTCCAGTGCCAAGCTTGCTCACGATTGGAAAGAGGCACGTGTAAACGCTTCAGCGGGCACAATGATGTGGATACTTATCGACAAAGGTCTAAAGTTGAGAAGGGTAAAGAAGAAGCCTCATCTCACCCCCCCCCCCCAAAAAAAAAACCCATTTAAGAATAGGCTTCACTTGCATAGAAAATATTTAAAAAAATGATTATTGAATAGTGGGGCCAAGTTATATTCTCTGATGAATTTCCCTTCGACTTGTTTGGAGCTTCTGGAAGAACCCTCATTACGAGGAGAAAGGGAAAACGCTCTCACGAGTCCTGTGTCGTGCCCACGGTGAGCCATCTGGACACTCTCCATGTCTAGATTTGCCACTCATCTAAGACAACTGAAGCACTAACACTGCCATGAAGTCAAAATGACCTCGAAACGTACTTCAACACCTTTTCCCAACAGTTCGGGATCAATTTGAGGATGATAAATGTATTTTTCAACATAATTGAGCACTTCGTCACAAAAAAAGCAATAACAAAGTAATTGTCCGAAAATAACATCGAACTTATGGCACGTTGAACCGGGAATTCGCCAGATTTGAACCCCAATCGAGAATTTGTGGGCGATATCAAACTTGCGGTTGAAAAACAGAAGCCATCCAATTGTTAACAGTTACAGATCGTTATTGAGCAAAAATGGACCAAAATCAATCAAGATGTCATCACAAATTTGGTCTCCATCTTGCCAAAACTAATTGAAGAAGTCCTGAAGAACAACGGACATCATTGTAAATATTAACTGCGCTCATTAATTGACTGTATTTGTTAATAAAATGGGTTAAGAAACACTTATTTTTTTATATTTCACCTTTAAATTATGATATAAACCTACTCAAACCAAATACAACGTTTGATTAGTTGTATTAATTTTATTACATGAAAGAATATAGTAGTCTCAAAACTGTTGCCCATGGCTGTATATTTTTTACTTACTGGATTTTAAGCTGCACCCGCACTACCAGTAATTTTTTTATCTAACCGCGTGTATTAACGTGTGTGTGATCAGTAAATTGCTGGTTAAAACTAGTTTCGTTTTGAAGTGGAGGATACGTTATCGTGACAATCATATCACAGAGAATGACAATTTCCTCCTTTAGAGATCTTGGAAGTAACTTAGTGTGGGCAAACATTGGTAACTTGGACATGGGAGTACTTCGTGTAGGTAAACTGGGCATGAGAGAACTTATTCTGAATCACATTGGTAACTTGAAAACGGGAGAACTTAGTTTGACCACATTGGTAACTTGAAAACGGGAGAACTTAGTCTGGATCACATTGGTAACTTGAACATGGAAGTATTTAATGTGGGCTACATTGATAACTTGAACATGGAAGTATTTAGTGTGGGCCACATTAGTACCTTGGGCATGGATGAACTTAGTGTGGGCTACACTGGTAACTTGAACACGGGAGAACTTAGTCTGGACCACATTGGTAACTTGAACATGGAAGTATTTAGTGTGGGCCCCATTGATAACTTGAACATGGAAGTATTTAGTGTAAGCCACATTAGTAACTTGGGCATGGGAGAACTTAATGTGGGCTACACTGGTAACTTGAACACGGGAGAACTTAGTCTGGATCACATTGGTAATTTGAACATGGAAGTATTTAATGTGGGCTACATTGGTAACTTGGCCACGGGAGAACTTAGTCTGGACCACATTGGTAACCTGAATACGGAAGAACTTAGTCTGGACCACATTGGTAACTTGAATACGGAAGAACTTAGTTTGGACCACATTGGTAACTTGAACACGGGAGAACTTAGTCTGGACCACATTGGTAACTTGAAAATGGAAGTATTTAGTGTGGGCTACATTGGTAACTTGAATACCGGATAACTTAGTGGACAACATTGATAACTTGAACATGGAAGTATTTGGTGTGGGCCACATTGGTAACTTGAACATGGAAGTATTTAGTGTGGGCCACATTGGTAACTTGGGCATATGTGAACTTAGTGTCGGCCACATTGGTATCCTGGACATGAGATTACTTAGTGTGGGCTATATTAGTAACTTAGACATCGAAGTACTTAGTGTGGGCCACATGGTTAACTTGGCCATAAACACCTCTGGTAGACACATGAGTATTCAAAAAGTTCTCAACGTATCGAACGTTCTTTCTAACACCTTTGAAGTCATGGAGGATGAGACTTCTCTTCAGTGATGTGTGGAAAGATGTCAGACGTGACTTGACTTTTTGATCCGAATTATTTGCAAGATTCGGTAAAGTGAATCTGCAGTTGCATGAAGGTCACTGCATATTAATTTCTAAATGTAACTTTGAAAATGTTTAGTATTGGTTGGCGTGTGCAAAGGTTAAAGCACTCGAGTTCAGAGTGTGATGGTAGATTTTTTTTTCTTTTAAAGGTGTATGTGTGTATGTGTGGACAGATATAATATGACTGGGTCAGTGAAGTAGTTGGACCAGATTATCTAGAATTGGGTAAAGTAGATGAACCGGGTCTTCAGGAGCCGGATTTTCTCCTGCTGGTACACGTCCCTCCCATTCCCTTGGTCCTTCCAAGCGGCCTCCCTCTTTTTTTTAGCTCGTATCTAGGCGCTATATGAAGCCACAAGCATTCAGCGCTATTTAAAAAATCCTATCTTTATTGTTATATTCTTATTATTTGTGACTCCCTCTTCTCCCAAACCATTTCTTAGTTCGTAGCCAGGCGCTCTATGAAGCCACATGCATTCACATAGCGTTATTAAAAATTCCTATCTTTATTATTCTTATTATGTGGGACTTCCTCTTCCCGCCAAACCATTTCTTAGTTCGTAGCTAGGCGCTCTATGAAGCCACAGGCCTTCACATAGCGTTATTAAAAATTCCTATCTTTATTATTCTTATTATGTGGGACTCCCTCTTCTCCCAAACCATTTCTTAGTTCGTAGCCAGGCGCTCTATGAAGCCACATGCATTCACATAGCGTTATTAAAAATTCCTATCTTTATTATTCTTATTATGTGGGACTTCCTCTTCCCGCCAAACCATTTCTTAGTTCGTAGCCAGGCGCTCTATGAAGCCACATGCATTCACATAGCGTTATTAAAAATTCCTATCTTTATTATTCTTATTATGTGGGACTTCCTCTTCCCGCCAAACCATTTCTTAGTTCGTAGCTAGGCGCTCTATGAAGCCACATGCATTCACATAGCGTTATTAATAATTCCTATCTTTATTATTCTTATTATTTGTGACTCCCTCTTCCCGCCAAACCATTTCTTAGTTCGTAGCTAGGCGCTCTATGAAGCCACATGCATTCACATAGCGTTATTAAAAATTCCTATCTTTATTATTCTTATTATTTGTGACTCCCTCTTCTCCCAAACCATTTCTTAGTTCGTAGCTAGGCGCTCTATGAAGCCACATGCATTCACATAGCGTTATTAAAAATTCCTATCTTTATTATTCTTATTATTTGTGACTCCCTCTTCCCGCCAAACCATTTCTTAGTTCGTAGCTAGGCGCTCTATGAAGCCACATGCATTCACATAGCGTTATTAAAAATTCCTATCTTTATTATTCTTATTATTTGTGACTCCCTCTTCTCCCAAACCATTTCTTAGTTCGTAGCCAGGCGCTCTATGAAGCCAGAGGCCTTCACATAGGCGCTGTTAACAAATTCTATCTCTATTTTTTATATTCTTATGTGTGAACAACTGAAGAATGCGCTCCTCGCAATCCCGGAATGACCACATTCTTCGGTTGGTTTAATTCCCCCTCAGACTTCAGCTGGTACCACAAGTGGAAAAGCAAACTTAAACTTTGATTCTCATTATTTATTGACAGCAAACGAAATAATTGAAATGAAATGGATTAATTGCGATGCAATGTTAAGTTTGGGGGTTGTGGATTGACTGTTTCCATTAGCTTGCCCAGCTATTTTATAGGATGAAATCATACAGACACAGAACACACGAGTTCTTGTGTACTTGTATACTCCTCCCATGAAATACTGATCACTATGGTTTCACAAAGGTGTGGTTGGATGGTCGACCCAGCTACCATCTTTTGTGTGGTCTCTTCCAGAGGAGGTGATTTTATAAATAACTTAGGAATTAATTTTTTTGTGATTGAGCATTGACTGTTCGGTTACCCCCCTCCCCCTCTCCCAAATTACATCATTACCGCGTTCAGCTGCGCGTCGCCTGCCATCATTCCTGCAGGTTGGTCATGCCGGGCATTTTTGGGGTGGTGAGGTCATCCCGCCTCCCCCATTTCTCCGTTTGGGAGGTGAGGGAAACGCACTCTGTCTCTCGGGAGACCCACCCATCCCCACCACTTAAGGAGCCTCCTCCATTCCTGTATAACCCAACCCACAAAAATTCATTACAGCCAGAGTGGTTGAAACGCGATCTGATGTGTGTGTATGTCTATACATACACGTATGTGTAAATTTAGGTTTAAAATTCGGCGATTTCATCATTTTGGAGCCGGGGCCGGGGGTGGGGGGCTTCATCTATTATTTCATCCATTCGTCTTCTCAAGTTGACGCAAGAGGGCGCTCTAAGAAGAAGACTGGTGACATACGAGCTGGAAGAGGGATGTGATGGAGGATTGTGCAAAATGTTTGTCCAGTGGATAAACGCACATACTGTAAGTATGAGGTTCATGAATACGGAAATTAGGTTTATCTATTAAATATATAATTTAATAATATATTTATTTAATATATATATTTTTTTAGTCGCGTGAACGCGATTCTATAAGTTACTCTGTCGGTCCGTAGAAGTTTATTCTGATCTCGATTGGCCTTTGCCTCTTCGTAAAGGACTTCGGCGCAGGAAGGGGTCAAGTTGCCTCTGTCCTGATGTCTCGAGTTATGTACCTTCTGTACACACATTACTTCACTTAATTCACCGCTTCATTACACAAACCTGGATAACTTTCTGTTAACATTGCGATAGTTAGTTTCCCTCTGACGTTGCACACCGCTCAGAACGTCTTGATGTTGCAAGCATCCCTCCCCCCCAGTACCACGTGATGTTGACCTCCCCCTCGGGAGGATTGCCCTCCTGGGCACAATGCCCGCAGGTGAATATGAGGTTATATCTTACACACATTTCACTTCCTCCATCTTTGCTTCCTGGTTTTAAATAACTTCCGGTTTTGTCTCTCATCCCAAGATGCTCGTAAAGGTGTGGGGACAGAGGGGCAATTTATGGCTTAATTAACGATCCAACAGAAGAGAGAGAGAGAGGATATTTTTTATAACGACCAAGAAAATTTTGTCATCACTATCATACATTTACACACACGTGACAGGTATTTGTTTTTTTAGAGCAGTCTGCGATCTAGTTTTTGTGTTGACAGTGCACTCATGTGCTAGGTCTTATTTCGCCCGCGCATGCGCAGGTCTAGAGAGTTGCGCGCACCGCTCCGGGTTTAGTACTCCTAAGTACTTTCTTTTGGCCACTCGGATTATGGCGTTAATTTTTTTCACTTTCCCTAACTTTACCACAGGATTTGCGAAATTATCTTGTGTAGTTTTTTTTGGGGGGGGAGGGGGCGCAGATGCCCATGTTGCGTTTCCCTAATTTTATATAAAAAATAATAATAATAATAATGAAAAATAAAGTGTTATTTTATTGAATTTATCGTAAGTGGAATACCACATTTTGGTTAGCCTTGGTCTTGGGGCCAGGAGGGTACGCAATCCTGAGTGGAAAGTCAGCATCAGGTGTGTACTAGGTCCCCCCCCCCCGCAGCATCAAGGCATTTTCAGCGGTCTGCAACGCCGGAGGGAATTTGTCATGTAGAGAACACCCTACCCTGGAAATCGGTGGGAGAACAACCCATGAGGTGTTCTCTACGAATTAGGGCAAAATACCCTTAAAATTGAACCCCCACTTGGGATTTGGGGGCGTTGCTTGTGGGCACTAAATTGTTAGAGGAAAGCGTGATTTTCTAAGCCAACGAGTAAGCCTATCGCGACACTGAGCAAAGGTTGGTTGTGCCCATCTTGAGTCGGGGGAAGGAGGGGTGGTTACAGGTCAACCACGGTTTTATTTATCTTCCACCCATAACCATCTGTTCCTATCCCCCCGGGAACTGCTAATGCAGTGTTCGAACACCCAACTCGTGTCGATGTGTGGTGCCGAGAGACGGGTAAGCGTACATGGAGCTGTCGAGTTGTTTGTGTGTGTATACAATGTGCAGATTTGTACATGATGCAAGCTGGCTTTTGAGACTCTTGGTGGTGCACACATTTGGCCTTCACAATTCAGGTTTTTTCAAGGTGATGATAATCACGTCATTATATATATATATATATATATATATATATATATATATATATATATATATATATATGAGGAATTAAACCACATTGTCCGAAGGCAGTTTAATTCAGAACAGTTTCGGTGTATCTCACACACTTTTTCAACTGACACTGGATAGAAAATATTAGAAAAGTGCTTACAAACATAACACGGGGTCAGGTCGTGAAAGATCCCCTCTTTTCCCCCAATCCCCTACTCGTGGCTAATCAGGGGGGGAGGGGGTTAGGCCTAAACATATTGAAGGGCTGACATTTTACTATTTTGTTTATTTCCTTTCGTATTACAGGATTAAAAGAAAATTGACCCTCAGATAGATTTAAATTAGGAACTGACGATATCAAGCTCGATTCTACGATTCTTCTCTTAACATATTTAGCCGATTTAAATATCATTTTACTTCCATTGAAATCGATCGAATGATTCAAGTCTCTAACATGGCAAAATATTCCACTGCTTTGGCTGCCCACTCTAATATCTCTTTTGTGTTCGTACAATCTCTTGTCTAGATTTCTCCCCGTTTCCCCTATATAAACTTTATGGCAATCGTTGCATGGTATTGCATATACTCCTATGTTATGATGTTCTTTGGGTTTCCTGGCAATCATCAATTGGTTTAAGGAATTATTATATTTAAAGGCTAGATTAATACCCGCTTTTCCAAATATGTCCTTTAAACTATTTAATTTATTATTAAATGGCAATGTTATACATTTGTTGAAGTCGTTAGTGCGGGAAGGCTTATTACCATAGAATGTTTTCCTAGCTGCAAAATGGGCAGACGATATGAACCAATCGGGGTAATACAAATTAGAAAAAATGGTCCTGATAATGACAATTTCTTCATCTAAATAGGAAGGATGACATATTTTGTATGCTCTAAGGAAAAGGTTAGAAATTACCGATTTTTTAACAGTATTATCGTGAAACGAAAAATAATGTATATAGACATTCGAGTCGGTTGGTTTCCTATAAACGTCAAGTTTTAATTCATGGTGATCTTTATTAATGAGGACAGCTAAAAAGGGTAATCTATTATCATATTCCGATTCATATTTAAATTTGATGAAGACATGCAAATTATTAAAAAGGTTATCAAAATCATGGCCATTAGGCCATATAGAAAATACATCGTCAATGTACCTTAACCATATAAAGTTAGGGGGAGAAATTGTGGGAAGGAGTTCAGTCTCAAAATATTCCATGAAGAGACATGCCAATATCGGAGATAAACTATTTCCCATGCTAAGGCCAAATATTTGACTATAAAACTCATTATTTACTCGAAACACATTGTCAGAGAGACATAATTCAACTAAATCGATAAATTTACTCGTAGAAATGGGAAGATCCAAATTAAGTCTAAGCATGATTTCCCGCAGAAGGCCCATGGTTTGGTCAACCGGAACTTTGGTAAACAAAGAGTTCACATCAAAGCTCACAAGTTTTTCATCCGGTAATTGCAGGTGTCTTCGGAGAATGTGGTTTAATTCCTCATCTTTTCTTGCGATATTGCATTAATTTTCATATATATATATATATATATATATATATATATATATATATATATATATATATATATATATATATATATAAAATAAACACTCATTTTATAAAAAAAATAGAAGACAATGGCTTCGCTACTAAGATTAAAATTTAAAATCTAAAAAAAAAGCAGCCAATTATAATAATTTAAAAAAATGAACTCTAAACTATTTCCCTCCTTTCAAAACATCACGTTGCTAAATATAGTTATAGATCAAATACAAAAGCAGCCTTACTTAAAGTTTAATAAATTTTCTTAACTTCACCAATTGTAATTCATTTTCTTTTAAAACATTATAAAGCATCGGAGAATCATATTTATTTCAAACTCTAAAGAAATTCTTAGAAATTGCCTTGATAAAAATTTAAAATATACTTAAGTCATAACCAAACTAAGATGAAATTATTATCCAAATACTCCAAAAAATCCCGTTCTTAAATTATAGAGTTAGTGATGATGAAATAACTTTTTAGAGGAGTTAATGGTCCGAATCCGTCAATTTAGGACTGTTTGCGGCTCCTGGTAGGAACATGAGAAAGGAAATAAGCAGGAGAACGGCAATTCGTAAAGCTGAGCTACATCTTCACAAGCGACCTGTCTCTGTGCTCAAAAGGCAAATTATTTCATCAAGGCAACTCACCTTAATGGAAGTAAGCGCAAAAAGCAACCAGAAACGACACACGATAGGAATAACTCGCAGGAACCATAAGAAAAATACTTAGATAAGAACACAAATGCGGGTTACATAATATAAAAGAATAAAAGTTCTAAGGTTGTAATGGGTGGGACGCGTGCGTTGCGAGATACAAGAAACGACCTAAGATAGGCGAAAGAAATCCTAAATTGGACACTTTTATGCATAAGGAAAACCCAAAGACGACTCTGTAGATACGCTTTTATGATGATGATGATGATGTCGGACTATCCATCATATTAACGCGTGAGAATTTGTCCTAGTTTATTTATGGTGCAGTGGTTATGTTGTTTCGTATCCTAGCAACACGAGGTTAAAGGGTGAATTCAGTTACTCGTTATTTTTTGTAATTAGATTTAAAGCAAAAACCAACGAGAGAATTTCCCGCCAAAGTTTGTAAACAAAGAGGGGACGATGATGAAATTTGAACAATTGGGGTTGGTAGGGCACGCAATCGACCAGATGACACCCGCCACACCCTTTTTACTGAGGATGGGAGGGAAGTGTCATTCCGCCAGTCTTAGGGGGGTTATATAGCTGGAGCTTAACCCCCCGATACACTATCCACCCCCTTGCGAGCTCCGTTTGCCTTAATGCCATCTAGTGGCCTAAATTGGAACTTAGTTGCATCTCTCTCCAGGGTGTAATTGCTTGGTGCGAAGAAGAGTGGTTGATATGGCAGGGAAATGGCATAGATGGGGGGGAGGGGGAGCTTCCCCTGCTTTGAGTCGCGGATTTGATCATACCTCTTCCCGCTAGAGAATTAATTACCCTGGTGGCAAAGCCGGGCTAAATTCAGGAGAGTTGCGCGCCCTACGGCCCCTAGTACTCGAAGTGTTATGTACTGCCCCCCGCCCCCAGACGGATATTTGAGACGTCCACACGGTACAAGGGAGGGGCATGTAGACTTAGCCCTGGCACTGAGTGCCACATTCTCCTCGCCTCAGTGCCCGATGTATAGTTATTAGATTGAGACTACTCGGGCTTTATTCTTAGAGATTTCTCATTTGACTCTTTTTTGCCACTTGGCCAACGGCTGATAATGTAGCTTAGTCACCGACCACTTTCATCCATTCATTCCTGGTAAGGGACGGGGGGGAGGGTCACCCCCTCCCTCTTGGCTCCAGTGGTGGAGGGAGTTACAACATGTCTGTTCTTTTTCAACCCCCCTTTACCCCTCTACTGCTCCCATCTTTCTATTAGCATCCCCCCAAGGGGGTCTCAGGGGTTTATAGGAACCATGTTGCAGCTGACATCTACGGATGTACAAGGGGCGGTGGGTAAATTATCGGTAACAAAGTTAATTTTTACAGATATATTTACCGCGATGGTCCCCCAGTTTAGAAAGGGGGGGGGGGCTGTGGTGATCCTGGAGATAAGAAGCTTCACCTTGGTGGTGTAAAGGGAGTTGTTGTTCTCTCTCTCTCTCTCTCTCTCTCTCTCTCTCTCTCTCTCTCTCTCTCTCTCCCCCGAACCACGCCCCACACATAATAGTCTAGGGGGTTGCAGTCTGGGGGAGTTGCTAGGCCAGATGTTCTGGTCAAGTGGTCAAAGAAATTGTCTGACAGCCAAGACTGGGCCCTCCTGTTTGTGTGGCCAACTCTCGAATCCAGGGCAACACCATCTCCTCCTCCAGGCATTTGATGCAGCCCTCCGTTTTGAGTCTGAGGCCATCTGGGAAGATGAACGGAGGAATAACGTGTCCCTCGCTACTGACCCCCCCCCCCAACACCGTGATGTGGACCGGGAACTTGGTCGTCATGACTCTCGGTACACCTTTGGAGGACACCGCAAGCGAGAGTTCACCGCCTGGTCTTGGCAGAAATTCCTCTCGTCTGACGAATCGAAGCGTGCCAAGTTTGTTCAGAAGCCTCTCAGCAACGTTCCTTCCGGTGGTCCTTTCATCTTCCGCGACATAAACTGACCCTTTCTTATCTTGAATAATGAGTAGTGGCGGGTGTGTCTTCATTCACTACCTGTCGCATGAGTCTCCTTTGTCCCTGGCGATGAACCTCATTGACTCGTTGGGATTGTTCTCAAGGATGGCGCCCTACATCTATTCTAGGGTTCTTTCTGTATCAGAACGCTTAGAGTGAGGTTTTCGAACCCTCGTACGCGTGTAATAACAGCCTCACTCATCCAACTCTTCTCGGATCCTCTGTACCGTCTTTAGATTGACACCCAATCAATCACTCGGGATTTTTTCGCATTGTGTCTCCCCCTTCCCCGCGTGAACCCCAATCAGCACACCTTGCCTTTTCCAATTTTTTGGAGGTTTGAATTCAGCCATGGTATTGCTTCCTTCCTAGAAGATGCATAACTGAGTCTACTATGATGGGGGGGAAGAGAACCGACGCCAGACAAAAAACATGCGCGGAATTACTCGTAAGAGTTGTCACTCGAACAAATTACCCACTGCACTCTGTATTACTTCCACACATTTTTATTTCTTAAATTAAAAATAAAATAAAATAAGACCAACATCATTTTAGATACCGAGGTTGTCTAATGGCTATCATAGTTCTCGCAGCTTTCATAGCAAATCCTGGTGGTAATTGCCACCTTGAATTCGCCGAATTTGTAGTCTTGTAGTAGCAATGACCCAATCCTGCATCGAAGACATGAAGGAGGAGTAGCAACGCCAATATCTACTGTTGAGTGACATCTCTCATATTACCAAGTACGAGTAGCAACCCCAATATATGTTATTGGGTGGCATCTCTGTCATATTACGAAGCGCGAGTGGCAACGTCAATATTTCCTGTTGAATGGCATCTCTGCCATATCGGTGAGATGAAGAATCTCTCAATGGCTCAACCCAAATTCATTACTCGCTGCACTCACTAACAGTGTCACGTTATGGTGATTTTTCTCTTTGTAATTATTTATGGTGCTTATGGTTTAGTAATTAATTATTAATACATCTTTCATTGGGAAAAGTTTAAACTTTGCTTTATTTTCCTCATCCTGCAAATGAATGGTTCCCGCCTTATTTAGGGTCCAATGTCGCTGTTGACGCGGAGACGACTGGAACCGAACGACGGACCATCGAATACCCAGAGCTGGGCGTTGCGGCCACGAGTTGCGACTTTACGACTTTGCCGCACTATGAATTTCGAAGTCGCAAACGTTTTGGAAAAGTCGGACTAAGCAAAGTCGCACCCTAAATTTCCCGCGACTTTGAACAGGAACAAAGACGACTTTTTTGAAAAAAATTGCCCCGGCTGTTTTATATATGTGTTTTTCTGCCTTATAAAAGCATGCTTCTGTTATCGCGCTTAACTTTACTTTGTAATTTAGCGGAGTCGCACCGGGAAAAAAAGTCGCACACGCAAAGTGCAAGTCGCACTGGAGGGGGGACGGGCAAAAAATAGAGTCGCAAAGTCGTAGTCGCACCAGATCCGGCGGCAAACTCGCAAAGTCAAAGTCGCACCTGAAATAATTAAAGTCGTACCCAGCTAGGCGAATACCCTTCTAAGTGGCCCCCACGGGCAGCCCCCCAAAGGAAAGAAGGGGGGAGAGGAGACGGGAGTGGGTAGAAAGAAAATTCTGCCATATTCGATTTAAAGCAGAGCAAACGAAAAACGGCAAAAGATTGTTGAATTCTTGTTGGAAGTCGCGGGATTCAGAGGCGCCGAAAGGCCTTTATTTACGACCTCTGATTTTTTTTGTCTTAATATCAACACCTGCAAGGGTGTTGCCCCTGTAAAGCCTATACGTGTTACCTGGAGGAGTGGTAGCCCCACCCCAACCCCACTGACCCTGGCAATCTCGAATTAGATTGACTACCTCGGTTGTGCTGTATTCGTTCTAAAAATCCGTTTTACCCCTTTGTTGCCACTTTGGTTTACCATCTGCTTCTATTTCGTTGACCTGCAGCTTTTCGTTCATTCATCTCAGGTGGAGGTCGGGAGGCGGGGGCGGGGGGTGGGTGGGATCCTTCCCTCATGGGGTGGTGGGTTTTGACCTTCATTCTTCCAGCCATTTTCTTCCTCTACCCCGCACCTTTATTTTCTTTATTCCTTTATGCCCCCGCGAAGGGTATGTCTGGTGACCTTTGGAGGCTTGTGTCTTCCGGCCATATTGCCTACATTATGGATTGCAGTTGTATATATTTCACACATTTTCCCTAGCTTCACTCCTTTCTTTACAGATCTGCCCTTACAAACTTTCTGGTAGAGAACCCTCTCGTTGGTTTTTGCTTTCTAGTTTTAAGAAGCACAACCAAACGCTGGTTTCTAGTTTATAGATGGTATTTTCTTGTCTTCAATTCAAGAGAGGGTCAGATGCTTAGCAATCGAAGGAAAAAGTAGCCTATTTCCAGTAATTGCCTAATAGGTCAACTTGAAAGCCTCCATCGGGACTGAAATTTGGGTTCTTACGATAGGTATTTATTTTCTCGAGGCCTACACCTATACAAATATCCTATTTCCAGTAATTCACTTAATAGGCCAACTTGAAAGCCACCATCAGTACTGAAATTCAGGATCCTATAATAGGATTTTTTTTCTCGAGGCCTACACCTATACAAAATATCATATTTCCAGTAATTTACTTAATAGGCCAACTTGAAAACCTCCATCGGGACTGAAATGTGGGATCCTACAATAAAAATTTATTTTCTCCAGACTTATTAGAAGACTACTTTTCGTTTGAATATATAAACAGGATACGATGTACAAAGTGGTCCGAAAGTCTTGTCACTCTTTACCGAAAAGAATAAGAACAATAGAGAAACAAATTTATAATAATATCAAACACATGCACTGGTTTTAGTGTATTCACTTTCATTGACACTGTCACACATCTAGAAGTCTGTATGAACACCATAATGCTCACATCATATGTCCATTCACTTGCAATCAGCCTCTCTTCCAAACTGTAGGAACTCGTGTCAGCTGAAACATAAAATAAAAACAATATTTGAAATGGGAAATTAAAACATTATTTACCTGGGGTTAACAAAACTTTGGGACCGCCCTTATATGCGGCATTGCCCAGTTTCATGGATCAAATTGCTTAATGAGCCGAGTGGCAATTATTAACTTATACCTACCCAGATTTCGGTGTACCTGATAAGACACTGTTGCTGGGATCTACTCGCCGAGAACATTGATTTTGCTGGTTCCGAGTAAAGGGGGCGGGAGATATTAACGAGGTTTTGCAGAGAAAGGTGGGGCGGGAGGGCAAGGCCAAAAGTAAACAAGGAAGATCTTAAAATTACCTCGTAAATTTCACCAGAAGCAGCACAAAATTAGAATAGCGTGAAGAAGTTAATTTATTTTCGTAATCCTCATCATCATCACTAACTCTATAATTTAAGAACGGGATTTTGGGGAGTATTTGAATAATAATTTCATCTTAGTTTGGTTATGACTTGAGTATATTTTCAATTTTTATCGAGGTAATTTCTAAGAATTTCTTTAGAGTTTGAAAAAACAAAATAGTTTAGTTCAGAAAAATAAATATGATTATCCAATGTTTTAAAAGAAAATGAATTACAATCGGTGAAGTTAAGAAAATTTATAAAAATTTAACCATGGCTGCTTTTTTTTAGATTTTAAATTTTAATCTTAGTAGCGAAGCGCAAGCTCCCCAGTAGGGGGGAGTGGCGAAGCCATTGCCTGGTATCTTAATAATTTACTCTTGGTCTATGTTTTTTTTCAGATACATCTTATTTTCTAGGCCTAGAGACAAGAAAAAACCTTTATGGGAATTCTTTTTTCATCTAAATTTACTCTAATGATTTAATTTGGGTTTACTGGGTTTTAGGAGCCAAAGATTAAAATGGAAAATCCATTTTATAAAGAACTTCGATAAAACCTTCGAATATACGAAATAAAACAACAACTAAAAATAGCTATGCCTTAATTTTAATAAATTGTCTCAATTTTTTTTATGAATTTCACCATATGTAACTCTTTTTTATTTTGAAAAATTCCAAAACATTCGATAATCATATTTATTTTCAAAAAGTTTAATTTTCTTTATAAATGTGAATAATTAAAGTAACAAACATGGTCATTCTCTAACTTGAATTTTTTTTCCCAAGTTAAAATATAATGTTACCGGGCAATGGCTTCGCCACGGGGAAGCTTGCGCTTCGCTACTAAGCTTAAAATTTAAAATCTAAAAAAAAGCAGCCATGGTTAAAGTTTTATAAATTTTCTGAACTTCGCCAATTATAATAATTTTAAATAGGAGCTCTAAACGAAATTTCTTCCCTTTCAAAATATCACGTTGCTAAAATATAGTTATAGAAGATATATAAAAATAAATTTTCTGAACTTCACCATTTGTAATTCTTTGGGTTTTAAAAAGTTCACAGAATTTCGATACTTATATTTATTTCTGAACTTCACCATTTTGTTTTTGGATATTATAAAAGAATTATTAGAAATAATTTGATTAAAAGCATAAGTCATAACCAAACTAAGATGAAATTATTATTCAAATATTAAAAAAAATTCCCTTCTTAAATTATAGTTAGTGATCATGATGATGTTATGGATAAAAATCGGAAATCCTGTAGCCCGAATTATTTGAATATTTCAGAAGATCATTTAGAAAAGGATGTCCAATACAGAAATGTCCCCCTGAAAAGAATATTCATTTATACACTCAATACTTGGTTGGGGCTAAACCGAATTACTGCATCGATGCGGCTTGGCATAGATGCGGTTAACTTGTGGTAGTGCTGAGGTGTTATTGATGGTCAGGTTGCTTAGATACCTAATGGCCTCCAGCTCGTCTGTACTTTAGGAGTCGGGTGTATCTCATCTTCCTCTTCATAATACCCCATTCATTCTCTATGGGGTTCAGGTCAGGAGAGTTGGCTGGCACAGTAATATCATGGTCATCAAACCATTTGGTAGTGGTTTTGGCACTGTAGGCAGTGGGTAAGTTTTGCTGGAAAAGGAAATCGACATCTCCATTAAGTGCTCTAAAATCTCTTGGTAGACGGCAGCGTTGATTTTGGACTTGATAAAACACTGAATCAACGCCAACAAATGTCATAACACCCCAAATCATCAGACAATGCGAAAACTTCACTCTGGACTTCAAAACCTTGGATTCTGACCCTCTCCACTCTTCCTCCAGACTCTAGGACATTTATTTCCAAATGACAAAAGCAAAATTTACCTCCATCTGAAAAGAGAACCTTGGACCAATAAGCAATAACCCGGTTCTTTTTCTCCCTAGCGTTGGTAAGACGTTTCTGATGTCTCTGGTTCAGGAGTTGCTTGGTATTTTGAGTAGAGCAGTTGCAACCTCTTTCTTGAAGACGTCTGTGCTTGTTAGCTCTTGAGGCACTGGCACCAGCCTTAGTCCATCCCCTGTGGCACTCTCTCTCTCAAATATTTGAATCGACCTTTCTTGAAAATCCTCTAAAGGCTGTGGTTACCCTGTTGCTCATGCACTTTTTTACCACACCTTTTCCTTCTCGGTTGAAATACTGGATTCCCGTTTAAAACATAAAAATATATAAAATGTTTAACTTTACATGTAATTAATATATAATTTATGAAAGTTTAATTTGAACGACAAAAATAAATTAACTTTTTTACGATATTCTAATTTTTTGAGCTGCCCTTTAGTGAATCCACTGAAGAATAGAGTGCTTTTGTAACTCGTTGTCATGAGTTACAAATGTATATAGACAGCAATTCAAATCCCAATCAATCGTAATGGAGGCATTGACCCCAAAATTGACTAGGGAAAGGGGCTCAAATTACTTGCTCAATAAAATTTTTATGAGTTTGGTTCAGATTCCTACTGTCATGGCCAAAATGTCGCCAAAGAGCGACTCCTACGGAAGATCCTAACGATTTCGGTACTGCCACATGCGTTTTCCAGTATGATAGAGGGCCAGGTGTCATTGGACACAAGTGGTTTGGGCACCACTGCAAGGCTTGGCAACTCTCTAGATCTTAATCCGATCGAGAACCCGTTGGTGATCCTCAAAATGGAGGGTTAAGAAACAGAAGCCAGCAATTTATGAAGACTCCCCGACCGTCATTAAGCCAAGAACGGAGATCCACTGCTAAGGATTTGCTCCTGAACTTGATATCCAGCCAGACCGCGAATCCCAGAAGTCATTCACTTTTTATCTTCTTTATGGGACTCATAATGCCTATGAAACACACACACACACACACATAAGTATATATATATATATATATATATATATATATATATATATATATATATATATATATATATATATATATAAGTATGATTATCTTGTTAGAGGCCCCAATAACATGTGAATGGTGTAATAAAATAATCTAAAGTTTAGGAACCACGAAATTTGCCTTTACTACTTTAGCTATGACTACTGCGTACTTTCCCGGCTTCAGTTATTGAAGTGATGAATTATGCCGTCCCATTCTGTTTCCTCTCTGATCTGTTCATGTTTTTTTCTTTTAGCAATTTACTTTTTAATCCATTTTTATTATACACAAAATACAGGAAATTGTTGGTTGGGACAAGGTTTCTCTGAGGTTCAGAAGGGTCCTCGGCTACCACCAAAATGGGTAGATCAGTGAGTTTCAAGCTATATCTCGACAGGTGAAACAAATGAACCCCTTGATTGGGTCGCTGAATATGTGCAGAGCGAAAAAAATCAAAGCAAGTTTGGAAGTTCCAAAAATTGTATGCCTATCCTTTATCCTACTTAAATTTACTTTAATTCCTTCAGTATTAATACCTAAATATAAGATCTTACTTTGATATTAAGAATTTTCTTCGTGGTGCAACTTTTTCTAATAGTATAAACACAAGTTATTCTAGCATAAATGTGATCTTTTGGAGTCTTATTCAGCGCGCCGAGAGTTGAAGTGATAAAGGCACCGGTAGAGATGATGATAGCCTTGCCGCAAAAACCGTTTGTTCGACCATGGAAAAATAATGCTTGGCTGGGGAATGAATGTGCGATTAATGGTACTTTTATTCGGTTTTCTCACCATCATGCCTATGTACCAATGGGGATCGGCTATTTATGAAATTAAGGAGTAGGGAGTGGGGTTGTTGGTAGGTAGGTATCGCTATTCGCCCATCGCATCGTGGACGAGAAACCCCAATGGTATGATGAAATACACATAAATATCAGAATGACTATCACTAGTAAACCCGAAGCACCAGGTTATGTGTCTGCCCCCGTTGGGAAGGGGAGGGGGGTAGTATTGTGTGTGTTTGGAGACTAACCAGAGATGGAGGATCTCGTGGGGGCATGCGCTCCCGGTTAGGGGTACGATATGAGTGTACGAATAGGGTACGTTAGTACTCCGTCGGCAGGGCTCGGAATAGAGGGGGAGAGTAGGTATGTTGTATTGAAAAGAAGGGGGTAGAGTGGTAGCAGTGTTGTGCATGCTAATACGTGTGGAGCTAATTAACCCTGCGGGAGAATTTCAGCGTATCCACCCAGTGGGCACCCAACTCTTGACGCCGATGAAATATTTGTGCCCTCGTTCGCCTGGGGACGAACCTCTACCTAGAAGTCAGAAATCCAACCCCGTATTCACTAGACTATGTGTGTGTGTGGAGGGGGACCTTTTAAGTGTGCAATCCCAAATCGGACATCTTTTAAGAAAAAAAATGGCAACGTAACTGTGGGGGAATTCCATTGGAATTTCTTTTCCAGCACGGAAGTGACGTCTATGCGTTAAAGAAAATTCTAGAATTTGGTTAGGCTTAAATTGGTAAGCCTCCCCCCCCATCCCATCCACAAGCGCTAGCCTCGAACCGCGTCCACCCCGGACCACCTTTTCGCGGGTTAGAGTCGCCTGGACGTGAAGGTTCGAGGCCATTCGAGAGTCCTGCTGGCCAATCACCCAATGTTTCCCCCCACTCCTGCGGGGGGAGCCTAGGATATATAGGGCTCGTCTTCCAGGTGGGAGATACAGAGTTGAGGAGTCCCGCCAGGATCCAAGAAGCATTCCCCCTAGTTCCAAGTCAGGTGCTTAACAACGAAGCAAAGTGACGGCTGAACTTTTCGTGTCGTTGGAATTAGCTCAGCCAGTGAGGTATTTTCATTTGACAATCGCCACCGAGAGATTTTTCCGACTCCACTCATCAACTCCTGTAGAAGCCCTCCTCGCTCCCTCCTCGTCTTCGGGTGGCCGAAATACTCTCCCCTGGACCGGACGTTACTGCCCCACCCCCTTGGAGAACCGTCATCACGTCAACTTCCCGCTCAGAAGCTCCGAGTGCCATCACCCTCACGTTTATTACCTGCAGAAGACATCCGTGAAAACTTACCCTGACGTCTCACCCGGAATCCTCCGTAAGCCGCACCCGCCCCTTCAGCAACCCATTTGAGTTAATCCTCCCCATTGGAATAGTCTCCTTCTGTAACGCATTAATTTCTAACTTCAGAGTCTGATGCATAACTCTGCAATTCCCCCCCTCATTTACCAATATAATTTTGCCCATTGATTCTCTTATTTTATGTAAATAAAATTATATTTTTGTACATGCCTCTTTAAATAACCCTGAGCTTTGCCATTGACCCAATTTTACCTGACCTCGTTTTGCACTCTATTCTCGCTGCTCAGCGCGTCGAAACTCGTGGCGTTCCGCCCCTTTGTCGGTTCGACTTTAAGTTATTAGTCCCTTCCTCATAGATATAATATGGTATTGATATAATATAATGTCACACCACGACAGTAACATCCGATGTTTGCCAGAACATAGTATTTATTATTGATAAGTAAATAAGGTTATATAGGGCGCTCTTCAAGGTCACATACCCTCACAGAGCGCTTGGTCATCGGCAGACTAGGGAGAAGGGATGTATCTTTAAAGCGCGGTTGAACGAATAACAGAGGGCAGGGCGTTCCACACTCTCGGAGCACGGACCGAGAAGACGCGGTTTCCCATGGACTGGCGACGGCTTCGAGGAAGTTGCAGGCGAGGGGCAGCGCCGGATCGCAGTGCTTGCGCCTTTTGAACCAGAGAGAGAGAGAAAGAAAGAACAGAGAGGTAAAGGGGAGGGGGGGGGGGGTTCGCAGCCTTTAAGGATTTGTAAACATAGAGAACCTTGAAGGTGATCCGAGAAATGATGGCGCGCCAATGCAGCCCTCGAAGTCTCGTTGTCCCGGGAGAAGAGGCGTGAATGATCAAAAAATACTGTGGAGTAGTAAAATGAAAGAATGTTGAATTTGGCGTCTTTAGAAGGTTAATGAATTTTATTATGTGCACAAGTTAAATACGTTTTTAATATCAGCAAAATAATAAACAACAATTCTGAGCTGTTTGTCACCTTTGCAATGTGGGCATTATAAAGACCTATTGTTTATCGTTTCTTTTTTTATTTCTTTTTATTTCCAGTCTTACATTTTTATTACATTTTAATTGGTATGGTTAAGAAAAATGGATTTTATTAAGGTCAAACCCAAAACTTAGAGTTGAAGTTGGATTTTTTTTAAGGTGAGTGATTCGCGTACCCCCAAAACTTGTAGGCTGCCCCTTTGGGCACGCGTACCGTGTGTTACCCACCCCTGTACTAGGCCAACGGTTTGTGGTTGTTGGCATAACAATGGAATGAGAACACAAGACGATGGCGAGTTTTGCCTTAAGACATGAGGTAGATGTTGAACAGTTAGGGCATTAGAAATAAGCCTTGGGGAGCACCTAATTACGGGTCGAGATGGAATGCCCGTCCGGTGGATAAGCCGATTTAGCGCGAGACTGAAGATACGAGTGAGATCGAAATGGCAACTGATGTAATCCAAGTTTTCTTCGAAATTTAAGGCGCAATAGCAACGAGGCCGTATCGCGCAGAAAGTAAAGAAAGATCTGAAGAGAAAGTAGTGAAGACGGGAGAAGTGATGCTGTATCGAAGATATATAGCGGCAGGACATCCTGCAGGCACTTCTGCCGAGCGTCCATGTTTCCATTATGCCAATGGCATTGCCACTGATGGGGATATGAGAAGGTGGAAGAATGAAAAAAGAGAGTGGGAGACTTAAAAAGGGGTGCAGAGGATGGTTTGGGAGAGAAGGTCAGCTTCTCTTGGGGCACTGGTGTCGGGAGGCCGTGATGCTCCTCCTTGTACCAGGTGTAAAAGTCATAATCCAACCGATGAACTGCAAAAGTAGGTGGAGGTAGGGAGAGAACTAAAAACGAGTAATGATAAAAATCGAGGTTCAGAAGGACATCATCGGGGATTTTTAAACGGTACATTTAATCCTCCCCCTCTCCAGGGATTTACAGCCAAATACCCCCCTCCCCTCCTCCTTGCTTTGCTGGGTATTCTAGGAAATCTGCGGGGTCAAGGATATAAAGCGAAACGGTGCCATTAATGATGTCAACACAGCAGCACATCACCAATCATCCAAATAGGCCCGCCGTCTTGTATATACCTAAAGCGTCTCCGAGTGAGGGACCTTGTAGGCCTTGGCGTTTTTTATGGAAAGGAGTGGGGTGGCGTTAGCTAGACGAGGGAAAAAAAGCGACCACTCAGATAAATAAAATACAAGTAGTACAAATAGTTAAATAAATAGAGGGAAAAGATGGGGTAAAGAAACTCAATAACCTTGAACGCGTTGATTAGGCGTAGGGCTAACTCGAAGCTTCCAGGAACTCGATGTCGCAATGTCCAAAACCGATGAAGGGTGTGTCTCCATGCCAATTTTGCGATTAGATTTACGTTAGTGTTTTTACCCTGATTAATGGGCGTCATTCCGCCTTTTTTTATTGATCAAGTGGCTCCATAGCTAATCATACTTGTCCAGAAAGTATTCACCCTAACTAATACAAATGATTCATGAACTTTAGTGAATAATTATTATTCGCCATAGTTCATGAATCATTTGTTGCAGGATAAACGAAATTCAAAGGGTTTGAGAGGAATATATTGAGACATATTCCATAAAATTTCAACACGTTTGGTAGACAAATAAGTAACTACGAAAATTCTCAACCAAAAAGTACCTATACACTGATTTTCACATCCATATGTTTAATTTATACGATTTAAATTATGACAGTTTTCAAGTGGCACGAGTAGTTTCGTTGACCTTTAATTTATAATTTGGAAAAGGTAGTTATGGTCTAGAAGGTTCGATCAACTCTTTTCTTCTGTATTGCAATCTCGACTACAAGCAATAATCATGGCGAAATGTAGTGAACTGTTTTCCGACATCAAATCGAGAATAATTACGAAATTCAGATCTAAGATGAACGTGGAAGAAGATTTCTGTAAAAAATTCCCATAATTTCACATTGTAAGCAGTAATAAAGAAGTTTAAGGAATTGGGGACAAGTACAAATCGGCCTCGTTAGGGTCTTCCTCGGAAAATATCACTCCGCCCGGTTCAGACGATCCTTAGATGTATTAAAAATAAACCAAGGATCAATAAAGGGAGATGAACCATCACTTAAGAGAGAAAAGCGATGTTAACTTGAACACTGTCTAATATGTTGCTTTAACCATAAATGCAATGACGTCATCCAAGGAAGACACCTTTATTGTAAAACATTGATTTGAAACCCCATCTGAAGTAGGCCAATGATCATTTGCGAAAGATTTAAATTTTAGAGCCATGTAAGTCACCACTATTGGACAACAATCATTTGAAAGCCCGTGTGTTTCTGGTCAGAAGATTTTTCGGCACAAATCATGTCAGTTATGTTTGTCGTAAAAAAATACATTGAGGTTGATCTATTATGTTATGAGGCAGTTTCTCTGCAACAGGCGTTGCTATACTTCATCGATAAACGCAACGATGAAAACAAAATTCTAAGGAAAGATTCTTGAAGATATTCTGAAGGGTGATGCTCACAAGCTTGGCCAAAGAAGATGGATGTTTCAACACAAAACCCCCTAAACAATTTTTTTTTTACCATTAACGATGTTTCACGTCCATGCAAGACGCTGCCAAAACATCGATGAATTAGAGAAATTTTGCAAACATGAGTGTGACGTAAATTCCATCTGAAAAATAAACTTGTCAAAAACTTCAAAATAATCCTTTGACGAATCTATGCATTGATAACTAGTTATCAAATTCTTTATGCTATTAATACTTTACGATTACAAATTTTCGCAAAAAGTCTTATTATTCTTTTATTAGTTTATTAAACGTTGAAATTCTGTGGGTTTGTCTATTAATTCATTCGTCTCAATACTTCCGAATTTCGTTACCTTGCCATCAACAGCGGGTCATGAACTATGGCAAAAGATTGTGGTATTAGATAGGGACTTGAATACTTTCTTGAGCAAGTAAGTGTACATGCAACGGACATGCATGTAGACCCACATACTCGCACACCACACACTCATACCCACTTTGCTCCATTTCTGTATTTTCCATGCGTACATAAATGCTGCTATAATTCTTTCCCAAACCCAGAAAACCTAAAGGCCTTATTGAGAGTTATAGACCGATCTCATTGTTGGAGTTCATTGGAAAACTGCTCAACGAAAGTTTAAAGAAGAAAACTAGATGCAAAACCACCAACAACACGGATTCGGGAGGCAGCGAGGTACAGAGACAGCACTGGCATTCATTACCGAAAAGATTTCAGTCGATCTTGCGAGAGGTAACAGAGTGGACTTAACATTCCGCGATGTTGCCACAGCCTTTGATAAGGTATGGGTACCAGGGCTAAAAGTTAAAATAGCCCAGCTTGGTCTCGAACCGAACCTGACCCGAATCCTCTGTAGCTATCTTGAAGGAAGGACCGCAAAAATCTTAATAAACAACTTCACCTGCAATGCCTTAACGCAGGGCTCCCTCAAAGGGAGGGGGGGGGGTCTCAGTCATACTCTATACAAAGTGTATACTAGAGACCTCCCCCAACCCTTGGAAGAAAGTTCATTATACATCCAACTCCTTTACCTTTACTCTAACTTCACCACTTTCTATACATTTCCTTCTGTTTATTTAAATTAAAAAATCTTGTTCTAATGTGGCTTTACGAAAGGAAACACCTTCGGTATCCTTTTTATGCTGCTTTTCTTTTCCCTTTATTCTTACTAGGCATTTGTTCTCGTTAGTCACAGTCAGTTTCCTTTTTTCTCCAGTAATCAAGTCCCCCATCTACGGTCGCACCTAAGACTGTCCACAAAAACATCCCAAATCTACCCAAGCCTACCGTTAAGGAAACATCTCCCCGATTATCCGAAGCCTTATTATAATTTAGCAGCACTGAAAAACTAAGAAGAGAAAACGAACGAGAGCACCCGTGCCAGGTTTGTAAGGAGAGATCTGTGAGAAAAGTGTGGTGGAGGATATTATCTAGCCTCAGATTCACTTGCATGCATTGAGGGCATGCAATTCTTCAGATGTCAGCTTCTGCATAGTTTCCCATGGCAATTCTTTGCGGGAGATCTGAAGCGTAACACATTTTCCTCTTATATCGAAAGGATTATTGATGGAGATAACCGCCAATTGCCAATTAGTGTAAGTATGTGTGTGTGTGTGTGTGTGTGTGGAGGGGGGCAAAGCATGTGTATGGTATAGATAGAAGGAAATAAAAGTGGTGACAAGAGAAGGTAGTGTTGGAGATTTACAAAGGGAGGCAAGGCGCCAGGTGATCATGCCTATCGCTTTAATGAGAACCGCCGTGTTTTTGTTCTTGTTTGAGGCTGGTCGCTTGGAGCTTTCGGTTTTAAGGGGTTTTAGGCATGGCCTCTATCCCCCACACCTTTAGCCCCACAAAAGGGGTTAGTGGGGTCCTTATGCAAAGGTTCACAAGGTTACGTTAGTTTGAATTCCCTGGTCCAACATTTAAGGGGTGATGCCGTTTGTTATCGTTCTTCGCCTTCTGTCTGCCTCCTCCTTACGGGATCCTTGAGGGAATCTCTCCTCATCCACCCCGTTGGATTACATAATTTGATTTCGATTTTATTATGATAAATTGTGAGGAAAATGGGTAATTTTGTGCTTAATAGGGCTTGGTGAATGTTCGTGGCGCTGATGTGCGCTGACCTTTTATAGAAAATGGGTTATTGGGGTTTGATTTGAGCGGTTTCTCGAGTGATAATGTGGCCGAGAACTATTGTAGGGTAAGTTACCGACCCCACTTTTAAATTTTATGGCACGTGCTCATATTGATTTTCGCTTTTAAAATAAATTTAACCAAATATGAAGAAATGAATTTACATAAATACCTAAAAAAAATCTTAAATATATTTTTTTAATAAATTAAATAAATAAATAAATAAATAGTCCTCCCTCCCTCCCGTGGCCTTGGCGGGGGAACACGAGAAAGACGCTTCTTTGTCTCTCTGCCCCGGCGGCTCTTTCGTGATCTCCCAGGACACGTTTTGGACCTATTGCCACACACCGCGATTTCCACAAAAACAAAGGCACCCCCCCTTTCTTTGTGAGTGGGTGACAAGGGGGCAGGGGCAAGGGGGGATTTAAGAGTCTTTATTGTTATAGCGTGACCCATATGCCCTTTACTGCGCTCTAGTCCCAGTCCATTGCCCCAGGTTCGAGTTTTGTGACAGCGTCACGCTTCGTGTGTGCCCTATTGGGGCGGGCGCTGATTAGTGTGGGGCTCCCCATCTCTTTTATTTATGAATCTCTTTAAAAACACGTTAAAGAAAGTGGTGAGGTTGGGTGAAGCGAAAATGGGGGTAAGGGATATAGCACAGGTAGTGTAAAGAAGAGACGACTTGGAGATTGGAAGGGGGCGCAACTCTACTGCACCTTTGCTCGATCCATGGGGATGGTCATTCCAGGTGTTCCCCTGGAAAGAACCATCGGGAAGGTTATCAGTCATTATAAACATCGCAGATGATAAGGATCGCGATAGCAAATTTCATTAAGCTTTATATTGGGGTCAGAAGGGCGTATTTTCGAATTGTTTGGAATGAGTTCGTAGAAATGAGCAGCCGAACTCATACTCACGAACTTCGTCCTCGTCTTGAAGGTGCCCTTTGAAGGTTCCTTCATCTTCGCTCCCCCAGGGAGCCTTGGACGACGAGGGGGGGGGATAAATGAGAGATGCGTGACCTTGACTCTAGCGCCCCCAAAGGTTTCCCTTTATGGTCAACCCAGGGTAGGTACTTTACACCTATACCACACCCATACCACCCCATAATTTCACTTTCCTTATTCGAATCTCTAAACAACTCTATAGCGGAGATGCCACCGCTGTCTCTTTACTCTGTTTGGCCCAAACTTCCTTGGCTTGAATACGCAAAGCCTTGATCAATTTGGTCGGCATATTTTTGTGATTGACAGACTTCCATTGGTGAATACCAGACCTCTAGTGGTTAGAAGTAAAACGACAATTGGTGAATGCAAGACCTCATTTTGGTTAGAACTAGGCCTACATTGGTAAAACGACTGCATTGTTGGGTGCGAGATATACATTGATGAGTACCAGACCTCCAGTGGTTCGAACCAAAATGACAAATGGTGTCAGGCCTCCATTTAAGAATACCATACTTCCATTGGTTAGAACTAGGCCATCATTTGTGAGCACCATGTATCCATTGTTGGTAAGTGCCAGACCTTCGTTGGTGAGTACCAGACATCCAGTAGTTATGATTGTACCAAATCTCAAAGGATGAGTGTAAAACTTGCAATAGTGTGCCAGACCTAGATTAGTGAGTGTAAACCCGCATCGCTGAATGCTTGAACCCCATTTCTGAGTACATAGCTGTCATTTGGTTAGTACCAAGCCTCCACCACAGTTAGTACCAGCACCCCTTTGGCTACTACCATGTCTCTTTTGGTTAGCCTCAGGCCACCATCGTAGAGTGCTCAACATACGTTAATGTCGATCAGATCTCCATTAAAGAAATGTCATGCCTCCTCTGGTGAGTGCCCGGTTCGAGTGGATTTCGGTCAACTTAGACCTCGCTCGAGTTGAGTGTATGAAGAAATGCCCTCAGTATGCTCAAAGGGCGTGGTCGGAGTCTGACCCATTTGTATGCATGGGCATTCGTTTCGAGGTTAACGAGGAGAGGAGTGACCTCTATGACCCTGCGTGAAATGGACAAACGTACCCGCCCAATATGGCTTGGTCATGTCTTATTTGCAAGCGACCAACCACGCCCTGGTCGTGCGAGAGAAGGGTACTTTAAATCCCCCCATCCTCGTCCTTCCTCTCTTAATGGACTCCCAACACCCCCCAAATGGACCTTTTTGTAATAATGGGAGGTTCCCGAATCGCTGGGGCCAGTAATCTCCTGTTTTGGTACCTTCCGAGAGCCTTTGAAAAATTCAATTCTTTGACATTTGGTAACCTTGCCCCGATGGAGTTACTGCAGAGAAATTGACCCCGAGTGGGTACTGTGGCCCAATTTTAGAGAAGAGGGGTCTTAGGTGTTTTGTTATACCCAATTTCCTTGGATCACTTTCCCACACGAGGAAAAAACCGAGATATCAACTACAAACAGGGAAAATTTCCCTTCCTGCTGATTTGGGAGTTCGACTTGATTCTTTTAATACGTTGGCTCAATTCTTTTAATGGATTATTGGAAATCTTTTAATGGATTCTTTTAGTGGTTCCTTTAATTCTTGTAATGGTTTATTCTAGTTCTTTTGTGGTTTATTTTTGCTCTTAATTCTTTTTATAATTTATTTTAATTTTATTTATGTATTTTAAGTCTATTACTGTTTTAACTCTTTTAATATATTCGATTAAGCGCTTCTTTTAATTATTTTACTAGATTATCTTAATTCCTATAATTAGGTACTTTTATTCCTTTAATGGGCTCTCTTAATTATTTCAATGACTTTTATTTTTAAATGGTCTTTTAATTCTTCTTTAATAGTTTCTTGGAATTCTTTTAATGATGTATTTAAATTATTTTTCATTATTTTAATGATTTGTCTTAATTTTTCTTATTTTTTATTTTGTTAAATGGACTCTTAATTCTTTTAATTTATTCTTTTAATGATTCTTTTCCGGAAATTCTTTTAATATCTTTTTAATTCTGTTGATTGTTTCATTTAGTTCTTTTATTTTTAATGGGGGAAGGGTACTTATGTACTCGCCATATCTTTTGATCATTGAGAACAGATGGCGTTTTGTTCTCTCATCGTCACTTCTCTTAACTTTACCAATTTTTCTTTTATTCTTTTAAATCCTAACCCCCCCCCTTCCCCTTTGAAGGAGGAGAACGACCATGGGAGAGAGGTGCGTGCCCTTTAGGTTCTTTTTGGCCTATGTACTTTCGTCATTTTTTCATTTGCCCTAATTTTACCATTTAAATGAAACTCTTTAAAAAATTTGGTGGAGCTCCCCCCCCCGTTGGTTTTCACTTCTGTTAACTTTACCACTTTATATTTAATCAACGCGTGTCCCATTTTATTCGACTTAAGCTTCTGCCAGTCCGTGAATTTGTTCAAATGTACTGCATTTGTGTCTCAAGCTTGGCTCTTCCCGCTATTTATAAAGGAGTTTTTGATCAGGGAATTACTTAAGTCACGCTAGTTTCCTCACTACTGTGTGGTTGACTAGTTACTAGCACCGAACAACGTGCCCATTCACTATTTAAGTCCATTAGGCTCTCTCCAAACTTCTCTCCGAAACTCCGGATGGACCGCCATTGGTTAAAGCTACTCACTTTCGCCCTCAAATTATACGATGTGGCCTAATGAACGGCTCTGGCCATGGGTGCACGTCGACGAGGTCCCCCCACAGGATAAGAAACTTACATCAAAATCAGAATGACTCGCTGGTAAGCCCGAGGGCACCACAAGCCGGTGCTCGTTGCAGGAAAAGTGCTGGGTGGTAGTTTTTGACACCTTCCAGGAATTGGAGGTTCTTAGTGATCACGTGGGGAAGATCCCTTCCACGTCAAGGGCAAGTGGGTAGAATGCCCCATCGGCAGATCCCCGGACGGTGGAGAGACGGATGTGTAATGTCCGTGATAACGGTGGTAAGAGCTAGAGACCTCATCGGAGCTAGGTACAGCGCGTCCCCCTTTGGGTAGCAAGTCCCTCACGTACATATGCTAAGTTTAATGTCCGCTCACGCTTGGATTGAATCCAGCGTTACAAGTCTGACGCCTTATCCGCTACAGTAACGAGATCTCCCCATGTAGGCGTCTTTCGCCATTTATGAAATAGTTCCGTATGGGGGTACCTGACGCATGGAGGGCAACTAGTTCCTGCTCGAAGTCTAATGGAGCCAATGAGTGCAAAAGCACAAAGAAGTTATAACTTGAATGAGTGTCAGAAGCTCGAGTTAGTGTTGACAGATCTTTGCGATTTAGGTCTTTGTTTCTGTTTGCTTTCGTCTGTTGTTTGTTTGTCTTTGGAACGGAGCCACGTCGTCGCTGTTGACTCAGAGGCACAGCTTGGAGATGTCTCAAACAGCCAAGTTTCCGCGAGACATCGTTAATTCCATTTACGCACCGTTAAACCTAGCAGTGAACCTTTCACATGTGTTTTCTGTGAGCGTCCCTGTCTGTATGTGCGTTAGCGCAGGCCTACTTGCTTTAATTCCGAGCCGCTATGGCGGTGTTGGTTATCATGTTAGTAAACTTAGATAGCAAACATAAATCCTATCCACCATAAATGAGTGAAATAAATTATTGCTTGGGAGTTTTTTAGGCCTAATGCGCGGCGCTGCCTTTGGGGCGAAGGTCGAATCACGCGAATGGATAAAATAAGAGACACAAAAGATAAATTGCATTTATGAATTAACAGAGAATATCACGATTCAAGTTAATTAGTTTAGCAAGAGAATAATACAGAGATAATTGATTGGATGCAATACAAGATGCCAAATTGGTAGATAATTGTTAATATGTATATATGAATTTAGCAACGATATTTAAAGGATATTTAAAGGATTGGTAAGTGCCCAGATGGAGGGCGGATTCGGGTCCCTAAAGTGTGTGTGGGTCTTAGGAGCCTGGGAATATCGGGGGTATGAAAATCTTGGACAGAAAGAAATGGCCAGGTCTCCTATCTATCCTCTGGCTGGTTTTAATTAATCCAAAAACTAATCCCGATTGTCCTGGTCATGTAACTGCCTGGAGACATTCATCACCAGGTGACAAGGGACAAATTCGAAATCTATAAACTTTTCAGGCCATTTTTTTCCCCTCGGATTCTTTATAAATGATTAAGGAAATACACGTTTGTTACTCTCTTTTAGCTCATTCTTTTGGGGGGCTGGGGGGTCAGGGCAGCCACTTTGGCCAAGGCTTATCCGGGCACGATGTCATCACACGCCAAATCTCGTCGAAAGCTCAATTTCTCTTTATTTGAAGCTTTTCTTTTTTCTTTTTTATTTTCCTTTTTCTCTTTATTTGAAGTTTTTTTTCTTTTTCATTTTATATATTTTAATGCTTTTCTTTTTTAATTTCATTTTCTCTTTATTTGAAGGCTTTTTCTTTTTTATTTTCCTTTTTCTCTTTCTTTGAAGGCTTTCCTTTTTCTTTTTCTCTTTAATTTTCTTTTCCTTTTATTTGAACTTTTTTCTTATTTTTTCAGCCCCCATCTAACGACTTCTAGCAAGGGCACAAGTCGCCGCTATTTGTTGGCAAAACGCGTCAGGAACACGTATCATTCGGTGAAGGGGTTCGTAAAGAAAGCGGTAAAGTTGGGGGAAGTGAAATGTAAAAGGTACATAGTTGATGAGCTCAAATGGGGAGGGGGGGCGGGGGGCTCCTTCCTAACTTAGGTGATACGACGATGGAATTCTAGCGTCCAGACACAGGTTCGACCTCAACGATCGCAGACACAAAACTTTCAGCGGTATCACGAACTATCTGCCCATTGGCGTATACCCTGAAACCTACGCCCCGCAGGGGGAGGGGGCTCTACACGCATCATGACGCTCATAGCCAATCACAACACCCCTATCATTTCACATATGAGACACTAGTACTCCCCTAGTGTCCCCTATGGGGGGTCACCTATATAGTAGGAACGACGAAGGTTTCTATGATCCCTGGTCGGTGTCAAAACAAAATGCTAACCCATCCCCCGTCAACTAGGACCAGCCAGTGATTGTTATACTGATCTTTATGTGCATTTCATTATCGGGGATCTTATCCACGATGCGAAGGGCGGATGGGGCAACTTACTACTAAGGAGGGGACTACTTGTTTTGGCGCTAGGGACGGGGCAGGGGCGTAAGAAAACCAAACCGACGAGGGATTCTCCGCCAGAACGTTTCTAAAGAGAGATGTGGTGAAGTTGGGGGGAGTGAGATATGTGTGGAAGATTTAATAGCCGCAGATCCTCCTGCAGGTGTTGGGTCCGGGAGGGCACGGAATCCTCTAGATGTCAGCTGTACCATGGTTACCCATGATACATTGGACACACTCTTGCGGGAACACCTGTGATCAAATGGGAATATGTTGCTATGACAACCAAACTTCTATACATATTCAGCATCCATCTTCCATTAAATGGGAATATGTTGCTATGAGAACCAATTTTCTATACATATTTTAGCATCCATCTACCATGAAATGGGAATATATTACTATGACAACCAATTTTCTATACATATTCAGCATCCATTTACCATGAAATGGAAATATGTTTCTATGACAACCAATTTCCTATACATATTCAGCATCCATCTACCATGAAATGGGAATATGTTGCTTTGATAACCGCATAACAATGCAGATTAATTATCCTAGAATACGACTATGATGTCATCACAACCGACGTTTATTAGTTGATGAAATAACAGAACCATTAATTTATATATACCCAACCGAATACCAAGTTGACTGCGAATTTGATGCCCAATTATTTAAAGGGGAGCCGTGGGTTTGGTATTATACCCATCTGGGGACCTTGATCTTTAATTCTTTGTGGGGTGGGTGGGCGGTAAGAATTACGGCCCTTTATTAACTCCCGTAGAAGGGATGGGCGTGTTTTGGGTGTGTGGGGGAGGAGGGTATGTGGGTGCTGGCCGCGTGTGAAGCTTTGACTTGCCCCGGTAGCGGATCCAGTTATGCCCCTCACACAACTCGGACTTGGGCAATTTGGGGCTAATTTGTGTCTCGCATTATCTGTTCACTAGTCCCGACAAAGGTCACCCCCCTTCCCCTGTTTCGTAACGAGACCAAGATTGGGATAGTTGGATGCCCTTTGGGTATCTAGTTCTCCAAGTAGTCTCCGCTTTTGATCAATCGGGATGTGTGTACCTTCCGCTCATTTTATCTCGCCCTTAATTTCGCAGCTCGGATCTTTTTAAAGCTTTGCCCTCGTTAGTTTTGCTCTGGGGAGGGAGTCTCTATGTAAAGGGGTGTCGGGTATAGCCTGTGCAGCCATGATGCCACTCACTTCTGGAAATTTGCGTCCCCTTCCATCCCCAATGACCTCGTTGGTTTTCGATTCTTAGCTTTAATAAAATCCCTTTTTTCCCGTCTTTCTCACTTTTTTTCCTTGTTTATTTTTTTCTTCTTTGCTCTTCCCCCTTATTCTTCCTCTTGCCTCCGGTCCGGGGGGGTGTAACATTTCTGCGTTCTCCCCCCCCCTTTTCTCCTCCCTCTGCCTCCCATCTGCCATCTTATTTTCTTTAGGTATCATTTTCCCTCCCCGCAAAGGGGGTTTTAAGTTTATCACGGGGAACCTTGCTGCAGCTAACATTTTAGGATTGTGTGCTCTCACGGGAACAGTTTGTCCTTCCGGCCTCAATACCCGCAGTATGATTTGCGCCGATCTTCTACACATATTCACTTTTCTCCTTGACGCGGCCTCGTTGTTATTGCGTTCTAAATTTCACTCCCTCTCGATTTCATTAACATTTTTATATATTTTTTTCCTTGTGAATTTTCCTTCTGCATAGTCATAGTCAAATGTTATGGCAGTGTGGATTTTCGTCTCAACCCGTGTAAACAATACCAAAATGTTCGCAAAGAACAACTACGAACGATCCATATGACCTTAGGTGGCGATCCAGGCCTTCCTCCCAGCATAATAGAGAGCCATATGCCATCAGGCACAAGGAGCTAAGTGGCTTGGACATATAGGACGGAGTCCATAGCCTGAACACTCCCTAGATCTTAATCCGATGGCGTAGGATTTCCCTCCTCATGTTGATAGACAGCCAGAACGAAGACGAGTCTTTATTTTGCGCGAGGAGATGCATAAACATGAAACATATATTTTAATTGTTCTCTAAAAGGTGCCCCAGGAACATGTGAATAGTTTAATAATCTGAACGAATAAAGGTTAGGAACCACGGAAATGGTATCTACCCAATGGGCATGACTGTACTCGACTCAAACATACTAGGTTTATTCCTCTCGCTTTTCATCGAGTGCTTATGTTCTTATTGAGAGTAGACACCAGCGATGGGTTGGCTGTATTGGGTATTTCTATTCCCATTATTGAAGCTAATTGGTCCATGATAGAGATGTGCCAGGGAAGGATATGGAAATCTCGACGTCTGCTAAGGTATCTGAGTCAATTAAATCATTCGTTCCGAACCTTTGGTTTGATCCCCGCCAGGTTCGATTTCTCGCCTGCTTTTTCAGTGGTTACTGCTTACCAGGTATGTTTAAAATGCCTCCTCTTGGAACTAATTGATCCACGATAGAGATATGCTAGGGAAGGACTGCGCTTCACTCGAAAAGAGCTTTTCTACGCTTACCTAGAGGATTTAAGAAGTCTTGCTCATAAACTCATCGTCCCTTGTGATCGATGATATTCCAATAAACTCCACTACGCACAGAGACCATCAACGACTGAAGTCGCTATTCTTATCGGAAGATCTTCGTGCACGCGCGCGCGCGTGTGTGTCCTTAAACGCAGTACTCCCGATGAAGCCGCGACTTGAAGTCACCGTTTTTCCACCCACAGCAGCACATCTCGTGTTTGTAGAACTTCTCTGCCATTGAAGGCCTGTAGAGACCACCGGTTTCGGACGTGTCAGAACCCCGGGAGGAAGCCCTATAGGGGGCGCGAGCAAGGGGGCCCCCATTAGGGGGCGGAGTAGTCAGGACCGGCAGGTGGGCCCTGATAGACATTTATCTTAGGTAGGGCCGAAAAGGAAAACCGAGAACAGTAATAGGGACACTTCTAGGATAAGGAGCCTGACAGGCTCTGCGAAGATAACCCCTAACGGGCCGTCATGGACGACCACCAGGGTGAAAAACGGATCCCGCTCTGGGTCAAAGAGCGTTGTTCCAAACCGTTGGGGGAGAGAGTATTTGAAGTGATCTTCTCCACGTTGGGAGTTGCATTATGCCGATTGGTAGACCAGACCTATGACTACCTTGCAATATGCGTCAGCAATCAAGACGTGGATGAATTACTTAGTGAGAAATCGCGCGCCATGCTTAAAAATATTAATTCTCGTCCCAAAGTTCCGCCTCACGTCTCTGCTCTGCTCTGCTCAGGTATGTTTTTCATGCTACGCCTTAGGAAAGCACTTTACTAAAGAATGTAAATTCCAAGGTAAAGTTTGCTCTGAGTGCGCTGGATCTGGACACACTTGGAAAGAGTGCACAAACACAAGAACCAAGAAATGCCTTAATTGCGATGGACCTCATCGTACACTCAATGTCATGTCCGATTTAGAAGAATCTTGTGAGCGAGAAGAAGAACATACTGGAAGAGAAAAATAGAAAGGCAAACACCAGCTATGCCCAGGCAGCTAGGACACAGGAAAAGGAAAAAAAAAACAATCCTCCAACTAGATACCTCCATGATACTAGACCTGGTAATGTGTATAATCCATGCCCATTTTGTAAATGTGGCCAAGCCAGGGAGCTAGGCAACGGAGCTAAATAAGATGCTCATACAAAACGGGATGAAACCTATGTGGTTTCCCGACAATCCCCCGTCAGAAGACCTGTACCAAACACAAACGGGAAGCAAACCAACAACGGCACCAAGGAGTCGTTCTAGCTCGAGGGACCCACGCCTGAACAAACCAGCATCGACTAAGACAACAATGGATATGGAAACGAACCAATTGCCCCAAAGTGAGAACCCATTCCATAAAGCGAGCCAACCAAAAAACGTAAGAGAACCCAAACAAACCACGACCGGGCAAAAGTCAACGGATCACAGCATGAAGATATACGCCTCGCCATCTGCCCCACTACCGAGGCTAGCAAAGTCAAAAGAGATCATCGAAGGCATGGTAAAAGGCAAGTACAAGGGGGACTATGACTGTGACGCTCAAGACGCTGAAATTATTACAGCACTTAAGAACAGCCGCATCGAAATATATCCTGAATCGTGCCACAACCTATCCCACGACTAGCTTAAAAAAAGCGTTCAGGAAGAGTGAGGTCACTAGCGCGGGAAGAACAAGCGAAAGTTAAACTCATCCAGCAAGATTAAAATGGTAGATGTAAGATATATTAACAAAATAAAAATTTTCACGCTTAACGTAAATGGATGGGAAAGCAAAAAATACGCGTATAATAACATCATTCGCGAAATATATCCAGATGTGGTCTTGATATAAAGGGTCTTTCAATAAGGACGCTCGAGTTTTGTCAGGCTATAGTAGCCATGTTGTTAAAGTGACATTTGCAACCTCACTGTGAACTGTTCAGTAGTACTTGGCAAGTCACGATGGAAGGTTATAGCGTTGAAAAGCGTGTGCAAACCATCAAATGTTATTATCAAAATCAGTGCTCCTTTCCACAAACGTTCCGCGCATTACGTGATATATATCCTCGCCACAATCGTCCTGCCGAGTCCACTGTTCGACGCTTGGTGGCCAAATTTGAGGCAAAGCACAAGGGTCGATCAACAATCAGCCACATCCGTACGTCGCCGAAACGCAAGATCTGCTGAAAAAATTGCTGCCGTAAATGAGAGTGTGCAGGAAAATCCGAGGCAGTCAATTTCTCGTTGTTCACAAGAACTTGTCCTTTCTGCGACTTCAGTTTGGCGAATTATGCGTAGGGACTTGGGTCTGCACCCGTACAAAATCCAACTTACCCAGGAACTTAAGGTAAACGACCATAGCCAATGCTGTGTGTTCGCTGATTGGGCTCTAGAGCAGTTGGAAGTTGCCCCAAATTTTCCCCCAAAAATCATCTTCAGTGACGAGGCCTATTTTTGGATGAATGGATTTGTGAACAAGCAAAATCGTTGGATTTGGGACGAAAACAATCCACATGAGATACACCAGCACCAATTGCAGCCCAACAAAGTCACTGTTTAGTGCGGATTTTCGTCTAACGGAATCATGGTCCGTATTTTTTTTTAGAACGAAGATGGGATTGCCATAACCATCAACGGCGAGACCTACAGATCGATGATAAGCAACTTCTTGTGGCATCAACTGGATTATTACCTGATATGGATACTGACGACATGTGGTTCGAACAGGACGGTGCTACGTGCCACACTGCGCACTCCACGATAGACATTTTGCACCAGTGATTTCAGGGCAGGGTCATCTCGTGCGGCGGCGACGTCAACAGGCCACCGAGATCATGCTATTTAACGCCATTAGACTACTTTCTTTGGGGCTACCTTAAATCACAGGTTTACGCGAATAATCCGCAAACAGTTGATGTCCTTAAAGTTAACATAACGAACACCATCCAGCAAATTCAGCCAGATTTATACGACAAAGTCATCGAAAATCGGGCCTCCCGAATACGTTCCACCAAGCGAAGCCGCGGTGGACATTTGAACGACGTCATATTCCACACTTAATGCCATCAAATATACTTTCAAATTTAAAATAAATTGAGTGCATATCACACAACTAGTTTTATTTACATTTAAAAATCGAGCAACCTTATTGAAAGACCCATTACAACTACACCATGATCGCGACTAATCATACCAACGAGAGATACGATGGGATAGCGATTGCAATAAGAAAAGGAATCAAATTTAAAGAAATCCCAAACCTAGAGGAGTCTTACCTTGCAGTGAAAATAAGTACCACAATAGATGACCTGATTATAGCGGTGGGGTACCAACCCCCAAGACGTCCCTATCTCCCCATCCCTAATTTCCTATGCCTCTTCAGAAGGGACAGTTCCGCTATCTTGATTGGTGACCTTAATGCGCGCTGCCGTGAAACCGGGTATACCACGAATTTTAATGGTAGCAGAGCCTCCCTGAGCCTCCCTATAAATAGCGAAATAGTATAGAGATCAGCCCCAGACTTCGCCACCTACCTAACAAGAAGATCTGCAACAACCCCTGACATCGTTCTCACAAACTCAAACTTTATCTTGAATCACTCAACTGTGCAAGGGCCATACACTCCATCGGATCATAATAGTATGGTCACAACCAGTTTAACCTCTCCCATTCAAGTAAAGATCCCCGCCCGCAGTTGCCTTCCTAAGGCCAACTGGGATATTTACAGATCATTCGAAGATTATCAAATTGGGCAACTAGATGGATCCACATTAGAAGACCTTGATAGCCACTTTGAAGCAATAATATCTATGATAGAGGAAGCGGACAAAGTGGCCATTCCTCGGGTAGAATATAAGACGCTTCTGGCACCACGATGGGACGTAAACATCATAGACAACGAATAGATAGACTGGATGGAGTAATTACGGAAATTAATACTTTCGGTTACACAGTCCAAAGGTATCAGGAACTAAGGAACCTCTGCATGGAACTCAAACACATAATTAGCGAAAAGTCTAAAGAACACTGGGACAATATTATCGACAAAATGGATGACGAGATCGATCCTAGAAAATTCTGGAACCAAATGAAGAGGCTGAGTGGAACTCTCCCCACCAAATCCAACATCAAAATCTCTATCTACGGGAGAAACATCACTGATGATCAGACAATACAACAATTATTCAGAAATCATTGGGAAAGAAAATTCAACGTCACATAAGATTTTGATAGCGATTATGAAGAGGAAGTACTAACGCGGCTAGAGGAACGAGGATCATCATTAACGCCACATCACTACGTGGATAGCACCCGACAAGGAATGGAAGGAAGAGTGTTTACACACGAGGATTACAAGACAGCATTAAGAAGCTTCAATCAAAAAGCCCCTGACATCTCAGGTATCACCAAGGCGCATCTGATTAACGCCCCTGCTAACATCAACGAGGCATTTCTAAAACTTTTCAATGTCTGTCTGAACGTCGAATACTTTCCCGACCTGCTAAAAAGGGCACGTATGATATTTTTACTAAAACCAGGAAAACCTAAAACGGACATCAAAAGCTATAGACCTATATCCCTACTAGAATTTATAGGGAAACTGTTCGATAAATTACTTAACGATCGACTGAGGGAGCATTAAAATGCCCAGCAACACGGTTTCCGTACTTAGGACCTGACATCGGCGTTCCATAAGGTATGGATACCTGGCATGAAGAAGAAGCTATGCGACTTGGGCATGGAAATCAACATAACAAAGCTCCTCTGCGACTACCTAGAGGACCGCGAAGCCTTAATTAAAATAAACGACCTCGAGGGAGAACCCTTTCTCCTGAGGGCTGGCGTACCACAAGGGGGTTGCCTGAGCCTAACTTTATACACAATATATACTGGTGGCCTGCCTCCCCCGACTCATAATTACGCTCACTATGTACAACTGGCGGATGATATCACACAGATAGTCACCAACGATTATCAAAAACTAGTAGACGTCGCAAACAGAAAAGCCGAGGAAATAGATAACCTGAACAGGTTCGAAAACAGGAATAAAATCCACACAAACGCGGAAAAGTTCAGAGTGATCGGAGAAGAAAGACGGACGGCATATTAGTACGCGGCCAATTCCATCCCTTCTCCCGCGAAGGCCGAGCCCTCTGACTCAAGATCACGTTAAGGGGGTAAGGCGAACATATTAACGAAAGGATCTCCCAAGCAAAAGGAACTTAGAGCGTCTATATAGCTTCAAGAACCTATCGTATAGGAATAACAGAAAACTATATATGGCAATGGTCAGACCATGTTTATTGTATCCCACTATCCCTCTTCATCTTGCAAGCAAGAATCAAATAAAGAAAGCCCAAATAGTCCAGAAGAAAGCTTTACGTTTTATAAATGACGTGACCCTTTGGGACCGGATTCCGTCTATTGTACTGCATAACACCACTGAAATTGACGCACTAAACGTGACTTCATATTAAAAAGCCAAATCGATATGGAGAAAGATATAATCATATATCCCCGAAAGAAGACACTATCGGGAAGGATTTCACAGCAGCCAACTGCGTACGTGGGAGTTTGTTGTACCTACGAGTATATACAGATAACCAAATACCGGAAAAAATACAAACGTCATTATTGGAAACCCTAGAAAAGAAGGAAGGTATACAATCCTAATCTGTAACTTAATCTAAATAAAAAATAGATTAATAGATCTGTAGTGGAGAAAAAATCCGTAGTGGATAAAAATAATTAAAACAAACAAACAAGATAAATTTATAAATACGCACAAACGGACATCAAAAGATGAGAATAAGCTCTATGAATAACAAAAAAAACAACAACACAAAAACGAAAACTAAGGCATGAATGTTCTTTTAATAAACAAATAATAATACAAATGCTTAAAAAAAGGCCGCATTTGAAGATACTGCCAGGCCTACTGGCACATCACCCTTCTACTATATTAAAACTTTTTCTACCTATAATATCTCCTACTATAATACACTTTTTTCCTATCTTTTAATATCCTGCGAATGCTAGGGAAGGACATGAAAATCCCATTTTCTGATTCCTCACAACTCGGGGCTTAGGACTAAAGGTTCATGTAGTTGATTGAGAGTTTGAATGCGATTGGTTTAAATTTTTATTATATCGATGACCGTTTTTATTAATTTAGTGTTTCTTCTTTTAACAGGTATGTGTGTGAATACACATAACGCTTATCGGATGTTAAATAGAATAAAAAAAAAGGTCAAAACCAGGGAGCATCCATTCGTGAGTATGTCTATTACCCGTTCGTGTGCAATTTTTTAGGGCCTTTGTCCGTTCTTTTTTTTTTCAGGCTCTTTGTGAATTTTTTTTTTAATTAGCTGTTAAGTGCACGCTTTTTTATGGTATTTACCTCTTTTGTAAGGATTTCCCATACTATTTAACCTTTTTTTGTTATTTACGAGTTCGTGCGCAATTTTCTTCTGTTTGCCTGTTTGTGTTTTTTTTTATTCTATTTCCCCTTCTCTGAACGTTTATTTCATGCTATTTACGCTTCAGCGAGCGTTTTCTATGCTATTTTACCCGTTTGTCATCGTTTTTAATGCTTTTTACCTGTTCCCGAGGTTTTCCTGCTATTTACTATTCGTGTGTATGTTTTATGTTATTAATCATTTGTGAACTTTTTTTTATATTTATCGGTTCCTGAGTTTCTTATTCGGTTATAATTCTGGATCCCCCGAAAAGCGCTCGGGTCGGGTTTTTGGGTTCATTTGGGGGAATTACTCCACCTCCCACCTCTGAGGTCATAAGCCTGTTTGTGTGGCATTTCGTTGACCTAAATGAAAGCGTAAATGTTGAGTCTATGCCATTCTATCGTGCAAAAGGTTTTGGTTGTGGAATATAGAACAGGTCCGGGAGAGTTGCGCGCACACCCTGTTCATAGCGTCTCAAGTACTCTTGGATTTTGGCTATGCAATTTATATACATTTTCACTTTTCCTAACTTCGCCGCTTTCTTTACGAACTCCCTTTTCAAAGCTTTATTGAATGCGAGGTTTAATGTGGATAACGGAAGTTCTTTTTATCCTATTCATTCCTGACATGTTCTAGTTTATTCGTCTGTCTGTTCGTCTCGTTTTCCACGTCTGCTTAGACCCCACCTCGGGGGGAAAGGTGGTGTTAAACGTTATTACGAAAAAAGGGCTAAAATGGCTTCGTCGAGCTGTCTTCTCGACCCGTCCGTTCTTCTGGCTTCGCTTTATTCTTTATCACCACTGATTCCCTACTGTGATCGGTGGGCATCAACGCTCTTATCGCGTATGGCGCTCGTTGGAAAAGAATTTTCGGGTGCACGGCTTAGCAATGCAGCGGCCATTATCTGGGTTTACTCGTATCTTAGTCATTGCTTTATAATTTTAAATATTTTAGTTAAGTTGTATGTTAATTTAATCATTAAATAGGATTTTAAAAACAATATATAATTATGATTTTACCTATTTAATCACTTTTTTTTATTTAATAAGATTTTATATATTATATTTAAACATTTGATAAATGGGTTGAGGAATAAGTTCTTGCGGTTTTAGCAAATTTATTCATTACCATTAACAATTTTAGAAAAACTTCATTTTTAATTGATAACAATATGCAATTTAATCAATAATGTATTCTCCGTTGTTATTTACGACTTCTTCCCAACGTTCAACTAGTTTTCTGATGCCTCTACAATAAAAATCGCTGGATTTTGACTCGAAGAATTCGTCTAACCAGGTTTTTAATTCCACATCAGTATTGAACGAAACGCCGCGCAAATTGCTGGAGAGCGATCGGAACAGATGAAAATCCGATGGAGCCAAGTCTGGCGAATATGGAGGAGGCGGCAGGATTTCCCAGTTAAGCGTTTGGATGCTGTCTTTTGTCATATTGGCAATGTTAGGACGTGCATTATCGTGTTGCAGAAGGACTCCATAATGTCGATGAGGTCGCTTTTCACGAATAGCTTCGGCGAGTCGATACATTTGTTGAACTTAGAGTTCTTTCTGCATTGACAATCTCGTTGTTCGCAAGGAGCTCATAAATAATAATGCCTTCACGATCCGACCACACACACAGCATCGTCTTTCGTGGATGAAGTCCTTGCTTTAATCGCGGAAGTGTTTTTTTATTGGGGCTAAGCCATTGTTTTCGATGATTCACCACGCTATCCGTTCACTTGTGAACAAATTTAAAAGAACAAGATCCGTACATGGTATGAAGGGAAGAGGACGGAAAAAGATTGACTCCAACAAAACTGAACAAATTCTACAATTGTTTGAAAATGAACCAAGAACTTCGGTGAGAAAGGACATTCAGAGACTTGATATGCCCGAGACAACAGTTCACAGAGTCTTGCGTTCAACACCCTTTAAAAAAGCCTTTTTTGTGATCATAATTGAGCCGGAAAAATAAACTATTTTTTTGTTTTAATATCCATTAAGAAGAAATTATGAAAAGGATTGAAAAATAAATTAAAATTAGGGGACACCCTAATATGGCAAAAAAAAAACAAGGGTTGGCAAAACCCCCAAATTTTCAAAAAGTCCAATAAAACCCGTTTTTTTTTTTAAAAACCAACACTACAAATATTAGAATAACATAGAAAAAGAATAGCTATCTCTATTTTTATAATATTAATAATTAATTAGTTTAATAATTATATTAAGGTAAGAACAGATAACTGATTGAGAATTATGGGTACCCATGATAGCCATAACCTGTAGAAGGAGATGAATTATTATGAGTCAGTGTCAAAGAAATACCCTTAATTTGATACATATTTATTGAAATTATAAACATAAATATGAATTTTGAAAAAAAGTGTGGTTTTGAAAAATAACCAAAACCCGGGTGTTTTCAAATTTCACTTGAAAAAGCAAAAAAAAAAACCCGAGAATAAAACCTGTTTTTTTTTATTTGCCAACCCTGCCTGTACATGGAACACTACAATTTTGTGCAGAGCACAATTTGAGCATGATGAACATAATTCAACAAGAATTTTTCATAAAAGGCCTCAATCGTAACTTACTTTGGAGAGATCCTTTTTCCTTCCAACAGAAAACATGACGGATTATCAAATTAAGTGTTCTTCTTCTTCCCTCCGCTTTCATTTATCTTTTTTTTCATTGTTTCAATTAAGGATGAAGCCAAAGAAACTGTCTCAAGTTAAAGGAACGAATTAGCCCTTGCGATTTCGTCCTCGAGAAGAAACAGTCGACTGCAAAGTCGAACATCTGAAAGAAATTAATGAATGAACCCCCTTTTTGATTACGCACTCCCCTGAATATTAAGACTTCTATTTCACTCATTTTCATTCCACCATCATCTTTCATTAATTTCTTTAGTATTTCCAAAGGGATTAATTTGGTTTGAAACATGATTTATTATATTCCTTGCCTCGGACACCGACAATGAGATCGTGCGTGACCAAATTGTAAACATACCGAAAGAAAACGAGGCGTAAAAGATCTTTGTAATTAAAAGATCTCCTAAATGATAAAATGCTTTCGGAAAATGAAAATATTTCTTTAAAACAACAGAGTAGAGGGGTTTTGCTTTTAAAGGGGGGTCTTTAAACTTATTTTTTTATACGTGAAAAAATTATTTTGTAATTTTATGGAATGGAGGTTTTTCCTTACTGGAAATGAAATAAAAGTTTATTTTGCGAAAGTTGGGGAGGGTATGTGTAGAGAGGGGGGGGGGGCGAAAATTGAGGATGTTGGTAGGAAATTGAAGATAGATGGGGGAGGGGAGTTAAGGGGAGAGAGTAAAAATTAATCTCACCCGGAAGAGATTTAGTAAATTGCTGCGACAGTCAGTGGGTCACCGAATTGTTGTGAAGTGTGTGTGCTTTCGTTGTGGACGTGGTATGTATGTATGTATATGTGTGTGTGTTTACTCGCTCATTTTGACCTATTTATTTATTTTTCGTCTAATGGAGCGTGGCAGACGAGTTTTGACGGTTTATAACTCCCTTCGTATTTAATTTTATTTTATGTTTTTTCTTTTATTTAATAATTGGTATTTTAGGGGAAGTGTAGGGGGAGGGGGGCATTCGCTCTCTCTACGGGAACCCTCACCCCGAGTACTTAGTGATGGGGTGTTTTCATTACACCTACATTACGCTTATCCACAAATGGCATAGATGTCCAAGTTAAACCTTGTTATGGTAGGACCAATAGTACTTGTAGATCTCCTCAAATCCTTGTTTTTCTAGACAGTTGAAGAAGAGCACATGCTCAGCGCAATCCCCGTCTAGTGTACATTTTATCTATACGTACACGCGCTGATACTGCTGCGTGTACGGTTTGTTACGTCCGCCTTAGAGTCGTCTACTTATTTGATGTTAAATTTTCCCATTTTCAAGCAACAGCCATTGTGCGTGAATGTGTATTTTTTTACGTTGTATGTGCGCGCCTATATACCTCAAGATTACGTGACTTCACTGTTAGTCAAGCGAATATTCTGCTTTGGCTCGAAATAAGCGAATTGTCTGTTTTGGTGTGCTTGAGTTACGAGTACTCTGATCTCGGCGCAAAATACCCGAATTTTGGGTTTTGGCTGTATTAAAGCGAATTTTCTGCTTTTTCAAGCTTGGCTTAGTGTATTTCTGTGTAAAATAAACGAAGTTTCTGTTTTTGCGTGGTTGAGTTACTAAATTTTGGCGCGAAATAAACGAATTTTCTGTTTTGGCGCGCTTGGGTTACCAGATTTTGCCGCTAAATTTGGAAGGGCAGAGGTTTTATTTTTCTCTTTTATTTATTTAAAAAATAAACACGAAAACAAGTGAAGGTATCCATGTCAGATTGGTTTTGAAAAGGTGTTTGTAAATGAAGTGGTAAGGTTAGGTAGGGCCAAGTAAAACTATGGTTGGTAAAACCAAGCCAATACCTGGGGTGACGGGTGCGACGTGTCGCCAAGTTCTACTAAACTTAATCCCTAATACCTTATGCGATGACGCTAGGTCCCCATGAAGAGGGATGTGATGGGGGGGAGGTCCCTCGCTTGCCTACCCAATCAAGGGCAGCACCCTAAACGGGAACATTAGGGGTGTCAATTTTGCAGCCCAAGGATAACAAGAAAAGTTACCGGGGGTAATCATACAAGGGAAGACACCAGAGGGAAAATAGAAAAAGAACATAGGGACAAGAAATGCGAATGTAAATCTCGCCAACCACCAAGGAGAGGACTAAGGGTGGATAATGGTACAACTACACCCCTTGTTGATTAAGTTCGTAAAATAACTTAAAAGTTCGAACAAAAATCGCCCTTGCAACAAGGACACGTCCAAAAAAATGGAGGATGACTTAACAAACCGAATAAGACAGGATTACCCCCCCCCCCCCTAAAAAAAAACCAACACACACAAAAAAATTCTGGGTCAAAATATCTCAAAGGGTGTAAGATCGTATTTCTGAATACATGTATTCATAGATACGAACTTGTTAGTGAACGTTTGTGAGGTACCCTACTGCCCCCATCCCCCACACATTAATAATTAAAGGGGCTTGCTACTGCAGTCTTTGTCCTCCCACGCCGGTGAGGGGTTTAGATTCCCCCGTGTAGCCAGCCCGGGACTCTTATTTGTGGAGTTTGGGTAGCTTTTGGAGAGCTGCGCGCCCCACTTCTATTTAGTTTCGAGTACACCAATTAGTCACCTCTTCACAGTACTCGGGCTTTATATCTTTTGATTTCTTCTCACTTCGCCTCTTTCTTCACAGGCCTTTTCAGAAATTCCTTGGGCGAGATCACCTCGTTGGTTTTGTTTTAAAATAATAATAACACTAATGAGAGTACAAGTAGTAATAATAATCCCGTGTGTGCGTGCATTCGTGCGTGCTTTTTGCTGCGACACTTAAAGACGACGGTTCCCTCTTCCATTGCCGGAGACAAGCCCAGAATGAGTATTTTTTGCCTAATTAAACTCTCCTTATGGATTGGATATGGCCCCGATCGCCCCCTTCTGCAATGCTCCCGGACTTGGACTCATAAATTTTAATTTAGTGCGTGTGGGTGGTCCCCCCCCCCCCTAGTCATCCCACTGGCTCCCATGCCATCACCCCGTTTCGATCTCCACGGGTCTCGGTCGTTTCGAAATAACTTTGTGCGCGCCAATTCATTTACATCTCTCTCCATCGCCAATGTGTGCGTGTGTGTGTGTGTGTGTGTGTGTGTGTGTTTCGTTCCTTTAAGTGGCCAATGTATTCGTGTGCGTGTTTCTGTTATTATTTATGTGTGTATCTGTTTCTGTTATTTATGTGCGTTTTGTTTCTTTGCATGGCCAATGTATTTGTGTTTTTGTTATTATTTATGTGTATGTGTGTTTGTTTGTTTGTGGTTTGTCCCTTTGCGTGGTCAATGTATGTGTGTTATTATTTATGCCTGTGTGTTTTGTTCCTTTGCGTGTTTGTATGGATACGTATTTTCGTGGGTAGGTTAACCTGTATGTATGTACCGGTGTTGTTGAACGTATGTGTATGCTGGCGTTTGTGTATGTATGTGATTCCAAATGCATGGGTATGTGTTTTTATGTGAATATATATATATATATATATATATATATATATATATATATATATATATATATATATATATATATATATATATATATATATATGTCGCTGTTGCAGGTATGTGCATGTTGGTGTTTTTGTATATGCGTATGTCTATTATTTCGATTAGGTAGTTGGGTGTATGTGTGTAGCTATCTGTCGTGTTTGCTAGTGTATATTGGCTTTTGTGTATGCGCGTATTGGTGTGCGATTTAGATTGTATGGGTAGCGTGTAATTATGTATACATATGTATCTGGAGAGGTAGGTTTGTATATAAGCATGTTTGGGCCCCAATTACATGTTGATGTATGCGTAAATGGGCGTATATGTATGTAAATGGATGTTTGTCTATGTTTGCGTTTGTGTATTCGCGAATGTAGGCATCAATTGCTGCATGAGTTTACAGTACCGTTACAAAAGATGAAAGCGCCTGTATTTCTATCACAATATCTTCTATAACCATTGGCAGGAAAAAAGATCCAAGGTTTCCAAAATTGGTATACGATAATCTACAGGTATAATCTAGGAATGGGTAATGCTTATGCAAATTGGGATGAATATAGCGAAAGTTATCAGCAGATAAACAATTTCCTAGAAAAATTGAAGTGTCCAAAATGATCTGAATGAGAGCGAAACAAATTTGTAATGGAATAAAACGATTTCATTGTCAGTGGAAAACCTTTGTACAAGTTATAAGTAAATTGGTATTTGTGTGGAGGCCTTGCAGTAATCTTGCTCCATTCTTCTTGAAGAATTTCCCATTTTATTTTAACTCTTCTCAGATTCGTTGTTTACACCTCTCTCCGAGTGTCTTGAAATATTTTTAATGGGATTCGGGTCCGGAATCTGCGCAAGGCAGTTGGTAACAGTGATGGTCTCGTCGTTCAGGAACGTCTTCTACCGAAATCACGACCCAGGCCTTGACACGTCCTCCGCCAAACTTCACATTCTTGTTGGTACAATTGACAGACAATCTTTCGCCTTCTCTGCGACGAAGGAACTTCACGCAATCGTATCCGAACAAATTGAACTTAGGTAGATACGTCGCTGAAATGGACTTGGCTCCATTGGTCATCCGCGCATTTAACGTGCCTAGTGGTGAATGTAAGACGAGTCTTCTTGTTATTGGCGGGTAAGCGAGCTCGAAGATTGTCTTCATCTACCCGTCGTGACACAGTCTACCTGGAGACAATGACGGCCAAAATCTCACTAATCTCTCGAGAAACTGTTGTAGCCACCATGAAACTGTCCAAAATTCGGCTAATGGCTCGTTGATCGTTGGCCTACCGGTTTATTTACCAGCCTCACAAGAGAGCTTGTCACTCTCAGCAATGGCTCCAAATGAAAGACCATCTTGGCGGCGCAGTTTACGATCGTCGCGTGGACATCTTAACAGATTTCTTAGGCGTTACCTTGACGAGAGATGGCAATAGAATTACCTAACGTACACGAGATTCAACTGGTTAGTTGCTAGTTCTAGAAACATAAGCGTTCGAATCATTTTGGACACTTTATTTTTTCTAGTAAATTATTAATCTGCTGATAACTTCCGTTTTATTCAGCCATATTTGCATAGCCTTGACCCATAGGTAGTTTATACCTGTAAGGTATCGTACCTCAACTTTGAAACCCTTGGATTTTCTGTGGCACAATTTATGGAAAATGCGATAGAAATACAGGCGTTCCGATCTTTTTGGACGGTACTGGATGTGCGTTTGGGTTGGTGCGGTCGTATGTGTTTCTCAGTTGATCGAGGATTGTGTACATATTCGCGTATGCGTCTCAGTCTGATGCCTTGTTTTACATTATCACTTACGCAAACTTCACCACTGTTTTCGAGGTCTCCCTCACCAATTCTCTGCGATGCCTTCGTTGGTTTTTGCTTAAAAATTGATCTCTGATTAACAAGTTTTGTGGCTCCCCCCCTCCTTTATCTCCGGAGCTTGAGAGGTAGGCAGACCCTTGGGAGGGTGTTCCAGATTATCAGTCCCCCTGATTTGGAAATTGCCTTCTAGGCGCATTGCCTTTTTCTTTAATTAAGAAAAAAATGAAAACTAACGAGATTTCTCCGTAAATTACAGGTAATACAGGATAATTTCCTACGGGCTCAATAATAATAATAATAATAATAATGATACTCTGCCCCACAAACGTCTTTGCCCACCTTTGTTGGCTTCTGTTATTGTAATATATAGGTATATTTTTTAAATAGTAATAGCAACGAGGACACATTGCCATTTCTTTAATTAAGAAAAAAATGAAAACTAACGAGATTTCTCCGTAAATTACAGGTAATACAGGATAATTTCCTACGGGCTCAATAATAATAATAATAACAATGATACTCTGCCCCACAAACGTCTTTGCCCACCTTAGTTGGCTTCTGTTATTGTAATATATAGGTATATTTTTAAATAGTAATAGCAACGAGGACATTGCCGTCAGAAAGAGGTAAGGAGAGATTTGTAAAGAAAGTTGGGGAGATGGAGGAAGCGAAAATGTGTAGATGATATAACAAAAGATCTTCGTGCAGGCATTGGGGCCAGGAACGCACGCAAGGCTCCATATGCTAAAAGGATAAACAAGGAAAAGAAAGATGGCGACATTATAAAGGAAAATGGGTGGCGGTGTGAACGGACGAATGCCGGTCGGCGACGAGGGGTGATATTAGCCACCATCCAAGACAATCGGTGAGAAGAATCTTGTAAAGAGGCGAAAAGAGGGTCAAATATATAGAAGGAATAAAACTAAGGTAGTCTCAATCTTGTTTTAGATATCCTGGACACTGGCGCTGTGGGCGGGGTGTCCCTCACCCAGATGCTAGGTGTAACAGTCTAAGCCCCCTTTCCCCTTGCGTGACAGGATTTTTCTGTCTCTCTTCAAGGGCTTGAACCTTCACAAGATGGCCGGTCTACCAACTAATATCGTCCAGGAATTTTGAGATTCTACACAAAAGTTCATGATTTATATCATTAACATAGAAAATAGAAATGATCCCAGTACAGACCTTTGTTGAGCTCCACTATACACTGCCCTCTACCACGATTTAATTCTGTTAATTACTGTTCTTTGTTTTCTTCTCTTAAACCAGTCTTCTACCCATGTTAGTTTCCATTATGGTTAAAGCTTGAGCGGATACGGCTGAGATTAGGGAAAATCAGAGAGGAGACTTACAGACATTTGCGACATGAGCTTTGAGAGATAATTGATTTTCGAAAGTGATGCCCAGATATTTATCATTGGAGTAATTAATTAATAACAAGAGGGAAAGTCCATCGAATGAGCAGCGGCGTTTTATGATCAGATGATAAATGGTTATTGCAATGATGGTTTCCCATGGTTCAAATCACTTACAAATGCCTTTGAATGGCTAAATGAGGCTTCTGCCACTAGATGGCGCCACCCAGAGCCAAATCCAATGGCAGATTTAAAATCTCCAGGGTGAATAACCATGTCCCATGGTCATATGGCATTTCATGGCTTTAAATGGGTACAATTGAACTTTACTTCTTTAAAAAAAAAAACCCGATGCCTAGACCTGGCGCTTCGCCAGGTCTAAGAAAAAATAAGGAAATTTGAGACACGGTAAAAAGGGCGAAGCTGTATGCTATTTTTAATTAAATTTCGCAATTATAATTCTGCCTCGTTAGTTATACATCATAATCCCCTTTCGTTGTAATTATGCGTTTATATCAATTTGTTATTTGGAATTATTATTTTAGTCATTAAATTTGTCTGAGAGGAAGTTGGATAAAATTGTCGACTGCTGCGATTGAATCCAGTCAAGGGGGGGAAAAAAGTCTTGACTTTGGTTCTTAATGTTAATTGGGTTTGTTATTGTACTTTTCTTTACTTCCTTTACAGAAATATTTAATTTATCTTCTCTCCTTTCTTCTCTGCCGATCGATCACCTGATTTGATTCGAGTCAGTGGTCCTGTTTATTTGTATCCTTTGAGTCTCTGTGTTCCTTGGTTTTATTATTATTATGACTACTCTTATTATTATTATTATTACCTACTCTTATTATTATCATTGTTTATTATTAGCATTATTATTATTACTCATTATTATTATTTATTATTGTTATTACTGTTATCATTATTATTATTAATTTTTCCTTTTCTGCCTGTACTTTCCCTCGAGCCACCTATTAAGGGCAAGGACCGGATGGGTGCTTGCTAATCTCTGCGTTTGAAAGATTGGAGGGGGATAGGGAACGCGTTCGGAAGCATGCTTATTTTGAGCCAAGCGCAGCATGGAAGAAGAATGGGGAGATTAATGGGTGATTGCGAATGCCAATCAACCCACACATTAGTGGGTCGGTCAGAATATGGATGTTAACATGTCAAAGTGAAGACAACTCGTAACAAAATCTGTAAATAGAAATAAAATTTAGATGCAATCAGAGAAAACTTCGATAAGAACACAAGAACGAGTGGCGGATATACAGGGCACGGTGGGTATTATACAGATATATTTACCAACATTAAATGTTAAAGATTTTAAAGATTGCTGGACTATTCATTTTATTCAATGAAATCGGCGTCAAGCTCAACCACGTCCTCCGGGTGGCATGTGAACCGGCTACAGGCCTTCTCGACGCTCCCCTTATTTAACTGGGTGAAAACTGAGGTAATCCTGGGGATAAGAAGCTCCACCTTGGTGGTGGACAGGGAATTGTTGGTCTCTCTCAACCACGCACCACACATAATAGTCAGGGTTGCAGTCTGATGAGTGTGTAGACCAGATGTTCGGAGTGATGTGATCAAGGAATTGTCTGGTGTGTGTGGCATGGTGCAGAGTCCTGGAGCCTAACCTAGTGCTTTCCAGCAGCCACCTCCTGGATCCAAGGCAACACCACTCCTCCAGGCACTCGGTGTAGCCCCCATGGAAGATAAACGGAGGAATAACGTGTCCCTCGCTACTGACCCCCCTTCCCCCCAACACCGTGATGTGGACCGGGATCTTGGTCGTCATGACTCTCGGTACACCTTTGGAGGACACAGCAAGCGAGAGTTCACCGCCTGGTTTTGGCAGAAATTCCTCTCGTCTGACGAATCGAAGCGTGCCAAGTTTGTTCAGAAGCCTCTCAGCAACGTTCCTTCCGGTGGTCCTTTCATCTTCCGCGACATAAACTGACCCTTTCTTATCTTGAATAATGAGTAGTGGTGGGTGTGTCTTCATTCACTACCTGTCGCATGAGTCTCCTTTGTCCCTGGCGATGAACCTCATTCACTCGTTGGGATTGTTCTCAATGATAGCGGCCTAGATCTATTTGGGGGTTCTTTCTGTATTCGAACGCTTAGAGTGAGGTTTCCGAACCCCCGTACGCGTGTAATTACAGCCTATGACCCATCCAATTCTTCCCGGATCCTCTGCACCGTCCTCACATTGACACCCAATCAATCACTCGGGATTTTTTCGCATTGCCCCTCCCCGCCTCCCAGCGTGAATCCCAAGCAGCACACCTTGCCTTTTCCAAATTTTTGGAGGTTTGAATTCAGCCATGATATTGCTTCCTTACGATGCGCAACTGAGTTTCCTATGATAGAAATAAGAGAGAACCCACATCAGATAACATGCCTCCGCGTAATTCAGAGTTACTAACGGCGACAAATTACCCCTCGCCCCCCTGAAAAAAATAAAACAATGAAAAAGGGAGCAAAGGATTCTTGAAATAAGGAACTTTTTATGCCTAGAGTTACACAGAAGGACGAGTTTGAGGCGAGTGGAAGATGAAGTTCATTCAGAGGAACTTGGCAAACTCGAACGCTGGACCTTGGTTAGGGAACGCTTAAGCTCATAATGCAGATCTGTTTATGTGCACACGCATAATGTCTGTCCAATTTTGTGCACACGCGTGTCGTATGTCTGTTTAGTAATATGCACACACATCTGTCCAGTTTTCCTTGTCACCATTTAAAGGCGACTGACGATTTTATTATATTTTTGTTACCCTTAATTTACATGAAGCGCGTCCTAGACCGCACTTGCCCCACTGTGCTCAATCGCTTTTAACTTACGATGGCACCTTTACGATTTCTCCCCGGCTGTAACAGTGCCATCACCCTAGTGCCAGAATGGGCATTTTCCTCCGAGAGAACTCAACGAGCGGGAATCGCATGCCAATGGTCCCCGATGCTCGTAAAAGCTATCAAGGGCGTTCCTCGTGTATGATGACCCAATTGAGGGGCGGGGCGGCGACCCAACATTCCAGGAATGGCACTACGGTGATGCCACTATTTGATAAAGGGTATTGGGTGGGGGGGTGTAAGAAAGACCGTTTAAAGTGATTGCTATTGTTTTGGCGGGAAGCTAAAAGCAGGGGGGGGGGCGTTAATTCGATTCTTGGTTGCCTGGCACTTCCCTCGGTCATTGAAAGGGGATGATGGAATAGGGGACGTGTGAGGAGGTGGGGCTTCTCTGATGCGAAACCCTCGTCGTTTTTGGCACTCTTGTTTCGGGACGCTTCTTGAGTGTCCCTTTTGCGTTACCATGGCGACCGTTTGGGGGGAAACTTAAATAATAAAGACGTGAGAGAAACAAAGACCCCGTTGCATTGGAATCCATTTTTTTAAATAAAGAGGGAAACAACCGACACGAGAATTTTAGACAGGAGACAATAAAGGGAGAAATAGAAATGTAAAGGACAAATATGGATAAATATAAAGAAAAATGGTGAAAACGGTTAATAATAATAAAGGCTAATAATAGCTAACAGAAAAACTGACATTTTTGGGCCGGAAGGGCTCATTTGGCAAGCCCATATAAGGACCAGCAGTGGTGATGAGGACCATCGCCCACCAACGAGGAAATAAGCTTACATGGGGAAGGGGGTTAGAGGCATTTATAACAGTACGAGATTTTTTGAAGGAGTGTTAAGTACCCTCTTGACCCCACTGCTCGCAGCGTACCTGTCTTCATTCTGTGGGCATGGAGCAGGTTCTAGAGCGTTGCGCGCCTAACGGTCACAAACGGTGCATGTAGTCTCCTCTTTAGGCTACTCGAGTTGTATGCCTTGCACACATTTTTATTTCCTCCAACCTCACTTTACGAATCTTTCATCGAAGATGCCCTCATTAATTTTCCCCTTTTAGTTTTAGATAAATAACAACAATCCCAATATTCCCTCATTAATTTGTCATCTTTAAAACCTCAAAACAATTGCCCTTTTTAGGGGAAGGGTTTTGCCCTTGGCAGGATCCTGTTTTCGACGCTTTGTCGCACCCGTATCGGGTGATCTACCTGGGCTTTCCACAAAGACATTCCACTGTGTGCGTGCGTTCGTGCACCCTTGCTTGGGTTTTGTTTGCCCATTTTACCCCAAATATTCACTTCCCCTGCCCCCATTGGGCACTCACACGCACGTATCCAGCGTCCTGCACACAATTTTATAACCTTACACCAGTCGTTCGCGTCAGGCTGAAGATTGCGTGCATAAATCGCGAGTTTGTTTTCGCGCGCTTTTCTTTTCCTTCGTATTGACGTTTATGGTGTGAAAGCTGCGAGTAGATTGGCGCCCCCAATTTTCCATTTGTCATCCCCAGCTCGAATCACCTTTTTTCGCCCTAATTACCCCGGCAGCCTTGATTTATCGGTTATCGGTTGTTTATAAATCATCTTAAGCATCCTATCTTTCTGTTCTGCGTGGCTTGAGGATGCTCCCTTCGGTCTCTGTTGTTCCAATCTTACACATGGGAAAACGGAAACGCTCTCTCGTGCTCAAAATAATGTTTCGTATGCGAGGCCTCATTAAACGTAGATATAAATTAAAAAAATTGCAGCTCGGACGGTTTTAATTAGATGGATTCTTTTTCTGAGCGGAGGCAAATGGATATATGCTTAAATGTGCACGGTGTGGGTATTGGGTGTATGAAGCCGAGAGATGATGATTGATTGTAGGGCAGTGCGTATAAAAAGGGATGTGTGTATACCTTATTGCAAGTGTAGGTATACACATGTAAAAGTACTTAGAAAATCAATATATTTGTGAAGATCTCTCTCTCTCTCTCTCTCTCTCTCTCTCTCTCAAGTAGAGGGAGAGGTGACTCCCCCTTGTCGCGGGAAGAGAGCTTGTGTGTACCTTTGACTTTTCGAGCTATGTCGGCGGGGGTACCTCTTTTGGGTACCCCTGGTAGGGCTTCCCTTGTCGATTTGGTCGGAAACGAGGTTCCAGACTAAGTGCATCATTCATTCCTTTTTCTACTCTATCATTCTCCTTTTTTACTTTTATCCTATCTCTCCCACGTATACAAAAAGAAAAAAAAGCCTACAACTATCGTGTCACCTTTTCCCTTTTTTCCTTATATCTACATATAAGGACCTGGCAGCTACCTCATGCGTCAGAAGAGAGGCTTTGTAACCTCTATAAACAACGCCAATCGACGCTTACTGATTGCGAGAGACTAGGACTAGAGGTGTCCTAGGCGTTGGGGCACGATAAATGGGATGAGGGTAGTGCCCCATTAACCCCTTCCCTGGTGCGTAATTATTGACCATTCCCAGTGACCGTTGACGGGTGCCTCTGGTAGCATCGGTCCGAAGTGACGGCCCTTTGTTCCCAGGTTGGTTGCCAGGCCAATAAAAAGCCTTGGGTCAAATCTCTTGGTGTGGCGGGATATCCATTGAACGCTGCTCTGAGATCTTGGCCGTCGTGAAGGGAACTAGTAGGAGTTTAGTACAGGGCGTGCTCCGTTGTTCACCTGGTGAGAAATCGATGGCCCCTTCGGGGACCGTCAGTGCTTCTTGGTTGGGAGCCACGGCACGCCGAGGTTTGACGACTCGTTCGGACGAACAGCAGCACATGGAGCATGCCTTCTGAAAGATCCGAAACCTCTCCGATCGATAGGCGGGAGCGACTCACGCAGGGAGAACTTACCAACCCGCCTTTTTTATCATTGATTGGTCACGAGTTTTCAGAGAGAGAGAGAGAAAGCGCTTAAAATGACGAGCAAAAAAGGACCTGTTTGTCTAAAACACAACTGTGCAACATGCCAGTTAGAAAAGTGGTGCGTTGACTTTACGGAACGCTGCTACTCAAAATGCAGCCCGGAAAGTATCTGCACTACCTGTATATGAGAGGTGAAGAATCTGAAAGACCTCTATAGAACCTCAGAGGAGAGAGCTAAAATCCTTGAAAGAAAGTTGGAGAAACTTGAAGCCCTTAACGCAGCTCAGATTCGATGCCTAGAAGAGGCGCACCCCACTGACGTGTCGGAATCCCCTGGTACCCAAGCGGACATTCTGGCATCATCTGAGGCTAAGCTAGCTGAGGCGAGAGAAAAAGAAAAAAAGAAGAAAGGGGAAACGAAGAAAAAAAAGAATAAAGTTGAAACAAAAGTAGAACCAAAAATAGAAGAAAAACAGATAAACAAGAAGAAAAAGAAAGATAAGAATGTGGAGAGTAAAGAGGAAAAGGGGAGGCCTCTTCCACAAGGGAAGACCCCGTCTTCAGAGACCAAGTGTCCAAAAGTCACCCTCATTGGTGACTCGCAAACACGGGATCTGCAGCCGCTGCTAGCGGCCCGCTTTCGCACTAGCGTGAAGGTAAGCTGCCTGTCAGGACGGGGTAACCACAACACCAGAGTAGAGGCAGAGAAATCTAAGATTTCTGAGAATTCAGTTGTTGCTCTGATGGTGAGTGGCAACGACCTCTACCTCAGAGGGGGTAAGGTTGGCCTCAGTGGTAAGACCATCCAAACGGTGATGGGAGCCGTGGATGACATAGGGATTGAAACCCGCAAACGTGTCGTGGTTGGGATGCTTCCGAAAAGAGGTCCATCCCGAACCACTCACGAGAGAAACGTCGCAGTGAACAGAAGGTTGGCGGATCTCTGCACGGCAGAAGGAGTCTTCTTCGTGGACCCCTATCGAACTTTTATCGGTAGAGACGAAGGCCTTTCTCGCCAACCTAATTCAAGATGTCGTGGAACGCACCCAAAGGAGCGTTCGAAACAGAGCGAAAGCGGACGTGCGCCAGCACGCCCGTGTCACTTCTGAAACGACCTTCTCGGAGGTCGTCAAAAAGGGTGTGACCACGGAAACAGAGAAGCTGGGAAACGGAAGAGCGTAGGGAGTCTTACATTAGGGGACTCCCTGAAAGTTCTTCTGTTCAATGCGAAGTCAATCAGGAACAAGTTTCTTGAGCTCCGTAGCCTCGTATCAACAGAAGAACCTGAGATGGTGGCCATAACAGAGTCGTGGATAAAAACTTCAAGCCGAGATTTCGAAGGTGAATTCACGATTCCCGGTTACCAGCTCTTCCTGAAAGATAGGCCAGACAGAGAGAGTGGTGGTGTGATGTTGTATGTCAAGGATACTCTCAACTCGACGGATTAAAACATCGTATCCGACCATGAACTACTAGGTGTTGACCTAGAGATAGGTCCTGCCAAATACAAGACCCTGGTGCTTTATAGACCTCCTGCCCAACTCGTTGAAAAGGACAGAGATTTGTACCAGCTACTAGGAGAACTTGTCGAAGACAGTGTGTATCGTCATGGGGGATTTCAACACACAAGTTGACTGGGAAACCAGAGAACCCTGTGGCGAGAACGCACTACTCCTGGAGTTCACGAGCAACGAGTTCCTGACTCAATGGGTGAGAGAGCTAACGAGAGGAGACAATATCCTCGACTTGGTTTTCACCTCTGAGGATGACATCGTTGAAGACCTCTCTGTTGGCGAAGAGGTCGGTGGCAGTGACCACCAACTAATTAGATTTGTAGTCAAAGTCCCAAAGTCAGGGCCTGAAACTAGTAAATCGAGGAAACTTGATTTAAGAAGAGTAGACTTTGCAGGTTTTCGTGCTGGACTGACTGACGCGAGGCTATAAGTGTGCGATGCTGTTGAAGACTCGTGGAACAGTTTCAAAACGACATTCATGATTCTTCAATCGCGTTTCATCCCTCTGAAATGCCCCCGTCGGTCTTCTGTTCAACCAAAGTGGTTTAGTCAAGATATCGGCCAACTGCTTAGGGAGCCGAAAAATGTGTACCGGTAATCGAAGATCTCGGGTGACTTTTACGAATACCGGAGGCTATCCAGGAGAGTGAAGTCCAGCATAAGGGTAGCTAAGCGGTTTGAGGAACTCCGAGTGGCGAGACTCTGTAAAGAGAATCTCAAGGAGTTTTTAATATATGTAAACAGCCGTAAACCAATTCGTCGAACGATTGGCTCTTTGGGGAATGAGGAGGGGACATTAAAGCACTCAGATGCAGAAAATGCTAACCTCCTCAACGACTACTTCTCTTCAGTGTTTACTGAGGAGTGTGGTCCCATCCCCCAGCCAACGAGTTCCTACTCGGGGAAAAAGCTGGAGGATATGGACTTCACCGAAGGAGAAATAGAAAAGAAAATCACTGACCTAATGACGAATAAGTCACCTGGCCCGAATGGGTTTCTACCTAAAGTGTTGAAAGAAGTGCGCGATAAAGTGTCACGACACCTGAGCGCAATCTTCAACATGTCAATCCGGACCGAATGCGTTCCTAGAGACTGGCGTGAAGCGGAGGTGACTCCTATCCTTAAGAAAGAGACCGTAGCCAACCTTCGAACTACCAACCTATCAGTCTGACTTCGATAGTCGGTAAACTCATGGAAAGCATCATGGTGGACAAAATGACGTCGCATTTAGAGTCAAACCTGCTACTGAGGAGTTCCCAGCACGGCTTCCGAAGGCAACGGTCATGCCTGACGAACCTTGTGGAATTCTTCCACTTCGTGTTCAGTGAGCACGATCGGGACAAGGCAGTGGATGTGGTGTACTTAGACTTTCAGAAAGCCTTTGATAAGGTACCACACCGCCGCCTTCTCCGGAAAGTGCGAGCGCTGGACATAGACGGAAAAGTAGACGGTTGGATAGAGAACTGGCTAAGTGGCAGACGGCAATGGGTGGGGGTGAATGGACAGGCTTGTGAGTGGGTGCCCGTTACTAGCGGGGTGCCTCAAGGTTCTATCCTGGGACCACTACTATTCATCATCTACGTCAACGACATAGACGGTGACATGGTTGCCAAGATTTTCAAATTTGCCGACGATACCAAGCTTGGTATGAACGTTGCAAAAGATGGAAATACTGCCCGCCTGCAGGAAGATCTTGGGAAGATTGGGAAGTGGTCGGACACGTGGCAAATGCCTTTTAACGTGAGCAAATGCAAAGTGATGCATATCGGCCACCGAAACCCCCAATCTCAGTATATCCTTAAGGACACTGCTTTTGAATCCACCAACACTGAGAAGGACTTGGGTGTAACAATCACTAGTGACCTCAAGTTATCGAAACAGTGCATTGAGGCGGAGAAAAAGGCCCAAAGGATGCTAGGCTATATTAAGGGCCAGTTTGGATACCGGAACAAGGAGATTGTACTGTGTTTGTACAACTCACTTGTCCGACCGCACCTGAAGTATGCCGTACAATTTTGGAGTCCTTCGTTTCGAAAGGACATAGCGAGATTGGAACGCGTGCAAGCCAGGGCAACCAAACTGATTCCCTCTATCAGACATAAAAGTTATGAGGATAGACTAAGGGAATTAGATCTGTTCTCGCTGAAAACCCGTAGACTGCGTGGTCAGCTCATCGAAGTTTTCAAAATACTTCGAGGGTCCGACAATGTTGACTACAGGGATATTTTCACACTTGTTGAGAGCAGAACTAGAAATCACGGCTTTAAACTTGAACTGAAGCGTTACAACCACGATCTATGTGGAAATTTTTTCATGTACAGTATCTGCGGTAGTTGGAACGCACTTCCAGTGGAAGTTGTCAACAGTGAATCTGTTCACCAGTTCAAGTCAAGACTAGACAGGGTCTTGAAAAATGGCCGTTTAAGTACGTAAAGCATTTGAGCAGAGATGTGCCCGCTCGACTGCTAGTCCAAAGGTATCCTCATTGAATGGACCGTAAGGTCTTCTAGGGTACTTTCTTTCCTTGTTACTCTCTCTCTCTCTCTCTCTCTCTTTGTCCTTTTCTCCTTCTCCCTTTCCTTTTATCTATATCTTTTTCATTTTCTCTCCATTTTTACTTTCTCTAACTTTGAGCACACATGTAAAAGTTGTAAAAGTGCTTAGAAAATCAATATATTTGTGAACATCTCTCTCTCTCCTTTTTTCTTTCGCCCTTTCCTTTTGTCTATCTCCTTTTGCTCTCTTTTTTTCTTTCTCTAATTCTCGACAATAAATCTCCTATCCCTGTATCTCACTCTCCTGTCACCCTTCCCCCTCCCCTCCCCTCCCCACATCGTTCCGAGCGAACTCGCAACACGTTGGATTTCGCCAAGCCGGACGATGCCGGGTGCGTGAATGCCTTATTCTCAGATCATCCATCTCTCGAATGCCACTTTTCTGGCACCGTTAGGACACCCAATTTTGCGAACTAGGCACTCTTCCCTTGGGCGAAAGGGAGAGGAAGGGGGGGGGGCTTTTCTTGTATTCTTAAACATGGGTCAATCAATTAGCTGGGCGGGATAGGTAGAGGATAGGTACGAGGATCCAAGGTCGAGGCTTTTCATGCGTACTTTAGCTGAGCCATGGCTCGAATCACTACCAGGAGGGTATGATGCTTAACACCTCCCTCCCCCCACATTATATCTTATTCTCCCAACAGTGTAAGTGCCGCTATCTATCGGGAAAAAAACGCGCAAAACGGTTATGTAGCATGGACAACCATGCTGCAGCTTACATTTGGAGGATTACGTGCCCTCTCGGCCCCAGCGTCAGCAGGTAGAAAGAACTAAGGCTACATATCTTTCCCACATTTTCGCCTCCTCCACATTCCCAACTTTCCTGGTGTTCTTGCTAGCCTAGTGGATACGGTTTCGACTTCTAGCGTCACGGCGCGGGTAGCCAGTCGAGCGCGGACACACAACTTTCAGCGGCGTCACGAGTTGGCTGCCCATGGGGCTGATAAACTGATGTTCATCCCCTCGGGGTTAGGTGATTCGCTACTCGCGCATTATTACCCATATAGCCAATCACAACACCGCTGCCATTTCCCCTCCCGTCTTCAAAATTTATACCCATTGTTCTTCTTTCCCGGAACCCTAACATTTGAGTACTAGTGTTCCCTCTTGGTACTTATATCTACATACCCCTGACGCGGAACCACAAAGGGATTCTATGATCGCGTCGGTGTCATTCTGATCTTTATGCGCATTTCGTTATTCGGTCGGGGGATCTCGTCCAGATGCATTTTACTACTGCCACTTTCTTCACAAGATCTCTCTTTAAAAACATTCTGGAAGATGCCCCCGATGGTTTTTGATTCTTAGTCTTAAGTACTGAACTCTTTTGTACTCTTCTGCTCTTTTGAGTTGACGGCTCCCAAAATGCGCTCCCTCTGCCATATAGGGGCGATGTGATTAAACTTAAAACTTAATGTTACCGCCTCTTCTCCTCCATCTCTAGATAGGCAGTGTAGAGGAATGGCAACATAAAGCCTCATGGAGGGCCAGGCGGACATATACCTTAAAGTCCCCCCCCCCCTTGTGGAGAAAGCCGGAGAAGCGAGGCCCATGAGGGGACTCGTGAGAACGGTAGCCGGCGAATAGCAGTAACTGCCTACCCTGTTTGATCTCCTCGCCGCATAGGTAGTTGAAGCGACCATCTGTGTAAAGGCAACCACCAAAGGCCCTTAAGCGACGCTCTAAAGATCCAATTACCTACGAGATCCGTAGGCCCGTGGTTATATCACAAAAAAAGCGGTGCCAGTCAAAAGGCACGCCAAGGAGTTTGGCGGTTGAGGGTCTCGCTAATTAACAAGCCGACTTGGGCACCTCAGTGACAACCTCTGCCCTTCTCGCTCTCCCAGATGTGAACTCACTATTCGCGCTCTCCTCTGCGGCCTCGCCCCTTCCCCCTTAGATGGGGCGGTGGTCCGCTTATAAATAAGCCCCTGAAGGAAAGAGAAAAAATTATTATTATTCAGTGAGAACGACTTAGGATCAGTTCGTGAAGATCGATCCTTCAGCCAGTCAAGATTATTCGGTGAGAACGACTTAGGATCAGTTCGCATAGATTGATCCTTCAGCCAGTCAAGATTATTCGAAGAGAGACGATAAAGGATCAGATTGAGAAGATCGATCCTCCCCCCCCCCCAGGACCGAATTAACATAAATCGCCAAGTTTTGTATCGGTTTCATACCGAAGAATCCTTTACATACTTAGAAGAAACCTGAGTGGAGAAAAGAAAACCCGCTCACACTCGAGTGACTCTCACAGCTCAAGCTCCGTAAGAGTGAGAGGAGAAGAACCAAGCCCCAACGAGGTTCCCTTCGTTAATTACGGTAAAAATCTCCCCGTATACCCCAAAACTAGTTGGGCACCCGGCGTTAAAGAATAAGACACCTAGAGGCTTAAATATTATTCAGAAGAGTACTCTTGGAGCGAAGAGCACCGTAACTCTCTCTCTCTCTCCGTAACTTCCGGAGGCAAATTTGCAATAAGAAGTTGACATCGCCCTACCCCGCTTCCTCCCTTCCATCTCGACGAAATTCTAACATCGGCCACTCCAAATCTCCGAAGCGCGAGATAAGCCCTACAGTGACATCCGGCAATCCTTGATACCGTCTGTCATGTAAGTTAGAAAAAACTTTTATATTCATATTGCGATAGTATGAGGTTAGTACGTTTCACGATTTAATGGAAGTAGAAACAATTGTGCATGAACCCCTGTCATATTTGCTAGGAGAAGAGAGTACTTAAATTTAATGTTTAACGCTAATCTAAAAGGGTAGCGATAAAAATACTAATCGGCAATTGGTGTGTTTACGTGTAGCCTATTTGTTTATTTTTGTCATTGAAGATATTGTAATAGGCCCAGTTGTCCACCGGGTTAGTCTCGGTTAGCGTAGGAAGAGGATATAAATGTGTGTACTGTTTTTTTTGTCATAGTTAATTGTTAAATTTAAAATATATGTTTATTTTGGGATAATTCCTGTGCGTTTCTTTATATCCTTACGGGTTGAAGCTGCTCTTCCTTAAAAACAACAAAATTCGCACTCTTAGATCAAAGCATACTTCAACAAAGAAGTATATCACGACCACAAGGTATCCTGCGACTGGCAGTATTTTCTCTTCTGTCTGTCTTTTCCCCCTGTTCCTTTTTCATACCCTCATACTTTCCAAGGTTAGCCCAAACCCCGATTTCGTTGCGTAACGGTGTCTGGTTCAAGAAAATTGGGTACATTCTCGGTTCTTTGCCCTAGGGCGTGCTATTAATTATTATGGTTGCATTGTTACCCTCGCCCGCTAGCTTTAAGTGTAAGGATTTCAGGTATACTTTTGCCTTTATCTAATATACCCCCTCGAAAGGTGTGGTGGCGGAAAAAAAACTTCTTTTTTTTTAATTTAGTGCTATAAGATAGTTTTTGACATTATTCGCCTTATGACCTTACGACCTTCAAAACTCTCAATAATTCCCGGGCTAACTTAACTTTAGGAGGACCTTTGCAATTATATAATTCGAAAGAAAATGTAAAACAACATAAAGCTTTCAAATTTCGTTAGAATCGGACGAATAGTTACGATGTTATTGCCAAAACAAACTCATTCCAGGGCTAACCTTAAGAGGACTTTGGCAATTATATCATTAGAAAGAAAATGTGAAACAACATAAGGGTTTCAAATTTCGTTAGAATCTGCCGAATAGTTACGATGTTATTGCTAAAACAAACTAATTCCCAGGCTAACCTTGGGAGGACTTTAACAATTATATCATTAGAAAGAAAATGTAAAACAACATAAGGGTTTCAAATTTCGTTAGAATCGGCCAAATAGTTACGATGTTATTGCCAAAAGCTCATTGTAAAGTAAAACGGTTACCATCGGACCGTCGACCTACGCACCGACATAGTAACTTATACTAGTCGCTGCACGTGTCTAATCCTATGGAAGGATTCGATTCGCAATTGCGTCTCCACTGGTACCTCAGCCATGTAGCTTGAGTGGATACAGGCGAAAGTGAACCTGGAATTCATCCTCGTTTCTACGGAAAATTAGGTGATGTTGGGTTGGGTTAATGTGTCTTGCAGTAAGTTTGGGAGTATTTTGATATAAGATTTTTGTTCAATCTCTTTGATAACAGATACAGGACAGTTTAGCTGGTAGAGAAATAACGATGACGCGTTACCCCCCCCCCATCCCCTCCCAATGAAGATCAGCACATCGAAAACTACAACGAAACGGACTTTATTAATAAAATCGCTGGGGGCAAGGGGCATGTAAATTTCGCCAAGTAGTCTCCTATTTTGCCTACTATGGATATCTACAGCCAGATGGTTACAATACAAAATTCTTACAAGTGTGAGGCAGAGGACGACGAGGTCCAGTTCGGGAATAAATATATTTCATTGTATGAATATGAATACCCAATGGACATTATTTTTCCTGGATTCCAGGACTACTTCTGAGTGAACTTCCTGGAGCCAATGTTCCTTGAATAAAGAACTCAACATTCATGTATATGAATAAATATCCCACTGGCTGAGGGGTCGTAAAAGTTATTTGAAAGCCTTTTCTTTCCTCCTATCATTGCATACGATGAGCATTTGCACGCCAATATATCGCTCTTTTCCCGCCAAATGGGGATGAAATCAGCGCCATTTCCAACTAATATTCATCGAATTGAGGTAAAAGTCATGCGTTGCCAAAGACTAATTAAAACTCGTATTTATTGATATGTCATCACTTTTTCCCCGTCCTTTATATCATTTATATCTCGCTCCCAGCTATTCCGCGCACCCTGTTCGATGAATAGTGTTTGACTAGGCCCATTTTCGTTTACATTTCGATAGAAGTTCGGAGTAAGCACCGATTAAGTATAATGTCCTTCGAAGACTGCAATATTTAAAGGAATAAATGAGATTTCCATTTTTTTTTATCAACTGCTTTGACTTTTTCTATTCGCCGGGTGACTTAACGCTGTTGTTCTTCAAAATTGGTCTTTCGCTGGTCTTTTTTTTTCTTTGATGCCTCTTTTGCATTTCTGTAACGATTACTGGGTATAAAATCTTGCAAAGTAGTTTGACTGCTACTCACTAACGAAAGACTACAAACCATTTTGATATAATTTCACGATTGTGTTTCTTTGGTGGCGTCAAATTTGTACTCGTCTTTGTCGATAAGTTTTGTTGTTTCTGAGAGAATCGTTCTTGTACCCCATTCTTTGTCCAGTTGCCCTTAATCCATCGGAAAACGAATTACGCTCTATCATTCACATTAAACTGTGATATTTATTGCTTATGTCTAACCTTAAAAAATAAAAAGCAAGTTCAAGAAGCGATCTAATTGTCCACAACTCTCTATTAATAGGCGAATATTTCGCATCCTTTTCCTTTAGCGCCATTAACACACGCCCCTTCTCACCATTTACGTTAACAAATTGGAAGAGGAAATAAGAAATTCAAAGGAACCGTTGAAGCGGACCTCTTTTTGAAAATTTGAAATTCTTCGCTGTGATTGGTTGTTGCTACGGCATGGCGACACATCTCTCCCCCTCGCTCAATTCGATTATTTTGGGAATATGATAGGTTTGTAACATTATATATATATATATATATATATATATATATATATATATATATATATATATATATATATATATATATATATATATATATATATATATATATATATATGAATAAAATGCAACAGCAAATTATTTAATACCCAGGAGAATGTAAACGTTATTATTATAGAGAAAATGGCAATTAATAAATCATGGAAATAGAACTAACATCGTTGGAAGAGTTCTCGGACGAGGGTCCAATCGCCATTGAAAGGAAAGAGTTGATTCAAGATTTCCAGAGTGGCGAAAGGCGGGCTCAGGAAATTCTCAACTCCCCGGGCTGTGTTGTTGATCAGAAATATTGGGATTTTAGAATAATTAAGACAAATAACTACCTTGAAAAGCACTTAATCGTGAAATTGTCTTTATGAGATAATGGCAGGAAGGTTTTTAGAGGGGGAAGGGGATTTTAAGTTGGTACCGTTGTAACTATCTGCTTTGTCGAAGGAATGCCTCCGTAGGAATTTTGGAATGACCCCCCTCTCTCCAACCGCCCAGTTGCTTGAGTCGTTGCTCTAACCTCCTGTTATCCGTTACTTTTTCCCTGGTTACTAATAGTGCAGGCTATTCGCCAACCAGCCTTTGACCATTCCTCCCTAATCGGGACAGGGAGGCTAGTTCACCCTTCCCTCTTCACTCTTCTATTCTATTTCCCCTATCTTCTATGCACCCGCTAGGGCTAGATGATACGTGTAGCATGAGCGAGCATGATGCAGCTCACATCTGAAGGATTGTCTGCCCTTCCGACCCCAATACAGAAAAAAATCGTAATAAATTAAATGTCGGGAATAATACTAGTAGTGGTTCGTCAACCTGCCTTTATCCAGGCAGATCCCGACCGGATAATGAAATATACATAAAGATCAGTATGACAATGGCTGGTGAGCCCGATGGCACGACGGGCCGGTCCGTCTATGGGAAGAGGGGCCAGGAAGTATGTTTTGACACCAAACAGCCTAGGGATGGGATCCTTCGTCGCCCCAGGGCAGAGGGACCTGTTCCGCCGCGTCAGAGGTATGTGGATATAGATACCCATCGGCACGACTCCTAGGAACAGCCAAGAATACTAGATAGGTTAAAGCACCCCTAAATATTGGGACCCAGAGATTATATTACAGACCTTCAAGAATATGATCGTACATCAAGAACAGGGGCTTAAAACTACAAACGTGAATACCCTTTGCGAGGGGCTGAAAAGAGGGTCAAGGGATCAGTTTAGGTATCCGGCCAAACTCCGGGTTTTCAGGGAGAAGGGGGCATATGGATCTCCCTTTCAACCCTGAGTTCGTACTAAAGAGAATAGATTTGCAAGTGCGAACTCGATCTCTTACTTGCTTGCAATAAAGGACAGGGGAAGTCCTGGGAGTCAATGTGGGATCCTGCCATGTCACGCGTCCTCGGGAAGATGTTACGGGTCAGAGGTCAGAGGTCAAGCTGGAAGATGTTTAGGGAGAAGATGGATGAAAGCTGTTGCATGAGGAGGGGGCTGGGGGCAGTGTTCCTTAAAAACATGGATTCAGAGGGGTCGTCCAGAGCACACGGTTAACGAGCGACTTATGGGGAGGGGGGGGGAGGTCATTAATTCTGGTGCCAATTAAATGAGAACAATCCAGGAATGAGATTAGCGTAGGAACCCCAGTTTGTTTCTCGGACCCGGCCGGACGGCACCCCATAAAAAATACCCCTGACCTAACCTGCACAAAGCGTAGAAAATGGTCATGCGCAAAAGGATTCGGTTCCGATTTGTACCTGCCTATTCGTGGCGATGGAAATCAGCAACAACCCCCCAGAAAAGGACATCATTGGAAGGGACGAGATTGAGATTTTTCGTATTTTGTTTTTGTTTTCTTTTAAGTTTCGTCATTTTTAATCTGTCTTGGTTGGGGAGAGCTGCGTGCGGTCCTGGGCTCCTAAGCGGTTCCCTAGAGTCGTCTGATGCATCTGTCACACAATTGAACTACTACTAACTTTATCACTTGCTTCACCTGCCTGCAAGGGGGTCTCAGGTGAGGTTGGACAACCCTTGAGAATTGTGTGCCTTTTGTACCCCATTGGTGGGCAGGATGAACTGAGGATATATATATATATATATATATATATATATATATATATATATATATATATATATATATATATATATATATATATATATATATATATATATATATGTATATATATATATATATATATATATATATATATATATAAGATCGTTGACTAAGCTGTTTACGATGAGGTTACGGGAATAGGGGCTGCATTTCAATCGCCCATCTGACAAATAAAAATTGGGCATTTCTTTTATTAATATAGATTCTACTATTTTTCTTTTACGGAAATCTTTACAATTATATATGATTTGTACCTTTGAATAGTCAATTTGGTGGTTGAAATTGCTAATGATTAAAAATACTGGATATGGTACTGCCACACTGCAATAATTTTTCTTAATTTATAAGGTCTGGTGAAGATGGAGAATCAAACAAATTTTCCATTCTTTTCGAAAAGCAAGGGTGACAACTTAAAAACGCCAATCGATAGATAGTTTTTTGGCTATCTTAGAGAAAGCCTATTTTAAGTGTTACCTTCTCGTGTATGTGAGAAGAACTCCTTCTGAGGGCTTTGAGGAAGACTGCTTGCCAAAAATAGCCTCTTAACTGCATATATATATATATATATATATATATATATATGAAAGTTATGTTCAACTTCACTGCCCGGCGACAAGTTGTGGATGCGACCCGGTCACGTTACAGAAGAGGACCTGATACTGACCCCATAAAGTAGGACTCCCGTCCGTTGCCTTCAAGAACGTCCGTTGACTCCCAACACTTTAAAAAACCATCACCATAACGGGACTTAAGGAAAGAGTCCACCCAGCACCGGTGACCTCGCGCGTTCTACACTAACGACCCTGCCAGGATTCTTTGAACGCCGTCTACCATCGTCATCCTCTTCGGTCGCTTTCCATTACGGTGGAGGAGTGATTTGGTCTCGTAAAGAAAGAAGATACAGCTGTACTCCTTCGTGACCCCACTCCCCAATCGGTTAGGCGACGTATCTTCATGTAACCATGTTAGGAAAAATTTAGTCCCCAAGAAGCGAAAAAAGCCACCGATGTAAACAAGTACACTCGCTCGTGTAAAGCTGTTCATTTATAAACAAAACAAAAGCGAGGTACGCTTAGATTCTACAGTTTTACAGTTGAATGTAACAGGACGCAGAGCGATTAGTTGTAATAGCTAGTGGGATATATTAAAAGGTCCGTTTAATAATTCATCGTAAAGGTAAATTCTTATATTTGTATTAATTTTGGTTGTTCAGCCTCATAATTTTTGTTAGGAATGTGTTTTTCTAGTTTGTTGGAGCTTTTAAGTAATGTTATTTTAGGAATATTGCATAACCTTTTTTTTTCGTTAGGTTTTATTTAATCGAAGCTAAAGGGTTCGAGTGTCAACCCTTTTATTTGAGTCGGGGAAACAAGTGACAGATCATTTATAATAGATATGATTATCCTAGTGAAGATTTTATTTTCTCGTTCGATAGAGAATTCGATTTTACTCTTACTCTAAGGTCTTTTGAGGTAAGGCCTACCTATGCAAGCAAACATGATTGTTCCAACTCTCCTAACTCATGCTGACCAAAATCAATCGCCTACCTTCCTTAATGGAAGTTGGTTAGTGAATTTGCCCCACTCTGTTTCCCCTTTAAAAGAACGATTAGAGGTAAGTAAGCCCTTAGAGGCAAGTATCGGAAACTGGCTGGGTAGTTTCGAACAATATTTACTGAGGGAAAATAATGTGTCCCAGGAAGAAAAGATTCGAGAATCGAAACGTTTCATTCACCCATCGGAGGGAAATGCTCATTTTTAGATCACTACGAACTGCATTATATTGTCTCCTACCTCTTGCGATGAATTAAAAAAAAAGAACTAAAGGATGTGTACAAGAATGTAAAATTGGTCCAGCTTTTGCTGTTGATTAGTGACATGTTTAACGCAAAATGGAAGAGAGATAAAAAAAAAGGATTTTCGTGAACTTTTTGCCCATTCGTACTAATTAGTTTGTACGGATCTTAAGACCGCCGAGGGATGGATGAACCTCCAATACACCAAGCGGTTACGCATAGCCGAGTCGTCTAAAGTTTTGCCTGGTTCGATCCTCAACCTTGCACAGATTTTTTTCGGATTTTGGCAAAAATATTTTCTGAATAAAAATCATTCCGTTTATTTTTGCTTTCTTTACAGTTTAACTGATTTATTTTCATCAATCTCTCGCATTCATGATATATATATATATATATATATATATATATATATATATATATATATATATATATATATATATATATATATATATATATATATATATATATATATAAAGAAGACTGAGCAAATGCACACAATTTAAAGGCTGATCCCCCATGTCACATACAAAGAAGAGCCTTTAAATTGTGAGCGGGTAAGAAGATGTGGTATAAAAATTCCTTGGAGGTTCCTAGCTTAGAGAGATACTGGGTTTGATGCGGTAACGCTTTGGGCGAAGTAGAGTCACTGGGCCTGGTAGCTCAGCGGTAGAACATCTGACCGTCAATCAGCAGACCCGGGTTTGAGTCCCGGCCAGGAAATTCAAACTTTTTTCCCCTGGCGTTATCTCTGTCTTCTCGGTAAAGGATTGCCTTCATTGTGCCGCCCTCTGCTCTATTTGATTCTAGTCTTCTTCTAATGTCCCTTTCTCTTACCTCTAAAAAACTCCTGTTTCTTGTCTCATTGCTCATTCGCGTCAAATTTCTCTTTCTTATATATATATATATATATATATATATATATATATATATATATATATATATATATATATATATATATATATATATATATATATATATATATATATATATATATATATATATATATATATATGAAAAACTCACAAAGTATCACGTGAGGGTAGCAAATGAATGCAATGTCCCGCAGGAAAAAAATGAAAAGGTGTTTCCAAGTACTTTCGAACTTTATTAAGTTCCTTATCAAGGATAATCTTATCCTTGATAAGGAACTTAATAAAGTTCGAAAGTACTTGAAAACACCTTTTCATTTTTTTCCTGCGGGACATTGCATTCATATATATATATATATATATATATATATATATATATATATATATATATATATATATATATATATATATATATATATATATATATATATATATATATATATATATATATATATATATATATATATATATATATATATATATATATATATATATATATATATGAATCCATTAAACCACATGAAAGAGAAAACGGAATAATTTTTCCTTGCAGTAATATTTTTATTACCTTTTTTCGAAAAATCCGTGCATGGAAGCGATTCGAACCAGGCACACTGAGGCAGCGAGCACCGCTGAGATATATATATATATATATATATATATATATATATATATATATATATATATATATATATACACTAGGGGCGGTCAATAAGTTTTGCAATTCGGATATAAGGAAACGAGATATGAGGAAAAGTGTTTAGTTATTTTTCAATATAACTACCCTCGACTTCAATGCACTTGCGCCACTTGTCCCTGAGGCTTCGAATTCCCGACAACCAGAAATCTCCCGACTGTTGTTCAATCCACTCCTGGACGGCGAGCTGGACATCTTCATCGTCCCCAAACCGGCGTCCACGGACTGAGCCTTGAGCTGGGGGAATAAAAGGTAGTCGCTAGGGGCCAGATCTGATCTGTAGGGGGGGATGGTTGATCTCTTCGAATCCGCACTCGCGCAGGGCAGCTTGTGCAACTCTAGCCTTGTGGACAGGGGCATTGTCGTGGATGAGCAGGACACCGCGTGTCAACTTGCCGCGCCGCTTCTGACGGATGCACTTCTTCAACCCAGCCAGCTCCTCGGCGTAATATTGGCCTGTGATGGTCCTTCCACGAGGCGCATAGTCCACCATCAGCACTCCTTCAGAATCCCAGAAGATGGTGGCCATGATCTTCCAGGCTGAGGGCTGGGTCCGGAACTTGATGGGGGTTGGAGAGCCCCTGCGCTTCCAGGCCATGCTTTCGAGCTTGGTCTCGGAATCTCAGTGATGGACCCACGTTTCATCACCTGTCACTATGTGTGACTCGAATCTCGCCGGGTCTTGGTTGTATAGGAGCAGCAGCTCCTACAAACTTTGACGACGTTGAAGTCGATCATGGGGCGTCAGGTTTCTAGGGACCCAAAGGAAAGAGACCTTGGTCATGGCCAAATTGTCGAGGATGATTTTGATAACACTTCCATGTGATATTCCAAGTTGTCGCTTGATTTATTCGACCTTCACCCGTCGATTTTCGAGGATCATCCTCTCCACACGGGCCACATTGTCCTCGTTGGTCACGTCTGACGGGCGTCCTGGACGGGGGTCATTTTCAAGGGACTCCCGACCATGGCGGAACTCCCTATTCCAGCGAGCAATGGTTGCATAGGAAGGGGCAGGGTCGGTGTACACTGCAACCATGCGTTCATGGATCTCTTTTGCATTCTTGCCTACCTTGGTCAAAAATTTGATCACTGCGCGGTGCTCAACCTTCTCCACTGTTGAAAAATTTGTGACTGACGATCTGCGATCAACTGCTGCTTCTTAAATAGACGAGGCAGGAGCGTGTGACCGCAGGTCCTGACTTGTCATAACTTGTCCTAACACCCCCACAAACAGCCATTCCCCTTCCTGTGCTTTGCCCTACCGATTCGCAAAACTTATTGACCGCCCATCGTATATATATATATATATATATATATATATATATATATATATATATATATATATATATATATATATATATATATATATATATATATATATATCACCAGATAGATATTCACTGCTGATCTAAATTTCCACTCGTGCAACACCGGCTAAGTCTGCTAGTAATATACTACCGAGCAAAATACGAGAACGATTTCCTTCTCTTAAAATATTTTCAAAAATACAGGGTGGGGCAGAGAGGACGGACGTTTTTGAAAAATTTACAAGATCATTAATTTTAGCTTAAACAAATTTTATTGACATCATTGTGTTCGTATTGAATTGGGATTTGACAAAATCAAGTGTGGAAAACAACATCCATCATGTGGTGTCCGTTTTCATTGATGCATTTCTGAAGGCGTTCTTGGACGTTGGCCTCCACTCTCTCCAGCATTGCTCTGCTGATTTTGGCGATTTTCACACGAATGTCTTCCTTCAAATCGTCCAATGTACGGGGCTGATGCTCATACACACGTGCTTTGAGGTTTCTCCACAAGAAATAATCTTACACGGACAAATCAGGGGACCGAGGGGGCCAAGGATTGTCAGCAAACCTGGAAATGAGGTGGTCACCGAAGAGAGGGCGAAGAACGTCCATTGATGCTCTGGCTGTGTGGGCCGTCACCCCATCCTGCTGAAACCACACACGTCGGATAGTCATTCGTTTTCTTCGTAATTCAGGCACAAATAAGTTGTTTATGATCTTGATGTAACGCTTTGAGTTCACAGTAACAGCATTTCCATTAGTGTCTTCAAAAAAGTAAGGACCAATGACGGCAGCTTTTCCAACCTCACACCAGACTGTCACTTTTGGGCTGTGCAGTGGTCTTTCATGCAGTTCTCCCGGATTTTGAAGAGCCCAATAACGACAGTTCTGATGATTCACCATGCCATTGAGAGAAAAATGAGCTTCATCACTCATCAACAAAATGAGGTTGTCATTTACCTCAAAAATTGTTTTCATCTAACGTGAAAACTTGAGCCGCTGTTCATAGTTACCTCGTTGCAACTGTTACCCAATGACCAATTTGTAGGGGTGGAAATGCAGGTCTTCATGCAAAATACGCCTTACCGATCGATTACCGATGCCTAGTTCAGTGGAATACCTATGGGCAGAGCGTTCGGACTCCGCAGCAAAACTTGTCTAACACGTTCCACATTTTCCGGGTCCTTACCCTTCGTGGGCCCCACACTGGTCTCCTATTTACTAGTGTACCTCGTGTACGAAGTGCATTAACCCAGCGTAAGATTGTGTTACGGGTGGGAACAGCCTCATTTCGGTGAATGTTGAAGTGGCGCCGAAATTCACGCTGATGTGCTGTAACAGACTCGTTATTCTTCACGTAACTGTCGTAGGCAAACACTCGATGCTCTATCGTCCACAGCGTCATGGCTTTACCTGAAAAGAAAAGAAAAAAATGCTAAGACACCGCCGGCAGAATGGTACCTACCAGACATATGTCCCTCCCCCTGGGGCTGAGTAATAGACATTTCAAAAACGTCCGTCCTCTCTGCCCCACCCTGTATGATGAATAGGTAAATGAAATTTCCATGCTACATAAAGGCCTGCATTTAATATATTTTATTAAGATTTCATATGATACAGACGTATATTCAGGAAATTATACTAAATAAACTAACAAAAAATATTGACACCTGCAAAATAAGAGAACATTTTTTTCAGGAACATTCTAGAAGTTTCTTGAAATCATTTGGCCACATTTTGCACTGTAGGTAAGAACTGTACAACCGCCATTGTTGTCGTACTCAGTAAGCAGAGATGCCACCACACTTGAAAGTGACTCCTGAGCTCAGAAGTCTTCGCTTTTGAAGACTTTGGGGTGGACTCTTGCTGCGATTTCAAGAGAGGGAGGAAGGTCCAAGAGTGTGATTTCACCCGTTCTGAAGTTATACACTGAAAATAAAAACTATAAATTTCCTGCAAAAGTCGGTCGACAGCGCATAACCACCGTCCGAACCAGACAGAGCTATTAGACGCTTCTCTATGAAAGATCCATTCGAGACTGCGGCAGGAATTTCTCGAAAAATTCTGACCAATAGTGGCAAAGAAGTGAGCCGTTTCACAGTGCCCAGTCGCCTCAATGCATCTGGTCAAAAAACTCGTTCGTAAGAAGAACCAAAAGGCGAGACTCGAATATGCTGAAGCTCGTGTTGTTTGGAGGGATTAAAATTGGGAGAGAATTCATTTCGGCGACGAAAGTAAATTTAATTTAGTTGGATCCGATGGCAGACGCTTTTTTAGATGCGCTGAAGGTGACAGACTTAATCCTAAATGTGCTAAAAACTCTGTCAAACATTAAGGAGGCAGCGTCATGGTATGGGGGATGTTTTAGTCTTATGGAGTTGGTCCGCTAGTACCTACAATTGGTACGGTAAATGCGAATGTTTACCTAAACCTCGTACAACAAATGTTATATTTTCACTCCTAACATCTTTGAACCAGCCAGCAGTTTTTATGCCGTACAATGCGCCATGACATATTGATATCGAAGTATTGAAGTGGCCTCCTCAGAGCCCGGACCTGAACCCAATTGAGAACCTCTGGAAGATCAGTGGAGACAAAATTCGAGACCAGCAGCCTTCAACTGTGACGGATTTATGAAGCAAAATTGAGCAAGAATGGAACAAATTACCACCAGAATTTTTCAAGAAACTGGTGAAGTGTTGCGGTCGTCGTTGCGCCGAAGTAACAGAAAACAAGACCGACAATCAACATCATTGCAAGTGTTTTAAGATTCATTGTTGTCAAATCCTGTGAGGAGAGCGTAATAAAATGAGGGTGAGAGAGGGTAACAAAAGGGGTTAGGGTAACACAAGAAGGCTAGGGAGAGGGAGATCGAGCCCTAGTATAAGAAGGGAAATTTGGTCAAATTACGATGGTCTTAATTTAAGATTAAGGGATGGGGAGTATATTTATAACAGAAAATTTCCTTTCATGGGTTGGAATTGGGGGAAGGGGTTATCACACATCTCCCCTCCCCTTCGGCTCTTCCCTGAGCCCCCGTCCCCCGTCCCCTGCCCGTTTACCCTCCGCCTTATTTTGTCGTTCTTTCGGACACTACCCCTCGCTCTTCCTGTCCTTGCCATTCGCGATCTTCCTCCTCACCCGAGGGGGAGGGGGCGGAGGGGAGATCAGCCCTCATCCTAGTGGTGGGTGAGTTGCGCGCTCTCCCGGTTCAGAGCGTTCCGAGTAGTCTCCTCTTACGACTACTCGAGCTATATCCCATCCGAGCATCTTCACGGCACCTAATTTCATCCATTTTCAAGTTGGCCACATATTTTTGTATCCATCCTCTTCCGGCACTGAGATACGTGCAGCCATCTCATGCAGGGTTAACTGGGTATCGAACCAGTTGCACCGAGAATATTATGGTTTGTTTCGACAATCGATAAATAATAATAATATTAACAGCGATAATAATAATTCTTTTTCTACTTCTTTTTCTTCTTCTTCTCCTTCTTCTTCGAGATAATGAGGGGAATGGAGTAGGGGAGTATTGGATAAAAGTGTGTGTATGTGCGTGTAAGAGAGCAGTTGCTTTTGTTACCCAAATAACAATAAAAGGCAGATAAAAGTATTGGCGGTGGTGGGGCAGGGGAGGGTTCCCCGGCGCGCACGTTTCCATAGTAACGGAAATGGGGAATTCCTTTCAATCGCGTCGCGTATTCCTTTGACATCAGTAACTTCCCCTCCCTCCCCGTCTTCCATTTTTGGATCTCTTTTTCTTCCATTATCCCCTTTCCCTCTTTTCTACCTCCTCTCAATATCAACGGGAAAGGTCAGGCGAGAGGGGATTCGTACATAACACGACCCCCCTCTTACCCGATCAGAGGTCAAAAAGCAGACGATGGGAAACAAGACCTAGAATGCCGAGAGAATCGTAGACTGGCGTAGGCCCCACTCTTCGCCCACTGGAGAGGTCACAGTCCCTTGCTTAGCCCGAGATACGAACAAACAGGGCCCCGGACCCTCACGAATTTAGGTCGGGAACCCCCTGACAGGGAGCTCCGAAAAGATGGCTTTGATCCACCTTTCTCGTTCGCTTTCGAACCACCTTTATTTTCCTTTCAATTTCTTCCCCTCTCGTTTCAATCTCCCTATGAAACCAGGTTTCCCCTCTGCCAGATTTTCCCTTAAAAGGAGTCTGGAGCGTGTATGTGTGTTGGGGACGCACATGTAGAAGATGGTGTATGTATGGTGGCGCCGGATTTCTGTTTTCATGTCAGGGACATATCCATTTTGTATTAATAAATTCATAGAAAATTATATTGCCATAGAGAAAACTTATGAAAAATAAATTAAATGTATTCAACCATGATTCCGGAAATAGCTTGACATACACATACATACAGGCGTATTCATACACATGCCAGGCTGGAAGATGAAGGACGCGCTTGTTAAACTCATCACCCGGATCATAGGAGCGATGGGAATCCCACACCCATCACCCCTTAGACCTGAGCTCTGAACCCCCTGAAGGTCCAAGCCTTAAGGGGCTCCGTATCTACCCTGAAAATACCCCTTAGTCAAAACACAAATTATTCAGCACTGTCTGTGTGTTTATTAGCGTAAGTGCGTGTGCATTGTTGTAAATATGTGTGCATCGATATGTAAATAAGTTTGTAAATATCGGCGTGTAAATGCGTATTGTATGGTGTGTAAATGTATGAGCATCGGGGTGTAAAATATACGCGTGTATATATGTGTACATCTGGATAGTGACATTCTCTGACCCAAACAGGATAGTTTTGAGGTCAATTGGATACACCCTGTTCTTCCCTATCCTCAGTGCTCATTCCTCGTTGGATTACACAGTCCCTTTCCTATCATTCGCCATAGGGAAATGAGTCACACACAGACTGGAATGTTGATGCACTTATACACACACGCGCGCGCACACTACGAAGAGTATTCACTCTCTCCGGTGTGTGTGCAATCTGTGACTGCTAGAAACTTAAGAGAAAATGGAAACAGGATTCCGAGTATTTTTGTCTTTTGGGAAGAAGTTTTTGTTAATAAAGACGAAAGCTCTTGGAATCCCCTTTCGCTTTCTCCTTCCACAGCTTTGGGTTCACTGGGCCATTTTTTGTGTTGTTTTGAGCGGTCTTTTTTTTGTCGCTCTGTCCATCGTTTCTCTCAGTGTTCGAACCCCCGTTCATGAGCGACATTCGAGCCTAGTTCGTTCCTTCGTTCAGTGCCGCCTTTTATTTTCCTTTACTCTTGTAAAGGGACATTTGCTCCCGTCGAAACTAAGGTGTGGGGGGGGGGAGATGATGACCCCTTTCTTTTTGTTGTTTATATTCTTGTTTGGTTATGATTGCGCCCCCCCCTCCCACACACACATGGGATAGGACATCAAGGTCAAACCAACTAGAGAGGGCAGGATTCCTCACCCCTTCATTTTTTTTTTTTTTTTAGTACCAGTTGTTTTCTATTTTCGACGTATTTTGTTTCTTGTTTTTTTTTCTCTTCTCCATGGATGGGGGACACATTTGGAGAAGGTGAGTCACCCAGCTCAAGAGTAGTGAACCCGCACTTGCGTGGGAGCGTGATCTAACGGGTCGAAACGGGGGGGGAGAGACCTCCCCCCCCATCCGATCTCAACCTTGTAGGGGAGGGCGTCATGGCTCAAGGGCAACCAAGCCCCGGGGACAGGAGCCGGGAATCGTTGGGAGGAAATAAACGAGTCTGAACACGTTTTATGTTCTTCACTCCCAATACCCCTTCCCCCAAGAAGTGCGTCAGATTAAGGAAAATGAAAGATGCGCTTCCAAGTTTTATCGTAGGATTAGCCTCAGATAAACTAGTTCACATTCGTTCATAATATATGTTTTAGGTGAATTATTTTTAGTAGTTTTTATCTTTTTGTGTTTCTTTCATACATTTTCTGGTTTGTTGCTGTTTATGACGTCATTTTTGTTTGTTTTCTTTGTTCTTTTGTGTAGTGTGTGTTATGAGTGGAATGAAGGCGTGAGAAAGAAGAGATAATTTCCATACATGTTTGGAAGATAATGAATTTATTTCTTAAATAAGATACACCCTATTTTTACGCCTCTTTGTTGCTTTTTTATGTTAGAAGTTCGGATAATTTTGGGACATGTTTATTATTATCACCCCATTTGTCCCCTCGGTAAAGGCCACCCTAAGAACTTCAATCGATTACGGTCTAGCGCTCGAGTTTGCTCACTAGTTTTGCCATGAACGAATTCCATCCTCTCTCGTCTCCGGTCTTCTGAATGTCTTTACGTTTTTTTTTTCCTAGCAACGTATCTGTCACACGCGTTTGTGGGTTTATCCCTGTATTACTTTGTTGCTCTCTGTGGCTTGATTAAGCCTCACACGTATCGTTTTACGTTAGAAGTTGTATGCCCGGGCTCGTCTCGTCCTACTGCCTCCAGGAACTTCCCTTTCCTTACCCCCAACCACTTCAGTCACCGTCACGCGATGTGCAGTTACCCCCGCCCCCACAACCAATCCCGTTTCGATTAGGGGGGAGGGAGCCACTTCCTTCTTCGCCTCCGTTCTTCCGACAGTTCGTGATGCTCTGTTGGTCCTTCACATCCTCGATTTATTGTCCCGCGCCTTGCCACGCTCTGCGATTGCCTTGTTAGGTCGCTAATATGTGCCTATCATCAGTCATAATTAAGGTGTCGTTAGGTACGATCGAGGAATGATACGAACAGATTTATGCGATGGGGAATGTGCTACTTACCTCATTGGAAATGCTAAAAAAATGTGTATCTGAAACAGCGTGAATGGTTTATTCTTGAACTCACACACGCGTGAGCATACAGCATGTATATATTCGTGCCATATACATATGAATACACACGACATAATGCCGCTGTAACTCGGTAGAATAAAATATTCTAAAGGATGTTAGAAATGAAAAAAAAAGGGAATGAAATTACATTTACGAGGGATAAGGGTTGGGGGTGTACCCGTTTCGTGCCCATCACCATTGCCTTCTGCAAAATCATTGCATTTCTGGGCGAAACAAAACTCTCTTCACGCCAACTGCCGTAGCAGCAGAAAATTGAAGGCTATTGAATATGCAACATCAGTTCCTACTTTTACTTACCTATATATCATTTTTTGGCCAGGAAGGCTTAAATAGGCTTTCCGGAATAGGACGAAACACCTGTGACTGTAATCAGATTATGGCTTGGAATATAATTAAAGTCCCTTTGCGCAGGAGATTATTTCCGTGGACTTATTTGGGCGCGTTTTCTCTTCGCGGGAAAAGGAGAAAAGGGAGATCATTTCCGCGCATTTATTCGCGGGGAAGAGGGCTTTGAATATACTTACAAGCAAATTTTTTAGACCCTTTGAGGTTGCGGGTATTTCTGAGGAGTATATATAAAATATTAAAAAGCAGTTATAAAATACATGACTCACACCGGTTTAGAAAAAAATCCCCTAAGTTATTAGGGGATTTTTTTTCTCAATAAATTAAGGCGAAAACAAACATGGACGTCTCCCGCAAAAACTGGAAAATGTATGGATGATATTTTACCGCCAATCCTCCTGCATACATTGGGGCCAGGAGGGCACGCAAGCCTCCACATGACACCTGATGTGAGGTGGGTGGTATGGCTCGCCACTGACATGGGGAGAAGCGGAAACGATTGACTAAAGTGTATATGACGCGATGACGTCGAGTAGAACTCAAGAGCAACATAATCCATAGTGACGGGGCCGTAGCCGGGACAGGGGTACGCTAAAAAGCCCCAGGGAATAAGTTCGTACTCGTGAACTCGGACTTAGATATACGATGACGGAATCCCTCCCATCCCCGGGGCAAAGAACTTCTGCAAGGGTATCTGCTTTCGTTTTAAGGGCGATGGGGGGAGAGTTTGTGTGTTCTCGATCCCCAGCGTGTCATGAGGTCTTCCCTTTTACGCCCTTCCCGCACATTTTCACCTCCCCTTACTTCTCCATTTTACGAACTCCTCTCCGAAACGTTCTGATGCAAATGCTCTCGTTATTTATGGGGGGTTTCATATGTAATCCATTTTGTGGGTTCCACTTTAGGGGGGAGTGAGAGGAAAGACCCAGTTTAAACGTCCAAGGAACGAACGCGTATAAATGACCCCATAAATGTTAAAGTCGTTAATAAGGGGGGTGGAGTTAGGGGGGAGGAACCACACTCCAAGATCACTCCCTTCCCAAGTATGACCTTGGGAGTAGTTGCTAAATCACCCTTAGGGGGCGGGGGGTTCCAGTTGTGTCACTTCTGGAACTGTGCCTATTTTTTATTTCATTGGTATTTTAGGGGGCGAGTGGAGGAGACGTGTCTTTGGGGTTCAGTAAGTGAGGGGAAAGGGAAGGAGGGTCTCTTACCTCCTTGAGGGGTGACTTGGGGAGATGCCAAGAAATGGGAAACTGGACCAGGAATCTCTTCTTCATTTATTTTAATTCTTTTTCCGTCCTTTTTTCCTTGCTTTTTTGGTGGGGGTTTCTGTTTTCTGGCTGGGGGGAGAGAGCAGTGTGGTGGAGTGATGTTCTTTATCGTCGCAACAATGGTTGAAGCGGAGCCGGGGAAATTTTCTAGATGACTCCGAAAATCAAAGTCGGGGAGGGAGTTACAGGGCCTTGTGAGTTCCAGCGCAAAGGGGGGGGGGGTGTCAAGGGTCTTTCATTCCCCCTCCTTACGAGAATTAGGGACCTATTTCAGTAGTAGTGGTGGTTCGCCAACCTGCCTTTATCCAGGAGAATCCTCGACCGGATAATGAAATAGACATAAAGGTCAGTATGATAATTGCTGGTTAGACCGAGGCCACACTCAGCTAGCAAAAAATCTGTTCCCGTTTCAGTAGATCATTATTATTGTTATTATTTATCATAATAATGATAATAAGAAGGAGTAATAAGAAAAAGAAGAAAAAATAAGAAGACTAAGATTGAGGATAATAAGAATAATAAATAATTAGAGTGGGCATTGTTGAGTATTCCTTGTCTCTTCAAATGCTTGGATTCGATTGGCGAGAGAGGAGTGACGGAGTCGATCACTTCTCGAGCCCCGTCAGAAGAGTGCTGCTCTCCGAGGTGCCCTGGACCTTAAAGAGCGTTCGAGGAGCCCCTTTTTATCCCCAGGTATTTGTAAGGTCAGGGTTCGAGGGGTGGCAGCTCTATTGGCAAAGGGCATCCCTCCCCCTTTCGCAGTGTCATTGTTTTATCCTTTTCTATTTTTTTTTCTTTTCTCATCTTTATTTTCTATTTCTTCTCATTTTATTTTTTTCTTGTTTTTCATTTTGCTTATTTTGTCTTCAAATTTTTGTTTTTCTGTCCAATTTTCTTGGCTTTATTTTCTCTTTTGCAATTTTATTTTGTTTTCTATTGTTTTTTATTTCCATTTTATTCATTTCTTTTTTCTCTTTGAACTTTTGTTTTCTAATTTGTCTCATCTTTGTTCTCTCCTTTTGTTTTCTCCTTTCCTTATTTTCTTTTCCATTTTCGCATCCTTTTGTTTTCTTTTTTCTTATTTCTATCCTTTTCTCATTTTGTTTTATTATCTCTAGAATCCCGAACCCAAGAGTGTCGAGACAAAAGAAACAATAATCAAGAAATAAACACGAAAGCAAACAAAATTAATATATAGAATGACAACAAAACCGTGAAAGAGAAACAATCCCATAAAGGGGGAAAAAGGGGAGAAAATAGCGCCAACGTGGAAAAGTAAGGAAAATTTAGAGGGGAAAACTGACAAAAGAAAAAGGGATAGTGATGATCAAGAACATGGACAGAGACTGGGGGAAGTTGTAGCGTTCTTTATCACTTAAATTACACATAACCCCCCGGGAAACGTTTAATTAATAAGTTCGTACAATAAAACCCTCGGTTGCCTGATAAATACGAACGTGAGCCCCTTGTTAGAGAGGGGGGGTGTGTGTGATCAATTCACGATGCTCCCTTTGTGTGGTTGGACGTTAAAAGTCTCTTCATCAGCATCCACTGGCTCTGCCACTTGTAGGCGAATCGAAGCGATTGGAGATGGCCTGGTGTTTCCAATCATGGGTGAATGTGCATCTTCCCTTGCCTCTCATAACCACCCTCGGGTCCCTACCCCTGGAAAGAGGGGGTGCGTGCATTAATTGCCCCTCACCGAAAGACTTTATCGATTCTGAGGGAAGATAATGCATCATTCATCTTTGGAGAGTCTCGTCAATTTGTCGTCTTTCTTCGCTTCCCCTCATCCAGGCTGCGCTTATCGGACTTATTACTGTGGGGCTAAAACACCTTTTTCCCTCTTCGCCCTCCTCGTCTCTCCCCTCATTCACTTTTTGGCGTTGCTTCGAGAGGTAAGCAGGAATAATTTCGAGGGGGAGCAATATACATGGTATATTCCATTTTCGTCCCCTTCCCTTTCCCTCGTTTTGTGACGCTAATTTTAGGCCCCTTCTTGAGGGTACACTACGGTATTGACCACCTGGTCTTCTGAGATCCATCTCTGCGTTGTAGCCGTACCTTGTTAAGGAGGACGGTGTAAATGCCGTCCTGGTAAAGGAGGGTGGAAAGGGGATCGATCTTCATTTCACGCTGTCACTCATTTCTCCATTCTTTGGTTTTGTTTTCTCTTTCGACTTGTTTTCTTGTTGTTTTCTCTACGAGTGTCGAATCGACACAAAAAAAAAAGACAAAATGACTACTAGTAATGAAAAAAAATAATGGAGAAACAGTGCCAAAAGGGGGCTGCAAACAGCCAAAGGATGAAAAGAAAAGCTACCACTAGGAAACAAAGGTAGGCGCAATAATGCTGAAAAAAACCCCAAAACTTTTAAAAAGAAAGACAAAGAAACAACGACTCCGAACTTGCCCCCCCCCCTCCCCCCGCCTGTCTAACCCCTACCATTGAAATGTTTTAACTCTGGATTTGACCGTCACCTTTGATGGCTGAAAGTTAGATTGAAGGAGGGTCGCGAAGTTTGTCTCATCGCAAGGCGTCCCAATGATTGCCCATGACGTCATACACGCCCCGCCCCCTTTGGGGTCTTATTTTCGTATCCCGCTTCCACTTGGAAGCAGAGAAAATAGGGGGGAAATTTGGAACCTAATGCGAGCGCTGCGTTCGCAAAGATTTGAATTCATGGTGGATTTTGAGAACAATTTTCTTTTACGACTTTTTGTTGGAATGGTAGGAGGCTCACTGAATGCCGAAAGCTCAGTGACCATATTTATATGTACACAGTTGTATTGGGATGTTTATATACATGTATATTTTGCAACAAAGGAATAATGAGACTGCAAACAAAATTCGGAACGTAAATGAATACGAAAGAATGGATGATCCGCACGAATAGCCGAAAATTCAACATCCTCGCCCTCGGCCGCAGAAAAACAGCGGATGTAACAATAGGGCAGCTAATATTCCCCTATTACCAAGAAGGGAGTGTTCTGGGGGTACACATCATCTCCACCGGATATAGCCACCACTTCATAACGCGGGAAAATCTGGTGAAGTTAGGACTCAACAAACTTCACAAGTTTAGAAATCTGAGCTCTAACATCATCAGAAAAATATATCTCATGCATATTCGAGCTACGCTCATATACCCCGCGGTGGTGACCCCCGTCTCGCTTGGAGCGCTTGCAAAGAGTCCAGAACAAGGCGACTCTCAATATAAACAAGCGCAGAAGGAGAGATCGAATACCCCAAAGAGAACTCCACCGGAGAGTCGCCTTGATACCAATCAATCTGGCGACCCAAAGTCTGACCAAAAGAACATGGGAGAGGATCCTGAATGAAACGGCATCCGAACTAGCGGAGGGTCTAAAGATACCAGCGAACAAAAGGGAGAAAGTGACCAGAACAAGGCAATTTTCCAGCTCGAGACAATGCTCAGACGAACAGTTGGCACCGATGTTTACATAGAGATCACACTGCACAAACAACTACACATACTATATATTAACAAATAGACTCACAAACATGAATGAATGTGTTTGAATGAAAGCGAAATAAATGTATATAAGTGTATATATGTCAATATAACTAGTAATTAAGAAAAAAAAAGACAAAACAAAAACAAGTTCTTAAATTAGTATAAAAGAATTAGAATAGGTGATTAACTATATTATTACCTTTCAAAATCTTATCTCTCTTAAAATAAATATAGTACTAAAGAGATGAATATATAAAATTATAAATAAACAAACAAAGTAACTAAAATAAAAAAGGCAGAGAAGAAAGATACTCTAAAAAAATAAATAGATAAACAAATAAAATAAATATAAATATATATAATAATTTTTAAAAAATAGTTTAAAATTAAGGAAAATAAAAATAAAAGAAAGCTTGAATGCGTTATAACACAAAAGCAGGTTCACACATTAATATAAATTACAGGATTTAAGGACATCGACAACGAAAAATGGTGAGGGTAGCCTTCACTACCAGGGCCATCCCTACACACTCTTCAGCCACAATCTATCATCTCAGCTTCCACAACAATTTTTTCTTAACTAATATTCATCAATTCAAAATGACGGGACTTGAAAGGCAGTTTCCACTTGAATCATTACGATCCAGGGGTATTCCACGCGCGCTCATAAACATTTGTTTACGCTTTCTTGAATTATTGTTTATCTAAGCTCCAATCCGCACTTTTGTCAAGTCTTCCTCTTCTTCCCTTCGCCTCTTAACTAGTTTTAGGAACGTTGGAATAAATAAATCACTGTTATAGTTAACGTTTTCCTGCTCCCTTCCTTTATATTGAAACTATCAGGATATCAGCGAGGAAAGAATAAAGAAAAAACATTGCCCTAATTTATTAATGCAATATTTAGACGTCCATCTCATGTTCAGAGTTTCTGAAATTTACCAAAGGGCATCATGGCCTAACACTTGAATAGCAACAAATTTAGACACAGAACAACATACGAATAAGATAGGATTAAAAGGAAACGATAAGGAAAGATGATAATATCTGTCCCTAAGCAGGAATTCCAATCCTCTAAACGTTCATTGGTTAAAAAAGTACAGGTTATTTTGAATGTGGAGGTGAGAGGCTAAGACCTTTCTATGGAGGTATGGGCAATGTACGTGGTTGGTGTTTTTATGAGGTGGTCGTGGTTTACCAAACAAACATTACGTCCTCCAAATCGCTCTAAATGGGCTGTTTGATCCAGAACTCAGGTGCTCTTTCGACAACCAGAGATCACCAGTAGTTCTATAGCTGATCTCTCGAATCACTCAAGCTTTGCACGTCGTTTGTTTTTAAGCGAATTTCTTTCCGGAAAGGGACGAGATCCTCTCGACTTGTATACAACTTTCAGGTTGTGTAACAATTCCCAGGATCCATTTTTCTTTATCCTAACTACACTACCACACAAGTGGTGCATTGATGTCAATGCCATAAGGCCGGCGAATTCCTCAACCCAAGGCTAGTTAATTCGTGGGATTATTATGCATAAGGTTCCCGAGTTAGTCTCCACACATACATGGTTACAGTCACCTTTTAAGACGCGCAGCTTACAGGACACTTGTGTTTTATTAATTATATTTCTATAGGGAATTTAAAATCCATTTCAGGATAGAGGTAATTATAACTTCTGCTTTTGGTTATTTATTCGCTCGGGCGGAGTCCGTGATCGACCTCATGAGCGAGTAGGCTTCCTCCGGCATCTGCTCATGTTTCTTTTTTTTCTTAGCTGGATTTTGTTAACTTATTCATTTTAATATAGCTTATAAATAGGCTTCGTAATTAAATCGATTAATTTTTTATTTTGGCGAGTGTCTTTGCTGGCAGTCACCAGAATAGACCCCCTTAAATGAAAACAAACAAGATCAATAGACCTAAGTCGCGTTCTCTCAATTAGTTCAATTGGGCCCCCCCCCAAATAAATAACAAACGTATTATCAATTAATAAACATAGCATCTGACCTTACGACCTTTAAAACTTTCCAAAACTAATTGAAAAGTAAAATGGATACCAAGCGACCGACGGACCGACAGAGTAAGAGTCGCATCCTTTAGGTGCCACACTTTTGCTACTGCTCTTGGAACAAGCCAGTTTGTCTTGACGCGCGTTATTTTTTTTCTGGTCTTAATACGTCAGTTTTATTTGCTTCTTGTAACATGGGTATCTTTTTAAGATGTGCACATTGTCCAGGGACAACAGGTAGTTTCGTCCTTGTCGTAAATGGGAATGTAGTTAACACTAATGGATTTTAATACAAAACTAATTCATCGTCAATGATGTTTTCCAATCCTGCAGGAGGTGTATGTTCAATTGACTTATTCACAGCTGAAAACCTTTTAGCCTCTTTGTTAGTAGCGGTTCCACTAACTTCAGCTCCACTAGATGGCGCGTGCATTTTGCAGACCGCTTGTGTCGCTTTGCTGCCGAGTTTAAATTCGATGACGATACTCTATCACGACAGACTGTGTGGCGGTCTGATATCGCCTAGGTGCTGTCGTAAACGTACTCTGTTTTCTTATTTTTGAACCACGCGTCGCCTGGGTGGAGCATATTCGCAGCTTTTGGGTGCCTTGTATCCCATGGGGCGCTCTGTGGCGTTCACCAGCTGGGGGCTGCTGACAGAGCCACCCCCGGCTCGAGAGCTACAGCGAGCTCTCAAAGGCGTTGCCTCGCCCTAAGCACAAAAGGTTTAGTGTATGATCGGCGTCTCGCAGAAATTGATTATGAAATGTGGCCATTCGGAGTCTAATGAATCCAATCGGAGTCCAATCGATCTCGTCTGTATTTAACTTTACCCTAAGTAAGGGAGACAAAATTCTTGTGAAATCCTCATTTGTGATCCGATGTAGGAGGCAATAATTGGATCTAACAAAATCAACCATAGATTCCTTATTGAAATTAGGGAAAGTAAACACTACGCTACAATGTTTCTGGAAATATAATTTTAGCGCTATCCTAATTGATTGTATGATAAGTTATATGTATACCAGACAATGGCTTGGTTACTACCCCCTACGGGGGGAGCTTGCGCTTCGCTACTAAGATTAAAATTTAAAATCATGAAAAAAGCAGCCATGGTTCAATTTTTATAAATTTTCTGAACTTCACCAATTATAATCATTTTAAAAAGGAAATCTAAACTAAATTTCTTATTTCTTCCCTTTCAAAATATCACGTTTCTAAAATATAGTTATAGAAGAAGATATATAAAAATAAATTTCCTGAACTTTACCATTTATAAATCTTTGGGTTTTAAAAAATTCACAAAATTTCGATACTTATATTTATTTCTGAACTTCACCAATTTGTTTTTTGCTATTATAAAAGAATTATTAGAATTAACTTTGATAAAAAACATAAGTCATAACCAAACTAAGATGAAATTATTATTCAAATACTCAAAAAAATCCCCTTCTTAAATTATAGAGTTAGGGATGATGATGATATGCAAAAATAAGGGAGATTGTTCACTATGGTTGCGTATATTGTTGTCTTAACGGTACCTGGACTTTCCTAGTTTGTCCATAATAACAGTTAGTGCAATCATCATATCCTAATAACTGTAAATTCACATTCAATGAAAAATTCTACCGTCAAACTGTAGAAATGGCGATGGGTAATTGACTGTTTCCCGTCCTCGCCAATCTATTCAAGGATTTCTTTGAGACCAAATTATTAGCCTAAATTCCTGAAACTTCCTTTTATGGCTGAGGTATAATAATTTAAATGTATTTTAATCAAATTTAATAAATTGGTGCCTTCATTCAAATTCCCCCTAGAAGTTTAAAAAGACTGCAGCCTCCCTTTCTTAATCCATAGGACACCTCAAGGTTTCAAATGCGAAGTATACAGAAAACCACCTGTACAAATTCATACATACTCTTTGACTCAAACAACCACAATAATGTAAATCGTAGTGGTTTTGACCTCGATGTTTCTACACACCATAAGAATAAACTTACTGTAATACTTAGATAAATAAATGGATAAAATTTATAACATAGCCTCATAATTATGCTATATCCCTTATATTTCATAGACAATTGTGTAAAAACACCGTCAAAAGATCCTTATATCATGTCAACGATAATATTAACATGATATGTTGTCCTTAACTTATGACAAAGTTTTCAAATAAAATTCCTTGTCTCCTCCAATCTCATAATATAAATGTAATAATCTTTAAATACGATTTATCTCTACACACCAGAATCGCCCAAGAACTGTTTACATGTTATTAATGTACATCAGATCTCAAATCAAGATTTCTCTGGATCTTGCCTCCCTTACCTAGGGTTTGGGGAAAGGATCTCCCCCCACTCCCACCCCATCAACTATATAGGCTGATGAATGTTGTAACGACGACTAAGAGTAATTAATTAACTGAAGCATCATCAGAGAATAGCATATAATCAATTATAACTAGGATAGGAATAGGAAAGAATAGATAGAGAGATAGAAGAAACCTACACCAGTTTTTAGTAAGAATATTTACTAATAATGGTTTGAACGCCTCATAAATACCAACAATACTTAGACATATCAAAAATAGATAGATATAAAAAAAGGATAAATAAAATATAATAAATAAATAAATAAAATAAAAATAACAGCAATGCGGGACACTCACGTAAATAAAAATATTCTAACTTAATCACGCTAGCTATAACTACCTAAAATGGACAGAGATAAGCCTGACCTCCAGGCGACTAGCATCTCTTTGCAAACCTTTTACTTCCTTCAGCCTTCAGCATCTATTCGTTTTTACTATCTCATTCGCACAAGAGACTCACAATAATACGTGGGTCATGGGTCACAATAAACTGCAAGGTTATAGTTAGAGACAAGCGACACATCGTGGTTTGGATTCCTCGTTAAGCTGTAGGTTCCATGACTAAGTCCACTTTGGCTCCTACTATTTTCTTCGCTGTCCTCTCCTAAAACCTTCTTGTTCCTCTCTCTCTCTCTCTCACTCTTAACCGCCGTACTCACAGTGCTTGGAGCCTACTTTGGCTCTAGACAGTGTGACTATGGGGGTCTATAAAGGAGTACCGGGCCTCCGCCACTCCCTCCTTGGCTGCTCCATTAGGTCCAAGGGGAAGGGGGGTCAGAAGAGCCGTTCTTTTTCGTAATCTGCTTTCCTTTTTCTCGGTTGGGTTTTTATTCAAGGCTGCTAGCTAGTTCATAACCAGCAAAAAACTAAATTAAGACATTATGTTGTTTACTTTTGAAACTTTATCTCACCCTTGGTACTAAACTAGTTTCGAGGCATAAAGCTTCATCCCTTCAGCTGTGAACTACTGGTTCTGACTAGTTCACAGCTGAAGGATGAGAAGTCGAAACTAATTATGAAGATATTTTCCAATTAAGTACCGAGTCTTTTTACTCATTTAACCATAATATACGGCTTCTTTAAGTTATAGAACTAATCTCATGACGATTCAACCTGAAATGTTTAGTAGTGCCACCAAAATACGTTATCACACGCCTTTCGGCCAACTTTTGGTCAACCATATCATTACACCTGTCTCAAGCTACATTGCAGGGAGATTCAGAGATTCGATAGCTTTTTATTGAATTATAATTTTTTTAACCATCTTTCCATAATTTTTTATAAAGGGTTGGGAAAAAAGAGAGGTCATAAACATAATGCAAGACTTTTTTGTTCTCAAAGTAGGTTTTATAAAAATGAAGACAGTAGAGTGGACTGTTCACGCAGATCAATCAAAAGAACTGTGATTTTTAGAATTCTAAGTACAAGACAGTTTTTCAGTTTTCGCATTCATCTTTTAGCTGGGCAAATGAGCACGGTGAGTCCCTTTACATTGCTTTTATACAAGGACAATACCTTTCCTTGTTTCTTTGCCTTTGCGTTGGTTTGGTATAAAACCAGCGTGACTCACCATGCTCATTGCACAGCTGAAAGATGGAGGCGAAAACTCTCGAAATCTGTCCTGTACTTAGAATAAAAATTTATTCACACATTATTTTTTCTTTTTATATAAAATGAAGTTGAAATCCTATTGGATGCAACATGATTGGAATTGCATTAATGATTACAAGCGCGTCTCCACTCAATTATATCAACTTTAGCGGTGCCTTCAGCACAGACTGTAGGATCAAAGCTTTCTCCCTAAATCCTCCGAGCGTTCGAAAGGAGCAGAGATGCCATATTCTCCCGGGGAGCTATAAACAACAACAGCAAAACAATAACAACAGCAAGAACATAAAATATAAGGGGGCGTAATTTATTATCAGCTATTGGGTCACTCCGAAAATTGCTCGAACTTTGGATCGATTTTTTTTTCTCCCTCTACTAAACGAAGTGATGTTGGTCACTGGTAGTTAAAAAGGAGAGAAAGAGAGTATAACAACGCAAACCTCCCCTGATTTTAGTGCTAAGACTCCTGCAGGGAGGGGGGGTCAAATTCCGAAGAAAAATTAAAAAATGATGAGCGAATCTATAGCCTCCTACGAATCTAGAAATTTCACAGGAGCTCTCAATTCGAGGGGGTGGGGGGCTCATAGGAACGTTATTGACATTGGCAAAGGAGATAGGCTCAGGAGAATTGTGTGGCCTCATGCTCTCCCAAGCTCCAAATTACTCATGGTATTTTGACACATTTTCAGTTTTCCAAATACACCATTTTATGAACCTCCCCAGGAACCCCCAAATAATGTCCAAATACCCTCGTTGTTTTTTGCCTTATTTTTAAATAAATACAAAGAAATGCCATGAGGAACCATTGCACTTAAGGAGTATAGAGTGTGGTTGCTCTTAGGAAGGAAAATGCCCTTAAAATGCCCTCGAAGGGACAGGGCAAATTTCCTGTGCATTCCAAAGGACGCCAAGCCAAAATTTGGGGAAGGTGCTCTTTTGGGTGATGCGAGCTTATTATCTGGTCTACCTGCCACCTGGGGGAGTAGCATGCCCTCTTGCCCCCAATGCCCCTGGTAGTTTCATTAGATTGAGAATACCTGAGTTTTTTTCCCCTTATCATATATTTTTCTACCTAGCTGCTATTTTTTGAATGCTAGTCGCCTTCCCTTTGATCGGGGAGGGGGGGAAATTATGCTAGTCGCCTCCCTTTTGGCTCGAGGGGGGGGAGGAATTATGCTATTCACCTTCCCTTTGGCTCGAGGGAGGGGGGAATTAGCATGCTTGTTTTATTCCCCCCTTTCCCCTTCTACTCTCCCCCATCTTCCTTTTCTATTACTCTCCCCTCCAAGGTTGTATCAGGTATATCATACAAACATTGCTACAGCTGTCATCTAGAGCAGTGGTTCTCAACCTTTTTTCACCCATGGACCCTTTTCCTTTAAAAAAAAATTGGTGGCCCCAAAGCCCCCCCAATTTTTTACTAATAAAAAAACAAAGGAATTGTATCAATAAGTAAAAAAAATAGTAAATGATTATGCTTATTTTGAAGGAAAACTTTAAGTTTAAACTAATACAAATAAATTATTTAATAGTTAAATTTTATGGAGCATTTATGTACATTAGTAAATAATTCATAATATACCTTTAAAAAGATAAGTGAGTAATTAAATAAAAAAATGTAGATTCATTCGATGAGATCCCTGTGACTGATGTTGCTCAGCGAGTCTTTTTATATTCGACTCCATCGATGTCAATGATAGTCGAAGATCACCCCTTTGCACAATGTCGAGTCTATTACGAGCTTTTGACAATAAGTGAGAAACACGACTAAATCCTGATTCAACAAGGTAAAATGATGAAAAAGCAATAACGTAGAGTTGTGCTTTATCCCAGAGTAGTGGATACTTTTTAGCAGCTTCATTTGTTTTCCATATATCATGCTTACCATCTTTAAATTTTGCCTGCAATATTTCATCACTTTGTAATTCAATGAGGGTTTCCTGTAAAGAAATGTCTACATTGGCAACATTAACTTCGAAAGGAATTGTCACCCAAGTTGGTATATCCATCATGAGTAAGTCACTAAACCGAGCTTGCATATCTTTGTGTAAATTTTCCAAATATTCACCATACAATGCAAGATCATCATCGTGCAGATCGCTGCTAATTGAGGCCAAACAAGGAAACTGTTCAAATGCACGACGTCTGACATTAATCTTGTACAACTGTAGCTTTTTCAGGAAAGCAGTAATTGCACCTTTACTGGATATGAGATCAGAATATTTTCCTTGGAGCGGTTTATTAAGTAAATTGATTTTTTCAAATATATCTGATAAGTAAAATACATCAAATTTAGTTGAGAGCAGTTGTTCTCCAAGATGGGTGTTGGCCAGAAATAAGACAATAGAATCCCAAAGTGCAATAAAACGATGAAGACAATTCCCCTTTGACAACCATCTCACCTCAGTATGCATTACAAGACGTTCAAACTCTTCTCCATTTTGACTACAGAGTTCACGAAAGAAGCGGTCTCTTAGAGAATTTGATTTAATATGGTTAATCACTTTTATTACGACACTAAGGGCATTATGTAGGCGTCCACCCAATTTCTTAGCAACTAAGTGTTGACGGTGTATCACACAGTGTATGTAAAATACTCCGGGGACAGCTTGTTTCAAGTGTGCAATAAAACCTTTATATCTGCCAGTCATGGATGATGCACCATCAGTAGCACATGCCATTATATTTTTTAGTGGAATATTGCTTTCCTTGAAATATGTAACAACTAAATTAAAAACTGTTTCACCTCTTGTGTCTGTCTTAAGACTTCTGGCGAAAAGCATTTCCTCTCTGGATCCTTGATCATCCATAAATCTAACATATATTAGTAGAATTACTTCATTATCTCTTAATGTTGATTCATCAAGCTGAAGAGCAAACTGTTTTACTTGCAAATTAGCTATTGATTGCTTTTCAACATCCTCTGCCATTTCATCAATGCGTCGTGACACAGATGAGTCGCTTAACGGGATGGAAGTAGTGATTTCACTTGCACTTTGTTTCAGAACTGATGAAATTATAACAGACACTGCTGGCAAAATTACTGTTTCACCAATAATATGGGGTTTTCCAGCTTATTGCTAATTTCATAAGATGCCAATAAACCATCATTTATTTTGCTTACTTGGCTGTTAAAGACTTGAACCACTGTTTTTCTTGCTTGAAAATCATCACGGAGTTTTCTAAAGTATTCTACTGGTTTGTCTTTCTTTTCATTGAGCTTGGTTTCCAGATGTATTTTAAGTTTACAAGGCCTCATGCTTGCATTTGAAAGTACATCCATGCATATGAGGCACATTGGTTTCGTTGCATTCTGTGGTGATGGAATAAATCCGTAAGACAAATATTTAACAAAATACTGTCAGCACTTCTTCTTTGTTAGCGCCACCATGGGTTATCTGTAAAAATATATCAGAAGCTGTCATAGCATATATTACAGTTTATAGTTAACAAAACTAAAAGATAAATTTGCAACAAATACAGAGAAAAGTGAGTAACCTTCATATTTTAAGGTGAAATACGTGTGATAATTTGTCACTTTTTGATATATATATATATATATATATATATATATATATATATATATATATATATATATATATATATATATATATATATATCATTGCAGTAGGAAGGATACGACCATCAGTGACATTCTTATTTATTCCGAGCAACGTTTCGGAATACCCAATCCATCATCAGGCTAAAGGGATAAACATAATTTGTGAGGCGAACAAATGTTAACATATACTAGATACAAATCAAAAGCAAAATAATTTAGATAGTGAACCTATAAAATTAAAAGTATTGATAATTGCAAGTACATATATACTGATAAGGAGAGGAACAAATTCATACCTGCTGTCAGCGAGTCAGGGAAATGACGAAGAAATTTACCCACAATCGGACACGATTATGAGTAGTTTGTTGTCGGTAAAATATTAACAGGTCTGAAGCTGGTTGGTTGTGGCTATTACCGATAATGGGTGGCTGGTCAAGTCTGAATTTAACGTGGGCGAATGTGTTTTTATGAAGAGAGATTCCAGAATTCTGAGCTGGGTGATGTTAGGATAAGAGCCCAGAATCTCTAAATTATTGATGTTTGCATCAACCTTACACTTTATAATGCGATCTCTGATTGGCGAGACTTCCTTACTGGCGAGAGCCTTTCCTGTTCGGCAACTAATGCCGAGGTGTGCGCAAACCCTCGAGTGTAACGAGCGAATAGTACTACCAATATATGTTTCCTGGGAACATCCAGGACAAGAAAATTTGTACACAATACTATTGCGCAAATAAGCCGGGGTTAAATCCTTGGTGCGGAAGAAATTACCTATTTTTAAATTGTTAATGAAGGTTATTCGGAAATGTATTTGCGAAAAAAAACTCTGAAGAACTTGTCGGTACCGTCTTGAAGCTTCTTGATTCAGAGGACCGAGATGAGGTAGGAGAAAATATCGCAAGTCCTTAGGGACATCGATCTTTGCAACCTTTGGATGGAAGGAGTCATTTAATATTTTGCCTATGACTCTGTTAACCAAATCTAGGGGGAATGAGTTGGACACGAAAAAACTTCTTAGAACGTCAAATTCAAGGTGCATTAAAGCGTAGGAGGAGCACAGCCGTGTGGCTCTTTGTATCAAAATATACAAACTGTTCATTTTAAATTTTTTGTCACAAAAGCTAAATTTGAAAACACAAATTGGCATTCAACAGTACTTCATAAACACGCGTTACCATCCCCCCTCCTCCCCCTCCCCCCACTCTCTTTGTTCCTCTCTCTCTCTCTCTCTCTTCCTCGAGGCTTCGACAGACTTGGACTACGGGGATATTTTCCAGTTCAGCGAGGGGAGAACAAGAAATCACGGCTGCAAACTTGAACTGAAGCGATACCACCGTGATCTGTGCGGGAAATTCTTCACTTACAGTATCTGCGGTAGTTGGAACGCACTTCCGACGGAAGTTGTCAACAGGGAATCTGTTGACCAGTTCAAGTCAAGCCTAGATAAAGTCTTGCCAAATCGCCGTTAAGATCCTCGCGAGTGATCTTCGAGGTTGCCAATGGACACCTTCGAGGATTGCGCCAAAAGTACTCTCCTTTTATGGACCGTAAGGTCTTCTAGGGTACTTATTTTTCTTGTAGCTTCTTGTAGCTCTCTCTTTCTCTCTCTCTCTCTCTCTCTTTCTCTCTCCATTCTCAGTAATAATAACAGTTCTGAAGTAGAATTGCTCTATGGCCAACCAAAATATCACCGTGGACCCCAATTCGCTATTTTACGAGTATGTGTGTGGACCCATAGTAATGTTACGTGGCCCCCAGTTGAGAACCACTGATCTAGAGGATGGCTTATCATTCTCGCCCCGATTTTTGCAGGATGATCCGTGGTTATATATCTTCGACACATTTTCACTTCTTCCTTCTTCTCCACTTTCTTACAAACTTTCTAATCTAATATAAACATTATAGAATAAATTTAGGCTTGTCCTTTTGTCCGCGCCACGAGAATACTCGGGCAGCGCTTTGAAACATCTCATTATGGCCGAACGGATGATGTGTGATGTATGAGAGGGGGGGGGGATGATTGGGCGTGTTTGGGGGGGTTCTGGATGATATTCTATAGCGCATTGTACCCCATCCATATGAAAGGGCAAACTGGGCTTTTAAAAAAGGGACCGAGTGGCCGAGAAGGGTATGGGCAGTCTTTAGTTGAATTGATGCACACCGGCCTCACTTTGTAATAAAGCGATTAAAATTTGAAATTGAATGGGGTTTTTTTTAAGACGAACAGACAAAACAAAGGAGTTATTAAAGAAGACAAAAGTCGTGGTTTAAGGGTGGTGGGACCCTGGATGGAGAAGGGGACGAATGGATGACCGATTCTTTGTAAAGTTCAAGAGGTTCCAATTTGTGTCGTCGTCAAAGAAATGTCATTGTTAAATTAGATTTAAATGTTCTTTGTTAATTTAACCTTAAATGTTCATTGTTAAATTAGCATTAAATGTTCATTGTTAAATTAGGATTAAATGTTCATTGTTAAATTAGCATCAAATGTCTTGCTAAATTAACGTTAAATGTTCATTGTTAAATTATTAACATCAAATGTCTTGTTAAATTAACATTAAATGTTCATTGTTAAATTAACATTAAATGTTCATTGGTAAATTAGCATTAAAGGTTCAGTTGCAGTGACTAACTAAAAACGGGAAGAGCTGATTTTAGGAAGTTAGGAATTTAGGCAGATCTTCGGCCATTGGCTTTGCTTTCGCTCGAGGGGATCTCTTTGACGGAGCAAAATGTAAACACGGAAACAGGAAATCCTCCCGCCACGGCTACGCAGCGAACTGGGCAAAATGGATAATCGAGAACTAAAGCTTATACCACCCTTCCCCGGGGAAGGGGCATCCTGTGAAGGGTTGACACCCATTGCTAAAGTGTCTGGTTGCAGGTGCATTTCATGTGTGTGTGTGTGCGCGCGCGCAGGTTTGACTGGTACGCTTGAGAGGAGGGGAACCGGGGAGCTAACCGTCCTGGACGATATCTAATTAGAGCCGGGGTGAGTCGGTGATTAGTGGATGAAGAGAGGACGCGTTGCCAACTCTGAAGAATAGGGGGGAGCATTTAGCCCCTCCAGTCGCCCCCCGCTAGGAAAACGGGTGATATATGGCGTCGCTTTGTTATTTTTCAAATGTTGGACTCTATCTAACTTCCCTATCTCCAGGCCCATCTACTTGCCTGTTCGTCTCTCTCTCTCTCTCTGTACCTTCACCCCCTCGCCCTCAAAGGCATTTATTCCCATATACATCCCGCACGCCTCTATATCTGGGGTCAGGGGAGCAATCGTCACCTTGGCCATGTTGGTACTATTGTGACATTTGTCCTCGTGGGGCTTTTCCTATCGCCCAGCCTCCGTTGTTTATTGGCACTGAGTGCCAAGTGGCCACGAAGAACCGGCGTTTCCGGTTGCGATTGAGGCGCCCCTCCGTCGACACATGTTTTCGATCTTGACCATGGATCTGGCTCCGTTCCAAAGGGGGGGGGGCTCTTTCGAGTGGGGTTTAGGGGGGGAAATGATTGGGGTTGACATTTGGAAAAATTCTACCATACAGTTCTTGGCACATTTGAGGGTGCCTGTCATTGCCCCACCCCCTTTAAAAGTGGGGTATTCTTGACCTATCGAGCGCCAGGGTTCTGTGGGAACTTGTCCCTGGTCCTTTAATGCTCTCACGACCCCCAGGGATCCGAAATACAATTTTCAATTCAAGGACCTGGGATACTTCCCTCTCCCTCCTCTCTTTTGCTTGGCAAAGAAGATGGGAAACGGTCGAAGGGAACTTAAAGTTGCGTGCCATTGCGCCGCGACTGTTCCCATGGATCTACCCCCCAATGCCGCGACGGCTTCAGGTTGCTTTCTGTCGTCTCCGAATTGGACACACTCGCGGGACGCACCGCCATTTGATGGAGCGCTCGCCAGCGCCCTACTGCGAAGACTGCGTTGTCCTCCAGACTGTTCGGCACATCCTTGTTTAATGTCCCCAGTCTGGGCGATCTCCGCGCACGTTACCTGTCCCGGTACTCTGGATGAGTTCGTGCACATTTGATTGGTGGACTTATAGACTTTTGGGGGGAGGCCAGCCTTCTCCCCTTTATTTAACTAGTTTTTTTTTCTTTGTAGGTCGCACGTTCCTGCGCCGGGGGGGAAGGGGAGGGCATACCTCCCCCCCGACGCCGGAGCTTACTTCCTCCTTGTTGGCATTTTCTCTTTTTTATTGTTGTTGTTTTTCTGTATATTCTTATTTTAAAATAGCCTAGTGCTAGGCTGTCGTGAGTGCGGCGACTTGTGCCCAAGTGGGTAGTCTCCAGATAAGCTTTTAAAATTACCCCCCAGCCCTTTCTCTTGGTCTTGTACGTATCTTTGAGTGCGGGGGCGCTATTTTTACGACCATAATTGGTCAAATCTGCAGCTACACGGGAGTGGTGGAGCTCTGGGAGTGAAAGTGGAAGATTTTGTAATACTTTCGCTCCTCCTTCTCAATATCACCCTTGAAGGGGTCTGGTGGATCCCGTACCCTCCTGACTCAAACGCTCTCAGTTCCAAGTGGTCCAAGTAGTCTCCTCTCTGGATTACTCTGGCAATATATCTTCCAAACATTTTCACCCCTCCACCATCTTTCACATTTTATGAATCTCTCCTCACAGGCATTCTGGCGGAGATGTCATCGTTAGTTTTCGCTTTTTTAAACATGAATTTAATCTTAAGCCACTTATTCCGCTATCTTTTGCACACGTTTTCACCCATACACCCTATTCTCGTCGAGTTTGACCTCGAGATGAAGGAACTTGATTTTACCGGAAGCGTCGATGCGAGTGGAAATGGATTGAAGAGTAGTGGTGGGATACAGTAGTGAGGTGTAGGAGCGAAATGAAAATGGAGTCGTTTCAAGGAATGAATCTGGAATGGTTTGAATAGGTGAGGTAGAATATGGGCTGTGGGCATAAGGTAAATAATGGAATAGGTTGCAAGGGTGTAGGTGGTGAAATTATAGTATAAAAAAGAGGTAATATATGAGAGGGAATTGGGTGTTAGGAGTGGAATGGAAGTGTAAAAGTGAGGTGACTAAGAATGAAGTGGAGATGGAGTTGGGGGCTCTAGGAATGAAATAGAGGTGAATAAAGGAATGAGATGGAGTTGTAGTTGGAGAGATGTGCGATTGAAACGAAATGAGGAAGGATGAGAAAGTGAGGTAGGGGAGAAGCAAACCCTAAACGGAACTCGAAGCAAAAATTTGTGATGAATGGGTTAATTAGTTGATTGCTTCGGTATCGACCCGTTTTTTCCTTGGAAGCGCGCGCGCGCGTGTGTGTTTGTGTGGTGGGGGGTGTACGCGCACATCTGGTTCCATTCTTCTTCCTGCTGGACCTTCCTTTCCCAATTTCCCCTTCGGATCCAGAACCCACTCTGGGGGGCAATCCACCTCTAGTCCCTGTACTCCTTCCCAATACCATTGCCCCCATTAATGTCCACCTCTTTGTGGGTTGGGGGGCACAAAGATGCCCTATATCCTCTTCCCCATACCCTCTTCCCCATACCCTCTTCCCCATACCCTCTTCCCATTCTCTCACCCGTGTCCCGACTGAGGCGCGAGTAAAGGGTGTTTTTGACCTTTGCTCAACCCAGAGCCAAAGAGCTTCCCACTTGACAGACCCATGTGACGTCACTGACCCGTGCCTGCGCCGATGATGGTCCTCACCGGAAATCCGTCCTCCTGCCGGGGAGCACTGAAAAAGTCCCTCAAATCAAGAGTATTAGGAGGGATAGTAAGGATATTATGGACAAAAGCATTGGGATTGTTTATGAGTACTAAAGGAGTAATGAAGGAGTTTTATGGCTACTAAAAGAGTAACATTAAGCATCGTTGCGAATAATAAAACAGTGGAATAAGCGAACTGAAGATCGAACAAAATGTTATGGATGTAAGAGTGAATAAGAGAGGAGTACTGAAGGTGTAATGAATGGTTGCTGTGAGTGATAAAGGAGCCGGCAAACGTTGCGAGTACTAAAGCTTTACTGGAATGAGGTGATTACTAATTCATAATAGTAGGTACTTACGCCATAAAGGACTAGTGCTCAAGATTAGTATTCCAGAGTACTGTACAAGGGGGGGGGATGCTGGTATTAAAGACAGTGGGAATTCTCAAAGTGATTGAATGACCACTTGAGGGAGGTGATTCTTGTACTCGCGGAAGATCTGTCACCTTGAAGACGTCATACAAAAATGTTTATTATGTATTATTATTATTATTATTCCTAAATAATTGTTAGAGAAAAGAGTACTGTATGTTACTACACTGATTTTAGGCACAGCGGTTAGAGTACTAGTTCTTATATACGAGCGAAAACGACGCTATTATGGCGACTAGCGCCGTAATATAGCGACTGGTAAACAAATGGTGCTTCTTAGATCGCTATGATAATTAAGATGACAATTATCAAATGTTTATGTAATTAGGAGGCTTAAAGTACTTCCTTAGTCGTTATGTAAACAAGTTAAAAAGTCAGATACGCTTCCCCCCCCCCCCCGACCTACATGCAATAGGGGAAGATTGCTTCGATACTTTTTTTGTCCTCGTGTGCAAATAGTTCAGGTGTAAGGCAGTTAATAGCATTACATACACTTTCTTCCTCGCCTGATTGTGTGCGCTCGTGTAGCGATCGGTGAAAACTCCTTAAGAGATGTTCGTTTGAAGATGTTGAACGGACAAGCCAATCCGTGATCGTTTTTCTTTAAGGTAAAGGATGTGTATGCTGTATTTGTTTATTTATCTAGCAAGATAAATATGTATGAGGAAAATTGGTGAAAATAAAGCAAGATGTACAATGGTTCCGGTGGCACCGACGAAACGTCAGTGGTTGCGGGGAAACTGATAAATGAAAGGATGCAAATAGTCTCAGATTAACAATATGCACAAAAGAATTGGGCCTGATAAACAAGAGTAGCTCTGGCCATATACATATTACATTTACGTAATGACTAGTAGCAGATTAGAATCGGACGGACGCACTTGATAGAAAAGAATGCAACTGTTGGCAAGTGATCGCACTGGCCACGGAAATTGGATCGTGTGGAATATTCTCCGTAATCGTTATGAAGTCGATGATCTTGCAGGGGAGCAGCGCGAATGAGACCAATAAAGGGAAAAATAAAAACTCAAATATGTGACGTCAGAGCTTAGATGGATCGTGGCGAGGTTGTCAAGATGGACAATGGCTTTATGTCGAGCCACTGATGTCGTCACGAACATATGTCAGATGAAGCGATAGAAATCGACATTGGGAAAATGCTAGTGATGGGACGAGTACTCAGTATCGGGGTCGAATATCGGTAGCATCGGCTGTTTTTAGTGGTATCGGAACTCGTATCGGTATCGGGACTTATATTTCTCATTTCCGATATCAAAATCCGATACTTGCCCATTAATTCCCAAGACATTGTATGCAATCATTTTACAACATATATTCATTCTATTTAATGATTATATTCTTGTTTCCCGTACGTGAACAATTTCACATAATGTGCACTTTATTTATTTACACAAAATTTAACATTTTATAACTTTTTCAAACCCTTAGTTTTTCAGGGAACCAAAAGGAACAAGCAAAGGCCAAACTACTACTAGTTTACCCGTACGTGAATAATTCACGTAATTGCAATCAATCAATGACTGAAGTTAGTTTGGTATAAATAATATAATTTTATTTAAATGTTTAACTCAATATTCGTAAATTTCGATAATTTTATCCCATTCAAAAATATTTTGAAAATAGTGTACACGTGCCGTCATAAATGAGGGAAATTTTACATTATTTTCATCTCCATTATTATTGGGTAAATCCTGAACAAAAGATTAGAATTTCTAAAGAGTCACTTCCCTCACAATGAAAATTATAATTACACAAAAAATACATGCAATTAGCTTGAAATCAAAGCCGTTCCATATAGTCATATTGTATGTATGATACCAAACCAATTAATTTCTATTTTTGTTCCATCGTTTTTTCCGACAAATTTTATTTCGTTTAAAATGCTATTTGTTTTATATTCCTTCGATATTCATATTCAATTTTCACCCATTGCAGAATGAATATGAAGAGTTACATGGAATAAACGGTAGTGTTAGAGAGTAACCATATCGAACATGTTCAAACAGCGTTCATTCAAACGAACAAACACGAAACTTATCACTCAAGATTTGTTATTGTATAACTATTCTTTCAATCTATAATCAAATGCGTAGAAATTTCTTTATAATGAAAAATTATTTAGAATATTGGGTTTGAAGTACGACTAATATTCAAGTTTACACCTATATTGTCTGTTGTTTTTATTTGGCTGTTAAACGGATTAGTTGTATAATTCGATGCCTAAGTATTCTATTTTGTAATAGCTTGAAGAATTAAACAAAGCCCCATTGTTCAGTAGTATTATTATTCAAACAATGAATAGAAACCTATATAAGTATTTACTAATACACAAACACGTACGTATATATTTTATACATATATATAAGTACTCGGTACTCGTATCGGAATCGGGAGTATACAGTGGTATCGTACTCGGTATCGGTACTCGCTGGAAAATCTGGTATCGTCCCATCACTAGAAAATGCGTCAGGAGAAAGTTTGTGACATAGACAGATAATATGGAAGATGTTTTTGGTTAAAACTAAGAAGACGCCAGACAATTTGTAAGGACGAAAAGAGATTAGTGAAGTGGTGTAGAGACCAGGAGAGGACATAGTACTCTAGAAGTTGGTCTTGCCTCCAAGGACAGGTTTGGGAAGTCTTGAGCCATTCCGCTCTCTAGTGCACCAAATATTCTCTCCGTGGAGTTGTCGAGCAATGTTCCTTCTACTCATTTTCAACTCCTTCCTTTTCCGTTGTCAGAGTTTGGGGCTTCAGTCGGTGCTTCTTCTCTCTTCCCTTTGTTAATGCAACTTATTAGCGTTTTTATCAATGCGAATGGCTTTTCATTGTTATTCTCTCCATTTCTCTGTTATTCTTGTATTCTTTTTTGCCCCATTCTTTAATGTTTTCAGCTTCTATTTCGCACGCTATCTCTCCGCAGGAGGTACGTCCCCTGTGTGGTATGTTTCACTTGGTACCCGGAGGAGCTGCCACCTGAGGAAATGTGCCTCGTCTTCACGGCCGAACTGGTTGAATACACCGCTCGGTAGGGAAGATAACGCGACGTGCCCGGTTCGGAGACCGGATTGTGATCTTTAGCGACGCACAAAGCGCCCTGAGTGCTCTCGGGGGCATTGGAATCTCCGCATCCCCTGGTTGGCGATATCCGTGACGCCATGGTTCTGGCGAGCTGGGCGGACGTGGAGATTATCTTCTGCTGGGTTCCTGGATATGTAGGAATTGCGGGGAATGAGAGCGCCAAAGAGTCCGCGAGGACTGGGCGACCAGACCAGCGCTTGGCTCTGTCTCACACCGGGGCTGCTAGGAAAAGAACATGGAAGACCCCCGAGGTGAACCTAAAGTTGCGTGCCATTGTGCCGCGACTGTTCCCATGGACTTACCCGTAATGCCGTGACGGCGCCAGGTCGCTTTCTGTCGTCTCCGAATTGGACACACTCGCGGGACGCACCGCTGCCATTTGATGGAGCGCTCGCCTGCACCTTATTGCGACAACTCCGTTGCCCCCCAGACTGTTCGTTTGCATTCTTGTTGAATGTCTCAGTCTGGGTTGGCCTCCTTTTTATTTGACTCTTTGTTGTTGGCCGTAGGGTCCAGCACTGGGGGGAGGAGCATCTTTCCCCAACGCCAGACCGTGCTTCCTTCTTCTTGCCTTTTGTTTTTTCTTTTTTGTTGTTTTTTTGCTTTTTGGTGCCTTATGGACGTTTGTTTGTTTTTATGGCGCCTTAAATTCAAGTAGGCTGTCGCCAGGTGGGCGATAATAATAATAATAAAAATCGCATATTATCTCTTGACGTCGCATTTAGAGTCAAAGCTGCTACTGAGGAGTTCCCAGCACGGCTTCCGAAGGCAACGGTCATGCCTGACGAACCTTGTGGAATTCTTCCACTTCGTGTTCAGTGAGCACGATCGGGACAAGGCGGTGAATGTGGTCTACTTAGACTTTCAGAAAGCCTTTGATAAGGTACCACACCGCCGCCTTCTCCAGAAAGTGCGAGCGCTGAGCATAGATGGAAAAGTAGCAGGCTGGATAGAGAACTGGTTAAGTGGCAGACGGCAACGGGTGGTGGTGAATGGACAGACTTCTGAGTGGGTGCCCGTTACTAGCGGGTTGCCTCAAGGTTCTGTCCTAGGACAACTACTATTCATCATCTACGTCAACGATATGGACAGTGACATAGTTGCCAAGATTTCTAAGTTTGCCGACGATACCAAGCTTGGTATGAACGTTGCAAAGGATGGAAATACTGCCCGCCTGCAAGATGATCTTCGGAAGATTGGGGAGTGGTCGGATACGTGGCAAATGCCTTTCAACGTGAGCAAATGCAAAGTGATGCATATCGGCCACCGAAATCCACAATCACCCTATATCCTTAAGGGCACTGCTGTTGAATCCACTGACACTGAGAAGGACTTGGGTGTAACTATCACCAGTGACCTCAAGTTCTCGGAACAGTGTATTGAGGTGGAGAATAAAGCCCAAAGGATGTTAGGGTATATAAAGTGACAGTTTGGATATCGGAACAAGGAGATAGTACTGTGTCTGTACAACTCCCTCGTCCGACCGCACCTGGAGTATGTCGTACAATTTTGGAGTCCTTCATTTAGAAAGGACATCGCAAGATTGGAACGCGTGCAAGCCAGGGCAACCAAACTGATTCCCTCTATCAGACATAAAATTATGAAGATAGATTAAGGGAATTAGATATGTTCTCGCTGGAGACCCGGAGACTACGTGGTCAGCTTATCGAAGTGTTTAAAATACTTCGAGGCTTCGACAGACTGGACTACGGGGATATTTTCCAGTTCAGCGAGGGGAGAACAAGAAATCACGGCTACAAACCTGAACTGTGCGATACCACCGTGATTTGTGCGGGAAATTCTTCACATACAGTATCTGTGGGAGTTGTAACGCACTTCCGACGGAAGTTGTCAACAGGGAATCTGTTGACCAGTTCAAGTCAAGACTAGATAAAGTCTTGCGAAATCGCCGTTAAGATCCTCCGAGTGATCTTCGAGGTTGCCAACGGACACCTTCGAGGATTGCGCCAAAAGTACTCTCCTTGTATGGACCGTAAGGTCTTCTAGGGTACTCTTCTTCCTTGTAACTTTTTCTCTTTCTCCTCATCCTTCTCTCTATCGCCTTTCTCTACCTATATTCTTATCTTTATCCCTAGCTCTCTCTTTCTCTATTCTCTTCATCTCATGTACCTCCCTATTTCTTCTGGTCTTGCTCTATCTCTTCTTTTTTCTCTATATATACGTTCCTCTTTCTCTCCTTTCTCTTTTCTTTCTACAATTTAGAGCCGGAGTTAGTTGCCGGAAATGCCGACTACGTAGCTGTGCCTTCAGATGGTCGGACTGATCAGCGAGACAGCCCGTTTGGCTGTTATCAGGAAAGTTTTGTTGTGGCTAAGTGTATTCTTTGCCCCCTCTCTTCCTTAGGGGGTGGAGGCAGACCCTGTTGACAAGCATAACTCCCCCTCCCAATTAAGTCTTTTCATCGCATTTACCCATTGCCTCGATTTTGTTCTAAAGGGTGTTCCATTAAGACGGATCGAAGTTAGCAGTAGATAAAACAGTGTTATTGGTGAAAATTTCTTGATTTCACTATTGGATCATGTTATTTGAGTCATGGCAATTGTGTGTGAAAAGTAATATCGCCTAAATGTCCGCCAAGGCTTCGGCGGCACACCTCCACTCGATGGTCAAAATTTTTGATGACGTCTCTGCATAGTTGCTCCTCGATCTCACCAATATGCCTTATTATCTCATCCTTCAGCTGTTGAATTGTTGTTGGCTTGTTGGCATAGACCTTACTTTTGAGATAACCCCAAAGGAAGAAATCTAAAGGCATCAAGTCACACGATCGTGGTGGCCAATTGACCTCGCTGTTTCGAGAGATGATGCGACCTGGGAACTTCTCATTCAATAAAGCCATTGTTGCATTGGCTGTGTGGCATGTGGCGCCGTCCTGTTGAAACCACAAATCTTCGACATCCATAGAATTCAATTAAGGCCATAAAAAGTTGGTTATCATGGCACGGTATCGCTCGCCTGTCACCGTAACCGAATTCCCGGCATCATTTTCGAAGAAATACGGCCCAATGATTCCGCTTGCAAAAAATGTACACCAAACAGTGACCTTTTATGGATGCAGTTGGCTTTTCAACAATCTTCCTGGGATTTTCATCAGCCCAAATGCGACAATTCTGCTTATTAACGAATCCACCAAGAGGAAAATGGGCTTCATCACTAAAGATGATTTTTTGCGAAAAATCATCATCGGCTTGTCTTTGCTCGTGCACCCAATTGACGAATGTACGACGCTTCAAATGGTCAGCAGTCTTCAGTTCTTGTGTCAATTGAATTTTGTAAGCGTGTAGAGACAAATCTTTTGTCAAAATTCGATGTAACGTTGTTGTGGAGAGGTTCAATTCCTGCGCAATGTTTTCAGCTGAACGGCGTAAACGAGTACGCAATGGCGTTTTCATATCTGCCACCGACCCCGTTTATTTGAATTTACGAACAATTCTCCCAATTGCACTCTCGGTTAGTCGACTATGTTGACCAAAAAAATCGCGAAGTGCCCGAAATGCGTTTCTGTTTGAACGTCCATTTTCGTAATAGGCTTCTATAACTTTAACACGTTGTTCGATTGTTAATCTTTCCATGGTTGAAATTGACAAAGACTGAAGTTGTTAAATCGGAAAGAAAAAGAAAAAAAACACTAGACGCTTAAACTTAACTCACATTTAAAATCGGTCCAAGTTATTGGAACATCCTTTATTTCTTCCTCTTTATATGCTTCTCTTTCTCCTTCCCTTTCTCGTTCTCTTATCGCAATGACGAGGCGGATTTCTATGTCGTTGATAACGAATAGAAAGCATTTGAGTTTCCCGCTCGAGTCTTTGTTCTTTATCTTCTTGATCGACTATGTTGGTTCGCCTTTTTATCGAAGTTTGCTGGCGACACCTAGTTGGGAAGATCACAGGCTCTGTAACTAGAGAGAGCAGACCATCTTTTGGTTGTGCAACTAGGGAGAACAGACCATCTTTTGGTTCTGCAACTAGGGAAAGAAAACCATCTTTCGGTTCTGCAACTAGGGAGAGCAGACCATCTTTTGGTTGTGCAACTAGGGAGAACAGACCATATTTTGGTTCTGCAACTAGGGAAAGAAAACCATCTTTTGGTTCTGCAACTAGGGAGAACAGACCATCTTTTGGTTGTGCAACTGGGAGAACAGACCATCTTTTGGTTCTGCAACTAGGGAAAGAAAACCATCTTTTGGTTCTGCAACTAGGGAGAGCAGACCATCTTTTGGTTGTGCAACTAGGAAGAACAGACCATATTTTGGTTCTGCAACTAGGGAAAGAAAACCATCTTTTGGTTCTGCAACTAGGGAGAGCAGACCATCTTTTGGTTGTGCAACTAGGGCGAACAGACCATCTTTTGGTTCTGCAACTAGGGAGAGCAGACCATCTTTTTGTTGATTTTGAGAAGCAGGGAAATTTGGTCAGATAGAGACATGGGGTTTGATTGTCATGTGGGTCTTAGTTCTGTAGATCCAGTCTTTGGTCACTTATATAGAGCACTTATTTCTGGAAGCTCTCACTCTCTTCTATACGGGGACCAACTTTCTAGTTTAGAGTACCTGTTTTATCTATCTATTCCTGGAGTTCAAATGCACACTCCTCCCCAATTATGGGAGGGTGCATTCGAACTCATTCTTCGCCTCAGCTGGATAGACTTGACTTTGTGTGAAGGATATACGACTTTGCGTGAAGGATGGCTTTAAACCTCTTCATATATATATATATATATATATATATATATATATATATATATATATATATATATATATATATATATATATATATATATATATATATATATATATATATATTCACTCTCTATTTCTCTGTCTCATTCTCTCACCTTTTACCTAGTGTTTAATCTGGGTGGTTTTAGCATCCCGAAAGATATTGCCTGGTTATATCGAACATACATCTCTTTATTTATCTGTCTAGAGGACGTATAGAATTGAAACCAAGATAGAACCTGTATCAGCGACGACCTTGGTCTGGGCATTTGAATTGCTCCTGACCTGGCCCAGTGGTGCTTTCTATCAGCTCCTTCCCTCGGAGGAAATAAATGTCTTCTTTTACCCTGAATCTATTCTACGCAGAGACATAGAAAGGAGGAGCTGAAAAACAAGAAGAAGAAGAAGAAGTGTCATTCAAAGCCTCCATCAGCCAGCTCAAAAGCACGAATTGAATCCCACATTTTCACATACCTTAACTTAACCACTTTCGTTAACCTCTCTTTTAACTGCTGTCATATGCCCTCGTTGCTTTTCGCTTTAAACAAACTAGCAAAAGTGAGAGCAGGCAACAATGGGTCACTTGACATAAACATTGCAATTAGGGAATGACAGACATCTAACCTGATCCGTAGTTCTTCTGATAACACTAAATATTAATTTTTAGATGCGTATTTTTTGCCGCTGAGTTCAAATATTACCTCAGCTTTGGGATATCAGGAGTATTTTTAAAGATTTTCTTAGTTTTACATTTGGTGGTCTTTATGTAAATATTTTCTTGCCCTAGGGCGATATGTCTAATTCCATCTATTCCGATATTGTAACGATTTGTGTATTTTCACGTATTACAACGAATATACGACCTGTAAAACAAATAGAGAAAATAATTGTAAAGTCCAAAAAATAAGGACAAATATTTTCATTAGAAGTACTTTGAATTTGAAGATCGTGCTTTTCTAGTGTGAATGCTTTTAAATTTTTTGACCAGAAATCATATATAGTCCCCTATCATTGCAGTATCCAATCTTCCTTGGTTTCTTCTCTCCATTATTGCGATGTCCTGATGGAATCTTTCACCGTACTCCTTACTGACATCACCCAAGTTTTCACAAAAGAAAACTAGATGTGAATGCCCCCAAAAAAGGAAGAAATGCACCTTAAAAGATACTGTACAACAAATTTCAGTGTCAAGAAAAAACATAGATCTCATGTGCATTTTATTATGAAGTTCAGTGTACTAAATTTGAATTTGATAATAAAAATTTCCCATCACGTAACATTTTCTTGTAAGTTGCCGATTTAATAATTATGCAATTTCCATCGATTTCCACAATACCATAAATGTATTCCGCTCCCAAAGTCAAATTAAATGTGTCCATTGTAATTAATTCATGAATATATAATGAATCGAGCATGTTTGTTAGCATTATATAATGTATTAACCTACATTTTTTAATATTTACTTCTTTGTTTGTAAGATGTTTCAGGTGTGTCACATTTCAGGTTCCAGCAGAAGGCAGCCAGCAGAACAGGGCTCCATTTTTCCTTATACCTGTTTTCCATTGACGCTATATTTTGATGGAACCTCTCTCCATGTTCATCACTCACATCTTCCCCACTCTCTGGGAAGAAGGACAGATGAGAATGAAAAAAGTGTATCTTCAATGTATGACAGGCTGCTAGCTCAGTTTCATCCATTGTCGCCTCGAATCCGAGGGCCTACGAATATTCCTTCTTTAATCTTGGCATCACTTATTTTCGGGAAGATCGCTTTGAGGTACTGCAAACATGGCTAGTTATGTTGTAGTGCTTTGGTAAATTGCTTCATTAGGCCTATTTTTATACTCAGTGGTGGCAAAATGATTTTCTCCTTCTTAACTAGTGGCTCATGAATTACATTATGGCATCCAGGCGTCATATTGTCCCGAGGTGACCATTTTGAGCGGACATAATGTTCTGATCTGGCCCTACTGTCCGACTTGCCAAGGAAGCACATAAACTTGGTGTATCCAGTTTGTAGCCCATTAAGTAGGGCTACTACTTTTAAGTTAGCACAAATTAGCCACGCATGCTTCTTGTAACTTATGCGGTCTCTTATATGTCTCTCTTAAAATGACTGAGTGAGCAACTGGAACTGAAGGCATAGTGTTCCCACTGTGTAACAGAACCACTTTTATGCTGTAAAGGAATGCATATATGAATAACCTCCACTCATTTGGTCCATAGGTCAGCTCAAGGGCATTGAATAGTCCTCTGATATCATTACAATAAGTCAAGTTGTTTTCAAAAGTGAAGTATTGTTGTAGATCTGCAGAATGCTTTCGAAATACTGTAATTTGAGCATGTTCATCCAACAGGTTCCATTGTTGCAGACATGAGGTCAGGAGTTCACTCTGTTGCTTAGTAAGTGTTAGATCACGAACAAGATCATTGAGTTCCAGTTGGGTGATGAGGTGTGGTTTCTTGTCAGATTCAAGCTGTGCCACATATGGTGTATCTTGAGATTCTGAATCGTCTGAGTTGCTCGTGTCATTGCTTGGTATTTCAGAGGGCGGTTGTGGTACAGGAATAGCACTTGAATCTCAAACTGGGCGAATAGCAGACTGAAGATCTGGATAAAGGATAGATTTCTTGCCTCTTCTTTTGCGACCTTGAGTGAAATAAAATAAAATCAGACTAAAAATTTATATTAATGGCCATGATCACTTGCCGAAATAGTTGAAGTACAACATAGTATGTATTTTGAATTGTCCCTAACACTTGTCGTCGTCGAAGGTCTGCGTGCGACGCGCAAGTTCCTCGTATAAAATGATAAAATTATTGTAGATCAGCTTCGAGAATAAACAACGAATCAGGAGGATCTCGAAACAGCAGGAGGCCTAAGAGGTGTTGGACCTTTGTCCAATAGGTTATTTTATATGTTTATTCAGTTACCTTTAATATTTGATATTCAAGTCAGTTTATGTTATAACTTCACTTCTTTCTATTATTTTTTTAAAATTACACTGGATAGTATTAATTAATTCTATATATTTTTATTGGTGTTTTTACTTTAATCTCAATAATTGTCAATTTTATTATTTTAACTTGTCTTCGTCCGCTTTTTTAGCCCTTATTTAATGCATTCTTTTAACTGTTATCGTTAATATTCCTTCTCATTCTCATTAATCGACACAGTCGCTGAAGATGGTCCTAGTGAAGGTCCGAAACTTCCGCCCAATAAACGATTAGTGTAATCACCTGGGTCTTCATATTCCTACTACATATCAGATTCCCAAGGAACAAATCAATTACAAGTATGATATATATATATATATATATATATATATATATATATATATATATATATATATATATATATATATATATATATATATATATATATATATATATCATCCTAGAGTGCCGTTCTTAATAATGTAAAAATGTAGGCAACTCTGGCCCGGTGGATCTCTGGGAGAGACCCCGGGAGACGGCGATGGTCCGGGGAGCTGGGGTAGGCCTGGAATAGGTGTGAGGGTCCCCGACCCACTATCGGGCCGGGAACGGGGTCGCCACCACCATACATAAAAAAATAATATTTTTAGACAGCTCAGAAAATTGATTAATAAACAGTAGAAAAATCATAATAAACAATTGCCCCCAAAATGTTGCGCATTGTAATGGGCGATTCTGGTGGACGATTTGAATGTCTGTCCGTGTGTGTTGTAGGTGTGGAAGTGGGTGAGGATGGGTCTGGGTTTGGAACTTTTTCGGAGCCTCCTCACGGTCACGTTCATGGCCGTCCTTCCCGAGTAACGGAAAGGTCCGATTTTAATGGGGGTTTTGCGGCACCGGAAAACGATAAAACCCATTAGACCGGGGTCGGAGTGGAGTGGGGAAGGATGGGGTGGAGTGTTTGTGGGGGAGTTTTGGCTGCCGTATTCAGAATTTCTAGAAGTGACTAGAAGGAGCGGGGTAATTTTTTTTAACAAATTCAATGGACGGCTATTTATTCGCTATTTTTTTTTACTATTTATTGCATTTTCCACACTTTTTCAATTGCATACGAAATCTCCAGATATTGGCAACTACATAAAGATCCGTACGACAACCGCTGACAAATTCGCGGGCACTATGAACCGTTTACCGCTGGTGGGGACGGAGGTGTAGTAAGAAAGTGTGTTTGGTCACCAACCAGCAGGCGTGGGACCCTTTGGCCCAAGGGAGAGCCACCCGTTCCACGCCAGGGAACTGGATATGGAAACCCCTTGGGCGGGATACGAAGATGAGAAAGATGCGTTGTGTGTGTGTGTAAATGGTAAAAGAGACAGCGGAGTTGTGAGTGGCTATATGCGTAATGACGTATGTGGTTGTACCTGCATACGTGTATGCCCCAGCCTCGCCACCCCGTCGTGAATAACGGCAGCTCTCTACAATTATCGTATTTTTCTCCCCTCCACATCTTTTGCTTGAACGTTGATATGCTTTGTTCGTCATCATCATCATCATCATCATCATCATCATCATCATCATCACATCATTGCTCAATTAAGTTAAAGTGTACACCAACGAGGGCATCTTCCGTGTAAAGAAAGTGGTGAAGTTGGAAGAAGTGAAGATGTGTGGGAGACATATAAGGATCCTCCTGTGATGGCAGACAACTGCGGGTGTTGGGGCCAGGAGGGCACGAGCGCCTGTAATTGCGTGCCAAAAAGGAGGTTGTCCAGCGGGGGAAATCACCCTAACAATATGCTTGGCATAGACTCCCTAGATACCCCCCTCGGTCTCGAGGGGGGCGCGTGCCTTCTTTGAGAAACAGAAGAAGGCTGAGGAGAGTTGCGGGCACCCAACTCAGGCTTGAACATTTTCATTTCCCTAACTTTACCATTTTCTTATGGGAGGATTCCCCCATTAGTTTTCTCCCTAACGTACGATTGCGGGCCCTACGGGCCCCAATAACCACTGAGGGACCTTCACTCGTAGATTTGTCAGGTTCTGGAGAAGCGTCCCCCCCCCCTCCCGTTATCGAATGCCCCAAGTAGTCTCGTCTTTAGATAACTCGAGCTATATACCTTACCCGCATTTTTTATCTACTCCAACTTCACCAGTTTCTTTACAAACGTCTCCTCTCAAACTCTGGGGGAGATTCCCTCTTTGGTTTTCCCTCTCGAACCTTTCGTTGTCATGGTAACCTAAATCGATGCTTCTTGGGTCAGGGATTCAGTCCCACAGTTATAGGGCTCCAGGCCAGGTTATGCACGATTATTTGATACCATCATGGTGGCAATCAACGAGGGACATTTAAGAAAATTATATGGTCTTAGGTGAAACATTTTATTAAAATAATAGAAACCAACGAGGGAATAAATAATTGAAGTTAGGAGAAGTGGAAATGTGTAGAAGAGACTACTCGGCGCAATTAAGATCTGAAGGACGCGCATCCCCCCTGAACGTGTCTTACGTTTCCCAGTACCCAAACAAAGGGACGTTTTGTACATTAGAGATTGTTAGACCCAATTTGCTTGGGATGGATGGTATTACTTCACATATGAACGGGTGCACTCGTGATGACAACCCAATGGTTATGGATACAGAAACTTAATATTGTAATTTGGGGGTCAGGGGGGGAGGTCGTCGTGTGACCTCATCGTGCTCGGTTGGCGATCCAGTCGAGGCCATCTGGTGTCACTTTACCTGAAAACATGTCCCTGGTGCCACTCGGTACCAGAATGAAGCCACTATTTTTGTCACTTTCACATCGCTTCCTCCAGCTCGCTTGAGTTTCCCAATTTTCCTGCCAAAATTCCGTGGCCTTGTTTTTTCCGGCCAAAATTTTTGCCTCCCCTTTAATATTTATTTCTCTCATGTTTTAGGAATAATGCCCTCGTTTGTTACGAAATTATTCTCATTACAAAGGGAAATTTCTCCAATCTTCCATAGTTGAGAATGGTAGTCGTATTTTTTATTTCACGGACCACCTGCGCCTAGTAGTCTTTCCCCTTTGATTTCCTTATGTACCTTCCACACATTTTCACCTCTCCCAATACCATCACCTTTTAACGAATCACGCGCAAAGGATACTACACACGGTATTCCTAAACTAGATTGAGATAACCTGGGGTTTTCTTCCTCAACATCTCCATTTCGCTCCTTTTTGCTACCTTAACTAGTCTTTTCGCGTCCATTTTTCTAGGCAGGCTAATCGCCGACCAGCTTTCGTCTACCCATCCTTGTTCAGGTGCAAGGAGATGGGGTAGTTACCCCTCTTTCTTGTAAAGATGGTAGTGGTGGGTATTTAAGATGCCTGTTATCTTCCTGCTCCACTTTTCTCTTCGATTACACTTCTGCAAGCGGGGACCAGATGTAGCCCAGGACACCACGCTGCAGCTGACATCTTGGGGATTACGTGCCCTTAATACCTCAAAGCCTACAGACCATGAAGGAGCAACTCCGGCGATATATCTTACACACATTTTCTTCTCTTCCTCACATTCCTCACTTCCTCTACAGATCTCTTCTTATAACTTAGTTTTGGGATTCGCACTTTCAAAACAAGAGGTTAACCCCGTCTCCTTCGATCTCGTCCAGCGCCCTCGGAATGGACCAAGCATTGCGGCGGATCGAACCTTCATCAAGGCAAAGGGAGCCATTTTGAGATTGGGATGGCAGGCCCTTTCAATTAAGCCGGCCAATTATTTGCTTTTCTTTGACGTCCTTTGTTCTGAGTCGAAGGAATAACCCCCCCCACCCCCACCCCATCCCATCACACCGTCCCCTTCGAGAGGTTTCGTGATCCGTAAAATGGGGAGGGGGGCAGATCTCCCCCACCCAACCCTCTGTCATCGATTCTATTTCCCGCCAAGTTTGCCATTTTGGCGGGTCTTTTACGTACGGCTGTTTTGGCGAGGCTGTTAGGCACGGCTGTTTTGGTGGGTCTTTTAGGTACGGCTGTTTTGGCGGGGCTGTTAGGCACGGCTGTTTTGGTGGGTCTTTTAGGTACGGCTGTTTTGGCGGAGCTTCTAAGTACGGGTGATTTAGCGGGTCTTTTAGGTACAGGTGATTTGGTGGGTCTTTTTCAAAGTACTGCTGTTTAGGCGGGTATTTTAGGTAGGTGTTTGGGCGGTATTTTTAGGTACAGCTTTTTTGTGGGTCTTTTAGTCATGGCTTTTTTGGCGGGTCTTTTACATATGTTTTCACTGTTTTTTTAGGTACAGTCTTTTTATTGTGTCTTTTAGGCACGGGTGTTTTGGTGGGTCTTTTTGGTACTGTAGTTTTGAAGGGTCTTTTAGGTACGGCTGTTTTGAGGATTATTTGTACGGTTAAGGCGAGTTTGGATATTGAATTCTAGTTCGCTTTGTACAAACTTGTTAGATAGTTAGTTAGTCAGCGCCAACAATCCTTCCATGATACTGGGAGGATCCCTCACAGCATAATGAAATTTATATAAGGTCAGTATGACAATCGCTGGTCGGCCCGAGGGCCCCAGGAGCCGGTCCTCTTTTGGGGAGAGGTACCAGGAAGTATTGTGTTTTTGACACCAAAGAGCGTTCAGGTGGAAGCCTTCGTCACCTCGGGGGAGAGGGACCTGTTCCGCGTCAGAGGTACGTTTGTGACCGCTCATGCCGGAATTCGGAATCGAACCCGGTACCGCGACGTTGGGAGGCCAACGCCGCCGTATCCACTCGGCTAGCATGAGTTCTTGTACGAACTTGTTCCCTTAGGCTTCCCTGATATTTCCCTGAGTGCTAACTGAGGCTTCCCTGAAGCTTCTCTGAGAGCCCCTTGTGGCTGCCTAATCGTTAAACTTGTTTTTTTAAGATTTTTTATAGATTTTTACCCTGCCCTTTTGGCTTTCCATATTTATTATCTATTTTATTTGTTTTCTCCATTCCTCCTTTCGCCTTAGAGCTTCACATAATTGGATTACCAAATTTACTTTTACTAAATGATTCAAATAAGCTTAGATGTAATTTTTTTCTAATATTAAGAGCTTCTTGTCACTAGTACTTCTCGGAATTTTTTGGACGCATCATCCGCTCCTGGTTAGAGAATGTAATTGTATATCCAGCTAGTTCTGGGAGTCGCGTGCCATAGTAGTCTCATCTTTTGGATGTTCAGGCTAACTTGTGTAATTTTTCATTTGTCTAATTTCAACACTTTACAAACTTTTTGCTGAGATCTCTCGTTAGTTTTCGACTTCTTTAATGGTATTTATTTTCATTATACTTACGCCTTTGTTTCTGCTGAACTACGGTAACTTTTATGTCATCCATGACACTTAAAGAAAACCACGAGGGCTACACCGCCAGAAGGTTTCGCAAAAAGAGATCCTTCAGAAATTTCCTGTCGGAGACACAATCGTTGGTTATCGGGTCTTAATATAATTAATGGTCAAATAAATAGGTGTGTAAGGGGGGGAGGAGATGTTCCCCCTTCTCTCGGTGCGTGCCTGCGTTTGTCGTTGTCGTTCTCGTTGACACGAATCGTCTCGATATTATTTGCGAGGCCTTAATGGCACTGAGTGACCATGTATGAGTTTGTTTTGCCCTACTTGGCACTTGCAAATCCAGACTCTGGATCGGAAGAAAGGCGCAGGTCGTTGTTTTGTTCTCGCTTCCCGTTAAGCCATTTGACATATCTATCTATCTATTTAATCTATATATCTAAACTATCTCTCTAATCTATTTATCTAATCTATCTATCTAAACTATCTATCTAATATATTTCTCTATCAATCTCGCTGTTTCTTTTTCTCAAAGGAGACTGTGAGCACTCACAACTTTCATAGTGTTTTAAGATTCTTGTTGATACCCAGGACCTTTTTAAAGACCATCAAAGGCCGCGTTTCCGCCACAGACGACGAGAGTAAATTGGCGGCCTTGGTTGGAGAAGAAATTCCCCAATTCTCTCCTCAGTTCTTTCTTAACCTTGCGACACAAGCTCACATGTACCTTAGATGACGCGTGAACGTCCACGTGTATGTAATATTTGTATAACTGCGTAGCCTCACATGCCTAGATATACGCACATATTCGTTGTTCGGGCCGTCCAAATCTAGGAAAATCTTTTTCGTCTTGAGATAAACAAATGAAGCTTTGTATCTGTCAAGGACCTCGTCCAGCACTGGCCATGATGAGGACTAACCCCGCCCTATTGGAAAACGGTTTATGATAATAGTAAGAAGAAATAATTTGGTACTAAAGTGATTAATGCAAGGATATGGCAGCAATAGTTGGCTGTTATAAGGGCGGTTTGACCCCTCGATGGCAAATATGGAACTATACATATTATTAAATTTTATCTATAGATGTTCCCGGCCCAAATGGCAGCAGTTGCATGCCCTCCTAACCCCAATGCCCTAAGGAAAGATCCAAAAATTTTCACTACCAAGCAAAATACGAGAACGATTTTCCTTTATTGAAATATTTTCCAAAATTTGATGAGTTGGTGAATGAAATTTCAACGTTACATAAAGGAATGCATTTAATATATTTTATGAACATTTCATATGATAAAAGAGTATATTTAAGAAATTATACTAAATAAACCTACAAAATAAAATATTGATCGTGCAAAATAAGAGAACGATTTTTTTCAGGAACATTCGAGAAGTTTCTTGAAATCATCTAGCAACATTTTGCTTTGTAGGTAAGAACTGTACAACCGCCATCGTTGCATATTTACTCTGCAGAAATGCTACCACACGTGAGAGTGCCTCTTGAGCTCTGTCAGAGAATTATTCGCTTGAAGACTTTGGGGAGGACTCTTAGCTGCGATTTCAAGACAAGTGGGGGAGCTAAGAGTATGATTTCACTCGTTCTGAGTTATACAATGAAAACAAAAACTATAAATCTCCTGCAAAAGTCGGTCGACCCCGCATAACCACCGTCCGAGAAGACATAGCTATTAGGCGCTTGTCTATGAAGGACCTCTTCGAAACTGCCGAGACTGCAGAAGGAATTGGCAATTAAGTGAGCCGTTTTACAGTATCCGGTCGCCTCAATGTTTCTTCTTTAAAAGCTCGTTCTCCAGCAACCACCAATCCTCAGTAAGAAGAAACGGAAGGCGAGACTCGAATATGTTGAAGCTCACCTGCCCCTTCACCCGTTCTCTCAGCGTCTCTCCTCAATGTCAGAAGCCTCTCGAAGAAGGCTGACTACATTCATGACCTGCTCGTTAACACTCGAGTTACTCTCCTTGGACTCACGGAAACTTGGCTTGCCCCTTCTGCTTGCTGTTTAAATCTCGCTACCCCTGATGGTTACGTCCACTCCCATACCTCCCGTAACTCTCGCGGTGGTGGAGTTGCTCTCATTTACAGTGCCTCCTTCCCTCTGAATTATCTGCCCTCTTCCCCTCTTCATTCTTTTGAGGCAATCATCAATGTCTCTGATTTCACCCCCTCTCTAACTATCTTAGTCCTCTAACGCCTCCCCAGCTCCTCCCTCGAGCTTTTTCTTGATGAATTTAGTAACCTCCTCGCTGGCCTCTCCCTCACTGGTTCTCTGCTAATCCTCGGTGATTTCAACCTTCCTGGCCACAATCCATATTTCAAAGCCTTTTCTGAAATCCTTGATCTCTTCTACCTCACCTAACACGTTTCTTCCCCTACCCACTCTCACGGTAACATTTTAGACCTTGTAATCTCTGACTGTCTTATTTCCAACCTGACGACTACAAATTTGTCCAATGCTATATCTGATCACTTCCTTATCAACTTCAACTTCTCTATCCCATTCCATATACCACCCCAGCTGTCTCATAATCCTAAGCCATTCCGTCGACTAGCCTACATTGATATTCCCTCCATATCTAATGATGTGGCCTCCTCCGTGCTAGGCAGTCCATGCGTGCCCATGAAAGAGTCCTTAGAAAGGCTCCACCCGTGGGCAAGACACGACCCCTCTCTCGCTAGCGCTCCGACTTGCGACAGCTTCCTACGTGGCGAAATTAAAATCTGCTCGTGAAGCCTACTCACGTAATCTGCTTACTGATAATAGGAATGATCCCCGTACCGTCTTCCGCCTGCTCTCCCGTCTTACTTCCCCAGCCTAGGTCTCCTCACCCATTAGCCCTGCTACTCTCTAATTTCTTCCCAGATTATGTCACTAACCTCCGTGCCTCCCTCCCTCAGCCTTCTGTCCCGGCTCCTGCCATTCTCCCTGACTTCCCGCCTCAGCCGCTTATCGTTTTCCCCGCTGTGACCGCGTTGGAGCTTACAGCCCTGCTCTCGCGTTCTAAGAAATCGGGCTCCCCAAAGGACATTTTTCCGCCTAAACTGTTATGTAAAATTCTGCCTGCTATCCTCACAACGCTTCTTCACCTATTCAACACTTCACTTGCAACTGGTCTTGTTCCCTCTTCCTTCAAACGTGCCCACATCCGTCCGATTCTTAAAAGGCCCCAACTGAACCCCACTGACCCTTCGAATTATCGCCCGATTTCGCAACTTCCTTTCCTCTCTAAGGCTCTGAAGAGAGTAGTTGCTTCACGCATCAACAGTCACATGGTGGCCTGTAACATTGATGAAACCTATCAATCTGGTTTCAAGTCAGGTCACTCCACAGAAACCGCCCTTCTCAATGTGTCCGATTGCTTACGAAGAGCCGCGGACAGGGGTTGTGCCTCCATCCTGGTTCTACTCGTCCTCTCCTCTGCCTTTGATACGATTGACCATACCGTTCTACTTGATCGTCTCCACTCTTTCCTCGGCATATCAGGCACCGTGCTTGACTGGTTCCGCTCTAAACCTCTCGTCTCGTACCCAATCTGTTGTGATTGACGACGTTTCATCCGACTCTACCCCCATTCGCTTTGGAGTGCCACAAGGCTCTGTCCTTGGTCCTTTACTATTTCGTATCTACCTTCTCCCTCTCAGTTCCCTTCTCCGTAATCTCGGTCTATCCTTCCACCTCTATGCTGATGACACTCAAATTTTCGTTTCCTCATCCCCCACGTCTCTTGCCGACTCTATCAATGATCTCCTGGCTGCCTACTCCTCTATGTCTGACTGGCTCTCTACCAACTTCATCAGGCTTAATCACTCCAAAACTGAGGTCCTCCTCGTCGGCACCCCTGATCTTGTCAAAAAATCTAAATCTCTCTTTCCCTCGCTTACTCTGGGCGGTAATACTATCATTTTCTCTGACTGCGTTAGGAATCTGGTTGTTGTTTTTGATGAGCATCTCTCCTTTAAGCCTCATATCCGCAATGTCAGCAAATCCTCTCTATGTTTCCTTCGTAACTTCTCTCGCATTCGCTCTCACTTTGATCGCCAAAGTCTTGAGACTGCTCTTCATGCCTTCATCACCTCACGCCTTGACTACTGTAACTCTGCTTGTAAATCTGCCATCCTCCTCTCTCCGCCCCCTTCAACTTGTACAGAACTTTGCCGCCCGGCTTCTCCTCCGTTGCCCTCGCTTCTCTCCCTCGAAACCATTGCTGCATGAACTGCACTGGCTCCCTGTCAGATCCCGTACTCACTTCAAGATACTTCTCTTCACATTTGAGGCCCTAAACACCTCTCTTCTGCCCTCTCGCCACGCCATGTCCCTCGGGCCCTTCGGTCATCACATGCACCTCTTTTGAATATTCCTCGTTCATCCCTCTGCTCAATTAGGGTACTGCTCCTTCTCAATCTGCGCCCCTAAGTTGTGGAATGCTCTTCCTGCTGAAATCAGGTCTTCTCCCTCTCTTACCACATTTAAGCGTCTCCTGAAACGCATCTTTTCAGTATTGCCTTCTCCCCCTCTTGAATTTCCATTCTCATCTAAGCACAACGTGCGCTCTGGGAAGGCCTCAGGCCTTGAAGAGCGCATTACAAAAGACTTATTTTTATTATTATTTCAGCGACGAAAGTAAATTTAATTTAGTTGGATCTGATGGCAGACGGATTGTTAGATGCGGTTCAAGTGACAGACTTAACCCTGAATATGTTACAAATTCTGCCAACATGAAAGGTGCAGCGAAATGGTACGGGGAATTTCGTCTGAAGGAGTTGGTCTGCTAGTGCGAATAATTGGAACGGTCAATGCGAATGTGTACCTAAATCTCGTACAAAAACATGTAATTCCTTCACACCGAGCATCTCGAACCATCTAACAGTTTTATGCAGGATAACGCGCCATGCAATACTGCAAAGCGAGTAAAGTACTATATAGAACAAGAAGATATCAAATTAATGCAGTGTCCTGCTCAGAATAGGACCTGAACCCAATTGAGAACCTCTGCAAGATCATTGGAGACCAAGTTCGAACCAGCAGCTTCAACCCTAACGGATTTATGAACGAAAATTGAGCAAGAATGGAACAAATTTACACCAGAATTTGGCAAGAAACTGGTCAGGTCCTGTGGTCATTGTTGCGCCGAAGTAACAGAAAACAAAGGATTCAACACTTCATATTAAGTGTTTTTTATAATTTTTTGAATATCCGATTGTATCCTATGAAATCTGCATAAAATATTTTAAATGCATGCCTTCATGTACCATGAAATTTTCATTTACCTACTCATCATATTTTTAAAATTATTTTAATATAGAAAATTCGTTCTCTTATTTCGCTCGGTAATATATATATATATATATATATATATATATATATATATATATATATATATATATATATATATATATATATATATATATATATATATATATATATGATGATGAAAATTAATAGAATATCGCAAAAAAAGATGAGGAATTAAACCCCATTCTCCGAAGACAATTTAATTCAGAACAGTTTCGGTGTATCTCACACCCTTTTTCAACTGACACTGGGCAAAAAATATAAGAGAAATGAATATGAGCATAACACAAGATCCCCTCTTTTTCCCCCCAATCCCCTACCTAATTTAAATCTATCTGAGGGTCAATTTTCTTTTAATCCTGTAATAAGATTGCAAATAAATAAAATAGTAAAATATCAGCCCTTCAATATGTTTAGGCCTAACCCCCCTCCCTCAGATTAGCCACAAGTAGGGGATTGGGGGACAAAGAGGGGATCTTGTGTTATGCTTTTCTCTTATATTTTCTGCCCAGTGTCAGTTGAAAAAGGGTGTGAGATACACCGAAACTGTTCTGAATTAAATTGTCTTCGGAGAATGTGGTTTAATTCCTCATATATATATATATATATATATATATATATATATATATATATATATATATATATATATATATATATATATATTCTCACATGCACGAGAAAGTAACACTTAAAATAGGCGTTTTCGCAGATAGCCAAAAAACTATCTTTCGATTGGCGTTTTGTGTGTCACTCTTGCTTTTCGAAGAGAATGGAAAATTTGTTTTAATCACCATCTTCGCCACACCTCATAACCGCATAATTAATTGCATTACAGCAAAAATATTTCTTAATATATATATATATATATATATATATATATATATATATATATATATATATATATATATATATATATATATATATATGTGTGTGTGTGTGTGTGTGTGTGTGTGTGTGTGTGTGTGATTCTGCATTTAACTAGAGATGGTACGTGACATGGAGGAAAAAAGTAGATCCAAGTTGTCATTTTCCTCTTATTTTTCGTTACCTTAATAATATATAAATTTTCAAATACATTTTAATATCACCGCAAAAAAACAACAAAAAACAAAATAAAGAAGCCAAAATTCCTTTATTTGATCGCAAGAATAAAATCATTGCACTGACTCAAGATTACTAAACACTATGGTTAACTGTAACCATATTAGAGACCTCTAAATTTATGAAACCTGAAAATTGCCAGTCTTTTAAAAGCCTTTAATTTAAATGACCTGCAAACTTATCCTTTGGTAACCGATGAAGAGCATCTGAGTAGATTCAGTAAATATCAATATTCTTTTTGTTGAAGATGAAGTCATTTTCTTACCACTTGTAAACGTATGCATCGCAGATAGAATCAAAGATCTCTATGACCTCTATTCCCCCCCCCAAAAAAATGGTCGATCCTTCCTATTCCTTTTAATCGCCATGTCGTTCGCTTCTTCCCTCACATTTTGGTGGAGGGAGAAAGGGGAGGGGGGCGCATTTGCCTGTTGCTTTCTCCTCTCCGCCCACACCAATGGACGGTGACAAATTATCTTTGTGTTTCAGAGGGTGTTTAAGCTTCGGATTGTGGGCGCCGAAGGGTTCAAAGGAAACGGCCGAAATAGGCTTCCAAAGGCCCCGGTGTTGGAGTGGAGGCAACCCGCAAAAGACTGGGTGCAGGCCGTTTGACCAGCCTCGAGCTTCCCACGTACTCCTACGCGTTCTATTTAGGTCGACGCACCTCGCTCCGTTCGAGGCTCCCTCAAGGACGCCGGGACCAATCTTTCCATACCCCTCCTTCGAGCTTTTGTTCAGGGTAGTGGGTATATACCAGCTTGTGAGTACCACTTGGTTTACGAGGAGGACGGGGTTGATTCAAGACTGGACTATAAATGTGTCCATTTAAATGTCTAATAAACAGGAATCAGAGCGGAACATCGCAACCAAATTGGACGATAACCGATTCATCCCAGGACGAAGAAACCCGTCTTTATTTGTACAGCTTATCCTTCCGGTGCACCCCCCTGCATGCGTGTGTGTACACGGTATCGTTCTTGGTCTAATTTACCCACGGTCCGAGATTGAACCTTGATGAAATCAAGGGCGATTTTCTCTTTCCTGTAGAAGACCGGAAAGGCTCCTTTGTTCTAGGAGTTCTTTGTGTCATACAAGCTCGTTTTTAGAGGTTCCTTCGGAGACTTTCCTCCTGCCCTGCCTAAAGGGGTGGGTTCCGAATCCTTTTGACCTTCACTCCTCTGTGAATGGGCTAGGTTTGATTCTATGGGATCCTGTGCTCTTTGATTTTCTTATGAAGGGTTTGAGAATACATCGTCTCCTTTGGAGTCTGGGGTAAATGTTGGAGTTTTCTTCGTCTTTCCTAGTTTTTTTTTATGTTCATTCTTACGAACCTAGGTTTTTGTTCACCGAGGTTGGTAGTACTGCATGGTGCTCCTACAGTTAAAGGGGTTCTGTAGAAACAGTACTTGCCATACGTAAGCACCTTTCCTTTTGTTTGTTCTTTTTCTTCTCTCTCTTCTGTATTGATACCGCATTCCATTGGAGTGAACTTTCCTCGTTGGATTACACAAGTGTAAAAATTGAATACATTTCATTTTTTTTATAGTGTATGTGAACTCACAAATGGTTGTGATTGTGTTTGTTTCCTTTCCGTTTTCCTCTTCTCCAATGGACCGTTGTGAAGGCAGATTAAAGAGAGTTACGTATCTCCTATACCTAGCGTTCTAAGTAGTCTTTTATGTCCTTGGGCTGGATTTCTCTTTTATAAGTGCACTTGTTGGTTTCCTCTTTTATAAGTGCCCTTGTTGGTTTAATTTTTAAGTGCCTGTGTGTTTTTTGTACCCGTTTTAAGTGTCCTTGTTAAATACCGTTTTTCACTCACTTTCCCTAAAATCGAATTTTGTCGAACCGGGCAGAAAGCGGTTGATGGCAATGAGCGTGCGGTTGGTTGCTTCAAATTTTGAATGGGCGTTAACTGCCTTTGGACGACTTGCGGAACTTTTATGGAGGGGTGTTGGCGCCAAGTAAGGTTCGAAGTTCTTACGATCCTCTCTCTTACGTACTTACCCACTACCCTTACTACACTTCCGATGTTTCATTTTGAAAATGGGTATCACCTGCACCTGTTGTATCGAATTATGTGGCAGCCGGGCATCGACCAAGCCACTAGAGTGAGTCCTTTCCTGATGAAACGCAACGAGGTACTAGGGCAAAATATCATGTTGACTGTGAAAATTAGCAAAAACAAGTCAATTGGCGGGAAAGATGGACCAGTTTAATGACATAGGTCATGATAACTCTCGAAGAGCTTCCAAAATGGGTGGCATAATTTTAAACACAGTCAGCGCGGAAAACTATTTATTTATTTGAAAGTATTTATTTAATCTCAAATGGTCTAAAAATTAAGCAACACTGCACTGTAGCGTAAGAAAGGGCGACTAAGGTTCTGGGGTACATGGCTAGAAGTTTAGGGTTTAAATCGAAAGATTTTAGTCTCCTCTGAAAAAAGCGCTTGCAAGACCTCATTCGAAGTATGCAGTCCAATTCTTTTTTCCATATATGCAAAAGGACGTAATATTAGAAGGAGTCAAGCGACAAAATTAATTCCTGAACTTAGAAAAGATGGTACGAAGACAAATTGAGGCACTTTAATTTACTGTCACTGGATGATCGGCATCTGCGCCGCCAACTTATTGCACACTTTTAAATACTAAACGGTTTACTAATATAAATTATAACTCAATATTTGAAATAGATAACCAAACGGCCACTATAAATAACAGTTTCAAACTTATAAACAAAAGATTCAACACAACGAAAGAACAAAATTTCTTTTATTATAAAATAACAAACTTAGAATAACTTGCGTAAGAATGACTCGAAAATACTTCAGTAAAAGTATTTCAGAACAGACTAGATAAATCTTACTTCGAAATAAAATTGTACAGAAATAAGGGAGGAGAAACCAATTGGATACCCATCTCCCTGCCTCCTTTACCTCTCTTTCACCTCGGACTTCTACCTTTATCCATATCCTTTCCAACTTTACCAAGAAAATAGATGAAAAGGGGGGGTAAAGATGGAAATGTCTAGAAGAAATAAAGCTTTATTCTACACGCCCCCTCCCCTCGTGGGACCATATTTCAGGGGATCATACCAATGGGCAACGGGATTAGGAATTGCGAACACAACTCCCTCTGTGATGGTGCATAAAAAGCGGCGCCCCCCCCCCCAAAAAGGCGCGTAAAAAGTGGCGCCAACAAGAATGGGAATGATTTAAGAGGCTCCCCACTCTCACATTAGATACACTGATCCATGAACAAGCGTGTGTTTGCAAGAAACCCCCGGGCTCAAGGGTGCGTACTCGCCATCTCTATCCCGATCCGGTTCCCCGCTCTTGAAATCCCAAAGACACCCCCAAGGACTTTGGGATTAGGGGGTTAATGGGCAGCTCAATAGCATCTCTCAATCACACCATTTTAACCCATAATGCCTAAGGGGGTTGGGGATTAAGCGTAGAGACGCTTAAGGCGCTTGGTTTCGGGGGGGGGGGGGGAGACCCTTTTTTAAGCACGCATAGAGAAGACATTTGGATGACTTAAGGGTGGGGTCTCCGTTATCTAGAATTAAATGGAAGGGGTGGAACAAGACCCCTTGAGGATACCCTCAGCCTACCCTTACCGTCGGGGGGAGAGGGCGATTATAAGCTAGAGCTCTAAATTCTTCTTTAAAAATTTGCCATTTTCTATAAAAAAGTGAGGGATTCTATTTTTAGCACCGCAGATGCGCGTCGACCATACCCTTGTTAAAAACTGGTTGAAAAATGATGTTTCTTAACCGGAAAATAGGCCCAGGGGGGCTTTGAATAGACCATGCAGCTTACATATTTTAAATAAGTACCTCAATTTCACGTGCCAGCAAAGTGTGGGGAGGGGGGGGGGCGGGTGTAGGATGGTCAACCTTTTTGTAGCTGACATCTGGAGGTTGTGCGCCCTACCCGCCTCAACTCATGCAGCTACGTGCCTTCCCGAGCCTACTGCAATTACCCCTTGTGTATCTTTTGTTTTCTTCTTACATCTGTTGTCTATCTCCCATTCATAGTAAATTCTGGTCTCTTTAATAAAAAACAACAACTAACGAGTGAATTTCAGCCAGAAATAAGACCGTTAGACAAAGTGGTAAAGTTGGGGGAGGTAAAAATGCGTGAGCGGGAGTTTAAGTAGAAATACTCGACACACCGGGAACCTGTGAGAGTACGCAACTCTCCTGAGCCCCCCCCCCCTCCCCCTGCCCCCGGTACGTCCCCTGGCGGGACATCGTGTTTTAAGAGGCATTTTTCTCAAAAAAATTCCATCGAGCCTCTTTTTATTGAGTTTCCTCTTGGCGAGGTGCGCCTTATTGGGCCATATTTCAGGCCCGCGTACAATGCCTCATTCACTCTCTTCCCTCACCCTTCATTGTTCACGCTTTTCGGGGGAGTTGGGGGCGGGGGGCCTAACGCCATCTTTCACTCGTAGTGGGGGCTTATCGAAGAGGGCGAAGGAGAGCTGGACGAAAATTAAAGGGATTGAAATATGTGTTTTGGAGCCTACAATGAACCTCTTTTGGGGGCAAGGAGGGGTCAGTTCTAATCCTCGCTGCCTTACAAATCTGGTTGAGGTGCCCTCGTTGGTTTTCACTTATTGGCTTTTAGTAATATCCTTGATTCAAGGAGATCGGTCCTTGATTACCTCCTTGATTATTAGGAATGTTTCATTTTTTCAAAAATTATAGCAAGAAAAGCCATTCGGGCAACCAACGAGGGCATTGACTCGCACTGGAGAATGAGGGAAGAAGATAGATGGATGGAGAGGTGGAAACAAGAGGCAAGTAGATCAGGAATAGCTAAAAGACTTAAGAATAACAAAGACCCCAACACCATGGCCTGTAAAGTAGTATTATACATCCTATTTAAAGGAAAATCGGCCACTTATATCTGATACTATTTGGAAACAAATCAGCCACTAATAGTTTATAGTACTTGGCGGCAAATCAGCCACAAATAGTTCATGTTATTTCGAGGAAAATCGGCCACTTATACCTGATAGTATTTGGAGACAAATCAGCCACTAAGAGTTAATAGTATTTAGAGGCTAATTGGCCTCTTAACCCGATAGTATTTAGAGGCGAATTAACCTCTCATAATTAATAGCATGCGATCATTTTGAGTTGATTTTTTCTTTTGTATTATTTCAAGAGCAATGAGTTAATAATTTCCTACTCTTAAAAAGATAAATCTTCGCTGACCCTGGTAAAAATTGGTCTCAGAGTTGCCGCTGGATTAAACTAAAAATCGTTATAGGTCGACGCTAAATGTCCATTTTGATCAATTTTATACTATTATATTGTCTGTATGCCATCATTTTCATTTATTCAATTTCCATCTTGCAAACATTTAATATGGATAATCTAAATAAATAGTCAAGAACCTACTAACCGATCAGGAAAACAAAATGTCTTCATTGGCGAGATGATTTACAAACACAAAACTTGCGCAAGGCGTTCAAATTCATGCCTGGATTTCACGTGTAAACACATGGACTCGCATGGAGGATGTAATCCTAGTGAGTAAAACAAGGTTCTATTCTAGATGTATTAGTTCTAAAATAAACATGCGAGTCCTATATTGGGAAGAACTTCGGTCTTTTTTTAGCAACTAATTTTCCCCGTGAAAGGAACCCAATACTCTCTCATATAGATAATCACCACTGCTTTAATGAGTCTTCCTGCCTCCAGTTTTTAAAGTTGACTAAGCGGCGACAGCAAACAACCTTTTGGGCTCTTCAAGTTCATTCCCAAATATTGCTTGCTATCTTACGACACGGCCATCGCCTTATGATAGTTCTTTATCATTCACCTATTCTCTTTTTTTACGTAATTATACATTGTATATCTTTCAGTCCACAGCCGTTTGTGTTTGTACTTTTGAGAAACCTGTGCTCGTTGTACGAACTTGTATCAGGATGTACAATACGTCTTCCTCCATTGGTATTATATAGGGTATTCGTATGAAGAAATGTACTCTGCACCGGAATCAAATGACCCAAACAATGTAGAATAAGAGATTTTTTTTCAATACATAATTAGTTTCGAGACTACTTACCTTATCTTTCAGTTGCACCAATGTGCTCCTCAAAAATGTCAGGTGTTCTTTTTTAAGAAATTTTCTAACCTCTAAAACAATTATGTTCTTATATTGGGTGTAAGAATAATATTTTTGTCCTGTGAATTCTCCCCATTTCTTTCTTCGTCTACCTAAATTACTTTCATATATCTACCTTTCTTTTGCCTGTCTGCCCCCGTGGTCTGTCTATCAGAACATGCTATCTTCCGTGGTTCTATTTTCTTCTCGCTTGTTGGCCTTTTTTAATGACCTTTAAACGTTAAGCCTACTACCTCGGTTGGATTTTGGCCTGCTATACCCATATATCAGCTTTTTTTTTAAACGTTGAAGGCAACTTTTGTTGCTTTGTAACGTATTTTCAAATCCATCAAATTTCTTTCAAGACTAAAACGTGCAGACTCTTCAAATCCATTATTTTCAGCAAATCTAATTAACAAACCACTTCCTCTAATTTCAAGCTCTCAAACGAGAGACTTTGCGACTTGCACCAAACCTCTCATACGCGGGAACTTAGTCTGACGAGGGTTACGTCTATAAAACTTTTAACACCTTTATTTCCAAACCTACAAAAAATCAAATTCACTTCCTTCTACTAACTAACGACAGAATTTGTGACTCAACTCGTCATAAAGCATCTTTGTAGAAGACGTAACTTTTTCAAAACAATCACTCCGTCTAAAGACCTTTCAGAACCATGACCGACAAAACCCATTTTATCGTGGAAGATCGATACTAACATGGGCTGTTAAGCTTCGAATCACTAATTTTTACCAGTGAAGAGAACCTAGTACTCATATTAGCTGAGGGGGGAAATGACGCTCTGGAAATAACGGTGAAAGTCAGCATATATTAGGATATGTCTGGTTTTTTTTTAAAAGGACCGCGCCGATAACACTTAAGAGAGAGTGGTTTGGAGAGTGACCTTGAAAGAAGGGCTTTTCCAGAGAAATGGCCTTCCATACTTTTCTCTCCATTTCAATTTTCGATCTCCTTTTTTCATTATTTGTGAAGGACAGTTTCCGGCCAAAACAATTTCCCCCAAAATAACAATTGCAAATGCAAATTTATGAATTGAGAAAATACTATGGAAACGTTAAATAATTATGACCTGCTTTAACTGATAATAGTTTTTTTAAAATTAATTTTAAAGTGAAAAACAACGAGGGAATCCCCCACAGAAGGATGAAAAGAAATATGTTAAGTGATGAAGATTAAGAACATAGAATGTGTGAAGATATGTATCCACAGAGTCTCGTGCAGGTACAATTGGCCTGGTGGGGTGGGGTGGGGTGGGGGTGGGAGGCACTCAACTCCCGGCAATGGCGCTGGTAGGGTATTCAAAGGCGGTCATTGAGGCCGGAAAGACAGGCAATCCAGATGTCATCTGCAACATGGTTGTCTACTTGACATCCCCTCACCAACCGTTTGGTCTCTTCAAGCCAGCCAACGAAACCTGTTTGAAACACGTTCATTGTGTGTACATATTCGTGAGTTGTGTAGGTATTCAGAGGGTGGCAAACATAGTAGTTGTGGAGTTAGCTTTTCAAAGCTATGTGAAATTTCCTATAGGGCACCCAACGTACCCAGAGAATGGGAAAATACCCAATTTGGTGGAAAGGTACCAAAAGAGACCTTTTGTGGACCTAGAATTAAGTTCTTGCCCTCGAGGGGGCTCATACCCCCCTCCTGAATCTGAAAACTGGAGGAGCGGAGGCACCCCCCCCGACCCCAAGAGAAACTTGCTCTCTCTCTCTCTCTCACATTCTTTTTCTCTCTTTTAAATCCCCGTCTCTTTTTTCATTCTTCCCACGTTTCCTTTCCTCCCATAAGGGGGCGATGGTGTCGCAGGGGTACAACTGAAACCAGGGTGAAGAGATCATCCTCTAAGGCCCAGTGCCCGCTGTTGTGCAGGTCCCCCACCCCAGTGCCTGAAGTTGTTCAGGTTCCCACCTCCAGTGCCTGTAGAGACACCTGTAGCCTATTTTCACCACTTTCTTTACACCTCCTCATTAGGACTGCAAGATAAGGCCTCGTTGCTCTTGCGCTTTAAATTTTGATAAAAAAAATGCTCGTCCTTTGAAGGTTGAGAGTGGGAGGCTTATAGCTATCGTTTGTTCCCTGTTCCTAGTCATAAAAAAACTGCTTCAACTTTGATCGTATTTTACCATTCCGTTATGTCCATCCTCCCCTCTTTTCTCCGAAGAATGAGCTTCCCCTCGTTATAAAACTATCAATCAATCATCCGCACAAATCACATCGGTTTATTTTCATCGCGTTGAAATCAATCCTAATATATCAATGTGGTTGAAAATGTTTGTGTGGTATGGGGTATCTATGTATGTTTTTGAATTCATAACATAAGAAATGACAAAAGCCACCAGGGCCAATCAGATGTCATCCCAGTTAGGTATTCTATAGACCGCTTGTACCACTTTGCTTCCGAGTTTAAACTGATAGTCGAGAGCATCTTAAAATTGACATTGGTTTGGCCAATTCTGCAGAGTGATTAGGAATTCTGTTCATCCAATGAGTTTAATGCTTTTAAGAATAGTAATTAATTAGAGGGATATAAATAACCCTTTCGAAATGGATCTTCTTTGTCTTGAATTGATTTTTCTATTTTTAGACCCTGAACCGTTAGGGATTATTGACACTTTGTCTTCGGGGTACATTTTATTTTAGCCTCAAACGCGTTTGCCTATGGCGGCTAGCCGACGAGTCCTCGACCAAATGACGTTTCCCAGTGCATTGTCGTAACACCTTTGAAAACATTTAAATGTATATTTTTTTATTCGGTGACGCACTTAAATTTGTTTATTTATAAAACAAGAAAAAAACTATGATTTTCCTTGTATTTCATAGCCTAACCAAGATTTAGAAGCTAAAAGAAAATATGGTTTAGCCTTTACGTGTGAAGGACATCCAGTGCCAGGCGCATGATGTATCAGATTAAGTTTCCCTTCCCTAATTTACCTACAAGATGCCTCTTAAACTAGTCTGTTAGTCGGGCTTTGTATTTATGTTATTAAAATAAATTAAAAAAAATGGTATGGTTTTTACCACCGATCTACAATCATTTTGAGGCTTTTTATTTTTATTTTTTTTACCAAGTCTCTCCTGGTTACCTGCATGGGCATGGATCGCCGTAATGACATCATTAAACCATATTAAAAACAAAGAAGCCCCCCCCCCCCACAAGAAACCCCACCCCCAACAAAAAAATAAAATGTATTTTTTCAGTTGGGACTTGCATTTTAACGTGGTATCCTAACCAGGGCATCTACTGTATGCCCACTACATTGTAGCCACCGTGAAGTAGACTTCCAAATAGATCAGTACTCCATTCAGCGACTAAACACACTGGATATGACTTAACTTCGTTCAAGTAGGAATCGCAGCCCTTAAAACTGTGACTATTCGAACTTTCATTGGGTGCATCTTTGCCATGCGTTCCGGAAATCTGTTTCAGCGCCATGTAAACCCTTTCACATTCCAACTCTCGGTTAATTTCAGTACGATTTCAATTACAAGATAAATTATTCTTTATTGTTTTCTATTTATTCATATCATGAAAACCTGGTATTATCGTAACAATAGAGCCGGGCATGCAATCACTGGTAAACGATGACAAATGTCCGCAAATTCTTTTGCTTTTTGCAGTTTTCAAATGATGTTAACCCTCCAAATATTTTAAATTGTCCTTGAAATTCACATTCACTGGGTTTTATACTTATGGTAGTGATGATAATTGGTTTCCATGGAAGGTAGACGTGTGAAATGGCTAGGGAAAAAGAGCTAAAAAAAATCTCTCCATGTGTAACTCATTAATGGCATAGATAATGAATGATATCACTTTAACAATAAAGTTGATCCCAGTTAACCTCTCGCAAAAGGTCGAATTTTGAATTTGGGGCGTTTTTTGTGTTTCGTTGTTCAATTGTTTTTCTCGCGTACAAATGTCATTTTCTATCCCGAACATTTTAGATGGATTAGGTGTAGTATTGCTCGGTTTCTGAATTATTTTCACCCTATGTCCATTCTTGTTTACTTCTTTCTCGTCAGTATGTCTTTGTTCTATTCCTTTCCTTATTCTTTCCGTCTAATAATATAAGATTTCACTTAATGGTTACTTGAATGGCAAAGGCGGTTGCCAACCGTTTCTCTGGATGATTAGATTACACTCTTTTATTCCAATGGAGATAAAAACTGGTTCGCATTTTGATCTCTAGCTTTAGCCGTTATGAAGGACAAGTATTGAGCCTGGTATTCAAACGAAGCTCGTGCCTTATCATCAAGCCTAAATTTAGGTAGAGGAAGTAGCACTTTTGGACTGCTCGAAGGTCACACACCCGCCTCAGAGCTCCCGCAAAGTTATCTCGGAAGGGGACATGACAAATCGTTTCGGGGTGGGTGGGTGGGTGAGATCTTTCACAAGCTCCAGAATGTCGGGGCTGGGTAGCAACGGCTGTCTGAATTCAAATGTTCGAGAGAACTTCCTGATCCAATGTTTTTGCTCGATTCGTGGTTGGCAGCTCATTAAATCGGGTTTTATCGTACAGGCCAAAGTAGTTCCTGTAGTTTTCTGTAATTCAGATTTACATAATCGTGAACGGTTTGGCGGTTATCAAATGGTTCTAGGTTAAACTCGAGTCCGAGATGCGACTGGCTCTGAGCAAAGTAGGGTATTTGGCGATGAATATTCGAGCGGGGAATAACATGAATTCTAAACCCTCAATTAGGGGGAGCTAAAATATCTTGAAGGCGGTTCAAGAGGCTATTTTTGCATGCGTGTTCGTTTTAAGGTCATTTTCTTTTATAATTTTAACTCACTAATGATTTTTGGCCCCAAAACAGGACAGTCAGAAATTTAGGCAATGGAAAATAGTTATTAGGTGTTGTAACTATCTAAATTGTGTCGTTTAACTTGATCATTTTATATTCATCCACACTAACAGAAACTTAAATTTTCGGACGATCCTGTGTTTAATATTTCTAATATGGCGTCGTATCTGAACTTTTTGCATGGAACCCTCGCTACCTCATGTAACGTTGACGATATTTGCTACCTCATGTAACGTTGGCAATGTTTGCCTTTGAACTCCTTCTTCTCTCCCTACATATGTTCACTTTTCTTTCCTTCGTCTCCTCCATTTATTTTTCGGCCAAGTGTAGATGCCTTCGCTGGATTACACATTTTCTAATCACGCAAAGGGACCTCTCTTCATGTGGATTAAGGTCAGGTAGTCTCCTCTGCTGGAACCCTGGGGATATGGCCCTTCTGCACTATTTAACTTCCCCTAACTTCACCCATTTCTCTACAAACCCCTCCACAAAGGTTTTAGGCTGTGATCCCCTGTTGGTGTCCGATCCGTAGGGTATTTACCAATTCCCTACCCCCCCCTTAGTAAACCTTTAGCCCATTTTCCCCCTGGGGTGGAAATATTAAATGATCTGTTTAAAATTATTTATGGGGGATCCTACCACATGTTCCCCATTGGTTAATTAGTTCTACTTTATTTTCCCCTGTGTTAACTGGTTAAACTACATTTTCTCCTTGGGATAATCTGTACACCCTATTGCTCCTGGGGTAATTGGTCCACCCATTCCGTTGGGGTGTTGTTCCCTATTTTCCCCTTGATAATTGTCCCATACTTTCCCTGAGGGAATGAATTATTCCCAATTTGCCTCTTGAGTTGATTCGTTCTCCCATATTTTGGCAAAGGGGGTGATTGGTTCTCCGCTATTTCTCCTGGGGTAATTGATTCCCCCAATTTTCCTGGAGTATTTCTCCCTTATTTCCCCCTGAGGCAATCGCTTCTCCCATACTTCCGCCGTAGTAATTGTTTTTGCCTTTTCCCCATGGGGTAATTTGTTTTCCCTCTAATTAATGGTCTGTCATTTTAAATGGCTGATGGGGGGAAGTCCCCCCCTCCTACTCCCCATGGGTAATTTTTCCCCAATTCCCGATTCCCTCCGGGTTGAATTTGTCTAATAATTTCCTGTCGCTCCTCCCTCGCAGGTCTCACTCTGAGCGATCACATTCGCCACTTCGAGCCCGTTTTTTACGACTCCGCCGTCCTCCGGTACCACCACCGGCGCGCCAAGCGAGACGCCGCCCACACACTCGTCCTCGAATTCACCGCCCATAACAGGTGAGCAAACTCGGCTACACCCCTTCGCCAACCCCGCACCCATCCATCCGACTTCCTCTCCCACTAACCACGGTCCCGAGACCCCATTTTAGGGGTTAAGGTCAGACGGCGTTCGGAGGGTTTGTTCCTGCCCCTTCAAATAGGTCCGTGGAGGACCTCCACCGTAGACGGGTCATGGGATCCTCTTGAGTAAGTCAGCGCCGAAGAAAACTGGTCAAACCAACGAGGGCATTCTAAGCTAAAACCAAAACGAAATGGAGTGAAAATGTGTAGCGAGTATATACCCGATTAGTCTAAAGCGGAGAATACTTGGGGCGCTCGGGGGCGGAGAGGGGAGGGCACGCGACTCACCCACACATGAGATGAAGAGACATAGACGAAGAAAATAAGGGACAAATATTACCCCATTAAGGTTACCATTTTTTATTTTATGACATTTTAAATATTATATTTTACTGTGGTAAGATTAACATTATGTTAATATAAATTATAATTGATTTAAAACTCAAAATCAACAAAGTTATAACAATTCATTTTATTCTTCATTACACATCATATATAACATGCTTTAATGTATGGTTACAATACAATAAAAATACAATTTATCCTCCCATTTAAAATTTACAAATCAAAATTGGTTTAATTCTTAAAAAAATCTTTTTCCTAAAGAAATAATCCTTACTCCATGCCCAACAAAATGCAAATAAATAAGTGAATAAGTAAGAATTTATTTGTATTGAAAACCCAGCATCCTTAAATTATAGTGCAAAAACACTATCTTTCCTGTTTCTGCTCGCATTGTATTTCTTTTGGGTAAATACCCTTTCACTTTCAACTGAAGAGGGGGGAGGAGCTCGATTCTTCCGATTCTCGATTCCGATTCCAGAAAAAAAAGCTTGATTCTTCCGATTCTCGATTCCGATTCCTGAAAAAAAGCTCGATTCTTCCGATTCCTGAAAAAAGCTAATTTTTCTTATTCTCGATTCCGATTCCTGAAAAAATGCTCGATTCTTCCGATTCCTGAAAAAAGCTCGATTCTTCCGATTCCTGATAAAAAGTTCGATTCTTCAGATTCCTGAAAAAAACTCGATTCTTCCGATTCCTAAAAAAAAAGCTCGATTTTTCCGATTCTCGATTCCGATTCCTAAAAAAACCCTCGATTCCGATTCCTGATAAAATGCTCGATTCCGATTTCCCCCCAAAGCTCGATTGTTCGGATTCTGGAGGCCGATTCCTGAAAATAAAGCTTGATTCTTCCGATTTTCGATTCCGATTCCTGAAAAAAGTTCGATTCTTCCGATTCTAGATTCTGATTCCGATTAATCGTCCCACCACTAATTTTAAGTCTAGCATTAAAATTCTTTAAAACAATAATTTGTGAAAAAAAACCGTCCTCATAATATGGAAATAGATTGTCCCATAAATAGGACACCAGGCAGATGCGGAGTTAATTACATACATTTTCGTATGTCCTGTTTATGGGACGTTGTGCATTAATGGGATTTATTAAAGATTAGGAATGCCAAATGAGATGCCAACCTTACTCCCTTCCCCCCAAATTGGGGCCTGGATCAATGTGGCTTCTTAAGTACGAACCTATACCACCTTATTAGGGGGAGGGGGGCTTCTGCATGTAGATTGGCGTTGTATAAACACAAAGAAGGATGCTCTCGTTGTTTTTTGCTTTATAGTTTGAAGCAACTGACGCTGAGCCCCCCATCCTCTCGTGACTCTCAGCACAATGGTAAATGGTCCACTCCTTCCGCATCTGTCTAAGGACCGGGGGCAACTTGTGGTCGACCGAAGAAAGATGATGCAGATTTTTTGCTACTGGAGTCGAACTGCCGTGTTTAATGGATTATTATTAGTTATTGTTATTATTATTATTATGATTATTTTTTTAAGAAAGGAGAAAAGGTTGTATATTTCCATTCATGACGTGTTTAATCTTTTTTCTATTTTCCATTTTATGATTGATGGTTATTCTTTTTATTTCCTTACCCTCAACGACACTCCGTTGCAGCGCAACGATTGGAGAGTTGCGCGACCCATTTCCTTGCCTCTTCTCATAACTCCTCTAATTTCTTTATTCCCCTTTTTTCAAATCCACAACCATTTTGGGGGGAGCAAGATAATAAAGGGATTTGTTTTTTAAAGACAAAATATTCCTTTGTCCTTAACAAAGATAAAGTTTAGAGATTTGAAAAAAAAGAAGCACATTTTGAGGTTAAAAAATGGACGCTATATAAAAAAAGAAGCAAATAATAATGTTCAAAAATGGATGCTAAAAAAAAGAAGCAAATTTCGCAGTTCAAAAATGGATGCTATAAAAAAATTAAATATTGTGGTTCTAAAATGGATGCTATAAAGAAAATAAATATTGTGGTTCAAAAATAGATGGTATAAAAAGAAGCAAATATTGTGGTTTTAAAATGTATGCCATAAAAAAGAAGCAAATATATCAGTTCAAAATGAATGCTATATAAAAGAAACAAATATTGCGGTTCAAAAAAAGATTCTATAAAACAGCAGCACACGAAATAGAGGCCATAAATTTGGGAAATATCTCTTATTTCGTGGTGTAGCTGCACAAATTGTTTCGTTATTCGATCCTATTTTACCTGCTTCGGTCACTATTGGAAACTCAAATTTGTTGTATACTCGATTGCAAAATGTGTGTAGGAAAGAGTGAATTATCTCCCCAAACTGAAAATCAGTCATAACGATCTGTAGTTAATGGCGGAGAAGAGTTTTCTTAGAAATTTTCGTCGAGATTTAAATCTTTTCATGCCACCCACAATGGCAGTAATTAAGTGCGATTGCGATTGATTGCAGAATTACGAAGAAGGAAAAAGAAGGAAGACAGGCATGGGCGAAAGGCGGCAAATTAAAAGATATGCGATTTTTCGCAATCGTGACGCGTCGCCCTACTTCACTATACCGATCATTATATGGGTCCTAATTTAGTATAATTGAGAAATGAATCGAATCCTCGTTACAGAAACCCCTTGAGGAGGTAGAGATTTATTTCTTTAATATTTCTTTGTTGTCGCGAGAACTTGAGTACGGTTTATGGGATAAGGGCGTGAGGTTAGGATCCCTGTACTGAGTATGGGGTCTGGGACACCCTATTTATACCGATAAATTTGTGGCGTGTCAAAAATCCATGTAAATATCACGCAAAAACCCAACCAAAACCCATTTGAACTGGTTACCTCTTCTCCAGGCTGTGGTTGATGACTCGAACTCGGCTCATATTATTCACTTTCTCCCAATATCCTTCTCGCCATCTAACGGGCGTTACTCCCAAACCTGGTTCGCCACCACTCTAGATTATTTTGACAACACACTCGAACCTTGAATCCTTAAATGGGTTACAGATATTCCTAATAATAATTATTAGTATTATTTATTGAAATTGACTCTATTATACACTTTTTATTTAAAATGAAAACCAACGAGTGCTTCTCCGCCAGAAGGTTGTAAGACTACAGAAATTATAGAGAAAGTGAAAATGTGTGAAAAATATATTGCGAAATTGTTTCAAAGATGAAATGTGTGAAAATGTGTCAAAGATATAGTGCGAAAATGTGTCAAAGATATAATGTGTGAAAATATGTGAAAGCTATATTGCCCAAATGTGTGAAAGTTATAATGTGCGAAAATGTCTGAAATTTATAATGTCTGAAAATGTGTCAAAGATATAATGTGTGAAAATGTGTCAAAGATATAATGTATGAAAATGTGTCAAAGATATGTCTGAAAAATGTGTGAAAGATATATTGCGAAAATGTGTGAAAGTTATAGTGTCTGAAAATGTTTCAAAGATAGAATGTAGGAAAATGTGTCAAATATATAATGTGTGAAAATGTGTCAAAGATATAATGTTGAAAATATATCGAAGATATAGTGTGAAAATGTGTGAAAGATATAATATGTGAAAATGTGTCAAATATATGATGTGTGAAAGATATAATTTGTGACAATGTGTCAAATATATAGTGTGAAAACGTGTGAAAGATATAACATGTGAAAATGTGTGAATGATATACTGTCTCAAAGATATAATGTGTGAAAATGTGTGAAAGATAGTGTAAAAATGTGTCAACAATATAATGTGTGAAAATGTGTGAAAGATATAATAGCCGGAGATCCACCTCCGGGCATTGTAGCTGGAACGGCATACCATCCTCGAGATGTCAGTTGCAGCTTGTTGGCCCAGGGTACATTTGACAACCCTTTACGGGCGCCCTTGTGGGGAGGAAGGCCAGGCAGGCGAGTTCCCCACCCTATTTTAGTACCCTGATTAGAAGGGGCAGTGAGGAGGGGGGGAGGCAAGGTGGCTGAAAAAATGGAGTTGATAGGAAGTGAGTGGAGGAAGCGTTGACCTTTTGACTCCCGTGACATTGACTTGGAAGTTTAGCCAAAATGCGAAGTTTACCACTCTACCACGCGTTATTGGGGGAGGGAGCATGTTTTTGTTAATTCCCCCTTCCCCCCTCTGAAAATGGAAGTTGGGACACGGGGGGGGGGCGATGAATGGGGCATTAATGAGTGCGGCCCAGTCAAGTATTATATGCTCGCGCGCGGTACCGGGACGTGGGGGTCGCTACCCCCTGTCCCTGGTGCTTGGAGGGGGTTCCTGCACGCCAGGTTGCGGACTCCTAGAGTCCTTTGAAAGAAGCGGACCTCCTACGCGACACTTTGTCATCATATGGTTTTCTGTTGTTGTTCTTTTCGTTTTAGTTTTTTTAATATCTGTTTTATTTTTGTTTTGATTTTTCCTACTTTAGATTAAAGGATAAATTATTGGCTGTTCTGGCTAGCGGCGCCTTCGTTAATAACTGTCGTGATACGATCTTAAAAAAAAGAAAAATACAGTGTGTACAGTTCTAGATTACCTGTCCTACTCTAACGCTGAATAAATTTTTCAGTCTATTGTGGGGGGGGGGGTGTATTTTTCGAAGATTAGTGACCACTTTTTGAACTGCAAGGTCGTCTGAAGTGCAAACATTGGCGCCTCATTTAATCTTTCGGCGGGAAATAAAAAAACGCGGTAAGCGTTGCTACGGAAGGGAAGCGGTACCCATGGAGACGGGAGTGGTCGCTAGGGAGAAAGGATATCACATTATTCAGGGCTGCCAAAACAGCCTCAATTTTATATTGTGCGGCGCCGGTCTAATCCAACCGATATCTCTGCCCGAAATTAATGACGGAGGAACAGCTTCAGTTGTTTCCACTCCTCTCCCTTCGGGCCAAAAAAGGAGGTGGGTTTGGAAAGGGGGTATTGAACAACGAGGGTTTTATTTAGTGGCGTATTAGAGTGGATAGAACAAACCGTCCGCACTTTAATACTCCCATTCTTTCGAAATTAGGATTAACTGGTGTAATTCAGAGATGGGTAATGGGAGGGGGTCGAGAATGATGTAGGTATCATCGTCAGTGTCTAGGTTGGGGTCGGAAGGGTGCGTTAAAAGCGTCTACAAAGGGGTGCCTATGAGTATAGGCACTCATTGGCCGTCTAGAGAATGGAGGTATTTCACTGGCCGTCGAGAGAATGCCAGATTGGAGATGCCCAAAATCAGTACAAGATGAAGGATTCCATGGGTGAGTGCCCAATCGAGGATACCAAGAATGAGTAGCATGACCAAGATTCCATGGATGAGTGCCAGATTTAGGATGCCAAAAATGAGTACCAGGTCGAGGACGCCAAGAATGAGTGCCAGATCGAGAATACCAAGAATGAGTACCATGTCGAGGATGCCATATATGAGTACCAAGAATGAATGCAGATTGAAGATGCCCCAAATCAGTACAAGATGGAGGATGCCATGGGTGAGTGCCCAATCTAGGATACCAAGAATGAGTACCATGTCGAGGATGCCATGGATGGGTGACATATCGAGGATGCCATGGATGGGTACCAGATCGAGGATACCAAGCATGAGTACAAGATCGAGGATACCAAGAATGAGTGCCATATAGAAGATGCCGGGATGCCAATAATGAGTGCCAGATCCATGGTGACAAAAACTTGCAAACGGAGCAATTCAGAATTGGATGTGGAGAGAATATTACCAGGCAGCCACGATCAAGGTGGTTTGTAATCACCCTGACCCCGCCTCCTCCCCATTTGATGTAAACCTTCCTATGGACGTATTGATTTACTTGGAATCCGAACCATAGGTTATTACAGCACCGTCTAGTGCCTATCTCAGGGAAGACCTACAGTTTAACTTAAGGATTTAAGTCATAGATTGCTATAGAATACACACAGAAGTCGCATAGATATAGTTGATCGGAAATTAAGCTCCATCCGGGGAGTAACCATACCCGATGTAGCTTAACATTGCTCAATTTTATAAATGGTTCTTCCCGTCGGTTAGGGTTTGGCCTCCGCTACAGGGGGGCAGTTAGGGTTCGTTCTGGGTGACCTTATTGCGAGTGCAGAAGTTGCAAGGTTTCAGCTGTGGCCTTGACCACTTTTGGTAGTTTATTGAGAGGAAGCCCATGTAGTGCTCCTTGCTTTTATTCCAGCTCCTTCCAGTACTCCAGAAATGCTGGGGGAGGGGCGCTCGTACTTACAGTGCTTGTGCTCTTTATACGAACTAATTCTTGGGGTTTTTAAAGCGGCTTTCTTGTCCCACATCTTAACCTTGAGGTTTGCCATGAGAGCTATTATCCTTTTTAATCTTTTTCACGCTATACCTTCTTTTTATCCTCTTAACGCTATGAAGATGTCCTCGTTCATACCCATGGGTACCTTTTTTAATTTATGTAGAAAGACGAGGGGGCTCGGACTTGGAGTTCGGGTCACTAACGTGGCGTTCTCTAGGACAAATTTACGAGACCCGTTTAGCCACAGAATGTAACTTGGCAGTTTGCAACGTATATATATATATATATATATATATATATATATATATATATATATATATATATATATATATATATATATATATATATATATATATATATATATATATATGTATATATATATATGTATATATATATATATATATGTATATATATATATATATATGTATATATATATATGTATATATATATATGTATATATATATATATATGTATATATATATATGTATATATATATATGTATATATATATATGTATATATATATGTATATATATATGTATATATATATGTATGTATATATATATATATATATATATATATATATATATATATATATATATATATATGTATATATATATATGTATATATATATATATATATGTATATATATATATATATATATGTATATATATATATGTATATATATATATGTATATATATATATATATATATGTATATATATATATGTATATATATATATGTATATATATATATGTATATATATATGTATATATATATGTATATATATATGTATGTATATATATATATATATATATATATATATATATATATATATATATATATATATATATATATATATATATATATATATATATATATACACACGAGGGGTGGTCAATAAGTTTTGCGAATCGGTAGGGCAAAACAGAGGAAGGGGGATGGCTGTTTTGGGGGTGTTAAGACAAGTTATGACAAGTCAGGACCTGCAGCCGCACGCTCCTGCCTCGTCTATTTAAGAAGCAGTAGCTGATCGCAGGTCCTCCTCAGTCACAAATTTTTCAACAATGGAGAAGGTTGAACACCGCGCAGTGATCAAACTTTTTGACCAAGGACGGCAAGAATGCAAAAGAGATCCATGAACGCATGGTTGCAGTGTACACCGACACCGCCCTTTCCTATGCAACCATTGCTAGCTGGAATAGGTAGTTTCGCCATGGTCGTGAGTCCCTTGAAGATGACACCTGTTCAGGACGCCCGTCAGACGTGACCAACGAGGATAATGTAGCCCGTATGGAGAGGATGATCCTCGAAAATCGAGGGGTGAAGGTCAAAGAAATGTAGCGAGAACTTGGAATATCACAATGAAGTGTTATGAACATCATCCACGACAATTTGGCCATGACCAAGGTCTCTGCCCGTTCGGTCCCTAGAAACCTCACGCCCCATGATTGACTTCAACGTCGTCAAAGTCCACAAGGCCAGAGTTGCACAAGCTGCCCTGCGCGAGTGCGGATTCGAGGAGCCCAACCCTTTCCCCTACAGTCCAGATCTGGCCCCTAGCGACTACTTTTTATTCCACTAGCTCAAGGCTGCACTGCGTGGACGCCGGTTTATGGACGGTGAAGATGTCCAAGTCGCCTTCCAGGAGTGGATTGAACAGCAGTCGGGAGATTTGTGGTCGTCGGGAATTCGAAGCCTCAGGGACAAGTGGTGCAAGTGCATTGAAGTCGAGGGTAGTTATATTGAAAAATAATAGAACACTTTTCCTCATATATCGTTTCCTTATATCCGAATTGCCAAACTTATTGACCGCTTCACGTATATATAGCGTCCATCTGGCGACCTCCTACAAGGGCATAAGTTGCAACCGATCACAAAGAATCTCTTATACTAGGAGAGAAAACATCCTCGGATCGCAAATGCAAAGGGGTATCTTGCCTCGAGACTAATGTAGGTGAATAACCCTTGTCGGTCCGTAGCTCTTTTCCTTGGTAAACCTCTTAACTCGGAATGCTCTGAATTTCTTTGCTCTTCTTGAAGTTGTTTTTTTTTAATAATATTGGCTTTACCTCTGAAGGGACCAATTGATACGAATGTTTTCAGTTTTACTTGGCACAGAAGAAAAAAAATAATGTTAGATTAAATGGCGAAAATAAAATAAATGGGTGATCATTTTTTAAAGCAATAAAACAGTCCTGCGATATGTATAACAGGGGTCAGACGTGGAAGGTAAAGTTGTTGGAAGTTACCAACGTCGTGAAACGGTCTCAAGGGAAAGTGAAGACAGTTGAAAGTAAAATTTCCATTGCATTGAGGATGGTAGGATGCTAGAGAACGGAGAGTTGACCCACAACGCAGGTGGAACGGTAGAAGATCAGAGTACCGACACCGCCGAGGCAACTATAAGTCCTTGGTACATATAGATAGGTGTTGACTAAATCCTTGGAGAGAAGGTAGATGGTTAGACCAAAGACAGGTGTTTATCAACTTCACTGAGTGAACGGTAAATAGCCTGAGTACCTACAATTGTTGACCAACATCCTGGTGGGACGGTAGATTACCTTAGTACCGGGTACCGGCAGGTGTTGACCAATACTGCTGATGTAACGTTCGAATGCCAGTGTACCGACATGTTGACTAAGACCGCTGAGGGAACGGTAGATGGCCCGAGTACCGAGGGGCGTTGAGCAAAATCATTGTTGGAACTATTGATGGCCCGAGTAAAGACAGATGTTCACCAACGCTGCTGGTAAAATGGTAGAAAGCAAGAATATGGGCAGTCGTTGACAGGCATAGTTGAGGTAGCGGTAGATGGACCGTGTACCGAAAAGTATTGATCAACAGCGATTGTGGAACGCGAGAAGGCCCGACTACTGATTAGGGTTGAACAACACCGCTCTTTGGAAGTTAGAAAGCTAGAGCATTGACAAGAGTTGATCAACGCCGATGGTAGAACGGTGGTAGAAAGCAATACTACCGGCAGTTGTTGATCAACATGCCTAGTGAAACCGGAGAAGGTTAGAGTAGCGACAGGTGTTCACCAACACCTGGTGGAACGCTAGAAAACCGTACAGACGTGTTCACCAACACTTCTGAAGGGAACGTTAGATGACCTGAGTACCCATAGGTGTTGACTAACACCAATGGTGAACTAGTAGATTGCCAGAGTACTGACTCGTTTGTGGAATGGGAAAAGGCTAGAGTACCGCCATGGGTTTGGTCAACACAGCTAGTAGAACGATAGATGACCCGAGTATCTGAAAATAATGACCAACACTTATGAGGGAAAGGTAGATGGCTAAGGTACCGTCAGGTGTTGACAAGATCAATAGAGAACTAACCCTGCCAGTGAAACGTTAGAAGGCACCATATTTATATACAGATACAGGTTTTTATACGAAAAACTGGACCTATTATTTGTTTGGTTTTTGGTTCAGGCTATCATGGTTCGGAATGCTAGCATGGCTCATTGCCTTGTGTTCAGAACACGTCCCGGCTTAAGTTCTGAACCCGGTACTCTCGATAATCCGGGTAATTAGAGGTTCTGGAAGAGATGAACCTAGTGATGACAGATCGATGTAGAACTAACGCAGTCAGGAAAAGGGAAAACTACAAGGTATTGAAATGTTATAATCATTATCCGTAGAGATTTTACACCAGGAAAGGTCCGTATATTTTGTGGTATGAAGTTAACGAGGATTGTTGTGTCAATTTAAGGGGTTGAAAGTGGAAATTTAAATGTATTTTATTTGTGAATTATAACATAACCAGTGCCTGTTGCCATTTCAAGCTTCGAATCATTTATAATCCGTTATTCCGTAGTCTATCGATGGTAGCCAATGCTTTAATTTCCTTTTTGTTTTGGTTTATTGTCTTCAGTAGTCGGTTTGTTATTTGTGCTTTGGTGTAACCTCGCCGTTCATAGTTATAAACATGGTTCGCAGCTTCTGTGATCATTTTCACGCATCTATCCACATTTTGAGTGTGAGAAAGTCACTTTTGCACCTGCATTATATTTTCTTTAAGGGCTCTCAAACCTTGGCTAGGTAAACATGTCAATGGTTGATTATAGACTTCCGAACTCATGTCAACCAATTATGATACTTTGGTGGCATTGACGTTTTATTGAGGGCACTTTTATTGAATGGAAGGAACAATCTCCCATCTGGTAATCATCGAATGGTGTTCTTCAATGCTTGAGAATAATTTCTATAGGCTCAGTTTCGTAAATTTTGACATTGGCCTCGAAGTATTGCTTGCAAACTGATTATGATCGTCATACCAAGCGGACCTTCTCACCACAGATAACACAATCCCCTGCCCTTCATTTGTTTTTTTAATGGCTACAATTGAAACAGGGTGATTGGGACCATCCACCCACATTGGATTGAGCTTCATTTAGAAACAGTGGGGAAGAGAAACAATAATTAATTCAACAATTAACCCCAAATTCTCCACCAATTTGCCCTTCAATTCGTGTCTAGAATTCCAAATCCTTCAGAAACGAAGAGCTATAGTCAACAAATGGCTGTGACTGACAGGTCCAATCTCCAAGAGAGCCAACGACTGCAGCACTTCTGATTTAATCGCTTGAACGATACGATTAGTGAAGGACTGAGCTGTGCTGAGGTCTTTGATGATCCCTTAAGATAACACCGGGTGGGAGGACCAACTCTCATCGTTGTAAAAGTTGCATCATCCAGTATGTTGCAAAGGAAACCTGACCACTTGCTTCTCTTTGTAGGGTCACAATATTTTGGGGTGAGATTGCGAAGAGGTAGTTCCCTTGTATGTAAATCATATACAATCTAAACATGTTTTCTTAAAACTTTTTTTTCTAAATACATTACATCCCCCTGTCTTTCAAAGTTCATTGCAGTTGAATCTCCACTTATAGTTTGCAAAGAACTGTCAAATCCCCTTTCCTAAATCCAACCTATGATCATCAATGATCTCTGCAGAGTAGTGTTCTTTGATGAGACCTAGGAACATTCTGTTCACTTTCTCTACTTCTAGCGTAATTTTTGCTTTATCTATTCTTCCATAAAATAAAAGACAAGACCCCCTCTTTTAAATCTTCTACATGTTAAGCAGATACTTCCTTCATTATCTTTTGTTGTGATCTTCTTATTTTATATGGATTCAGCACCAAGGATGAATCTTGTAGGCTGATGAGGCCTGCATCTATCCAAGAAGTTGCAATTTCAGCTGCCTCACGGAAGTCCACTACGGTGGCGAATACTAAAGTAAAAGCGATGATTGAAGTGTTTCTTGTGTTGTATTTCATTTCCTTTGGTAAAGGTTCAGGAGTCATGGATCTATCATCTGATGTTGCTTTCTTTTTCTCAAAAGAACTATCAAAGAAGTGAGAAACCCATTGACAGAGCTCTTCCTCTAGTTGAATGGCCTCTTCACTCTTCAGTTCCCTCTCTCTGATTTGTTATTTACTGCTTTGTTTCTAAATAATCTACTGAACCCATTTACATGCTTCGCTTCCCCTCTGCTTTTGTCGCCTCTGCCTTTACAAATGCTAACTCTAAAACAGGGATTTTCTTACGAGTTCCTACAACAACGATCTGTATACAGGATTCTTTCTTTCTTACCTGAGGGAGAAGAATTGTCTTCTGAACACATGTATGGAGCACTGGCAGTTTAAAATGTCAGAGTACTATGTGCTGGAATTAGTGTTTGGACAATTTCTCCCATGTGTCATTGCTACCCGATAGCAATTCCTCACTCCTAGGAAAGTTGCCTCTGCTGATAATTAATAATTTATTATAAGACTTATAATAATTATTTTTTATATGCCAAAAAGGTTAAAACCTTTAGCCAGGCGAAAAAGTATAATAAGATAAATAGAGAAAAAGGAGAAAGTTAATCAAAGCTCAGGTCATAAATCAGAATAATTGAGAGCACGCGACTTTAGTCAACATAACTTGCTAAATTAAACTTCTATCAGAAATATTTTTTTCAATTTTATGGTAATTAAAACAAATATGATATACAGCAATACCCCGGTTACTGCGGTTAATTCGTGCGGTAAAAACACCGCAGTAAGCGAAACCGCATTAATCGAAGATATAAATACATGTAAAATCGTAGATTGATGTCTAGACTTTTGAAAAATGCGGGTAAATGCGATATAGATGCGACGTAAATAAATAAGGAAACAAATGAATTGGACACCATATAATGTACAGTATTACTGTTTATTAAGTTTCATGAGCATATGAAAAAAAGAGAGTAAATGTCATTTTTTATGAAAATATTGTAAAAGGGTTGTTTGCGTTCTCGATGCCTTCTTCTTCTCTTTGTACATCACCCGATAACAACTTAGCGCATTTTCTATCTGTCTTCTTACTTGTATTGCCCTTTCTACATTCGGGTCTGCATCCATTATCATTTGCTTTCCATCTTCAAATGTCCGAAAAATAGAATCGAGTTCTTTTATCGTGAATTCCTTCGTTTTTGCCATTTCTTCCGTTTCGTCATTGTCTTCGTCATCGTATGCACGTTCTTGCTCTAAATCTAGAAGTTCGTCGTCATTGAGATCTCCATTATGCGAGTCGAGCAATTCCCTAACGTTGCCATCGTCCATATCCGCCATTCCCATTTCTAGCCAAAGTTGCATAATTTCCGTTACAGCCCCTGTAACTTCCGCCTCGAAGCTTGCAAAATCATTTGCACAGTGAGGAATTATATTTTTCCACACTGCCCTCATATTGCTAGCTGTAACCTCACGCCATGCATCATTAATGTTTTCCACAGCGTTCTTTATGTTAAAGTTTTTCCAAAATTCCGTAAGGTTCATAGCATTTTCTCCCGTTGTTTTTTCAATTGCCTGAGCAAATGTTTTTCGCAAATAATAGGCCTTGAAAGTTGCTATCACCCCCTGATCCATCGGTTGCAACAGAGATGTTGTGTTGGGTGGTAAAAATACAACTTTAACATTTTCGCATAAGTCACTAAGTGCCGTTGGGTGACCCGGAGCATTGTCCAAAATTAATAGAATTTTAAAGTCTACATTAATGGACTTGCAATATTTTTCGACCTCAGGACAAAAGCAATTTTTGAACCAATCTTCAAATAAAGATTTTGTCACCCACGCTTTTTTATTTGACTTCCAAAAAACTGGTAAGCAATGCTTGTTGAATCCTTTAAGAGCACGTGGGTTTTCTGATCGATAGATCAACATAGGCTTTAATTTTAAATAACCAGCAGCATTTCTACCAAGCAAAAGTGTCAGACGATCCTTGGAGACTTTGAACCCAGGCTGTGATTGTTCTTTTTTCGCCAAGTACGTTTTGGTAGGCATTCGTTTCCAAAACAGCCCTGTTTCATCAACATTTATAATTTGTTCGTCAACATAGCCACCATCTTCAATATTTTTTTCAATTCAGCGGGATATTTGGCTGCTGCATTAACGTCCGCACTTGCACTTTCACCTACAATTCTAACGTTGTGGATTCCAGTTCGTTTTCTAAATCTGTCAAACCATCCAGAACTTCCGGAAAATGTTTCTTCAGTTTCCCTTGCAGTTTCGGTTTCTTGCCGTTTTGTTTGGACGGCGGCAAACAGAGACACAGCCTTCGTTTTTATTGTCATTTGACTTAGAGGAATGCGCTTTTGATTGCAATCTTCAATCAAAATAGACAAAAGACGTTCCATTTCAATCATTGCAGGGCTTCGATTTCTTGTTGTCTGCAAATTTGATGATGAAGTAGCACTTTGCTCTTGTTCTTTATATAGTTTCGAATTCTGAATAATATTGCGGATGGTAGATTCGGCCATACTATGATCCCGACCTATCTTAGCTTTGGTGGCTCCGCTTTCATGCTTGCTTATTATTGACAACTTTTCTTCTAATCCAATAACTTTTCTCTTCTTCTTTTGACTTTCACCACTTGTACCCGCGGTACTCATTCGTTTAGAATACATGATAATAGATTGGGGGTTGTTTAAAAGCAATGTATGTAAAAAACATAGCGAAACAATGTGCACTGTATGGCGGTGACAGAGTTACTGAGGCGCAGTCCTTCAGAAGTTCAGCGTGAGACAGCGAGGCACGGTTGGATTTGCGACGATGCGCATACTTACGCACGAACAAACAAGCAAAATTCTCGGGTACCGCATTAAATCGAATTCTACACGCTGTATTTGAACTTTTGGTGTCAAACTACCAATCGCACTAAATCGAAAACCGCAGTAATCGAACCCGCAGTAATCGGGGTATTGCTGTATGCCTCCAAACATTTTGTCTCTCTTCGACCCGTTTTTTTATCATTCTCGATCCCCCGTAGCTTTTCTTTTTTCCCTCCTCATTCGTTATCTTCTTTGCCTTTCCTTTCTCTTTTCCCGACACCTATTATCTCGGTTCTTCACTGATAATAGCTTGAGATCTGATTCGCTTTCTCTTATTTTGCCTTTATAGTTCTTACAGTCTTTTTTTTGTACCGTGTGTGCGCTTAGATAAGTTGATACGCAACTTGGTGCACGAATTTAGACTAAATGGTTCTGTACGCGAAGGAAGGACCAGTCGCCCGAACAAGAACCATGTACGGAACTAGTTTAAAATTGTTCACTAGTTTGCATATCGTCCTATGGAAGCTTCTTTTAAACCTAGTTCCGATTTTATTCTATAGCTTTCCTTCGATTCTCTAATACTGATACTACTATCACGCCGTCCTTTGTAGTTATCCTTAGGATAGAAATATAGCGATGAATTGCGCCGGCAGTGCTGGATTCTCTGCGCGAAGGGCGTCCAAATAGTTCCTGGGAACTGTCTCCAGTTCACGTCAGCGTAACGGGACATTTGCCCCATGAGGACATTTGCCACTCGAGGATAATTGCCACCCGATTATGATGAAGATTTATTATATGACTAAAATATATGCTAACAAGATCAACTAGTTCTACTACAAACCAACCAACTACACAACCCACAAACAAACCAACTAAATATTATGTTTAAAGCAAAACATTTAAGTAAAAATGTGACGTTTAAGTTAAGATCGGCTACCACTGTGCATCTTCTGAACAGTGAGAAAGGATGTGACCAATTAATGTTTGAAGATTATATTTATGTTAAACAAAATGATTTATCAAACGGCATTATTTAATTTGAGTACCAACATTGCAGATATAAGGCAACTTGCAAAGCTAAGGTCAAAGTGTTTGAAAATGAAATTGTTGGGCGATTTCATACTCATACGCATGTAACCGATGCTACAAAGTATGAGGCTGCTATAACAGTTGAGCAAATAAGAGTGCGTGCTGGAAGCTGCCAAGAAACTTCTCAACAATTAATAGCAAGTGCAGTTATAGGTTTCTGTGAAGAAACAGCCACAAAATTGCCGCCTCTTCAACACGTGCACCGTAATTTTGGATGCCAAAGATAACGAGCTAATATTTCACCACCTTTGCCCTTAAATACAAAACAACTGGTTTTAGAAGATAATTGTAAAACAACGCAAGAGAGACAAAGTTTTCTGCTTTACGATTCATGCAAGTTGGGGGAGACAAGAACTTTGATTTTTGGCGCACAGAAATATTTACAAATTCTTCTCTTTATTGGTTTCAAAACACTTCCTCAGATTTTTGCTGAACTTTATACAAGCCATGCTTTGCAGAATAGTCGTACCATACCCTTGATATTTGCTCTCATTCCTTTTCACTCAATCCCGATTCAGTACTAAGAGCTACTCTTAGTATGACATACTATCCTACAAATTTAGACAGTCCCTCAACATCGTCATTTAGGTTTCGCTCAGTCAGTAGAAAGATGTAAATAAAAGAGTAAGATGAGAAGATCTCATCCCTTGCGACTAGGAACAAAGGCGCTCTTTGCTTTGCTGGGAATATCTTTTATTGTTTTCTTCAAGTTGAAGTCAGCATCAGGGTAGATTTTGAGAAATCTATGCTCAATAGCCTTGCGTGCTGTATTAAAAAAACAAAAAACCCTTGGTTTCTTTTTCATTTTATGCAGAACATTTATAGAAAGGTACAAGTTTTTGTATTGCAGCAGACGTATCAAAATGATAATGAGTTTTCTCTTTAGCCTGATGATGCTCGCTGCATTGGATTTTGTTCCAACAACTGAAATTGAAGAAGCTTTTGAAAAATTGATTTAAATAATGGCTCCGGAAACAACCAATATTCGATTACTCTGAAGACATGAATATTGGACGACCTTGACCGAGTTGTTTGACTTGACTCTATGGCGCCATATACACCAGATTAAACGATGAGCTTCCAAGAAAGAATAGTTCCTTCCAGGGATGAGATAGGAGTTTTTTTTGGCTAGTACTGGATGTTGCAGCGAGAATATATGAATATTCACTTTGCTAATCCAAAGAGAACAATCACTTCAAGAGGCTCATATTACTCAGAGTTTAGTAGGCCTTCCAAACGAAAGAAATACAAAGATTGTTCGCATCGTATACTCAGTTTAGTTAAAGATTATAACAAAAGAGAGATTTTAGCTCTTATTTTTTAAGAGGAATTCCTTATAATTTAGGTTTGTAAATAAAATCACCATTTATACGTTTCAACTTCAAAATAAATGTTTTTAACAATATTAATTTAATTTATCCTTCAACTTTTCCTCGGAGGCAATTGTCCGGGTGGGCGAGTGTAATAATTGTCCGAGGGGCCACGTTAGAAGTCACGCTAAATGTTGTTTCAATCAAAATATTAAAGTATAAACTTGTAACATTCTGTATAAATCCGAGTAATAATAAAAAATATGAATAATTCAGGTAATACAAACCCCGACTACTAAAACAATGGATTATTAGAAATCAAGGGTTGAGTGAGCACCAAAATTTGTGTTAAACTTGGTCGAAAAAATAGACGATATTTTTGATAGTTTATCGAAGGTTTATTAGAGAAACTCGTCACAAGAAAACGACAGTTTCTATTTGGTTAATACCGTTTCTTATTTTCAAGTGAGGATCTAGGCAGCGCGGTAAACAAACCTAATGTGAGATTGGTTTCTACATTCACGCAGGATCACCATAACTTATGGTGAGATGTTTCTACATTAATGGAGGGTCACCATAACTTATCGTGAAGAAATGTTTCTACATTCATGCAATATCAACATATCCTATCGGAATCCCCGTTTTTACATTAATGAAGGATCACCATAACGTGTGAGATCGGTTTATACATTCATGAAGGATCACAATAACTCATCATGAGATCGGTATATTCATAAGGATCCCAATATTTTATTGGAAGATCAGTGTATACATCCATGTAGCATCGCCATAACTTATCGGGAGATCGGTTTAAACATTCATGTAGCATCATCGGAGGATCCGTTTCTACATCCATGAAGGAACACCATAACTTATCGTGATATCGGTTTCTATCTTCATGAAGGATCGGCATAACTTATCGTGATATCGGTTTCTAAATTCATGCAGGATCACTATAACTTACGAGGGGCGGTCAATAAGTTTTGCGAATCGGTAGGGCAAAACAGAGGAAGGGGGATGGCTGTTTGTGGGGGTGTTAATACAAGTTATGACAAGTCAGGACCTGCAGCCGAACGCTCCTGCCTCGTCTATTTAAGAAGCAGTAGCTGATCGCAGATCGTCAGTCACAAACTTTTCAACAATGGAGAAGGTTGAGCACCACGCAGTGATCAAATTTTTTACCAAGGAAGGCAAGAATGCAAAAGAGATCCATGAACGCATGGTTGCAGTGTACACCGACACCGCCCCTTCCTATGCAACCATTTCTCGCTGGAATAGGGAGTTCCGCCATGGTCGTGAGTCCTTGAGATGACCCCCGTCCAGGACGCCCGTCAGACGTGACCAACGAGGACAATGTGGCCCGTGTGGAGAGGATGATCCTCGAAAATCGACGGGTGAAGGTCGAAGAAATCGAGCGACAACTTGGAATATCACATGGAAGTTTTATCAACATCATCCACGACAATTTGGCCATGACCAAGGTCTCTGCCCGTTGGGTCCCTAGAAACCTCACGCCCCATGATTGACTTCAACGTCGTCAAAGTCCAAAAGGCCAGAGTTGCACAAGCTGCCCTGCGCGAGTGCGGATTCGAGGAGCTCAACCATTTGCCCTACAGTCCAGATCTGGCCCCTAGCGACTACTTTTTATTCCGCCAGCTCAAGGCTGCAATGCGTGGACGCCGGTTTGGGGCCGATGAAGATGTCCAGCGCGCCGTCCAGGAGTGGATTGAACAACAGTCGGGAGATTTGTGGTTGTCGGGAATTCGAAGACTCAGGGACAAGTGGCGCAAGTGCATTGAAGTCGAGAGTAGTTATATTGAAAAATAATAAACCACTTTTCCTCATATCTCGTTTCCTTATATCCGAATTGCCAAACTTATTGACCGCCCTTCGTATCATGAGATCGATTTCTACATTCATGAAGGATCATCTTAATTTAAGCAAGAATTTGCCGGTTTTTGCCAAATCTGGTGCGCGAAAATCAACAGGTGGTAACCAGGCTCAATCTCAATTCAGATTTTAAACAAATGGGATGATAATCTCGTTGAATTTTTGCAATGAATACTTGCTAATAATAAAATATTGGTGTATCTATATGATCGTGAAGATCGAAAATATCAACGCAACGGCTCCAGTGAGGTTCAAGTGGCCCCCGTCAAATTAATATAAGAAAAATCAACCGTAAAAGTGATGTTTACTCCTTGAGAATCTGGAGAAAATATGATATTGATAAGATTTCCTTGAATGTCTGATAAAATCTATGCCACATATTACAAATGTGTTTTGAAAAAAATCCAAGAAATTAGAAAAAGATAAACGCCAAAGAAAACTTACAAAAGTTCTGTCCCATCATCACAATAGTCCACCTCGTTCGTATTTCTAGGATTATGAGGCCAACACTGCGAAACTTTCGATGTGAATTGCTTTCAGCTCCGCCTTACAGCTCTGATTTGGCTCACCTCTGACCTTTTCTTTTTTCCCAATTTGAAGAAAAGCTTCAAAGGGATTTTTTTTTCATTTATTGAAGGAGGCGAAAACACCTGTTTCAATTCAAAAACCCTGATTTCTACACGAAACGGTTTGAAAGGTTGAAATATAGTTTGGAAAACTGTGTTCGAGTCAGATCTTTTGAACGTTCATCATATATGCATAGAATAGTCTTTGTTGATATATGATTTTTCTCTGGCTCCTTTTGGCTTTATATTCTCTACCTGTTCATGTATCTTTATCTTAATCTTTTCGTCTATTTTAAGATTTATTTTTAGTGAGGTGTCCAATTTAGGAAGGAATATGGCCTTTGAATCGACATTTCTGTAAGGGAGAGAACTGAGCTGTTGCTTCCTCTTCAATCCACTTGATTCGGGGCTTGAATTGACATTTCTTGTTTTTGATTCTCAGATTTCAAAAGGATTCTCCAAACCTCATTTTGTGCCGGGGCAGGGAGGGATCTTCGAACTAAGGGACTGTGTATATGAATGCAGATACGCGTGCGTATTAGAGCATGAGGAGGGAATCTCGTGCCTGTCTAAATTGGTTTCGGTCTATTTTCGTTGGCGCGGTTGTCCGTGGCGCCCAACTCATCGACTTCGTGACGTGTACGCAGTCTGGGCTCTTGTTTTAGCGCACACGGGCGCCATTCCTTCCGCCCTGGTTCTATTGATGCCCTTCTAAGCTCATATCGTGTGGGAGGGGGCGGAGACCCCATTATTACTCGGTTGGTGGCTTCTGTCGAGTTCGCAGATGTGTTTAATTCGCGCGGATGAGCCCCATTGCATTTGCCTTCATTAGAGATAATTGTGTCTATATGTATTTAGATTTTCATCCGTGTGTGAAATGGTTGGATGAAAGTAAGGGACTCAGTCGAGCTCAACCTTTATTGCTGTTAATGTCCCATCGATTAAACCGCCATGAATTTACTCGTATTACTTGTAACCATTTGAGCACCGTCCAGTATAAATTCCCCCTTCCCTAAATCCACAACTGTTTCAATTCCCGGACGATGATGCCAATCCGAAATAACTTCTCAATTCACTGTTCCAAGTAGACCATAAAGGCTCACTGGTATTCAAATCAGGTATTTCCGGGTGCTATTCCAATGTCCTAGTTTGTTTTCCTATTCTATTTTTTTTTAATCGGTGCTTTACCATCCTCCTATGATTCACTGTCATTTTAAACAGCGCTTGCTTCGTAAGAACGCCTTTATCTACCAGAATGGTTATCTAATAGTCTTTGGATCTGACTATACCAATTGCTTCTACTCCAAGACCTAGTACAAAAGAGTGTATATGAATCAGGACCTGACGCCATGCTCTGCTACTGCTTCCAGGTTCTAAGAATGGCGAGTTGCCATGTTAGTGGTGCTCAAAGGATGAACATTGAGGTGCATCGTTGTAGTTGTAGTTGCGATCGTTTGATGCATTATTATTTAATGCTCAGCAATACCAATACCACAGCTTCCATTTGCAATAGCAGTTGCATTTATTCTATTTTGGTGTTAGTAGACACTGATGACGTTTGAGAGCTCCCAGACAACATGAAGATAGATTAAAGTGTTAATACTAAAATTTTGGAGGAAGTAGATGAATATTTTGTAAGGCAACTTGTAATTCCAGAGGACAGCTTGGGAAAATAAATTAACAGAAGAACGAAATTAAGATGGAAGGCAGTATGAAAGCTTAGCTGCATTTTGATATCATTGCTTAAAAACTATGTATTTAACAATTGCGCCCTAACTGATATAACATATGTAAGGGAAACGGGGGGGGATTAAGAGGTAATTATAGTATATTAGATCATCTATACACAGGTTGTTCAGCAAATATTGCAATGAACTACTGAAAATAAAATACCTCTATGCTCATATAACATTTATAGAATGTGTAAAAAGCCTTTTCACTCAATCCCGATTCAGTACTAAGAGCTACTCTTAGTATGACATACTATCCTACAAATTTAGACAGTCCCTCAACATCGTCATTTAGGATTCGCTCAGTCAGTAGAAAGATGTAAATAAAAGAGTAAGATGAGAAGATCTCATCCCTTGCGACTAGGAACAAAGGCGCTCTTTGCTTTGCTGGGAATATCTTATATTGTTTTGTTCAAGTTGCAGAAGAATTTCAGTAAAAGGAATGAAATAGACCAAATGGCACACATGATTAAGACGCCCGTTTACTTAGAATAGCTTGTAACTCTGACAGAAAAAAAAATCAGCAAAAGAACGCGTGGCTTCACCTTTAGAAGAAACATCCCTCTGTGCTCAGATTTAACCAAAGTATCTTGCAAATTTTAACATATGTAAGTTAAACTTGGATATTGAATAAAATAAATGCTCGGAATATATAAAAGTACGGTAGCGGGCAGTTGCCTAGAAACAATCGATTTTCTACCCCCGAATTCCTCAAATTTCCTTTTTACTAATGGGTGAGCATTGGGTGTGGCTAAGCAATGTCAATTCATTTTCTGTCCAATTTTGAAAGTTAGGAAAGGTTTTATGTTAAAATTTATTTACTGATTGGTTAATTGAGTCGACAAAATATTAACAGAAATGTTTCGAATATTTGAGGGCCCGGTCAGGCGCAACTTAGCTTTGAAATCCCCCCTTCCCAAAGGAAGTTTAATATGGAAATGTAGGACATATTACGTTGAAACCCAAATACCGGGCTCTTGTTTTGATATTCTTTGACAGAAATTCATGTGTAAGTTGCTTGTATATGATGAGTTTTTAGGTTAGTGCGGCTAACTGTACTGCCTCATTATTTATTAGGCCGCGCATCAAAAAATATTGTGAACCATTTGGTATAACCACGTTAAATTACTTAATTCACAAGATTTGTCTAGATATTTTTGGATTAAGACTGCATAACACTTTAGGCAGAACTTGGAGAGAAGCTTCCTTTCAATAATAAATGAATTGTAGACTTAAACTTTTTTCTCTATAAGTAAAAGATGAATTGTTTTGGGGATTTTTTTTAAATGGATAACTGAGCAAATTGAATGTTGTTATTTATTTAAAACTAAGTAGCGAAACATGACTTGTGAATCCTTCCTAAAAATATTATGAGCAAAGGTTAGTAAAGCACCTCGTGAAGATGGTCTTTTTAATGTAAAGTTGAAGCCAACGAGAGCATCTCCCGCACAGGTTCGTTCACAAAAAAACGAGCATTAAATTTTTCACATCTGAAGCTAATTTTTTTTGCATGCATTGCAATGCAGCCTGGTCATGATGTAGGGAATGGCTGTTAGTTTATAGCCACTACACCGATTTGGTCTACAGTGTCGAACCAAATATTCGTCTCACGAGGAACTACCCCGTACTTCAAATTTGTAATCCTGACTTACCCGTGTGCTTACCTCCTTTACATAGCAGGCAGTCTTCACGCTCTCCCCCGCCTCCGTCTCAGCACCTCGGAACTTTAAGCTTTGATTCTTTTATGGGAAAGGACCCTTTATTTAGGCCCTAGAGCGGAGTTCCTTAATGAATCAAAGACTAGGAGAGCCACTTTTGTACCAAGTGCCATAAAAAGGTCTGGCTCTAATTGGCTCAGGCTCCTGCATAATTAATCTCTATCTATCTGATCGCCTGTGTTTGTTTACTCACAGTTCAGTTATTGGGTGAGATTGGGTGAATTAATGTTTATTCATCAGTTTTCCCCCGGGATATAGGGGGATAATTTGGATTACAAGTATTTATGGAGTTTATTTCACTTTTTGCCAAGGTTTTTTTGGGGGGAATGGGGGGATATTTTTCTATTTTCTTCGGGGTAAATTTTCGGATTATTGGGGGTTATTCGTCTGTTTTCCGCAAATGGTAATTTGGATTATCAATGGGGTTTAATCAGGTTTCCTCCGAGGAGAAATTTTTGGGATTCATTTTTGCCCACATATGGGTAAGTTGCAAAATCGGGATCATTCTGTTTTCTCCAGAGGGTAATTTAGATTATTAATTGTGGTTTATTCATGTTTTCCTTCATGAAAAATTTTAAGAATTCACGGGTATATTAATGTTTCACGACGGGTAATTTTGAAGAGGGGGGTTTATTCTTCTGTTTCCCCATAGGGGGATTTGGGAAACGGAACGAAGAGGGGGGATTCTTTAAGAGTTGTTCAAGAAGAAGTTCGTGGAGGTATGTACTTATTATATGAACATAGAAAATGGATACTAAATTACTATTTCAAAGTAGAAAAGATATCAAAGGTTCAACCAGAATGGAAAAGGCAAAAATGCTTTCATTGGTTACTGTATTTTATTCTTATTTTCACGCTTCGTCATCGGTTACTTGACAGCTTCATAATAGACTGTATTACACCTTTAAAAACATCTCGCCTTTTCCTCTCAAAAATATCCTAAAAGAAAATCAATTTTAATGAGAAAAGGAAATTTCGTAAATTGTAGGTGGAATCTAAAAAGTATAATAAAATCAAAACTGATATAATTTTTCTTCATTTACTATCTGTGACAAATTCGAAGTGTATGGTATAGTTCATGGTGTACAACCAAGCGACTGGGCGTCCAAAGATAGATGTTAAACTTAGGATGAAGTGCTACCGGTACTCATCCGACCATCAAAAAAATCAGAATGGTTGTAAAATAAAGAAAAATAAGGCAAGGGGCTACAGAATTCTAAAGAATGCTAAATGCAAATCTTACATCCCGAGATGATTTGGATGTCAAAATCAAATTTTGCGAATGGTTTCGAGTAATAAAACACAAGATGGCCAATTTGCAGACAAAATTGTGTGGTTTGGTGCAGCTATATTTAAGATAAATGAAATAATTAATTGCTACAATTGTACACACTGGTCACAAGGAAATCCACACATATATCTGTCAAGTATACCTGGTAACCCAAGTGCAATAGAAATCCAAACAATTGCACTTAAGGGGATGGCTAGAATCCTGAAAAGAGCTCTCGGTTGTAGTCTCTAAATCGGGTGAATGTTTGGCATTGGGAAAGATGCCCTATGACCGGGTAATACCGTAAGGAACAGGTAAATGATCTAGCGTGGAACATGTAAATAGGTATAGAAGTCATGTTGTTTTTCTTCCAAAGGTTTGGTTGGTCCATTCCTTTTCGATGGTCCAGTTACCGGTCATAGCTATGTAGCTCAACATGCTTCAGGAAAATGTTTTCCTCCACTTCAACAGTTACGCGGAGATAAGGACATTTACTTTTAAAAAGATGGAGCGGTTTATTATTATCACGACGTCAGGAACTACTTTGATGATACATTTTATAACCATTGGATCTGACGAAGATGTAGTATCGGGTTTACACCACGTTTACCAGATTTTAACTCGACTTTTGTTATGGGGTCAGTGAAAAATAAAGTATAAAGTAGGAGCTCTACATGACTTCAACAATTAAAGAACATATTTGAAGAATCATGTAGAAATATCCCTACAAACATTTTTGTTAAAATTTGCCAATCAGTGAATCACAGAGCGCACTTGTGTATTGCTATCAATGGCGGGCAGCTTGAACAGTTACGCGTTTAAAACTAATTAAACTTTCTAATATTTCGATGTTGTATATTTTACCTATAAGAAGAAATAAAAATTGATAGGAATTAATTAGTGGGTTCGCCTGTTATAAGTTTTGAAATAATATACACATGGTTTAATTTCCCCTTACGAGTTTTGGGCGTTTTGACCTCGTAGTTATTCGGTTGGGGTAGTTGGGTGGGGGGGGATCGACACATTATAATGTGTTATTGCTACCATATAGGGGGCCGATGAGTTTCCACAGCGTATCACAGATACCCCGAGATCGACACGCTACTCGGTCACTTTCTTGTCTTCTTTTTGTTCTTTGCCCCTGCCAATTATGAGCTATACCGCAAATGCAGGCTAACAATCGTAGGCCTAAAAACGCCTCCTGTATCAAACCCAGTATCTCCCTAAGCTAAGAACCTCCAAGGATTTTTATACCATATCTTCTTACCCGCTCGCAATTTAAAGGCTCTTTATCCATGCCACATACACCCGCAGAACTTGTATTTGCTCTTTCTTTGTATGTGAGCGGGTAAGAAGATATGGTTTTTAAAATCCCATGGAGGTTCCTAGCTTAGGGAGATACTGGGTTTGATAGGTTAACGTTTTGGGCGAAGTAGAGTCAATGTGCCTGGTAGCTTAACGGTAGAGCATCTGACCTGCAATCAGCAGACTCGGGTTGACTCTTGGCCAGGAATGTCAAACATTTTTTTTCCTGGCGTTATTTCTGTCTTCTGGGTAAGGATTGCCTTCATTGTGCCGCCCTTTGTTCTCTTTGATCCTAAGTGTTCTTCCAATGTCCCTTTCTCTTACCCTTAAAAAAAAAATCTCCTGTTTCTTGTCTCGCAATTTTCAACTGCTAATTTTACGCATATATTTTCCCGTTCGTTCGTTGTCGGTCTTTTTCTTCTGCTTCTTCTTTTTTAAAAACAATAACCTAATTTTGCTTTATTTTTATTTAGAAAAATTGACTATGAACGATTTTTATCTTCCCAATTTGTGGAAGAGGATGCATAGAGTCCTTGGTATAATCCGCGCCGTAAGGACAAACAAGGAGATTTCAGACTTCCTCAACGTCAGCAGAAGGATGTGGCAAAGGTCAGAAAGGAGCTAGAAGATTCAGAATTTGATTGCGAGGCAACAGAAGAGAGGAAAACCTATGGTCGATGATCTGACTCCATCAGAACGCCAGAATTCGCCGCTGAAATCCAGGAGATCATCAACAATGATCCCAGAAAGTCTATGCGTGCCATTGTAAAGGAGAAAGTTGTGGCTGAAAAGTAGGTCAGGCTGGTGGGTAATATGGACCTTAGTTACTTTTCATACAATATGAGGGAAAGACGATGCAGGAAAAGCGACTCAAGCACACCAAGAAGTTAATCAAAAAGTTAGTGAAACACCCGTTGGAGCCAGACATGCTGTGGTTTTTCTCTGACGAGAGGAATTTCTGTCATTACCAAAACAAGAGGTGGCTCTCTGTAGTACCCAAGGACGGGCCTAGAGTCATGCAAATTAAATTTACAGCGACAATCCTGGTCTCCGTTGTCGTCAGCAGTTAATGTGACGTCATGCCACCCCACTTCTTCCCTGAGGGCCTCATGCTGAACACCGACGGCTACATCTGTGTTTTGAGCGAGGTGGTAAAGCCTTGATTCGACCTGATAGCTGCAGGGAGGCCTTACGTGTGGCAGTGAGACTCTCTGCCCTGCCAGACCAGCCGGAAGACCCCTAGATGTCGGAAAATTTCTTTGATCACACACACCTGGACCTGGTATTTGGCCTCTCATCTCGCCTGACTCCCCCTCCCCATCTACTTTTTATGTGAGCGCGCTGGAACGAGAGACCAACAGATCCAGCTGCAACACGAAGGAAGAGCTGAGGGCCAGGATTACCAGGGCTTTCAGGGGCCTAAACAGGACAGTGACGAAGGCTTATGGCCGGTTCTAAGTTAGTCTGGGGGCTGTCATTGAAGCCACAGACGGGTCTATCGAGTGAGATAGACAAAACATGTCATGAAGACAACTGACTCAAATTTGATGAATATATAAAAAAATGAAAAAAACTCTTATTTTTTCCTGAGACAGTCATCATGCGAACCAATACCGTCTTCACCTTTAAAATTATAATCCATTGTTGTAATGAGATTTCTAATGAACTCCTAATTGACCAATCTTGCTCGACGAATCTAAACCTCTGATCCAATGGGTATACTCACCTTCCTCTGCAGATCCAAACCAACACGGTTAGACTCGCGCATAAACTCAACAAATCTGATTTAAGAACCTAACTTCTGAGTCTCGTTATTCTTTGTAAGAACTTTTAATAATATGTAACTCAATACTCTTATTTTCGTTGGCGCGGCTTACTATTGCAGCTTTTATTATACCTTTAACTCCTTTCACTCTTTTTTCTCTCCCTTTTTCGCCGTTTTGTCTCCTCCCCAAATCTTCACTGCATGAAAATGGCCTCCATAGTTACGCCAGCTTCTGAATAGGTCCTCTTACCGTGGTACATATGTTCCTCATAGACGGGCCCCATGATATGAGCCCTTTCAGGTGTTATAAAATATTCCCCCTCTCTGACCCTTACCTCTTTTCCTGGTCCCCTTTGTGGTACAATGTGGCCCCTCACGTCGTGCTCGGTCCTTCCTTTCTGTTTATTTTCCGTGCGAGTGGAGGCGCAAAAGACAGACTTGCCATTGGAATGGCGTAGAGACACACAGCAGCATTTTCGTCTCTGTTTTATTCCCTATAATATTTCTCTACACTTTGTCTCATCTTCGGCACTGTCGTATTCAGTACCTCCACGGCATGGTTTGTAAGATCCTATGGATTACTCCTCAACCATGTAACTAACACCCTTGTAACGCACTCTTTGTCTCTATATTCTCCTTATGTCTGTATGCTTTCTCTCATACCACCTATCATTGGCACTGTCAGATTCGGTACCTAGTGGATATTGTTTGCAAGATCCTTTGAGGTTTCTTCCATAGATGCGCAAATATTCTACACTCATCTACACATAATTTAACGGTTTTATGCTCTGTAATTTCGGTTTAATATCTAAGAATCTTCAACGCCTGCCATTTCAATGCCCCTCTTCTCCCCATCCGCTCCTCCCGTTGAGAACTTGACAGGAAAGGGGGTAGGAGGTATTGTTGTTGACGGGGGAGACTATTATTATTTACGGCAGCGGGAGAAAGTAATTGTGTAAGAGAGAGTGGGTGATAAAAAAGAGGGGGAGTATGCGGGTAAGGAATGGTTGTGAGAGAGAATTGCGTCTTGCATAGTGGAGGTGAATGTCTTAATGAGAGAAAATGAATGCTAGTGGTGGTTAGGGGTAGTTTTGTGTAGTAAGAACGATTGGGCGTGCCTGGTATTATAATCACTGTCGTTCCCTGCTTCACTTGAGTCTTGAGATTCACCATGAAAACTCATAATGGATCGATTCATTCATGTGTACCCCCTCCCTACCACATATACTCCTTTCGTTCTCGTTCAGGGCCAGTAACCCCGCTAGTGGCCGCGAAGTTTAATCACATCTGTCTGTGTTTTACTCTCGATGGGTGTCCGATTTAGAATACCAACCGTTGCCCTCGATTCTCGGTTCCCTTCCATCTCTAAAGGGAATTCGTGGGTACCCCTTGATAAGAGCAAGGTTGTTGAGTAGCCTGGGTAAGAGCAGACCTCTTGTCGGGCATGGGACGGAATAGAATTTTCAGATAGACCAAATTATACACCTCACACATACGTTCACCTATATGCACCCAGGTTTGCCAGCTAATGATGTACATACATTTTGTAATCTGCATTTGATTTTGAATTTGGGGGATAAGTCTTTCTTGAATCATGAGGATCCAGCTACTAGCGTGTGGTGCCATAGGTTACAAGGACACCACAATATATACACTATATTACAAAAGGTTTATAGCAATTCGTTCCTGCTCTCGAGCTGTACAGACTGCGAGAGACTCGGTATTTAGAAGCGTCGCAGGTGGCAGGTGAGTGAAGTGAGATGGTTTCAAGGTCACTGATGAGGCGAGAATGAGGGCACACGCGCTAGAGAGAGTGATAGATGCAGCACTTTTACTTCTGATATCCAAGAGCTTTGCTTCTTAACTATTTGAATGGATATCTTGGCTATTGAACCTTTGTTTCGTCTGTGTCTTGTGCAACACCCTATGAGGTTGGCATAATTTCGTACGTTACATAACTGTTAAAAGTCCAAAAAGACCCAAATACCAGTGTGAGTTCACGAACAAGACTCATCAACCATCAGCTTAACCCAAACCAAACCAGGGTCGGCAACCCTGTTATGCATAAGGCACCTTCCACATGTCTGTGGACGGATGGCGGGCCACATCTATTGTCGTAGTTAATAAATAAAAGTAATAATACATACTAAAATATATGTATATAATAGAGAAAATCAATATTTTCTCTACTGAACATAACTGTTCTTTTGAGATGGGTATTGAACCTATCCTCACTTCTTGCTCTGTCTGTTTGTGTCTGGAAGCAGTTAGTGTAACACTTGGTGTTGTTTTTCGCTCGACGGTCTCTAAATATTTTGCGAGAGGGTGGAAGAGGCCAGATGCAATATATTATCAAATAGGCATCAGCGGTCGGTTTCTTCATTTTCTGTTCGTGTATTTCATTTTGAAAAGAGGTGCTTGTCTAAATGTAAGTAAACACTACCGAACATTGACGCCATTTTTTTCGCGTGATCTACCAAGTTGGTATACATAGCAATTTCAAGAAGATCTTTCAAGTAGAACTCTAGTAAAGATACACCCATTGCATTAAATTGTGATCGTTACACTGCATCTCGATATGTTCTATTTGAACATCATTTTCTGGTGCAATGTCCATGTTCACGTCATATGGAGTGGTAAAAAGCCTGAAATCACTTATTTGTGAACGAATATCAGCGAAACGGCAAGAGACTCGGTTTCAAATCACGTATCAGTCACAAATGTGTTGGTTTGGTCTCCTGAAATTTAGGGAAATGAGCGGGGGTTTTTTTAAGCTGCCATTGCCACAGGCTTAGTTTTGTTTCTAAGGCGGGTTAGATTGATATAATAATTTTTTAGGGGCTGCGGGCCGGATCCTGTCCGTGGGGTCGTATGTTGCAGACCCCTGTTTTAAACCAATTTCCTTACCCTTCAATCCATAAAGGGATGCCAAGTAAGTCCACACGCTATCATGCAGCAAGTTATAATAGTCTACTAATGGAATACCCATATTTATCAATAATTTCTCGAATCTTCATTTTATACCAGGTCGAAAATCTTTATTCTGACAATAAAGTTGTTATTATCATTACTCCTTGAAAAGGGGGTTTCGAAGCAATTGATTTGTATTCGGGTAAAGCAAGTAATCCAACCCATACTATCTCTAGTAGGAGTAACCTACTAGAGATATTATTTTTTTAATGGTCATAATGAAGCGACATCAAGACTTGTGACTTTTTCCAAAAATGCCCTCTTGATCTGGCTGGTGATAAAAGGATTAACTATCAACATCTGACTTTCCAACTCCTGACGATGCTTCTGAGGAAAATATTTTGACAACAACAGCAAATGACTTGAAATGTCTTTCAGTGTTTCTCAAGATAAGGTTAGTTTTCTTAATTCTCAAACTCTTTGAGGAAACCTTCCAAATGTGGGAAATTGTAGAAATTGCTTTTACTAATGTTACTATAAGAAACGGTAATCTTCGTTTTCATGGATTCTGTTTTCTCGAAGAAATCAAGTTGGCTGATTGAAAGGTTCAAAACTAGAAGTAATTTAACACAATTTGGCCAGCTAAAAATCATTGTTGAAAATGCATTTCTTCACGATACCTTGTCCAGTTAAGCCGTTTTTCAAACACTAAATATTTGCTTAAAATTATAACAAAATTTTCTCAAAACCTGGAAAAACGACCCTTTTTTAAGGTTTGATCCATTTCTTGAAAATCTTTGATAACGGGACTTTTTGAAAGTTGAACAGTTTTTCAAACTCACTATTTAGAGGAGACAGTACTCTTTCAAAGACTTTTCCACGCGACAACCATCGAATCTCAGAATGCAAGAGGAGAATCAAGTACAGGCATATCCCTGCATAACCCGCAAACCGCCAAAATATTTTTTGCTCGTGGGAAAATACCATTGACAATTTCCACCACGCTTTGCAACAATTTTTCATCTCATTTTTCTGGTCATGGCAACAAGTGTTCATTTTTCTTCGCAGCCAGTGCTTCTCGATGTAAACAACGATGTAAAAAGATGCAATATGTGATTTTTCTTTGATGTGAGCGATGGTTCTTTTATATTTCCCTATCATGACTGCAGCACCGTTTGTAGTCACAACAAAAAATTTGCTTCAAAATTGGTTTTCATTTTTTCATGAATTCCTCACTTAGAGAAAATAAATTCACTTGTACGTTGCTCTCCGACTCGCAAACAAAAAAATATAAGGTTCAACAATTTTTCCTAAGCTTTGATCTGGGAAACGGTAATACACAATGAGTTGTCCATAGTTTTTAATATCCGTAGTTTCAGTAAACTGAAAAGCAAAAAACGGTGCTTCGAAAGGTTTTGCCATGAACTGACCCTCTTACATCTTCAGCAATTATAGTTGATAGAAGTTTCATTGTCATGGGACAAAGAAAGTGGCACTACTTTATCCACTGGTTGCATTAAACATGTAGTTGATTTGGCAGCGATTTTCAAATACGGTTTAACAAGTCTTTTTTTTCTCATGAAAAAGGCAAGGAGGGTTTTTCAAGTCGCAATGCCATTCTTTACCATCGAATGGAAGATATTCTACTCTTACACAAATACGAGTGTTTTTGAAAAAATGTATTGACTTGTTTTGATGATTTATATGATTTTCCCTTTAATGAGTTTGTAATTTTGAAAAAGACAGCCCCTGATTGCTCTATTTTACACTGCAACTGAGGGAGTAGTGCTTATTAGTTCTTAGCGATGGAAAAATACCATACTTGATGCATTCTTCGTTCCACTTTCTTCTCTTTATTTTTAAGGAGTGGGTTTCACTTCAGATTATTTTTTTCCATGTCCATATCATTTATCAGTCATCTATAATATATCCGACTGCATTTACAAATGCGTTTATCCTCAGTTTCCTTGTTCCTCTCGACAAGGGATGTTTCTCCTGAACATATGTAATTGTTGAGTTCTTTTCGCTTCATTTTGTTTCTGAAATAAACTACTTCCTTCTGCACACTCTTCCACATAAAATAAAAGCAAAATAAATCAGTAAATTCTACTCCTCATAGACCTATTAAACAAAATTTTAAAAAATATGATAGCTTGTATGCAGGTAGTATAAAAGGCAAATGCATAGGTAATGACAGCAGGTAATAAAATAAAAGGTAATTTAGAATTCTATTATATAAAGTAATATATTACATTATAAATAAGAGTAATTGATGATAATGTTTTTTCAAACATACAGAAATTATGAAAAAATAGTAATATTGAGAGAAAATAAGAAAATGGTCAGAATATTATTCCAGAATAATTAGAAAAAATGTACAAAATAAAACTTAGCGTGTTTGTCGATTGTCAGACAGCGATATAATCTATTGATCACTTGAGTGACATTTTTAAGAAGACAAATGCGGTAACGAATTCATCAGCTTCAGAGACTTTGCTTTGGCATTAATAAAAATGGTGATTTGATCTGAAATGCTCAAAGAACAACGTAGCGGAAATAAACAAGTCTTCATTTTCTTTAATACTTGATGAATCTACAGATATTGCATACTGTAAACATCTGTTTGTATGTTCGTTATTACGATGAAAAAGAGAACAAAATATCATCACTATATTTAGGGCTAATTGAAGTTGCGGAAACTACTGCTGCCGCATTGTATAATCATGTGAGAGACTTTTTCAACAAAGTAGGCCATTGCTTCGCTATTGGGACGGATGAAGCTTCTAATCTTTGCAGAAAAAAATCGTTCACCTTTTCCTCGAATGAAGGAAGACAATCCGAACCTAATTTTAATCAAATGCATCTGTCATTCGCTTCGCTTAGTGGGTTCACACGACTATGAGCATCTACTATCTAGCTTAAATTATATGATTAGAGAGTCATCTAATTGGTTTTATCGGTCTGCCTTAAGAAGAAAATATTATATGGATTTATATAGGACAATAAATGATGGAAAGGACCCATTAAATTTGATACCATTCTCTTCAACAAGATGGCTGGCAAGAAGCAACTGCATGAAGAGAATCATTAATAATTGGGATTCTTTAAAACTTAATTCTCAGCTTTCTTCTTCCTCAATATGCAAGAGAGCTCCACAGGATATAGTCAGATCCAGTAAATGAGTTGTATCTCACATTTGTAATGGCAATTTTAGCAGAATTTAAACGAATCAATTGGCTCTTTCAAAGGGAACAAGCTGATCACGGTAAATTACTAAAAGAACTTGAAAATCCTTATTATGCTAAGTCAATAATTTATCCACAAAATGCGAATCTCGAAGCTGATATGGATTCTACAAATATTTACTTGCTTATTGAAAAAGTTGACTTTGGTTATGTATTTTTAAATAAACTGACAAATAAAAGTAAAATAATCTCATCAGAAATCCTAAAGGATATCTATCAAAGGTGTCATATCTTTCTCAAGACTTGCTGTAGAGGACTTCTAAACCGAATCCCCCTCAAATTATGCAACTTTGATAAAGATTAATAACTTTTCACCCAACATTTTTCTGGTATGCCTTTAGAACTAGCAGACCAATCTAAATTGGATATTCTTAAAAATGAGTGGAAGCAAATGCTTAACATTCAATGGAAAGATGTTTTCACCTCTAAATCTGAGCTTCATAGGGATGGAGCATTATTTTGGTGCCACAATTTAAACCCTAAATATACAAATGGAAACCTTATATTAAGAGATTTAGCAACATTTACTTTAAAGTTATACAGTTTACCAATAATCAATGCAAATGTAGAAAGGGTATTTTCAAGAGTGACATCAACAAAGACAACTTGAGGAATAGAATGTGCCTTGAACTTTTAGATTCCATTCTTAGAATTAAAATGATTCTGGAAGAAAGAGGAATTTGTTGCGCTGAATTCGCTCCTTCACCACAAATGTTTAATTATAGATCAGATATCAGAAAATGGAATAAAAACGAGCAAGCTGTTGAAGAAGAAGAAGAAGCTGAAGAGATATTAAGTTCAGTACATACTTAATTTATACAAATTTTTAAGAAATTTTCAAATAAGAAATATATATTTTTATTGTGTTGTATGTGGGGAAAAGGAGAGAATTGTTATGCTAATTTTTGCTACTTTTTATTTTGCTTCATGATACTTTGGCACAAAAGTTTCTGGCAACTCTGCACCTAAATATTAACCAGAGATTCTTCGGGTGAACCATTAATAGCTCTAGTTGTCAAGGAAGGTTTCTGAGGTGAGATCAGTGAGGGAGATGATAGGGAGAGATAGCATGGGGTTGTTTCTTTTTGTGGGGTGGGGGAAAGGGAATTAAAAGTGTGAATATGTGTTAGACTATATATGTACCAGGATACTGGTTGATCTCTTTCAAGTTATTGTTTCTAAGTCTTCTTCTCTTTGATTATTTCTAGTTTAGTTTACCTTTTTTCGGGTAAGTCAGTGTTACTTCTTTTAATAATGTATGTGGTTATTTGAGTTTTTGTTTTACTTTATTCAGGTCAGTCAGTTCTAATTCGTTTGATAATTTATTCTTATATGAACATATGTTTATATATATATCTGTATTTATTTATACGTTTCTTCTATTTTTTATTTTCTTTTAATTTGTGTTTCCTTGTATTTTATTACTTCTACTTAAGGCATTCATGCCTTTGTTTTTTATATTGTGATTGCTTGGGTTTCTTCTTATTTTTCTCAGTACATTCATGCAAATATCGCACGTTCCCTCTGCCTTAGGTGGAGCCTACTGCTTGGGAATTCTTAGCTAGGTTAGAGTAGGGTTTACTAAGCTAGGTTAGGCTATACTAAGCTAAGGTAGGCTATACTAGGCTAGCTAGATTATACTCATCTAGGCTAGGTTAAGCCTGGCACAGCTAGGCTATTCTATTTTAGACTAGGCTATCCTATGTTTTCGCTATACTAGGCTAAAACAGGGTAGGAGATGCTATGCTTTGCTATACTAGGCAAGTTTAGGCTAGGCTATTCTCTACTATGCTAAAGTATGCGACTAGACTATGATATGCATTAATATTCTATAATATACTATGCTCTAATCTGCTATGGTATATTATGCTAGTATAGTGTTTAGCGCGCTTACCCGGCAATCATTGAGTCGGCAGTGACTCTATTTACTGGAGAGGTTACCTCCATGACTGGGTATCACGGTGGGGACGGGTAGGTGGATCTCGTAGCCATGACGACAGGCAGTGCACCTAAGAAAAGGATAACTCTGATTTCCAAACCCTGGAGCCACAGGAATGATTTACCTCTTCCAGAAGATCATCTGAGAGAATGGAATACTGTGTCAATCTTTTCAACGTTCTAATTACATAAATGAAGAGTGCTAAAAAATTTGCAGCCCTACTTATGAATTCTAAAGTTATTTTTTTATTTTAATATAATTTTAGTTCTCCTTGGTTAGCGACTTAAAAGTTTTGACTTATTTTTGTCATCTTGGGGAATTAAAGGACTATTATTATATTAATAATTATATCTATTTCACTTTTTTTTCTTATTTCACCTTTTGAAACATATTCATCAGTGTGCTGAAGATTACGTGGCCTTCAGTACTACCATCCTACCAGTGGGATTTGACCTACAATTGCTTTTAGAATTAGGACAAGACTGGCGGAATTCACACATTTGAACACCTAAATTGAAAATAACAGAGTTGTTGCCATCTCAATTCCAAACTCTGGTTGATGTTCTGAAATGTGGATGTGAGAAACTACCCAGCAGCCAATCTTGCAAAGGATATTTCCCCTCCTGTGCTTGAGAAGTGGGAATAAGGCAACAGTTCTTCTTTAGCCCCCGTTGTAAATTCAAGCGTCACAATCTTAAACAGATCCAAAAGAACTGGGAGGAGACCAAAAACATATCCCTTTAGAGAGGACAGCTACAGGCCTAAGACACTTTCATTACAAAACTAGACAACCTGTTGATATCCTCAGGTGCAAGTGTAAAATTGTTTTTTGCTGTGAATTTGGCTGCCCTGGTTGCAAAAATGAAACTCAAATTAATTTAAATCCCCTATGAAGATGAAGATCTCTGTGAAGGAAATTGCTTTCATTAACGGTCAGAGAGAAATGATTACTTCTTTTGGACCACATCAGGTTTGCTTTCGAGATTAACTTGAGTAAAATAGACAAGTCAATAAGTAAAAGCGACAAGAAGGTGAAGGAAGAAGAGTTGATTACTATGAGTAGGCCAATGTTTCAATGCCATTAAGTGAAATGATTTTATCTCCTGAAGAAAATGAAGAACAAATAACTGATGTTCAAGATGGAAAGGATTGAATTTATGAAGTGACATTAAAAATACCATTAAAATTCCATTAAAAAGCAACCCAGGATTTCTTTTTGCAATAACATCATAATTATTTGATTGATTTTAACGAAATTTGAAAAGCTCATATTGATTTACATTCTCTTTCAAATAATATAATTGTCAAAGTCCTCCTAAGTTTAGCCCGGGAATTATTTTTGGGGGGCAATAACATCCTAACTGTTCGGCCGATTCTAACGAAATTTGAAACCCTTAAGGTGTTTACATTCTCTTTCGAATGATATAATTGCCAAGGTCCTCCCAAGGTTACTCAGGGAATTATTGGAAGTTTTGAAGGTCGTAAGGTCATAAATCAGAATAAGTGATGGCACGCGACTTTTTGGTCAGCAGACCTTGTTTTCTGCGGGAGATCCCCTCGTTGGTATTTCGTTTTAAATAAAAAAAAACGAAACAACCAATCAACTGTGCGTCGTTTTTCGTGAAAGTTTGAGATCATTAATTGAACAAGTTCTCTTTTCCATAAATCTAAATCCAATATAAAATTACAAATTCAATCTACTTTGTAATATAGTTTCCTCCCTAGCCCATAGCCCTTTGTGTTGATACATAATATTTAACGTAAAAATATTCTCCCATTTATTTCACCAACATTCAGGTGAAGATCACAAAAACACAAATTGGAAACTCAATCTCTGCTTGGTTGTTACCAGTGTTTTCCAGATTCTGGTGAAGGAGAAATCTTTTGATTTGGAAAATAACCAAACTGAAATTTAGCGTTCACCAAGTATAGTAAAGAGCACTTGTGAAAGAAGGAAAATATACAAGATAAATAAAAAGAACTGGGCATTAAATGTACATGGAAGTTATTTTTCTATTAACACTCATCTCTAAATTAAAGAAAACAATAAGTGAATGTGTCATCAGATGTATTGTATAATAGTAGTTAATATTCAAGGAAATATGCCAATAATGGGTGAAATTTGAATTAGCTCGAAACTATATTTCTAAAATTAGTGGGAATAAAATCGAAACGTGTGTGATCCATTGTGCACAAATTAACTCGTGGGCAAAGAAAATACGATTGAATTAGAAAATCTCTCTCTACCAGAACGATGGGGGTCACTCACTATCGGCTGTTTCTGCTACAATATGGGAGGCGGCTAGCCGACTGGAAACACCTCTCCATATTTCAGCCAGCTTTAAGCCATATAGGGTGTTTTTAATTGGTCTATGGAATTCCTATTTTCTCGGCGGCTGCTTATGCTTCAGGTCCCCCCACTGATTAATAAAAATCATGTTAAATTTTGACCTAGATATATCCGTAGAAAACGATTATTACAAGAAAATGCGATACCCACTGAAAATTCTAATTACTCTGACCTTACTTTGCTTCATTTTGGTTGGCGGAAGAGAATTATCGATGCATTAATAAAAGTTCATGGAGGCAGTGCCCCCGAAAGCCTACTGTTTATAAATAGATAAATCCTTTGGCGGCAGTGTCAGACCGTCAACATCAGTAAGGGAAGAAAACATCAATCGTGTGCGGGCACTGATTGAAGAGGACCGTCGATTAACAGTGGAAATAATAGCAGGTACATTGAACAGATCGGCAGGTTTAGTTTATTCCATCTTGGCCGAAGTGCTGAAGCTCAGTAAGCTTTCTGCTCGATGGGGGCCAAAATATTTGCGCGAATTTTGATCCCGAGGATTTTGGGGGCAAAGAAAAACCGTGGATGATACTTGGATTTACCAATATGATCCGGAAGCTAAAGAACAATCTGAACAATGATGTGGAAGAGGACCCATCTAAGCAAAGAAGGAAAGGTAATGAATGGCAACTGTTTTGGGTGGATTGCCGGAAGTGTGATACTTGTTGACTTTCTCTACGGGCAAAGAACCATCAATGCGCCTTATTATGAGTGTTTATGAGAAATCTTAACAATGGTATAGAGGAGAAACGTCCTGGAAAACTTCAAAGAAGTTTTCATCACGTTGACGCTGGCGCTCATTCCGTTTCTTTGACAAAGTCAACAATGCGAGAATTTCGTTGGGAGTTAGAATAAATGAGTTAACAGTTTTTTAAGAGTAACTGATGTGTTATTGACCAAATTTTGTGGGTCGAACATGTAATAGCGAGTTTAACGAAAGGAGAAAAACATTTTTGGCGCCGCACGACGCAGACACTGAATCTGATTTTGAAGATCATGAATATTCAGGGCTTTTTCGCCTTGTTGAGAGACTTTTCATAAAGTTTCTTTCATACTTTATTGTTAGGTTAGGAAGGGTTAGTTCGATAAGTTATGTATATCTTGGTAACGCTTCATTTGCGACGAAATTAAGGTCATTTACTTTAGAGCACCTTAAAATACATAAAAAGTTCATTATTCTCCCTTCGCCCCCTATTAATGGTGGATGATCTGCACCTGTTATTGGTAAATTTAACAACAGCCCACCAATTATTTTAGGCATTAAAATGTATGTTTCTTACGTTTCTGGATAAAAAGTTTGTTTTATTAATGATTAATTTAATTCAATCCGATAATCCGATTGCCTAGAGAGCACCTATCCTTCTTTTGGCAGTGTATACAAACAATAAACATTGGAGCGCAATTGAATTCGAACTCTAAGGTGATTATTTTCCAAATCGGGGCTGCACCCCCATCCTCTATATCTAAACAAAAACACCCTCGTGATATACACAATTCGAAAGCCTAGCATTAGTTTCTAATTCACAGGCGATTGGTAGACGTCGTAAAGTGCTCCAATGTTCATTGTTATTTTGCGGTTCGTTCTGGGCAATCGGAATGAATTAAATTAATTATAAATAAAGCAAACCTTTTATCCAGTAAGTAAGGGAATTACTGCAGTATCGAACATCATATTTCTGTTCCTGACACCTAAAAATGTAAGAAAAAAATGCTTTTAATACCTGAAATAATGTCCTTGAAAATTCCCGTTTTCTATTAAGTTTTGATTTAGCTTTCAATAAATCTACTTACTCCATTAAATTATACCTAATATTTTCGCCTAAATTATAAATCAATAAAGTGCTCTTTATGTAGCTTTACCTTCGTTCCACTTTCTTCATGCCCGGCTAGCTCAGTCGGTAGAGCACGAGACTCTTAATCTCGGGGTCGTGGGTTCGAGCCCCACGTTGGGCGATGTATCTATATTTTTTTTTTATGACTTCATTTGAGTCGTTCTTGTAATTGGACCAAGTCTAGCTTCATCTATCATCCTCTAAATATGCATCATTACCTAACGCTATCACTGTTTCGTTCATCTTTTTCGGAAAACGACTTCATTTGTAAGCGTTCTCTTGATTGGACGAAGAAATATCGCTACACCTGTCCCCCTTAAACATGGGGTTTTTTTGCTACTTTTCGAAATTTTCCCGAAGACTTTCAGATCTACAAAATTAGTTCGATAGATCCTATTAAATGGATGCGAAATAGTAGGGAATCCACACAAATCCTTATGAACTCTTGCGTCATTCTTCTTGAGATTTTTGAAAATAATAAGTGGACTTTCTTTTTAAATGTTCTCCATAAAATTCAGCGATTTCTTTCTTAATCTACTTCAACGTGAGCAAAGAGATTTAGAGGTTTGTTTCTTCCTAAAGAAACCTGAACACTCAAGAAGTTACGACTGAATTCTCGCACCCATGCACCTAAAAGTCTCGCGGCCCGCATAAAACATATACGTACATAACGTCCTTAATTTTTATTCCAGATATGCGAATGAATTAAGATTATTATTAATTTATGAAACCAAAACAATAATAAATTTGCAAAAAACAAAAATAAAATTACTTTTCTGAGAAAAACTAGATTATCTAGTGGTCGCAAATGAGTCCCCATAGCAACCCTGTGAGGTGTGAAATGTAGGCTAGCCGCGTGTTTATTTGAATCATTGAACCAAATGAAGGAAAGGTTCATAAGGATAGCAAACATTTCAGGGGCAAATCTCCTCTGGCCCTCAGTGCTCGATGGGGGCGGGGTGTAATATAAGTCTCAAGGACCAAGTTCGTGCTAAGATCACAACCACTTGGAGAGTACATTTTTTTTGCCCCCTCGCTTGTACTCGAATGCTCCTTCCTCTCCCCCATTTTTCCCATTAAGCTCTGCTATAATATCGCATATCCGGTGTGCCGGTGTTTCTCTTTCCCTGTGGGTTGAAAGTTGCCCGGTAATATGGGATTACCTTGACTATTTTTTGTATAATATTTTCTTTATTTTGTATCCTTCATTTTCTTCGTTTCTTTCTTCGCCCCATTTATTTCCCCATTTTTAATAATTACCCTTTGCCCCTCCAATAGGTAGTGGTGGCACTGAAGGATGCCACGAGATTTTGGCCCTCTTGCCGTAAGGCATCCGCAGGTACCTGCTGGGTGATGTGTCGCATTGGTTTATCTGTGTGTTTGTCAATCTCCCTTCTTTTTCTTTTTTTTCTCTCTCTGTGTACACACATCTTTGTTTTGATTGTTCTTACGAAGCTATTGTGTTTTTGCTCTTTATTTCCTTCTCTCTGCCTGGGATTACCCCCAACCCCTCTTTTCAGAGCCAACGAAACCCCCTAAATTACCGCCTGCTCCTCCCACTTCCGAATGAAATTCATTCGTTCCATTATTTGCATCACGCTGAATCCGCACTCGTCGTCGGATTCCCCTCTGACGAGCCTAATTTTTGGCACTCCGTTGTCACTGAAGCGTTGGCCTATGTCACTCGAGCGCTCAATTTCCGACTATTTCGCCGTTCCTCTTAAATCCAACTTAGAAGTCGGATATTTGATTTCCTTCTAACCCTAACACACACACACACACACACACACACACACGCGTACGTAGTAAGTATGTGTGTGTGAATCAGAGCGAGATCTAAAGCTTTCTTCCCTTGTATTTTTTTATCCTTTTTTCTCCCCTTCGCCATTTACTATCATGGTCTTTGTAACTTGCCCTTTTCTCATTTTCTATTCACTTTTACCTTTTAACCCTTCTTTGTCTCTCCCTTGAATTCCACTCCTTCCATTTTTTTTTTATTTCTTTCCAGCCACTTCATTTGCACGCGAATGCCTTGAACTGGTAGCGAACTCCTCCGCCCGTCACCTTCGAGGCGCGGTTTCGAAGAACCTTATTTGTTTAGCGATCTCGTTATCCGCTATAGCTCCCATTGAGTGCATAGCGGTCTCATTATCCACTATCGTTCCCACTGGTTATATAGCGATCTCGTTATCCGCTATCGCTCCCATTGATTGTATCTTCCATGTTGTTTCATTTTGTTCATATCCACATTGGTTGCGTTATGTTGATTTTATTAAAATGTTTAAGATTTCTCTGCTTCGACTATTCTTCCTTCATCTTTAAGGTCTCTATGTTTTTTTTTGTTTGGGGGGAGGGGGGAGGTCCTTTGTTATTTCCTTTGTTCTGTTTCGGCGCCAGAATTTTGGCTTTAAGTTTGGCCGCAACCGGCCCGCCCCCTTATCCCCATCATGGAAGGGAGTAGCATATGAGTAGCACCCCCTCCCAATTCTAATACTGAATCTAATCTTGGAGTCCTCAAGCAATGTACCGATACATATTTTCACTTCCCCCAACTTCTCCACTGTATCAACTTTGTTAAATGGGGGAGAGGTTGAGTGTGTCCCCCTTATGCAAGGGGTGACCCCCCCACCAATATGCAGGTTAAATCTGGCTCTCACCAAGCTTATTCCTGGAGTGAGAAATACTCCCTTCTTGGACCTATCGTGGCCTAGTAGTAAGGCGCTGAAGCACCATGTCCCGGGGGTGCTGGGTTCGAGTCCAACGAGACCGGTAGTGATTTGCCGCCAATCACGGAGGTGCGCGGAGACTTGCACATGCGCCCAGGCAGTTACTTGTCGATGCCAATCCTTCCTTGATCCAGGAGGATCTCCGACCGGATAATGAAATGGACATAAAGGTCAGTATGACAATCGCTGGTCGGCCCTGGGGCCCCAGGAGCCGGTCCTCTTTTGGGGAGAGGTGCCAGGAAGTATTATGTTTTGACACCAAAAAGCACTCAGGTGGAACTTTCGTCGCCCCCGGGCAGAGGGAACTGTTCCGCGTCAGAGGTATGTGAATATAGATACCCATCGGCAGGATTCCTTGGAACAGAGAGTGTGTGTGTTGTTCTGTGAAGGCGGGAGAGGAAAGAAAGCAGTGTTGTGATTGGCTATGTGTGAGATGAGAGTTGTAAGATCTACCCACCCGAAAACGGGGTGAGCCCAGCGCGTCCACCAATCGGTAGCCAGATCTCTACATGCGCTGACGTTTGCGTCCGCTCATGGCGGGATTCGGGATCGAACCCGGTACTGCGATGTTGGGAGACCAACGCCGTATTCACTCGGCTAGCATGACCTCTGCGTCCCGGCAGTCTCATCATCATACAACATAAGGAGTTCTCTCACGCCTAGTAGATACGGCGTTGGATTTCTGACGTCAAGGCCGGGGTTGAATCCCAGGAAGCTGAGATAAAAATCAACGGCGTAACGAGCTGGCCGCCCACTGGACGGATACGCTGATACTCCCGTGGAGGTAAGTAGCTCACTCATCACATAGCTAATCACAACACCGCTATTATTTCCTTCCCGCCTTAACAACACAACATACCCTCCTCTGTTCCCAAACCCAGCCAATGAAGTTGTCCCGTATGGATGCATTCATACCCACATACCCGTGATTCGGAATGCCCCTCACTTCCCTGGAGGAACACGGACACCTTCCCCATCAACGAGCTCCCAAGGTGGGGCCAAGTCTTGAACAAATTGAAGAGGGGACACTAGTGGTCCAGGGACAAGGGAGTTGCAGTGATCAATCGATGTCCCCTTTACCGTTTTTTTCGCTTCATTCGAAACCCTCTGTTCGTCTATTTTTCTTGGTCGATGGCTAATTTGGCAGACTAGTCGCCGACCATCCTTCGTCCATTCATCCCTGGTCGGGGTGGTAAGGGGTTTAGTTCAGCCTTCCCTTTTGTATCACGTGGTAGTGGTGGGTACTCTGCCTATCCTTTTTCCCTTTTAGTGCCCCATCTTTATTTTCCTTTTGCGCCACCACAATGACAACCTTGCTGCGGCTGACATATGAATGGTTGCGTACCTTCCTAGCCCCAATGCCTCCAGTTTTCCCAAGCCCCAGTGCCCGTAGGAGGATGTACGTATAATGTAACTTGTACACATATTCAGTTCCTTCATCGTCACCACTTTACAGATCTTTCAAACTTTCTGCGGGATACGCCCCTGTTGCTTTTGCGCTTTAAATTCAAGGAATGTGTGTGTGTGTGTGTGGAGGGGAGGGGGGCATCTCCCTCCGGCGTAACATGTACCCCAGCATTGGCAGGCTGAAAAATGTAGAAAGAGTGTCACAGTGTCATAAACAGGCTTATGTGCGCTCCGGATCATCTCTTGAGAGTCAGATGGAGTCCCCAGAATGTTGGGGCCGGCGAGCCCAAATATACACACGAGAGCTAAGTAGGCCTATGTTCGTATGTGTACTTTCGGGAGTTACACACCACCGGTGTGTATGTGTTCGTGTTAGAGAGCTAGAAATTCTGTGTTGAAAAGGGAACCCCTCTTCAAGGTCGTGGCTCAGTGCCAATCTGGTTACGTGGCACTGGCTTAAATATTTTATTCATCAGAGTGCCACGCAAGGGACGACTCTGCTTTTCCTCCCTGTGTTGTTGAAGTCCTTTGAGCCCTCCCCCTGCTCCTCCAGCGCCCCCCCCCCTCAGGCAGGCATTACAGAGCCAGTCATTAACAAGGATTCGTGTCACTGCCTTAGCCAGTTCAATAGTTGGCGCTCTCTATCTCTATCTATCTATCTCCCCCCTCTCTCTCTCTCTCTCTCTCTCTCTCTCTCTCTCTGTCCTCTTTAAGATGCTCTTCATCCTTCGAGTACGACTTCAATATCATGTTTTTGTGTCGCATAGTCCCTCGTAATGGAGCTGTGCTCATCAGTACGAGTCCTTAGATGCGAATATACGACGTACCATTGATTGAGGGGGGTGGAGACAGTCATTGCCACCCCTCCCTATGGTGGCACTACTCTCATTGCGGTGCGGAGAGTTGCGCGCCCTCTCAGTCCCTGTACCCGAAGATGTTCTTTAAGGTTACGCGTGCCATGTACGAGAATCTTTACCCATAACTAACTTCACCACGATTTTATCTTTCTAGTTTTCACTAACTGATACTACCACTACTGATACTCATCTTCTATTCGTTTTTTTCCCTCATTCTTGCTCCCTTTTATGAGATGACGACAGCAGATATCGCAAATAATTATTATTGTCTTCCTCAATCGTTTATATCCTTCCCATTTATTTTTATTTCGTATTCTCACTCTCTTTTTACTAATTGCTTATACCCTATTTTTTTTTTCTTCTTAATTGTCCTTCAAATCTTAAAATTGGATAAAAGGCGGTGTTTAATTTTCTACGTTTCTTTGTTTAATACGGAAAAAAAATCCTCACGATTCTTTTTTTTATCATTCTAAATTTGCTCTGATTATTTCATTTTGCTTTACTCATTTTTAGCACCAAGCAGCTATTTCCTCCTGATGAAGATTAGAATTGAAAACCTATTTTAGAAATATCTTCGATAAAATTTCGAATATACGGGAAAAAAGCAAAAAAAAAAAGCAACCATGCCTAAATTTTAATAAATTTTCTGAACTCCATTTGTAATTCTATTTGTTTTTTAAAAAACTCCAAACATTCGATAATCATATTGATTTTTTTCTGAACGTCACCATTTTGTTTTTTCAAACTCTAAAGTAACTCTTAGAATGAACTTGGATAAAAACTTCTAATATTTCTTGGTCATAACCCAACTAAGAGATAAAATATCTTATTCAAAACCTCCCAAAATCCCGTTCTTAAAATATAGTGTTATGGAAAACGAGTAATCAATATCCCAGCTTCTTCTAACTACTACAGGGTGACCCCCGCATCACCCTTACATCCAGCATGTTATTGCGAGGCCTATTTAACTCTTTCCTGAGTTAAATTGTGCCTTCTCTATTAATCCACATCACTGGGTCGTTTTTAGATGATTTTGGATGACCTCTGGAGGTACGCCTCCGTGGCCCCCTCACAGTTCCCACTACCCACAAGGTTGTCAGAGCCCCCCCTATAAAAAACCCCACTTGCTTACAAACCTGGCAAGAATGTTGGCACTCTTTAGTACTCACGAGTGCATTGATGACTTAAAAAATGTGAATTATGATAATTTGAAGTTCGAACTTGAGGCCTATTTCAAAGGAGAAAGGGCACGCGAAACCTGTTTTCGCTTAGCAATAAAAAGCATAATTGTGTTATAACCTAACCTAACCAAGTAAAAATAACGAGAGTATTCCTATTAATAAGCTTTCGGAAAGAGGTTTAAAAAGGTGTGAGTTAGGAGAAGAGAAAATAAGTGGAAAGTAAATTCGAGTAGTCTGAATGGTAACTGCGTCGCACTAGAAGAGTGAATAATAAATATGAACAATTAAAAGAACCTTCAAAAATTGTGGTTCCCCAACCTCAATGATAAGGTTTCTTATACCTTTTCACTGAGGCTCTCGAGTCTATAAAATTTGGTCTTCCTGGTGTAACCATACATTTCCTAAGGGCTGCCAAAAGCATCAAACAAAATCACCCCTTGGATATTTCTATTGAAGGAACAGCTAAAAAATAAGGATAATTGGCTCCTTTTACCTCGTATTTTACTCCTGATGGTTTGTCGCTTTTTCGGAGTAATAATCTTTTCACCATACAAAATCCCCCTTCGAAATTATCCATTCTCCCCTCGTTTCTTTAATCAATGCCGAGCGTATACGAGGGGAGCTGAGAGAGAGAGACGTCGAGAGGACTCATCTTGGATCTCGTCGCACCTTAGCCATAGGCTTAAGAACCTTGACGATGAGGGGAAAATGACATGCGATGTCGGAAGTAGGGAAACTTCGAGGGGAATCAGTTGCCATGACAACGTCTTAAACACCCGCCCTTAGCACGCTGACAAATCGGCACACAAAATCACGTCTTTTATTTCCAAATTGAACCTTAGAGCTCTAAGGATGTAGGATAATAAGTTTCTTCTTCCCACACAACTGGCACTGTGCCAATAAAAAGAGCCATTCAAGACTAGGGGGAGATTTTGTTTTGAGAGGGGCGCTGTTATTGTTGCTTCGTATTTTCGCCCCGAGCGCGTTTTTGTGCCTTGTGAGAATTACAATTCATCTCTGCTTAAAAATATCTCCCCACTCAAAATAAAATCTGCTGCCAAAAAATCGACATTCCCCAACATACCACATAAAAAGTCTGCCCCATTCAAAATATATCATCCTCGCTCACTCATTCGAACGATAACTTTAAGGGCAAGATTACAATTTGCTTTAGGTACCTTAACTGATAGGAATTATTATGAATCACGCTAAATGGGACTCATCTGGCTATTTTACTTATTTAAAAACATAAAAAAAGATTAAAGGGGTGACTTGGATTAAGCGAAAATATATGGTATGTAGGCCTCGCCCTTTTCCGTAATCTGCTCCCATTCTACGAAAATATATGGTGTGTAGGCCTTGCCCTCTTACGAGTACCTAATATGCTCCCGTTCTACGAAAATATATGGTATGTAGGCCTCTTTTGTAGTCTGCTCCCGTTCTACGAAAATATATGGTGTGTAGGTAGGCCTTGCCCTCTTCCGTAATCTGCTCCCGTTCTACGAAAATATATGGTGTGTAGGTAGGCCTTGCCCTCTTCCGTAATCTGCTCCCGTTCTACGAAAATATATGGTGTGTAGGTAGGCCTTGCCCTCTTCCGTAATCTGCTCCCGTTCTACGAAAATATATGGTGTGTAGGTAGGCCTTGCCTTCTTCCGTAATCTGCTCCCGTTCTACGAAAATATATGGTGTGTAGGTAGGCCTTGCCCTCTTCCGTAATCTGCTCCCGTTCTACGAAAATATATGGTGTGTAGGTAGGCCTTGCCCTCTTCCGTAATCTGCTCCCGTTCTACGAAAATATATGGTGTGTAGGTAGGCCTTGCCTTCTTCCGTAATCTGCTCCCGTTCTACGAAAATATATGGTGTGTAGGTAGGCCTTGCCCTCTTCCGTAATCTGCTCCCGTTCTACGAAAATATATGGTGTGTAGGTAGGCCTTGCCCTCTTCCGTAATCTGCTCCCGTTCTACGAAAATATATGGTGTGTAGGTAGGCCTTGCCTTCTTCCGTAATCTGCTCCCGTTCTACGAAAATATGTGGTATGTAGGCCTCGCCCTATACGTAATCTGCTGCCGTCTTCGTCCTTTTTTTCTTAATAATGAAACTTTTTCATTACCTTTGGAACTTTTGAGACAAATCACCCAACTAGTGTGCCAGGTATTAAAATTCAGAAGCGAATTGGACGCTCATCTGCGTCTGAGGCACACTGAGTCATACAAGCTGACATGCATGTGTGTAATTACTTGAAACAGTCATGGAGTTAAAGGTTGGAATCTATTCTTGGTTACATGGTGACTGCGTGTAAATCTTGATTGCAACTGCACCACTTGGGGGGGGGGCTATTTTGAGGCACATGTTAGTTAGTTAGTTAGTTAGTCAGCGCCAATTCTTTATGATACTGGGGGGACCCCCGACCGGATAATGAAATTTATATAAGATCAGTATGACAATCGCTGGTCGGCCTGAGGGCCCCAGGGGCCGGTCCTCTTTGGGGGGGGAGGTGCCAGGAAGTATTATGTTTTGACACCAAACAGCGTTCGGGGGAGAGGGATCTGTTCCGCGTCAGAGGTACGTGGATATAGATATCCATCGGCAAGATTCCTTGGAATAGAGTGTGTGTGTGTGTGTTGTGCTGTGAAGGCGGGAGAGGAAAGAAAGCAGTGTTGTAATTGGCTATGTGTGAGATGTAAGATCTACCCACCCGAAAACGGGGTGAGCACAGCGCGTCCACCAATCGGTAGCCAGATCTCTACGTGCGCTGACGATTGCGTCCGCCCATGCCGGGATTCGCTATCGAACCCGGTACCGCGTCGTTGGGGGGCCAATGCCGTATCCACTCGGCTAGCACATGTTACCAAGGTTACCGCGCCAAATGGTCAGCTGTGACGTCACTTACTCCTCAAGGCCTGTCTGAGCGACCTGATGGCTCTTTTACACGTTTGGCCCTGTGTTTACCATCGAAATGGTTTTACGTTTAACTACCTGTTATTTTTACATTGATTTTACCACCGAAAAGATTGTTTTACGTGTTTTTACTACCGAAATACTAGTTTGACGTTTTTTACCACCTAAAGGGTGACTTTACATGGTGTTGATCGCCTAAATGGTGGTTGTTTCACAGTTTTAATACCAATTTACATGGATTTGCCACCGATTCCAGCCTATCTCAGTGGAGACCCAATGCTTTGAAGTGGGGTCCGAATCACCCCCTTCTGAAGTACCCATTTAACGACATTTAATGGATGGGAAGTCGGGTGCGCAGCTGCCTGCCTTCCCGGCTCAGCTAGAATATTTCTTTACAGATTTCTTCTTACAAACGTCCCGTTGGTTTTCGCTTGAAATTGAAATAAATAATTTCTTGGGAATTGAGACGCAATGGATGCCACGTCGGCAGCCCATTTAGTCCACACATTTGTTCGTATCCGCCGATTTCCCTGTTGGTTGCAGCCTTTCTTTTTTTGTAATACTGAGACACAAGCGAGCAAGAGGTGCCCAAATCAAGCTCAGACTCCTTGAAAAGGAAAAAATAACATATGGAAACCAAGAGAGAAAACACATTTATATCCATATTTCTTTCCTCTCTTTTCATCCTTTTTTTTTGGCAATGCGAAGATTTGAAACCCCGTCTCTAAATGAGACACGTTTGACTCGGAATTATTTTAAGTTTGCTGCTCAATTAATCCTGCATTTGTTTTTTTGTTTTTTGTTATTTGCATGTCTTTTTGTTTGTTTGTTTTTTTAATCTAGCCGAGTATTGGGCTGTAACGTGATTACGGCGACTTTTGCCCCGGTGGGCAGTCGCTAGATAGGCTCTTAAAAATAATGCTGAATTACCGTGGAAAGTCCCCGTTCTCGTGACTCATCCTTCCTTTCGGCCCCACGCACACACACGGGTGTGCGTTTTGCCTCAATTTTATATTACTGCACCTTTTATAACTTTTTATTTCATCTGTCCTCTCCCATGCTTTCTCATTCATGGCTAAACCCGACTCCCGGTGAAAGAGGGCGTTAAACATCTCTTAAAAAAAACACTACTCCCAGTCATATATGGAATGGAACCTATGGACTAGACTAAATCCCTTTTATCTAACCTCTGCGCCGCTTAATACCCCCTCGCTTGTATACGTACGTGTGTGGGGCCGAGTGCACAGATGTACATAGAATATTGGTGTACACCACGATTGGGCGAAGAATGAATCTATTTCACTTAATTTTAGTTTAATCCTCTTTTAGAACACTATGTATGTGTGTGTGTATGTGTGTGTGTGAGAGAGAGAGAGAGAGTGATTATTTTGATAGGGAGAACCTAGAGTCGAAAAAGTAGGGGCAATTTCTGCAATCCCCTCCTCAAGCATCCATCCCAGAAATGACGCACGCCTAAAGCGTATGAAATGCACACAGCCACACCATGCCAACTTGCCTATGGACATATGTGTATTCATCCACACGCACACGGGGAGGTGCACCGCGTGTTGTCAATTATCGATTGTTGAGAAAAGGTGGAGGTGGCGAGAACGTCGGAAATCACCTCGCCGAGCAAATTTTCACGTTGATAGATGACCGTCACCGATGACGTAATCGCGTTCTTCGTCGGATCTCCCCCTCCCCCCTATATTCCATATACACACGTGTGTGCGTTTGGCTAAGGTGTGAGGGTAAAATTCTAACCTTCGTACTTCCCAGGCCATTGTCTTCTACCTGTAATCAAAGTACAAAGTCCCTACCTCTTACTGCCCTTGTGTTTTTGTGTGTTAACTTGTCTGTAGAAGCTTTACAAATGTCTTTATATTGAGGGTGTTTGTTAATGAAGACTCTTTTTACGTTCTCTATTTCACTTAAATACGGAGATAAGCGAACGGCTAATGTAACGCCTCCCAAATTGTCCACAAGCGATATAACCAGATTATTAGTCCTGGGCTACTCTACATCTCACTATGTCGGTCGGTCCCTGTTTTTTTTCGGGGGGGGGGGGGTAATAACATGGTAACTATTCGGCCGATTCTAACGAATTTTAAAACTCTTATGTTCTTTTATATTCTCTTTCGAATGATATTATTGCCATGGTCCTCCCAAGGTTAGTCCGTGAATTATTAAAAAGAAACTACTATGGGTCGGATTGCCCCACTTATTGAAAGTTGTGAAGGTCGTAAGGTCGTAATGATTGAGAGCACGCAACTTAGGTCTGTTTGCTTTGTTTTCTCTTATAAAATTACTTTGATTTGGAATACTTTCCCTTCGCAAGCCATTAAAAGCACTTTAGAGTGAGTTCGAACTTGCGAACGCTTCCACGCTTTATACGAACTTGGTTTGGCTTTTGCTGAGTTTTTTAAATAAAATGATACCAGTTTTAAATGGTGTAGATTCGAACCTGGACTTTCGAACGCTTTTCCTTCGACCTCATACTTTAAACCACTCGGCTACCATACACATTCACCCTAAAGAATGTTCCAAGTAGGCTTATAAGTCAAGCATTGTAAGCTAAAGCACCAAGTAAAGGACAATGGAATAATCGAAAGGGCAACCGTGTTGCAGCTGACATCTAGAGGATAATAAAAATATTACCTTCGTTGGTTAGATAAGTTCCTCTTTATTCCGTGTTGTCGTCACTTCGCCCGTGTGTGTATCTACTACAGTAGTGGTATCACCTTGTCTACTTGCGCCAAATTCGTTGCATAACGGAAACTTGTTTAAGAGAGTTGCGGGGTTTCATCGTCGATTGCCCCCCATAGTTGTTTGGTCCTTGTTTGGTCTTATTAAAAGACCAAAGAACTCGTGAAAAATTATTCCGTTTTCTCTTTCAATGTGGTTTAATGGATTCATTTTCATCATTCTCTCGTGCTACTTTGAGAGATATATACATTTGTATATCTGCCACGCGTTTACCTATTCCTCATTTATTCTTTGAATTCCCAATTAATTTTCTATTTCTTTCATAGTTTCCGTTTGAGCTGGCGAAAGTGTTCCTTAAAAGCTATTCTATTCAGAGAAATTTTGTTCTCTGCGTAGCGTAGTGTACTAACGGCATACTTTTAGGTGTGATCAAAGCGGTGCTCGCTGCCTCAGTGTGCCTGGTTCGAATCGCTTCCCTGCACTGATTTTTCGAAAAAAGGTAATAAAAATATTACTGCAAGGAAAAATTATTCCGTTTTCTCTTTCAATGTGGTTTAATGGATTCATTTTCATCATTCGCTCGTGCTACGTTGAGATATATATATATATATATATATATATATATAGGGAGAGATGAAAAAAAACATCAAGGAGATCATTAACCGTAACATCAAGGTTAAAAATCAAACGAATAAAATCCAACTCATCATTTATTATAAAACAACAAAAGCCAGCAATCTTCTGATGAAAAATAACATTTGCCAAACTCCTCGAATCTCAAGTCAACCTACCTCGATAAAGACTAAGCTTTATAAAAACTCAAAATATATTGGCATGACAACCACTACACTCTCGAGGCGTTTAACAATGCATCTACAAAGCGGAGGTCCTAAGAATCACATGGAGAGTGTTCATAATATTAATCTAACAAGAGATATGCTAGTTGACAACACCGTTATTAAAAGAAAAGGTCAACAAAGCGAGGCTGAACATCTTAGAAGCCATATTAATAAACGAAGATAAGCCGGCCATCAACAGTCAAACGAGAAGCTGGAATCGAACATTAAAATTATTTTAAAATTCCACTCACTGGACTGGCCCGTTTTCTCTAACGTTACGCTCAACCTAGGCGGAATAAATACCCCTTAAAAATCGTTTTATTCTCTGCTGGGATTCTACCTAAGGATCGCTCCGGAACAAATTGAGGCAGAAGAGTACATACTTCTGGAAAACTGCCAAAAATGTCTCGCATTGGAATCCCATACAACGAGGGACTGCCCCCAAAAAGAGCAAACCTGCGCGGCATGCTCTCGAACCGGCCACGGTTGGAGAGAATGCAAGGAAGAAAAGGAAAAATGTGCGAACTGCGGAGGGGAACACAGGGCTCTTGCCATGAGATGCCCCCTTCGCAAAGAAAAAATCCGAGAAAAACGACAAAAGTTGAAACTGGAAAAGGAGGTAAAGTCTAGCGCAGGGTCTTACGCCGCAGCAGCCTCTGCCCAACCACCGACGATCTCGCCAGAAAGAGCTTCCCCGAAACTGGTCCTTCCTATGGAGTGCAAGGAAATCATGACTATGGTCATCGTCGCCCACTTGGCGAACCTTGCACGCCCGGGAAGCTTTTCGGAGGAGCTAAATACCATGCTCCAACATAATGGAGTAAAGAAGAAATTATGGTTCCCCCCGAACCCAGCATCTCAGGATGTCCTTAACATCAAGTTTGTGGATGCACCAACGGTAACACCAGCGGAAAAGCCCAAACAAGATGAAGGGAAAAAACAACCAGAGATCGCCAAAAATAAAGAAAAAGATAGCCAGGAAATGGATAAAAACCCAACTCCCCCCAGAAGCAGCCCAAAAAAGCCAAAACGCAAGAAGAGAAACGTTAAAACAACAACAAAAGAAGAAGAAGATGGACGGACGGAAACCGAAGATTGTTCAGAGGATGACGAAAGTTATCCAGGAGTGCCTCTCACCGAAAGAACCGAAGTCCTTGAAAAAGGGCTTTTCTTCGACGGAGAGGAACTTAAACTGAAGATCTTCGGTAGCATCAACCGGCGTCCTGAAAAAGGCAATCAACTAAAAATAGTGCATGGAATTCGTAACGGGGACTTTAAATGGACCTTCGAGGGACCCTGGTCCCCAAGAGAAATCGAAGGTCTAATGTGTAGCGGAACCATTTACATTCCAGACACGAGCCTTCACACGGTCAACGCGGCGACCTTCAAACGTATAAAAAGCGGAATGAAAACGTCGGACATTGTGTAAAAAGTGTCAAACAATAAAAAGTGAGTGTCGAAAGATTAAAGCTAATATATATTTAATACGTAAATTAATACAGAAAGTGAATAAGTATAAAGTGTCAAACATCAAAAGTGAAAGTCGAAAGATTAAAATTAATATAGGTTTAATAAGTAAATTAATACACAAAGTGAATATGTAAATAATAATAAGGTCAAAACGGTGCATAAGCAAATAATTATAAATATAGTTACTTATACAACTAATTTATATGTGATTTAAAAAGTGTACAATTCTAAAACATAAGCAACTAAGTTGTGGTGGCCAAAAATAAAACAAATGATTAAATGGTGGCCAAAAATAAAACAAATGATTAAATGTAAATACAATATTAATAAGTTAACAAATCAATTAGTTCATTATTGATAAGTTAACAAATTAAAAAGTGAGAGTACGCTAAGTACTAAGTAGTAAAAAGTGTGCATTAAAAACAAATGTTAAAAATAGAAAATAGCAAAGGTAAATGTGGAATAATAACGTAGTGGACAAGTCTAAAGTGGTTAGATAAATATAGACATAATTATAAACGAATGTAATAGATACCGATAGGCAAAAATAATGTGAACTTAAGTGTTTAAATAATTAATAGATACCGATAGGCAAAAATAATGTGAACTTAAGTGTTTAAATAATTAATAAGCAAATACAAAACAAACATTGAAATATAAAATATTAATTAGATTATACAAACTAAACCCTATTATGGGGTAATATTTAAAGTGTTAATAATTAAAATACAAAAAGTTGAGCTCCTGCGTAAAATGCTCCAGGAGAACCCCTCTATCTGTACCTTTGCCTTATACTAAAATTCTTCTCCTTCTCAGCGATGTATTTTCTCTTTTCATAACTATTACTGATACATTATATATATTAATTTATTGTAATGTCTTATGCTTTTTCTAATAATAAATATATTATATCATTTCATACAGCGATCGATTTTTCTACGTGAGCTCTTCGTCCTAAGAGAAGTCTTAGCCAGCAAAGGAGGTAACGTTGAGGGCAAGTCACCTCCAGAACACTCCCGCTCACCAACGATTTTCTCGTGAACGAGATTCTACCCACCTCTACAAGTACCCCCGGACCTAAATAGGACCTTAAGTCAACCCCCCCCCAGCCCCCTCCCCCCCCCGAATAAAAATACCTTTATTTCCCTGGTTCGTCATCTTGATATGACGTGCTAAACCCCCCCCCCGTCCCTGCTCCGCCGTGATGTCTGGCTCCGTGAACGTGACTCTACACATATAGCTTCGTTGCAACTATGCCGTTCTACTTAGAAAAGGCATAATTGAAAACTCTGGGGAAAGGAGGTCTGAGGCTTACCCCGCTGCGGAACCCAGAGGAAGAAGCAACCTGGTTTGGGATTCAGTTACAAACGCGGGGAGGCATAACAACCTACCCTGCGGCACCGTCCAGGACCACAGAGGGGGCGGCACCCCGACTGGAGTCAGTTGACTCTGGCTTCAGTCATCATTAAGTCCGCCATGTTTTTACACCCTCTGAGGAGCCCAACCAGGTCCATAAAATTCATCCATCACCCTTCATCACATCCGAGTCATGTTCACGGGGTCCTCATCGGCGGGGCGGGGGCCTTCCCATAAAAAAGTGTAAAAAACCTCGTAAAAACCTCAAAAATGGCGAACACATCCCACCTCACACTATTAAGCACCACACAACCAGCACCCGACACAATTAACCACCACACACTGCTGACGCTAGCCTCCACCCACGATACACCAATAACAAACATCATCAAAATACGCACAGGCCACAAGCTCGTCTTTCGCTCGCAGGAGGACGCACTTACCTTCCACCAAAACTCGTCCACTACACTCAACACACTCAACCTCCAGACAAGACTCGCGGACGGTATCATGAAAAGATACCAGATTCGAGTGACAAGGACCAACCCTTTGTGGCTGGCCTTCACAAATGATGACCTTCGCTCCCACCTCCGTCAGGAGTACGGGGAGGAGGTCATCAAAGACCTCTACTTTAATAGGTCAAAGAACTGGGCAGTGATTACACTGTCCAGTGATAACACAAAAAACATGCTACTAGACCAAGGCATCAAGGTCTGTGGCACCCTCACAAACCCTCAACACATTGAAGAACAACACAACATAAGACCCACACAATGCCACCGGTGCTATAAAACCGGCCACAGCACCAATACCTGCACTGCAGACCTAATCTGCTCAAAGTGCAGTGTAGCGGGGCATCACTACACAACCTGCACCTCCACCACAACCCGCTGCACAAACTGTGGCGGCGACCACGTCGCCGTCCACCCCAGGTGCCCTTACCTAGGCAAGGCACGCCACGACGCTGTGGAGGCCATTAGGCACCCACAACCTAACACACGCACAAACACACACCCCGCCCCCGCTCCCCCTCCCCTCACCATGTCATTCGCCGCTGCTGCCAGCCCCACGCTGCCGGCTCCCCCTGTTCTACCTCCGACGCACCCACCCACCCCTGCAGCAACCACACCCCCCCACACACCCCTCCCCCCCCCACGCCAGCTCAGAACACTCAGAGACCCCCCCTACTACCAACACCCTCACACCACACTGCCATCCCCACACCACTTTACACGCCCACCCCTACCCCACACCACACCCCCACCCCACCCCACCCCTGCGACAACACTAAAACAAAACTTCACCTGGCCACCCTGCTCTCAGCGGTGGCAAAAGACATGTCGAGGGGTGACCCCCGATTATACGCAAACATACTAAACACACTATTCGCCTCCAACGGCATAGAGCAAATTACCTTCCCCGAGAAGGTGTTCGCCCTAATTGACGCACACACATCCAGACCTGCACTCCTCCCCACCCCGACGGGTACACTCCCCTGCCCGCAGGGAACCACCGCCCCCCACTCTCACCACGCTCTCCCCACACCTTCCTCAGCCACTACCCAAGCCCCCATTCACACAACCTATCCTCCTCGCGCTTCTTCCACCCCTATATCCAAACCCCGCCTACCTCCCACTTCCACCACCCCCCTCGCACCCATCTCAGCCTCCTCCCCCACAGCCTCCACTGTGACTCCAACCCCCTCGCAGCCCACTACACCCCGTGCTAACCCCCAAAACCCCACCCCCAAGCCCCATCCGCGTAGACAGGCACGGGACAAACAAAACCCCCTCTCTCCTGTTTCCACTCCTCCATCACTCCCCACTGCTTCCCCCTCCACTCCCTCTCAACGCTCCCCTTCTAAACACACTCCTTCTCACTCTACTCCTTCTCACCTACTCCTTCCCACTCTACTCCTTCTCACTCCTCTCCTCCTCCGCCTTCCGCCCCTTCACCTAAGACTCCTTCCCCTCCAACCCTTCCTTCAACTCCTCCGCCTCCCTCCCCCTCTGCCTCCACCACCCCTCCGTCGTCCCCGCCTCCTCTCTCCCCCGACACTCCTCCCCTCATAATCTGCACCTCTCCAACCGCCTCCAGCCCTTCGTCCTCCAGCTCTACACCGCCCACGAACTCCCCCCACCAAGACACCACCCCACCCAAAGCCACCACCTCTACAGTACACACTCCTCCACCCACTACGGCCCCCCCACCCAATAACACGGCCGTACCCCATAAACAAACATCTACACGTGTCAAGGTACTCGCCCCTCACGCCTCCTGGGCTATAACCAAGGAGAAAGGGACGGTTCCTGGCAAATCAGCCTCCCGCGCACTTAGACCACGACAATAGGTCGCACTAGTGTTATACAACTAAACGTACGCAGTTGGCACGGTATTCGTCATACGGTCGCCAACTGGGTACTCAACACACAAAGACCTGACATCATACTACTAAACTCCACCAGCCTACACCCTCCCAACAACAAACTCCGCATTGCAGGCTACCACACATACTTATCCCCACAGGCGCGGCACCTAGGATCTGCAATCCTAGTAAAGCGCAACATACACCACTCCCTCGTCAACACACGCGACACCTCCTTTCTAGCCTGCAAAATCGACACAACCTCTGGTCCCATGATAGTGGCCACCCATTACAGACCACCACGATTACAACTAAACTTAGAAGTCCCACTCCGGGCCCTTTCCAACCACAATCTACCCATCTTCTTCGCGGGGGACCTCAACGCTTTTCACCCGACACTCCTTTCTAACAACACGAACGATGCGGGCAGTTACTTGGCCGGCGCCTTGCAGCGTCACCGCTGCGAGCACATCGGCCCTGCCTTCCCCACGTTCTTTGGCACGCACGGAGGCACCACATCCCCGGATGTGGTCTTTCGTAACGACCATGCCACACGCTTCTACACACACATTGCACCCGGTCCCCACGTACTATCAGACCACATACCGATATGCCTTCTCATATCCACATCCCCCATACTCATCCCCACATCACCTCTATACGACTACAAGAATACAAACTGGGCTGAATTTAGAAGCCACATATCCACAAACACACCACACAACCTCGACCTGGAGAACACCAATCCAGGACAAATAGACCACCACTGGTGCTCACTGTTAGACACCATCACCACCGCACGTAACCTACACTCACCACACAAAAACTACACCTGCCTAAAACACTTCACCTTTTCAATACACACACAGAGACTTATCACACAGTACAACAACCACTACACCAGAGGCCCACGACAACAGAACATCAACCAGCTACGTGCCCGCATCCTTCAATGCGTGCAGCTAGATAGGAACCGGCAGTGGCGTGAGGTCGTCCGCATTGCGGACGACACCCGCTGCATGGACCCTTCCTTCTTCTGGCGGCACGTAAAAAGGATGCTGGGTACGGAACCACACAAACCAATAACACTAAAAATAAACAACCACACACTCACAGACACCAACGACATCCTCGACGCATTCAGGTCCCACTGGGACACAGTACACACCCACAACCCACCAAAACCACATGCGCAGGAGCACTTCCAAGACATTCAGGAATGGTGCCGGACTCATGCTCACGAGCTGAGGCCTGCCCCCCTGATACGCATGGAGGTGCTCGACTACACGTCTACACTTACCACTCCAATCACCGTCGAGGAAACAAAACACTACATAAAATCGACACCAAAACGCGCCCCCGGCCCCTCCGGCCTACCAGCCACACTGATACATAACCTCCCCGCAGACATATACCCCACACTCACACACCTATTCAATGCCTCTCTAGCCTCAGGCCACTTTCCCAAAACATTCAAAGTCTCTCACAATATACTCCTTCATAAACAACACAAAGACCCAAAACACCCAAACAATTACAGGCCTATTGCTCTATTAGAGCACCTAGGCAAAATACTCGAACGTATGGTCAACTGCCGCCTACGGGAGTTCCTGGAAGAGAGGGACTGGTTCTCCCCCCATCAATACGGGTTCAGGAGAGGCAGCTCCACTCAGGCGGCCGTGACCATCGTACACGACAGAATACAAAAGAAACGACAGATACACCAAAAGACTCTCTCCGTCAGTAAGGACGTGGAGAAGGCCTTTGACAAGGTGTGGCACGAGGGACTCCGTTGGAAACTCGCCAACAACACGGAGTTACCTCTCTGCACCAGAAGGCTCCTCTCACACTACCTCACTGGACGGCGATGCCACATAAGATATAACAACACCCTATCAAGACCCTTCACACCACGCTCAGGCGTTCCCCAAGGTAGCGTTCTGGCACCCACACTCTACATCATGTTCACAAACGACACCCCACGCCCACCAGAAAACTGCGTTCACACCTACATAGTGGCCTACGCCGACGACGAGACCATTCTCGTCAGCGGTCGGGCCCCCGAAGAAATTGCGCTCCATGCTCAAAGAATACTTGACGAGAAGACAGACTACGAGGACAAATGGCTGATCGCCACGAATCCTCAGAAGACACAGATGACACTCTACGGCGCTAGAGATCACTTCATGCACAACCTACAAATCTACTCACACACACCAAACATGATCCACCAAAACCCAACAAGGCTCGCATATACACAGTGCACCAAAATCCTGGGGGTAACATTCGACAAATCCCTCAGGTTCAACCTACACCAGAACATAATACAAGCAAGAGCCTCACGTACAAACACTTCGCTGAGTAGGTTCTACTCAGCGAGCAAGAAACTAAAACTACACCTATATAAAGCACTCGTGCGTCCCATTCTCACCTACGCCCCACTGTCACTCGTAGCCTCGAGTGACACCTGGAAGCGAAAGGCTCAGCGCATTCAGAACTCTGCTCTGAAGCGCGCTTGCCGTTCGCCGCTGTACTCGAGAATGGACGCACTACACAACAACAACAAACTAACTCCCCTCAACACCTACGCTCACACCAGACTTACAAAACAACTTGAAAAACTCACAACAGACCCACTTTACACCTCGCTACACGTAAGAAGGTACGCGATGGCGCCGCGATATCCCGCGGCCCACGAACACCTGCCACCCGTACCATTCTTCGCATAACCCAATAAGGCATCATGAATAACGCGTTTCCGGATGGACTGTAAGCCTCCCCCCCTGACTTGCCCCCATCCCTCGCCCAGTCAATTACCTCACAACCCACACCCTCACTACAACACCTCGCTTCGGTGTATAGCCACCGACCTATCTACTCTCGCTGTCCCTTTCTTAATTACTTTCCGCAACGCTCCTCTCTGACTACCCGTCTGCCGTATTACGGCAGTCCCTCTCTGTTCTTTCTATACACAAAATGAATGAATGATGAATGTTTTATTTCGACATACAGCGATCGATTTTTCTACGTGAGCTCTTCGTCCTAAGAGAAGTCTTAGCCAGCAAAGGAGGAAACGTTGAGGGCAAGTCACCTCCAGAACACTCCCGCTCACCAACGATTTTCTCGTGAACGAGATTCTACCCACCTCTACAAGTACCCCCGGACCTAAATAGGACCTTAAGTCACCCCCCCCCCCCCAGCCCCCTCCCCCCCCGAATAAAAATACCTTTATTTCCCTGGTTCGTCATCTTGATATGACGTGCTAAACCCCCCTGCCCCCGTCCCTGCTCCGCCGTGATGTCTGGCTCCGTGAACGTGACTCTACACATATAGCTTCGTTGCAACTATGCCGTTCTACTTAGAAAAGGCATAATTGAAAACTCTGGGGAAAGGAGGTCTGAGGCTTACCCCGCTGCGGAACCCAAAGGAAGAAGCAACCTGGTTTGGGATTCAGTTACAAACGCGGGGAGGCATAACAACCTACCCTGCGGCACCGTCCAGGACCACAGAGGGAGACGCTTCCGTCTCTGTGAGATGTCGGACGTAACTGTTAAATAACCAAAACCCAATAGAGGGGGCGGCACCCCGACTGGAGTCAGTTGATTCTGGCTTCAGTCATCATTAAGTCCGCCATGTTTTTACACCCTCTGAGGAGCCCAACCAGGTCCATAAATTCATCCATCACCCTTCATCACATCCGAGTCATGTTCACGGGGTCCTCATCGGCGGGGCGGGGGCCTTCCCATAAAAAAGTTGTAAAAAACCCCGTAAAAGCCTCAAAAATGGCGAACACATCCCACCTCACACTAATAAGCACCACACAACCAGCACCCGACACAATTAACCACCACACACTGCTGACGCTAGCCTCCACCCACGACACACCAATAACAAACATCATTAAAATACGCACAGGCCACAAGCTCGTCTTCCGCTCGCAGGAGGACGCGCTTACCTTCCACCAAAACTCGACCACTACACTCAACACACTCAACCTCCAGACAAGACTCGCGGACGGTATCATGAAACGATACCAGATTCGAGTGACAAGGACCAACCCTTTGTGGCTGGCCTTCACAAATGATGACCTTCGCTCCCACCTCCGTCAGGAGTACGGGGAGGAGGTCATCAAAGACCTCTACTTTAATAGGTCAAAGAACTGGGCAGTGATTACACTGTCCAGCGATAACACTAAAAACATGCTACTAGACCAAGGCATCAAGGTCTGTGGCACCCTCACAAACCCTCAACACATTGAAGAACAACACAACATAAGACCCACACAATGCCACCGGTGCTATAAAACCGGCCACAGCACCAATACCTGCACTGCAGACCTAATCTGCTCAAAGTGCAGTGTAGCGGGGCACCACTATACAACCTGCACCTCCACCACAACCCGCTGCACAAACTGTGGCGGCGACCACGTCGCCGTCCACCCCAGGTGCCCTTACCTAGGCAAGGCACGCCACGACGCTGTGGAGGCCATTAGGCACCCACAACCTAACACACGCACAAACACACACCCCGCCCCCGCTCCCCCTCCCCTCACCATGTCATTCGCCGCTGCTGCCAGCCCCACGCTGCCGGCTCCCCCTGTTCTACCTCCGACGCACCCACCCACCCCTGCAGCAACCACACCCCACCCACACATCCCTCCCCCCCACACGCCAGTTCAGAACACTCAGAGACCCCCCCTACTACCAACACCCTCACACCACACTGCCATCCCCACACCACTTTACACGCCCACCCCCACCCCACACCACACCCCCACCCCACCCCACCCCTGCGACAACACAAAAACCAAACTTCACCTGGCCACCCTGCTCTCAGCGGTGGCAAAAGACATGTCGAGGGGTGACCCCCGACTATACGCGAACATACTGAACACACTATTCGCCTCAAACGGCATAGAGCAAATTACCTTCCCCGAGAAGGTGTTCGCCCTAATTGACGCACACACATCCAGACCTGCACTCCTCCCCACCCCGACGGGTACACTCCCCTGCCCGCAGGGAACCACCGCCCCCCACTCTCACCACGCTCTCCCCACACCTTCCTCAGCCACTGCCCAAGCCCCCATTCACACAACCTATCCTCCTCGCGCTTCTTCCACCCCTATATCCAAACCCCGCCTACCTCCCACTTCCACCACCCCCCTCGCACCCATCTCAGCCTCCTCCCCCACAGCCTCCACTGTGACTCCAACCCCCTCGCAGCCCACTACACCCCGTGCTAACCCCCAAAACCCCACCCCCAAGCCCCATCCGCGTAGACAGGCACGGGACAAACAAAACCCCCTCTCTCCTGTTTCCACTCCTCCCTCGCTCCCCACTGCTTCCCCCTCCACTCCCTCTCAACCCTCCCCTTCAAAACACACTCCTTCTCACTCTACTCCTTCTCACCCTACTGCTTCCCACTCTACTCCTTCTCACTCCTCTCCTCCTCCGCCTTCCGCCCCTTCACCTAAGACTCCTTCCCCTCCAACCCTTCCTTCAACTCCTCCGCCTCCCTCCCCCTCTGCCTCCACCACCCCTCCGTCGTCCCCGCCTCCTTTCTCCCCCGACACTCCTCCCCTCATAATCTGCACCTCTCCAACCGCCTCCAGCCCTTCGTCCTCCAGCTCTACACCGCCCACGAACTCCCCCCACCAAGACACCACCCCACCCAAAGCCACCACCTCTACAGAACACACTCCTCCACCCACTACGGCCCCCCCACCCAATAACACGGCCGTGCCCCATAAACAAACATCTACACGTGTCAAGGTACTCGCCCCTCACGCCTCCTGGGCTATAACCAAGGAGAAAGGGACGATTCCTGGCAAGTCAGCCTCCCGCGCACTTAGACCACGACAATAGGTCGCACTAGTGTTATACAACTAAACGTACGCAGTTGGCACGGTATTCGTCATACGGTCGCCAACTGGGTACTCAACACACAAAGACCCGACATCATACTACTAAACTCCACCAGCCTACACCCTCCCAACAACAAACTCCGCATTGCAGGCTACCACACATACTTATCCCCACAGGCGCGGCACCTAGGATCTGCAATCCTAGTAAAGCGCAACATACACCACTCCCTCGTCAACACACGCGACACCTCCTTTCTAGCCTGCAAAATCGACACAACCTCTGGTCCCATAATAGTGGCCACCCATTACAGACCACCACGATTACAACTAAACTTAGAAGTCCCACTCCGGGCCCTTTCCAACCACAATCTACCCATCTTCTTCGCGGGGGACCTCAACGCTTTTCACCCGACACTCCTTTCTAACAACACGAACGATGCGGGCAGTTACTTGGCCGGTGCCTTGCAGCGTCACCGCTGCGAGCACATCGGCCCTGCCTTCCCCACGTTCTTTGGCACGCACGGAGGCACCACATCCCCGGATGTGGTCTTTCGTAACGACCATGCCACACGTTTCTACACACACATTGCACCCGGTCCCCACGTACTATCAGACCACATACCGATATGCCTTCTCATATCCACATCCCCCATACTCATCCCCACATCACCTCTATACGACTACAAGAATACAAACTGGGCTGAATTTAGAAGCCACATATCCACAAACACACCACACAACCTCGACCTGGAGAACACCAATCCAGGACAAATAGACCACCACTGGTGCTCACTGTTAGACACCATCACCACCGCACGTAACCTACACTCACCACACAAAAACTACACCTGCCTAAAACACTTCACCTTTTCAATACACACACAGAGACTTATCACACAGTACAACAACCACTACACCAGAGGCCCACGACAACAGAACATCAACCAGCTACGTGCCCGCATCCTTCAATGCGTGCAGCTAGATAGGAACCGGCAGTGGCGTGAGGTCGTCCGCATTGCGGACGACACCCGCTGCATGGACCCTTCCTTCTTCTGGCGGCACGTGAAAAGGATGCTGGGTACGGAACCACACAAACCAATAACACTAAAAATAAACAACCACACACTCACAGACACCAACGACATCCTCGACGCATTCAGGTCCCACTGGGACACAGTACACACCCACAACCCACCAAAACCACATGCGCAGGAGCACTTCCAAGACATTCAGGAATGGTGCCGGACTCATGCTCACGAGCTGAGGCCTGCCCCCCTGATACGCATGGAGGTGCTCGACTACACGTCTACACTTACCACTCCAATCACCGTCGAGGAAACAAAACACTACATAAAATCGACACCAAAACGCGCCCCCGGCCCCTCCGGCCTACCGGCCACACTGATACATAACCTCCCCGCAGACATATACCCCACACTCACACACCTATTCAATGCCTCTCTAGCCTCAGGCCACTTTCCCAAAACATTCAAAGTCTCTCACAATATACTCCTTCATAAACAACACAAAGACCCAAAACACCCAAACAATTACAGGCCTATTGCTCTATTAGAGCACCTAGGCAAAATACTCGAACGTATGGTCAACTGCCGCCTACGGGAGTTCCTGGAAGAGAGGGACTGGTTCTCCCCCCATCAATACGGGTTCAGGAGAGGCAGATCCACTCAGGCGGCCGTGACCATCGTACACGACAGAATACAGAAGAAACGACAGATACACCAAAAGACTCTCTCCGTCAGTAAGGACGTGGAGAAGGCCTTTGACAAGGTGTGGCACGAGGGACTCCGTTGGAAACTCGCCAACAACACGGAGTTACCTCTCTGCACCAGAAGGCTCCTCTCACACTACCTCACTGAACGGCGATGCCACATAAGATATAACAACACCCTATCAAGACCCTTCACACCACGCTCAGGCGTTCCCCAAGGTAGCGTTCTGGCACCCACACTCTACATCATGTTCACAAACGACACCCCACGCCCACCAGAAAACTGCGTTCACACCTACATAGTGGCCTACGCCGACGACGAGACCATTCTCGTCAGCGGTCGGGCCCCCGAAGAAATCGCGCTCCATGCACAAAGAATACTTGACGAGAAGACAGACTACGAGGACAAATGGCTGATCGCCACGAATCCTCAGAAGACACAGATGACACTCTACGGCGCTAGAGATCACTTCATGCACAACCTACAAATCTACTCACACACACCAAACATGATCCACCAAAACCCAACAAGGCTCGCATATACACAGTGCACCAAAATCCTGGGGGTAACATTCGACAAATCCCTCAGGTTCAACCTACACCAAAACATAATACAAGCAAGAGCCTCACGTACAAACACATCGCTGAGTAGGTTCTACTCAGCGAGCAAGAAACTAAAACTACACCTATATAAAGCACTCGTGCGTCCCATTCTCACGTACGCCCCACTGTCACTCGTAGCCTCGAGTGACACCTGGAAGCGAAAGGCTCAGCGCATTCAGAACTCTGCTCTGAAGCGCGCTTGCCGTTCGCCGCTGTACTCGAGAATGGACGCACTACACAACAACAACAAACTAACTCCTCTCAACACCTACGCTCACACCAGACTTACAAAACAACTTGAAAAACTCACAACAGACCCACTTTACACCTCGCTACATGTAAGAAGGTACGCGATGGCGCCGCGATATCCCGCGGCCCACGAACACCTGCCACCCGTACCATTCTTCGCATAACCCAATAAGGCATCATGAATAACGCGTTTCCGGATGGACTGTAAGCCTCCCCCCCGACTTGCCCCCATCCCTCGCCCAGTCAATTACCTCATAACCCACACCCTCACTACAACACCTCGCTTCGGTGTATAGCCACCGACCTATCTACTCTCGCTGTCCCTTTCTTAATTATTTTCCGCAACGCTCCTCTCTGACTACCCGTCTGCCGTATTACGGCAGTCCCTCTCTGTTCTTTCTATACACAAAATGCAATGTTTTATTTCACTCTGGAGTAGGAAGACCTGACCTTAGTTGTTGTGCGCGTAGTGTCCTAACCTCCTGATCCGGTAAAGGAGGAAACCGTTGAGGCAAGACTCGGCAAAACGCCAAAGACCACTCAATCTCGACGGCCACGGAGTGGTGCTCTCCACCCCCCCCCCCCCCAAGAAGAAAGTGAGAGACTAACTAGGGGGAAGGGCAACATTGCCCGAAGGGGGACATGAGTCCCCCCGCCCCCCAGGACACTAAACGGATCCCCCTCAGTCTAATTGCGGGGAAAACAAAACCATCTCGGGAAACGGTATTCCAGACTGTGATCGGTGAAATTAACATCGAGCTCACTCGTCTCATTGAAACCCCAAATGGATGGGCGGCTGTCTGCTGGAAAAACAAGGATGTGGAAACCCTTGTTTCAGACCAGGCCAGGCAACCCCTTCGCGAGATAGGGCTCGAAGTGGTAGTTCCCTACGAGCTACTCGTGAAGAGGGCCGTCATCCTCAAAAGAATGGACCCCTACTTCTTTGAGAATACGACCGAAGAAATCCAAGCCGAGTTAAATGATAAACAATCATGGGCAAATGTGGAGAGGGTGGATAAAATCGGCAAATCCATCATCAAGGTAACCTTCGCGACAATAGGGATGGCTCAGAGAGCGCTAAGGGAAGGCCTTCTAGGCTTCTACCTTCGCGTCGCGCCAGAGCAGATAGAGGCAGAAGAATATATCTTCATCGAAAACTGCCAAATCTGCCTGGCCATCGAGAGCCACCCGACAAGAAACTGCCCCACCAACATCCAAGTCTGTGCGACATGCTCCAGAACCGGTCACGGATGGAGAGATTGCCGGGAAGAAAAGCCGAAATGTGCAAATTGCGGAGGGGAGCATAGGGCTTTGGCCATGAAATGCCCTCTACGCAAGGAAGCACTAAAAAACAAAAGGCTGAAACTCAGACTGCAAAAGGAGGAAAAGTCAAAGGCAACATATGCCACCGCGACTTCGACGCCTGGAAACGCCACTAATTCGACGGACAAAGCGGACCCGAAATTAATCCTGCCGGCTGAGAGCAAGGAGATTATGACGATGGTCATAGTCGCCCACCTGGCAAATCTTGCTCGCCCTGGCAGTTTTTCGGAGGAACTAAACGCTATGCTGAAGAACAACGGCGTAAAGAAAAAGCTGTGGTTCCCCCCGAACCCACCTTCCAAGGATGTGCTGAACATCGAATTCATAGATGTAAAGCAGCAGAAAGCCCCCGAAGAGTCAAAAATTAATGATGAACCAACGCTCTACCCTGAAGAAGAAGAAAACCAAGAAGGAGCAAAACAAGCAGCCACGCAAGAGAAAAGCGCCCCGAAGGAAAAGAGAACAAAAAAGAAAAAGATCAGCAAACCCCCTAAACAAATGGAAGAAGAAAGTATGGACGGAGAATCTGAGGATGACGATTCTTATCCCGCAGTTCCCCTGACAGAAAAAGTCAACGTCCTGGAAAAGGGACGCTTTTTCGACGGGGAAGAACTAAAATTAAAAGTTTTCGGGACTACTGGATGTAGACCCGAAAAGAACAATCAATCACAACTGGTAAAGGGCATTAGGAGTGGCGACTTCAAGTGGACTTTTGAGGGACCCTGGTCTCCAAAGGAAATGGAGAGCCTTCTATGCAGCGGCACCATGTACATCACGGGATTAAGTTGCCACACGGTGAACGCGTCAACCTTCGAGAAAATAAAGTGCGGCATGAAGACCTCGGCGATAAACTAAAAATAAAAAAGTTAAATAAAGTGATAAGCGCGAAACAACTAAATAATAGTGTAAAACGATAAAGTGCTAATAGTTAAACAAATAATTAATTAAACAAACAAGTGGAATAGTAAAATAAGTGAATAATTGAAATGTGACAATTAACAGACAAATAGTCAATTTAGTGAATAATATAAATAGAAGTCTACTAAATTAAAATAATAACCAATGTGTAAATACAGTTAATTAAAATTAAGTAATAATAGTTAAACATAGAATTAATTAAACAAACAAATTGAATAGTGAAATAAGTGAATAATTGAAATGTGACGATTAACAGACAAATATTCAATTTGGTGAATAATATAAATAAAAGTCTATAAAATTAAAATAATAACCAATGTGTAAATACAGTTAATTAAAATTATGTACAGCATATATGTAAATACAATAAAATAAAGTTAAGTGCATAATAAAACAGTATCTTAAACTTAAATACAGTTCAATTTAGCGAATAGTATTAATAGAAGACTATAAAATTAAAAACTAATAACCAATGTGTGATACAGCTAATTAAAACTAAGTTCAGTATATATGTAAATACAGTGAATTAAAATCATTTTCGTTAAGTATAGCAATATCTAAATCTTAAACTCAAATGACGCATAAATGAATGTTCAAAGATCAATGATAATTTAAAACTATAACCCAATTAGTGGGTAGGATTAATTTATTTTTAAAACCCTGTAAGTGGGTACAACCTAAATCCAAAAAAGTGTCAAAAAGCTGAGCTCCTGCGTGTATTCTCCAGGAGAACCCTCTTTGTGTAACTTTGCCTTCGACTATTATTTCTTCCCCTCCTCAACTATATATTTTTTTTTCATTTTTTCACCACTTTTGTCTATATATATTTTTTACATTGTGTAAATTTATGTGAATCTATTTATTTGATGTATGAAATACTTGTGCTTCTTCCAATAAATATATCATCGCATTTCACTCTGGAGTAGACTGAGTACCTAGTTGTTGTGCGCGTAGTGTCCTAACCTCCTGATCCGGTAAAGGAGGAAACCGTTGAGGCAAGACTCGGCAAAACGCCAAAGACCACTCAATCTCGACGGCCACGGAGTGGTGCTCTCCACCCCCCCCCCAAGAAGAAAGTGAGAGACTAACTAGGGGGAAGGGCAACATTGCCCGAAGGGGGACATGAGTCCCCCCGCCCCCCAGGACACTAAACGGATCCCCCTCAGTCTAATTGCGGGGAAAACAAAACCATCTCGGGAAACGGTATTCCAGACTGTGATCGGTGAAATTAACATCGAGCTCACTCGTCTCATTGAAACCCCAAATGGATGGGCGGCTGTCTGCTGGAAAAACAAGGATGTGGAAACCCTTGTTTCAGACCAGGCCAGGCAACCCCTTCGCGAGATAGGGCTCGAAGTGGTAGTTCCCTACGAGCTACTCGTGAAGAGGGCCGTCATCCTCAAAAGAATGGACCCCTACTTCTTTGAGAATACGACCGAAGAAATCCAAGCCGAGTTAAATGATAAACAATCATGGGCAAATGTGGAGAGGGTGGATAAAATCGGCAAATCCATCATCAAGGTAACCTTCGCGACAATAGGGATGGCTCAGAGAGCGCTAAGGGAAGGCCTTCTAGGCTTCTACCTTCGCGTCGCGCCAGAGCAGATAGAGGCAGAAGAATATATCTTCATCGAAAACTGCCAAATCTGCCTGGCCATCGAGAGCCACCCGACAAGAAACTGCCCCACCAACATCCAAGTCTGTGCGACATGCTCCAGAACCGGTCACGGATGGAGAGATTGCCGGGAAGAAAAGCCGAAATGTGCAAATTGCGGAGGGGAGCATAGGGCTTTGGCCATGAAATGCCCTCTACGCAAGGAAGCACTAAAAAACAAAAGGCTGAAACTCAGACTGCAAAAGGAGGAAAAGTCAAAGGTAACATATGCCACCGCGACTTCGACGCCTGGAAACGCCACTAATTCGACGGACAAAGCGGCCCCGAAATTAATCCTGCCGGCTGAGAGCAAGGAGATTATGACGATGGTCATAGTCGCCCACCTGGCAAATCTTGCTCGCCCTGGCAGTTTTTCGGAGGAACTAAACGCTATGCTGAAGAACAACGGCGTTAAGAAAAAGCTGTGGTTCCCCCCGAACCCACCTTCCAAGGATGTGCTGAACATCGAATTCATAGATGTAAAGCAGCAGAAAGCCCCCGAAGAGTCAAAAATTAATGATGAACCAACGCTCTACCCTGAAGAAGAAGAAAACCAAGAAGGAGCAAAACAAGCAGCCACTCAAGAGAAAAGCGCCCCGAAGGAAAAGAGAACAAAAAAGAAAAAGATCAGCAAACCCCCTAAACAAATGGAAGAAGAAAGTATGGACGGAGAATCTGAGGATGACGATTCTTATCCCGCAGTTCCCCTGACAGAAAAAGTCAACGTCCTGGAAAAGGGACGCTTTTTCGACGGGGAAGAACTAAAATTAAAAGTTTTCGGGACTACTGGATGTAGACCCGAAAAGAACAATCAATTACAACTGGTAAAGGGCATTAGGAGTGGCGACTTCAAGTGGACTTTTGAGGGACCCTGGTCTCCAAAGGAAATGGAGAGCCTCCTATGCAGCGGCACCATGTACATCCCGGGATCAAGTTGCCACACGGTGAACGCGTCAACCTTCGAGAAAATAAAGTGCGGCATGAAGACCTCGGCGATAAACTAAAAATAAAAAAGTTAAATAAAGTGATAAGCGCGAAACAACTAAATAATAGTGTAAAACGATAAAGTGCTAATAGTTAAACAAATAATTAATTAAACAAACAAGTGGAATAGTAAAATAAGTGAATAATTGAAATATGACAATTAACAGACAAATAGTCAATTGAAATGTGACAATTAACAGACAAATAGTCAATTTAGTGAATAATATAAATAGAAGTCTACTAAATTAAAATAATAACCAATGTGTAAATACAGTTAATTAAAATTAAGTAATAATAGTTAAACATAGAATTAATTAAACAAACAAATTGAATAGTGAAATAAGTGAATAATTGAAATGTGACGATTAACAGACAAATATTCAATTTGGTGAATAATATAAATAAAAGTCTATAAAATTAAAATAATAACCAATGTGTAAATACAGTTAATTAAAATTATGTACAGCATATATGTAAATACAATAAAATAAAGTTAAGTGCATAATAAAACAGTATCTTAAACTTAAATACAGTTCAATTTAGCGAATAGTATTAATAGAAGACTATAAAATTAAAAACTAATAACCAATGTGTGATACAGCTAATTAAAACTAAGTTCAGTATATATGTAAATACAGTGAATTAAAATCATTTTCGTTAAGTATAGCAATATCTAAATCTTAAACTCAAATGACGCATAAATGAATGTTCAAAGATCAATGATAATTTAAAACTATAACCCAATTAGTGGGTAGGATTAATTTATTTTTAAAACCCTGTAAGTGGGTACAACCTAAATCCAAAAAAGTGTCAAAAAGCTGAGCTCCTGCGTGTATTCTCCAGGAGAACCCCCTTTGTGTAACTTTGCCTTCGACTATTATTTCTTCCCCTCCTCAACTATATATTTTTTCATTTTTTCACCACTTTTGTCTATATATATTTTTTACATTGTGTAAATTTATGTGAATTTATTTATTAGATGTATGAAATACTTGTGCTTCTTCCAATAAATATATCATCATTTCACTCTGTCAGATTCTCACTCCATTCATTACATCTGTAAAGGAGGCAAGAGCATATCTAAACGTTCCGAAGATGATCGAATAAGATCGAAAGCTTAGCAATTTAGTTTGTTTTTTACCAAACACATTCATTTAAAAAAAAGAGATGAATACAAGACAAGTGATCTACCATCTACAAGATGGGATAAAAAAGATAGAAGAAGAGAAAGTTGCCAAAGGAAATTAATTAAGGCAAAATACACAATGGTCTTCAACAAAATTTGCATATATATATATATATATATATATATATATATATATATATATATATATATATATATATATATATATATATATATATATATATATATACACATATATATATAATCATCGTCACCTTTACTAACTCTATAATTTAAGAAGGGTTATTTTTTTAGTATTTGAATAATAATTTCATCTTAGTTTGGTTATACTTATGTTTTTATTATTATAGTTATTTCTAATAATTATTTTATAATATCACAAAACAAAATGGTGAAGTTCAGAAATAAATATATGTATCAAAATTTTGTGAATTTTTTAAAATCCACAGAATTACAAATGGTGAAGTTTATAAAATAAAATTTATAACAACTTAACCATGGCTTGTTTTTCTTAGATTTTAGATTTTATCTTAGTAGCGAAACCATTGCTTGATATATATATATATATATATATATATATATATATATATATATATATATATATATATATATATATATATATATATATATATATATATATATATATATATATATATATATATATATATATATATATATATATATTTATATATTCAACAAGGTTGCTTCTAAGAAGGCGTAATTTTAATTGCAGTAGAAAGGATACGATCATCAACGACATTCTTATTTATTCCAAGCAACGTTTCAGATTACCCACTCCATCATCAGGCTAAAGGGATTAACATAATTTGTGAGGCGAACAAATGTTAACATAAACTAAATACAAATCAAAAGCAAATAATTTAGATAGTAAACTTATAAAGTTAGAAATATTAATAATTACAAGTACATATACAGATAAGCTCAAAGTAAAGGAGAGGAACAAATTCATACCTGCTGTCAGCGAGTCAGGGAAATGACTAAGGAAGTTACCAAAATCGGACACGATTATGGGTAGTTTGTTGTCGGTAGAATATTAACTGGTCTGAAGCTGGTTGGTTGTGACTATTACCGATAATGGGTGGCAGTTCAAGTCTGAATTTAATGTGGGCGAATGTGTTTTTATGAAGAGAGATTCCAGAATTCTTAGCTGGGTGATGTTAGGATTAGAGCCCAGAATCTCAAAATTATTGATGTTTGCATCAACCTCACACTTTATAATGTGGTCTCTGATTGGCGAGACTTCCTTACTAGAGAGGGACTTTCCTGTTCGGCAACTAATGCCGAGCTGTGCGCAAACCCTCGAGTGTAACGAGCGAATAGTACTACCAATATATGTTCCCTGGGAACATACAGGGCAAGAAAATTTGTACACAATACTATTGCGCAAATAAGCCGGGGTTAAATCCTTGGTGAGCGTATGCGGCAGGGTCCGAAGCCATCTTGAATCCGTGGTGGAAGCTGATGGTGGCTACTTTGACTGTTATCTCCCTGCCATTGATACACATCTTGGCGTCCACACATAATTTGACCTTTTCAAGATTATTAATATCACTTGCTATACCTTTTCTGTTATGAAGAATTCAGCCCCAATTCTCTCATTTCATAACAGAGAAACACTTCTCTTTTTTTCCAAAAAGGAACTACATTTGCTACTCGGATGCCTAAGCATTTTATTTGAAGTCACCCCGATTAATGCTGAAACTGAGATCCCATGTAGCCTTAACTACATCACCCTCTGATGTGGAACCTTATCAAATCTTCACCACATCTACTACACCAACTTGAAATGGTTATTTCCTCTCGCTTGCATCCCCCACCCCTGTGCTCCAATGACTCTTCTGTTCTAACTGGGAATAACAAAGCTCAGCACTAATTTACGCAAACTTGGGTGTTTCGGGGTGAAATAAATGATTTGGGGTGACAGATAAAGAATATTGGAAAATGAGGGTGAAAAAGGGATATAATAGACCACTGCTGACAAAATCTGCTATTACTCAGACTTCAGTGTTTAAAGAAAAGCTAAGAAGGGCAGGCTATTTGGGATAGGATTGAGAATGGAAAGCCGAGAACTCATATTAATGTATGGGGCATCGGGGGTTTTCAGCCCTTGTAGAATAAGTACGTACAAAGAAAATGGGGGTTCAATAAATCAAACTTTGAGATCTGCACTCGGAAGCATATTTGCGGGGCTCTTAGTCGGAGGTTAAACTTGCTTTCCTGCTTTGGGTCACTGGCCTTGAGAAGGATTTTGTATTGCAAGCTCCCCTCCCCCCCCCCCTCCTTGCGATCTCTTATCCCCTCTCCGGATAGTCTGTTCGCCCTCGACGCCTGTTGCATCCACGGAGGAGCCTTTCATCCATTTTGCTTTCGTTCGCTTGAGGATCCTTCTATTCAAGAGAAAATCTGAGCCATCATTCTGTATGCCGAATAACGATGTATGCTTTTTCCCTCCTCTCACACATTAATACATACACTAAAATGAGAGAGGACGAATTAAAATGGCTATGTACCCCCGGCTCTTCCGTCCTCGTCCCTTTGCATGCTCCCTAAATGCCTTTCCCGTGTTACCTTTGGTCAACATAAACCATCGATTACGCTCGTCCCGTTCCCATCTCGCGCATTCGCGCCAAAAGAGGTTTCTCGTGTCAGGGATTCGCGCCACTTTTGCCCCATATTCCGTTCACCCGCCTTGACTAATTTGATTTTGGCCGGGGCGATTAAATTTAAATGAGAGGCAGGCCACTTGTAACACACACACACACACACATACTCGCACTTCCTATGCTTCTCTTTCTCCCTATTCAACTGACTTTATCCAACTAGCAGGACCTACCTCCGCAGAAGAATGATGGCAGGCTCACAAGAGATGCTCTCTCTCCCAGTTACTAAGGCCTCAAGTAGTCGCCTCTTTTACCCACTCGGATCATTTACCTTGCATACAAATTCATTCCTTTTTTTTTTAATAAATCCAGCTCAGAACACTGCATTTCAATTTTTCCGTATCGTATAGCCTTTTTCATTTTCCTGTCAGTGAGGTTTGTCAGATTTCGTTCTTCCTTCGTTTACCTAACCACAACTGATGCAAAGACTACCAGTTGTAGTCAGTTACCCCTGGTACCTGGAGGATTGACACGCCCTTCCGGTCCCACTGCCCTTAACACTCAAACTAGATTGAGACTACCTGGAGTTTATTCTTCTTCTCGACTGCTTTTCCTAGCCGTCGGGCAATATCGCAGGCTGGTCGCCGACCAGCTATCGTCCATTCATTTCTGGTTGTGACTAGGAGGTGGGGGAGGGGCTGGATCACCCCTCTATCTGACTCTGGTTGGAGTGGTTGGTTTTAACATGTCTACATTCTCACCCTTTTCTACTTCTACACCTCCCCCCCCCCACTTTACTTTTCCTTATATATTCTTTTACGTGTCCAGAGGTGACATCTGGATATTTTCGTCCCTTCCCAGCCCCAATACCTGCAGGAGGATTTGCGCCTACATGTCTTCCACACATTTTCACTCCCTAGCTTCCTCCCCATCGTTGCTATTGCGTTTTAAATCTTACCCTTGCTTTCTCCGCCAGCTCTTTCACCGCAAACACTCATCCCACCCCCACCCTCTTGCTGCTCAACCACTATCGGATCAAAATATTTTCTTACACACACTAATCACTCGCTTCTTTACGCCCCTCCCCCACTATACATTCACCTGACCCCTTGATACGGTCGTGTACACTATGAAGCGTCCGCCAATACTCGTTCACCTGCCTCCACACTGGACTCACTCTCACCCTTCCACTTTCTCTTTCCATTTCTCATACACCCACATTCAGCCTTTTCACAAGCCACTATCACTTAAACTTTTCATACCTCCACGTTCACACTTATTTCCTCTCACCCATACTCTTCCCCCTTCCGGATTTACCAGGCTTTGACTTTCCTCCCCCTCGACCCCACCGTAACCCACGCGCCAAGTCCCGTACACATACATCTCATAGTGTTCACATCAACAGTAGCAAATCAATCACCTCTTCTTTGTGGTTCGGAGTCTACGTTAATCAGTAGGTCCCCTAAATAGTTACAGGGAGCCAGCAAGGACTACTTAGTCCACTCAAAGGCCAGTCCCATTCTATACTGATAGTCCTCCTTTGCACATTGTCGCCACGATACTAACTCACACAACATTCACTCCACAACAGGGCTCCGTATTTAAACAATATTATTATTCGTAAAATAACTTAATTTTGTTTTTTTAAAAAACCCACCATATTATTTTTATTTATACTTTTGTGCTGAATGTTTTTATACCCAAGTTTCTCCCAGCACAGAGAAATGTATCCATCTTTCTCCATTTTCCTTCTCTCCAACGTTACCAAACCCCCCATTTATCCTAACTCTCATTCCTAGTCGTCATTTATATCTTATTCAACCAATATGATTTCCCAACTTAACCCCACTACCCCTTTCCCCTCGCCATGTCATTTCAGAACCTCTTTTTTTCATCCTCACATTATAGGGTGCATACACTACAATCACGCTGTTTCACACTTGCAAGAAGTCTCAACTTCACTCGCAACATTGTGAAGCTGACACACTTCATCGTGTCACTCTTACACGGCCACGCCATCTCAACCTTTACCTCTCTGCCGCACAAGTTCTTCCTTTCCCTTCATGTCCGATCCACATAACGCAAGCATCTGCAATCTCCCTCTTTTAAACATTCACTGCCTCCCCCTTCCCCATCCTATATGCACCTATTACATCCGGGACCTAGAGGCGCGGCGCGCCCTCAAACTAGATTGATACTACATAGGCTTCATTAATTCTAGATATTTCCATTTAGCCCCTTTTCAACAGTTTGCAAGCTTCTTCTGGCCTACTTTATTGGACAGTGGGTGCAGACTAGTCGCCAAGCAGCAATCGTCTATTCATGCCTGATTGGGGTCTGTATTGGGGGGAGGAACCTTCCCACTTATGTTGGCTCCGTTGGGGGGGGAGGTTAACATGCCATTATTCTTTCGAACTTTTTTATCTTTCTCCTGTTTCTATCTTTGCTATCTCTATTTACATACTCATCCGCAAGGGGATCTGGGGTGTAGCATGGGTAATATTGCTACAGCTGACATTTGCAATTCACCTCAGGAGATGCATATATATATATATATATATATATATATATATATATATATATATATATATATATATATATATATATATATATATATATATATATATATTGTTAAAGACCATGTTGTATTTTGATTATTTTGGAACTTTCCAACTGGTGAATGCAGTTTTTCGTATTTGGTTGGATATTAAAGATTATTTCGCTGCTCACGACCAGCAATGAGCTACCTCACCGGTAAAGGAGGCAAAAACCAAGGAAAGCACCAAATCAACGCAGCCTCAACAATAAGGAAGACTTCTTTCCGCCTGAAGATGCCTTAAGAAAAGCGAAAGCTCCCCAAAACTCAAATTAGTTGTAAAAATTAAAATGGATCTTCCTCAACTGATCTTTAATATCCAACCAGATAGAAAAAAACTGCTTCGCCAGTTGGAACGTTCCCCCCAAAATTGAGAAAATCAAAATACAACCTAGTCTTTAACAAAATATGTATAGCTGAGAAGCTGTTCCCAACATACACTGATATATATCCTTGAGAATGAACTGAATAAAGTTCGAAAGTACTTGGAAGCACCTTTTCATTTTTTTTTTTGAGTATTTGAATAATAATTTCATCTTAATTTGGTTATGACTATGTTTTTTTTTTATCAAAGTTCAGAAATAAATATAAGTATCGAAATTTTGTGAATTTTTTAAAACCCAAAGATTTACAAATGGTGAAGTTCAGAAAATTTATTTTTATATATCTTCTATAACTATATTTTAGCCACGTGATATTTTGAAAGGGAAGAAATTTAGTTTAGAGTTCCTTTTTAAAATTATTATTATTGGCGAAGTTCAGAAAATATATAAAAATTTAACCATGGCTGCTTTTTTTTTAGATTTTAAATTTTAAATTTTAATCTTAGTAGCGAAGCCATTACCTGGGTTGGTGGTATATATATATATATATCCGCTGTGATAAGTGTCAGATAGTTCAAGTCTTAAAGAAAAAAAAGATCAAAGCTACATATCTCAATCATTTTTTTTTCAATTAGTAGTACGCACACGCCTACATACATGTACACACAAGTGAACGCGCGCAGTGCAATATAATCTGGCCGTTCCGAAGAAATTGTTTGGAACTTGGGGCATCTCTTAGTTTTAAGAGACAAAAGAAAACGAGGATTTTAGGGGATTCTTTAAGTTTTCATAATTTATATTTTGATCTCTTTATTATTATTATTGTCTCCGAATTTGAAGTGTTTATGGTTCACTTTTCTTAGGTTAAATCCTTTAGAGAGCTAGGTTGCTTGGGGCTAGGGTCTAGGTGATTTTCGACGAAAGAAAACAATTCCTCCAAATTATTTAAATACGTTAGGAACTTTGGTGGTATTTCGAAAAAAAGAGAAGATTTGGGGAGAGGTTTTTTTTCACTCACTTTTAAGTTACTTTTAAACTATCGGCTAAATATTTTGAAATTTTATCACGGTTTGACCTTTTCGCTATTTTTTTTTTAATTTTATTTTGAGAAGGAAAACATGAAAAACCCGTGAAAAACTAGAATTGGTTTTAAAATCTAATTGATCTCTATTGGTGACATTTGGCAGACATCCAAGTCTAGTTGCCGATTCGTAATTTATTGTTTCTCTAGTGTTGGCTTGTTGACATCTTTGCGCCTTTATTCCATTCTTCTGATATTTCATCTCTGGAAGTCTTAAAATATACCGCCTTGAGTTTTATTGTCAAAGAAAATTACCGTTTTATTTTAAGGTATTATCAATCTTTAAACGCCCTAATTTCTGTTTGCATTAAGCCCCAGTAACAACCAGTTCTCATCCTCCATCTTGAAATTAGCTTCCTCTAATGAGCCTTTCCATTTACGGCGTGGTTTGTTGTTGTTGTTTTTTTTAACTCAATGAATGTTCGAAAAGTAACTTCCTTTTTACATCTTGCGTAATGCGTGCCATCTCTGCGCTGACCCCCGGAGATCGATCTGCGCCTATTAGACATGTAAGAACTAAATAGACCCACACAGTTTTATGATATTTTTTATTCCAATTTTTTGTCATTATTATGACTAGTATTTGTGCTCATCCTTTCAGCGTTGAATGTAATTATTATTAAACATGGCTAGAAAACAAAATTCAAGGAAATTTAAGATTTTCCAAATTTGTTGATTAATCTGAGGCTTGGACTGTCCCAAAACCAAACTACTAGGGATCTTGGAATACCCGTCTCTTGTTTTAAAATTAGAGTTCAATTTAAGAAAAAGATAAACCCACCGGAGTCAAGGGTCTTCGTGGGTCATCTGAAAGATATTTTCGTGCTCTTAGAGGGTTCATTGAAAACAACCATGGTGAAAAGCTTCTGAATTGACCTAACGTATCTAAAAGAGTTCCCAAACAGCAGAAAAATTACTTGAAATCTCCTGGATATTATGGAAGTAGAGCAAGGAGGAAGCCTCTTTAATATTGACCAATATTAATAGGAGGAAAGAGCGAGCTGAAAACATTAGCGAAAAGCCTCTTGGGATTTTTGGCACAGTATAATTTTTTCCTGCGAATCAATGTTTGCTCAATTTTCAGACACTGGACGGGTGTGGGTTTGGAAATTATCCCCTCAAGAATTTGACATACGAGTAAACAGGTTACAACCAATGTTGAAACACGGTGGCTTTTCCGTTATATTGTGGGGAGCAATTTGGAACGATGGAAGGTCAGACAAAATTGGTTGTGTTGGCAATATCAGCTCGAAAAAATACACTCCCAGTCTTAAAGAGTTTTTTTACCAGGGTTTTAAAGGGTCAGCTTGAAAAAGAAAGTTTTTGTTTATTGACGATAGGTCTCCATGTCATGCAGCAAAATGAAATACTAAAGAATGGGACGACCAAACCGGCCTCAAACTACCCTTGGCCGAGTCAGTCCCCTGCCAATAGAGCACGTGTGGAGAATATCAGACAGCACTTAGGAAAAAGTGAAAAACAAACAAAATAGGAGACCGGTGAGAATATCTAGATGAATGGCATACACTAAATAGACCCTGTCGTTATTTCCATAACCAGTAATGCCCGAACTGATTAATTTTATGACTAAGGGAATTGTAGCTCTAAAAGCCGCTAAAGGGAAGTCCACAATGTTAATAATGTACTTTCATTGTTTAATACATAAATTAGAGCGAACATGATTAACACTTATTGTAAGCATTTTAATTGGATGGTCCCCAAATGGGGATCTGGATGATACTGGGTTAATGTTCCTGACGTAGGATTAAGAACCATAATTTGTTGGAAGAGCTTTATTCAGAAAGAGGTTAAGAGTCAGTAATAGGTGGTTAACATTTTTAGTGGTATGTATCAGTTAAACAAAATAAAATTCAGAATTGGACAATTAGAGAGTTCAGACAAGCCTTGAATGTTGATAACTTCAAGATGATGTTATGGAAACTCATTTGAATGTACTTTATGGAGGGTTTTTGTGGTGGAGATTGACTCGGATGTCCTTTGATAGGCCCTTGTGACTTTTGTCATCCATGCGTAGACTTCGATCTTCAGTTTAACGATATTTGGTCTCCTAGTCATCCAAATTTACATTCACTCGAAGTCCGAAGCTAGTTTTGAATAAAGCTCTTTACAAAGTACTAGGGATCTTATGCCTATTGAACCTTCCTGTTAATTATTAGTCCTTGTGTTTTCATCCGCGTTGACGGTGTTTGTTTACACACCTGTGCATGTTATTCTGTGGAATATAACAACAATAATAACTCAGTTTAAGGTCTCCGCAACCACATAAGACCATTTACATCTTCTTCGCGATTTCAGTACGAATCTCAAATTGGCATCCTGTTTTTTTGTTGTTGTTTTTTAAACCCGAGGTATTTTCCAGCCAGGAGTCTTAATTTTGAGTCCTTGGAATCTTAACTAAACTCGTTTTTCGAATTTATGAAAACAACTTCTTAATAGGCCACTCATGTCCATTTCTTTGTTGTTTGTTTTTCAAAGCCTAAAGCAAATGCTATTTAGAGGCTACCGACAACTATTCGTGATGAAGTTTCCAGATATTACAAGAGAAATTTCCCTATTTATAATGCGTAAAGAAAAAAAATTTACTATTAATTGAGTATTTTTATGAAGTTCTATTTTGCGTATGATTAAATCAAATCGCAGTTATATCATTTCTATTGGTATTGTCTTAATCCATTTTCCATCCAGTTGTTCCTATTCATCTTTTTTACTTTACTCCCCATAAGGGGACCCCATGTAGGCTGTTACATCTGATACCTGGACCGAGAGCACGCCCTTCTAGCCTCAGTGCCACTAGCAATCTCAAACAAGATTGAGGCTACCTGGGTTTTATTATTCCTTCTAGACATTTCCAGTCTATCCATTTTCGCCACTTTCACCTCACCCTCTTGGCCCCGATGGAAAAGGGTATTCAACATACTTAATTCTTTTACTGCTCCATCTTTGTTTTCGATTACTGTCCTCCCGCAAGGGGGAGTCAAGTGTAACATGGAAACCGTGCTGCAGCTGACATCTAGAAAATTACAAGCTGTATGCGAGACGTTTCGTTTTAAATTTTTAGGAAAAATATACTCATCTCTGCAACTTCGCTCATTCTTCCGCACCAAAGGAAATTTCCTTCGTTGGTTCCCCCAGGTACACTTTTCATCAAGAATGTAAACATTTTTTACAGAATTTCAAGTAGTTTCCATCTTTCCTGCTTTCATATTCCCGCACTGACCGACGTCTCACATCTGCCCTTTAATTATAACTCCCCCCCTCCCTCTGTTCCCTCACATTCCCGTCTTTGACCACCCTCTTTGAATACCCCATCTGTTTAATAACGTTAACCCCCTATCTAATTCCGGCCGCCCTTCTTTCAGCCTTAAGGGTTTTCGCGACCCGGTCTCGCCCAGTGAATTTGCGCTTGTCATAAATAAGGCGCCCAATTTCAGCCTGTCTCTGTCGCGTAAGTCAATTTGGAACGAAGGGCATTAAAAGCAGGGCGTGTTTGTGTGTTTTCTTTGTTTCCTTTTCTCTTTCGGCTAAACTCGTAAAAGATTCATTTGTCACCGCTTTAGAAATCGGGGTTTTGCCGAACTAAAGCCCCGCCACTAAGTAGGCCTTAAACCGCCGTTGGATGAAGGAGAGGAGGGAAGGAACAGGGTGATGTGGTGGGGTTAATGTAGAAAACAAAGGAATATGTTGTAATCAAACAAGAATAGTGAATAAGGATGAGAGTGCGATAACAAACGTTGAAGATCAGTCTCGATTTTACATGTTAATTAGTTTAAGCGAGAGTTATGCTAAGTTTATATGGTTCACTACATAAATAAAGCCAACCGAGCCTAGCTTAAACCGGGTCGGAACTAATCGAAGTCAATTGATGTTTTGTCAATCCTAAATGCCGTGTCTCCAATGCTGGACGGAGGCATTTCCATCTAAGAATATATATATATATATATATATATATATATATATATATATATATATATATATATATATATATATATATATATATCCTACCTTTGTCTCTCTTAAAGCCCTTAGCATTTTATCCACAATTTAAGTAAAAAAAATGACACTTGTTTTCTTTCAATCAATTTCAGCTTCAAATCTCTGCCAAAGAAGTAATTTAAGATTTCATTTTAGGATGCAATCGTGGAATACTGATCTCCGATTGTGTATAAAATACAGAAATGGTTCAGTAAACGGGTTATCAAACAACTAAGAATAGTAGGACATTTCTTAAGAGACAAGAAATACACGTTTAAAGGCTTGAATAGTCGAAGAATTCTTCCATTGTCTGGTCTCAAAGACAGTCATCAGGTCCTATACTTATATCATATAATTAATATCTGTGGAAACTCCACCCCAACAGAATCACAAATAAGTTCTTCTCCTCTGATTCTATTATACATGTAAAATAATGAGTATTTTTTTACAACTTGTATATCAAAAGGCAGACAATCGCATGAAATTTCAAGGCATTATTTAAAATATGGGCGATTCATTTGACACCTTATTTTTTCTACCTCTTGAATAATATTTCGGATGTCTCCCTGGCTAAACTTGCCACTCCTAATATTTTTAGCTTGACTTCATTCGAAGGCAAAAATTACCTAACCAATAAAAGGCACACTGACATTTCCATAGTCGGAATAATGACTAAATTGTTAGGTAGTTATCAAGTGGCGACATTGTCCATTAATGATTACAGAACATCAGGCTGAAAGTAATTAGATAAAATTGCTGTCGTTTTAGTATGAGCACACTATTTTTTTTATTAAAACATTTTCTTATCAATTCTGAAGTGTAGACTAAAGGTTTGGTTGTGTTTGACTGGTAAACCCTACCAGTGATTCTTTTTCTCTCGTCATCAACAGTTTTATTTCTTAAAAACGATTTAATAAACATACGTGAAGAAACGTAAGCATCATCTTGGTTATTCTTATCCGAGGTCAAAATGGCTTTTAAATAACACGTTTCCCGCCACTTGAAATTGAGAAGGAAGAAAACATTTATCACATTTCAAAAGGATCTCTAATCTTTGCTTTTTTAACGAAATAACTTTTTTTTTAAAGTTCACTAAAATAACACTTTCTTTTTGAAGCTAGCTTAAAAATAAAAGGGCAATTTGAAAATGAATTGACACTTTAACGCATGAAATTTATGACTTGACAATTTGAGGAGGAAAGAAAAAAATGATCAGTGAATGAGTCGAATGACTCGCGAATTCGGCTCACGATCAGTGGCTGCTCGTGTATAAGCACTGAGGAACTCCAGCTCCCCGTATTTCCACTCGATATTATCGATAACATTCAATATAATGAGTCCTTTTTTCTTTAATTCTTTCTTTCTTTGTACTTGTACATTATATAATCCTTAAGCTTAATGTCAGTAGCCATCCCCTAAATTATGAAAAAAAATACAAAAATCCCTGTATAGAAAGAACTGTGCGCTTCATAGTTCCAGCGACGCGGTGTTTGGCTGTTGTGTGCTCATGCTCACATGTCCGAGATAGGAAGCTGCACGCTATGGGAAGAGCAATGTGGCTCACGCAGCGCCGACCCTGGTGTGCTGGTCGAAGGTAGTGTTTTTTTTACTCTGCGTGTGTTGCGCTTAAAAACCTGTTTATATTCGTAAAGAATTTAATTCATATTTTTTTCGGTTCTTTACATTAATTAATTAAGCTGCTGAATTTAGCTTGGAAAATAATCTAGATGAGGTTCTTAGTGAAATTACGAAACTGATAAAAATCCTCTTGACAATTCCCATTACTTCATCAGAGGCAGAACGCTGCCTTTCAACATTGAAAAGAATAAAAACTTTTCTAAGGAGCAAAATGAATTCTGAAAGACTAAATGCACTTGCAATGCTTTCAATGGAGAAAAAAATCCTCAGTAGTCATCCAGAGATCAAGGAGAAAATAATTAATCTTTTCGTGCAAATTAAAACAATAAGAATGGATTTTGTTTTTAAATGAATGGATCAAGCTTGAACTGTAACAATTTAGGCTATTAGTAAGTAAATTTTTTTTAATTTTGTTATGTTTAGGATTTTATCAAGTTTATCTCTAAATTATCTTTTTATATGTTTATTTCCTTTTACACAATATTAAAACAATGCTAAAAAAAATCTGATGCAGCACCCCTACTAATTTTAGCTACGAGCCGCCACTGTAATCACGAATGATTCACGATAGTTGACAGTGATGTATGGTGACAAATCTATAATATTTGTATTATTGCTGGATAGTGGACATCATGTAGCTTGTATTTTATAATGCTTGATTTTGCATTGCCAGCAGTGGTTATGATTTTTTGCTGGACAAAAGATATAAAACAGTAAAATGCTAAACTGTTCGACAAAATGCTGGACAGCCTAATCATACATCTCCAGGAACAAGTTTGTATCAAGTTTCTTCAGTGACGTCAACTGAAGAAAATCTGCCTGTCTGGGATTTATTGGGAGAAACTAACGATTGTTGTTCTATGATCTTTCAACGTTCCCACTAAAAGAGGAATAAGTCTAATATAAATACAACGGGATTGTGGCAGGAGGGTGAACAAAAATGACTAATTGAAGTAAAATTTGGAAAAGGAATTTTGACCAATTCCAGATTGTTTTCATTAAGAATAAAAAACGAGAGAAAAAACAAGAGGAAGAAAAATAATAAATATAAAGGCAAAAGAATACATAATACGAGTACATGTGTATCCCGGTGCCATTAACTGCCGGGTTTTTTTTATACCGACCAGGAACAAGTGTGTATATGCGACCCAGCGACTGAATAGAACCTGGAGAAAATATTGGTATTAGAGACTCTTGGAATCTACAGGGTGCTTCATGTGTGGGTTTCCATGTACACATTCATGTACACATTTTAAAGGGTTATCCCCCATATGTTGGAGAAAAAGCATAGGAGGATGGCTCTATACGAAGATCTACCGAGTCATTTATGGTTTAAGTGTGGTAGGTCTTCCTCAGGCGATACTCTCGTTGGTTACTGTCATGATTCAATCTTAAATTACCACCGAATCGTTTGGTGGTAAAGATTTACACTTTAAAGCGATAGTCACCACAACATCGCCTCTCGACTTCATCCGGTGATTAACCACACACGGTGTAACTTAACTTCCATCAACGTTAAAACTCTGTTGCTACAAAGTTACGTCCTAGCCTAAGTGTGGAATCGTGAGTGGCAAAATGGGTGAAGAAGACTGGACGCTGCAATTGCAACCCGCCATCAGGGAGGGTGTGGACGGGTCTCGAAGGGCCTCTCAAGCGCTCAAATGAGATCGGTCGAAATCACAATCCCTGATTTTTCTATGGGTGGAATTTGAGGTACGAATACGCGTGGTAGCCGTCAGGTGACTGGTACTGGTGGTTCAGTATGCAACCTGCCGTCATGTTTCTGGTGGTGTGGTGGGTTAGGCAACTAAACACCCCAACCCCCACTGAACCAGAAACTAGACGGTAGAACGCATACGTTAAGAGAACCACTGATCAACCATACTTAGTTAGCATCAGTTGACCCTTCTGGGTCATCTCGTCAATTGCGATTTGTACGCCCCCAATGAGGTGTGTATATAGACAACCACTGCAGAGGATATCTGGAGAATTGAGGGCCCTACTTGCCCTAACGCCTGCAGTTACATCTGTGGCTATGCATCTTTCACATATTTTCACTTTCATTACTTTTACCACTACTGATCTTTCCGTACAAACTTTCTGCGGGAGATGCCTTCGTTGGTTTTCGGGTTATTTTTATGCTGATTCTGATTTTGTATGCTATCTCGCCACAATTGCAAAAAGACTAGCACGATTAACTAACACTAGTTTAGTTTAGTTGAAAGTGAATCAATACCTAAATAAAAACGTAACCTAACTTTCGCCTTTACTAATACACCTAAAAATCACAACAGACGAGAAGACCTCCTCCCCTTAAAGTAAACTGATGCCCTGTTAAAGGGTCTGCATGTCCATAAGGAGTTATGTGGCACGCGATACTTTATTTTTAATTATTGAGAAAGAGATAGGATTTTGCGTAATCCAAGGAGGTCATTTTCACTTAGAATGAAGATAGAGAAAGAAAGACAAATGAATCGAAGAAGTAATTGATAAGAGAACCTCAAATATGAAAGTGGTGGATATCTCCCGTTTTTAAAGTATGATTCATTTCTTCAGTCTTTTTTCTCCAAAAAAAACAGGCAATGGCTTCGCCACTTCCCCGGGGGGAGCTTGCGCTTCGCTACTAAAAAAAAAAGCAGCCATGGTTAAATCTTTATCAATTTTCTGATCTTCGCCAATTATAATAATTTTAAAAAGGAACTCTAAACTAAATTCCCCCCCTTTCAAAATATCACGTTGCTAAGATATAGTTAGAGAAGAAGATATATAAAAATAAATTTTCTGAACTTCACCATTTGTAATTTTGGGTGGTTTAAAAATTTCACAAAATTTTTATACTTATATTTATTTCTGAACTCAACCATTTTGTTTTTTGATATTATAAAAGAATTATTAGAAATAACTTTGATAAAAAAAACATAAGTCATAACCAAACTAAGATGAAATTATTATTCAAATACTAAAAAAAAATCACCTTCTTAAATTATAGAGTTAGTGATGATGAAAAGCTGTTCGAAGGGGAGAGGGACTCGGGCGATGGAGTTTATGGTGTCTCAGCCAACCCCCACCCATAATTTTTCTTAGTAGGGAGCATTACTAGAAGGGTCTAGCTCAAGTTAGTTGCTGCCATTGCGCGAGGCCTGGAAACCATTTTGAGGGTTTTTATTCGCATGCGCGCACTCTATAACTTACTATGTCGGTCTGTAGGTCCGTCCGTCCGATGTTAACCATTTTACTTTTCAATAAGTTTTTGAAAGCTTTGAAAGTCGTAAGGTCATAAGTCAGAATAAATGAGAACACGCGATTTAGGTCTGTTAACTTTATTAAATTTTGCGTTTGTTGTTTTCAAGTTGGATTTAAGTTTCTCCTCTTTGTTTTCAGAGAGTTTAAAATTCGCCTTCGGCGGGATACGAGCCTTTTCGCCGACGACGTCGTCTTCGAGTCTACTGAAGGAAGGCTTGACTTCGACTTAGGAAAGTTTTACTCGGGAACATTGGAAGGTAGGTTCTCCGTGGAGGTTGTTTATTTTGAGGCATCCGTTGGCCAGGAGAGATAGACTTGAAGTTTCGGGATTTGAACCCCTTTATGTGCAAGTGTAGAGAGGTTGGAGGTGGGGGAGTAGTTGTCAATGGCTCAGTGTGACTGGATTGATTGATTTGTTAATTTTAAGCTGCAAGTCAACTACATGGGTCATTGGCATCATATCAGAAAAAAATAAACAAAATAGATAAAATACAAGAATACTCAAAAGCCCTCACTAGGTTATGTGCCATGCTAGTACTAGGATATGAGAACTAATTGATTACAGAAAATACGGGAACTTTGCTCTATTAACGATATCAAGATGAAAATATGTATTATTAGGACAAATTGAATATTGGTAAAACAAGGCATAGCTGTTAAAGTGAAAGGAAAGTGAAAATCTTACAATATACAATGCATACATCCCATGAAATGTAGCTGAAAAGGCAGGGAGAGATAAAATTAAAAGATTTAAAACCCTATATAATGAGGGTACAGGGGAGACTTTAACTGTTAGTCATCGTCCGAGATACCTCAATCCATGATGTTTTTTCTGTGTGATAGAAGAAGGAGTCCAACTTCTACTTCTAGATATTTTACAGGGCTAAACCGCAAGCCTCGCAATTCTATCCTAGTACGTTGATATTGTTGGCGATTTAATTGCTAAATATGCGTAAGAGATTAGTGTCAAAAAAAAAAACGAACCATCATCAAAGCGAGAACGAATAAGTGTTGAGGTGGAGAATGGGCTATCATTTTATTAAATTGAAGTTAGCAGAACATTACTAGATATTCAATTTGAGGCCTCCATGCCAGAGAGGCATCCCAGTGTAACCCTACAAAATTGGTAAGGTAGTGTAGAGAACAGTTCACAAAGGTAACATTCTTGGAGATCGAAGGTAGGTGAAAAATAGATGAACGTACTGTAAATGCATTTTCATTAACAAATACTCTGATTCTCAAATACCTCCAAAGGCGAGGTTAGAGGGAATGTGGAGGCTGTAAGGGATTCATGCAAAAAAAGTGCTACTCCATCAACTGACTCAACTCTATTTTACGAAAGAAGTGATAATTCATAAACCTAAAGGACAACTTTTGGTGAAGAAACGTCTCCTGGAGGGCAATTACTAGAAGGAAGTTTTCATTAAACATTTAATGGGGGTAGGTGGCCAATAAACCTCCTTAGGTTCCATTGTAAGATATCAAATGACTCCATTGTGTATCAAGAAAGATGCATTAATAAAATAAAATAAGTATAAATTTACTAACAAAATGACAATAAATAAATAAACGTATTACTACTATAACTACTCACAAGACAAACATTCCATTCTATCAGTTCCTTTAGGATCTGCCTGAGATAATAAGTTGACCAATCGGTTCTCGAGAAATTTCTTTCTCTAAACATTCAAATAGTTCGAGAGCGAAGACTCCTACCACAGATAGAATCGAACTGTGAACTCAATTCATCCTTAGCTTTAATTTGGGTGCTGTTAGTATTTAAGACAAAGTTGGTGTTTATGTGTTTCCTAACTAGACCACTAGTTTTTGCTACGACCCATCTGGAAAGATTTATTTAGCCATTTCAACTGTGCCACATATATTATTCTGACTTTTGTAAGTAAGAAATGAGCTCAACTTTGATAACTTATGGAATTTGCTATCTATGGAAGACATATAATATACGTAAGTGGTATATAGTGGAATATGTACCTTTGTAGATGACTTTGTCAGTAACAAAAGTGGTAGAAGTTCCTGGCATTTTAACCATTGCGTGGTTTTCGCCTCATTAACCCCAGAAACTCTTGGGATATTGGCTTGAAAGGCACTAAAATCTGATTCAATTCTGTTAGATTGCCCATCATTAAAGTAGGGTGGAAAATGAATTTGAGGTTGATTAGTGTGCATAGGATATTTCACTGTTGGTATGGGAGTACAAACCCATACATACTATAGGGAAAATAAAGAATAAATATATAATAAGCGAAAAAAATTGAAATTATATAGTCGAATTAGCGAGACTGGAAGGTATATTTCCACCATAGTTTAGAAAGGTTGCAATTCCGAGAAGTCTGGCAAAAGGTCAACAGACCCAAGTCGCGTGCTCTCAATTATTCTGACTTATGACCTTACGACCTTCAAACCTTTGAACAAGTGGGTCAATCCGACCCATAGCTAGTTTTCTTTCAATAATTTCTTGGCTAGCATTGGAAGGACCCTGCCAATTGTAGCATTCGAAAGAGAATGTAAAACAACATAAGGGTTTCAAATTTCGTTCGAATCGGCCGAACAGTTACTATGTTATTGCCAAAAAACTCATTGAAAAGTAAAATGGTTACCACCCAACCGACTTACCTACAGACCGACATAGTAACTTATAGATTCGCGTGCACGTGAATAAATATATAAATATTTACATATTATATTACTCAGGGATTATTCCTGCCATTACACTAGGGATTATTATTTCCTATGCCGTATCCTTAGGACTCATTTTTGGCGGGGTGAGGGGGGATTGTGGTGGTGAAATTGCTTTAGGTGATTATTATTAATTTTGAAGAAATAAAGGGGAAGGGGGCTTCCGAAGTTTCTCGTCATTCGGGACTTCGTTATAGGGGCCACATTTTCATGGCCGGAGCCTTATGAGTCCTCACTTCTCCCACTGCGGCGTCATTAACGCCTTTGAAAACATTAAGATGAATATTTTTATTCACAGAGAGACAAGTTAGGTTAGGTTGGGTTAGTTTAGGTTAGATTAGTTTAGCTTAGGTTAGGTTAGTTTAACTTAGGTTAGATTAGTTTAGCTTAGGTTAAGTTAGTTTAACTTAGGTTAGATTAGTTTAGTTTAAATTAGGTTAGACAAGTACAATGTCATTTCATGTCCTTTTCCACAAAAAACTATGTTCAAAATTCCTTTGTCTTGCAAATAGCGCACTCCAGCAGCCTTTGCTGTTAATTTGTCTAAGTACAAAATAGCCTTTTTAAAGTTTTCGAGGCGGTTGCTTTCACAAAGGATGACAACGCTCTGGCAGCGCGTTCGAAGGACACCGGCCATGACATGGCGCCAATAGGTTCTTTCCTTTAAAAGCTAAAACCAAATATTGCCCCAAAATGAAGACGACCCCATCTTCATCGAAAAAGTTTAAAAAAATCTTGCCATTTTAAGTTAATTATTCTAACTCGATTATTTCTCCCCTTCTAGATGACGACGTGGTCGATGTCCATGGCTTGGTTACCAAGGAAGGCTTGTTTGACGGCCACATCGCCACTCCTAATGAACTGTATTACCTGGAACCCGCCGATAGGTAAATAATCATCACAACTTTTCGTTTTCCGGTTATCCAAACATGGCCGCTAGGCCCCTCCCCCCTCCTCCAAGTTCAGCCTGTCCCTCCGTTTTCCCAAAGGTAGTCAGAATCTGAATAAAGATTCGAGCTCATATCGCAGCTCAAACTAAGTTGTGTCATGCCATCACATGTGATTAGGAGAGGAAGCGTTTCCTTGCGCCTCTTCGTCGCTCACCTTCAGTTGCAGGTGACACCACAGAAGAAATATTAACTCATTTCCTGATATTTATATAAATCTAGTATAGCTCATGAGAGATATACCTTATATATATATATATATATATATATATATATATATATATATATATATATATATATATATATATATATATATATATATATATATATATACATATATAACATTTCAGTTACTTTCAAATACGAGTCAACTATAAAAAAACATTCTAGTTCACAATAATTGTAATAATATTGGGGAAGTCTATTCGGTCGAATGTTCTGTTTGTCAGGATAAATACAATGATAGGAGAGCTGTAAATAATAGTGCGTTTTTTGTGCATATGTCCGAAAATAACCACTTAATTAATTCGAATTCAGCAAAATTTATTTTTCGCTTAAATAACTCAATTAAAAGAAACCTTATTGAATGCTCATGTATAAGCCAATTTAATAACTCTAACATTTGCCCTTTTGCATTTTTAAAATGGATGTTGTTTTGAAAAAACTCATTCTTAAAGAAATTAACTTTTAGTTTTGCTCCTAATTTTTTTGGCAATTTTCATTTTTATGGGAACCCGATTTGTCAATTTAATTATTTCATTGATTTTTTATTAACATTATTTTATTTCTCTTCCTTTCTCCTCTTGTCCCTCTCCCCTTCGTTTCAATTTATTTCTCGTGTCTCTCCTAATCTCCCTCTTTATACTATCGCTTTATCCGATAATCGTTTTGACCCTTTTGGCTCTGTTCTTTCCTCTCGGTTTGACCTTGCTACCTTTGTTATAGCTAAATCTTAATGTGAATTTACCCCTCCTTCTCCTACTTCCTCATTGGTAAATTCTTGTCTTAGAGGCGGTCCTTTATTTTTGACTAGCTTATATATATACCCTTATTGTTTTATTTTCTCTTGTAGTTATCCTTGAGAATGAACTAAAAAAGGTCGAAAGTACTTGGAAGCACCTTTTCATTTTTCCTGCAGGACATTGCATTCATTGCGAACCTCACGTGCCACTTTGTGAGTTATTTCATATATATATATATATATATATATATATATATATATATATATATATATATATATATATATATATATATATAAGAGAGAGAAATTTAATGTAAATGAGCAATGAGACAAAAAAACAGGAGTTTTTTGAAGGCAAGAGAAAGAGACATTGGAAAAACACAAAGATCAAAGAGACCAAAAGACGGCACACTGAAGGCAATCCATACTGAGACGACATCAATAACGCCATTTTCGAATGGTTCTGACTCTACTAACTGGTATTTTCTGTTTAGTAGATATCTTTTGTGTAAACAAGGCAATCTTTAAACCAAACCAGACTAGCTTACGAAGATCTTCTGAGAGTTCTTCCGTCTTAACCACTCTGTAAAAATTCAGGTTAGATAGCGGATAGCAAATGCTATCACACTCTTGTAATAGGCTCAGTGTATGTTCATGGTGTCACGAAAATCACCGTAGTAAACCGACACAAGTGACGTGGAGCATTCTGATTGATCGAATGACCTTTTAAGCTGACGCGGAAGTTGCAACCGTATTAAAATGATAATCTCAACTCTATTGTGCCCAATGCTTTTGCTTCGGTTAGTGCAGTTAGCGAAGAGCGCTCGATGGTATAGGGTCGAAACCCACACATTTTCCACCTTAACGGGTAAAATACTTTATATTATTTTATTCCGTTCACTCTCTCTCTTCCTTCATTCTTAATCCATGTATGATCCTTGTTTGGTTTTAGAAAAAGACGAAATCGCTTGTGTATCATCTTTCCTTATTCCTGAACAGGGGCTGGACAAAATAATTGGAACAGTAGAAATTTAACACCAATATTTCAATGAGCCATTATATTACGAATATCCATCTAAATTTCATTGTGAGTGTTTTGTTTTTATCGTAGATACATAGTTTTATTTATCAACTTTAATGATTATTTGTATTTCTTTTTCAGATCGAGGTATAGATGCTAAGATGCGTGACCTCACTGAGTTCGAAAAATGGCGAATTGTTGGAGCTCGAATTGCTGTGGCTTCCGTCACCAGAACAGCTAAACTCCTTGATTTTTCGACAGCTAAAACCTCCAGCTAGATGAGTAATTTCGGCAGGACTTCGAAGCTCGCTGAAAGAGACCGACGAGTGTTCAAATGCATTGTGATGAAAAAATCCCCGGACAACTGCCCCTAAAGTGACTGCAGAGTTGAATCAACATCTCACTAGCCCAATTTTGACCAAAACTGTTCGCCCTGAGCTCAATAGAACCGGATATCATGGAAGAGCCGCCATCAAGAAACCTCTGCTTTCTCATCAAAACATTCAAAAAAGGCTGAACTGGTGTAGAGATCACAAGAGCTGGTCGACAGACCAATGGAATCAAGTAATATTCCCCGACGAGTCCAGTTTTTCTCTTTTTCCAAACTGCAGGGCGAGTTTATGTGTGGACGCCGCAGCCCGGGAAAGCTTTTAATCTTGACTGCCTTCTTCCTACAGTGAAGCACGGAGGAGGGTCAGTGATGGTTTGGGCAGCCATATCTTGGAATTCTCTTGTTCCAATCGCTGCCCTGCATGGTAGGATCACAGCAACGAATATCTGAATATTTTGGAAGATCAAGTCCATCCCATGGTCCAGACATTATTCCCTAATGGCGAGTCATTTTCCAAGATGACAATGCCACAATACACACCGCTCATGTGGTTAAGAATTAATATGAGTAGCATAGGAATGAGCTACAACACATGGGGTGGCCCCCACAATCTCCAGATCTTAATATTATTGAGCATTTGTGGGGCGTCTTGGAGCGACAAGTTAGAAGTCGCTACCCTCCACCGTCGTGTCTGAAACAACTGGGGCAGGTATTGTAAGAATAATGGCTCAAGATTCCTCTCAATGAAGTCAGGAAGCTTTATGAATCAATTCCAAGACGCATCGACGCTGTTCAGAAAGCAAAAGGAGGACTAACTCCGTATTAAATAAATATTCATTGAATTTAACACGTGTTCCAATTATTTTGTCCAACCCCTGTATATATTATCATTATTTTTCAGGCATCTCCTTCTCATTGTTGCGAAAGACCTTTTCTCGTCTTTCTAAATTTTTGTCGATCTTGTTCACTTTATTTCCAATTTTTGGCATATTTTTGTATTCCTCTCCTTTTTAAGTGGAGTCCCTTTGTTAATTTTTCCGGTCCATCTGTTGTCATGGAATCTTGCCACATGGCCTGTCCAGCTCCATTTTAGGTTTCTTATAGCTTCCACTCTAGCCTGAAGTTTGGTTTGTCCACTTATACAAATGGCTGATTTTCTATCACGGGAAGTTATCCCCATCATAATTTTTCATGAGTTCTTTATGTTATTCTAACTATTAATGTAAGTGTTTTGGTCAGGTTCCAAGTTTTCACTCTATAATTGGGATTATGATTCAGTTGTATACTTATCTTTTCAGGCAGATAGGAATTTTGCTCTTGAATATGATGCTTACCTTTCCAAATGCCTTCCAACCCAGAGTGGTTCTGCACTGGATTTCTTGATCTTTTCCAGGTGACATGGCAATCTGTTGATCCAGATAGATATATTTGTCTACCATTTCAATTTACTCATTGTCCCTTGTCGACTCCTGGCGGTTTGTCATGACTTATTTTTCCAAGATTTAATTTTAGGCCGACTTTGTTTTGCCAATTTATCCCCCTGAAGATTTCTTTGAGACAGGACGGGAACACTTTCGGAGAGAGAATATCTCCTTGTCTTACGTCTTTCTGTAATTGAAAGATGCGCGAATCCTTATGCAATCTAATGTAGGACCTGAAATTTTGTGTTACGAGTATATGATATTTATATAAACCGAATTTATACCTTGCTTCTTCAAGGCTTCTTCAATCGATGTATTTTTTTTTTATTGAATCAACTGCTTTCTGGTAGTCTATAAATACCAAGTACTCTGACGTTTTCTCAATGAATTGGTTGAGAGTATATGCTGTAGGTTGTCAATCGTTGAGAAACCTTTCTGAAGCCAGTTTGTTCTCTTAGTTGATGGTCATCTTTTTTCTGTGTAGGAGGATTGTTGTGACATGTTGCCGATCCTTCGGAATTTTGCCTTGGGTAAGTCACTGGGTGAAGGGGCCAAAACTAGTTTGTCTACAATGACAACTCCAGTATAAAAGAATCGTCACTCCCCCGTTCTCGCAGTGGAGTCACGAGGCGGTTACCGCAAAGACATCCGGCCCCGGCCACGTCGGGTCAAGCGCGTAACCACAGCGCCGCACCGCTCGTCGCTATGGAAGACCTAAAGGTTAAAATGCAAGATCTCCCTTACGAGAGTGAGATTCAATGTCACCTCAAGTACGAAATTGGAGACGTGTTTCTCCCAAACTCGAAGGCTAACGAGGAGCCGATGTAAGACTTGGTGAGAAAAACCGTTTGGCATAAGAACCCTCCTGGGCCCGTCCTCAAGCCTCCCCCCCCTCTTACCACTCCCCCAGTGGGGTGACGAGATATAAATAAGAAACACTGAGGAAAATCGTGGTAAAATACGTCAGTCTCCAGGTGACGAAGTCCTCGGATTAAGACCCCAGGCTACCTAGACTGGATTGGTAGAATACGTCAGGCTCCAAGTGACGAAGTTCTCGGATTAAGACCCTGGGCTACCCAGACTGGATTGGTAGAATACGTCAGTCTCCAGGTGACGAAGTCCTCGGATTAAGTCCCCGGGCTACCTAGACTGGATTGGTAGAATACGTCAGTCTCCAGGTGACGAAGTCCTCGGATTAAGACCCCGGGTTACCTAGACTGGATTGGTAGTTTACTTGGCTCGCCAGGCCAAGAAGTACCCTGCAAGAGAGGCAAGGCTACCTACCTTAAGGGGCTAAGAAGCAGCTCCTCCTCGAGCTAGTCCCTGGTTATCAAACCGAACGCTAAGTTAACTTTGTTATGTTCAACTTACTTTCGTCCGAGAGACTCCTCATATACTGGTGCATTTAAACACCAGGGGTATTCCTCGTCCTTGATGAATTAAGAAAAGAAGGAAAAGGCTCTCCCTCGAGCCCGTTACTCGGTGGCCACACCAAACTCATAAGTTAACTTGGTTGAGGAACCAAGTTCAACTAATTCTCGTCAGAGAATCCCCCCTCCGTTATACTCGCCCTTGAGGAAGACTGGAACTAAGAAGAAGCTCATCCTCGAGCTAGTTTCTGGTTACCAAACTGACTTTCAAGTTCAACTTATTCTCGTCAGAGAAACCCCCCTCCGTTATCCTCGCCCTTGAAGAAGACCCTCCCCGAGTTCAGTCCTCGCCCATGAGGAATTAAGTAACGAAGGAGAAAAGCTCCCCCTCGAGCTCGTTACTCGGTGGTCACCACGCACTCCAAGTTAACTTGGTTTAAGAAACAAGTTCGACTCACTCTCGCCAGAGAGACGACGACTACCTTGGTGCCGCATAAAGCACCGTAATTGTTCCTGTCCTTGACCCCCCCCCCTGAATACCGTGTGGACCCCCCAGCTGCTACCCTCGCCAAAAGGACCCCGTGATCCCGCCCACCTTCATCTGGCCGGGCGACACGCGTCGTGAGACAATAACATTCCTGAGGTATTTAGATTCCAGTAGAGTCCGTAAGCCTAAATCTTATATATTGAAGTGTGTAGTGAAATTAACCAATTTTAGAGGGTCAAACTAATTGAATTAATTATTGTGTATTTTAATATTAGGAGTATTTCTGTGGTTAATGGTTAATTTTTGTGTATTAAATTGTTAAAGTTAAAATATAAGTTTATTTTGGGAATTATTGTGCGTTTCTCTATATCCTTACATGTTTGAGACGGCTCTCTTCTTTATGATATCAATATTAGCACCCTTAGCACTCTTAGAACAAAAAGAGGGGCATTCTACGACATTCGGAATCTTTTGAGCATTTCCGCAGTGATGTTGTCCCTACCCGGTGCTATGTGGCTCTTCATTTGTTCGATTTCAATTTCTGATTTGAGAACGGCTGCGACGTTATTGGGTAGTGTTGGTTGTCATTCTGGATGTTGTGTTGTTTGAGTACAATTTTTTCATAGTACTCCTTAGTTCTTTTAACTATTCTTTCTCGATCCTTGATAATCTGTACCTTCCTCTTTTATGCTCACTATGTGAGATTTTCGTTTTAGAAGTCTCTTTTTAGCTATTTTATACTTCTTCCTTGTTTGATGTTGTCTTCGACAATGGTTGTATTATATTTTGATATATATTTAAACTAGATTTTAATTTTTTTGAATGATAACCTATTCTAATATTCGTAGTTCGTTGGGACGCGGAGTATTTTAAAGTTTTCAAAAGTAATTTCAGACTTACATATTTTTATGGGATTTCGTATGTGGGCGAAGGGTCTGGTTTGTTTAGAACCAGCCCCATACAGGTCGACCTTCTCCCATGGGACAATGGATTGACCTAATGGTCGAGCCAATATACGATGAATTGCAAAATTCACAACTATATTTATAAATACAGAGGAGCGATAAGTGAATGTTATTGGGCTGAAATAGGACCCAATATTATGACCATTTTTTAATATGAATTTGGGGTGGAGATTTTCTAACAAAGTATGGTAGAATAATGAAAATGGATAATTTCTATACCGTAATTTCTGTTGGATTTTCACAATAGAGAGAATTGAGACTTTAATTTATCTCCTCAATCAGGATAGCCATTTTTTTTTTTTAATGTTTTAAGAAAGATGAAACTACGGTTTCGTACGTAGGAAACATTTTACCCACCGATTGTATTTCTATAAGAGGTAGAATGTTCATCGGATTGGCCTATTTAATTACTGAACAACATTGCTTTGATTGAAGGAAGCCAAAATGGATGTTGCGGAAAATAAGTGAATTAATTGAATGGCAAAGATGAGCTTTGGATCTCATTGTTTGCAGTACTCGTTTGATTAATCCGGGAGCTGCTTTCAACAGATTTCGTTCCCCTAGTGCATTCAAATCTCCTGGAGGAGTTGAGTAGACTTTACTTTTGATGTGTCCCCACAGGAAAAAATCACAGGGCGTCAAGTCCTGTGGTCTAGGAGGCCACTCCATAGCAGGACCGACTGCCATCATAGGCCAGTTGAATACTTCAATCAGTCTATTTTTCACGGCAATTAACCTATGCGCTGGAGCTCCATTTTGTATCCATCTAAGTAAATTAAATCTGTTACAATATGTGTCGTGAAGTTCTGGAAGAATTTGTTGATTTATGATATTTAAGTAGTTCAAACCATTTAAATTATTCTCATAAAATATAGGGCCGATTAGGGAGCCATTTCCCACACCTTCCGATTCATAAGTGATACCCTTCTTTCATATGGCGCGGTCATAGTTAAACCCTGGAAGATTGGTCAATGGAGTATATTGCCGGATATTATGATTATTGACCTTTCCACCCCCGAAAAATGCTGCCAAGGATAAGTACATTGTTCAAAAGAATATTTAGTTTAAGGAAGAGCTGCTGAACGAATCTTCTTCGATGGAGAAAGTATGGCTGCTGCTCAGATCAAGGCACACAATTCGATTGAATGGTGATGATCTTGTTAGCTCTGTACCATTCTTCCTCATTGATATCTGTGGAGAACTGTTTCGATATTTTCTTCTGCTTTTGTCGCCCTGAACAACCTTTGTTCAGGTGTAAACATGTTCGTTTGTCTCTTGAATTATTGAATATTTTTGTAAATGGTAGATTTTGTAGGAGAACGTCTATTGCGGAAACATACCTGAAATTCTGCCCCTACTTGTTGAAAGTTACAATTTTTTATCCAAATTGTGATGGTGAAAATTCGCTGATATTTTGTTAACTACATTTTGAAGGGTATCAGTAGTGGCTTGCATCAAAGTAAAGTTTCTTTTCAAATTTTATTATTTTTTATAGCGTGTTGGTTGTATCAGAGTTAATGGAAAAACAATAACAGTATATTTTTTGTCAATAGTTTATTTTATTGTTTTAGGTTTGAAATTCCATTAATTTACTTATTTGGGCTCAATACCTACCTCGGTTTCCTTCACTCAAAGCAATGCTGTTCAGCGATTAAATAAACAAATATATATATATATATATATATATATATATATATATATATATATATATATATATATATATATATATATATATATATATATATATATATATATATATATATATATATATATATATAGGGTGTGTCCCCAAAATGTATACACACTTTAAATAATTGTAAAGTAGGTGTTGATTAAAATACATTTCATTTTCAAAATTTACAATTATTTACAATTATTCAAAGTGTGTATACATTTTTGAGGGACACATGTATATATTAGAAGATATCACATTAACAAGATATATATCCAATGCAAAAAAAATAATACTAAACCACAATATCAACTGTGCAATGAAATGCAAGGCAAACGACTCCAGTATATAAAGGCAAACAAAAGACTAAACAAAATGAAAACAGAGGAAACAAACTGAAACACATAAATATCTGCGAGGTTCCGGGGTCAAATTTCTAATCCCCGTGAAGGACCGTTTGGGGCGCTTTATAAATGAGTTTGTCAACATTATTCGAGATAAATTTGTTGAATTTATTTTGTCCGTCAAATAAATTAAACTTATCGACCTTGTTAATGATGATTGATTCTGCAATCAGATATTTATGATCTTTCAGTTGTTTCCTCCTTTTTCATTTTGTTTAGTCTTATGTTTGCCTTTTTATACTGGAATCGTTTGCCTAAATAAATCAGATTCAAATATTGTGGGCTATATATATATATATATATATATATATATATATATATATATATATATATATATATAACTCACAAAGTATCACGTGAGGGTAGCAAATGAATGCAATATCCGGCAGGAAAAAATGAAAAGGTGTTTCCAAGTACTTTCGAACTTTATTAAGTTCCTTATCAAGGATAACTACAAGAAATCACCATGAGGAAGAGGGAAGGGGGAAGGTAAAAAAACACATTAAGGATTACAAGAAGCAGGTAGTAAGGTCGAACTGAGAAGACGGAAAGGGTAACAGATTCAAAGAAATGGAGATAGCCTAACGAGGGAGATTATAAGACATGATTGGCAAAAACTGGGGAAAATACAATGTACATAACAGTGCAGTGACAATTAAAAAAAAATAATAAAAAATAAAAATAAAATTGAGGCCACATAACTAAAGATTGTATATAAAAAAACTAAGAACAAAAGTCAGAACTAATTTCTTTAAGTATTAATCTTTTAATTATAGCATCTATTTTATATAAGCCAGGGAAAAGGTTAAAATTATCACATTGGCTTATAAAAGCACTTTCAATGTTATTCCTTTTTATAGGGTCATTGGAACGATCAATAAATTTTGCCGAGTTCCAGTTAATTAGATGGTCCTTATCTGACATGTGGACAAAGAAAGCACTGTTATCTTCTCCTCTTCGGACATTATATTTATGTTGATTTATGCGAACAGAAAGTTGTTTACCTGTTTGTCCGTAATATTTACTTAGACAACCAGAACACTCAACTGAATAAACTTCCCCTCCTCCCAAACTATTACAATTATTACGTACTAATAAATTCTTAATGGTCGTCTCATATTTAAAAGCAACAGAAATGTTAAAGTTATTCAAAAGACGGGGAAGATCACTAAAACAAAAAGCGTATATATATACCTCTAATATAATATTATTTCTTGTTTTCATCCTTGATAAGGAACTTAATAAAGTTCGAAAGTACTTGGAAACACCTTTTCATTTTTTCCTGCGGGATATTGCATTCATATATATATATATATATATATATAATGGAATGGAAGATATATAAACGTGATGTATATCAGTGAAAGATAATAGTAAACCACAATATTTGAATCAAGATTTTATTTATATCTATCGGACCAGTTTCGGCAAGATGCCATTTTCAATTAATAATGAAAAAACTAGGAAAGGAGTACAGTATATGTATATATAAGGTAAAACACATCCTAAACAAAATGAAACAGCAGGAAACAATCTGAATAAAAAAGCCTCGAGTGAATCTGGCGTTTATGACAAGCTAAACAAAATGAAATGGAACCGGAAACATTCTGGAGAGTTGCTAATCTTCGAGACGCATTGCGTTTGGGGGCTTATAAATACGATTGGCGACTCTATTCATTATATAGTTGTTAAATTTGTATTGCCCTCCTGATAAATTGAAATGATCAACTTTGTCGATGATGATGGATTCCGCAATTCTCATATCAATATAATTGTTTGATTTATGAATGATTTTGCATGGTTAAGATCAATTCTATGGTCGTGTTTTTGCATGTGCGTAAAGAGACTTGAAGAGTTCGTACACCTTCTGATATCAGCTAAATGTTCTTTCATCCTCTTATTAAAGTGGCTTGACTCTCCGATGTATGTTAATTTGCAATTATAGCATGGTATACTGTAAACTCCAGCATCGAGATTGATTGGGCGCAGTCTAGTCAAGGATTTTCGAATAGTATTAGAATATTTAAATGTGATATTTATGTTATTTCCGTTCGCATATGATTTTAGAGGAGTCAAGGCTGGAGCATATGGGATACTAATACATTTTTTAAATCGTCCCTTCGTGGTGTGGAGGTGGCATAGAAGCTTTTTCGTGCTTTGGAATGGCATCTATTTATGAGGTGAATTTGATATTTTAGTTCATTGAAATTGCCGATAAGGTTCTTAATTTCTTCCTAAAGGAAGATTGGGTCGCACGGTCTATAGGCTCGGAGAAAGAGGGAAGAAATAACATCTCCTAACGAATTTGTCATGTAGTGAGAAAAATATTTGAAATCTTGATTCAAATATTGTGGTTTACCATATGAGAAATTTGACGCGAATGAGCAATGAGACAAGAAACAGGAGTTTTTTAAAGGTAAGAGAAAGGGACATTGGAAGAACACTTAGAATCAAAGAGAGCAAAGGGCGGAACAATGAAGGCAATCCTTACCGAGAAGACAGAAATAACGACAGAGGAAAAAGTTTGAAATTGCCGGTCAGATGCTCTACTGTTAAGCTACCAGGCAGTGCAGCTGCCCCCCACTTGGTACATACTGCACATATCGTCCCTCTCATCTGTAAATATGCCCCATCCATTTCCATCGCCACAATCTCACATACTCGTCTACCGGTTGTACTTTCGTAATTTCTCTAACTCTCTCATTTGTCACTCTATCCTGCCATCGTATACCTCATATTCTTCTCAACGTTTTATTTTCAAAAGCCAAAATTTTTGCATTTGTGATTGCCGTACTATACCAAGATTCATGTCCATATATGAGGATTGGTCTCAACATACTTTTATAAATGTTTATCTTAGTGTGTACTGAAAAATTATTATTATTCCACACAGATTTCAACATTTCCACTGCTTGGTTAGCTTTCCTAATTCTTTCCTCAAACCTATTTTTTAAAGAACCATCCCTTGATACAATCGTACCCAAGTACTTAAAATTTTCTACTTCATTAACATCCTGATCATTTATTTTGAACACTATCGGGTTTTCCATATTCATGTTTATTATTTCCATTTTCACACAATTTATTGTTAATCCTATCTCTTTTCCTTCTCTATCTAAACAATCTATTACTCTTTACATATCTTCACAGCTCTCTGCAATTGAACCATCATCTGCGTAATCCAAATCGGCCAACTTCATACCTCTCTTCCAAAATAGTCCAGTATCAGTTTCTCTTATTACCTTCTTCATTGCAAAGTCAATGATCAGAATAAACAGGAATGGAGAAAGAATTCCATCTCCCTGAATTCCTCCCGATTTAACTTCAAAACTTTTACTCAAACTCCTATCTACCAATACTTGGCAGAAAGTATCTTGATGCACACTTTTGACTATGTCGACAAACTTCTGGCGTATTCCATAGTGTCTCATTATTCTAAATAGCGCGGCACGTTTTGCGCTGTCAAAAGTTTTTTGAAAATCCACGAAACACAGACCCGGTGGCATTTTCTTTTCGTTAGCTCGTTGCATCAGGTGTCTTACAATAAAGATTTCGTCACTGTATCCACGATGTTTCCTAAATCCTGCTTCTTCATCTCTCAAGATCTTATATATATATATAGTCAATTTTGTTTTAATAAGAAATCATCAATTTGATTTTTACTATCATATCTACAGAGAACTATTTGCCTGTGACGTTAATTAGAATCACTGACAATATTTTGATTGCGTCTTTGCTTTACTTTAGTAAAAGTGGTGAGGTAAGTATAAGGGAAAAACAGGCTTTAAAGTAGGTAAGGTAGTGTAGGATAGTGGTTACCTATAACCAGCTCATGGTTTGCCAGACGCCGCAAGATCATTTCTTCGCGTGTATTGAGTCATGGGTGTGGCCCCGAAGTCCCTCTGCCGCAATTTTCATAGTTTTTACTTTGCAATTTTCCGACATGTGATTTTGCATTTGTGGTAATGTCCCCTCATTTCACAAGATTTCGAGTCCGCGTCCCCCCCTCTCCCACTCCATGACCCCTCGGGTTATGCGCCTTTCACCCATGATCTTCCTTCAACACATTACTGACCTCATTTCAGAATCGTCGATGCCCTCGTTGGTTTTATTTAAATTTCTCCCTATATGTCCGTTTTACCCAGCATGTTTTAGCCCTTAGTTTGGCCCTGGAGGATTACCCCGGGGTTCCCTTCTCAGGGATCGAAATAACTAGTCCTGGATTTCTCGTTGCAGGTACCTCCCATCACCCTCCTTCCACTCGGTGATGTACAAGGCCTCGGATGTGATTCACCCGAGCCCCGCCACCTGTGCCTCTCAACAACTTCACCTTCGGGGTCGCGTCCACAACCCATGGCTGACGCCACCCCGACGACCCGATAACGATCCTCATGCCCGAGGGGCCTTTTTCGAGCCCTTCGGCGAGCCCCACCTTGACCATCCAGAGGGCTCTGATCTGGGCCACCGAGTCCCGCCTTCACCCTCACTCTCTTCCTCTTCCTCCTCCACCAATTCGTCCAAAGAGAACGCGTTCAGGACTGCCACTCCTCACTCGCCCGTTCATCCCAAACTTAAGGCTGTGAAAATTAGTACCAATAGATTGCACCCTCTATTGAGGGGTAAACACGGTCCCAGTGATGAGGGTGGGCCCTCCGACCAGGTGGAGGTTTCTGCTGCCCAGGACCGAGGGGTCAGTGACCCTCAACGCCGCCTCTCGGCCAGGATTCCCGGTGACTTGACCAACGTCAATTTCGAGTCGGCCTCGTTGCGTCCTCCTCCCAAAGACCAGAGCCATCGTCGGAGCAAGAGGTAAGCATCATCGAGCGATTGTCGGGTTCGAATACACCACTCCCTACTCGAGCCTTTGTGGTTATCCTAGGGGGTGTCACGTGTAGACTGGGGAGCCATGCCTCAGCTGACCCCCTTCCCAGTCCCGACCCCTGCGATGGGGATCCGCCCTCAATTGTAAATGTTGGTAAAGTTGCGCCCCCCACCCCCCTCCGTTTTCTGAGCACTTTAAGCCTATAGACCTTCCACACATTTTCACTTCTTAACTTCAGGATTTTCTTCAAAAAACTCTCCCCACAAACCTTTGGGTGACCACCGAAAAGGATTAACTAAAAGAACGAGAACAATAAAGTCAGCTTCCTCGAAACGTTTGAGTGCAAAGGCTAAAATGCGTCACAAAGACAAATGAAGTACCGAATTTTATACCTCGAGTGGATCGATGCGCTTATCTGTGGCTCTTTCTACGGTTCAAGTTATCTTTTGTGCTGTGTTTTAATTTTGTTTTTTTGCAGTGTTATTGCCGGTGCTTTCACCATTTGCTGTGTTGCTTTTTTGTGCTTTTTTCAAGCGGCCTCGTTGTTACCTCCTTGTGTCTTCCCGCCTACACCCCTCCCCCTCACCGACCGCTAATTCTGATTCGTCACTATTTTTTTTCCCTCGTAATTTTATTTGTTCACACTATTCGATTACTCTTTATTTTGTCTCGATTGTTGTTTCTCCCGTTATTGTGTCGCTTAAGCCACTCTACTTATATAGTTAATTTGCTTTTCTCCCATTATTGTGTCGCTTAGCCACTATGATTGATAGGTTAACGATTCTTGCCCTCAATGGAACTGCTACCAGTGTTTCTCAAAACACCCTTACTCACATTAATGCATTGGGAATTTCTCGTTCCCGCCGCCACACTAAACGTGGTGTACGTTTAGCTCCTGCTCTTAGAATTTTTTTTTACTTGAATCACCCCCCCCCCACTTACCCCTGATTCTTCTTCACCTGCCCCTTCACCCGTTCTCTCAGCGTCTCTCCTCAATGTCAGAAGCCTCTCGAAGAAGGCTGACAACATTCATGACCTGCTCGTTAACACTCGAATCACTCTCCTTGGACTCACGGAAACTTGGCTTGCCCCTTCTGCTTGCTGTTTAAATCTCGCTACCCCTGATGGTTACGTCCACTCCCATACCTCCCGTAACTCTCGCGGTGGTGGAGTTGCTCTCATTTACAGTGCCTCCTTCCCTCTGAATTATCTGCCCTCTCCCCCTCTTCATTCTTTTGAGGCACTCATCAATGTCTCTGATTCCACCCCCTCTCTAACTATCTTAGTCCTCTACCGCCCCCCCTAGCTCCTCCATCGAGCTTTTTCTTGAGGAATTTAGTAACCTCCTCGCTGGCCTCTCCCCTACTGGTTTTCTGCTAATCCTCGGTGATTTCAACCTTAATGGCCACAATCCATATTTCAAAGCCTTTTCTGAAATCCTTGATCTCTTCTCCCTCACCCAACACGTTTCTTCCCCTACCCACTCTCACGGTAACATTTTAGACCTTATAATCTCTGACTGTCTTATTTCCAACCTGACGACTACAAATTTGTCCAATGCTATATCTGATCACTTCCTTATCAACTTCAACTTCTCTATCCCATTCCATATACCTCCCCAGCTGTCTCATAATCCTAAGCCTTTCCGTCGACTTGCCTCCATTGATATTCCCTGCCTATCTAATGATGTGGCCTCCAAACTTCCTCCCATTGATGCTTCTGCCTCTTCTGACCAGATTCTCTCTTCTTTGAAGCAACCCCTTCTCACTTGTCTTGATGCCCACTCTCCCCTTATCACCCCTTCAAACTCCCGTTGTCACCGTGCCCCTTGGTACTCTATGGAACTCCGTGCTAGGCAGTCCATGCGTGCCCATGAAAGAATCCTTAGAAAGGCTCGCACCCGTGGGCAAGACACGACCCCTCTCTCGTTGGCGTTCCGACTTGCGACAGCTTCCTACGTGGCGAAATTAAAATCTGCTCGTGAAGCCTACTCACGTAATCTGCTTACTGATAATAGGAATGATCCCCGTACCGTCTTCCGCCTGCTCTCCCGTCTTACTTCCCCAGCCCAGGTCTCCTCACCCATTAGCCCTGCTACTCTCTAATTTCTTCCCAGATTATGTCACTAACCTCCGTGCCTCCCTCCCTCAGCCTTCCTTCCCGGCTCCTGCTATTCTCCCTGACTTCCCGCCTCAGCCGCTTATCGTTTTCCCCGCTGTGACCGCGTTGGAGCTTACAGCCCTGCTCTCGCGTTCTAAGAAATCGGGCTCCCTAAAGGACATTTTTCCGCCTAAACTGTTATGTAAAATTCTGCCTGCTATCCTCACAACGCTTCTTCACCTATTCAACACTTCACTTGCAACTGGTCTTGTTCCCTCTTCCTTCAAACGTGCCCACATCCGTCCGATTCTTAAAAGGCCTCAACTGAACCCCACTGACCCTTCGAATTATCGCCCGATTTCGCAACTTCCTTTCCTCTCTAAGGTTCTGAAGAGAGTAGTTGCTTCACGCTTCAACAGTCACATGGTGGCGTGTAACATTGATGAAACCTATCAATCTGGTTTCAAGTCAGGTCACTCCACAGAAACCACCCTTCTCAATGTGTCCGATTGCTTACGAAGAGCCGCGGACAGGGGTTGTGCCTCCATCCTCGTTCTACTCGACCTCTCACCTGCCTTCGATACTATTGACCATACCGTCCTACTTGATCGTCTCCACTCTTTCCTCGGCATATCAGGCACCGTGCTTGACTGGTTTCGCTCTTACCTCTCGTCTCGTACCTAATCCGTTGTGATTGACGACGTTTCATCCGACTCTACCACCATTCGGATGGAGTGCCACAAGGCTCTGTCCTTGGTCCTCTACTATTTCGTATCTACCTTCTCCCTCTTAGTTCTCTTCTCCGTAATCTCGGTCTATCCTTCCACCTATATGCTGATGACACTCAAATTTTCGTTTCCTCATCCCCCACGTCTCTTGCGTACTCTATCACTGACCTCCTTGCTGCCTACTCCTCCATTTCTGACTGGCTCTCTACCAACTTCATCAGGCTTAATCACTCCAAAACTGAGGTCCTCCTCGTCGGCACCCCTGCTCTTGTCAAAAAATCTAAATCTCTCTTTCCCTCCCTTACTCTGGGCGGTAATACTATCATTTTCTCTGACTGCGTTAGGAATCTGGGTGTTGTTTTTGATGAGCATCTCTCCTTTAAGCCTCATATCCGCAATGTCAGCAAATCCTCTTTATGTTTCCTTCGTAACTTCTCTCGCATTCGCTTTCACTTTGATCGCCAAAGTCTTGAGACTGCTGTTCATGCCTTCATCACCTCACGCCTTGACTACTGTAACTCTCTGCTTGTGAATCTGCCATCCTCCTCTCTCCGTCCCCTTCAACTTGTACAGAACTATGCCGCCTGGCTTCTCCTCCGTCTCCCTCGCTTCTCTCCCTGGAAACCCTTGCTTCATGAACTGCACTGGCTCCCTGTCACATTTAAGGCCCTAAACAACAAGGCCCCGTCTTACCTCTCTTCTGCCCTCTCACCACGCCATGTCCCTCAGGCCCTTCGGTCATCACATGCACCTCTTTTGAATATTCCTCGTTCATCCCTCTGTGCTCAATGGGGGACTGCTCCTTCTCAATCTGAGCCCCTAAGTTGTGGAATGCTCTTCTTGCGGAAATCAGGTCTTCTCCCTCTCTTACCACATTTAAGCGTCTCCTGAAAACGCATCTTTTTAGTATTGCCTTCTTCCCCCTCTTGAATTTCCATTGAATTTCCATTCTCATCTCAGCACAACGTGCGCTCTGGGAAGGCCTCAGGCCTTGTAGAGCGCATTACAAAAGACTTATTATTCTTATTATTATTATTTATTAACGGGATCATATTTTAGGGACCTCTCAAAGAATCTGGACTGACCACGAACCCCAACATCCGTTGTCATTACCAAGCTTCTCCTGTAAACCAGTCCCTTCAATTGCTTATATATGTTTGCATCTGGGACCATAGAAAATTTAAACGCTGAAGATGTCATAAATTCATGACCAAAGCTTAGCAATATTATAAAAATTAAAGATAATATAAAAAAAGGTTTTCTTGAAGACAAGAATTTTCAAAAGTTAAATTTTGAGCTATATAATAACGAAGCTGATATACTTTATTTAATAGTAATAATAATTTTAATACTAATAATTATCGGGGTTTCAAAATGCGATTTTCTGTCTCCTCAAGCATTTTGGACCCGACGAAATTTGCAGTTGAGTTGGTTCTTATCTTTCGCCGTTCAATGCGTCGAAATTGAGGAACGGAGTAAGCGACCCACAGGCTGTGTGGAAGCAAGGCATTAATAAATAAACAACATGGAAGCATTGCATGTGTGATTGAATATTAAGACTGCAACTCCCTAAGGTGTACTGCAATAGTTGGGCGATTCTCCCTATTTCTTCCTATGGGTTTTCTTCTTCCTCGCTTCCTTTCTGTTAGCGACAATTTTGACTTTTGAATTTCCATTTTGTTTCAACTGCCTCTCTCGCTTAAGCAGGTCAATCATTGACCCTAAGAAGACGACCTGCATGCTGTACCTGCAGGCTGACCACCTCTTCTTTCGAGAAGAAGGCTCCGAAGAAGCTTGTATCGACAAGATTACGAGACACGTTCAGAGAGTCAATAATATCTACAAAGTTACAGGTAATTTTACAAAGAAACACAAGTCATTTAATGCCAGAAAAAAATTAGTTCACAAATTATATTTTTTTGTAAAATAATCCCATGAAATCGTTCAATAAGTTTGGCTTGTGTTTGGACACTCGCCGGAGCCGGCGTACCTCAAGGAGCCTATTCTCTCTGCTACTTCTTCAATATACATTTCCTCCTATTTTACCTTCATTCTATGGCATTGACTCAGTTAGTGGGCGGTTCTAGTTAAGATATAAATTCGAGTGAATGTTTGTGCGTGTGGGTTAGTGTTCTCTGTACGAATTTGTTCCAAAAGAATCCGAATACACACACCAATGAGTCTTCAACACTTATTTTTCTGCCTTTTCAATGTCTCTGATTTTTTTTTAAAAATAGACCCTATTACACTTTCACTAACCAGTTTTGTTAATCCATCTTCCCATGACTTTTTTTCGAGCGATGTTATGGGTTTTTTTTAATTTTAGAAAAAAAAAATGTATTTAGTGGTGGGCTAAAAAAAATTAAGAACAGGTTCTCTCACTATCAGTCTCTAGCGGCAAACCATGCTGGCTGGCTGATGGTTTGCAAAGGTTGATCTTTGGGTTGTTACATGGTATAGTTTAGCAATTGAAATTATTGATTTTAGTTATTTTCTCAACCTCAAAAAAAGATTGAGAACCCCTCATTTAAGCTAACAACCGGTTCTCAAGAGTAATGAAATTCCAAGAACAGGTTCTTACGAACCGGTGCGAACCCGCTGAATCCCATTACTGAATGTATCTTAACTTTCCCGTCGACCAAACCACGGCAATTCACTGTCCTTAACATATTCAAACTTCTCGTATATCCAAGCCTCTCTGAGAGCTCTCTCCCGTTCCTTTCTTTGTCACTACAATGGAGTTTGTGCTCCTATATTTATTGGAGGTGGGGGGAGGCTGTATTGCTTGCACTTTGTTCATTGGAGCTTATATTCCTACCCCAGTACTTAAGTTTTGCTATTTCAGTCTTTCTTATTCTTAACTACTTCCACGTTACCTGTACATTCCATTTATCCACCCTTTTTATCTTTTCGGGGAGAGAGTAAGAAATCGTGATGGTTGCGCGTGGTAGAACCCAACAAAATGCGATGGTACCATGCATTAAATAAACCGAATAGCTTGGTTAAGGTTAACCTCCATAAATCCGTGTATGGTTAAATGACTATGTCTTTGGACAGGGTGGGGATGGGGCTACGATGGTGCTACTTCCTCCCTCTGTCTCTTTGAGTGGGAACACCACTTCCGATTCCAGCCAAGTTAAACTACCTCGGGGCTGGGTAGTTGCTGGATGGTGTCGCAATTCGGCCTGGCTACACGGTGGCTGTCATACCCTCTAAATACCCGTGGTTCGGATACCTCGTTGGTCTGTATCTCCCCACTGATAGATAAAAGACTCAAGAACTGCAGATGGGCGGTAAACCCCTACCAAATTATTATTTCCTCCTATTTTATCCAGTGGTCGAAAACATCCTCGCTAAATTGCAATTTCCCTAATTTTTTCTCTAACTTAACCACCCATTAACAATGTAATAAGATAGGGCAAAAATAGTGGTAAAATATTGGAGAATAGCGGTAAAATAAAACGGTTTAAGGCCAACCAATATCCCCCAACACTATTGAAGCCTCTTATCTTCTCTCCTGCAAACGTACATTCTCCTTCCATGCATCCTCTATGGTTTATTAAAACCGGAGCGGAACCTACTTTGTTACACAGGAAAAAAGGCGGTTGAAACTCTGTAAGGCCTATTGCGTGTCCTCTTTTCTTATGGTCCCCGATGACTTGCGGCAAATGGCAGCGACATGTCGCTCTATGCAAATTGAGAATGTAGTGAGGCGATTTGGTCTTGTTCCTCATTATAAAAGTTTCCTCTAACCATTCATTGTTCAGAGCCATGTGATTTTTGCCTCCGACGTCTCTTCGCGATTTGTTTTTTTTTTTCGATGCCCGCTCTTTAATATATCGGATTATCTCATTTTCTCTTGTATTTTTTTATCGTCCATCTACCTTACTGATAGGCCATTTTTGGTTTCATTTTGTATATATATATATATATATATATATATATATATATATATATATATATATATATATATATATATATATACGAGTATTCCTGGCCGAGGGCCTACTTGATTAAAGCTTAATTGGAGCAGCCGAGTGATGAAGCAAATTTTATTAAATGACAGTTTAAAATATTTGATCGTTGGAGTCATATGGCAACGGTAGTAGCTGAAGCCAACGAGAGCGGAGGTGCTTTCCTCTTCCAAATCCCGCGTGACTTCAACTCCTTTTTCATGTACCAACTTTTAAAATGACTCAACTTCAGAAATAAATTTAAAACGCTCCAATAATCCTAGATTGATTCCCTGTGCCAGGGAGAGGGGGGCTTTTTAGGTGGGGAAGTGGGTTGAAGGGGTGAGGTTCCTCGTACTTCTGGATGAAATTTTTACTCTCAGGATGTATTTGGTTGAATGGTGGCAAGGGACCATCGCTAATTACCTTCAACGCGAAGAAGTATTCGTTGGTTCTTTATTGATAATGTTGTGGTCAGCTTTGTTCAAATCCCTTTACTTAAAAATTGAGGCGAGGAATTGATTAAGGGCGACCGTAACCTATCTGGTAGGCCCACATTTTCGCGCTATCCTTTGCTTAGTTTCGCGCGCAAAAAAGCTTTCCGAGAGTATGCGGTACCCGATTTCTTATCCACTCATCGCCTCTCTAGTTATAATAGACTTTGTCATTCTCGATTCTTCTAATATTTTTCCTTGCTTATTATGTATAGCCTATCTCGTTATTTCCGTCAGTGGATATGCCCCTTCGCGTGAACGCCAAATTTTCGTACTAGGCCCCTGCAATTGAAACTTTTCTTTTGTAGACTTCGACCGCGACGGGAAAGTTGATAACATCGGCTTCATGATCAAGCGAATTAAGATCCACACGGAGAACGCCACTAAAGACCCCTCGTACAGGTTTCCTGGCAACTACGGTGTCGAGAAGTTTCTGGAGCTGTTTTCCGAAGAGGACTACGATGCATTTTGTCTCGCCTACATGTTCACCTACAGGTAGGAGTGGCTTGTCGGTTCGAGCTGAGATGTGGAGTTGGGGTAGGTTTCAGATAGTTTGATTGATTGGGAAATCGAATTCCCTAGTAGATGTAATGATAAAGTTCTGTCTTGAATTTTCAATGAACTAGAAAACGCCGCTCTACCTTAGAGAGGAAACTAGTCTCGAGAACACTCATCGTCTTTAAACTCTTAAGGATGAGACGGAGTTATATGTTCTCGAAACTAGTATCCTTGACCCTCATTTTCTAGTACATATTGCCAAAAGGTTTGCCATCCTTTGTGGTAAACGCTGTCACTAGTTCCGCATTGTGTATGGGAGTGAAACTATGGTATGAAGCAGGGTGAAAGATGTGTGTTAAGGCAACATATGTTTGGAGGTGGTAAATGTGGATAGAGGGGCACGACTGGCTAAGCAATGGGTATGTTGTGAATGAATGATGTGAACGAGGTTGGTAGTGTCATTCGCCCCTCGCACGCCCTTCTTGGGGGAGGGGTAGGGTCCGGGGTATCGTTTTGTGTGTTTTTTTTTAACCATAACTAGCTATGCGGAACCTTTCGTGACCTTATGACCGCGCCAGGAGTATATGGTTATTGAATGCCCCATAAGGGACACTAGAACTCTATCGGCAAGGTTCCGGAACAGAGGGGAGAGTAGGTATGTTATGCTATGAAGCCGAGAAGGGATATGATAGCGGTGTTGTGATCAGTTATGTGTATGGTGCCTGTGGGGCTATTCACCCCCGTTGGGGTGTCAGCGTACCCGTCCAATGAGCCTCTAGCTCATGAGGCCGCTGAAAGTTTTATGTCTGCGTTCACTAGCATCGTTTCCCTACCTCGACGTCAGAAATCTAACGCTATATCCACGATGTCGTGACATTGTTCAGAAGTATGAACTTGTAAGATTAATAGGCAGGAATAGACTTGTGAAGTGTAGTGTGCCGAGATATGCAAGCGAGCGGTTTAAAAGCTTCGCTTAAATGAATCTTTTTTGATACTCAGGATGGCGCAGTGGATACGCCGCTTGCTAAAGTGGTCCGACGACGCAAGAAGTTGTTCGCAACTCTCTTAAGCTTATTATCTTCTTTATTTTTTTAAATAAATCACTTTAGTTTAGTGAGAATCTTGTGCCTGCAACTAAAACAAAATATGGTGTCAATCACAACTTGCCACAGATGCCAAACAATTTGAAGATAGCTGAATCAGATAATGAACCAATTTTTATCTCACTTCATATACCTGTTGATTGCCAAGTTTCCTTTTACTAAATAAAAAAAAACCCAGATGAATGTCATTGTCCAAAAAATATTCTTGCATCCCACGCTCCACAGTTGTGGCGTACGCCCCGACTCACGTTGAGAATCACTGCTCTAAATAATGAAGAATAAAAGAATTGTAGCAGTTTAACATAATAGCTTCCATCAAACACTAAAACACTCGCACCACAACACTGAGGGACGTCAGATATGGCATTTCTAATATCACACAGCTGTCCATCAACCACTACTCTGATTTCTATCAGTTAAAAGTTCTATTAAAATATTAAGAAAGGTCCCCACTATACCTAGTAACTTCAACTTTTAAATAGGGCTGAATAATTTACCTTATCATTTGCTGCACTAAAGTCTAGACCAACCATACGAGCCTTATGACCAAAATCAAGAGCTTTCTGAAGGTCTGAAGATATGGTCAAAAAGTGCATCGCAACTACCACGACACTTTTGGAAACCCAAATTGTAAGTCAACAAATTTATTGAGACGTTTACCATCAGCCTCTCAAATATATTTGACAAAATTGGAGTAATGGAGATTGGACGATAATTAGAAGGGTCTGATAATTTACTCATCCTTTTCGGTAGTGGTGCTCTTACTCAACTTCCAAAATGATGGAAAATAGCCAACCTTAACTAATTTACCTAATAAAACAGATTTTAGGGGGTAAAGCATATGCATTCTTTGTTTAAAACAAAAGGAAAATACTATTTGATCCTACCACCATAGTTATACAGGTCAAGGAGAAGTTGCTTGAACTCACGAGACCAAAATGCCAAAGAACTTAATTTTACATCAGGAAAGCATTTTGGTGACAAATGCACTCATTACACTCTGTTTCCTGTCAAATATGTCACTTAAAATGTCAGCCTTCTCTTTTTGGGCAATGTGTGACGGAGCCATCGGCTTTGAGTAGAGGTGCCATACTTGAATCAACGCCAAAAAGAACAGACTTCAAAGTAGTGCACCACTTATGAGGCTGGTTAGTAGAAGGGGGTTCTTTTATATCTTTATTATTTCCCCTCTCTGGTGCATCATGAATAGATTAAACCTCTGCTCTTAATATAGAGTGAAATTTCTCCAACAAAGATCAGACTCGTTATTTGACCAAAGACAATATGTTGACTGCTTCTCAATACAGAAGAAGAGCCTTTCGGCGTGCACCAAAAGACGGCTGGTTTGGGGCTTTAGGTGGCGTAAAAGAGATGGAAGAGGGCGTTGATGCTCACTGACCACATTTTATGTGAATTTGATAGAAGTTGAGTTTTTTCTGGGATTTTACGCGATTTCCTGTTGCAGTATTTAGTCTTAACCGATCCATTCTCATAGTCTTTACAAATATTGCTATAGAGCTGAAGATGGGATTTTAGTTATGCACATTTGTCCAAATTAGTGATGTCACACTTTTCAAAATGTTTCGGACAAAAATAAGTTAACTATGCTATAATTATTCACGTTCTATAAATCCTCGAATAGTCTTAGATTGTCTGCCCCTAGGATTTGCTGTGTGGTGTATCTAAGTAATAATATTTTTCTTATTAAATAGACTACAATCTATTATAAACCTTATTACCAACGAACATAATCACCATTTTTGTATAATTAGGCTTATCGATAATAAGCAACGTTAGTGCGAATATTTTTGTGATATCGATTATTAAAAAATAAATAAGGTTAATTGAGCTGGGAAAAAAAATGGGAGAAATTTGGCACCCTATTTTGAAACAAAACCGTTTCATTTTTTTTCGATAGTACTGCAGGAAATACAGTAATAACGTAAAATATTTTATTAAATTTAATTTATTTTATTGGTAAATGTCATATCTAAAAGGTCTTTCAACAAGGACGCTCGAGCTTTGTCAGGCGATAGTGGCCATGTTGTTAAAGCGACATCTGGCAACCTCACAGTGAACTGTTCAGTAGTACTTGGTAAGTCACGATGGAAAGTTATAGCGTTGAACAGCGTGTGCAAATCATCAAATGTTATTATCAAAATCAATGCTCAGTTCGACAAACGTTGCGCGCATTACGTGATTTCTATCCTCGCTACAATCGTCCTGCCGAGTCCACTGTTCGGTGCTTGGTGGCCAAATTCGAGGCAAAAGGGTCGATTAACAATCAGCCGAAATGCAAGGTCTGCTGAAAACATCGCTGCCGTAAATGAGAGTGTACGAGAAAATCCGAGGCAGTCAATTTCTCGTCGTTCACAAGAACTTGGCCTTTCTGCGACTTCAGTTTGGCGAATTATGCGTAGGGACTTGGATCTGCACCCGTACAAAATCCAACTTACCCAGGAACGACCATAGCAAACGCCGTGTGTTCGCTGATTGGGCTCTAGAGCAAATTTCCCCCAAAAAATCATCTTCAGCGACGAGGCCCATTTTTGGATGAATGGATTTGTGAACAAGCCATATTGTCGGATTTGGGACGAAAACAATCCACATGAGATACACTAGCACCAATTGCAGCCCAACAAAGTCACTGTTTAGTGCAGATTTTCGTCTAACGGAATCATCGGTGCGTATTTGTTTTGAGAACGAAGATGGGATTGCCATAACCATCAACGGCGAGACCTACAGATCGATGATAAGCAACTTCTTGTGGCCTCAACGGGATTATTGCCTGATATGGATACTGACGACATGTGGTTCGAACAGGACGGCGCTACGTGCCACACTGCGCACGCCACGATAGACATTTTGCACCAGCGATTTCTGGGCAGGGTCATCTCGCGCAGCGGCGACGTCAACTGGCCACCGAGATCATGCGATTTAACGCCATTAGACTACTTTCTTTGGGGCTACCTTAAATCGCAGGTTTATGCAAATAATCCGCAAACAGTTGATGTCCTCAAAGTCAACATAACGAACACCATCCAGCAAATTCAGCCAGATTTATACGACAAAGTCATCGAAAATTGGGCCTCCCGAATACGTTCCACCAAGCGAAGCCGCGGCGGACATTTGAAAGACGTCATATTCCACACTTAATGCCATAAAATGTACTTTCAAATTTAAAATAAATTACATGCATATATCACACACAACTTGTTTTATTTACATTTAAAAATCGAGCGACCTTATTGAAAGACCCTTTAGTTTATGTATATCCCAAACGCTCCATCTTTTATCAAATAATATATTATATTGTCACTCTCTGAACAAAATGCATCATAAATTGTGACATAATTAATTGTGGCAAGTATGAGGGACAGGAAGAGTCCCCATGCCGTCTTCCGACACGACTCGTAAAAGGCCCTGGGAAGCTCCCCCCCCCCCGAAATTGCGGCTTCTGCCAACGCCGCACACAATGGTTTTTTGATGATGTGGTGCGCCAACCACACTATTGGAAAGCGTTGAGGTTGATGAAAAAAACAATATTAATTGGGGTGTATCCGCTACGAATTTTATGAAAAATAGGTCCATAAAGTAGTGAAGAAATGAAAATCTATGGAAGATACAGGAGGTAGGGTAGGCAAAAAAGTACTTCCTTCTGGTTCTATGGTAAAAAAATATGGTAACGTTAAGGTGAAAATGTGTAGAAACTAGATTAGCTCGGGTAGAAACCAGGAGAGCGCGCAGTTCTCCTGAATCTGGTTTATTCGGCAACGCAGTTAAGCCCCCCGGTCGCATGACGACTCCTCCAATTGACCGGATAAATATCTTCCTTTTCCATTCTTCTGTTTTTTCTAACCTTTTCTCTAGCATTGATGCGCCCCATCCCCTTCGTGACAATCGGTTAATGATGCTTTGGACATTTGTTCACTGGCTGTTCCCAATCTTGCCGAAACAAACGCTTTGAGTTATTTGAACGGAAATCTAGCCCTGCCGCGCGTCGCCCAAGCCGCTCACAAAGGCTCCTTTCCTTTCGCCTTCAGTTAATGAACATTTTTGTACTCTTCATTGTACAGAGATTTCGAAGGAGGGACGCTTGGTTTAGCTTGGACCGGGGACTTGAAGAATGCCGGAGGAGTGTGCGAGAAGAACGGGCATTACCGTGGAAGTCTCAAAGTAAGTCTAGGGCTACCTCAATGGGGGCGGAGGGTTCTTCTACGCTTGCAAGATACAAGGAAAGGTAACGATTCAGTCAACATTAGATGAGATATTTGACTTTACTGAATATGACCCCAAGTTCGTCCTCACCAATAGTGAAGGGGGACTTAAGTTGTGAAGTACGAGGAAGAGGATGGATGAAAGAAGAATGGATAATCTTAAAAGTTGGGGAAATGGATCGTCGATGGGAAGGACTAGGGGAGATTTCTTTTTAACCTGAGGAAATGGAGAATACTTAAACCTTCCTACTTGTTCAAATATGTCATCATGGATCGAATATTACATCCCACCCCATTCTCCCTCCCAAAATTCCATATACTTTACTCTTCTGCCTTCACTTTTACCCCGTTCTTACACACCGTGTCAAAAGTTTCTATCAACATATCCAAATCCCTCTCACTCTCAGCCACTCAACCCTGGGCATCAGCCTACTCCAACAAAGAACTAGAACCCATCTTTACCCTTCCTAATTAAACTCACGCCATTTTTCCTTTCATTCTCATCCATACATCTCTCAATACTCATCCCTAAAGATATTAGATAGGCGACATCACATAATCTTCTGCTACGCCATCCCTCTCCTACATATATTAATCCACTCATTCCAGCTATCTTTCAGCCTAACGCACGTTTCACTTCCAGCATACATACTCTTCACACCATCCAATAGTTCACCACTCCCACCATACATTCTTAACAGTCGCCATAATGTTTATTTAGACGATCATGAGCTTTCGCCCAATCCATACACTTTACACCGCCTATCCCTTGATTTTTTTTTCAGTGGAGCGACCTGATCCCTACGCTCCCTTCCCACTCTAATCCCCCCTTGTTCATCTTTTATCACTCCTTCACTTATCCTTCTTTCACATCCAATCAGAAATTGCCATACACTTTACCTACAACACTCGACAGACTTATACCTCCTTGAAGTTCTTACATTCACCTTTCTTCCCTTTACCCCTACACAACGTCACCTTTAGTGTATTCGTCCAGCCCTCGGTACTTTTTCACTTTCAAATACCTTACAACACGTCCCCCAGACCCATTCCATAACAATCGCCATCACTTTTTAGCATCTCAGCGACAGTATTATATACTCCTGCTGCCTTCCCATTTTTTCAGATCTTCACAACACTAAAAACCTGTTGCATGCTTGTCTCTTCCATACCCTGACACAACACCCGATTTAAACTTACGAAACCAATCATATTTATATTTTCATAATCTCCCATCCCTACACTATCCAACTCGAATTATTCTCGCCCTCTACTTTTCACCTCATTGTTTACAAGTACTCTGCAATTCATCTCCTTGATGTTCACAGCTATTCTTCTCACGGTTCCTCACCATTCTTGTTTCAATCTAGAATAGCTTCAGGTTCACATCGGTATCCTCATTCATCTTCGTGTTTCCATCGGAATCTTCATTCATCTTCATGTTCCCATCAGGATCCTCATCCATCTTCCTGTTCCCATCGGGATCCTCATCCATCTTCCTGTTCCCATCGGGATCCTCATTTATCTTCCTGTTCCCATCAGGATCCTCATTCATGTTCCTGTCCACATCAGGATCCTCACCCACCTTCCTGTTCCCATCAGTATCCTCATTCACCTTCCTGTTCCCATCAGGATCCCCAATCATATTCCTGTTCCCAATCGGGATCCTCATTCATCTTCGTGTTCCCTTCGGGATCCTCATTCATCTTCCTGTCACTATCAGGATCCTCACCCACCTTCCTAATCCCATCAGGATCCTCATTCACCTTCCTGTTCCCATCAGGATCCTCATTCACCTTCCTGTTCCCATCAGGATCCTCAATCATCTTCCTGTTCCCATCTGGATCCTCATTCATCTTCCTATTCCCATCTGGATCCTCATTCATCTTCCTGCCCCCATCAGGATCCTCACCCACCTTCCTGTTCCCATCAGGATCCTCATTCACCTTCCTGTTCCCATCAGGATCCTCAATCATCTTCCTGTTCCCATCAGGATCCTCATTACTACCATTGTGTGTACGTTAATAGGATAAATCCTTCGTAGTCGGGGGTCTCTAGATCAGTGACTCCCTATCTGAGTTTAGTCTCTTTTAGGACACACCGGAAGATGGTATAGATAGTCTTCCTGCCCCACATACAGGCAATATTCCATGTTATACATATTTTTTAAAAATACTTTGTTTCAAACCTTTCTGCGGGAGATGCTTTCTTTGGTTTTCGCTTTAAATTTAATTTTAAAAACCTGTTTTTTCTCTAAATTTAATTAAAAAACAACTTTTTAAAAACATTATCATATCCTATTTTAAATAGAGCTCGTTTCTCATTCATTCGCCTCACTTCCGACGAACAAAGTTCAAATCCTTTCCAGTCTGTCCTCATAGGAATTGAGTTACGCTAAGTTCTGCTTATTATTAGCCCTTTTCCGGGAAAAGGCTTTTGGACCCTCCCCATCAGTCGCTTAAGAGTCAAGTGGCATTTGCTCGAGCAAATTGCGCCGCCCTCAATTTCATCGTTTTCAAGCGTTTGTCGAATCACTTGAGTTCGTTTATCCCTCCTGGTGCCTCTGGTATTACAGGATGATCGGAAAGTCTTGTCACCCCCTACCGAAAAGTAATAAGAAAAAAAATCCTTATTTGGTCCTGTCAGAAACAGTTTATGTTCCCAACACAGTATCGTCCTCTTCGGAGGAGCTCGTCTGACGAATCTTACAGTGAAGTCATGTCGCACATCCTCCATGCTCTTGCCCGTATGCACACGATTATGTGCCCATACACTTGAATCAGCTTCTCTTCCAAACTGTAGAAGTTCCTGTCAACCAGCTGAAATAGAAAATTAAAACAATATTAACGGGGTGACAAGACTTTCGGTCATCTGACATATAAAATTAAAACAAAATTTATAGGGGTGGGGAGACAAGACTTTCAGATCACCCTGTAGCTATATTTATAAGGTGACGAAGCAAACGAGTCGTTGTTTTTGTTTAATCACGTTTTCATTGCACGCTCCAGAGTTTGAACACTGGCATCGTCACTTTATTGAACTACGGCAAGAAAGTGCCACCGGCCGTGAGTCACGTCACGCTAGCTCACGAGATTGGCCACAACTTCGGCAGTCCGCACGACCCCGAGAAGGACACCAACTGCACTCCGGGAGGAGAAAATGGCAATTACATTATGTTCGCAAGGTCAGTCAGTTTTTTTTTCCTCCGTCGAAGTTTTAAAGACTCCGCATTTGGTTCTGGCGCTCCCTGGTGGTCAAGTGAAGTTCGAACCAAGGTCAGAGTGTGGATGTTTAAATAGGAGTTAAAGGGATAACAAGGGGATTGTCCTGGAGGGATTCCTGGACTTTTGTATCTCCAGAGGCTGCGTCAGAATCGGTCCGCGTGACGCATTTCTCTCCCTGATCGTAATTCTTGTCTCTTCAGTTAGTTATATGCCCCTCCTTCATTCTTCAGAGTGATAATGCCTTCGTTTGTTATAGGAGTTTCTTTTCTTAATATCTAAAAAAATAAGGATGGTTTCGTCTGACTAAAATTAATCGCAACTCTTTCCTCAGGGCTACGTCTGGAGACAAAGAAAACAACAACAAATTCTCCCCATGTTCTCTAAAACAAATCAACAGCGTTCTCAATTCCAAAGCAAGAGACCCCAAGGGGTGTTTCACTGAGCCACAAAGGGCTGTGTGTGGGAACGGGGTGGTAGAGGAGGGCGAAGAATGCGACTGTGGGTGGCTGGAGGACTGCGAAGAGTCTTGCTGTTTCCCCATGGTCACCAACCCTCCCAGGAACCACAGGCCCTGTACCCTCAGGCCCTCCAAAATATGCTCACCCTCGCAGGCAAGTCTTCAAATGGCTCGGTTCGCGTTGCGTTCTTTGTTAAGGCTTTTTTTCTGGAAGAACTTTGGATTTTCTCCCAACAAGAATTTTCGATACTCGTTCCTTCGAAAGGGTCTGTCCAGTGTACATTGAATTATTGCGTGCCTTCCTTGCCCCAACGCCAGTTATATATTTTCTACACATCTTCACTTCCTCAATCTTCACTAGTTTCTTTACAGATCTCTCCTTCAAACTTTCCGTGGGAGAAGCCCTCGTTGGCTTTCGATTTAGTTTCTTTGCTCTTACGCCAGTGGCCTAGACGAACTTCGCCGATAGGACGAGACCCAATTGTGTATCTATGTAGATTTTGTCTTAATTGTGCGAGTTTGGGACATTTTTAGATATTCCGGGTTTTAAAGTGAATTGTGTGATGGAACAGGAACCTCCTCTGTATTTGAGTGGTGCGGCAAGATTGGATGTGGGATGGGCCATCCTGCCCAGCGGATCTGGGACCCTGGTACTAAGGCTTAACACTCATGGGCAGGAGAGGATGGCTAGGTTTCACCAGGACCAGTGTCGATGGGATGTGAATGTCCTCTGGGTGGCACTTCCTTAGCTGTGCTTCTGCCAATGAAAATCAACTGGAAAGCTCGGTTTCGTTCACAGAACTCTTGATGAACTGACGTTATTTTGCCCCAAAGTTTCACGAGGATGTTCTATTTTATTATTATTATTATTATTATTATTATTATTATTATTATATACCCTAAGGGCAACTCTGTTGAGTCAAGAGACAAAAAACCTCCCGAAGTTCCAGCGAGGCGAAGAGTCAGGGGATAAAGCTTAACAACTCTACAAAAAAAACAGAGGTTAAAATTAAAAGTTTAAATTATTAAAAAAAAGTCCAAATTGTGCACATTGAACGTGTTATTAAAATGTTATACAGGATTAATCCCAGCAGAGAGCAACACTGACTCGCGAAAGAAGATAGTATAGGGGAGGAAAACAAATTGGGGTTGGTTACAAGAATCGAACCACTGACTACGAAGTCGCTGAAATCAAAATGTCGAGGGCGCAATACCGATTAAGCCATCCTGTAGCTAAAAAACACACACTCAATCCAAGCCTATAAGACACCCGTTTTTTCCGCCACCTATTGACTAGAATTCTAATTTATTTTCGAGCTCTTTTGTCTCTGGCTTCAAGGGAGATTAAATTACTCTCTTTGGCACTTTTAAGAAACAAAGATGGGGCCAACCTTTGCCTAGTAGTCCCCGTCATTCGGGATTACTTTCTTTTCCCTGAGTTTCTTTCCTCTTTTCCAGGGTGAGGAAAATTCTCACAATGCTGAAAAATGCTCCTTAAGAGTAGGGCATTTTTCAGCATTGGCCACCATCCTTTATGCCTTCTTTACACACACCTTTGGGGAGAGAGACTAAGATTTTTGTTCGCTGATATCAGGTTCCCCCCTCCCCCCCAGGCAAAAGCAAGGTCCGTTTTGAATAGTTTTCTCCATTTTTACCTGCATTTCTTTTACTGTCGCTGACTCACTAGTTTCGTGATACTTGTCGCTGTCTTAGTCCCTCAATACCCTGGTATTGGCCCTCTACTTTTATTTCCTGTTATCTTTTCGGGTTAGTAAACCCTGAATTGGAATTTGATCTCAAGTCGCTCCCTTTTTAAGGTAAACCTGAAGATCGGCGGCGCGACCGATGGGACGCAAAATATTTCGTCCCTGTTCCAATATGTTTCACCTTTTTTGAGTAAATTCAATGGGACTGCTCGTGGGGGAGATATCACTGCGGGGGGCGCCCCTACGATAATCCTGAGTTTCAACCAATTGGGGGGTTCTGGGGGCACAGCCCCCGAGTATATAATCATAATTGTTTATAGAATAATGTTTTAACGTTTTTATTTAAGCAAATGCACATGAATATTCATGCGTGGGTGAACGAAACATAAACGCAACTTAGTGTCGTTTCAGCTGAAAAAAATACCCTTTTGCGGGCGCACCGCCGCCGATCTTGATGCTTACCCTTTTTAATTCCCAAGCTGCTCTGATAGACTGGTTTGGAACAAAACGGAAAATTAAAATCAATCAATATTTTAAAGCCCTAAAACTTCGAAACTATCAAAGATATTGAACTAATACCTGATATTTTTTCATCATTAAGTACAGAGGCTAGTCTGAATTTTTAGTCGTGTGCACGGCACTCATAAGTTACTAGGTCGGTCGGTTGGATGGTAGTCATTGTACTCTTCAATATGTTTTTTGGCATATGTGGTTTTACATTCTCTTTCGAATAATATAATTGCCAAAGTCCTCCCAAGGTTAGTCAGGAGATTATTAAAAGAAAACTATTTATGGGTCGGATTGCCCCACTTGTTGACAATTTTGAAGGTCATAAGTGAGATAATTGAGAGCAGGCGACTTAGGTCTGTTGACCTTGTTTGAGGGGAATCTGAGGGGGTAAAGGTCCCCGGTTCGATCCTGGGTCTGGGCACCACTTTATAGTATATGGTTATTCATGGGTTTTATTTTCTGTTAATAAATCAACCTAAATAGCGTTTCGAAAACCATAACCATAAATTTGTTTGATCGAAGTTATCGTCTGTTAGTTTTTAGGCCTAAGACGAAAGCGAAATAAATTTTGAAATAATGAACTGGGTTTTAAGAAAAGCAATTAAACAAGTATAAATATATTCATAGAATCAACGAATGTACAATGAGATAGTTGGATTAGGTATACAATGTAAGATATGGTAAAATATGATTTACAGTAACGAGATGTGAAGAGAAATTAAGTACGTGAGATAAATATGAAATAATATGGTGACTATGATGGACTGAATTGGGGAGCTGCAAATACGAGAAGTAAATATAATTAGGACCTACTCTCGTATGGTCGTTTGCAGAGAATTGCGAGAGGATGTGGAATTAAACTAAGTATGATTTGTTTGGATGTAAATGACTAATTGTAGAAGGAATGATTACCGACCTTTATACGGAGAATGGTGATAGTCGAATGGGAAAGAATATTGTTCCAGAAGGTCGGGCTGAAAGCGTGTGTTTGTTTGTTTGTGTGTGAAATTTTAAGAGATGTTGTTTGAAACAGTAATACGTTAAATGAATTGACAAGTAAAATAAATGAATTAATTAATTATTAAGTTGTACATAAAATATGATTTAATTTACAAAAGTTAAGTAAAATAATTGAACGATTAAATTGACAAAGTTAAGTAAAATAATTGAACGATTAAATTGACAAAGTTAAGTAAAATAATTGAACGATTTAATTGACAAAAGTAAAAGAATTGCATGATATGAATTTGACATAATAATTGATGTATATATATATATATATATATATATATATATATATATATATATATATATATATATATATATATATATATATTTAAGTTTCCCAGGAGGTCTTTATTATAGGAATGCCCAGAGGGCATTGCTATAGGGGTGACCTGGGAAACTTTTCTGAAACTAAGTGATTCGATATTGAATAACCTTCCTTGATCTTTTCCTGCCTGCAGGGTCCATGCTGCACCCGGGATTGTGACCTGAAACAAGGGGACCTTTGCAGAGAAGATAATGGATGTCGAGATACCTCTTTCTGTGATGGTTTGAGCCCATATTGCCCACCTTCCATCAATAAACCCAACAAGGTAAGTATGGCGCTCGAAAAACCTAACTAGAACAACCTTTTCATCAAATTTAGAGGTTTAATCAGTAATCACCACATTCTTGTTTTCATTGCGAAGGAACTCCACTTCTGTGAGGTTGCTTTGGGTTTCCGAGTATCTCTAAATCACTTACTCAGCCCATTAAGGTACAACAAAGAGTTCTGAACTTGTACAGTTGAGTACTTTGAACTCTTTGTACGTTTTTGTTCCTGGATGTCTTTGACATCTCAGTTTTGGCATTTAGAGGTGACATGGTTTGGGGTTTTTTTTTCATTATTTTTTATCTTTACTCGCTTTTTTAATTTATTCCCTTATTCTTTTCCCAATGAATTACGCAATTTTCCCCAGTAATTGTCAAAGGGTTTGAACAAAACTAATTTTTCTATTTTATATAGAAAAACATGTATATAGGGACAGGAAAAATACTAATACCGCTCTCCAGCTCGAGCTGAAAAAAGTGACTAATCCCGGATAGTGGGCACTGGCCTGGGAAGCCACCCCCAGCCGAAAGTTTTGTTCCTGCGATACGTAATGACGACGATAATGGATGGGGGATGTCGAGGACCCCGCCCAGTGGTACTGTTGATACGCGCCAACCCCATCTTTGGGGGAAAGCGGTTGGTATGTAGTCATTTTTTGTCTCTTGTCGATCGGAGTCTTTAGCCCCGAGAATTGATACCTAAATACTTCACATTGTTTCCCCGCCCTTTACCCAGCCTTTAATAACTCATTATATTTCTTTGCAAAGAGGGGGGAGGGCTTGTAGATTGTTACACCTGGAGGAGTGGCGCGCCCTACCCGACCCATCGCCTCCTGTAGTCTCAAACTAGATTGAAACTACCTGTTTTTTTTATTTGGGACATTTTTATGTTACCCGTCTCAGACCCTTTCCTTACAAGCTCCTTATCACCTATTTTGGTAGGCGGGCTGCTAATTTCATAGGCTAGTCGCCGACCAGCCTTCGTCCACACATCCCTAGTCACCGACCATTCTTCGTCCACACATCCTTAGTCGTGGTGGGATGGTGAGGTCACTCCTCTTTTCTCTCCGATGGGATCGTGGTGGTGGTATTTCACATTCCTGTTTTCTTCCAACCTTTTTTTTTTTCCTTCTGCCCTCATCTTTCTTTTCTATTACTATCCCCCACAAGGGGTGGTCGGATGTACCATAGAAACCATACTGAAACAAATCTGGAGGATAGCGTGCCCTCCTTGGCTCCAATTCAGGCAGTATTTTCTGTGGCTAATATATCTTCCACATATTTTCACTTCTATCTTCACCACTTTATAGATCTCTTTTTTTTACAAGCTTCCCCCCCTCCTCGTTGGTTTTTGCTTTAAATTTTAAGGGGAAAAAAATTCCTGTTTGCAGACGATTTGCAAGGACGAATTCGTGTGTTTCAAAGGCGAGTGCACCGGTTCCATTTGTTTGGCGTACGGCCTCGATTCCTGTCAGTGCAAGAGAGAATCCGGTGACCCTGAGACCAAGTCTTGTGAGCTTTGCTGCAAATTGCCCGGAGAAGAGAAACCTTGTCGGTACGTAAACAAAAGAGTTTGGATTTGTCTTCTTATTTCTACCTATGAGTACCTCTATGGTCAGTGAGTCCATGTGTACGAGGAATACTTAATACCAATTCCTCACTTAGGTCTTCCTTCGAGTGGAATGAGCTTCCTTTTGAAATTCCTGATATGTATTCCAAACCTGGGACTCCGTGCGATGATTACAAAGGCTACTGCGATGTCTTCCAGAAGTGCAGAGAGGTCAGTATCGCATCTGCTTTCAAATCTTCCCATCAAAATCTTCCATGGAGCTTTATAATTCTCCCTTCCAGCCACCATATAGTTGCGTGTCTCTGTTATGATTAATATTTTCTACTATTTATTCTAGTTATCACCCTTTTCCTTCCTCTCATCCCACTTCTTATACTTTGTTTAAATAGTCGCTGGCTGTAGGTAAAAAGCATAGTTTATCTGAGTGCTTAATCGATACCTTAAACCTTCCAGGTTGATCCATCTGGTCCTCTGGCCACGCTCCGAGAACTTTTACTTGGCAATGAGTCCTTGGCCAACCTCCATCGTTGGATTGTTGATCATTGGTACGCCGTCTTCTTCATCTTCTTGGCTCTCATTATCATCCTTGTAAGTACCCTTCTACTCAAGTTCCTTCTTGCAGACACTGGATCTCGTCCCCATTGCTGAGAACTGTTATTTGGAAGCAAGTGCATGGAGTCGTGGTTCTGAGCTCTGTTCTTAAAGCTTCGTGATACTTCTATCTGCCTCGGATAAAAGAGCTAAAAAAATACAGACTTTGGGAGGGAAATGGGGAGGGGCACTATATGTGGGAGGCGCAAGTGACTAATTACCCCTTCCCCTCGTCCACGGTATTTCCTGGGCTGGCTGCGGACTGGCTCCACTTTCTCGAGCTGAGGGAAGTTAACAGGCTTGCCTGTGGCCACGAGGACTTTTATGTCCTTCCACCCCACCTCCCTTTTTATTTATTTTTTTTTCTCACCCTACTGATTCTATGCTTTTCCTTATACTGGTCAGTATTAGGGCTTGTGTCCATCTGGTGCTCTGACCTAGGAGTGTCGCCGTAAACAGGCCACAGGGTAATGGATAGGTGGGTGTCCAGGTAGAGGTGTCCGTTTTTACAATACCACGGGGTATGAAATGTCTGATTCTGGGGGTCGAACCACGTTACCCCGGGTAAGCGCCTTACTGGGTGCGCACTGCTGGAAGTTTGGCAACCTGGCCCGAGTCATCCGTTTTCAAATAATCAAATAGTGAATGGGAAAAAATAAAAATAAATCGGACTAAAATGGTAAACCACCTGGTAATGAATATGGACTACTCACCCCATCCAACCCCTCTCCGATGTCTCCCAAACCCCTGCTATGATGCCGCCATCCGCGATGCAACCAATTATACCCGCCTAAGCCTCTTGCTGTCCCTCACTCCCTCTCCTCGCCATTCCCAATTCCCACCACCATCTTCGACTGTCCCAAACCCCATCGACTATCTGACCCAACCCTCCCTCACGCTCTCGACACAATCACCCCGCAGTGAGCGGCAAGGGACGTGTGTGAAATCCATCCATCCATCCCCTCACGCTCGATCTGCCTTTCCTCCCATCAGCCGTTTCCTGGTCCAGAGACCATCCTCATCCTCAAGCTCTGCACTTCCCCTCCAAGTATGGAGAGACCATTCTACCGGCTTCCTGCCAAAGGAAAATCGCGCGGTAGCACCTTCCGATGTATCTCTCTCTCTGAAGATGTCCCTGCCGACGTAGTTGTCTCATAGTCGTGGCTTGGGTGCATGCACCGTCTAGTCCACCATCACAAATTTACCCATTTCTCTCAGGGGAAAAAACAATGTGTAACTTCTTTGGTTCCTCCCAGCTACCTATCCCCATCATTCCACCGACACTCTTTCCTGTCATGATCTTTCCTTTGTATCTGATGGAGCCTCCTGGAATTATCTTGTGCTCTATCCCATGACGGTTTTGATAGCGACCACTTTTAAGTTTCCATCTCCTTACTCCAACTTAGCTCACCTGTCTTGAGAGAGATGCCACCTCCTGGAAGAAGACTGTACCGGTTTCTCTTCCGGCACGGCTTTCTCCCATAGGTTCTTTCTATTATGGCGGTTGATGAAGCCCTGGCCTTCATTAACTCAATAATTTCACATCTACCCACTTTTCTATCCCTCAATCATCTGCCACAGTCTATCTTCGGGCCGTCCCCTGGTATTCTCCTTAGTAAGTAGAGCAGTTCGTGTTGAGAAGCACTAGTCTTTTCGAACGTAAAACATGTACCAGACAAGATCAATTCTGCGACGTCGTCTTAAAGAGGCTTGCCTCTCCTCCAGGAAGGCGTCTCTGGGATTTCAACGTCCTCTTCACCCAACTACGTCTGTGATGAGTTTGCGACGTGGCGGGAGCGCCCGCCAACTCACGCCCACCTCTCCTCAGGGACGGTACCTCATTCTTATTTGAAGGAGTGATTGTCGAGGGTGGCCCTCCACTTCTCTTCAGTTTTTAGTTTTCATCAGACATCCCACTCTCACATCGCTTCCCTCTCGTTAGTTTTTAACACTATAACCGGCTCTCCTCTATTGAAGAGCTGAGTTATTTCCTTTCGAACTGACGGAATTCCCTCTCGACTCATCCAACACCACCTATCGGCTTTTTACTTCCTCCTGGATGTGGTTAAAGGGTTGTTTCCCCTCAGGCGTCGCATAACTATGACCTGCTGCCCATGCAAGATGAGGGAGATGATGGTATCTTCGTGCTTCTCATCTCCTTTCACACCGAATCCAATTAACTGTTTCCTGACTACCAAGCTCGCTCCCGCCAATTTCGCAGTGTTCTGGATCCTCCCTCTCCAATTTAGCCATTACTTCTAGTAAGCATTCTCGCGCCGTAGTGTCAAGGTGGCTGTCTTTGACATCCACAAAGCTTACGACATAACTCGCTCCTGTATCATCAACAATTTGTTCTCTGCTGGACTTCGTAGTTCCTACCTACTTTCTTTTTACTCCAGTATCTCAACACAGGAGGGCGTTCGCCAGGGCTGAGTCCAATGCGTCCTCCTCTTCTCATTTGACATGAACATGGTCGCTTCCTCCCTTCCCAGTCCAATTACCAGTGCCAATCATGCTGGCGAACTAGTGATCTACTCCTCTGGTTGCTCTTTTCCCATGGTCGTCGGAAGTCAACAAGCCATCACTGCAGCCGTTGAATGGACTGCTTCTCAGAGATTCTCCTTTTCTTCCCACGTCTTCCTGTCTTTTTTCGCCCCTGCCGAAACTCCGAACTTATTTATGTCTGGGGATTCCATACCGGAGAAGCGATCCGTGAGGTTTCTAGGCCTCATCTTTCATGAGTTCTACTGGAACCTTAAAATCTCCCACCTTATTGCGACACTTGGTCTACCCGTCATTTGTTCCACAGTAAATGGGGCACTGACCGCCCTACGTTACTTCGACTCTACAATGTCATGGTCCAGTTTAAATTCGACTTTGTCTTTCCGGTGTACAGCTCCGCATCCCTCGATTCTCTGCTGCCTTGATCTAGTTTTAGACCGGTCTTCGTCAGACTACAGCCATTTTTGCTCTTCTCAAGTAGCCACCCTCAACCCAGAATGTAACGCCTCTTCCATAAGGGACAGGCGCGCATTCCTATTTGTAAAGCCTTCTCTTCCGCCGGATGCCCACATCGCCAGTGTTCCCCTTGGTGCTCATTGCCCCCTTAACTGAAGACCACTGGTCCCTCCCAAGGACAGTGGTCCTTCAGTTGTCTTCCATTCCCTTTGCCTACAATCTTTCAAATCTCTTTCACGGGTGTTCCTTCCTGGATGATGTCCTCAGCAAGAAACTATAATCATCTCTTGCCGGCAGGAGGCAAGTCTTTGAAGCTGGCCAGGGTTCTCCTATTAAAGATCCTCAGGCATGCGTCCAGTCACTCACAGGGTGCATTCATTTTCACTAATTGCCCCGGTTCATTCCATAGCTCGTCTCCTGCCGTTGTGGTAGCGACGAAACTTTGGCTCTCTTTTTTCCCTCTCTTGTTCATCGTACACGGCAGCTGTACATCATCCCCTAGGCCCTCCCAGAAGACTACATACCCCCTTCAACCGAATTTGTGGTCTACCAGGGTTCCCGAAGCCTGATTTCTTCATTGTCTCAATACTTCCACCCAAAGCAGCTTTCGATCCGCGAGGGCATGTAGGAGTTTTTCTACCTCACAGAATAAGCTTGTTGGTGCGTGCCCATGATCGGATGGCTGGCATGAATAACTAACAAAGTTGTTTGGTCGGTTTCAACCCTAGCATTCCCAGTTCTCCTTTCACATGTGAAGCAGATCCTTAATACACATTAAGCCACACCTCAATTACTTATCATCATTTTTCCATAACTCCTCCCATACAAAAGTGGCGCTGGCCTGCCTAGGTCACACCAGGCTACCTCACGGATATCTTATGTCCCGCAATCTCCCACACACGTGCCCTACTAGACTCAACTTCCCGTGTTACCTCACCACTTCTTTCCATTTCTCTCTTCCCAACTGACTCACAACACGCGTTTAATCCTGGTCGATGACCTCTTGTTCTCTTTAAATAATCTCTTCTTCATCTTTACCACTAGGCTTCTTCCCTTGATGTAATTGGGCATTCGCCCCCCCCCCCCTCATACACTTAAAGTTTCTTGATAGTGTAGCGTCTCGCTGAGGAAGAAACCCTCTCTTGTTACAAAAAAACAAACTACCTTATGGGTCTTCAATGATTTTTCTTTTCAAATTAACTAATGTAGCTTGATATTTGGTGCTAAGAAACTTATCGTGTCAACCTTCTAGTTAAATAAAGTTGGTACTTTTGAGTACCTTTGTTTAGGAATTTATTACGCCGTTCCTATAGCAGACTATGTTCAGTAAACGGCTTTCCAAAATTATATGCATTTGTTTTCATGGCCCAGTCCTAGCTTACTGCTGTCTGTCTTTTTCCTCCGTAAACTTTCTCATTTTAGTAATCAACGATATTTTAAATGTGGCACCCGATCTTACTCGTATGTGGCTACCGAGACCACATTACAGAGTAACTGGTTCAGAACCCCGGACTTATAGGGACTGGGAACCTGAGGACATAAATGGTTTTGCAATTGTTTTCCCGTGCCTTCCAGATGTCCGTGTTTGGAGGTTGCCCTATGAACACCTCCTTCAAAGTCAATCTTGACTTCTCCTTACCCCGCTCTTTTTCCTCCTTTTGCTTCGACAACGCCCATCATCATAGCAACACCACATCGCCACTCAATCTGGGAAGTAGCCCTTCCACTGTGGCAGGTTGCAACGAAGACGAGGAGGAAAGACATATGAGATACTTTTTACAATGCCGCCATTTCAAGCCCGTCAACGTCTAGAAGAACGGCTGTTGGGGTAGCCATAATTTTGGATTTTGAGACAGTGCGAGGCAGTCATCTGTTCATGCACCCTCCTTTAACGAGGGCTACACTACACCCATGCTTGCACCATCACATATTTGCGTTTTTCTCTTAAACACCTTCACCATCCACTGCTACATTTAGTCACAGCACCACTTGCTTCTTTCACTGGTAAAATAAACCACCGTTCACTTACACCTCTGCATCATTTAAAACTAATTAGTTTCTAACATATTCACCAAAGCAGTTAGGCAGCGAGATTAGTATATAAAACATACAGTAATTTTCACTTGTTTTGAAATGCTCTCTTGCTTTTGTTCCCAAAAGGATTGTTTATTCCCTCACGACTTTCACTATCTTTGTTTTTTTCACCTCTTCCAATTTTTCTCCTTCCACCCCTCCTTCTTTATCAAGTCTGTACGTTTGCTGGCATTGGTCTTTATTTTTTTTATCAAAATTTCAATGACAGTTTGATTCTTCGATCCCTAAACATTATGGCTAACAGAAGTAGGATAAAGTGTTTTATATTATACGGGCCTCACAACAATTTTGTGGAAGCCTCGATTTAACTGCTTACTTTTTTTTGCATGCGTAAATAAACAGCAAAAGCCATGATGGAGGAATTCACGAAACGAGTACAATTGACAAGGTTTGGAAATCTGCATCTGTAGAAGTCGTGGCAAATTTTTATCCCTTGTAATTTAGAGACATGAAATATTACGTCAAGCGCGTTCCTCTGCAATTTCCCCTGGTATTGTAAATTATCGGCATGGAAAAAACTAGAACACAGCTTATGAATATACTGAATTCTCTTTTGAACCATTGGCCAAGGTTTGGCAGCCATGCCCTATGGGGTATTATGATTTCCTCTAGACATATCAAACTTTTAATAATAAACTTAGGTACTCAGTCTGGTGTAGCTGAAATTAAACAGTACGAAGGAAACTTTTCTTATCCTTTACCAAATTATTCTCCTGAAAGTAGTAAGCAATAAGCACAAACTATAAAACGGAAAGCTCTAATCTGACTTACCTGTCTGATCTTTCAATTATTTTACCCTAGCGTCATTTTAGATAATGTTTCTTTCATGATGATTATATTACTCCTAGTCTAGGATCCCCCGCCCCTTAGGCCAAAGGCCTCGATAAACTCCATTCGTACGCGCTTCTGCCAAAAATCAAATACTCCGTGTATCTTTCGGTTTTGTTGAAGATGTGCAAATGGTGGACACGTTTAGGTCTTATGGACAGAACTGTTGTTTTGTAGATTGGGTGAAGTGTGTGTGTTTTAAATCTGCTGCCAGGGTCGGAAACGTGAACATTTTGTTATGTAGCAAGTTACGTAGGGTGTGGTCTGTTGTGTGTATATTTTGAGTTTTGTTCACAGTTCAGGTATTCTGTTAATGATTTTTGTATATTGTATGAGGGTGTTTGCCTGTTAGATTTTGGTGCGTGTGTATTCGAATTGATCGGCCCGTGTATTTTGTTTACCTTTGTTAAGGTTGGAGAGTCTCCCGATTGTTTCCGCTATTTTTATTTTTTTTAATAAATGCAAGTTGCCAACATGAGCAGAGAAAGCTAAGGTGTATTCTATATTTATTGTTTTCGCTTTGAGAATGAATTATTGATCGTTTTGTTTGAAGAAACAAGAAGATACAAAAAATATGATCTCCCTCCTTATAAAGTATATTTTAAACATCATTACCACTGGTACATCTTTATTCCTGTTTTCTAATAACTAAATGCACTGATTAACAGTGAGTAAACATTGGTTGCTACTACACCTTACGAAAGTAGAGGTAGTTGCCCTATTTTAGTTTTTGTTAAAACTATTGCTTTTTTTAATTTTGTTTCGCGATATTTTGGATTTTGTTAATTTCACCTGTTCATGAGCTTTTCGTGTAAGGTCTTTTGACTTAATGTTGTTATTTATTAACTTTCACACGTTTAGGCTTCATCTTATTCCTCAATTCTCAGGTGGCAGTAGCAAAATTGTTCGGAAGACGACCCCAGCTTTACTCGACCAAACGGCAGAAAGGCAGAAAGAAGAAAAAGAAGACAATCGTCCACAAAAACGCTACCACCAATGGTCACTTCCTGACGCCGACGAATGCGACCTCTGCCGAGGGCGCCACCCACGTTGTCCACCCGACGGTGGTTCGAACGAGCATTCCTTTCAAGACGAAGGTGAACGAGGTCCGCAGAGCGGCAACGAAAGCGAAAAGGGTGGCCAGAAGTCAACTCGGCCGTCCCTACAAGAAGCCGAGCTTGGCCAAAAGGACGGATGGTGGAGTTACGTCTCCGACGGAGTCTGAAAAGAGCTTGAATAACGTCTCGAATACTAAGGCCACGTCGCCGTCCAAATCGAGAGATAAGCAGTCGATGTCCAGTCGCTTCTCGATCATCAGTTTTAAGCCATTTAAACCGAAACCCATTAGTCCAGACAAACCTAAAACAAAGGTCTACGATAAGAGGAAATCCGGAGTCCCTGGTGGAAGGCGAGCTAAGTCAAAGTCGAAAGGTCATCAAAGAAGTAAAAGTCCGGACAAGAAACGAAAATCCATCCATGAAGGGCAGGTCGAAGTCTCTGACAAAGTGAGGTCACGAAGCCCCAGTAAACGAATGGCTCCAGAAGATGAGAGGAGGAAGTCTAAATTAAAGCCAAACATTCCTCTTGAGAAAGCCCTTCGCTCCTCCAGTCCTGAGAAAGGCAGAAAGCCGCGACCCAAGAGTCCGGACAAGTGCCACAAATTGAGTGAAGGCAACTGGTTGATTAACAAATTTTTGGCTGATGAAGAGAAGATTGCTAAACCGGTCATTGTGGGATCCCTAATCGGGTCCTTAAACGGCTCCCTAAACTCCGTAAACGGCACTGCCAACCCCAGTCCAGTCAACGGAAGCCCAATCATTAGTCATAATCGTAGCGGTTCCACGAGAGCCCTCTTAGCTACTCCCAACCATGCGAGCCCTATTAGAGGGATCGTCAACGAGGCATTCATAGGTTCTCCTCGAAACGCGAGAACTCACAGTTCGCTAAAGGTTTCCAAGTCGATTAGTCCCGATGAGAAGAAACTCAACCCTCACGCCCAACCCAGCAGTTATCGACGTTCCATAAGCATGGGGGCCTGCTACAACAATGGCACAATGGCGGCGGCATGCCAAGACAAAAGAAAACGATCGACTCTCGATGAAGGCGCGCTTGAAAAACGGCGGCGGTTCAGCAGTCCAGAAAAACCGTCGAAACTTCCACCGAATTCAGGAGAAGAAAGCGCCACCTCCGCCGTAAAGGAGCGATCCAAGCCATCCAGTAGTAGTGGCAGCTCGGGGCAAGCTAAGAGTCACCGAAGGCGAAGTGCCAGTTCCTTACCCTCCTCAGTCAGCAGTTCGAATCATTCGATGGCATCGGTGCCGGAAAAAATCCGGCAAAAGCTGTCATTGATCAGTGCCAGTCCAGAGGGCAGCCTCACGTCCATTGTGGTGGCAGAAGGTGATCCCAAAGACAAACATTCGGAAGGTGCTGCCTCCCGCTCTTCTCAAATTGTGCCCAAAATACCCCCTAATGATTGGGTATGAGTAATTTTGTTGAGATGTATTTTAAGAGCCGTTTTTGTCTTTTTTTCGTAAGAAATAACCGCTATTTTGTACGAGGACAAATTAATTGTAGATAAGTCGCCTATTTTTATACAAGCGAATATTACGCAGGTTTCTTTGGTGGGTTTGTGGTATAATAGCGGATACATTTTGGTATTTATGCTTTTTGTGCAATGACATTATAATTAACGTTGTTTGGATTAATGAGTGATAACTTTTAACATTTGGTCAATATTTTGGAATAATAAAAATAATGCAGTATGTAGAATACAAAGGAAATATAAGAAAAATCGTTGCAACTACACATTGTGCTGCTTTTAAATACTCTCTACAGTTATTGTTTAGGCTAAAAGAGAGAAAATGCTGTAGAATTAATAGTTTAGCTTGTGCCAACGTGAAGGAGCAGTTGATATTTTATTCTAAGGTGATTTTGATGTCAGAATTGTGATTTCTGCAAGTTGTTGATACTCGAATTTACTACAAATTTGGTTGGTTATGGATTTGTTTTAGGATATAGTGTTTCCAATTCAGTAGTAAAAAAAAATTATTAAAATTAATTTAAAATTCGTTGTTACCATAATGTTACTTAACCAACATTAAAATTGGCAAAAAGTGGTTGGAACTTTAGGTTAGAAACTTAAGTCATGTGTTGTATATAAATGAATGTGCGAGGAACAAAATAGAGAAACTCCCATTTTCCTTGCGCCCTTCTCTCTCAGTGAAATGATTATTTACTTTTAACATTTATAATAGTATGCGCAAATGGTGCCATTACTCCTAAGTTTTAGTTTGACCATTTCTACTACCTTGGGCTTTATTACTAGTACGATTCGTTGTAGTATGTAGATTATACTATTTAAATTAGTTACTAGTCTTGTGAAAAATTAGGAGTTTCTAAATCCTTAGGTTGATTTTATTGTTACTTCCACGGAATTAACCGGAGGGACTTTTTTTTTTTTAAGATGGTTTATTTTAGGACTTAAAAAGATTTCTTAATGTTGTTAGAATCTTGATGATATTCTAATTATAAATCAAGACCTACCGTATTTATTTAAATAAAAAACGTGAATCCACCATGATTCATTTTACTATTTTCAAGCTAGCCATCTACTACCACTTGGCATTTTGTGATTAACCCGTGCTCGTTATACAGCAACAAGCTTTAGCTTGGACAATTGAGTAACTATAGTTCCTCATTTTAAAAATCTAGGAATACTCACCGTTACAAAACCTTGTGGAAAATCTTCCACAAAATAAGAAAAAAAGTTTGGTTGGTACAAAACTTTTGTGTATATTTGGAAATAATGCGAATTTGGTTGTATGCCTTCTTTCGCGCCGCTCTTCAGATATTTGTTTTTTAAGAGTCATAATAGCCGTGTGTATATTTATGTCCATTCATTCCGGTTGACACAACTTCGTAATGACTGATTATTTATAACAAATTGCCACCCGTTGAGAAGAGAACTTGTTACATTAGGATCAATTATTACGGCTTTGGTACATTTTGGTACATCTGCGAGTCGTTCTGGTGAAAGACATTTGGTGCATATATTTTGCAGTTTCATTTTCGATCATTTGGTTGGTGGAGAATTTTTGTACTTAAAATATTTCATTGACTTTTCTATCATAAGCATTAAAAGAAGTATTTGTAATACATGATCATTTTTACAGTAAAAAGATTGAAAGAAAGATTTTCATTTCGACCACCTGCCACCATTGTAAGTGCATATACTCTGATGGGTCTGGACCATAGTGATTGAAATCCACGTGAATATATTAATTGGTGATTCAATAACTCTACTACTTACCCTACATCACTACAGGGGACGATATAGCCGAGGAGCGAGAAGAACAAGTTACAAAACAATGGGCAAATGGTTAATTCCATTTAGATCATCTCGAACGGAACATTGGAAGTCAGAGAAACAGTAACCTAATGACAAATCTAAGCAACTAAAAGTATCTGATAGGAACTAAAAAAAAAACGAGTTGAAAATATAGCCAAGATGCGAAAGAAGAAGAGATTTAACAATGCAAGACAGGGGGAGGCCTGGTTTTAGCTGGGGCTGGGTGTGAAGCCAGCTTTACTAGGGAAGCGTCCGGGGTGGATAAAACCCGCAGAAGGGTTCCAAATGAGCGCGGAAACGACCGTGCTCGTAGGGCTGGAGGGGCCAGGAGAAAACGGTCTTTTTCTTAAGATTGAGACATAGGCCATCCTAGGCAGCGCCAGGACCAAGTCCTTAGCCTCACGAAATGAGAGACGATCCTGGGCCTGAACTTCATTTTCAAGGAGATACGCACCTCATTGCTTCGAAGAAGCAGGGTGCTGCTCTCCGCAATTGACACATTTGGCCTCACACGATTTGGACTTATCGTGTGCGGCCTTGGAACAACTTACACAGACTTCGGGTAACCCCGACTTTGCACGTCTACATGGGCGCTTTATATGGCCGAAGCAGTTGTAGTAATAGCACGAATGCCTTCACGCGGTATAGATACCAACCGGCACGCACCGACTCAGGGAGCTTGTCACAGTCGAACGTGACGAAAAGTGTAGAGGTGGGTCTCGAGGCCCCTCCCTGTTTTCTAATCACACGCTCGACCTTGACAGATCCATGCCCTAAGGTGATGTCATCTATGGAGTAGTCCACGAGTTGTCTCGCATAAACCACTCCTTTCACGAAGTTCATGGTAGAGTGCGGCGTCACACTCACCGGCGTGCCATCAAGTGTCCGAACAGCACTAATCATAGCTATATTCGCCAGAAAGAGGTTACCTTCGGCTCTCTACCAATCAGGTTAGCAAGTGCTCTCTTCAGATGTATCACGTTGCCCTTGGCCAACATGCCGCGATCGGTGGAGAGAATAACAGGAAAGTGTTTGAAGCCAGCAGACTTGAAAACGCCTGGTAATTTCTCAATGGGGGGCCCTGACGTAATTCGAGGCTCCGCTCGCGAACTTGCGACTTTCGCCTTGGTTCCCTCCCCTTTCTAGCAGGGCCCTTCGGGGCCGGACGTGCCGATCTTTGCCTGGTCGCTTGTCGCCGAAACGGCAGGGGAACGTCCGTCCCCGGAGCCCCCACGGAGTGATAGGAACCTTTAGTCCTCTTACTTCTTTTATTTTGGTGATAGAGATTGAACCCTCTTCTCTCCACGGCCGGATGGATCCGCCTCAGCAAGATCCTTCTCCGAGATGGAGAAGGCCCCAGCTATCAAAGGGGCACCAGCCGGGGCAGGATGTCCCTCCTTTCATTGTGAGTACTCTGGGCCCTGAGCCATCTGAAGATAAGCTTGCACAGGTGCGGACTCAGGTTCAGAGTTCGAACCCACGGAAGATCCTGACATCTGGGGCTGCATCATCTCCGCGACCATGTCTATCTCAGAGGAGCCTCCACGTGGCCATCCCACCAAGGCATCACGGATCCCATTCGAGGTACTTTTTTTGCTGTGTCGTCTCTGGCTGGCGAACCCGACATCCATCGGGGAAGAGAGAGGGGGGGGGGGGAGGCACGCCGACCCATTGCAAACTGTAGGGGGCACGAACTGGCGGACCCTGCTACCCATTGTATCCCTAATGAATCGTCAATTTTGGGGCGCCTGCCTGCTCTCTTGGCAGTCCCCTGTAATAGCAAAGGAGGGGCTGCCGCTGGTAGAGAGATGGATTCGCCCGAGGGGGCCTCCACCGCAACCGTAGGCCTAGGAGAGAAGTAAGCCTCCGTTCCGGTAAGAGAGTATTGGAGAGGGGGGAGGGGGCGAGAAATCACGGGAGAGGCATCTTCTTTTCAGGGTTGGAGGTGCTCCAAAGATGACAAAGGGAAAACACCTTTGCATCATGGCGATGATGAGAGGGAAGCCCCTCCACCAGTCGAAGAGGTACCTCGATTTTCCTCCACCTCCCCGACGCCTAGGGAGAGCGAGGTCACGCTTGGAGGCGAATCTCTGCGTTTTCCCACAATTTCATTTCTGCTGTCACCGTGATCAGAGTAAAAAGGATAAAGGGATCATAGAAAGTAGATACTATGACCTCCCTTTGAGTTTGGAGGTTAAGAGAAAAGTCTCCGTAGGATCAGAAATTCAAGAATGTGATCATTTACACAAACAGCCCCATTCAGGCGTTGATGGTCGGGGGACGCGTTCGACACTAAGCTTACTTTTGAGACGGGGGGTAGATCGTAGCCGCCCCCCCTCCCTAATTTTCAATTCGAACAGAAGAAACCTTTGACAAAATTCAAACGAGGGTGAGACGATACGGTTACGGGAACTTCGGCAAACGAAAACAGATTTCGGACAAGGTTGAGATGACACCTCAACTACAACATCACCACTACCTCTTAACCACATCCAATGGGACTCAAACGATTCGTTGACGTCAAACACGTCCAGTTTTGCAAGCAGGGTTTCAGACGAAGAACTGAAGACCAAAAAGTGCGGATAATCTAGCTCTGGGACCACATCGTTAGCATAGGGATAAAACGAGAGAGGGGAGGCTAAAAGGGGAACTGAGGAACGTTTGGCACGAGAACCCTTACGAGAAGGGGAAGTTTTAGCCTTATGAGAAGCCATTGCAAACAAAATTAACTTCGCATTCTGACTCGGGACTCCTCACCACAGAGGCCTACAAGGGCCCGGCGCTGCTACTGTCGACTCCGTTGCGAGCAGTATGTCGTCTCGGAGTGGATACGGATCTACCGCATCACCTTTATTGGCCAAAGAGGCTGCCCGAGTTCTCCTACGCGGGGAGAAAAGGGACCGATGATGGGTTTCTACTTGGGCATCGGCAAACGAAGGCGGTGGAAGGCTAAGAGGAAGCGCACCGACAACCTTACCCGAGCTCGTTCAGTGTTCGTCAACCCTGGGGCGGGGCCCCTCTAATTTACACTCATTCGGGACGTCGTGTAACTCCTCTAGGCATCAAGTGTGACAGGGTACCCCCGTACGGGCTAACATTCTTGAAGCTCTCCTGAAAACGAAGCGGCGAACCTCTGCCATAATTGATTGGGGATAGTTACATCCATCGAGCCCTCACGTAATACCCTTCGAGCTCTCCCGGCAATTACATATGTAGCACGGCTCTGGCATGTTCGTGGTTGAGACCCTGACACCATTTGAGCCCTTCCGAATGTGACGTAACACTGTTCTTGTAAGCTTCAGCTAGACCGTAACACCAAATGAGCACTCCCATTAATTACATCGTACTACCGACTGAGCTCTCCTGTTATGTCGTAATACCCATGGAGGCCCCCCGTACCAACCATTGATCGCTCACACAATCCCGTACTACCTACTGGACCCTCTCTTACTACCAATCGAGTTATTATGTATTACCTCTGACATCCCGTACAACCCGAATCCTCCTGTATCCCCTCAGTCCCCAGTACAAACCATTGAGCCCGTACAAGTTCAAGGAATTGTTTGGCGGAAAACGCCACATGCGATATGGAACCTCCCTGAACACCCAGTCAGCCCTCCTTAAGCCAAAGCACCATTTTGGGCGGGGATCGTGCGGCCGTCTGCGCTCAATGTGGTGTGGGGCTTCCTTGAAAACCAATAGAGCCCTTCCTGAACAATTAATCCCTCCGGGTCCTTGCCTGGTCCAAAACACTGTTTTGAGGCTGAGTTCGCACGACACTCCATCTAGTATGAACCCTCTTTGAAAAGCCATCGAACTCTCGCGTAACCGAAGGGGGTTGTAGAGTCGGCTATTCATGTGATATAGGAATCCCTGAACATCTCTTGCACCCTATCCAGACTGTACTCGACATCATTTCACACCTTTCCTCCTCCTTTTCACATTGACCCATTTAGCTGAGTGGGAAGCACTAACGAGCGTCAATGGGCCCTTATAATCCTTTACTATTAAAAAAAAACAATATGTCCAAGCGTAACGAATCACGCATTGAAAGACTTCCTTCTCAAATATATAAATCGTGCATGTCCTGTTTGCAGCAAGCACTGGAGTTCACCACAATTGGCACAGTGCGGAGATTACTGCAATAAAGGCCATGGCAATTCGAGGCACAATTAACTCGTGCGACCCGCATGTACGAACTGGTGGTAGTTAAAACAGCATCTCGGTATTTCATAATTGCGACCCTGGAATCCGGAGAAACTCGCCCATGACAAATTGATTAAGTTCTTGACATTCAAACATAAAAATTAAGGTAGAAGTATTGAGACGAGTCGAACCAAAAGGCTTACTAACCCTAAAAGTATTACATGTTGACTCGCCAACTTGCTTTGTAGCAGAGACGAGTTAACATCCTTCAACTCTTGATCTTATTACGCCTTTGACAAAATTGAGGCTGGGATGAAGTAAGACTCAAACGTTTGCAACCGAAGACAAAGCCGACACATCATCATGTTACCCCAAACTGTCTTCATCATCACGAACCTTCAGAAGGAGATTCGAAAGCATCGTTCACATCAAAAACGCTACCCTCAGAATCAGATTTCTTACGAGGAAAGGATAATAAGACTCATGGATCACTTCAGTGACATAGGCTTCCAATGAGCGCAGATAACTAGTTTGAAAGGACTTAAAACGCTTAGCACAATAACCCTTCTTGGAAGGGGTGTATATCCCAAAGTAAACTGATAAGGTTTAGATACCACTGCACCAAATTTAGATTCATGCTTCCCTTGTAACTCCCCACCACGGAGACATAAAAGGTTCCAGTACTACTGCAGCTACGGTTCCAGCACGGCCCCTTTATAACCAACCAGGAGAGCCTTCCTTTACGGACGTTGGGTAAATTGGAACCAGCGATGGTCTTTCCCTTGGGTCGCCAAATAACAAAAACAGGTAACAAGTCCAAATGAAAACAAGGTCGTCATCAGAGGTCAATTCAATAGAAGGAAGAGAGGAATTGAAAAAGAAAGGGACAGACGGAGAGAGAAAGTGAGGGTCAATGCCCCCTAAAGGATAAAAAAATGAAAGTAGATGTGGAGAGGAAGATGACATAAAAACTATATTAAACATTATAAATAAGCATAAAAACTAAGATAAAGGGAAAGAAGGAATGAGGGATAGTAGAAGCCGACTTCGTTAACGGGTATTGCTGAGGGGAAACCCACTCGCAGCAGTAGTCCAGTGTCGCGAAACGTAGTGCCTGAGGGAGCATTTCATAATGATCTCCCTACTGGAGGATATGCGAAATGACGGCATTTAGCGCTAAAAATTACCCCACAACTCTTCAGCATAGATGGCCATAAGGAGATAATAAATTAGTGTTAAATATAAAGTAGTATTAAAATTGTGTGATACACAGCAGGAGCTGAATACAATCTTTGAGGAGGAGGATGACGATGAGTTCAATGAGTGATGAGGGGCGGTACTCTAAAGATGATTAGAAATGTGCAGTCATTCGATCGATATCCATGATGTCTTCGATGATATCATCGACTTTGGTGCCGATTTTCTTTGCGATTTCAGCTTTCTCATTGACAGACATGTGGAGGAAGGACATGATGAGCTGCCAATCTAGGATGCCTCGTGACGGGTTCAAATTCAGCTTCTGACGACTAAGAAACATTCGGCAAGATCGCGGGTTGAGCCCTGAAAGATATATTTATTTTTAAGTTCAATTGTGGGAAAGAGTAGTGACAAACGATCGACGCAAATGTGTCATATTCAACAAATGAAGTGCAGCAAAAAACATATAACGGAGCAGAAGCGCCGAGACACCTACGAAACAAAGTTTAAGCTCGAGTGTTCAACAGTGTCTTTAGAGCACAAATCTTCATACAGTAATTTGACCTTTCCAGCTGAGCAAGAAGGCTTCCATCCGAAAAAGGTGAGAGAACACATGGCCTTATAGAGGATACTAAAGAGGGTGGGTTCATTCCTCTCGTTATGAGTCCTCGGCCACGGCCCGTGCTGCCTGAAGAGGACCTTGCACACGGTCGGACTCAGGTTCGGTATCTGGGACCGAGCCCAGGTTCGTTCTCAAGGTAGACCGTTCCATTTGGGGCGGGACCACATACTGGATCATCGTCACCTCAGGAGGTATCCTAACCAAGGGCTCATAGGGCCTATATTCCGTTACACAGGTCACTGGGGTTGGTATGTCGACCTGAATTGGGAAAAGGGAGAGCGGGCATGCCGGCTCCCATCAAGGTCACGAACCCAGGGTCGACGAGGCATCACGGTAAGGCCTAGGGGACGAGAACGCTTCTTATCTCTATAGGGCATTAATGGTGCAAGCCTGACCCCAATGCGAGAGACAGAAGCCGAAGCGGCGAGTCCTGTCAGGCCATAATCTTGGCGGGCCCCTGAGAAAGCAGAGGAGGACCCACCGTAAATGGAGAGTGGGCCGGAGCCAACTCTACAATGGGGGCTATGGGGACCCTATTCCCGCCCCTGTTAATAATGGAGAGGGAGAAACGCCCACTCCACTAAAAGAGTCTTGAAGCGGCCCCTGAGAAAACAGGGAGGGAGGGAAGGCACCTCCGTCACACAGGTAGTTGCTCGGGGCCGGCTCCGAAGAGAGCAAAAGGAAGAGAGACCCCTTAATGCAATAAAAAAGTTGGAGGGGAGCCCCCCCCCCTAACACACACACTCCCAGAGTGGCACTGTCCTTGAACACATCCAACCCAACACCAAGGGTGGGCGAGGATTAAGAAAGCGGAACGTGTCCGAAATTATGAGGACTTGACAACGCACGGGAAAACTCTCACTTATGAGCACTATAAAGAAAATGAGGGGGTGGAGGGAGATATCACGCGTCCAGCCTATCTCGTCTCGGATTGTTTGACTTTTCAGGGGTCCACCCTTGGTGCGTTAACGATTGTGTTCGTGACCTGTGCAGTGATGCACACCGACCAGAAATTCCCTGGATCTGCATCCAGGAGTTACAAGGAGTTACAAGGAAATAAAGTACCCTAGGAGACCTTACGGTCCATTCAAAGAGGGTACCTTTGGACTAGCAATCGAGTAGGTACATGGCTGCTCAATTGTTTTGCGTCCCTAAACGGCCACTTTGAACTGGTCAACAGATTCACTGTTGACAACTTTCACTGGAAGTGCGTTCCACTTACCGCAAATACTGTAGGTGAAAAAATTTCCACAGAGATCGCGGTTGTAACGCTTCAGTTCAGGTTTGAAGCCGTGACTGCGCGTTCTGTTCTCACTCAGTGTGAAAATATCCCGTTAGTCAACATTGTCGAACCCTCGAAGTATTTTGAAAACTTCGATGAGCTGACCACGCAGTCTACGGGTTTCCAGCGAGAACAGATTTAATTCCCTTAGTCTATCCTCATAACTTTTATGTCGGATAGAGGGAATCAGTTTGGTTGGCCTAGCTAGTACGCGTTCCAACCTTGCGATGTCCTTTCGAAACAAAGGACTCCAAAATTGTACGGCATACTCCAGGTGCGGCCGAACGAGGGAGTTGTACAGACAAAGTACTATCTCCTTTTTACGGTATCCAAACTGGCGCTTTATGTAGCCTAACATCCTTTGGGCTTTCTTCTCTGCCTCGATGCACTGTTTCGAGAACTTGAGGTCGCTAGTGATCGTAACACCCAAGTCCTTCTCAGTGTCACTCGATTCAAGAGCAGTGCCCTTAAGGATGTACTGAGATTTGGGGTTTCGGTGGCCGATATGCATTACTTTGCATTTTCCCACGTTGAAAGGCATTTGCCACGTGTCCGACCACTCTCCAATCCTTTGAAGGTCCTCTTGGAGGCTGGCAGTGTTCCCCTCCTTTGCCACATTGATACCAAGCTTGGTGTCGTCGGCAAATTTAGAGATTTTGGCAACCATGTCTCCGTCCATGTCGTTGACATAGATAATAAATAATAGTGGTCCCAGGACAAACCTTAAGGGACACCGCTAGATACGGGCGCCTATTCAGAGGCCCGACCATTCACCACTACGCGTTGCCGTCTGTCACTTAGCCAGTTCTCTATCCAACCTGCTACCTTGCCGCCTATGTCCTGCGCACGCACTTTCCGGAGGAGGCGGCGGTGTGGTACCTTGTCAAAGGCTTTTTGAAAGTCAAGGTACACAACATCCACCGCTTTATCCCGATCATGCTCACTGAACACGAAGTGGAAGAATTCCACAAGGTTCGTCAGGCATGACCGTTGCCTTCGGAAGCCGTGCTGGGAACTCTTCAGTAGCAGGTTTGACTCTAAATAAGACGTTATCTTGTCCACTATCATGCTTTCCATGAGTTTACCGACTATCGAAGTCAGACTGATGGGTCGGTAGTTTGACGGATGGCTGGGGTCTCCTTTCTTGAAGATCGGAGTCACCTCCGCCTCACGCCAGTCTCTAGGAACGCATCCGGTCCGGATTGACATGTTAAAGATAGCGCACAGATGTCGTGATACTTCAACGCACTTCCTTCAACACCTTGGATAGAAACCCGTTCGGTCCGGGGGACTTATTTGTCTTTAGGTCAGCGATCTTTTTCTTTATTTCTCCTTCGGTGAAGTCCATTTCTCCTTGCAGAGTCTCGCCACTCCGAGTTCCTCAGACCGCTTAGCCGCCCTTATGCTGGACTTCACTCTCCTGGCTAGCCTCCGGTATTCGTCAAGGTCGCCCGAGGTCTTTGATTGCCGGTACACAGTTCTCTTCTCCCTAAGCAGTTGGCCGATTTCTCGATTAAACCACTTTGGTTGAACAATTCTTCAAAGAAGCAGCGCGTAGATCTCCGTGATTCACACAAATGACCGTGCACAATAAGCACTTATCGTGTACGGTCTAGGAGTAAATTGCACATATTTCAGGTAAACTCGACTTTGCACATCAACATGAACGGTTTGTATGGCCGAAGCGGTGGCAGTAGTAACACCTCCGCGGCAGTGGCACGAATGCCTTCACGCGATACCAACCGGCACGCACTGACTCAGAGAGCCTGTCATGATCGAATGTCACGAAGGGTGTAGGCGTTGTTCACGACCCCCACCCCCCTTTGCCACTGCCATCTGAGGCGAAAACACCTCCAGAATCATCACCTCAGGAGGGCCTCAAACTGCCCCTCTCCCCAGGTGCAAGGTATCACCTCACAAATGTCAATGGGGCCGGCATGACCATAAAAACAAAAAACGCCCTGGGATTTTGTTACCTCTCGTCTTGACTAGTTTAAGTACCTCCTCGCTGGAACATAGGTTGCCACTTTTCGATCCCTTCAACTGCACTGGCTACCCATCGTTCCAACATCGTCTTCAAGGTCCTCCTTTTCAGCTACAATGCAACTGCATCCGTCTTTCTCTCTCATCCCTACCTTCCGGCTCTGACCTCTTAATCCTCATTCCTCTTTATCGTCTGCACTACATGCGTCAATGTACTTCCTCATTTCACTCTGCCAGAAGCTTTTTACCTTCAACTGTACCTTGAACACACATTTATCAAGCCTTTCCACATACTTGGTAAACAAACGCTCTCTGAAGACCCGTGGCCTTGAATAGCGCTATACAAAAATGCTTATTATTATTATTGGCTAAGGCCTACTATCCAGTGGAAATATTGCTTCCGTTTACAGCGAAGTTTAGCAACACAAAACACCTCCTCGATTGCCCTAACCTCACACTCGCACGCAACGCACTCTATTACATCACTAAGGGACCTGTGGACTCCCTCTGGGGGATGGTGTGGTATTTCTGAGGGCTTCCCACCCCACTGAAGAGAGGTAAGAAGGCAAATAAGCAAGCCATATCACAATTTAGCCATAAAATACCATTTATATAGACTTCACTCCTGCGGCCACAGGTGTATATACCCGTGGTACGGACCCCACGATAAATGTCGGTCCCCATTGAGAAATAAAAGGCCTCAAAAGAGAGCAAGTCATAAAAACAAAATCTTATCAAATTGTTGTTTTTCCCTAAGAGATTTTGAATTAAGACGAGGATTGCCATTTTTGTGAGAGCTGGTTTCGAATCCAACATCCCGATCGGGACACACACCTATCCTACAACAGTACAAACACAGAATAAACCTCACTCAAACACAAACGTGCACCAGGTACAATCAAGACATAGAACACCTCGATTGCCCCAAACTCAAAATTCACACTATTTCCTCCTTTGGAATCACCTGGAGGTCGCCCGCCTCACAAAAGGGAGGCAGGGTAGCCAGCAGGTAAGGTAATACATCTGATTTATGACCCATATAAGAGAGCCTAAAACTAAACAAAAGCCATTAATCTAATGCAGTATTATTACTTATAACATACACGAAAGCTAACCATTGCATCGCCAGATATTTTGTAGAGACCTCTAAAGAAAATGGTAAATATGGAAGTGAAAATATTATTTTTTTTAGAAGATAGGCACAGATCCACTTACCAGCGTTGGTGCCAAGAGGACACGCAATTCTCCCGATATCAGCTGCAGTATGGTTGACAATGCTACTTGCCACCCCGTAGCGGGTGTATAAAGCACAAAGCAAGTAAAATCCGGAGAGAATCTTACCCGCTATGTGAAGAAGCGATTGGACGAGGAGGTTGTAAATCATGGAGAATCGTCGGTAGGTCCTTTCTGAAATGGCCAAAACGTAGCCCAAAGATCCATCGAGGGAGGCAAACATCGTGATGTGCCTCTTTTCAGAGGCAGGCACCAATTTGCGCTCTCCAGAGACATCACCAACACGACAACGGATCCTGTGCAAGAGTACAATTATTAACATTGACCCTTTCTTTCTCCATTGGAAAATATTTAGTGCAATCTCTCTTTTTTTTCACCTTTAACTACCAAAAGATATAATAGGGGACCTAAAGGAAGGTCATGGCCACCGAAGCTACCGCACCAATCCTAGGCAAATGAATTTAATGGGATTATTATAAAAGGGAGGATTCAGAAGTCTCCAACGCACAGTGGTAAATAATCTTACTCCCACCTTCGGATGCAGAAAAAGGAGGAGGGAATCAGGATAGAAAAAGAGAATCGATAAAAAACACTCAAGAAACCACCTTTTTAGTCCATGAGAATCAGGAAACCATCCTTTTAGTCCATGAGAATCAGGAAACCACGTTTTTAGTCCATGAGAATCAGGAAACCATCTTTTTAGTCCATGAGAATCAGGAAACCACCTTTTTAGTCCATGAGAATCAGGAAACCACCTTTTTAGACTATGAGAATCAGGAAACCACATTTTTAGTCCATGAGAATCAGAAAAACACATTTTGTCCCTGAGAATTGAGAATCACCTCTTTTCTCTCCGATAATCGCATCGGAGGGAGCCCCCCCCCCCTCCATCTGGGGCCAGCTCATGCAGCTAACAACCAACTATATACAGAGGAGGAGGTCTGCCTCCACCCAAAATTCAAGAATGCGACAATCAGGTGTGTACGAACTCGTCACGAGTACGAGGAAGAAGTGGTAGCGACCAAGCACGTCACTGTACGAAGACAAGTAGCGTGCGCGAAGATCCGCGAGACTGGAAAACGACAAGAATGTGGCGGACAGCAGTTTGGGGGGACCACGCAATCGTCACAGGGGTGCACTCCATCAAATGGCGGTGCGTTCCGCGAGAGTGGTTGACGCGGCCTCCAGCCAGTCCGACGGGCTGACCTGGTTCCTGCAACGTAGTCACTGTAGGGAAGAGCGAAACACAGGTCCAGTCACCCAATCCTGGCGCCCTCATTTACCGCAAACCCCACATGTCCAAGAACCCATCAGAAGACAATCTCGAAATCCCAAGGCTCGCGACAGCACTGGGGTCAAGGAAACTGAGAACTAGAGGATGCGAAGATTCCCAAAACACGAGAAAACTCTGAGTCGCGATAAATCACAATCCGGTCTCTGAAGTAGAAACGACGCATAATTTCTCGTATTGCAAACAGCGCAGCCGTGAAGATAGACGAATTGACAGCTAAAACCCAGCCAACTGTAAAGAGATGGGGCGCGGCATGGAAACTGAACCAGCTCTTCCTATTTGGAGCCACCGTGTACACTGGCAAGACTCTAACATGACTCGAAGTGTGCTCTAAAATAGCAGAACGCAATACTCTCCGCACTATAGAAGCTATGGGAGCAGATGCGTGATGAAAAGTGGTCACACGTGGTATTCTATTGGATGGCGTCCTAGGGCAGAACCTGAGGCACTTCCGACCAGAAAGCTACATCTATCTCTCGCAGGATTTTTTTTAAGAGCCTATCTGGCCACTGCCCACTTGGGCAAAACTTACCTTACAGCCTAATGCGGGGCTAAATTAAAAAAATATGCAAAACTCTAAAAAACAAAACAGGAAGCAAAAAAGCAAGAAGGAATCACACTCCGGCGTCGGGTGAGACCCGCCTCCCCCCAGCACAGGAACATGTGACCTACAACAAAAGGGGTCAAACAAAATGAAAAGTCAGTCCACAAGCTTGTGTACACAAACCCATTCCGAGTACAAGGGAGAAGCGGTAGCGACCCAGCTCGTCCCGGTACCTGGATAGGTAACGTGCGCGAATATCACCCAGCATGGGACATTCAACAAGAATGTGCCTAAGAGTCTTGGGGACAACGCAGTCTTCACAGTAGGGGGCAGGCGAGCGCTCCATCAAATGGCGGTGTGTCCTGCGAGTGTGCCCGATTCGGAGACGACAGAAAGCAACCTGAAGCCTTCGCGGGATTGGGATAGGTCCATGGGAACAGTCGCAGCGCAATGGCACCCAACTTCTTTGCCAAGCAACCCGTGTATATGCAATGTAGTCGGTGTGAGGAAGAGTGAAACGCTTGTCCGGTCGCCCAAGCCTCACGGACTCTTTGGCGCTTCATTCCTCACAATTCCTGGCGGCAGAAAACCGAAACCTGTGTGCTTCGGCATAGCGAGAGACGCGGTTCAATGCCGGTTGGAGTCGACGCTCCAGAGTTGGCATCTGGGCCGAGCTAAAAGAGATCGAAAGGTCGTCCACCTAGAGCGTAGCGAGAACATCTTCCGACAGCACCGAGGTGATGCTCAGGGCAAAGAATGTGACACTGAGGACAGTTCCCTGCGGGACACCGTCTTCCTGCTCCATTGGGCCTGAGAGGGCTCTCCCCACCCGTACGCGGAATCGAAGATCTCGCAAAAAATCAGATATAAAGATTGGGAGGCGTCCCCATCGTGTGGAGAGTCTCCATGATACCGTATCGCCATGCGGTATCATAGGCCTTCTCCAGATCGAAAAATACCGTGGCATAGTGCTGTCTACGAAGGAAGGCCTCGCAGACGGCATTTTACAGTCGGAGCAGAGCATCCGACGTGGAGTGGAATTTGCTAAAACCGCACTGTGCAGAAGACAGATGGCCTCGGCTGTCCAGAAAAAAGTTTAATCTAACATTTACCAATTTCTCCATCAACTAGCACACGCAAGAGGTTAGAGAGATTGGGCGGAAACCGGCCGGGGTAGAGTGATATCTCTCCTCGGTTTGCGAAAGGCGAGCACAGTAGCGATTCGCGAGGAATCCGTGAAAGACCCTCCACCCAGATCCTATTGAACAGATCTAACAGAAAGGCCATGCCTCGCTCATCCAGGTGTCTAAACATGGCGTACGGGACATCGTCCGGACCATGGGCGGTGTCCGCGCACGAAACTCACTCAAGAGTAAACCTGTCGTTGAAGGGTTCTCCGCTGAGCAGCATCCCGACTATAGAATGCGGAGAAAGCGGTCGCGAAGGATTCTACCACGGACGCGGGGTCCGAGATTGCGGTCCCATTCTCCTGAAGAACGGGAGGGGGCTCCTGCGAGAACTTGCCCCGAATCCTTTTGACTCGCTTCACACCTCTGCTAGAGGGGTCTTCTCGTTATTCACCGACAGTGAAATCGTTCGGGCGGCGCTTCTGCTTGAGGGCCTTCTCAAACTCGGCTGACCACCAAACCTTCTAGGAATAGGAGCTAGGCCAGCGGCGATTAGGTTGACGGAGAAGAACTCCACGGCCTCATTTACCGACCTAAACTCGACTGAGATAGAGAATTCAGTCATTTCCTGAAATGCAGACCACCACACCCGCGCCAAGCACCACCGGGGCGGGCTCTCGGGCGGCAGCGGACCAGAAAATGATATTTAAATGGAAAAGTAATCACTACCATCGAGGTCATCGACCACTCTCCAATTAAAATCAGGCTGTGCATCCGGAGATTACAAAGATAGATCGAGGCAGGAAAATGAAGCGGTTCTCGGGCAGTGATGCATAAACTCATCCACATTTAGCACACCCATCTCAAGCTCGTCGATCAGGTCGGCAATGACTTTACCCCGGGGATTGATAGAGTAGTCTCCCGAGAGGGGGTGTCTACCGTTTAGATCTCCGAGCATGAGAAAGGGCCACGACGCGGCGGAACTTCTCCCGCGTCCAGGTCGGCTGACGGTGGAATGTACGCGGAAATAACAGTATACCTCCTATCAAGGTGCAGCTGCACAGCTACTATCTGAAAGGAGGTATCTAAAGCAAAAAGAACAAAGACATCATGCCGGGTGTAAATCGCACATCCTCCCGCCCGGCCCCAATCCCGTGGTGGTGGGGTGGCAAAACCCTTTGTGCCACCAGCTTTACCAGGGAAACGCCCAGGGTGGGTAGAACCCGCAAAAGGGTTCCGAATGAGCGCGGAAACGACCGTACTCGTAGGCCTGGAACAGAGGGTGTCTTTTTCAACATTGAGGCATAGGACGTCTCGGGTATCGCCGGGCGCGCCAGGACCAAGTCCTTAGCCTCGCGAAATGAGAGACGATCCTGAGCCTGAACGGCCAGGATTTCCTTCTGGAGGAGATTCGCACCACATTGCTTCGAAGAAGCGGGGTGCGGCTCTCCACAATTGACACACTTGGCCACACACGATTTGGACTTATCGTGTGTGGCCTTGGAGCAATTTACACAGGTTTCGGGTAACCCCAACTTTGCATGTCAACAGGAGCGATTAGTATGGCCGAAGCGGTGGTAGTGGCACGAATGCCTTCACGCGGTAGCGGTATCAACCGGCACGCACCGACACAGCGCTTGTCACAGTCGAACGTGACAAAGAGTGTAGGGGTGGGTCTCGAGGCCCCTCCCTGTTTTCTCATCACACGTTCGACCTTGACCGCCCCATGGTCGGCCAACTCTAAGGTGATGTCCTCTATAGAGTAGTCAACGAGTTCCCTCGCATAAACTACTCCTTTCACAAAGTTCATGGTAGAGTGCGGCGTCACACTCACCGGGGTGCCATCAAGTGTCCGAAAAGCACTTATCTTGGCCGCCTCGGCGGGATTCGCCGCATTCGCCAAAAGGCTCCCCTTCGGCTTTCTACCAATTACACTAGCTAAAGCTCTCCTCTGATGGATCATGTTGCCCTTAGCCAACATGCTGACATCAGTGGAGCGAATAACCAGGAAGCGTTTGAAGCCAGCGGGCTCGAAAACGCCGGGTAGTCTCTGAATGAGGGGCCCCGATGTAATCGAGGCTCCGCTCCGCGCGCTAGCACTTTTGGTCTTAGTCAGGGGGTCCGCACCCGGGGGGGCAGAAGGCCCGGATGTGCCGATCTTGGCTTGGTCGCTTACCGAAGTGGCAGCAGATCCATCCGTCCCCGCGGATGGAGAGGAGCCCCGAGTCTTCTTAGTCTTTTTAGGATAGGACGGCGGGGAATGAACCCGCTTCTCCCCCGCGCCAGCAGGAGCCCCCAGGCCGGATGGACCGGCCTCAGCAAGGTCCTTTCTCCGAGATGGAGAAGGTCCTGGCAATCGCAGTGGCACCAGCCGGAGGAAGAGATCCCTCCCCTCCTTGTACTGCCTTGGAGACCAGAGCCGTTTGAGGAGGACTTTTCATAGGACCATGTCTATCTTGGGGAGAGGGGGAGGCTCCAGTTGGCCATCCCCTCCCAGGTCCTATTGGCAGTAGTGTCATCAGTCGAGTCTGGGGAGGCACAGGCCTTGACCCCCGCTAGGTTTAATATTCTAGTCAGCAGGTCTTTTCATGGAAACGACAATGGGGCCTGGCTTCCCTCTCTCCCCTAAGGGGAGCCGCTTCAATGGGGCGCGGTCGGCTATGGGCTGCCTGCTGGCTTTCTTGGCAGTCCCCTTGGAAAGTAAAGGGGGGACTGCCGCTGAAAAGAGGGGTGTCCGAAGGCACCTCCAGACAAGGGGATGAGGGGGAGTCCCCTACACCCGTAGGCGAAGGAGAGGAGTAAGCCTCCTTTCCGGTTAGAGAGATTTGGAGGGTCCCCTGCGAGAGCACAGGGGGGGATGGAACCTTCATTTTTTCTGTGGAGCTGCCCGAAGGTGGATCCGTTTATCGTGAAGGGGAAAGATGTTTTATTTTTTTCATCATCGGGCAAAAAAAAAAAAACGACATGGAATCAACTAAGGGTTATACATGTCAAGGGTAGGTATATGGATGAGTAAACCCCCATAAGAAACCCCATTACTGAGGAGGAAACGTGAAAATAAGAAACCCCATTGCTGAGGAGGAAACGTGAAAATTACTAAGTGAAGACCCAATTTTTGTACACTTAAAAATGTACATGTCGGCACTAAACATAGATACAGTTGAAATGTACAGATGAAAGGAGGCGAGACACCTCGTAATTGGTCCTGTACTTAAAATTTAGAACTTGTTTTAACCTTCCCCCTTTATTCCGCGGAACGACATTAAATACTACAGGGCAAAAGCGCGCCCTCGAAAACCAACAAGATCCTTTTCAAGTCGTGAAAACAGAATTCTTCACCTAAAGAACGTGTTGACGTGAGTTCCGAGATAAAGATCGCCTTTACGGACGAGTCTGGTGCCTCCTACGGATTCCCTGGCTTCAGGGTTATAGGTCAACACCACAAGGTTCTTCTCCGCGTCAGAGGCGAGGAACCCCAGGGAGGAATTGTCTACTAGGAAGTCGATGGAATAGACGTGCATCGGTTTTTGGTCCTGGGAAGTGAAGAAAGTTGTGAGAGTGGATGTCCATCGGGTAAATGCGGGGTTTTGTCTATCACAAATCACCCCAGGACAGTGCCCAGAGAAGGAGCCAAATGAAATAATAATAATAATAATCCCCCACCCAATTTTTTACCTGCTAATGAAATAATAATAAACACTCCATCCAATTGTTACCTATTCTGAAGGAAAAGGGGTGTGTTGCAATTGAACGAAAAATTGTTCAGCTGCGGAGGAAAACTGGGAGGAGGAAGATGGCAATAGCAAACGTCATCGGCCTTAAACAGGGTTGGCAAATAATAAAAAAACAGCCCTAAAAAAACAAGGTTTTGGGGGTCTTTTTTCAAGTGAAATTTGAAGAAAACCCGGTTTTTTTCAAAATTACACTTTTTTTTTCAAGAAATGAATGCTGCTTATCAGTCTTTTATTCAAAATGCATATTTATGTTTATAATTTAAACATGTATCAAATTAAGGTTATTTCTCTGATACTGACTCATAATTCATCTCTCCTTCTACAGGTTATGGCTATCATGGGACATGGGTACCCCAAATTCTCGATCAGTGATCTGTTACTGTGATCTATTCTTACTATAATATAATTATTAAACTAAGTAATTATTAATATTATAAAAATAGAGATAGCTATTCTTTTTCTATGTTATTCTAATGCTTGTAGTGTTTTTTTTTAAAACCCAAGTTTTATTGGGCTCTTTTTGCCAACCCTGACCTTAAATGCGGGACCCTAGGTGGGGGGGGGGGGATTCTAAACCTAAGAGAAGAAATTTGGAGAGACACATGCATGTAGAGTTCGAAAACCCCTGGAGCCTTGGTCCTGAAGATGTTGCTCCTTGCTTAGGGTCCTAGGGCATGAATGCCAACAGGATGGGATTCTTACATTGATCCGATATTCCTCCATTCATCTGTGGATTTTGTATTAGGTGTTCAAACGTAGGGTATATTGTAAAGAAGCGTTTAAAAAATACCTGGTTTCTGGTAACAGCGAGTGTAGATGTGTTGATTAGGCTGATACAATATTCGGAGGTGGAAAGTTTGGGATGGTAATCGAATTAGAGCTTTAATGGGGTGAGCCATCTGTGACGTGGGCAGGATGTTTCTTCTCGGTAGATATGTCTGGTGGAATCATGTTTAGGACAAGATTTGGATCCAGAGATTTGGAAGGTCTGCTGTGCTATGTTTGCGTGTGCGTGGATTGTTCTGTGTATGATGCGAGTCTGATTTCAGAGTGGTGGGATGTCTAAGTATATATACCCCTGGAGCCTTGTCATGTTTCGCGGAGGATGGTACAGGTCTTGTATGTAGTGTCAAAGGGGGCTCGGAGTAGGTTGAGCAGCAGTTTTGGATAAGACTTCAACATTGAGCAGTTTTCACACAAAGTGAGGTTGGGGCACGTCCCCACCAGTATACCCCCCCCCCTTTAATACACAAGGTCACATCATCTCCATTTTGTCCACAACGAAGACCCTTCATATTGATACTACAGGGTGTAGCATTTTGTTCAGTGTCATGGTTCATTTATGGGCAGAAGACCTCAAGCACCCACTTCACAATCTCCCTCCACACACAATATCATCCACTTCTTCCTTAGTCAGCCCATTTCACACCTTCTTCAAGCCATAAAGATCTTTGTACACAGTCATTCCTCACTCTATCCAACTTTCACTCACTGAGTTGTCCATTTGCCCTGCTTTCACTCGAGAACTTTTCTTCTCCCATATACCATGTTAGCACCCACATAATTTCATGCAGCTTCCTGAAACATTATACACTAAAACCCTCACCATTCACCGATGCTCTAATCACCCTAGAGACTTTCTTACCATTTAAAACCTTGTGCTTGAAATCTGCCTCATCTCTACCACTATCATTTACAATGCACCTGAGATACGTAAATTGCAATCCTAACATCACAATACAAAATCACCATTTTTAATTTTTTTTTATTTAAAGCCCTTCTGGCGACTGTACAAAATCACCATATCTCATAACACTCCCACATTATTAGGCCTCACTCATGATACACACATGACCTTAGCACATCACGTCACAAACATCTGAAGCAAAGCAAAGCAAACAGAAACTGCAATGCCCTACACACTTAAGCAGAACCCACCTTTGGACAACAGAAAAACTAACCATCCTATATACAAAGAATTTATCCACATCATATTAAAATACACATCCTCTGCCAAATCTAACATAAAGAAACTCAATTAGAACAATTACCGCCTGCAAACAAACCAGCCCCTCTCAACCCACCTACACTCAGGAACCAAAATTATCTCAATACATACACAATTCTACACCGACACACAATACCCAATGGCACCCATGCTGTAGCATCAATCCCCACCCCCCCTAAGGCCAACAAAGTAACAACTTCAGCACAATTCAACAGAATCTACACCTCACTAGCTCCTTGTGTACCGCAAAAAATGGTCACATACACACCTAAATACACTGAACTTAAAAGGTACAGATATATTTACCTCGGCAGTCCCCTTGTTTTATTGGGTGAAAACTGTTGTGATGCTGGAACTAAGAAGTTCCACCTTTATGGAGCTCCGGGACTTGTCTCTCTCTCTCTTAACTACACCTTACACATAATACTCCAGGGGGTTGCATTCTGAGGAGTTAGGAGGCCAGATGTTCGGAGTGATGTGGCCAAAGAAATTGTCTGACAGCCAAGATTGTGTCACCCTGCTTGTGTAGCATACGGCCACCTCATGGATCCAGGGTAAGACCAACTCCTACAGGCACTTGATGTAGTCCTTCAGGAAGATAAATGGGGCATAACGTGGCCCTCGCCACTGACCACCCCAAACACCATGATGTGGACTGGGAACTTGGTCTTCATGACTCTTGGTACATCTTTTGGGAACACAGCAAGTCAGCGGATGTTTTGCGAGTTCACCAACTCCTTCTGGCAGAAATTATTATCATCTGAGAAGAACCAAAGCATGCCAGACTTGAGGGGATGCTTCAGTTTGTTCACAAGCCTGGCAGCATGTTCCTTCCGCTTGTCAATCTTTTACAAAAGAAGCTGGCCCTTCCTCATCTTGTATGAGGGGGATGCTTTATTTGCCAAAGAAGCTGGCCCTTCCTCATCTTGTATGAGGGGGATGCTTTATTTGTTCACAAGCCTGGCAGCATGTTCCTTCCGCTTGTCAATCTCATGCACTAAGTGCCTGATGAGACACCCTGACATTCCCTTACCCCTGGCTATGGACCTCATTGACTTTGCTGGGAACGTTGTCAGTGATGCGACTGGACTTTCGCAACAGAATCGGGGGTTCTTTTTTTATCAGAACGCTTAGAGTGAGGTTACCGTGTAGCCCTACCCAAGTGGTTTAGGCCTGACGCATCCAACTCTTTCCTGTTCCTCTTCACCCTTTTCAGATTGACACCACAAGCACTCGGAGATCTTCGCAGTGGATCTCCGAGCGTGAATCCCAAGAAACACAGCTTGCATTTTCCAAACTTTGGGATAATTGAATTCAGCCATGGTATTGTTTCCTTCACAAATGATGCACAATTGAGACTACTATGATACGAATAAAACTGAACTGATGCCAGACAACACACATGCGTTGAATTCAGAGTTGTCAACAGTGACAAATTGCCCTTTGTACCCTGTAGACAACCTCCCAATCACACAAAAGTGCACTCACCACCCCCCAAAAATAGCAAAGGAAGAATATTTCCTCCCCAGAAACACTCAAGTTACTATCAAGACTTGCAACATGCCACCAACCAAAATTGTAATACTACAAACACTTTCTAAACCAAAGGCAAAACAAACTACACACGCTGTATACACCCCATCCACCCCCCCAAAAAAACAAAAAACAAAACCGAAACCTTGAACCCCACAGGCAGATGCAACATATCCTCAGTTAGACTTGTGGGTTCAACCATTCAAGAGGGCGTGCTTTACTGGCAGATGCATTGATGCCATAACGACCAGCCTGGAGGTCAACCAAGTAAGTTGTATATACAACTTAAATGATCCTCCCAAGGACTAAACCATGTTTATATGAATGTGTTGTAAACTTTTGCAGTTAAATTTCATCATTGTTCTTATAAAAGTTTTTCCTTTGCTGATCATTATGTTGTATTCATTACAGAAAGTTCCAAGTGCGTTGTAAATTTCACTAACCTAAGTTAACTAAAAGAAGGTAAATTTGCATTTCTAACAGTGTGTTGTAAACTGTAAGTTTGATTGGAATAAAACTCGACAGTGGGAAATGAATTGGGCCCAGGGTACTTTTAGTGCCCTATTGATTATTATTTTCCTAATATGCTTTCTTCTTTCGAGGCTACTAAATACATACTAAGTGTTTTAAGAACTTCAAAGATAAATAGTCATAATTCCATAAGTTTGGTATTAATGGGAGGAGAAATAGATAAAATAATTTTAATACCCCTCAAGGAATAGGAATTTATTTTAGTATTGTCCCATCACTTATCTGAAATGGAGTTTGCTTGACCAAGTTACCTTTGACACGAGTGAGAGGGTTCGATTATCATCTTGAAACCTGAGGAGGAACACAGACTTGCAGATATCTGATCCGTATATCAAGTTCTTCACAGTAAAAAGACGGTGGACATAGACCGGGATATCGATGAAAGCCACGCCCACCAAATCCCGATCCTTCAATTGCCAGATGTAAATCTAATACGAGAACGAGAGTTAATATTTATCATGTTTAGATTGAAAGAATGCAACGTGGAATCCATGTAGAACAATGTTACCTTTTGGCCGATGGCTGAGATGAGATTCCCAAGGCAATGGGTGATAGCAGTAACGGGTCCCTTCTGCTCGCCGTCGTAGAGGGTCTTTAGACGATTCTTGGTCAGGGGTTGGCCAGGCTCGGGCACCACATCGATAACATCAAAAATAATGATCCTCCCTCGGCAGGTGATGTCTTCCCCGTAGCTGTAGGTCGTGCCAATGGCGATGTAACCCCTCAAGCCGGAGCGATCGCCTTCGTAAGCCAAGAGGACGTTCTTGCAGCAGGTGACGTGCTCCCAACCATCAAAGTCAAAGTTGGTGTTGGGGATGGTTTGCCAATTGACAGGAGAGAAGAGTTGGGCAGTGAATATTGGCGCCTCAACTTTGATGAAGCGATCTTCGCGTTCTTCTTCCACCTCCTCTTTGTCATCACCGTTGAATTTCCAGATCTTGGTCGTAGGCTCTGAACTGGAGGTGATGACGCAGTACGTCTTTGTCTCGAGGTGATTTATGATGAAGTGAGGCGTGCAGCGCAGTGGTACTTTCCGTACGGGCCACGGTGCGTCAAACGACAGGATGGTAGGAAGGAGACAAATTCGCAACGAATCCTGCAAACAGTGAAGTTACGGGATGTGTCAATTGAATCATTGGAAAATACTATTCAGCACAATATCCAAAAGGTATATTGACGTAGGTCATTAAATTAATTCAAGGCAGGAACAGGGCGGCATCCACGGTGAGTTGACACAAATAGTAAAACCTAGACAAGAGTGAACAAAAATCAAAAACATGTCACCATACTTTTAGCAATGAAAATTCATGATTAAAAAAGGCATAGTGGACCTTTCCACTCATTAGTTGAAAAACCTCTAACTACTAACAAACACTAAGGAGAATCATCCGTCTATCCACTCACAAACAACAACATGACAACACTTGCCGTGGTGCATGTCAGCCTATGATAAAGTTGGCAGGGCCAATTGTGTGTTTTAAGTGCAATGTTTTGTATTTTTCTACTAGGTTTATTGTTGTCATTACTGTTCTGCTTGAAGCATACCCCAAATTCCAAGGGCATACTACAAAGATACACACAACAATTAACACACATTACACGACAAACTATCCAATCTCTGCAGCAAAACTATCTTCTCAACACCAGTGCACAGGGTATCAACCTTCAAGAAACACCTCTCCTACATCAGAATCAGGTGCCACTGGTAAGGCAAATTAAACACACAAACATTACACCAACCTGACCATCACACACTGACGTTTGTGATGGTCAGGTTGGTGTAATGTTTGTGTGTTTAATTTGCCTTACCAGTGGCACCTGATTCTGATGTAGGAGAGGTGTTTTTTGAAGGTTGTCACGAGGCTGCTGCTCAAGAGGACCGAGCTTAGCTAGGGGGCCACTTAAGGAAAACGCTTAAAAGAATACAAAATCCTCCAAACCTGCTACAGTGAACGTTTCCGTCCACCTCAAAGCGATTCTCAACAATCCACACTTGAAGGGGACAGGAAAACACCAACCCAAATTTCAAATTTGAACACAACCTCATAAAACAAAGAAAAAGACTGACAAAAGAGAGCTCCAAACTGCCAAACAACTTAATCAAATTCGAGACTAACGAAATTCGCATAAAGATCAGGATGATAATCGCCGGTAAACCAGAAGGTACCAAGGGTCGATCCTCGGGAGCGCAGAGTTCTTGGTATTGTTATTGACACCAACCAAAGATGGGAGAGATTATCATGACCCTTGACCGGGGTGGTAGGTGTCATCTCGCATCAGGAGTATGAGGATATATGTACGTTATAGACAGGTTATGTGCGTAATGAAATGTATTGGAAGTACCTATCCACGTGGGGGAAGGGAAGATTATGGATAGTGCACCTCCCAAAAGGGAGGCAATCCATGACAATCACTCAAGTTTTGTCCACTTTAGGCTGGGATTGAACCGCGTTAGAAATCCAACCACAACACAAACGACCAACTCCGAAGAATAAAAAAATATACACAACTAACCACCTCCTATCCACGAATCCTTCGTCTTCAGAGACAACAAAATACCTATCCAAACCGAGCAATGCAAACTGTTCATGACCCACTACGCCAAAGTCAGTCACACTACCCACTAAGCACAATAGAACAGATTCAAAATCCCATTCAAATTACACACCAACCCCCATTGTACCCACCTAAGACACTGCACAAACTGAAGACCTAGACGATAGCTCAAACATCCATCTAAAAATCTTTGCTCCTACAGCTATATCTGCACCCAGACATCGTCCCCATCCCCCCAAACCAACAAACAATGAAGCTATCTCACTCTTCTCAAACATTTTAAAAGCTCTAGGAAAACTAATCCTCAGAACACAAATGGCTTAAAAACAAAACACTTCACAACCACACTGGACAATCTTAAAGGGCTTTAACCAAAACCGTCCTCACAAAGCCTTAGACACTGTTCCACGCCACATCCAGATACAAAAAATAATGGACACCACCAACCTCCTCTCCAATCGACATGGTCAACTTCAAAGGAAGAACTCCCCGAGTGGATCCTCCAAGGTGCCATCCTCTCCTCAACCCTCTTAAATCTTTTTATGTGACATACCCCTCCCCATTAACCCGCCTAATCATATAGGCAGATGACCTCTCCTTCTCTCTTCCTCTCTATATACACAGCCACCAAAAACCTAAACAAGTACTTATAACACCGCCACTCTCCAAGAAAAAAATCAAGTCATCCTCTTTACCCATGGCAATCACGAGTCAGGATACCAACCACACATCTTACTCCACGGATAACCTCTTCCACTCAACTGTAACCACACAATACTAGGTGTCACCCTAAAACCACAGATGAACTTGGCTCAACACAAAAAAGATGACCTTAAAGGCTATGACCAAACTCAACACCCTGAGAACACTGACACAGAACAATTTTGGCCAACATAAAAGAAACGCTGAACATTCTATTACAGACAGTTCATTAGCAATACTCTAAACCACGCGCCTCCAGTCTGGACATCAACCATAGCTAATAGACACCTACACATGATACAAAAAGTCCAAAATCTAAATCAGAATACCACCACTCCCAACAATACAAAAACAATAAACCCTCGCACACACCTTGCTGGAACCTGAAAACACTACCCATCTCATCCTACCCTGTCCCGCCCTCGACCATCTCAGAACTACTTATCATATAACCTTTCTAGGGGACCTCTAGAAAAGACCACAAGTCATGAGAGCATTCCTGAGTACTTCCCTTTCACTGAAGGAAAAACGATCGTATCAAAGTAAGCAAATCCAAAGGGGGGAGGGGAAGTAGGTTTGGAAGCGAATCTCACCTTCCTGTTGAAATACATGAATCCGTTCTGGCAATTAACGTTCCTAAAAGGAGCGAAGCACTTGACCGAACCATCCACGTGCATCGGGTGGAACCTGTACTCCCCTCGCACTGTCAGAATCACCCAGTGAGGGTAAGGGCCACAAATGAAAACCTGAATTGGGGAGGGGTGGTAAAATTCAGTTAGGGCGCAGCAGTGGAAAAATAAATTGGGAAGGGGTTTTACCACAGATCAGCAGTGAACTTAGATGCCTTTTAGATTTCAGTGGGTACCTAATGAATAAAGTGGGATCCGAACCATGGGTAATTTACAGGGTATGGAGTCGCCGTGGTGACTCGCAATGGGACTCCGTTCGGTGACTAAACACACACGATGTGGCTTAACTTTGCTGTAAACATAAGCGGTGCGTTCCCTCGGCTTAACTGTAGCCCGGTGCCGTAGTGGGTTCGAGGACATTTAGACTATATCCATTTTCTCCTCTTAACCCTGAAATTGGGTCCAAAAACCCTAAAGTCACTTAATAAAGCCACTTTAATATAGCTTAATATTACGCCGAGCCAAGTGGTATGAGTCCTAGACTGCATGAAAAAAATCTTGTGATTTTGATATAATGTGGACGGAGACAAGTTCAGAAGTAGGAGCTGGAAACTGCATTGCAAGGGGCTCAAGGCATCGATATTGCAGGATAGCAACCAAATTTATTTATTATTTATTTCAGGTGATGATGGCAGTGAAGGATAATGGGAGGGGGGTAAAGCAGAAAGGAATACACAGAGTATTTTAAATGCTTTAGTTAGAAAAAAAAGGGTCAAAGGAAAGGAATAATAATTTAGTTTTGTTCTTTACAGAAATTAAATAAGGTTAAATATGAAACTTTACCCAGTTCCTTTAATGTGTTAGGATAAAAAGACTGAAAAGTGGACAATCTGTGGTAGTTAAGAAAAAGAAAGAAACAAAGAATAAGGACAAAAATATATAAAGAACTATTGAAGAAATAGTCAGATCAACAGGGATTAATATTTTGGGGATAACATCCTTTGAGCTTGGTATCAATTGCAATAGGTAAAATAGGGGTAAAGGATGGGGGAACTGAAATATTAATGCTAAGGGGATCTACTATAAGAAAACAAGAAGAAAGAAGAATAGAAAGAACAGGTGAGTGCTTATGTTTAATTCAAGTTCGGAAGTAGGAGCTGAAACTACCTTACAAGGAACTCAAGGAATCAATTTTTCAGAATAGCAACTAAATTCAGTGCTTCGCTTACCCCGTTATAGACACTAATGTTGCTAAATGCCCTGAGCCGACACATTCGATCCATCTTTCCAGGAGCTGCCTGCATTGGTGCAGGGCTTGTTCTCTTCTCCCGCAGAATGAGGTGGTGCTCAATCAGACGAAACCTGAGGTAAGACAAATTTAATGAAAACCAAAGACAATAAACGGAAAGATGGTGGGAGGAAAAGAATCAAGCATCGGGAGGAGGCAAGATTCGAACCAACGCTGACATACCATAGAGGGGCGCCTCGGCCCACTGGGCATCTTCAAGCCTAAAAGGAGTCAGATCAAACCGAGCTCATAAGCCACCCACTTCGCACTTCATAAACACCAGAGGGTGTAGCGTTCAGCATAAACCTTAATACAAATTCTCTATAACAAAATGGTGATGGGTGAAGTCATTTGGGGCTTTTCGAGCCACTGAGATCGTTTACACGACACTTTAAAGGGAATAAAAGTCCAAACTGAAAATTACGTGTAACCGCTTTCATACAAGGGTGGGGTCGGCGCGCATCAAATGGCCCAAGCAAAAACAGAGTTTAGGGGATAGATATTCCCAGACCAAGGTGCAACCCCGGGATTGGTCGCCTCTTATGGGGCGTGTCGGAAGTTGCTATGGGTATTCTTTATTCCAACGTTGCCATGGGTATTCTTTATTCCAACGTTGCCATGAGTATTCTTTATTCCGACGTTGCCATGGGTATTCTTTATCCCGACGTTGCTATGGGTATTCTTTATCCCGACGTTGCTATGGGTATTCTTTATCCCGACGTTGCTATGGGTATTCTTTATCAGGGCGTTGCTATGGGTATTCTTTACCTCGATGTTATGACTTCTTTATCCCGACGTTGCTACGGGTATTCTTTATCCCGACGTGGCAATAGGTATTCTCTATCCCTATGTTGATATAGGTATTCTCTATCCCTATGTTGATATAGGTATTCTCTATCTCTACATTGATATGGGTATTATCTATCTCTACATTGATATGGGTATTCTTTATCCTGACGTTGATATAGGTATTTTTATCCCGACGTTGCTATGGGTACTTTTTATCCCGACATTGCTATGAGTATTCATTATCCCGATGTTGCTATGGGTATTCATTATCCCGACGTTGCAATGAGTATTCATTATCATGACTTGCTATGGGTATTCTTTATCATGACTTGCTATGGGTATTCTTTATCACGACGTTGCTATGGGTATTCATTATCCCTACGTTGCTATGAGTATTCTTTATCCCGCCGAAGCTATGGGTATTCTTTATCTCGACGTTGCTATGGATATTCTTTATCATGGGTATTTTTTAGCCCGACGTTGCTATGGGTATTCATTATCCCGATGTTGCTATGGGTATTCATTATCCTGATGTTGCTATGGGTATTCATTATCCTGATGTTGCTATGGGTATTCATTACCCTGGCGTAGAAATATGTATTCATTATCCTGATGTTAATATGGGTATTCATTATCCCGATGTTACTATGAGTATTTTTTATCCCGACGTTGCTGTGGGTATTCTTTATCTTGATGTTGCTATGGGTATTCATTATCCTGATGTTGCTATGGGTATTCTTTATCCCGACGTTGCTATGGGTATTCTTTATCCTAACATACAGGTAGGCAAACTCAAATTCCTCGAAGAGTAAAGTTTTTCGTATCTTTGATGCATTGCAAATGATAAGAGGTAGAAATGAAGGGGATCGTGACCACAAGTTTTCGAATGGTAGCAAGGTGTGATTCGAATATTAGTAATGCTAAGGGTTGGAGTGAGCAGGGTGGCCGCTAGAAAAGGCGCAACACTCCCTGGGTGAGTCCTACAGGTCCCTAAGAGAGAGAGTGGCGTGTAGCGCAGTCTTAGTTGTTTGGGGAAAGAGTTGTTTTTTTAATTAAATAGCGCTCATCTGGCAACTGGCCCCTAGGATATAAGTGTCTGTAATTAAGTTTCAGACTAATACTAGAATACTAGGCTATATCAAAATACAAAACACCAGTGAAAGGACCAAAAATCGCCAAACTAAAAAAACGAAACAAAAGCCAGCGTCGGGGCGAGGCCTGGATCCATCGAGGGCAGGAACATGGGAACAACACCATAGAGAGTCAAATGAAGTAGAGGGGGCTAGCCGCCTCCAAAAAATCATACAGTCCACAAGTCTGTGTGCACGAACCCATCCCCAGTACAAATGACAAACGGTAGCGGCCCCATTCGTGCTGGTACCAGAACAGGTAACGTGCACGAAGATTATCGGAATTCTTCTCGGATGTGAGGTGGTCTTTTAACACTCAAAATACTTTTTTGGGACACTCATCAAGAATGCGCCAAACAGTCAAGCGGACAATACAGTCGTCGCAATGAGGCGCAGGGAAGCGCTCCATCCAATTCGGAGACGACAGAGGGCAACCTGAAGCCGAAGCGTCATTGGGGGGTAGGTTCACGGGAACAGTCGAGGCGCAATGGCACGCATATTTAAGTTCCTCTTGGTCGTCCCCCATTTTCTTTGCCAAGCAGCCCGGAAGCCTGCCCTGATTCCTCCCATGTAGTCCTCACGGACGCTTTGGCGCCTTCATTCTCACATGTCCAGGAACGCAGCATAACATAATCTCCACAGCCAACCAGGTCACGGCAACTGGGGCATCACGGATACCGCGAACTGAGAGCACTTAGGGAGCTTTGTGAATCGCCAAAAATCGCATATGGTCTCCGAACTGGGCACGTCGCGTTATCTCCCGTACCGAGCGGTGTACTGCAACCAGCTCAGCCATTAAGACACGCAGCGCCTGTTAGATCTCCGCCGACTTCAAAGAGAGGGGATACGACGTGGAAACCGATCCCCTCCAGAGACTTGGAGCCATCCGTGTACACTGGCAAGGATCCAGCGTGACACAAAGTATGCCCCAAAAAGGCCTAATGCAATAGTCTCGGCGCTGTGGAAGTTTTGGGAGCAGAGGCGTGGCGACAAATAGTCAAAGGTGGAACCCTTCAGGGTGCCCCGCTGACCAGAACCAGAGGTTTCACCGGCCCGAGAGCTACATCGAGCTATCGAGGGAGTTTCCTAGGCGTAAACCCAAATGGCTTAGGGTATGACTGCCGCAAATGCAGTGAAAGCCGTTGGCGACCGAGGGAGATGCCGAGCTCACGCGTACAGGTGCATAATGAACTGTGTAAGACGCAGAGAGAGTGGTATCTCTCCGACATCGACAAGTGGGTGCTGAATGGGGGCGTGCGGAAATGGATTGAGTCCACATTCCGCAATACGCGAACGATTGCAGATGCTTAAACTCGCATCCAGTCAAGCTTCAAACGAACAACGGATCGGTAGAAAACTAAGGTAATAGCCCTATCAGTACCCCCAAGTGCTGAACGTCACGGAACGAAGAATGTCCATGGTGCGGGTACAAGAGAACCTAAAGCTGTGAAAATGAGCCTCCCAGGTGAGGCGACGGTCGAAAAGACTAATGAAACGGTGCGAATCTACCACTTCATGGCGAACCTTCTATAGGAAGAATTACGGGTCGGGGAAGAGCCGTGGATGGCGACAGAAGTGCCTGAGTTTAGCCAACTCTGCATCAGCTGCAATATGCTTTAGCCACCACTTGTTAAGGATTCATAATTTCACATTAAACAGTAGACACCGGCTGGGAATAAGCACTGAATATTGGATAGGAATTGGTAGAAGAAAATACCAAGCTGAAAGTAGTGGAACAACTTGAGTCAACACCTAACCTCATTTTGAGTTGAGAAGTTTCTAGATTTTCCGAGAATGGAAACACTTCATACATTAACAGATCCTTTTCCACACGAGCAAAGAGCACTGGTCGAGAACTCTTATTTCCCATTCCGATCATAAGCACCTGCCGAACAAGAAAATGAATATTAAAAAAGAACAATTATTGGAGAGGATAGGGAAGCTAAAAAAAATTAAAAGTGTAAATACATGGCCACTTCTCCATAAAAAAAACTTGTCAAGACTTTATCAAGTAATGAAGTTACAGGAAGCAAAAATGCGTGAAAGGTCCTAGTGATGAATGCAGTTTACAAAATGTCTGAAAAGTTCTAGTAATAAAATACAGGAAGCAAAGATGGCTGAAAGGTTCTAGTGATGAAATACAGGAAGCTAAAATGCCTGAAAGGTTCTAGTGATGAAATACAGGAAGCAAAAATGCCTGAAAGGTCTTAGTGATGAATTACAGGAAGCAAAAATGAGTGAAAGTTTCTAGTGATGAATATAGAAAGCAAAATATGCATGAAAGTTCCTAGTGATGAATATAGAAAGCAAAAAATGCATGAAAATTCCTAGAGATGGAATACAGGAAGCAAAAATCTAAAAAAGATACCAACCTCATGAATGACAGGAATATTTTCAGGAGAGTAGTTTGCATCCTGCTGTGATCCGAGGCTGTGGTCAGTCAGAACCCGGTGGCCTGGAAATGTTACAAAAAAATTAGTCCCTTTTGAAATCGTGAACAGCACCAACGCCAGAGGAATGGTCGAAAAGAGTGGGATAACTAACAAGGCAATTTTTAGGCAGAGGAGTAAGATCAACAAAGAAAGTGGGAAATAAAAAAGGATAATGGCAAAATTTAACACTATTTGGGGAGGAAGCACCTACCATCACAGAATACAGCACCATCTTTTCATTTTGAATGATGAATGACACTAGAACTTGCAAACCTCACTCTGCACTTTCTGCGACCATCTCCCAATCAGCCTACAAATCTTCCTCCAAAGTTCTATACCTCTATCAATCCTCCACATTTACACTACTACAATATAGCTAACTTGAACCACTTCACATAAAACTAAAAAGCTTCTCAGGCTACAACTAGAGCTACAACATAAACACAGCCAGGTCACACTTCGCAAAACTAGTCAAAACAGCAGATAACAAATATACATCCGAAAGGGAAACCTAAAACACTATGACCCAAACTTCCCTAGGCAAGTTAGAGAACTCAGGAAAACAGTAAACAACCTAAGAATTGAGATGGGAGGATAAGAGCTGGTATGAGGTCATCTACCTAACATCTAACATTTCGTTAGTCCAGAGTGCGAATGAATAAATCACCAAATTTTTAAACATAAAATAAATTATTTCATACCAGCTCTGCCTTTTCTAATATTCTCTCCTATCAATCACTTGTTAAAGATATTCGGCATAACCTAGGAAAATTGCTCAGCCAAACAGTATGAGGCTCATCAAGAACAAGACATAAACAGAGTGATCGAGCTTTAGAACCGTGTCTGGTTGTTGTGGTTCATTGATGCAGCTAGCTTTGGGGATGAAGCCAAGGCCAGGGAGAACATGATCATGAAAAGGACTATTATATGTAACTGTTGCAGTTCTTAAGTCACCATTAATTATGTCATCTCTCTGTCATTTTCTTTATATCACAAAGTCCTTTCAGATTGGGTAATCGCCAGTGAGATCACAACACATACGACCAACAGCCACTCAGAGACATTTCCATTCAAATGTTTCTACATTCTTCAATCTAAAGATGAAGATATAGGACAAAAAATATTAAATGAACTGCATTTTCATATTTTCTTCTCAATCTGGACATTAGATTTTAAGTATTGGGTAAAGAATGAGAAAAAAGACAATATCTCAATAATGGAGCTGCTAGAGGGTGAATTTGAAAAGTTGCAGGAACAAGTTCTTACAAAAATTAAGAACCCCACAAGGTGAGCTTGTCTTCTGTAGGGTACACCATTCAACATCAACAAGTTAAGTCAGGCTACCAGTGATTCAGAGAAAGTTAATGCATTTTTCAGTGGGGAACTAGATGACTTATCGGCTCATCTCATGAAGGAAAACAATGCTTCCAGAAGGAACAGCTGTAATTGCATTTGAAATACTATATAAATACACAGTATGTCAAAATCATTTTGACACTTAAATGTGGCGACATCTGTTCCCACAGAATTTTGCATCAGGGCATAAAATGGTTTCAATCGTTCCATTTTGTGCATTGCTAACAATCAACAAGTTGAGACCTTACATGCATTTACACATTAAGTTAAATGCTAATTAAAAGATTTTTAAAGAAATTTAATTTAGGTGTCAATATGATTTTGATACTGTATAGAAACCTACCCATCCAGAAGTTTCTGACGGAGTAAACAGGAACAAAGTCTGGCAGTGAAAAAATCTCCAAGTCTCCGCAGTTGGTCGTTCCCACAGCCCAGTAGGATGGACGAGGCTCCTTGTACCATTTTTTCCACCTGCAAATAAATAGTTCAGCGTCATAAGCTTCATATAGCCACATCATGTCCAAACACTAGGCAAGATGGCATGGGTTAATCCTGAGGGGAGTAGAGGAAAAAATAATACAAGATAGAATGGTGAAAAAAATATTGAAATGCAAAGAATATGGAAAGAGAATAGGATACTATAGGAAAAGAACAAAAAATAGTTTCAACATAGTATGATTGTTGCAAAAGCCAATATAATCTAGACTATCCCATCCAACTACTAACCAGACTGTGTTGCTCAACTTTTCACCTTATATGACCAGCAACTGATACCGCAGTGGTGGCATTTTTCCACAAAGGTCACTCAAGGAGGGGTGTGGGAGGGCACAATCCATGCTTTTTAGTACCAGTGATCCATGTAACAGTTTGCTGCCAGAGGCTTTGACTGTTCACACCTGGTGCCTTCAGCATCCAGGGCTGACTCAGTTTGCTATAGTTATCCACTTTGTCACCCTCAAGGGATGTCTGGTGACAACTCAAGGCTGGCATTCCCTCCTGACCCCAACACCCTGTAGTTTTCCCCCCCGGTTCAAACACCCTGTAGCTTGCCCTTCCAGCTCCAAATCCCTGTAGTTTGCCCTCCCCATCCAAATGCCTGCAGTAGATCAGCGGTTGTATAACTTCTATACATTTTCTCTTTGCGCATCTTCACCACTTTACAGATCTCTTCTGACAAACTTTCTGGTGGAAATGCCGCTGTAAATGAGGAAAAAAAAAACCCCACTTCTTTATCCCCGCCTGTTTTTACCAACAAGGTTATGTCGGCCCAAACATAGGTGAAATTAGAGGATACAAAGTAGTCCAGAGACGATTGAGCGCTCCGGAGGATGGAAGGTGGTACAACTCTCCAGAACATGCCCACAGATCCACTTACTAGGCCCTGATCTTCTTGACAAGTGGGAAATAAAAGGACTCAAACCGTGCAGAGCAGTGGTAAAAATCCTTCCAAAGACAGTTCTGACACACCATGAGGTGTTGCCATCGATTGTCATTCTGATCTTCCTGTAAATTTCATTATCAGGTTGGAGGACCTCATCCACGATTGAAAAGGAATGGAGGCGCACTCGACTTTCCCTCACTGCGGATTGGCATGCATCAACCCCACTAGGAGCTAACTGGGAGTGAAGAGAAAGGCAGCAAGGGCGTTGCACCAGCTGATGCCTGGTAGTGGCTACAATCTACCCAAATTTGCACTGCCATCCAACGACTAACCAGACCCAAGGTCACTTAATTTTGCCCATGCTGGAAAGCGGCATTTGTATTTGGTTTAGCTGTAGTCCTCCATTAAAGTGCTCCAGTGGCCCCAATTCTCTCTTTTTTAGGAAAAATGGGACATACGAAGCAACGAGAAAGTGCGCTTGAGAGACAAGAAAGAACAAATAGGAGCCGAAAGGTGAGCAGCTGAGACAGAAATCATGAAAGAGAGAGAGAGCTCATGAGAGATGGAACTTACCACTTGTTGATTCCCTTTTTATTTCTTTTGGGATCAAAGCTCTTGGGAGGATCGAATACGGAGGTGTTGGTTCTCGCGTAAAGCATTTCATCTTCGTCATCAAGTTCCCTGAAGTTAGAAGACGTTAAAATCAAAGTCCGTAAACAAAATGCAGTTATGGGGAAGTGAAAAAAAGAAAGTTTGGGATGCTATGGATCAAGGGCACATGACCCCCACCCCCTCAACAAAGGCAAGTGCCCTTGAGGAAACCGGGGCAATTAGAAGTAGAGACCAAAAACACAGGCTTACTTTTTAATCTCAGCATCGGTCTTGATCACTTTTCTCTTGATGGAACCATCATCGGGAAAGTCCGTACTAAACAAGCCTGAGAGGTCGCAATAGGCACAGATGGTCTGAAGCCTCGACTTCTGTGACTGGATAAATGTTACAGGAATTAGAGAAAAGAAGGAAACATCAAAGGCCTTACGGCCCAGTCAACGAGGTATTAAACAGTTTGAGTACCCATGTAAAAATTCTTATTATTATAATTAGTGCCCTAAAGCGAAATGTATGTATAATTTTGTCCAACCAATTTTTAAATATATTTACACTAGTACTTTTTATGACATGGTTTGGCAGTCGAGTCCACACATTTACTATCCCAATTCATTGAGTACAAATTGGGTCATATAAGCTATATTCATAGTTTTGATTGACTTATAGCATGCCGTGAGAAATCTCTTAAATGGTAAGAAAATAAGGGGAATAGTCAATTATGCCAAGTGGCTATTATTCAATTGTGGATGAGATCCCCAGACTGAAAATGATATTGACATAATGATCAGAATGACAATCACTGGCGATGAGAAATTTATAGTATTCAGTAAACAACTGATTACTACAACTTGTGAGCGAATCGAGTCATTTAGCTTCATTAGGGTGGCATCAAGAAGCCACATGAAGGCAAAAGACAAAAAGAGAGGGATAAAAAAGGCCTAAATAGAATAAATAGTGGACATGGATATTAGTATACTCGCCACAGCGAGAAATGGACAATGGGGTGTAGCAAGCACCGTCACAGGTGTCCACTGTAGCCATATCCCCACGGATCAGCTGCCCGCCTTCCTTTCCAACCCCGTTTCCCTACATTGCTGTCTCTGTGGAGATATGGCAACAGTGGGGGAAGGAGGGCACACCTGCGATGGTGCTTGCCGCACCCCTTCGTCCATTTCTCGCTGCAGCGAATATAGGAGCACCAAACACTCAAATGTACAAAAATTTGAATTTTTTTTTTTTAAGAGGCCCTCTGGGGTCTGCCTACTTGGGAAAAGTCACTTTAATCATGTTACAGCCTAATACTAAGCTAGATTAAAAAACAAAACAAAAAACAAGCAAAAATGCAAGAAAAAGCACACTCTGGCGCCAGAGCATGTGTACGCAAACCCTTCCCGAGTACAGTGACGAGCGGTAGTGGCCCCGCCCATCCCGGTACCTGGACAGATAACGCGCGCGAAGATCACCCAGAATGGGACATTCAACAAGAATGTACTGAACAGTCTGGAAGACAACGGAGGCGAGCACTCCATCGAATGGCGGTGCGTCCCGCGAGTGTATCCGATTCAAAGAAGACAGAAAGTGACCTGAAGCCTTCGTAGCATTGGGGGGTAGGTCCATGGGAACAGTCGCGGCGCAGTGACACCCAACTTTAAGTTCCCCTTGGCCTTTTCCCTCCATCTTCTTGGGCAAGCAGCTCAGAGGGCTACAGAACATTTGAATAAAAGAAGTTGGCGTGATTTGATGTGCGCAAGGGAATAATATAGACAGGAGTAAAAAGAAAACAAAATATGCTGAGAGCTGCCACCATAGTTTTAATGTCTATTTTCTTGATCCAAAGTTTTATCAGAGGCAAATTTTGTAGTGCTAAGCTTCATTGGTCGATTTTTTAGATTATCTATGCCATTCAGATGTCGTAAGAGCCATCTTAGAAGGCAATTGCAATGATAGCAATAAGTTTCATGACCTCCTCCATCTTAGCTACTTGTGCCCAAAAATGCCTCTGTGAAAGTGAATGATGAATAAATTCTCGCCTAGTGGATAAGATGTTAGATTTCAACATCAATGCCCATTTCGATTCCAGGCAAGAGTAGACACAAGGGTCTACCATCAATCAGCGGGGAGCCGAGTCTGAGGCATGCAGACAGACAACTCACTCAAATACCAAATCAAAAACACACTGCATCCTCTTCCTTTGCACACACACCACTCTTCCGCCTCAGACCCTTGACGCAAAATGGGTGGCTCTGTCTTGGGCCAAGAAGTGGTTCCTGTTGGCAAAAAACAGTACTACTGCTCTTCCTGCCCCCTACCCGGATTCTGAAATCTTTGCGCTTCTAGCCGAAGGTTTCGTTGGAGGCAGAGTTCGAATCGCAAGTGGTGTAATGTTGTGGGGCTTGAGCAGCGTGTATTAATTTTAGGTGTTAGCTAAGCATCGTGATGTCACCTGCATAGGTATAGAGTGCATTGTTTGGGGCAGGAAAATAGTTGAGGAAAATGTAGTTGAACAGGAGGGGGTGTAGTACAAAACCTGCAGGACTCTATTGTGTTTGTGATAACTACTGTGATATATTTATTACTTGTGTCAGTTTTGGAGGGAAATGTTAGGCCATTTTTTTCTAGTGGTGTTGCATATTTTGTTGAGTGTGTTTAAGTAGGGGGTGGAAGGACTTACTTATGGCCATTATTTCCATATTGTGTGTACCGATCATTAGTGGTGGCGCATCAGAACCTCCTTGTATCTAGCAGCTGTGAGGTTGGTGAATAATGTGCTTGCAGGGTGTAGTAGGAGGAATTCATATTGGTAGGCGTAGGCATTTAGTGGAATGTGTTGATTGATTTTTGTTGAGTAATCCATGCTTTTTAGAGGGGTAGTAGAGTAGGGAGATGGGGCAATATGGCATCGATCAGTTTTTTAAAAATTATACCAGTCTCATCTGGTGGGAACCTACAAGGGATTGGGCCACCGAAAGAAGGTAGGCCCATCTTCGCGATAATAAAAACAAGAAAAAGAAACAAAAGAATAATAACAGGAACAATGGTGTTTTAAAATAGCCAAATGTAAGTTCTTTTTAGAGCTATTAGATAGAGCCATTTGCTTGGCATGGATGAGAGGCATGCCTGGCGGGGTATTGAAGAGCACTATAATTACTATAGTAGCTACATTCCATAGCTCCGTACATTTCAGCGTGTAGGTGTGGGGTGGGTGTGCTGCGTGTGCATTCTGATTGTTCTGGGTGGCTTGAAGTTTGTTCGTGTAAGATTGGGTTGTGGTTGGGTGCCATGCTGGTGCTGCGAAAGGTGAGGGTGGTAGGGATGAATTGTTTGAATAGAGTGGTGAGAGGCTCTTTCTGTTATCTAAATGTAATGTTTGATAGTGCTTTGAAGGCGTTGATTTCCTTCGTGGCCTTGTTTGTAATGGTAGTTGTGTGGGTTTGGAATGTCATGTGAGTGAGAGTCCTAAAAGGGTGGGGGGGCTTTTGTTTAATGGGTGGGTTGTCCGGTTAGTCTGATTTGAAGGGGGTGTTTGTTCAATTTGTAGTAGTTGGGTATGAAAAGCGTTACTGTTGACTTGTTGGCTGAGGTGGTCATAGAGTTTTGTGTGAACCAGTGTTTTAGTGTGTTTATATGTTGTTGGAATTGAGGGGGTTGTGCTGTGAGTGAGATGTCATCTGCGTAGATGTTGATTAATGGGGTTTGTGGTTGCGGGATGAATAGGTTTAATAGTAGGTGCGGAGTGGTCGGGAGTATGACTTAAGGATTCGGTGGGTGACTTTGGCCTGGCTGCCCAAGATGAAGTTTAATATCAACTAAATGTCATTGTTGTGCAGGATGGTGTTTAGGATGTTTTGGTACTGTGTTTGGGTGAAGGCTTTGTTTATGTCTATTGCACCAAGTATTGTATGTGAGAGGGGGTAAGGCCTGGTTGAAGCCATTAATTATGTGTGTGTGAGGTTGGTGAGGAGGGTTGTGACTGATTGTGCTTTCCTGAAACTGTATATTTGAGATGATGCTTTGATGTATTAGTTTTTCCAAGTGTTTTTGATAGTGTGCACAGGAGTGAGATTGGGCAATAAGAGTTGGATTGTGTTGGGACGGGGGTTGTCTGGTTTGAGTATGGCTATGATGTCGAGTAGATTCCAGATTGAGGGGGGATTGTGTCGGTGAGCCAGGAGTGGTTAAAAATTTCTGTAATGGACGAGATTGCTGTGTTGCCTCAGTGCTTGAGCTGGATGTTGGATATGTTGTCTGGACCAGTCAGTGGCTTTAGTTTTTGAGAGATTTAAAGGTTTGTTGGACGTTTTCTGTTCTAAACAGGAGCGCTCTTGATTCGGGGGGGGGAGGGGGGAATTTGTCTGTTTTGTTTATGCGTACGGAGGAAGCTAATGTTTGAGTAGTGTTTCATGAGAATGGTACAGAGTTGTATATGTGTTGGAATTTGGTTGTTTCGGGGGATGGGGGACGGGGGATGCATGCTGTGTGAATTTTCCTTATGGATACCAATTCTCTAGTGAATTGTGGTGGGATATTAAAGTCTGTCTGAGCAAGTCTGTTTATGGTTCTGTTTTTGAGCTCGGGAGTTCTGTAAATAATTTTGTTGTACATCGTGTGGTGAAGTTTGCTAGTTTGGTAAAGTTAAGCTTATTCACGTTCCAGTAGATGATGGTCTATGTCTTGTTAACCATTGTTTGTAGACAAGAATGAGCTTTCTAGAGCTGTTTGCGAACAAGACCTGCCAGTGGGATGTGGCTCATAAACATCATTAACCCACCACAAAATCACCCTTGAGAAAAACAATTTCATTTCCCCTGTGGTATTAATTTAAATGTGCACCCAAGTAAGCGCTGGCACAGGTGGGCCACCCAAGATCATATCTGACCATCCCCCCCACTCAACTCAAAGTAAGCGGACAAGAGACAGCTTGTCTCATCTCCTGCCACACTCTACCTATACCCCTAAGACATTGAACAAACTTCCTCAACCTTAAATTCTGAGATTGAAAAAACACCAGGATCCAGGGAAAAATTCATACACATGAAATTAGACTAGGATGTAAAAACTCTTTGTGGAGGAGATTAAGGAAATCTCGATCAAAATACTGAGTATGGTTTAGATTCAATGTTACCAACACCGTTTCACCAAACTTTGACATTTTAGAAGCTCTAATTAGAGATTATACCTATTTTCATTTATTCTTCCATATCAACCACACTCTCAAAAGAGTGGGCACATGTTCAATAAACCCCCAACACCATTAAATCATGAAGTAGATTAAAATTCTTACACAACAGTTCTATCATTGAAGCACCATACCTTACTAACGGGGATTTTCTTGGTGCTCAATTTCGGAACAGCAAAGCGCGAAGTAACCAGTGTGAAGATCATAACAGTACCACACTCTGCTAGTGCCACCAGAAAGGGGTCAGCCAAGGAAGCAGCTACGATGGGGTAACCAACATCCACAAGAACATGTTGAATCTGCACTGCTCCATCCAAAAGTCGAACACCGCCGGAGGTAACCTGGTGGTCGAGATGGGCTAATCTAAACAAACTAGGATTGAAAAGCTGAACTAGAGCCTACTAGTGAATGACTATTGACCTGAATATGCTGTAATGGGGAAATAAAGTTACCAATGACCTCCAAAATTAGGGGTCTGCATATACCACTATCAAAAAGTAGGAAAAAAGGGGATAATATAGATCGCCTTTAGGGATTTTTCTCCCTCTCAATCTAAGGCTAAATAATGAGGGCGTACCTTGCAGAAAGATAGGAGGAAAGAGGTGCAGGGAAAGTGGTTAAGGTAAGAGGAATTGGGAATGTATGAAAGAAAGCACACAATCCTTCAGATGTCAGATGCAGTAAGGATACACATGCTACATCTAACATCCCTTTGTTGGACGTAAAAGGATAAATAAGGAAAAGAAACATGGGGGAAACAAGGGTGGTAAGACTACTCGCCTGTTATAAAACGCTGCACCCGGAGCCAAGAGGAAGGGGTGCCACCCTCCCCAGCTATTTTCAGGAATGAAAGGATGAAAGATGGTCAGCGACTAGCCTGTAAAATTAGCCAGTGCGCAAGAAAATGGGTGGGAAGACTCTCGTAAGGAAAGTGATGACAAAAGGCTAAAGTGGAAATGTCTATAAGGAATAAAGCTCTGGTAGACTCAATCTAGTTTGAGATTGGTGGAGGCACTGATGATGGGAAGGAGTACGGCTCCTCCCAGTACCAAGTTTAAGTCTACACTGGGCAGCCCTTTACATGGTCACCTAAAGGCGTGTCAGGATCACCCCCCCTCCAAAATCTAAGGCCATTTAATGCCTCCATGGGATTATTACATAATGAGAGCATGTTCTCAACCGTGTCTATGCCCATTTTCGGCATGGATGAGCTTACTTTTAGTCACCTACTATACACTTAACATTGATTTTTTTTTTATTATTCCTTTACCACATGGAAATTAGTAACATTATTAAAAATTGTGATCAAAGATAAAAAGAAGTTACACCATCCGTCCCTTTTCAAAAATGAAAAAGATTCACCGACCAATTAAGGAAGTTAGGATAAGAAAAAAGATGAAGAGAATTTGGTAGAGATTTTACCACTCATTAAAGTTCTCTTTTATTTCTCATGGGGGACCAACTGATTAACGTGGATTCTGAACCAATGTATTTACAGCATGTATCAACTGCAGTAGAGACTCGCTCCATCCAGCGGGTAACTAGACCCATGTGGCTTTGTTAAATTGGGAAGTGACGTTAATAAAGATCAGAATGGCAATCGCTGGCAAGGCCAAGAGAATCAAGGGAAGGTAATTGATTAGGAGGGGAGGGGTGGGGGTGTCACCCATTTCACGTCAGGGGCGTGAGGATATAAGTACTCCATTGGCAGGTTCTGGGGCGGAGGAAAGAGTGGATAGGTTGTGCTGTAAAGACAGGAAGGAAATACAGCGATATTGTGATTGCCTATGCATGTGTTGAACTACCTACCCATGCGGGGGTAGGCTCAGTGCACCTGCAATTCCATGACAAACTCTCAAGTTTTGAGTCCACTCTAAGTGGGCTTGAAACCCACTACCTCAGTGTTAGAAATCCAACTGCAGAACCACTGAGCGCATGAACAAATTTTCCAAACAGGATAAATCATTAAAAAAAATAGTATCAGGTTTTTGGACTTGTATTAAATGCTTTACTTTTCGTCATTACACAGTCTATACAATACAACTATGGATAGTTTCACCTTTGCAAATTTCAACTACACCCACAGAACTCTTGAGCTTACACATACAGATCACCTGCAAGAGGATATTGAGTGATATAGGGAGGCTTGTGCACCATCCCGGCCCCAATGCCTACAGAAGGATCTGCGGTTATATAACTTCCCCACATTTTTACTTTCTCTAGGTTCACACCTTTCTTTACACTACATCACACAAACTCCTCATTCTCTTTCAGGTTTGTCTCACATAATGCAAGCACCTGGCATCTCCCTCTCTTAGACACAGCCACCACTTCTTTCCCTCTTTCTCAAGAAAAGAACCATAGAAAAGGAAGACATTTTAGATGAATGGAGAAAGAATAAAGAAATGAAAAAGGATGCCATGAAAGTGAAAAAGAGATGATAGAGAATGCAAGGAAACCACCTTAAACCTAAATACCGTTGTTTCAGTCCTCCCGAGGAGATGATCTCGCCCGAGAGATTAATGGAGATACCCTTTGATTGGACAGTCTGTGTTGTAGGCCACACCATGACCACAATAAGTGGGGTCGCGCTTTTTGTGAAGCTGTCCTACAGCACCAGGTTAAGGAGAGAGGCTGTTGCATGCTGGGAATTTTATAGCACCCCCCTTGCGCTAGCAGTCTATGCTAGTTAGGAAGTGGGAGTTCAATAGTAGCTTAACCTCCACTAGGATTGCATTCCGGTTGGAGGTCATGTCATATACAGGGTGGATAGTTAAAAAAAAGAAGCCTTGCCTGCTGGGCGGGCGGTCGGTCCTAAATACTGAGTGGAAAGGTATACCCCCCGCCGCCCCACTGATCATATGTAAACAGTCAAGAGCACATGTGCTCATAAGCAAGAGCTTGAGCTTCCTGGAAGGGTTCCTTTAGTCTAAATCCCAACTTAACATACTTTGCTTTTTCCAGATCTACTTCAACCACTTTTCCCCGATAGGGTGGGGTCAGCACGCATCAACAATACAAATTAGACCCCCCCCCCTCCCATTATGTTCTATCAAGCACGAAGCCACCTAACATGTGATATAGTGTCTCGTCTAGGCATGGTTCAACCCTGGGCAGAAGGCCCCTACTTTAGCAACCCCATTAATACCTATCATACACATAATCCACTCAGTCCTTTCTCTCTCAAACAAGCACATACTGACACAATCACCTCATCTTTTATGTAGTCTAATTGATATTATTTGAATGGGAGAATTATCTACACCGCCTTTTGGAGTGTGTTGTAAAAGACTAAGATCAGATAGGAAGCGCGGGTCTGAGAAAACGTAACCCTAATTCATTGCACTGTAAAAAAAAAGAAGGAAAAAAGGCAGCAATGGGACGGGCTGTTACTACTAGGAGTATAGTAAAACCCAGCTCCCCTTAAACAAAATAACAATGGTCGATGTCACCCTGGATACAGGACTAAGAAAATGAGACAACACAGAACAAATACCGAAGTAAATACAGTGCAAGCACCTCTTTCAAACAATTCAAGGAGCAAACTCACCTATGACAGTATGAAATGGTCCCAGATCTTGCAACCAGCTACAAAACAATGCACAACACTTGGTGTCGGTAGAACTCCAAATGACTACCTACACTTAGAAAAGAAACTATCACCCATAAGACAACTACAGCCAAGACCAGTACAATAGACAGTAAAGCAAATGCAAGATTATCCCACTATCAGTGGTGGGCGCGATAACGAAAAAATGCATCACGATAACCGATAAATCCAAAATTCCTAGGGCATCATGCCCTGGGCCATGATGCCCTTGTTCACCTTCACCTAAGTGATCTTGGGGAGGCAGGACAAGCACTGGAAGATGTAGCTGTCGCCAACCATCTTGTACTTCACCCACTTGCCAAGGAATGGCCAGGGTGACAGAGCTCAGAGTCAATAGACTCCGCTGAGTCTCTTTGGCTTGATGCAGGCACAGTCTCTTGCGACCCCATCACTAATTTAATATTATAAAATAGCAAAGCACTGCACTACTAAATTACAATAAAAATAGGATCAGTTTAGAATAAGGGCGTAACTTCGTAAGTGTTCAAAACGTCAATAAACGGATATTAAATAATAGCACTGAATAGTACATGCATTCATATACACGTGCACAAAAAAATTAGAACGGAAGAAGCAAGGGAACATAAGGAAAAAATCATCAAAGAATGCGTAAAACCGGTAGCGCGCAGGAGCAACACCTTGTGACCTCTCGCCCGACAGCTGGTGAGAGACTGAAGCTGAGCGAACGTTTTGAGAAGATGTCAAGACCGGCCGCCCCGCACTCCGTTGAGTTCCCAGCTCGGACCTATCTATTTCTGCCTCCGAGGAACGCGCGGCTCGCCCCTGTACTAAACTGGAACCAAAAACTGAAATTATCGATAACCGATATCGTTATCGCGATAACGCCCACCTATGCCCAGTATCTAGAAATCACCCCCCCCCCCCTACAACCCACATAACTTCAAACCATCCAATCTTAGGATACAAAAGAGCAAACCTTACAATGTCAGCACAGGGGAACTTGGCAAGGTTCGAACATGATCACTACCACAAACAACACATACCAGCACTGTCTCACCAGGAACCAGTCACAGCCATACACATATTCAAGACATATCCAACACAAAATCGGCAAATATACCAAGTGCTGGATCGTTGCGAGAAAGAACTCTGTCCAATCGGGAAAGTTCGCCAAGGAGTCTAAGACAGTGGCAACTGTATGTGTAAAGATCCCAGCAAGCAAATCTGTAGGAGTTTTATTTTTAAACTCTAGCCACCCTGTAGCGCAAGAGCAAGAATGAATACAGTTGTAGAGTGATGAGTCCTTTCCAAGTAGAAATGACACGAACACCCCACTTGGATGTATCCCGCACGCGGTTAAGTTGCAATAGAACTTCCACTTCCGAGCTGTTGCATGGACCTCTGGGAAATGCTATAAAATATTCCCCCAGCATGCACCAGCCTCCCTCCACTCTAACCTAGTCCCTCAGGACAGCCTCATAAATAAGCGCGGCCCCAGTGAATTTGGCAACGTTTCCGGCGTCTACAGCGCAACCTGTAGGATCAAAACATTCTCCCTTAATCTCCCGAGCGGTCGAGGGAGCTGAGGTTATCTTCTCCTGGAAAGCGATTAACAAACAAACAGGCCCTACGACAGGACATGACTAAAGGCCACTACGTGCAAATGAGCGGGCGACCCTGACCTGCACAATAAACCTGTTGTTCCCCATGTTGCCAGCAAAGACCGTTTTGGAGGTCGTGTTGAATCCCGATTCTTCCAACTCCGAGATCTCTTCCTCGGTCTTAAGAACAAGGGCCGAGTCTTCCTTCGAGAGGATTAAGAAGGAGTGATCTTTGTTATCTTTCTTCTTCTTTAGGTCGTCCCTCTTGCCCACCAGCGTCCACATGTCAACGATGCCGGGCAAGTCGAATGTTGTCAATACCTGTCGATCCAAAGGACCGGATGAGAACCAAGAACAAACAAGGACACAAAATTTAATTGGAGAGGAAACCGAACACTCACCAAGGAGGAGACAATAGTCATTGAGGGAAAGATGAAAAGCAACGAGCACGAGGTAGGACAAAGCGCTATAGCAAAATGAGGTCTTGACTGAGAACGAGACGTCTTTAAAAGAAATCTCGTTTTTATAATTTTAAAGTGGCGAGGCTTTAAATCTCCTCAGGAACACCACCGCAGAAGGCGAGATCCTCGAATTACTTCAAGGTACCAGAAAATGGTACTGGGCTGAGGTTCTTCAACTAGTCCCAAACTAGCATCTCTTCTGACACTAAATCTGCAACCCAGGCCCTCAATGGAAGCGGCAATACCTGAGGTTTGACGGAGCGCTGAAGAATGGACAAGGCACCGTTCTTGCCATGTCCAGAGGTACAAACGAGTTCGACGCAAGGGTCGACCGTCGTCTCGTACTCCTCACTCAAGAAGGCAGGTTCTCCCATCGTGACGTAACCGCATGGACCGATGTTCAGCAGACTGTCCATTACCTTCAAAGATGAGGATATACTATATAAAAAGAGGCTAAAGAGGAAGGAGAGGTGCCGCGGGGGGAAGGGGGCAAACAGGAAAGAAAAATAATACTTGGAGACACGTGGTCGAGTGGTAACGATATGAAACGCGAAGGTTAGTCATTACCAATTAAAGCATTCAACTAGAGTAGCTAAAAATATCTCAAGATGGCAATGACTATTCAACAAGACCTGGGAATAGGCCTTAAAGATGCAACTCCTATACTCGAACACTCACCTCAAATGTGTAAGAAGACAACGATTGCACAGTAGAAGTCTCTTCTTGGCCGTAAACTTTCAGAATGTCGGGATCTTCAATATCCTCTACATTGCTTGCAACCCAGTGACCTGAGTACAAGAGACAGAAGCAAAGGTCACAAAATTGTAATCACGATAACAAGGCTTAAAAGGAGTTTTAATCATTTAGTTTTCACAACTTTCATTTCCTATCTTGAGGAATTTCTAACACAGTGTCATTAAGGCCTGTAACTGTGAGGGAGGCGAAATACTCATACCGTCTTCCGGGTCGCATCTTAAAAGAAAACTAAGCCCAGATACGGGAGGCTCAGCTGAAAAGCCGCGCCCGCGAATATCCTTTTCCCGCGACCGTGCTACGAAATGGCATAATCCGTCCCATTCAGATCGGGGCGTTGATGCGTACCAACTTGCACATAACGTGGCAACCTGGTGTTTAACATTGACCCAAAGTTCGGCTCTCAGAGACGACTAACGAGACCCAATGTGGCTTAATTGCGCTTAAAGACGGCATGGTTTATACACAGAGCAAGATCGTAGCCACCATTGTGAAGGGATGAAATGAGAGCCACTGGAAATCCTTAAAGAGATGTGCCAAAGACGAGGCGGAAGAAAATGCACTTAATCACGCCCGAGGTTGTTTAGTTAATTGCGCCACCCATTTCAACCGTGGGCGAAGTTGACCGGATGCAGAAATTCACAAAGATGAGAATGACAATTCGCTGCCAAGCCATTTTCAATCTTGGACGAGGTCCTCCGACCAGATACTAAATTTTACATTAAGATCAGAATGGCAATCGAGTTTTGGCACCAGGCGACCGGTCCTCTTCGAAAGAGAAAGTGCACACAGAAAGCAGGTAACTTTGTAGGCTAAGGGAGCGCCACCCGTTCCGCGTCAGGGAAATTCGGTAGGTTCCAGGATCGAATGGTAATGCGAAGAGAGAAAGCCTCAGTGAAAAAGGGTTTGGATTAAGGAGAACAAATGAGAAAAAATGACAAGAGTGACGAAACCTATCAAAGAAAGCCTCGATGAAAAGGCCTATCAAAGCAAAGCAAGCCGCCTCAGGGACGAGGCCGTATCAAGGCATGCCTCCGTGACTAGGCCTATCTATGCAAGACTCAGTGACGAGGCCCATCAAAGCAAGCCTCCGTGACGAGGCTTACCAAAACAAACCCAAGTTTTTGGCAGAGCAAAAGAAAACCAATGAGCCTCTTACTTAAGCATAAAAGGGTGTTGAAGTTCGTACCTCTTGAGTGTATCTGCTCTTTCTATGTACTTGTTCCTTGAGGTTATAATGCACTTCCCGAGCTCCACCCCTTTATGTATGACGATGTTTCCTACGACAAACGTCAACATCCTTAACTTTTCCACTCTTTCTAATGCTTCTATAAAACACTGCACTCGAAACTTTTGGTCCCGCGAACGCAATGGCTTTTTTGCCCCCATTCTATTGGGCGACCACTAATGAGGGCAAAGCTGCCGAATGTACAGGAAGAAGCCTATTTTCTGGCTATAAAACAATAACAACAGCAACAAGATCAATGACAACAAATAAAAAACAAGAACAAATTTCAAAGCTTAACAGAATAAAAATAAGGGGCAAAACACTTATCATCCCCCTCAGGTCAGGCATCCGCTTAGGTCACATCCACCCTCTTCTGGTAGCTCAAGAGGGCTGGGTGATGTCCACACCGAAGCCTCGGCAGGTGAAAGGGATCGTGAAAGTGACTGGATAGATGGGCGAGTGAAGTGGGTATGATTGTTTTGGACAACTGGTTTGGGATGGACGTGGGTGGGGATTGATTATTTCTAGTGTAGTATGAATTAGGTGGTTGTTTTAAGGTTTCTTTGAGTGTGTGTGTTCTACCATGGAGTGTAGTGGGTGATCTGGGTTTGTAGAGGCTTCAGCTAGTATTTGTGAGAGCACGTTCCAGCGTCAGGGGGAGACCGACCTTTTCCTGACGCGGGAACGTGCGACCAACACCAGAGAGAGGGTCAAATAAAATGGAGGAGGCCAGCCTCTTCCAAATGGTCAGATAGTCCACAAGTCTGTGTACGAATCCGTCGCGAGTACATGGGACATGTGGTAGCGAACCCGCTCGTTCCGGTGCTCGCGGGACAGGTAACGAGCGCGAAGATCACCCAGACAACGCAGTCGTCGCAGGGGAGCGGTGCATCCGGCCCAATTCAAAGATGACAGAAAGCGACCTGAAGCCGCCGCGGCATTGGTAGGTAGTCCCATGGGAACTACCTCCGCCGTCTCCCATCTTCTTTGCCAAACAGACGATAGCGTAGTAGGCAGGTCGGAACGATGGATCGGGCTTAGTGACAGACCTCAGAGAGGTCGGGATCACCAAACCCAACATCCAGCGTAAGAGGATCCATATCCCTAGTCCAGGAGGGGGGAGGTATAAGAAGGGGCCAATGAAAGGGTAGAGAAAGTGACAGTGGTAGTGGAAGGGACGGGGAAATGCACCAGCTTCGTCAGGTATGGACCGAGAATGGAAGTACACTCAGTGACTCGGACCTTCGTTGCCGGCACTCAGGCAGGAAGGACGTGCAAACATCACAGGGTACCCCCCTAAGGTGGAGTCGAAGTGAGAAGGTACAAAAGGGCAGAAAGTAGATGTTAGCGGAAGGAGATGCTAAAAGCTGGGGCCGGACGGGATGCTGAGTCCCCCTCAACATGGCAGCCAAGAAAACATCACCGTGTCCTTTACGGGGTCACAGACGCAGATGCCGCCACTCCAGAACCTCTTCTATAAGTAACAATGAAGACAAAGAACGTGGCATCATCACATAAGACCCACTTGTATCCCCGTACACATACCATTTACCTTTAAAAGCTTCACTCCGGCACTGACACTTACCTAATGTGTCCACCTTCTTTCGCTTCGACGGAGGATCCTGCTCGGAAGGGAGACCGATTTTACTTCGGAATGGGTCGCTCAGCTCCTTCTCGGTGAATCGGAGCAAAAGCGAGTTGCCCAGTCTCGATCCCAGAAACAGGTACTGACCTTCACATACGGACATCTGCAAAGAGGGAAAAGTTGAAAAGGACAACCCTGAAACAAGGGAAAACTGATTACATGAGCTTTAACATACGACACTTACATGGAGGATAATTACTCATATTTATATATTTAAATGGAAAAGGCAAAAACCAATGAACCTGCCCAAGAGTTTGAAAAAGGTGTTTCATAGAGTTGAGAATTAGCGAGGGGGGGGATGTGTGGAAATTACATAGCAGGAGTGGACACAACATAAAGGAAAACAAAGGGCTCAAAATGCTTGCAAAATGGCCATATCTTGCTCACTGAAACTAAATAGAAATATGTAAGCAAATAGAGAAAAGAGGTAGGAGTTTTAACACTGACCCCATTAAGATGCCTTTTATTTCTCAGTGGGAACCTACAGCTTAATGTGGGATCCAAAACCCACGGGTATCTATAGTGTGTATCAACCATGGAGCTGACCTGGTTCCATACTCCATCCAACAACTTGCATAGCCAATGTGACTCAATTCCCTTGCAGACCCAGTGCTTCCACTAGGCTAATCAATAGCCCAAGGAGAAAAGAGGAAGGATAGGATTAGCTGAGCATACAGGGGAGACCTAGTTTAACATGAGCTCCAAACCAGGGAAAAGAGAATGAATATAAATATAAGATATTCAAAATAGGAGTGCAGTAGAGACTTATTCAAACCATAAGTGCGTGGACCCTTGAAATCTGAATCTGTGGGAAAGTGGTGAAGTAGGTGTGTGCAAGAAATAGGTGGTGTACAAGTGTGTTAGGGGGGGGGGGGATTAGTGGTGAAATGAGAAAGCATTGAGGGGCAAGGTTTGCAGCAAAGTTGCCTGGAGATCAGGCTAATCTCTTTCATGTTCTTATTTATTTTGTTATTTCTGTTTTGGTTTGGACCCCAAGAACAATAACAATTAGGGCAAAGGGGAAGGCACAACACTACAAAACTGAAAGGGATCAGCAATGGATCCAAGCCACTCCTGAAATGAGACATTCACTTACACAACATGTCAAAACAGACGACGCAGCTTTATCGAGGTGAAAACTGCGTACAGATCGCATTGAATCAGCCACCAAAGTTAGGACATAGAGCTCCCCAGTCTTCAATGATATGACGACCCGGTCATCTGCGAGGAACTCTGCACAAGCATTGTCCAGTGCCAACACTACACCTTCTTGCTTTCCTGAATGAGAAGTTCTTTATCAACATTACCTTTCCTTTCAGCAAACTTGTAACTTTCTTCTTTTCACACAAAATTTCATTTTCAGTGGAGATTTTTTTTTTATATTGAGGAAAGAAATTAATGTAAACAATGGAAGTATAGACCGATGAAGAAAAGAATTAGTGAATGTCATTGTTAATCTCAGCTTCTTCCTTTGTCCATTCTAAATGAAGAGAATGTCTAAGTTTGGGTATATTTTGTTCAAATAAGGTTATTTGATTGTCCTCTATTTCTAATAATTATATTTAGATTTTCTGATTGATTAAAAAAATAATACATAAAAAGAAATGGAAAAATAAAGAAAAGAAAAGGGAGAGGGGAAGAGAGTGAGAGTTCAAGTTCTGTTCCTTGTTAATGTGAAAGATTTTATAGTGATCCTGTTTCAAAGGGAGCAACATTTTTGAGGGGGAGGAGCCCAGTCTAATTTGCACATAAGCTCAAAATGTCACAGCCTGGATCAAAAGGAGTTGTGTACAAATGACAGAATTATTTGGGGTCAAACCAATAGAAGTACTTACACACTATCATGATAAAAAAAGGGGTGGCATTATAGAGCCTCAACTTCCATGAACAAAAAGCAGACACACTCAAAAATATAAAATTGAACTCTCCTTACACAAAGAAAGGGGCACTGATTATGAAAGAAAAGAAAGCTGATTATTTTAAAGTTATAAATACTCAGCATTAAAGAGCAAAAATTAAGTGAGGAAAAAAACTTGAAACAGACAAGTGCAAAAAGAAAAGATATCAACTATGTATAAACCTGCACTCTCTTGGAATTCTTGAAAAATAAAAGTGCAACAAACCTGATAACACACAAACACTTAACACAAACCTTAATTCAACTTACTAAGTGGAAAATTTGTGTTCTTATCTCCCAGACTGTTGAGGGAAATACCATATGGAGGGACGGATTGCGTGAGATAAATCAGCGAGTTAGCGGCGAAGAGGAGAGCCCCTCCAATGGGCTTTGGTACAGAGAGTAGTTTGAAACAGTCAAAAGGGAGGTTTTGGAGTGACCAGATTACCGGGTTCAATCTTTGGCGAATATTGAGTGAAATGGCAGCAAAACAACATGTATCTTGTCGAACAGCAACACGCCTAAAAGAAATACAAGTTGTAAAAATGCGAATAGAGTAATTGTTTTTTTTTTAATCTAGATGTCACGAGTTCCAAATTCACTCATTTGAATTCTAAATGTTGTGGTTGTGAAATACATGTTCCTCATAGATTCTAAAACAGTTTGGATTCATGAAGTATACTTTTTTTAATAGTGCTTTTATCCCAGAATGCATATTCAGCACTATTTTCCTGTTGTTTTTTCAACCCTTTGTTTACATTTATTGGTAGGAGTTAATTTCATTTTCAATAAATTAGTTAAGAATTGGAGGGGAAATGTTAGGTAAAGTTAGGAGAGTTGGTACTATGGGAAATTTTTTGTATTAAAACAATAAAAGTAAGTAAAACTAATTAATATAGGCATCTAAAAAAAATAAAGTAAAACTAATTAATATAGGTATCTAAAAAACTAAAACTAATATAGGCATGACTACTAGAGTAGAAACCTTTTAGAACTGGGAGGGGGTGCAACACTCTAGAACCAAAGCTGTAAAAGAGAAGACTACTCAAGGTCTAAAAAGTGAGAGGACACACTTCCATTTTCAGACCCACCTCCCCACTACCCTTCTGCAAGCTGGGCAGCCCTCTAGGAACGCCACCATGACCCCAGGATGGGTTCATAGGTCCTTGAGGTAGGAAATGTTGAGTGTTGTATGCATGTGAGGTCCAGGTAGTCAAGGAGAAGGCATTTGGTGTTATCAGTGTGTTGGTTGCATCTGAGGCATGTTGGTAATAAGGTGAAGTTTATTGTGTGTTTATAATGTGACATGACCTGACCTTGGGATAGGATGAGTGTGTCCAGTGTATATATTTCTGATTGGTTTATTTAGGGGGAATGGGCGGGTATTTAGGTATCTTTGGACGAGGCTGGTGTGAATGCTAAGTTGTGGTTTAGTGGGAGTGGGGATAGGTTGCAGAACAGCTGTTGGAAGTAGTATGCTTGGGGCTTTTTTTGTATGTGGTGGTAGTTTGGTTGTAGGTGGTGATTGGGGTGGGATGGGTTTAGTACTCTGCTTGTTGGGTTCTCACCATTTTCCAGATGTATGTTGAGTGGGAGTATTTTTGCTTGTGTGTAGGTGTGGGGCTGCGTAGAAGGAGATGGTGAGGATGAATTGATGTATAGTGCAGTGTCTACTTCTGTTGCCTGACTGTGATGTTTGATAGTGATTTGAGGGGTGCTTTTCTTTGACTTGGTGATGTGAGGTTTGAATGTCGTGGATGTATGTTGTGATTCCAAGGAGAGTGGAAGTTTTGTTTAAGGAAAGGTGGTAGACACCAGTGTCTGATTCATGGTAGTCTGGTGTGAAGAGTATGATGGTTGATTTGGGTGTTGAGGTTTCCATTAGGTTTTGTGTGAACCAATGTTCCAGTGTTGGAGCATTGTGCTTTGCTTTACAGACTCATGGGTGTTGGGCAATGATTGAGATGTCATCCATTCTCTTGGAGAATGGGAGGGTAGCAGGCCAAGGCACCAGCTGCCTGTTGTGATACTACCATGTTATATGTTACAACTACCACCACCTTAAATATTTAACATTGGTAACTATGTTAATTTGGGATTTAGTTGGGAGCTTGGCCTCGTAGCGCAATGTTGGATTTCAGTGATAATTCTGTAAGTTGTTATTTGTTGTTGTTAATTTATATTCATAACGATTCTATATTTGGGATCAGTGATATTGTGTTTATATATATTAATATATATATATATATATATATATATATATATACAGTGGGTGCAATAAATATCTGATAGGTAGTCAAAAGTTTATTTACCATAGTTACACAAATAGTAAAGCATTGATATTATATCGACAAAAGTGTTAGATTATTGCCTCAAAAAGTATCCAACACACCCACAAAATTAGTTTTAAAGTGATAATAAATAGTTCTTGAACATTCCAGAGTGGTTTATGTGACAGGAATGCTGTAGAACTTTCTAGAAAAATAATCTACTACATCCACGTGAAATAGCAAATCTCAGTCAGTGTCTGAGAGCTGCATGAGAAGGAGGTCATTGTTCAACACTCTAATTCTAATATGATTAAGACTAAAGAATTGCCAAAAAGGAGCAGAGAACTAATTGTTCAGTTACATAAAAGTGGTTTGGGCTATAGAAAAATTTCATCTATGACAAAAAATACCAATCTCAACCATTGGTGACACAAGTCGCCGGTTCACATCATACTCGTATCAGTCCACTGCAAGTCTACCACATTTAGGGTGCCCATATAGTCTGTAAAGTAAAGAAGAATCCTCAAGTGACTCAACCTGAACTTCAGAAAGATTTGGAAGCAGCTGGGACAAATGTATGCAAAAATAAATAATAGAGCAGTTCTTAGGAATGAGGGATTCCTTTCGTCTGATGAGACGAAGATTGAGTTATTTGGGCAGAATAGTGTCATGTTTGGAGGCAGAAAAACTCAGTGCATGATCCTAAAAATACAATCACAACAGTGAAGTTTGGAGGAGGCAGCATAATGGTATGGGGCTGCTTCTCCTTTGCAGGTCCTGGAAGACTCCATATTATTGAAGGGAAAATGAATGTTCAGATGTATTGCAGGATTCTGGATGATAATCTCTTACAGTCTGCAGATGACTTGAAGTTGCCAAGAGGATGGACATTCCAGCACAACAACGATCTAAAACATACAGCCAAGGGCACTGCAAGAGTGGTTTCAGCAGAAGAAAATAAAGGTTATGGGATGGCCAAATCAGTTGCCAGACTTAAATCCTATCAAGAACCTGTGGCAAGAATTAAAACAAGATTCAGAAGAGGGACCCAAGAAATCTAACAGATTTAAAAAGAATATGCCAAGAAGAATGGGCCAAGATACCTACAAATATTTGTAAGAACCTGATAAGTAAATATCCAAAATGGTTGGAAGCTGTACTAGCGATGAAAAGTCATATCACCAAATACTAACTGCTTTTCATAGATGTATCAGATACTTTTTGAAATGTTCATTTGATATTTTTACCGTAATCATAGTAATGTTTTACTATTTTTGCAATATGATACCAATTTGTATTCAACATACAAAATACAAACGATGTTCAATTTTCAATTATTTTGCTGCTGTGTAACTGGTAAATCAAATTTTGACCATGTATCGGATATTTATTGCACCCACTGTATAAATATATATATATATTTATATAGTGTGTGTTCTAATCCAGTGTTTTGTATTCATGTTTGTGTATTACTTATTTAATTAATTAATTTGTGTATTTACATTTACATTATCGTTAATGTGCCGAGCATGCCGTCATGGTTGTTAGAACCCAGACCGGTTCTTCTTTGCAAATACCGTTGAAGTAAGACCAATGCACTAATGGAAGATGTACAACTTTTGGAAGCAAATCCTTAATATGCTCATGTCCAGTTCAAAGATGGCAGGGAAGACACCGACTATTAGAGATTTGCCCCCCCCCCCCTTCGGTGAAAACTCTATCCTGATGCCTCAGAATGACCTGCCCCAACATCTCTTCCATCTCCTGTTCCAATATCTCTCCCATCTCCAACTCACACCTCTCAATTGGCACTGAATCAGAATGTTCCAATCCTTGAGATTGCCCCAGTACCAATCTCCCCAGTGGTTCATCGATCAAGTAGAATGCAATGCCCCATTGATCGATTAAATCTTTGAATTTTAAGGGAGGGGTGAAGGTGTTAAAACTACTACTACCTTACATAGTAACATCGGTAACTATGTTAATTTAGGATTTAGTTGGGATCTTGGCCTTGTAGCGCAATGTTGGACTCTAGTGATAATTCTGTAAGTTGTTATTAACTTATATTCATAACGATTCTATAATTGGGATCATTGATATCATGTATTTATGTTTACATTACACTGGTCTGCATCAAAAATGTACCCCAAATCTGGCATACATTTTTCTCTATCAGGTCCAGTTTTTGCGATACAGGGGGTGATAATAATTTTATAGTTTATACATGTCCTATATTACATCAAAATTTCAATAGTTTTGCACACTACTGTATTCGCAGTAAATTTGTGTACATTATAAGTAATTATGTTAATAAGTTTATATTTTTGCAGGTTAGAAATTGCTTAGCATTATAATAATAAGAATAATAATAATAGTGGTTGAGTTAAAAATGAACAGAAAATGTACGAATAGCTCTGACAGATTTTGCTATGTTTGCGGCTCCTGTAATTAAATCTTGGTGTGGAGAGAGAGCAAGGACCACACTACAGACTGCTATTTTTGCATGACAAATCCTAAAGGTGAGCATTGTATCAAGTATTTAAGCTTTCTGTATTATACTGGGCTCCTGAAAATGTCATTATTATGCATAGACTTAGCATACAATTAAAAACTAACATAGTTCACTTCAGCATGAATATATCTTTTAATAAACATTTATGTACTATCTGCAACTTCAAATCACTTCCTTTATGTAAAATGCAATTATATTTTCCACAGGTATAAATAAGAATAAACATTGTGTGGCACATCCGGATGTTACTTCTGCCATCAAACACCTGCTCCATGGTCCAGGAATTCCTATACCTTCTCCCCCTGAAGATATAGAGGTCCATGAAGAGATTAATATGGAAGTTGATCAAGATTATGACACATCTGAGTCTTATCAGGTTTCCACACATGATATGGTCGCAAGACCATTCACTCAAGTTCAGTTAAATGACCTGACCAGGGATCTGGGGCTTTCAAAGGAGAATGCACAACTTCTTGGCTCTCAACTTCGGAAAATAATCTTCTCACTAAAGAAACAACATTTTTTTTAGTACAGAAATAGAGAACAAGAGTTTTGAATCTATTTTTTACAGCATTCTTCCAGCTCTTTAGTATACTGCGCCAATATTAAAGGACTTGTTGAGGCCCTTGGAATTCCCTACAACCCATTAGAATGGAGACTTTTCGTAGATTCCTCCAGTAGAAGTTTAAAAGCTGTGTTACTGAATATTGGTAACAAGATAGCTTCCGTTCCTATAGGCCATTCAATTCAACTTACTGAAAGTTATGAAAATATGAAAAAATTGTTGGATGCAATAAATTACTCTACCCACAACTGAAGGATATGTGGTGACTTAAAGGTAAGATCATTTTACACTTGGCATTTCTAAAAGCTCTTTGATATTGATGTTTTCATTTTTAATTGTTAATACTTGTATACACCTTTTGGTCAACTTACATTTTACAAGAATGCAAATCTGGAAATCATGAGTCATTTTGAGTTATATTTTTTTGTTGAAGTGTGTCCCTATAGCAGGGATTGGTTGCTCTGTTCTTAATATTTTAAGTGATTTCTTGCTTGGCAGAACTCAGAGGGTCCGTGTTGATGGCCAGTATAGTAGTGTTAGAAATGTAATCTCAGGTGTCCCTCAGGGTAACGTTCTTGGTCCCTTGCTATTTATTATTTATACAAGTGACATGTGTCATGGTTTGGAAAACAAACTGATTGTATATACTGATAATGCAACTCTTTTGGCTGTTGTTCATTCTCCCTGCTTGAGGAATGCAGTTGCATGTATCTATGAGTGGTGTAAGCTTTGCGGCATGAAGCTTAATCCTTCTAAAACTCAGGATATGATAGTTAGTCAGTCCAGAACACTTTTGCCTATGCATCCTGATCTACATATTGATGGAACAGTATTAAATACCAGTGACTATTTTAAGGTTTGGGGGCATTAGTTTTGACAAGAAATTGACTTTTGAGAGGCACATATGTAATATTGCCTCCTCTGTTTCCCAGAAATTGGTATCTTGCGGAGATGTATTAGAATGTTTGGAGACAAAGCTATTATAACTAATTGTTTTAATTCCTTTCTTCTTTCCTGTTTGGAGTACTGCTCTCCCGTGTGGTCCTCAGGTGCAGATTCTCATCTTAAGCTCCTGGATAGAGTTTGTCATCAGTAAAGTTTATTTTACCAAGTATTAATGTTGACCTGTGGCATAGACAGGGTGAGTTCTTTATGCTTGTTGCATAAAATGTACTACAGTGATAAACATCCCTTGCATTTGTCCTTACCTGATCTAGCTGTTTTTGCTTGTAATACAAGGCAGGCAGCCACTGCTAATAGTGTAACATTTTATAGTATCAGGTATTGTACTAACCAGTTTGCCAGGAGTTTTATTGTGGCTGCAACCGTGATGTGGAATGGTTTATCTAATGCTGTTGTGGAGTCTACTGATCTCCATACATTTAAGAGTAGAGCTAACTCATTCTTATTATGTGCTAACATCACTTGATTTCTGGTATTTGGGTTTTTTTCCCTCACGTTGTCTTTATTCCTCTTTTGTCTCTATCATATTTTTATTTGTAACTCTGGAGCCCCTTGGGTTAATAGTCTTTTGACTTTTTCCATTGGGGTCGTCAGCTCAATTTAAAGAAAGAAAGAAAGTCCTGCAAGAACTTGCCCCAAATCTTTCTTGACATACTTCCACACCTCTACAAGAGGTCTTCCTGTTAAGTGAAGACATGTATGGCTGTCAAGAAAAGTGGCGGGCATGCTTCGAAACATACTGGAACCTAGCCCTAGCTCAATGAAATTCATAGAGTTAAATCATTTGGGCAGTGCTTATAGCACATCTAGGCATAACACTTCTGTATTTGAGGGTGGTCTCACACTTAGCTGTCCACCACATGAAAAAAGACAAGACATTCTTGGAATAGTAGCCAGGCCTACAGCGATGAGGTTGCTGGAGAAGAACTCAACAGCCTCATCCACTGACCTAAACTCTGCAAATGAGATGGAGAAATCGGTCATTTTCTGAAATGTGGACCACCATTTTGTGCCAGCAGCAGTCCAGAAAATGATATTTGAATGTGAAAGTGATCACTCCCATGTAGGTCACTGAATACATCCAACCTAAAATAGGGCTGTGCATCCAGAGAGCACAGGGATAGATCAAAACAGGAAAATGAAGTGGTTCCCAGAGAGTGGTGCATAAACTTGTCCACATTTAGGATACCCATCACCAGCTGGTCAAGGACCTGACACCTGCGATTGATCGAGTAGTTTCCCAAGAGAGAGTGTCTACCGTTTAAATCCTGCAGTAGTACAAGGGGCCTTGGCAATTGTGTCACAATGTGGCGGAAGTCCTCTGTATCGAAGTTGGCTGACAGTGCAATGTACAGAGGAAATACTTATATCTCATATCTCCGTGTAGCTGCATTGCTACTGCCTGAGAGGTATTTATACCAAATAGGAAACATCATGCTTGGTATAAATCACACGTGTTCCTGCCCAGACCCCATGACGTGGTGGTGGGGTGGCAAAACCCTTATACCCCCAGGAGGGTGGGCAGGGGCATGGGAAACAAACCTGATTTTGTGCTGTCCTCCGTTCAGAGGGCAGCTTTAGGAACCCCAAGAAGATAGCTTCATGACCACCTTCAAGGGTGTTGCCTCCTGTGAGTCTAATGACTCGGTGGAGTGGGATATTTGTTTTGCCTTACAGGAAACGGCCATGCTGGGTTAAGGGAAGAGCCCTGATTTTAGTCAAGGCTGGGTTTGAATCTTTGCACAGCCAGCTCTACCAGGACAATGGGCACAGAAATGACCATGCTCATAGGCATGGTGGGTTCAGGAGCAGAGGGTGCCTCTTTTAACATTAAGGCATAAGAAGTCCTAGGGATCATCAGTGCATCAAGACCAAATCCTAATCATTGCAAAATGAGAGAGAATCAGGAGCTTGAATGGTAGTATTTCCTTCTCCAGGAGATAAGCATCACATTTGGTCTTACACAATAGGGACTTAGTGTGTTCAATGATGGAGCTACTTAAACAGAGTTGGGATAAACCCAACTTTACGTATCTACATGAGCAATTCATATGGCCAAAACAGTGGCAATGGCACGTTTGCTTCATGCAGTAGTGATACCAACTGGTATGCACCAACTCAAGGGCCCTGTCATGGTCAAACGTGACAAAAGAGTGTAGGGGTGTCTTGAGGCCCCTTCCTATTGTCTCCTCACATGTTTGACCTTGAGGCTCCATTGCTGGCTAGCTCTAAGGCGATATCTTCTACAAATAGTCCAAAAGTTCCCTTGAATAAATCACTCCTTTCACTAAGTTCATTATAGATTGCAGCATCACACTCATCAGTGATCCATTAACTGTCTGAAAGGCTCTCTACGAATCAAGCTAGCTAGTGCTCTTCTCTGAAGGATCATGTTGATTTTGACCAACATGCTGTTATCACTGGACTGAATAACAAAGCATTTGAAGTTAGCAGGATCAAAAACTACAAGTAATCTCTGAATGAAGAGCCCCAAAGTAATCAAGGCTCCACTCAGTGCACTTATTTTGGTCTGTCTCTGCCTCTCTGCCCGAGGCAGCCTTAGGGCCAGAAGAGTAATATCCCTCAAGTTCCTGCAAAGGGAGACGAACCTTGAGTCCTTTTCTTATTCTTTTGGGAGCTGAGGGTGGGGAGTGAACCCACATCTCTCCACCTCCAGAAGGCGCCTCTAGGCCAGATGGACCAGTCCCAGCAAAATCCTTCTCCGAGATGGAGATGGACTTGGCTGTCAAGGGGGCACCAATCAGGGGAGGAGGTCCCTCCTCTCCTTGTGAGTCCTCAGGGGCACAAACCACCTGAGAAGTTTACACAGGGGCGGAGTAAGTTTGGGGTTTGGTACTGAGCACGGGTTTGCCCCATGCAAGATCCTACCCCACCAAGGTATCGAGGGCTCTTCAGTCTGTACTCATTCATTTGGCCAGCAAACAGACCTCCATCAGGGAAGATAGGAGGGAAGGCGCGACAGCCCCTTGCAAGCAAGAACACACTTGCAGGACGGATAGGGGCATGGCCTAGCAGGCCCCACTGTTCCTTGGTCCTCTAGGGGGTTAAGTGGTCAATCCCCCTGCTCACTCTCTTGGCAGTCCCCTAAAATATATAAGAAGAATTAGGAAACTGCTGCTGGTAGTAACATGGAGTCGCCCAAGGGTGGCTGCAAAGAGGTGGGTAATGGGGAAACTGCATAAGCATTTAAATTTTTTTTTATTTAATATCTCATTTGGTGACTGCCTTCTAGAGCATAAGTTGCCATACTCATCCTAGCCTAAATCTAGGCTATATAAAAGCCAATTAATAATAATACAAAAAAATACAAGAATTGAAAAAATATAAAGCGAGCTCCGTTGATGGGGAAAGGCCCACCCTCCCCCAGCGAAGAAGCATGCGATCCATAGTCAAATATTAAATAAGTGAGAGAAGGCTGGCCTCCTCCAAAAAGTCTAAAAGTCCACAGGTCAGTGTGTACAAATCCGTCCCAAGTACAAGGAACAGGCAGTAGCGCCCCTGCCCATCTCGGTACCGGGACAGGTAACGTGCATGGAGATTGCCCAGACTGGGACATTCAACAAGAGTGTGCCAAACAGTCTGGGGAACAACACAGCCATTACAATAGGGCGCAGATGAGCGTTCCATCAAATGGCGATGCGTCAGACAAGTGTGCCCAATTCAGAGATGATAGAATACGACCTGAAGCCATTGCGGCATTGGGGGATAGGTCCATGGGAACAGTTGCAGTGCAATGGCACGCAACTTCAAGTTCTCCCTTGACCGTCTCCCATCTTCTTTGCCAAGCAGTCCGAAGAGCTGCCCATATTCCTGCCATGTAGTTTACGTGTGGAAGAGCAAAATGCTGATCTAGTCGCCCGGTCCTCGTGGACTCTTTGGCAAGCTCAATCCCTGCAATTCCTACATGTCCAGGAACCCCGCAGAAGATAATCTCGACATCCACCCGGCTCACTAAAACTGTGGCATCATGGAAATCGCGAACCAGAGGGTGCGGAGATTCCAAATCCCCCAGAGCACTCAGGACGCTTTGTGAGTTGCTATAAATCATGATGGGGTCTCCAATCTCCCACACAGAGTGGTGTATTGCCACCAACTCAGCCGTGAAGACAGATGCAGCACTCGGTAGAGCCCCACTGACTTCAAACACAAGCGATACGGTGCGGAAACCAACCCCCTCTTCAGACTTGGAGCCATCCGTATACACTGGCACAGTTCCAGCATGATACAAGATATGCTCCAAAAAGGCTGAATGCAATACTCCCGGCACTGTACAAGCTTTGGGAGCAGAGGCATGGCGACAAATAGCCAATGGTGGTACCCTCCAGGGTGGCATTCTGGGCAGAACCAAAGGCACCACCGGCCCAAGAGCTATATCTAGCTCTCGAAGGAGTTTCCTAGACCTAAACCCAAAGAGCTTAGATGACTTGCGCCACTGTTAAGATCAGCTGCGGATGCTTTGAGAGCCGTTGCAACAAAGGGAGATGCTGCGCTTGTGTGTACAGGTGAGTAATGCACTGTGCATGGCACAACAATAGTGGCATCTCTCCCATAAGCCCTCAGAAAGGGAGGAGAAGCACCCTCTCTGCTAAAAGAAGTTTGGATGGAACCCTGAGAAAAAAAAAGAAAATGCATGGAAAGTAGATACTATGACCTCCCAATGCCTTGGGAGGTTAAGAGAAATGTCTCCATAGGATCAGAAATTCCAGAATGTGATCATTAACCCATACTTGGGCCACAGGTACGAGTAGGATGGACTTTGACAAACCAGCCTACCATTCAGGCATAATTCTTCTGGAGCTTTAACCATAAAGAATGGTGCAAATGTAGCCACCTTATATGTGTACTGGAAGAAGGTGAGCAGAGTCAATGGCCCAACACACCCCATGCCTGATACTAGCCTTAGCCATCAAACTTTTAGCCCTCGCAACAGCTGGTGATCTCATGGTATACACTGCCACTTGACTAAGGCTCATAAGAGGATGAAAGTGCATGTGGCACGCAGAACTTCTATTGATAGAAGAGCAAGTTTGGAAAGGGGTGAAGGGTATGTAAGAAAGAAGTAGAGATAGGCAGGTCCACTAAAGAGTTGAGGGGATAGCTATAATAATAATGAATAAAGATAAAGTAATGCTGAAGAAGAGCAAGAGTGAAGTGCACTAACAACTTTATCAGGCATCATCAGAGAGTTCATGTCAACTCAGTGACAGGACTTCACTAATTTGCACTTTGGCTGGTGGGATGTGTAGCTACTCCGGGTACCAAGTGCAGCAGGCTGTGGATGAGTTTGTGATATAGGGATATTTGGACTTATTATTTTGTCTTGCCAGTGGCTTTTTGGGAGGATTTTGACTGTTGCAGTACAGTATATGTGGTGAATGTGTCTGGTTGTGTTGAGTTTGTCTTATGGTTTATTGTACTTATGTATTCATTTTACTTTTCAAATTGTTGTTTTGAGATTAGGTTAGGGATGTGTATTGAGTTATTGAATGTGTTATAACTCTTGTTATGTGGGTGTTTTGTTTTAAAGTGTTTCTTTGTTTTATTAATTATTTCTCAAGTGGAGTTGAGGTTGTAAGATCTTCTGTGGCCTTTGGGAATGAATTCTTTGTATGCTTGGGTGATTGTGTTGGTGATGTGGTGCAGTACTTTGTCCAATGTTTGATAGTTGTTTATAGAGAAGTCCTGTAGTTCATATTCTATATATGTAGTGTAGTTTTGCCAGTTTGCTTTCTCATCATTTATGTATATGGTTTTAAAGGATGCTGATGTTTAAATTTCATATAGCAGTAGAAAGGGGGAGGGGGTTGTGGTGATAGTTTGTTTCATGCATGCAGTTTGTAGCTCAGCATGTTTAGGATAGATGGAGTTTATGTTGAGTTGTAAGAAATTCAGGGTATGTTGGTCTGGTGTATTATTTGCGGTGGGTGGTTGGTGTGTGCATGTATTGTGTATCCAATTTGTGGTCTATTGTTCTGTGCTGGAGAGGTCAAAACAGCGCAGGTGTATCTAAAGCTTACACTGGTTGCCCTTTACACAAAATGCGTTGGAATGTGCAACATGATTAGGTGGAGGGACCAGGAATGAGTTCTATGTCCCCAGCATATTGAAGAGGGTGGGGAAGGCATATATGGCCTCTTTATAAGATATCTCATTCAAACACACCAAGCTAAAATTATCATAATGGTTCATTCAAATTTGAAATGAACTATTAAATGGTTAAAAATAGGCTTAATAACATTGGGAAATGTTTAAAATTATTAATATATTAATAAGCTGAGCAAAATATTCAAAACATGAGCTGCAATGAAAGAAAACCTCAAATGAATTACATAAATTACCTTACCCTGGAAATGTTTTAATTGGCTCATATAGAATAACCAAAGTTGGGTCATAATAGCCATAAAGAAACTGCATATCTTTGATATTATCAATTCTCAATGACTCAAACTCCCGTGGATCAATAATATAGGATTGCATTATGGGTCCCCGAGTCAATGGAGAGTTGTAATCAACATCATCAGAAGCCAATTCTTTCCGGAAAGGAAGGACAACAATTTTCCTGCCATAAATAAGCATACAAGCACATCTTGTTTCAGTGTCAACTCTCACAAGGGGCAGATGTACATTGTAGTAAAAGCCATCCTAAAATAAAAAGGAGAAAGAGCTTCAAATGCATGACCAATACATTTAGAAAATAACTACCATACTACCCCGCCCCCCATAATGGGATGAAAAATGAAGGCAACAAAAATTTGCTTCTAAGGGATCATGAGAAAGTACTATCAAAGAAACAAGCTGAATCCATACCTGAATTTCATCTTTCTCAAAGAAATGAAGAGAAATGGTTTTCAAGTAATGGGTGGCTGGATCATACTCAACAACAGAGAGCTTGGCGTCTTTGAATCCCAACAGTAAGGAATCCCTAGCAGGATTCAAGGAAACAACCGCTATGGTAGCAATATTGTCATGAAGGGTATAGGTTCCCATACATTCGAGTTTGACTTTTGGCGGAAGAATGTCTGTAAGAGAAAAACATAAATCATGTCAGAAACATGAAGCAGATTAACTAGAGATGGGTTATTTAGAATTAGAAAAGGGGGGCAAAGCATCAGGGCATCTTAAAGTTTTGAAAAGGTTGTAAAACAAATGAAGAGAAAAATAGTGGAAGATATAGCAGAAAGAGAAGACTACTAGGCACACTAGGGGTAGGGATGAGATGCGATCCTCCTATTTCTATAAAAATTCACAGAACTTCACATAAGATCTAGTAAAACTGACTGTGTCCAACTTGCTGTAACTAGTTGGATACAGTGAAGTGGCGACTAACTTAGCATATTTAAAAATAAAATAAGGTAATTAAATCTAGCCAGTTGACCTGACCCTTCCACGATCATACAGGCAACATCAGTGGAAGAGTTGCAATTTCCAAACTTTGAATCACAGAAAACAGTGAAAAATCAATAAAGTTTATGATCGAAAAATACTAATATTTGTTTGACAAGTATCAAGTACAGTCTTGCTTAGGTTGGGTTTATGTATGGAGACTCACAAGGAAACTTGCAATCCAAAACAGTTCCAACAATCAAACACAGGTAAATCTGTGATGAATTTGATTTCTAAGGTCAAGTATTCTATATCCTTTAGTTTTATAGCTTTTTCAGGCTGAATCAAAAAATGAAACTAATTTTTAGAAAAGTTCGTTTTCTAGGCTTGTCAATTATTTAAAAACAGCAAAAAAATTTGTAATACAAATTAAAAATAATGTAATTCCTTTCGCTCAATTTAGTGATAAGAATATGTTTGGGTTCTGAGTCTAAGGCTTTGTTTATGTTGATTGCTGCAAAGTTGTGCGCAAGGGGAAAGGATTTTCATTGAATCCATCTAGAATGTGCTGCATGAGATTGGTTAGGAGAGTTGTGAGCTTTACTGAATCTGTGTTTTGTTTGAGAGACTAGCATGGCTGGATATATTCTTTTGTGCATTAATTTTTCAAGGGTTTTAGATAATGTGCACAGTAATGAGATAGGTTTATATGAGTTTGATTGTGTTGGGAACTTGCGTAGTTTGAGGATTGGTATGATGTGTGCTATTTTCCTTATTGAGAAAATGATAGTGTTGAGTCAGGAATGGTTGAAAATGTCTGTGAAGACTAAGATAGCTAGTTGGAATTTTTTGAGAGATTTGATAGTGGTTTTCTAGGATGACTGGGGAGCTTGGTTGTCACTATGGAAAGTCTGGGTGGGGGGGTCTCTATGGGTAAGAAAGAAGATGGTGTTTGAGTAGTATTTCAAGAGTATGTTTTGGTGAGTGGTGAATGTAAGAATGAAGCTGTGTGTGTGAGCTACTCTCCAAATTTTTATGCACAAATTTTGACCAATTTGTCTTACTCTGTCCGTTCCTTTTCTTCCTTTGTGTGAATGAAGAGTGAATGAGAGGGTTAAGGGGGTAGGTCATTTTTATGGTTTTTAAGTACATTATTTCAAAGATATGTTAAAATCATTTAGCTAAAATTTGTTTTTATCTTGTTCTAGCATAGATTGCCATTAATAGGTCTCTACACCCTTTTGAATAACAGAGGAATCATTTTTTTAGTCATTATTTTAAAGGAATTGGCCACAAGTGGAGAAGGTGCCGAGGACTCTGAAGAAAGAAAATAATACCAGACGAAAACATAAAGTTATTTCAGGCTCAAGGAAGAAGGTTGTCAGCCAGGCACTATGGAGCTATCCCCCCCCTTTCCCACTCACCTGGCACCCACAGGAGCAGCCCCAGTATGTGAGGTGTGTCGGTGGTAATGAATGGAATGCAGCTCTTGCTAGCCTACTGGATATGATAGTGTTGGACTTCCAGCAGCAAGGCACAAGTTTGATTACAGTGAGCATGGATACAAAACTAAAGCACTATTACTAGCTAGCAGATACTCATCCACAAGGGGGTAAGTAGCCCAAATGCATCATCACAAACCACTATTCTTCCCCTTCGCAACACAATATACCCACTCTCTCCTCTGTTTTGGAACAGTGCCAGAGTACTAGTATCCACATAACTCACATGGAGTACAGTACTCCCTATGGGAGTATTCATATCCACATATTCCTTACCAGAAACCACACAGGTATCTATAATTGCTGGTTGGTGTCAAAATACCACTTTATACCTCCCACCCCCTAATGAGGAATGTCCCTGGTGCCTTTGGGTTTGCCAATGATTGTCATTCTGAACTTTATGCCCATTTCCTTATCTAGTTAAGGGATTTTGTTGATGAGAGGGAAAGATAGTGCAATATTTAATATTCTTGTCATTTTGATTTTATATGCATTTCCTTATCTTGTTTTTTTTTCATTTTGACATTTAAGATAGTTTAATTTGTGATTGATAATTGTTATTTAATAGAATCTTACCATTATTGAATTTTGTACATTTCCATTACAGTGAGATTTAAAAAATGTGCAATTTGGGGATTTGAGAGTATAAGAATTATTATTATTATTTTTAATCCTTTGTCAATTTTAGTCTCTGAGTCCACTAATTTTTTTGTTACATGCTACTAAAATTTAGAAGTTTTGCCACACATGGCTTTTGTTGTTGTGTTATGATGTATTTTCTTTAGGGTTCCCCCAGAGTTGCATTGAGTTTGTGTGTTATTTTGCTTCTTCTGAGATTAGTTAAGCCAAGCAAGTGTGAAGGATTGGATTTGTTGCAGTTCTTGCTGTGCACAGGTGCTCTGCGCTAATTTTCTTTTATGTAGAGATATTTCTTTTGGGTAATTTGGGTTGTAGGTTTTCTTTCAGCCAGAAGGGGATGCATATTTTGCGCCTTTGTTGATTGTTCTATTTGTGTGATAGTGCTTGCAGGCCTTGCCCTCGACTGGGCAGCCACAAGTCTTTTGCCCACAAGATAATGTTCGATAACAACCATTCATGCAAACTCTAGCCTGTGTGAACCAGGGCACTGTGCTGCTGAAAGACATAGTCCAAGATGTCACTGTAATTGGCGGTGGTGATGGAAAAATTGTAATTTTTTTCTTCATGTAGTTGGTGTAGCTTGTCCAGTTCAGTTTTTGTCATGTGTGTATGTGGATTTAAATGAATCTATTTCCATAAAAAATAGAAGCTATATAAAAGGTAGCTTAATAGCTACAGTTTTACATTAATACTGACACCTAGATGCAGAAACAAAAAATAATCCCTATTAACACACACAAACATACTAGGCATCCAATTCTATACTAACAGCATCTAATCATTAATTCTGTACAGTAATAAAACCAAAGAACATGCAATAGCTAAACTATGCTGACATTGCAATGCAATCCTTTTATTTCAATTTATTCATCTTTTATGTTCCTCTCCTCATTCTCCAATGAATAAAATATTTAATTACACCAGTGGATTACAAACTAACTTTTCTCAACTGCTGCCATAATATGAATATTTACGACTGCCTAATCTGGTACTACCTTTATTTACAAAATGTCACATGTCAAGATGGTGTTTCAGTGGCATGGCCTTTGTTTCATGGTGTAGGTGATTAATTGGAGGGCTGTGGGAGCAACCTGTTGGTCGGAGGAGTGATTTGTTTTGTCTTTGGTACTGTGCTGAGGTGAGGGGGAGGAGGCATAAGCAAGTATATTGCTTATACCAGGTTTCGCTAAAGTTCTGTTACACTCATTTTTTTATCTTTCAAGAGGTTTATGCGTGCAATAGAAAAAGTTCCATCAAACAAAATTAAAGTTATAATTTTCCAGTGTGTGCCAGGGTATTGAGATAGAAGTGAAAAGAATTGAGATCTCTATTTTCCTGCGCACTGAGCACAAGTCCAATATCGCCAAGCGGCTCAATGTCAGAGGGTGACCATCCACAGAGTTGCAGAGAGACTAAAGAACTGGGAAAACCTCAAAGATCAAACTCATTCAAGCACATTAAGTTGTCAACCATTTGGCTGAGAAAGGCCTTCAAAGTGCTCCAAACCTCAAAATGACTGCTAGCAAAGAATATCTCAGTGACCACAGTGTCATCAAGAGCCTGAGGCATGTGGAAAGGCATCTGCTAACCGATTGTATGCAAGAGTAACATTGGAAGCACTGCCATCGCTTTATCAATGACTTGAAGAGTCATGGCAATCAAATCCTCTTATTTTTTCTGCTAAAAAAAACTTCACAGTTGATCCAGTATCAACAAGCAGAATGACTGCATGGTAAGCTTCAGCCATTTTTGAGATCCACTGTGTGTCCACAACCTAGCATCCTGCCTCTGCGATGATGCTCGCATCATGGCTTTGAATGGTGAGAAGATGCAGCCAGTGTGGTCCGTGGCCAGTTGCCAGTTACAGACTCACTACACCCAATTACAAGGACATCTTGGCCACAAAACTCCTGCCCTGGGTGAGAAAGATCACAAAGAAGGCTGATGTCTTTCAGCAGGATAGTGTGGCGGCCCACAAGAGCAAGACTGTGAAAGAGTGGTTGGGGTCGAACATGAAATTCTGATCGAAGAACTTTTGAGCACCAAAGTTGAGGGCAAGACCTGACACAGTAACATCATTGAGCTGAAGTTCTCCGTCAACTGTGTGTGGGCCAGCATAAGGAAGAACTTTGTCTGCAATTGTGTGCAACCTTCAGGTCTCACCTGGAGTGTGTGCTCAACTCAGAGGGTGGCCACATAATTAATATTACAATTTAAATACATATTTATATGTTAAACCAATAAAAATGTGTCTAAGTGCATCAAAGCTAAGTGTTCTTTGATGAAACCACTGTAAAAAGTATAACAGGACTTTTGCAATATCCGGTAGGCTAGAATAAGAAAAAAGTGAAAAAAACAACAACAATATCCTGAATGGCTAAATGATAATTATAAGCATGAAGCAATTATTTAAGCAACTTTAATGAGATATTTTAAATATTAAGAATATTGTAATGGATAACCAGTATGGTCTGGTAATCTCATAGTCCAATTGGACAACCTCTAGTCTTCAAGATGATCTTGTATGGTTTGCAGAGATCATAAAATATTAATCTTATTTTTAGATGAAATCACTCAATAAATTATAATTTAAGCATCATTACCTATAAAATCTCTCAAAAAGTTCCACTGCCCTTTCTCAAGGTCTATGCATGCTCCATACAATAACCTATTGCTTAGACCAGATAAATGATATAATATGAAATAGTAATTGTCTAATGTTGTGGTGGAGCGAATGTGAGTGTGTGGGTGTTTTTTTTTGTCTTTTTTGTTTTTATATATGTATTTGATTTCATGTTTTATTATAGAAAATTTTTTTCTTTCCAGGCGCCATATTTTGAAAAGATTGACCTAATTGTGTATTACATATGTATTAGAAGCGCACTATTTATCATTTGTTAACTTACAAAGGCCACTTTAGTATTTGACAAAGTTTCAAGGCTGTGTTCCTCTTGTAAAGTGTGTCTGACTTTGCGAAGTTTAAAATAGTTTGCATTTAATGGAGGAGGCCTTTTAATAGCCACAAAAGTGCGACAAGGTCGCTTATCTAATACCGAGCTCAGAGGCGCCAGTTTTTGTTTTTTTCATACGAAGATTTTGTGGTACCACGTGAGGCCTTTTCTTTTTGTTTGTTGTTAATGCCCCAGCAGATATTTTTGGGGTTGTTTGACTTTGCCTATCTTCCTTTTGTATAGTCTAATTGAGCCTTTTAGGAATAAATCCTTTTGTTAGTATTCATAAGTAGGATTTTTTTTTTATTGTGTATATAGGAAAATTAGCTATCTATACTTTTGTGTGCATAAGTAATGAGATCTCTTGTAAATATTTACCCTATATTTTTTGTAAGTAAAGGACTGTACATACAATCCAGTTTCATTTCTCCCTTGATTTCTCACGTCTGAATTAGTGTTGGAAGCGGGTTGGATCAATTGAGGTTAGAGTCTAGATTTTTGGCTAACTACAATGTGAGGTTGAAAAAAAAGGGGGATATTTCCTCTTAGCTTATTTTGATTACACAAGTGTGTGGAAGCAAAGAATTAGTCATGCAGCATTGAACAATTAATGTAAAATACCTTCATTATCTTCTCGCCTCTGGGCACCAGCTGTTTTTGTCTGAACATCAGGGACAAGCCTGAAGACCCTCAAAACATTCGCTCCAGCAATGATCAAAGATTTTTCAGCAGTATGAAAAAAATAGCAATATACAGAGTGCTCAACTCCAGTTGTAGGATGTGTTGTCCTACACAGAGTATACATTTTTTTAATTATTAAAAGTTCACTCAGGGGCAACTATCATATTTTAAAGAATATAGGAAAAAATATCCTTTTTAATAAATCTGAAAAGAACAAAATATTAATTATATATAATTTACTAGTATAAGTTTTACCAATTCCTATATTTATACAGAATAGCAAGGAGTGAAATGCCTCAACTTTTATCAAGGATTTTTATAATATATTGAAAGGAAATTGTACTAATTTTTTTTAATTTAGTTATGCTTTTCAGTAGAAAAAAAACTTAGATCTATTCAAATGTTTATCAATTAAAATTTTTGGGGGGATTTTTATAAGTATTAATCATATTGCATCACAAGGAATACATAAATGGCTAATAAAATTTTAAAATCACACTTTTATTATTCTATGCTGCTCTGAATTTCATTTATTTTGATATAAAAACTGGGTATGGTGAGTCACAAATAGTAAAAACAAAGTCACTTTTAAAATATTCTGGAACTTGGCCTACTGCTTTCATTCAATGAGATAATTACCACCAAGGGTCTAAGTTGCCTGATTCAAAATCAGTCTATTATTGGGCTACATTAATTTTTTTTAAGATACAGTAAACAAACCAATACAAGAGGAAGAAGGCAAGCTTTCCCCTGGTGCAAGAGCATGCAATGGGCACCAAGACTCACCAGAGGCCGGCCTCCTCCAGAATGTCCACAGGTCTGTGTCTATAAACCTGTCATATGTACAAGGGACAAGCCGTAGCAACCCCATTCATCCCAGGACTGGGACAGGTAATGTACATGAAGATCCCCCAGACTGGGACACAACAAGAATGTGCCAAACAGAATGGGAGGTAGAGATGGGACGATTCCCCCCAAATTTGAGATTATGATTCTAGTTATAAGTAACGATTCTGATTCCTAGTTGTGACAAAAAAATCATAACATTCATACAATGTGGATAATAAAAAACATTTCACTTGTATGTATTTTATTGTGATTATATCCTTAAACTTAATACTTTGACATACTGCCTTTGTTCTTTAACATCATATGAAGTCTTTTGGGCAATGATTAGGCCAGCTTGGCAAAGTAGGAGGCATCTATATTGGTCCATAACCCCTTCAGGTCTTTGATGTTGGTTGGTTTGGATGCTTTTTACCATATTTTTCATAACATTTCAGGCCAGTGTAACATCAATTTGGTTGTCTACAAGGAACTTTTTGACCACTTTAGAGTTACGTGCAGGGGCCCCATCATGCATGAAATAATTGCCCTCATGAATACTCCAGAAATATAGCAGATGTTCCTTCAACACATCAATGCAATTTCTCCCCTTCATGGTAACATTCTTGGGGAGGAAGTACAGCCCTGCTCTGCCCTTTCCACCACTGAAAGCACCCCATATCATCCAGATGTTTTACTGTCTTCACTGTGTACCAGGGATCGAACTGTGACACACCTCTGGGCCGACGCACTTTCTTGTACTTCCCCCTGACCAGCCTGAAGGTACTTTCATCGCTGAACATTACCTTTTTCCATTCCTCTGAGGTTCAGCCCTTGTATTTCTTCATAGCATTAGTGAGAAGGGGTTTCTTGGCTGTGTGTTGTGCGGGTAATCCAAGTTCTTTTTTCAGCCTGTGTTTTATCTTGAGTGTTACAGCTGCTATTGAAGTGTTTACCATCACCTCACATTTTAACAGCTCATCTGTCCTTTCTGTCGTCTTTCTTAGTGTTCCAGAGCATGTTTTTCTCAGGGGGGGAGGAGCCGGATGGTAATCTCACCGACGCATCCCGTACATGATAAATGGCTTGTCTAGACACCTTCAGGACAGTGGCTACACAAATCACAGACATGCCATTATCTAAAAGGGCAACAGCACAAGACTTTTCCTCCATGCTAACAAGAGCAGCATACTATACCACCTTTCTATATAAGTACTCGTCATGCACTGAGACATGCCTGGGTGGCGGCATGTAGCTACAGATACATCAGGGCCTCTGCATCAACACAAGTTCTGCCCACTCAATCTATGGTGGAACAGCAAATACAATCATAACAAACAAATTCTATGTTATGATTTTTATTGCCGATGATGTGTTATGATTTTTTTGACGTGACTGTATATTATTAAAAAATAAATGTGATACAGATTATAATTTGTTTACTATTAGTAATTGTCAATAAAGATCATTAAATAATAAATTTCTTTATGTACCATCCATTCATAATTCCTTCCATATAATAATACTCTATACTTCAATAATAATTAATAAAGTTAGTTGTTATATAAACTAAATAGAATAATGTAAACAAATAAATGTAAGATGAACATTGTGCCTAAGTTTACATAGTATCTGCTAATAACTAATCTTCTGATATAGTGCCTTATGCTGGAAGTTTGGTATTGTCAGTCATCACAACCAAGTGAATTTAGATCTTTGATAGTGAATAATGCACAGTTTATGTGGAAATTGTAATTCAAATCAGACTAATTTGATAATGTCAACTAATGACAACTAATGTATTAAAATTCAGCTATTATGATATTGTGACTCAACATTTGACATAGGCTGGGAGTAGGAAGCGCGCACAGCATAACTTACTTCTACAGTGTTGGCCATTAGTCAAATGAACAACAGGGCTCGATGCTGCTGAAAGAATTTTAGCAATAGTACCTAAACTTGCATCAGCTGTTCTAAATGACACCTGAGCCCTGAGCAGGCCTTCATTTCATGCATATAAACAAACATACAATACATTTCTTATACAGTCAGATCTTCAATATTAATTGATATTAAATAGTGATGCATTCTTGTTGACTAATCTAAATCTATTAGTAAATAACTTATTAACATTATAATTTCACTGAATAATAGGACAGATGAATAGATACATAACTTTATTAACAATAACGGGAAATAAACAATGTTTAAAATTTTGATTCAGCTATTTAGCAAGTCAGAAAGAAAGTTAAAAACTTTAAAAAACACTGTTGAACGAGTCTCTGTACTGAAATTTTGAAAGAATCGTTTTTGGAATTGGAAAACTGGGATTATTTTTAGCAATTCCAATGCAGATTCAGGCAAAATTAACAATTCTGATTAATGGTCCCATCTCTATTGGGGACAACACTATCACTGCAGTAAGGTAGAGGGGAATGGTCCATCAAACGATGTGCATCCCACGTGTATGCCTGATTAAAAAATCACAGAAAGCAGCATAAAGCTGCCAAGTCATTGGGGGTAGGTCCATGGGAACAGTCACTGCACAATGGCACACAAATTTAAGTTCCTATTGGCTTGTCTCCTGTGAGGTAGAGCTAAATGCTGGTGTGGTTGCCCACTACTGGCAGACTCTTTCACACCCTTATTCCCTGCAATCCATACATGTCCAGGAACCGAGAAGTAATCTCAAAATCTACCTGGCTAGTGGGAACAGTGGCATCACAGATACCACAAACAAGGGTGTGCAGATATTACAAAACAGCATTCTCTAGGAGATACATGCCACATTGCTTCGAGGATGTGGGGTGTCACTCTCCACAATTAACACATTTGGCCATACACAATCACTTAAAATGTATAGTCTTGCAGCAATTTACACAGATTTCAGGTAAACTCCTCCAGGTACAAAGTAGGGTACTTCCCTGCAAGGCACTGGGAACAGGTCGTGTTTCTCCCCCTGCTTCAGTTTTATTAGGGGTTTTTGTCCCAAGCTATGCAATCCACCTTTTTGCAGGTACTTCTCTGGGTCCTATCAAAGAGTTCAAGTCAACCCAGTGATAGGGCCTAATTTGCATTTAGGCTGGGAGATTGTGCAGCTCCTCAAGGGACCAAGTACTGGCAGGCAAAAGGTTGAGGGGATATTCGTAGAATAAAAAGAAGGATGCAGAGATGGAATGAGGAGAAGCTGCACCAACTTCTTAGTCCGTCATAGTTTAAATCAACCAGGTGAGGGGCTTCCCTAATTTGAACTCAGGCCAGGAGGATATGGAGCTCTTCCAGATACCAACTTACTTTTCAGCCAGCCTACCGCTCTTCAGCAAGGTGCATGACCGCTAGGAAAGACACCACATCCCCAGGACAGGTCCATAGGTCAGAGATGTGTGTGTTGCATGTACCCAAGATTCAAGCAATCAAGTAGGTGTTGTCAAAGTGTTGGTTGCATTTGGTGCCTCATGCAGTTCTTGATTCTGTCAATAGCTAATTTCCGGTTCTTCTGATCAAGGTCTGCCATCATTGGCAAAAGGATGTGCATTTCAGAGAGAATTTCATCTGAACCCGAATGGGCCCATAATGACACATAGAGTCAACATTCTGCTGGCAATGGTGAGCCATCTTGCATGAGATATTGGCCCTGGTTTCATATGTAGATCATCATCAATTACACCACTGATAATTCTGTACAGGTAAGCTTGGTCCCGACTAAACTCATTCACATCTACATCTGGAAGAGGAGCTCCTTTAGCAATACATTAAAAGCCATTTGGTGATACTGGTAGAGTTTCATAGGTGGTTGTGGCTTTACCAAGTGATCTTTTCCATTGAGTTCCACTTTCTGTTGGACCAATATATTCCCTGCACAGGTGCCTCAAATGAATCTCATTCTTGTAGCCATTATTAGTTGCCATGCTGTCAGCTCCCACTGCCTTTATCTCATCTTTAATATAATTTTCAACAAGCCATTTCATCAGTGGGTCTTCAATACCTGCACCTGTTCCTTGTTTAATAGTTAGACGATATAAATAGACAGTACCAGGTTCTCCTACAAGCACATAGTGATCTTTAATTTCCTTTTCTCCATACCATTTGTTCCCTTTCTTCTTTTTGTTAGTGTTCTCTCTCTCTTCTCATCCAAAAACAAATCAGTACCCTAATTTTCTTATCTCTCAAAGATTCAGATTCGGTGAAATTCCTCCTTCATTTTTGTCGTACCCTCCAGACTTTGTGAAGGTCAATTACATGGGAGTGGTCATCTGAATTTATAATACCATAGTTGAATATAGCTACACTACTAAAAGCAGGAGCAGCTTTATTTGACACAGAATATTGATCTGCTTCCATGGCAATTGTTGGTATTGGTATGTTGTCTTCTGTTCTCGCAAAGATTTTCATTCATCATCAGAAATGTCAGAAGATGAAGTTTCTTCATCCAAGACTTAGTCTGAAATTATACTTTTCTCTTCCCTCTTCTTATTCTCTTCTTTCCTAATTTGATCTTCTCTGATTTTCCATTTTTTAATCATTTGACTTGTTTTTACATCCACTTCTCCAATTTTAATGTGATGCCCAGTTCTTTGGTCAATAAGAAATTCATGCTCTCGATGTGGCACTTTCATGTTCTGTTCACATTTGCCATCCAAGAGATTGGCACACTGGCCCCCCGTTATATCAAAAGGTTGACTCGATGAGATAAACTTCTTACTCTTAGTGGCATTCATTCCTTGTTTTGCTACCACAGACACTTCTTCTACCAATCAGAGCAATTTGGTTTTAACATTCTTGATCGGATGAACTGGAATACTAGCTTTTCCCCAAATCTCAGTAAGGGCATTGAATACTTCAGGAATAACATCCTTGTTTCCCTTGTATTTATTGTCTTTGACATAATAAATATATCTTCTGACCCTGTTGTTTTGTTGGCAGCTCAAAATGAGGAAATTCTGGAAGTGGGGAGTCAAAGACAGTGTAACTTGTTAATGTTCTAATTATTTTACTCATCTTAGCCCTGAAAATGAATAATAGTAGTATAAAACAGAAATGACACTTCTGTTTGAGGGCTGCCTCACACTCAGCTGACCATTACAGAAGTGGTCGGTGTGCAAAATGGTCAGACATTCTAGGAATAGTAGTTAGGCCCACGGTGATGAACTTGCCAGGGAAGAACCACTTACTGAACTGGGAATGGTTGTGAGTTTTTTTTTTTTTAAGAGCTCATCTGGCGACTGCCTCCTTGGGCATTAGTCGCCATATTCAACACTGCCTAATATTAGGCATCTTTAAAATAAGATGCAAAAAAACAACAATAAAAATAAAGTAAAAAGCAAGCTAGTTAAATAAAGGGGAGAAGGCAGGCCTCCCCCCAAAAGTCTATAAGTCCACCAGTCAATGTGCACAAACTTGTCCTGAGTACAAGGGACAGGCGGTAGCGACCCTGCCCATCCTGGTACCAGGACAGGTAATGTGTGCGAAGATCGCCCAGACTGGGACATTCAACAAGAATGTGCCAAAGAGTCCGAGGGACAACACAGTCTTCACAGTAGGGCGCTGGTGAGTGCTCCATCAAATGGCAGTGCACCCTGCAAGTGTGCCCAATTCAGAGACAACAGAAAGCAACTTGAAGCCTTCGCAGCATTGGGGGTAGGTCCATGGGAACAGTCACGGCGCAATGGCACGGAACTTTAAGTTCCTTTTGACCGTAAGCAGCCCATCTTCCTGCCATGTAGTTGTTGTGAGGAAGAGCGAAATGCTGGTCTGGTCGCTGAGTCCTCACAGACTCTTTGGCTCCCTCATTCCCTGCCATTCCTACATGTCCAGGAACCCAGCAGAAGATAATCTTGACATCCACCCAACTTGCTAAAACGGCGGTGTCACGGATATCGTGAACGAAGGGATGCAGATATTCCAATGCCCCAAGAGAACTGAGGGCATTTTGTGAGTTGCTATAGATCACAATCTGGTCTCCGAACCAGGTACATCGCGCAATCTCCTATACTAAGTGGTGTATTGCCACCAGTTCAGCCGTGAAGACCGACGCAGCATCTGGCAGAGCTCTGCTGACTTCAAACAGAGGGGATACAGAGTGGAAGCCAACCCCCTCTTGAGACTTGGAGCTATCCGTATACACTGGCACGGTTCCAGCATGACACGAGGTGTGCTCCCAATAGGTCAAATGCAATACTCGCTGCGCTGTAGAAGCTTTGGGAGCAGAGAGGTGACAACAAATAGCCAAATGTGGTACCCTCCAGGGTGGCAGCCTGGGCTGAACCAGGGGTGCCACCATCCTGAGAGCTATACCTAGCTCTTGAAAGAGTTTCCTAGCCCTAAACCCAAAGGGCTTAGGGTATGACTGGCATCTCTCAGCAGCATAGGCACTGTCAAAATCAGCTGCAAATGCAGTGAGAGCTGTTGGCGACTGAGGGTGGCGCCGGGCTCACGCATACAGGCAAATAATGCACTGTGCACAGCGTAGAGCGAGTGGCATCTCCACAGCATCAACTAGTAGGCTCTCAATGGGGAAAGTGTGGAAAACACCGGTCATCAGGCGAAGGCCGGTGTGGTGGATCAAGTCCATCTTCCGCAATACACTCTCAGCTGCAGATGCATAAAACTTGCATCCGTAGTCAAGCTTGGAACGAACAAAGGATCGCTAAAAAAGTAAGGCAGTAACCCTATCAGCTGTGCCCCCCAATTAATTGAAACTCAGGATCATTGTAGAGGTGGTCCCCCCGCAGTGATAAACACCCCACGAGCAGTCCCCTTGAATTTATTCCAAAAAGGTGAAACATACTGGAACAGGGAGGAAATATTTTACCTCCCATCTTCATGTTTATCAAAAATAGAGCAAATAGGGTGCTAGGATACATTAACAGGAATGTTAGTTACAAGAGTAAAGAGGTTATCCTTAAACTCGTAGAGTCAGGACAAAAAAGGGCAACAAAAATAATACCTTAAGATGTGTGAGAGGAGATATGATTGAGCTTTTGAAAATCTGTTATGGTATGGATAAGGGTAATCTTTAGTTTAGGAGCGCACGATAGGGGGAGCTGTTTCTGGGCTACAATTTGGGGCTATAATCTAGGCCTTAGGACACAAACGGTAGCTTTAAAGGGGAACAATCACCCCGTTGTATTTATTTTGTTTTTCCCTTTCTTCTTTATCATTTAGTAAATGCCTGCACTTCTACTTAATTATATTATTTAGTAATTCATTGATTTTTTTTATAATTACTAATGTATTAAACTTTGTATGTTTCATTTAACTATTTTTTGTGAAACTAAATCATTAATTTCACACACTGGCAACCCTTAATTCAACCTTATTTCAAACATTGGCAACCCTGAAACCGAGCAGTTAAAAGAGCGCGATACCTGTGAATACAGTTTGTTCGACTTCAATACGACTTGTGTTGATTCCTTGGTCAATTTAATGGACTTTCCTATAGATCGTGGTCTCATTTAAAAGAAGTGCGGCTCAATTATAATAGTGAAAGGTGAAGATAGGGTAAACTTGAAGTTCTGTGTCACATATTCGCCTCTTGTTGTTCTCTGGTCCTGGCATAATATTTCATCCATGTTCTAATATGTTTCACCTTTTTTGACTAATTTTGAGTTATATCTCGTGAACAGGATTGCCCTGCAATGACCCTGAGATTTCAATCAATTGGGGGGTCTGGGGGGGCCCCCCCAGTATATAATTGTAATTGTTAATAGAATAATGTTCTTACATTTTGCGGGGTTTTAAAAAATTGTTTCTGCGCGTCTGAACAGAACATTAAAGCAACTTAGTCACGATAGATTTCGGCTGAAATCAATTTCCAAAGAAATAAAGTATCCATCAAATTCCACCCACATAATGCATCCATAGGATTTTGTCAGATCATGCATCTACAATATACAATTTAACAATCCATAGGAATGTCCAACCATGCATCTACAATATATAATTTAAAGGCTCCATAGGAGTCAAAAAAAACAAAATCAAAGTCCCCAAAAATATACAATAAAAAGAAACTGCATCCACAGGAATGAGTCAAGAAACATATCCACATACCAAAAAGGAAGAAATTAAGAACATAAGAAAAGAAGGAGACTGCAAAAGACCATTCATGGCCTACACTTGGCAGCTCCTGTTCCAGTCAACAGACAAAGATTTCTTACCAGAGAAAAGTCATCAACATTGTCACCCTTTACAGGAGTTCGTCAGATCTAATCTACAATATACATAAAATGCATCCAGAGGATTATGTTCATTCATGCAACCACAAAATATAATCTCCCCACTCCTTAGAAAAATATATACATATGTACATGAAAAAAAGTCAGTCTCATCTAGCAGCTTCATCCATATATTTATCTAATCTATTCTTAAAACTACCCAGAGAGGAGGCTTCTAACACATGTCTCGTGAGCCTATTCCATTCCTCTACCACACAATTTGTAAACCAACTCCTCCCAATCTCCTTCCTAAACCTATACTTATCAAGCTTAAACCCATTGCTACGTGTCCTGTCATGTTCACTAAGTATAAGAACCTTACCCAGATCCCCTTTATTATATCCTTTTACCCATTTGAAGACTTCACTCAATTCCCCTCTGACTCTTCTCCTTTCCAATGTATGTAGATTTAGTTTTCTGAGCCTTTCACCATAAGGTAAGTTCCTTAGCCCACCAATCATCTTAGTCATCCTTCTCTGCACAGACTCAAGCAAATCAATATCCTTCCTATAATATGGTGACCAAAATTGTACTGCATAGTCTAGATGAGGTCTAACTAGCGCCAGATACAGTTTTAGAATGACCAGCACTCTTATTGCTTACACTCCTCCTAATGAATCCCAATATCCTATTAGCTTTATTCTTAGCATTTAGGCATTGCTTTCTAGGACGAAGGTCTGAACTTACCAAAATACCCAAGTCCCTCTCACAATCGGTCCTCCCTAAAATTCTCCCATTTAATTTATAACTATTCAATGGATTATTTCTACCTATACTAAGTACACTACATTTGTCTATGTTAAACTTCCTTTGCCATTTATCGGCCCAATTGGACAGAATGGTCAATTCTTCCTGCATTACAACAGCATCAGAATCAGCCCTAATGGCCCAACCTAGCTTAGTATCATCAGCAAATTTACTCAGGTCACTACTTATACCTATGTCAAGATCATTAATATAAATTAAGAATAGCAAGGGACCCAAAACAGATCCTTGAGGAACTCCACTGATAACACACCCCCACTCAGATTTAACTCCATCTATACTAACTCTTTGCTGTCTGTCACCAAGCCATGACTGAATCCACCTAAATATACTGCCATTGATCCTGTGTGCTTTAACTTTGCTCAGAAGCCGTAAGTGTGGCACTCGATCAAAAGCCTTACTAAAGTCCAAGTATAAAATATCATAGTTTTCATCATTATCTGCTGCTTCATACACCTTACTATAAAAAGACAGCAAATTAGTCAGACAGGATTTACCCTTACTAAAGCCATGCTGTGATTCTTTTATCAACTTATGCTTATCCAAGTGATCTCTAATATTCCTTGCTATAATAGATTCCATCATTTTCCCTACCACTGATGTCAAACTTACTGGTCTGTAATCAGACATATTTGTTTTATCCCCTTTCTTAAATATAGGTATCACATTGGCTTTCTTCCATGCCACTGCCACAATGCCACTCTCCAATGATTTTCTAATGATGCATGCTAGGGGCTCACTTAACACATCCTTACATTCTTTCAAAATTCTAGGAAAGACCTCATCAGGACTGGGTGCCTTACTACTTTTGATTTTATCAATTTCCTTTGTGATCAAGATATCCTTTAATTTCTCTTCATCATTACCCCGAAAGATCATTGACACCTCAGGTATATTTAGAGTATCCTCCTGTGTAAATACTGAGAGATAAAAGTCATTTAGCATTCCAGCCATTGAGTCCCTATCACTCACTAACTCTCCATTGGAATCTATAAGTGGGCCATTTTTTATTTTCCTATAAATGCCCTTTTTAATGCCAATATAATGGCTTAATTTTATCTGTCATCCATTTTGGGTCATTATTTTTAGTCCTAATCTCCTTATATGAAATGTTAATCATCTGACCTGTAATTAATTGCTCAATTATTCTTTCATACTCCTCTTCAATTATAATCTCTTCCTCCTGGTGATTATTGTCTCCACTAACTGATATCATTGAATCTATTCCCGATTTGATTTCATTGCCTGGTTTCTGTACAACTGCCTCCAGGTAAGTCCTTAGCCCATTATAATTTGCTCTTCTAAAGTCAGGAATTTTAACATTGTTCATGCTACTATCAATACCATTCCATTTCATCTTGAATCTAATTTCACAATGGTCAGTATTACCCAAATTTCCTCCAATCTCAGTATCCTTAATAACTTCTTCCCTATTTGTCAGAACTAAATCCAATATATTATTACCTCTAGTGGGTTCGTTAATAATCTGCCTCAGAAAATTATCTTGGACAATATTCAAAAATTCCTCAGCCTCCTGATCACCCACAAGAGCTTCCCAGTCTATATTTCTGTAATTAAAATCGCCCATTATACACACATGCTTACTTCTACATGCCCGTTCTATCTCCTGCCACAGAAGATTTGAAGCTTCCTTACTAAGATTTGGTGGTCTGTATAATAATCCTATGACAAGCTTGTTTTTACCTTCCTTTACATTTAGCCATAATGACTCTGTGTTATCATCTAATTTAATTGTACTGTTTACACAACACTGGAGATTATCTTTAATATAAATAATAACCCCTCCTCCTCTCTTCCTATTCCTATCTGTATGGAACATGTTAAAGCCCTCAATCTCAACCTCAGGTTTAAAGTGATTACCTGCCAAATCAAGCCATGACTCTGTTATCACAATTATATCAAAATTCTCTTCACTCGCTAATGCTCTTAAGAGATCTATCTTATTCCTTATACTCCGACCATTTGTGTAGTATATTTTTAAGTTTTTTTATTATTCCCATCTTCATTGCATCGTGCTTTTTTATTCCTAGTTATCTGCTCATTCACTTGTGCATTACATAAGAAAAGAAGGAGACTGCAAAAGACCATTCATGGCCTACACTTGGCAGCTCCTGTAAACACTTGGCAGCTCCCCCTATAATGCATCAGTATGCCCTCCCCCCTAGCTATTCCTCTATCTCTGCATCCCTTCCATTTCCTACACCTGCCCTCTATTCCTGTTATTCCCTTACCTCTAACAGCTTCTAGTTTCCCACCCGTAAGGGTAAATATGGGTAATACTTCAGATTCGGGGCACACGGTAGATGGCGCTGTTAGTCTGCTACCATTTTGGGCTACAGCATATCTCTTATGACGTCAGACGGTAGCCTCAGATATGACCAATCACGGCGTTATATAGTTTTGTTGTTTTGGGGATTTGTAACTTTTAGTCTGTATTATTTACTAAATATCTGCGCCTCTGCTTGTTTATAGTTTTTTCTAAGTTAGGTAAGGTTTCTTGATGTCTGTTATTGTTTTTTGTTTTGTTTTCGTTTGTTTTGTATTGTTACGAATGATAACAGCTTCTTACTGGCAACGTCGTAGCTTATAACTATGACCCGATTTGCAAAATTTTTTTGTACTTATGTTGTCTGCGTGCTCTACTTGTGCTTCGTCATTATTCGAATTTGGCTTTATTTTGCATAACTGCGAAAAACTTTTGGATTATCTAGAGGCTCATAAATTAATTAAGATAACTATAAAATGCCCAAAATGCAGTGCGAATTTACATTCTTCGGAAAATTTAATGTTTCGTTGTGATAAGTTCTATTTAAACAAAAACGGTAAGCGACAGCGGTGCCGTTTCAAACAATCGATGCGTAAGGGTACATTTTTCGCGGGGTCCCATTTAAGTTTTAAAGAAATTGTTGAAATTTCATATTTTTTTGTTATCAATCGTTTTACTTATGTTGAAATATATGAACAGACTGGCCTTTCTAACGCTACAATCACCGATTGGTTTAGCTTTTGCCGCGAAGTACTAATTTCTTTTTCCGAAAAATGGGCTGAACTGATCGGCGGTCCCTCCAAAATTGTTGAGGTGGATGAGGCTAAATTCGGCAAACGAAAATACAATCGCGGGCGCGTGCTGGAAGGACAGTGGGTTTTCGGGGGTTTTGAACGAGAAACCAAAGAAGTGTTTATGATACCTATAGCCAATAGGAACGCTGAAACCCTCATTGCCGCGATAAAAGAGTGGGTCCAACCGGGAAGTACGATCGTTTCTGACGGCTGGGCTGCCTATTCACAGTTATCATCTGAAGGTTACACGCATCTAACGGTTAACCACTCACAGAATTTCGTGGATCCTGAAACTGGCGCAAACACCCAGAACATCGAACGGCACTGGAGGGACGCGAGGAGAAGTTGTAGTAGTTTGGTTGTCCGCCTCCCCTCCCCTATGTCTAATCTTTTTCTTCTTTTGCAGAATGTGTGTGTGTGGATCGTGTGATCACCGTCTTTGCTTTGTGTGGGGGGACTCGATGGATCTCTATCGTGCTCCCCCATTCATCTCCTGTTTTCTTTTTAGGCGGATTCTTTCAGCAAATATTTTTCTTTAGAAAGTGTAGGTAAAAGTTTGGAAGTAAAGTTTGTGACTGAGGAAGGAAGAGCCGCCTAGACGGAAGATAGGTGAGTGAAGATTGTGTGAGAGTGGATATGGTTGAATGAGTTAGGAGTAAAGATGTTTGAGTGTGGCAGTGAATAGGTGACTGAATGTGCCTTCTCTTTTCCAGTTCCGTTGTAGCGGGCCGAAAATAGATCTCTAATCCCAATCGATAATCGATCCAACCCGCTTCCTACACTGTCCGGACGTGAGAAATCGAGGGAGAATAAAACGGATTGTATATACAGTCCCTTTACTTACAAAAAAATACAATGATAGCTACAGTTTATATTTACAAAAATTTTATATTTTACTAGGGAAGTGTGCACACTTCAAAATGAGGCTAAATTCCCAAATAAAAATAATGATACCAAACGAGAATCCTATAACGGGCGGATACAACAATTTACGTAAATTCTAGACAAAACAAAAAAACACAACCACAACCGAACGAAAAGGGGACACGCGCTATGTCTTGCTGGAGGTGGGTGGTAGTTGGTTAATTAGAAGGAGGCAGTATTGTCAACGAAGGCAGGTATGGCGGTTCAGGTGGATAGAGACACGAAAGCCCTCCTCTCAGGGCTGGGTGGAGCACTCTTCTACAGAACCCCTCTTGCTTCCAGTCCACACTCTTTGAAGAAGAGATATATCCTCCTTCAGTGACCCATTTATTTTTACATGGATGGCGAAACTAATAAGTGGGCATTACCCGAAAATACATTGACTAGCTTACCTCTTTCCAGAATAACGCTTCGTTAAATTTTCTTAATACAAAATAATATCTTATTATTAGCTATTATCTTTCCAGAATAACGCCTGGAAAGAAAGAAAAACATGGTAATCATTTTATACATGAATTAAACAAAAATAAAACAAACCCATTCCCATTCACACACATTCTTACAGAGGGAGGGAGAGGGTACTGAGAAAAGGGGTGGGAGAATGGCCCTTTTACACACACTCACATTCGCCCCACCACACCCCTCCTTCCTTAAGCCATTCGACCAGCCACTCACTAAACCCTTTCAATCACTCTTCACGGTACCACTTGTGCTCAATCGCACCCTTCTGCACCCATTCACACTCGTCTACTGGTCCCTGGCTACGCGTAGCAATTAGTTGGGGTTGTTCGTCAGTTGTCCTGTCAGTCTCATCGTCACTATTTATCATCTCATCAACCATACTCTTAGCCCTCATTACCAGTTCTCCCATCTCACGACAGAATTCTTTCATACTCTTCCGTTCAGAACCCTCACTCTTCATACCCCCATTCATCAGCTCCTCACTCACAGCTCTCATCCAACTCAAGGTACATTCTTGCGAAACAGACAGGTCACTCACATCCCCTGTATTCTCAACAGGCATACCAGAAACCCCTTCGACTGGTTCCCACCAGAAACCTGAAAAATCAGCCACTTCATCATTCACTACATCAAACTCATTTTTACTATTACCATTCGTAAAACCCGAAAAATCAGCCACACTAGGTCCATTCTGCCCAAACACACTATCATTCATACTGTTCCCAAAACCAGAAAAATTTGGCACAGGCAGCTCACTCACTCGTCTACTTATACCAGCCAAATCACTCACCTGTCTATGCAAAAACTCAATCTCCCTTTCAAGATCCCCCATACCAGAAACACTCTGCTCAGACTTACTTTCATTCTTCCTTTCACTCTTCTTTGTACGCTTTCTACTCCTCGAGACTAAGACTAGCTCTTTCCCAGACAGATCCATACTCTCACATTCAATCTCATCAGCATGCACTTTACCTCTCTCTCTACACAGTCCATACACCGGATGGCTCACCAGGTAGTCAGGAGGTTCTCTCCATCTCCTTAACTGACTCTGATGAGCCCGCACTCTCTCAGTCATGCCGTCATTCAAACTCTCCAAAACATATGTCACTCCATTTTCCCAAACCCTCACAACTCTATAAGGTCCATCAAACTTCTCACTCATCTTTGATACATTCAACCTACCCTTCACTTCTTTCACCTTCAATACTTTTGTACCTAATTCAAATGAACGGAACCTTTCATGCGCCTCACGCCATACACTCTGCTCACTTTCACTCAAACGAAACCTATCTTTCACTCGCCTTTCAAAATTCATCACAAACTGACATGGGGACATTCCAGTTGCACTATGCACAGTTGAATTATACGCCCACAACACTCTCCCCAGACACACATCCCAGTCATTCACTGTCGTACTCATCATTCTCAACATCTCACACAAGGTTCTTATAGTCCGTTCAGCCAATCCATTTGAAGACGGTACATACGGAGTTGTTCTCACATGCTCCACACCATTCTCTCTCAACATTTGCTCAAACACTTCCCCTACAAATTCAGGCCCATTATCACTCAGACATCTTCTAGGCTTCCATACACACATAGGAAAAAACAACTGCTCAACCACACGCGCAACAGTCACACTCCTTTTATCTCTCACAGGCGCTGCATACACAAACTTACTTTTATGGTCAACCATCACAACCATACCAACATTCCCAGCACTCGTACGCGGCAAAGACACACAATCAATCACTACCAATTCAAACGGTTCTTTCGCATCAACTTTCAACATCGGTGGTTTCACTTGCACACCTTGCACCTTTCGCTTCTGACACCTTTCACACGTAGTTGCAACATCATTCACAACAGTTCTCAGAAACGGGTGGAACACATGCTCCTTCATACACTCCCACAGCTTAAACTTACCCATATGCCCATAATTATCATGCACAACCTTCACCAGACCAATCATACCAACTAAGGACATCACAGGTACATACATATCATCACCACCCTTCACATGCCTCACAAAATATACAACATCCATACAAACAACAAAATCCTTAGCATACCTTTTAAAATCACTTAAACACTCTGGCCATTCATTCAAATCAACACGCATCATTACACACCTCTTCAACTCACTAACAAAAGGACACATCTCTTGCATCTCTAGAATATCATCATCACTTAAAATCTCATTCTCATCATCCATGACCAACTCAATCATACCGCAAAACTTGACAACATTCTTTGCACACTCATTCAACTTCATCACCTCACATTCACCTTTCATAAGACAATCCTTATCAGCATCCAAAGACAAATCATTTAATCTCATAAAGTCTACACCAAGCAAGAAACAACAAGGCATTTGCTCACCTTTCAGAATCACAAAGTCATGCTTCACATTCACACCATTACCCAAACTCACTTTCAGACTAACCTGTTCCCATGCCACTATCATGCCATTCCCTAATCCACTTATCCGTAACTTCACAGGTTTATGCTCGCAACATCTAAACTCTTCATACTTACTCAGAATATTCTCATTCACTAAAGACACTTGCGCTCCAGTATCAATCAAACCACAGAACAACCTTTCACTAACTTTCACTCTCGCTTCCATCATATCAGGTCCACCATGTTTGCAATACACAGAAGGAACAAGCACACCAACATCAGCACTGATATCCACACTGTCATTAATTCCCATATCATCACTCAACACACACTCATCTTCATCCAGACAATCATTCTTCTCTCTTATATATGAACACTTTTCAATTACCCAATTGTAGTGCACACCGCTCAAACATTGCAGATGTACCACATTAGGATTCAAACCCTTCATCTTCTCATCCTTGTACACAATCGGCCTCTCACCACCAAAGTGCACATAAACAATCACTCCATACAAACGACTCACTACAATCAACACTTCCTGAAATGGCGGGACCCCTTGCATACACATCGCTCTCAATTCTTTCATGAAGTTCCGCACCTTTGCCATACCAATGCTTTCAGGCTTACTACACACTTCATTCATTACCTCCTTCCTTAAATCATCTACACTATCGGGCACTCTCACATCTACTCCATCACTCTTCAAATCTTGCAAACCATTCCATACACTCTCAAACAAGGAATCACCACCACCCTTACTCTCTTTTCCATTCATAATTCCTTTCGGCAAATACTCAGGATCACTCACTCCACACACATTTTCATCATTCGTACCAGGATACCTTGACATCAAATCAGCCACTCCATTCCGTTCACCAGGCACATACTCAATCACTTAGTCAAAGTCACTCAAATCTTCCAAAGTCCTTGCAATCCTACTATCAGCCCACTTCATACGCTGCAGATACACAAGAGGTTGATGATCGGTTTTTATCACAAACCTCACACCATACAAAAATGGACGCAACACTTTCAAACAATATCTTATCGCAGCCAGCTCTCGTTCCACAGTCGAATACTTTCGTTCTGCAACATTCATAGCCTTGGATACATACCCAATTATTCGCCTGACATTCTCTCCATTCAAACGCTGCTCTTGCATCAGAAAACCTCCCATACAATACCCACTCGCATCTGTATACAATTCAAGCATTTTAGCATTTACACTATAATCTGGGTAAGCTAATTCAACATCTTCAGCCGCTGCCTCCTTCAGTCTCTCATACGCCTCATTCATCTTATCATTCCACTTGACAACCGTACTACCTTTCTTGCCCATCCACTCAGTCAGAGGCTTACTCACACCAGAACAATCACGTATAAACTTTCGCTGGAACTCAATCAAACCCAAAAATGACTTCAGTTGCTTCACAGTCACCGGTTTAGGAAACATTCGCACCTTCTCAACATACTTCGATGATTTACGCAATCCATTCTCACTCACCATATGCCCAAGGAATTCCACTTCTTTCGCAAACCATTCACACTTCGCCACTTTCACCTTCACACCAACACTCTCCAACGTTCTCAACACATCATTCACCAATCTCATATGCTCCTCAAAAGTCTCAGTCATAATCAAAATATCATCTATAAACGCAATCACATTCTTACTCGCAAACTTACTCAACACAACATTCATTGCCCGCTGGAAGGCTCCGGGAGCATTAGCCAACCCAAAGCTGAGGTTCCGGAACTGGTAATGCCTCTTTGAGGAAGAGAAGGCAGTTACTGGCCGGCTCTCCTCAGCAATGGGCATCTGGTAATACCCCCGTACCAGATCCAGCTTCGTAAACCACTCCATCCCATGCATACTATACACACACTCAGATACCACACACATCAGAAACCTTTCTTTCACAGTCCTTTCATTCACCTTTCGATAATCCACACACAGACGCAATCTTCCATCCGGCTTACGTACAGGTACAATTGGACTATTCCATGCACTCTCACTCTCCTCAATCACCCCCAATTGCTCCAATTCCAAACACTGCTCCTCAATCTCTTCAGCAACCGGACGTGGGAAATGCCTCGGCCGCTGATAGATTGGGGAGTCCTCCTGCAGGACAATCTTGAATTCCGGGAGCTTTGCAACCCCGAAATCCAGATCACCCTTACTGAGGGCTCCCTTTCGCTCAAATATCATTCGATACACATCCTCCCTTTCATACTCAGTCAAACATCCATCCAATTTCACCATGTCCTTCACCTCATTATACATCCATTCACATGTCTTTTCATTCGCAACATTCACCCTGATATCCGTACTATCATCCATACCTACCTCATTGACAGTGGAGAGGTGGCCCAGTACATCTCCGACTTGGATTCCCCTCACCTGACCTTTCACACTGGGGTCTGCCTGCACACATACAAAAGGATCATTCATTCTCATCAAGCCATCAAACACACAAGCAACACGCCTTACCTTATAACACGCATCCTTTCCATCCAATATCACAGTGTTCTCACTCACATTCAAACTAACATCCTTACTCCAACTCACTCTAACAGACACCCTTTCACCCTTCACAAGCCTTACACTCTCCATAGCAGTCACCTCAATACCAGTAAACACACTCCTCAAAACGCTACCATCTTTCCCTACATACAACTTATACACCCCATTTTTACCAATCTTTCTCTCAATCTGATCACTCGCAGGATGCACAACCATACGATTCATTTTCATAAAATCATAGCCCAAAATCACACCATACTCACTACTCACCTTATCAATCACAGAAAATTCACATTCATTCATCATCATACCATGCATTCGAACAGGTGACCTTATCATTCCAATCACAGGCACTCTCCTATTACCAATACCTACTAAACTACCCTTGCACTCAGACAGGAGGGCTTTTTCGCTAAACTTGTCATACACATCTTTATACACCAAGCTCGCCTTGCATCCAGAATCTATTAAAGCCAAACACTCAATTCCATTCAACTCCACCTTCACACTCAGACACTCATACTTCCTACCAGACAGCACTTTCACACTAGACAGACTTACCAACACATTACTCACACTCATGCACCCAGAGGATACTTCAGCAGGTACCCTCTTACCATTCAGTTTCCCGCTTCAGACTTTCCATTCACACCTTGCGCTCTCAGTCTAATTCAGTCTAATCCAACACTTTTCACTTGAATGTCCTTCCATCGCACAATAGCTACATACATTCCTCTGGTCACGACACATCCTTGCATAATGACCAGCCTTTCCACAATTACCACATGCATATTTCATACTTTCCCCACCAGTTGCTCCACCATTCAACCTCGGACAATCTTTCTTCAAATGGCCTATTTCTTTACACTCGAAGCACTCTTTCACACTTTCCTGGCAATCCTTTATCATATGCCCTTTCTTACCACACCCAAAACACGCACCAGATGTCCACCTACATTCTGCCAACATATGACCTTTCCTTCCACACCGACGACATTCCACAATCTTTCTCACACCATTCGGTCTCTCATTTGCTGGGACATACCTCGGTTTCTCTCTCATATATCCGTTCCCACGCTTGAAATTCATCTGCCCCCTTCCATTCGACCACCCTCCATTTGCCCATCCATTCTGCCGGCCCAGGAAGTTTGACATCACTCCAGCTGGTGCAGCCTTCAGGGCATCCCTGTAGCTGACAAACTGCTGGGGTGGATGAAAGCTCCTGGGCTTCTTACCCCCAACATTCACACTGTACCATCCATCCTCTTCTAGATCGCTTTCATCATCAAATCGTCCATCTTCTAACAGTTCCAACACATCCTCCCACATCAACCGTTCACCTGTCAGTCTCACTCTCTCCTTTCTCTTTCCACCCAGCCATTCACTCACCTTTCGTGGGATCGTGTCCAAAAACTTCCTCATGAGTGGTTTACATTCATTTACATCATCATCACCATACCTCGTTCTTGCCATACTCTCAAGCCTATGTGCATACATATTCACACTTTCACTCTTCCCCATTCGAGCCTTCTCAAATTCATTTACCCTTTTATACTTCACACTCTCTTTCATTCGTTTCACCTGTCCAATCATCCGCTTCCTCACCACATCGTACCTTGGTTCCCCCACACTTGTAATCACGCGGAAAAACTCCAATACTTTTCCCTCCAAACATTCCCCCAAAACATTCATCCAGTATCCCTTATTCTCCGGGTACTTGAGCTTACAATATCGCTCAAATTCCCCGAAGAATTCTTCCACACTTTTCCCACCACGTAACCTAAATCTATCTATCTTTGGCACTTCCCTTATCAAAATACCCTTTCCCACATTCACTTCACTCTCACTTGAGCTGCCTTCACTCTCACTCATATCAATCATACCATCACTCTCTCCTTCATCCGAGTACAATGAGTCCACACTCTTGCCTCTTACCTTCCTATCCTTCCCCTTTGCACCACTCTTCCTTCTTCTCTTGCATTCAACTCTCTTCCATTCTCCGTCCTTCCTATCACTCATAATCACCCTATCCTCTCTAGACTCGCACACACTCCCATTGATCCCATTAGTCTTATCCCCTTCAGTCGGAGCAGGGGTCAAGGTCGAGGGTCCTAGGGCCGGTCCTGACCCCTTCATCATGTCATACAGGTCCTGCATCCGTCGGTCCGTCTGATCCTGTCGGTCTCCCATTTCCTTCTTCATCCTATCAGTCTTTTCATTCATCCCTTTTATTTTATTCTCCATTCCCTCCATCATTCCCCGTAACATTTCACACTCCTCTTCTTTCTTTCTCAACTCCAGTCTCAATCGCACTACTTCTTCATTCAATGTTTCCGCTACAGCCATTGTTCCCAAGTTAGTAAAAAGATAGGAGGAGGGAAAAATCAATCAAACTACTTGTCACACTAATTGGGTATGGACTGCAATCCAATCCAGTCACGCTCCCAGTTTCAAAGTCTCACGTCCCTATTCAGGCGCCAAATGTAGCGGGCCGAAAATAGATCTCTAATCCCAATCGATAATCGATCCAACCCGCTTCCTACACTGTCCGGACGTGAGAAATCGAGGGAGAATAAAACGGATTGTATATACAGTCCCTTTACTTACAAAAAAATACAATGATAGCTACAGTTTATATTTACAAAAATTTTATATTTTACTAGGGAAGTGTGCACACTTCAAAATGAGGCTAAATTCCCAAATAAAAATAATGATACCAAACGAGAATCCTATAACGGGCGGATACAACAATTTACGTAAATTCTAGACAAAACAAAAAAACACAACCACAACCGAACGAAAAGGGGACACACGCTATGTCTTGCTGGAGGTGGGTGGTAGTTGGTTAACTAGAAGGAGGCAGTATTGTCAACGAAGGCAGGTATGGCGGTTCAGGTGGATAGAGACACGAAAGCCCTCCTCTCAGGGCTGGGTGGAGCACTCTTCTACAGAACCCCTCTTGCTTCCAGTCCACACTTCCACTCTCTCTGAAGAAGAGATATATCCTCCTTCAGTGACCCATTTATTTTTACATGGATGGCGAAACTAATAAGTGGGCATTACCCGAAAATACATTGACTAGCTTACCTCTTTCCAGAATAACGCTTCGTTAAATTTTCTTAATACAAATTAATATCTTATTATTAGCTATTATCTTTCCAGAATAACGCCTGGAAAGAAAGAAAAACATGGTAATCATTTTATACATGAATTAAACAAAAATAAAACAAACCCATTCCCATTCACACACATTCTTACAGAGGGAGGGAGAGGGTACTGAGAAAAGGGGTGGGAGAATGGCCCTTTTACACACACTCACATTCGCCCCACCACACCGTGGTACCGATTGTCGTCGACATCTGGCTTTAGGAGACGGCTGAAGCCAATCCTGACCCTCGCAGGTGCGCCTACCTTTTGGGGCAATTTTCTAAGGTGTGGACCTTGGCCAGACCCTTCCAGTCTCCGGGGAGTGGTTGAAGCAGTGTCCAACCGACTGTGACCCAGCAGTTGGGACCAACAAGCGTCCCAGCTACCCAAAATCCTCGGCTTTGCCGAGTCCTGGACCCCTCAGAATCCCGCAGAAAGTGATCCATCTCCCACTTTCTCCAACACGTCTCACTCCATTAGTTAGATAAGGGTGCACCCATCTTTCGCAATATCTTGGTTTTATTATTCGTTTGCGTGGCCAAGATCTTATGTAAGGCCTTTTGGTAAATATATACGTCTGGTGGTTGGCCAGAGTATTTATTGTAAGGCCAACTGTATTTATATATTTATATGTAATGTATTTTGGTTTAGGTTGAGGGTTATTTGGGGTTGATTATTTTGCTATAATTACGGTTTCTAAATTAAATTTAGAAAATACTCTCTCTCCTCAATACCCTCTTTTTGAACCACCGAGCAGACCTTGTCAGGGCGGCCGGAACTTTTGGCTAGGGACTCGCGATCCCGCCGCTACAAAGTGTGCCCAGCTTCGGACGCAAGCAAGAACATTTTGCTGGCTATCTCGCAACCGCTCTTTTCGTGAAGAAATTTTCCAGTATCAAAGAGCAATTCCACGAATTTCTGCTAGCCATAGCAGAATTATACCCGCCCGCTTAAAGTAAGTATTGTTTGTCTTTAGGTTACGTTTTTTCTGCCAGTAAAAAGTTGCTTGTGGGGGAGTAAGCACTGCAAGGAGACCACCCTACGATGAACCTGAGTTTCAATCAATTGGGGGGGGTCTGGGGGGCGCAGCCCCCCAGTATATACTCATATACCAAAAAATATTACACCGATATTGTTCACATCTCACGCTACCATCTGACGTCATAAGAGATATGCTGTAGCCCAAAATTGTAGCCGACTAACAGCGCCATCTACCGTGCGCCCCGAATCTGAAGTGTTACCTCTACTTACGAAAGGCTCTACATACGAAATTTTCAGGTTACAAAACACTTCTTCGGAAAAATATTGCCTCTTGTTACGAAAGAAATTTCAGGATACGAAAGGTGAAAATTTCAAAAACGCGCTGCTACTCACAGCTCCCAGAGTCCACCGAACGTAATAATACTTGTAGCATCCTGTATCTTGGTTTGAAAGTAGCGCGTCCGAGCTGCCCTGCCATTGGCTATTGCCCAGCAACTTCCTGGCATCCCATTGGCTAGGATGGACCTCTGTGTGTATGTGCATATACCCAGAATCCCCTTCATTTTTCCGTCGGCCCACGAGGATCACCGAAGCCTCAGTCTCACACTAGCGAAATTTAGTAAAGCACAAAGTGTTCGGACAGTTTTCTGTCAGCTTTTGTTAGTGTTTATTGCAACTTTACGTGTGTATTAACTTTTATTCACTATGGGCCCCAAGAAAGTGGTGAGAAGAAGAAGAGAGTTGTTTTGTCCATACAAACAAAGCAAGAGATAATAGAAAAGTACGAAAAAGGAATGCGTTTGGTTGATCTCGCCAAAGAATATAACCGTAATCCATCAAAGATCGGCACGATATTAAAACAAAAGGAAGCCCTAAAAGCTACGAATCCTTCCAAAGGCCTCTCTGTCATTTTGAAGAGGAGGTCGGCAGTGAACAATGAGTTGTAGGGTAAAGTTGGACCTGAAGTTGACGAAATTGTTTCGCTGGGAAAGTGAATGGGGCTTGAGGTGAATGACGAGGACATCAACGAGTTGATGCAGGAGCACCACGAAGAGCTGAGGGAGTTGGAGGTGATGCAACACACGGCAGTGCAGGAGGAGTTCATTAAAGACGAAGAGGAGGCAGCCATTATTCCAACAGCCCGAATAAAAGACATTTTACAAAAATTCCATGAAGTTTCGGACTTTGTTGAAAAGAATCACCCAGAAAAAGTGTTCACTAATCGGGCTATCGCTCACTATGATGATGTTTGCCTTGCACATTTTCGAAAGATTGTTGAAAGCCGACAAAAGCAAACGACCTTGGATCGGATCTTTACACAATGTCAGGCAAAAACCACTGCTGAACCTGAGTGAACCTGAACCGAAGAAGGCGAAAGGTGACAACGATAGCAATTAAACAAGAGAACCATTAAAGTAAAAAAGAAGAAAAAAACTTTATTCTTTACATTATGTACAACTCTCATTTTTATGTTTATTTTGCAGTAATTTAATTCTAACATATATTTGTTACAGGTTTTGATGCATTTTTGTAATTTATAAAAAATTTATGTCCGATTTTTAAGGGGCTTGGAACTGATTAGGGCATTTATAGGGTAAAAGGCATTTCTACTTACGAAATTTTCACGTTACGAAACGATTTCCAGAACGAATTTATTTCGTAAGTAGAGGTACCACTGTATGTAGATTAGCGGCCCTTCCGGGACAAAAAATTGTGTTTAAATATTATAGTTCACTCGTGTCTGAATATTCATGCGCGTTTGAGTCCTTTTTGAATTATTATTCTATAAACAATTACGATTATATACTGGGGGGCTGTGCCCCCCAGAACCCCCCCCAATTTAAAGAAACTCAGGATCATCGTAGTATAGTCCCCCCATTGTGTTTACCCCCACACGAGCTGTCAACTTAAATGTACTCCAAAAACGTGAAACATTTTGGAACACGGACGAAATAGTACGTCCCACCGTTCACGCCGATAATCTACATATTTACCCCCGTAAGGACCTAATCACATTATCCAGCTCCCCCCATAGAACCTCAACACCTGCCCGACTAAGATGGAGCCTATCCATCGCATACAACCTCCTATTCCCATAAAACCCACCCCAGACATCTACAAACACCAATCCTAACTCCTCACACAAATTCATTCAAACCAATTGCATGCGACAACCATTCTACCCCCACCTACCCTGCACCCTGAAACTGAAGTGTTACCACTTTTTGTTGAGTGCATGAATATTCAAGAGTAAATATGTAGATTAGCGGCCCGGGCGAAAAAAAAAATTTGTGTGTAAATATTATCGTTCACTCGGGTCGGAATATTCATGCGCGTTTGAGTCCTTTTCGAATTATTATTCTATAAACAATTAGGATTATATACTAGGGGGCTGTGCCCCCCAGACCCCCCCCAATTTAATGAAACTCAGGATCATCGTAGTGTAGTCTCCCCATTGTGTTTACCCCCACACAAGCCGTCAACTTAAATGTACTCCAAAAACGTGAAACATTTTGGAACACGGACGAAATAGTACATCCTATAGTTCGCACCGATAATCTACATATTTACCGAACAAAATATAAACAAACAAAAATCCACTATTTCAGCTGAGTCACCAATCTACATGGTGGTAAACCTGAAGATCCATACCCTGCGAACCATACTATGGGTTGCTATATGGGGGGCATAGCCCCCCCATACCCCCCTCTCACTACGCTCGCCCTCAGGAACAAGTAATAAAACAAGTTAATCACACAGTTGGGCGAAAACATGTTGGGAGGTGGAATAAATATTATGGGAATGCAAGCGGGAAAGCTCACGGGGTATGGATCTTCAGAATTACCCCTTTGACAGGCCCTTGTGTCTTTTGTCATCAGTGAAATTATGTTATGTTATCTTCAAGGCACCAGTAGTTAAAGGAATAGGCAAGTTCTGAACATTGAGGCGCTCCAAGGTAGACTCAGTTGCATAGTAAACTGCAACACCAAAATCCATCTGGTGTCGGATATATTAATAAAATGTGCACATACGCATGCGGTAACAACCACAGGAAGAAGACGAAGAGAGAAATTTGAGATTATGAAATCTATTTAACATAACATATTTGAACAGACCGGCTGTCAATAATCAGAGTAAACCGCATTTGTTTACAACAGCGTCTTTCTTTCTTCTTAAGAACGGTTTCGGCTAGGATATAGGTGCAAAGAAAGTGGATGGATGAGATGGAGAGTAAGAGGACACTAGAGCTATATAAGGAGAAAAAGGCGCCAAGGTATGAAAGTTAGTATGATGGAAGCTTGGGTGGTGACCTTCTCTTTCGTGCTAGGACACAAAGTACGGATGTGAATGCGAGAAGCTACAGATGGTCAGAGTCTGGCAGTAAAATGCGTGAGATGTGTGACAGGGGTGAGGATGAGACAGTAGAACATATCATGTGGAATGTGACAAGTATGTTAGTGAGAGAATGGAAATGATGCAGGTCATCCTGAATGAAATGGGATGTGAAATAAATAAGGTGATAGAAAAGAGTGGAAGAGAATGGCTTCTTATCCTGTTGGGACTCTGTGACCAGACAAATGGACGAATGATTGTAGCAGTGAAAGACTTTCTAGAGAGCATATGGAAGGTCAGAATGTATTTATAGGCAGGTAACATTAGGATAATACTAACTGTTTCCCTGCCCTCACAGGTAGTGCCGGTACAAAGGCCAAGGGGATTGCCGCTTGGCGGTCACTTGCCTGAAAATCAAGATCAAGATAATTTACACCTGTTTTTAGTTTTATGGCTGAGGTATCTGCACCCCTCAGCCAACCCTCTTCCTTTCTTAGCCGGGCTTGGGACCGGCTATGGCAGAGTTAAGATAGGTTTTTTTCATTATTATTTGGAGCAGGGTCTACGCCACTGAAATCTAAAAGTGATAAGGTCAAAATAAAGTATTAAAAATATTTTAAAAAGGGCCCAGGGGCAATAAACAGATGAGATGCCCCGGCATAGCATAGATATAATTTAAATGGAACCTAGGGAAAAAGACACACGTACATACTAACATTTACATTTCTAGTTAATTAAAAAGTTATACTTACAAACTATAAAAGAGAGAATAAGCCAGACCGTATTAGAAATCGGAAGAAGGAATTAGTGCAAAATGAGGGCCATCAGAGAGGAGGAAGTGCTGTCTGCGTAAAATAGATGAGAAGCATTCCAGACGGAGGGGAGAAAGGGGCTGGCACTTTGCAGTCGACCAAAAGATGACGTACTGATATGGAAGACAAGCATATGGGGGCATATGGTGCGATGTGTCACCATCTCCACTCATTATATGCCGAAGTGTGAGGCGTGTGTGGCCGACTCTAAGGCAACAAAGGACCACCTCAGAGCTGAGACGTTGTTGTTTTATAACAGCTAGCCAATGGCCAAACTGAGGGTTTAACGGAATGCAACTTGAAACCGATGAAACCATCCCACTCTGGCTGACAGACAGAAAGAGCGAATGTAGTCCCTAATAATAGGATAAACGTCATGATAAGGCAAAGGACTTCAAGTCGCTGTCCGGGTGACTGCAATTCAAGCTGCCTCATCATCGCGCTCATTATCATGAACTCTGACATGACTAGAAACTTGGCAAAACTCTACTTTGTATCTGGAAAAGTTCTTGACCAACCTAGAATGTAATTTAGAGGCAATAAGATGATCATAAGTTAAAGAGCAAGGAGCGTATAATAAGCTCCTAGAATCAATAAAAACCGTAAATGTCGTAAAATGCAGGCTTGATAAAAGAAGTAAGACTAATAAAACTGCAACAAGCTAGACGGTAAAAAAGGAAGCTGCCTGCACTAACGACTCGGAGACTACATACCCCGGTGAAATCATAGCAGCCACCACATCATCGCCCGTTTTTGACCCCCTTCTATGAATATATAACATGATGAAGTGTGAGATGTAGTTCGTGCCACACGCGGGTCAACTCGAGACTTCTGCATGTCAAAGAGACCCATGCATATATTTGACTAGAGGAATGTCCACGGCGGGGAGAGGGGTGAGGGAGGCAAAACTAAGTTGCGTGGACCTTGTGGGTCTGGGGGGTTTATCGCTCCCCCTTGAGATAAATGCTCGGCAATCATTCTATACGAGAGTAGATCCTAACTCCTGTTCTTCTCGCATTGCAGGCTCCAATTCACACTCTATCATAGTTCTATCCTACTAATTATACTTACTATACCTACACGACATAATTATATTTATATACCGCCTGATGGAGACTTTTCACATGAAGTACGGCAGCTCCCAAGTAGACGACCTGAGAGAGCTCCTGACTACTCAGGAAATGGGAAATAGGAGTCCTTCGACCTTCTTAAAAGAAATAAAGGACCTTATCGGAGTAAAAGGTGCACAAACCGACCTTTTTAGCCCTTTCCTCACTGAGATTTTCGTGAAGGGAGTCCCAAAGGGGATCAAGCCACATATTTTAAACTCAAACCCCTTGAATATAGAGCAGATAGCCATAACCATCGATAAATTATTTGTAATCCCTACGTGAACTGGGGGCAATGGCCAAAACATGGCCCAACTAACAACACTTCCATTTTTCATGTTCGAGGAACGACGAGCTCCTCTGGCGACTGATCGGAGCGTTCAAGCGTTCCATCTTATCTATAGAGGGACCTTGAAGCTTCAATACGGAAGATGAAAGCCGACATCCAGCGGTTAAAGCTGCAACAGGGATCCCAGAGTGAGCACAAACACGTGTTGGGAAATTCGGTGGCGCAGGTCCAGCTCTGATTTCCAAAGGAGAAACCAACGACGGCATGCCAACGCAAATGTGAGAAACAGCGAAATTATCAACTTCATTCTTCTGTCTATTCTCATAACCTTACACACCATCAGGGTCTATGCTAGTACCATCAAAGGTACGGTAACAACGTTGTACACTCTACACAGCATTATAGCCACCGTTATTCTTCTTCACACACTGCGACAAGTAGTCTCCCGAAGGATAACGTTTCCTTTTCCTCTTAATCTACTCAATGGTCCTTGTACCATAAAAAATATGGTGCACAAGCTGTAAAATGCTTGCAACCATGCATATATTTGGAACCAGTACCTCCTTCTAGCCTCAACCCTCCAGTTTTCTCACATCAACCAACTCAACCACCTTCCCAAATTTTCATAATCGTCCGAATTCAGCCTCAACTCTTCAATCACATCATTTAAACTAAAAGGCAAGGCATAAACGGGTCAACATCCCCTGCCTACACCTCATTTCCTCAGGTAGGTCCTAGTTTTCTCATTTTTTACCTACGTTCTGGTTTGTCATTCCTGGTAAACACTGGTGATGAATGCAGTGTCATACCAATTTCTAAGGCTGACAAAGCTTCTGTTCCCTCTGAATTAGTTCTGAAGGCAGCCAATTCGACCAATATTAGGAACTAAGGAAGGCGAAACCTTCAGGTCTCACTCGGTCTCCGTCGAGTTTTTTGATGGACCTTCGTCAAGGCCCAGTTAGATTGTCAAATATTGGTCCTCGATTTTTTTTCTGATCACGACCAAGAAAGCTTGTCGACCGCAAAACACTACTCACAGTTTCAAGTTCGTACTCACCTTCTCAGAGTACCATCCTCCCTATTTTTCTCACACCCACCGAACCACAATTTCAGCGCCTTCTTCAGGAATCTCCTGAACTCACACTTCCACCTTCGAAGGATAGGCCAATAAAACATAGTGTGGTGCATCGAATAGAAACTACAGAAATCCTGTTTTTTCTCGACCAACCGTCTGCTATGCGTAATGAATTTCAATTTATGATGGAGGCAGGGATTTGTAAGCCTTCCGCTTCTCCGTGGGCCTCTCCACTCCAAATTGTGTTCAAATCCACGGCAGGGGGATTCAAAGCAGTTGGGGGCTACAGGGCCATAAACACTATTACAATCCCTGACCGCCATCAATTGCCGTTCATAGCAGATTTCACATCTATCTCTAGTAGTACTTTCTTTTCTCGTCTGGATCTGGTTCGTGCTTTCAACCAGATCTCTATTCACCCAGACGATGTTCCAAAGAATAATAACACCACCCCGTTTGGATGTTTTACAATGGTCAAAATGCCATACGGATTGCGCAACTCTAAGCAAACTTTCCAGCGCTTAATGGAAAAAGTCATTAGGGGTCTTCCGCTTGTGCTTTGTTACATCAATGACCTCCTAATCGCATCTTCCTTGCTGGAGGAACACCTTTCCCACCTTAGTAAGGTCTTTTCTCGTTTTTAAGAGTACACTATCGTACTCAACACCTCCAAGTGTCTCTTTGGTGTCTCGCAACTCTCATTCTTGGGCCACTTAAGTTTCGAGTGCCAGGATTAGCCCACTCGAAAATAAAGTTACCGTGAAGCGCAACTTTCCTTGACCCATATCACGCAAACAGCTCAGACGTTTCTGTGGTATGATCAACTTCTACCACAGATTCCTTCCAAACTGTGCCCAGGACATGCAACCTATCAATTATATGCTCACGAAGACCAAAACAAAAAGAGCTCTCCTCTTGAATGGTCTAGTGAGGCGTGCGATGGATTCTCTCGCACCAAAGAGGTTATTGCCCACGCTGTAAAATTAGCTCATCCTTCTCCATGAGCCCCCATCAGCGTATCCCCAGACGCAGCATCGATTCATGTAAGTGCAACCTTACATCAAAAGATTAGTGACCAAGACAACCTCTTGCTTTCTTCTCTCGCTCTCTTTCTGACTCCCAAAAGAGGTATAGTACGTTCTCTCGCGAGTTACTCGGAATATACGAGTACCTCACAATCCGCCACTTCCGCCATCACTTGGAAGGACGCGACTTCATTATTTTTACGGGCCATAAGTCTTTGGTCAGTGCTTGTTTGTCTCGTAGTACTTCGTCATTACACACTGCAGATGACCCTCGGCATTTTGACTTCATCTTGCAGATGAAAAAGATATTCGCTATGTTCCTGGTTCTTCAAACGTCGTACCGGATGCGCTTTCCCGCATTGCCGTGATTTTGGTCACGTAGCTCTCTCACACTGCGCTCATCTATTAGGCAACGATAGCGCTAGCCCATGAACAAGATGAAGACACGCAAACACTGCGTCACTCTTCTCAACTCGTCGTTCGTGAGATCGACTTACCGGACAGTCCTTCCAGGTGCATAATGGTCGACTATTAATTACCTGACTATACTCGCCCTCTCATTCCTTTTACTTACCGTCTGCACATTTTCAACCAAATTCGCGGTATCGCTCCTCCTAGCGTCAATGCCACACGCAAGCTCGTTGCACAACGCTTCCTGTGGTCAGTTATGAATGCCGATGCGACCAAATAGACTCGCTCATTCCTGCCATGCCAGCGCGACAAAGACCATCGTCGCAGAAAAACTCATCTGATCCCTTTTCCTCTTCCTTCGTCACGTTTTGACGCCGTTAATGTCAATCTAGTAGGTTTTCCGTCTTACTCTCGTGGTTGCAATTATCTTTCTCCATGATCGATCGTTTTACTCGATGACCAGAGCCAGTTCCTATCTCGGACATCAGAGCCTCCACTGTCACTCAAGCCTTCGTCTCAGTATGGGTTGATCGTTTTGGTGCTCTCTCAAAGATAATGACTGATCGTGGCTAAAAATTTGAATCTCACCAATGGGATGTACTCATATCAGTGCTTGGCTCCTTTCGTCTTCGTACAACTAGCTATCGCCCCAAAGCAACGCCAAGTGGAACGGTGGCGAAGAACAGGACTTAAGACTCTCACGTCCCACTTGACGCCACCTCGGAAGCAACCAGCAAGCGGATTATCTTCGCTCCATCAGCCTTGACACGTGCCAGTGCCTTGTTCAACGCTACTGGCACTGTAACAGCGGATGTGTGTCCCCGTACCCGCAGTCAAGCCAATGGCACTGTCACACGCTCGGGTCGTGTCTTTAGGAAACCTCGGCGTTATACGGACCAGTAGTATTCTCTTATAAAAAAAGGTGGGGTAACCTTCTTAGGGGGGAGTGTTATAGCAATGCCCTCTGGGGCATTCCTATAAATAGTAATAATCCTGGGAATATTATATTCATATGTATATAATAAGTAAAATTATCATCCAAAATATAATCAATCAATTAATTTGTAACGAGAATATTCCAAATATACATTTTATTTAAACTTTCCCCTACACGACCTGCTTTCGCCATCTATCTTGAAGCGCTGTACAAAGTCCACTTGTACAGAGCGTCGCTTCGGATAAAGGTTAGTCACTTTCTCTCCCAATTATTCTCGGCACTTAGTCCATACGAGAGTAGATCCTAACTCCTGTTCTTCTCGCATTGCAGACTCCAATTCTCACTTTATCATAGTTCTATCCTACTAATTATACGTACTATACCTACACCACATAATTATATATATATATATATATATATATATATATATATATATATATATATATATATATATATATATATATATATATATATATATATATACTAATGCACGTACTAACTATTGCATCGCTATCTAAAGCAACAAGGATCATTCATTCAATAGTTAGAACCTTTGCATAAGACGCGTGTACACCAAGATAATGTTTGTATTTGGAGATGTGACTAATATCTAGTCGGGCCGATATTCGTAGCGAATAAAATTTAGTCTTTCACGGATCCATGTTAAAAGACCATGGATCAGACTTCCTCTCTATCAGATTCATTAGTTTTATGAACAACTGTTTCAATTCCCTTCCTTATCACCGCGCGGGCAAACCCGTCGGTTTGTACCTGTTTTCTAATTTGCGAATGTTTGTACCTTTCCTGTGGGAGTGCAGCGATTTCATTGACTAGCGGTTTTGCATTATTTATTAGTATACAGTTTACTTTACATTAATGCATGAATTATTAACTAGCGGTTTTGCATTATTTACAAGTATACAGTTTGCTTTGCATTAGTACATTAATTATTACTAGCGGTTTTGCATTATTTATACGTATACAGTTTGTTTTGCATTAATTCATTAATTATTAACAAATGGCATATTATTTATAGTTTGGTTTGTATGCCCATTTCAATATTTCATAAGGCCAACGAGGTGCTCTCTGTCGTGGTATGAACGGGTTTACGCCGTTACACGCATACTGGCCAACGGGCCGACCAAGATTAAGGCTCCACTTAGGGATGGTTCTAAGAATGCTTTAAATACACAGTTGCTAGGCCAAGGAATATTCAAACACGGCTACAAAAATATACTTTAAGCCGTAGTACTGTGGGGGTCGAAGGTCGAACCTAGTAAACATTTGTTTGAAAATTTTAAACGGTTCACACATTAAACTTTATAAATAGGAAGATGAACTTCCCGTTGTTAATAGCTCTCTTTTGTAAATAGGAAGATAAACTTCCCGCTTTGTAGTATTTCTCCTTCGTAAACAGGAACCTAGGCTTCCCAAAAGGCAGTACGATATCATGGGTCGGCCATACGTTGCTACGTACAAAATAGATCTTGTTCGTGAAGTCGCGTGGAGAAAAGGTAAAAATCGATGGCGTTCTTGATGTGACTCTCCTTTGACTTTTCCTCCTTTGCCGGCTGTGAACTTTTCGGTGAGCTCAATTTTCTTCTAGATTTCTTCCAAGTCTAAGAATTCGGAAAACTGATTTCGGCCGTGTTTATGTGTAAGGGGTTGGAGTGTTAGTAACATTTAAATCTATCATGGCGCCTGATGGTTGAATTGTTATAGTGTTAAGTTTAGATGAAATAACTATTTATATAGGTGTATTTTTGTGTAAAAGCCAGTGACTGCCTTATACGCCTGTGGAATTCTACTCTCGCGGATATCGAAGAATCGATAAAGGAGGATTTCAAACGGATACATACAGTGCTTTACCTTCTAACACATAAAAGTGTTTATTGTTCTTTAATTTTTATTGACTTCAACGAGAACTCGGAGTGAATAAACCGAAGTGACAAAAAAGAGTAAAAACAAATTAATGTAGCATTGCCTAATACGGTAATTAAACTTCAAAATGCAGAAGTGAATTAATATTAGCCAAGTGCCCATATACTAGCCAAACTACGGAAGCGCTATAATCAGTGAACACGTTGAATAAATTTTAACAAACATTGTTCGTCTGGTGTAGCTAATCTTAAAGTGGGACCGATTGCCCCAAATTTAGTGACACCTTAGTGAACCCCACGTTTATTCTCCTCAAGAAAAAATCTCATTTAACCTTAAAAACAGTGTTCCAACAAACAAAGTGAAGAAACAAGTGATTTTTGTTTTGTGGATGAACTTTCCACCGGAGACTTAAGTGAAAGTGAACAATCAGAAGGATTATCAAAAGTGATATTTGCTTAACAAAGAAGAAAAACTCAGAAGAAAGGTACGTGGACAAGGAATTATAAAATTCTCTTTATCCTATATCTTTTCCTACTCCCACTCTATTCAATTAGGCCTTAAATAAAATTACAAACAAATACATTTATATACAGTTAGGTAAGACATAATGTCCCCTCCCCTCCCAGTATCCTCTATTAATACAATAGTACGGGTATCATGGTACACTAAAACCCACTACAAACATGCGGGAAACAACAAGGATCCCGCTTAAAGCCCTAACCAGGGATAAGCCCGACAGAGGAACAGTTTTTGCAGCAATATACTCTAAAATCAATATTGCTTTGGTCAGACTAATCGAGAAGCCCCAAGGCTACACAGCAATCTGTCAAAATGAGGAGATGTCGAAACCTTGACGGCACAAAAGTCAGTAGACGTGCTAAAAGACATTGGACTAGCTCCTAGAATCCCCCCCTCCCTCAAATACAGACCCATAGAAGCGTAATATGTAGGCGTCTAGATCTATGGGTCGGGTCGCACAACACTGAAGAGCTAAACACGGAAATTGAAACAAACCACAGCTGGGCGACAGTCATTGAAGTTATTAAATTTAGAGAATATACACTTGTATTTAAAGTAGTTTTTAGTGATACAGGTATGGCCCCCAAAGCAACTGAAACAGGACTGTTGACTTTCAATGTGAGGATCACTCCCGATCAAATTGAGAGGGAGGAATTCACAGAAGTTCAGATCTGTTTCAAATGCTACCGTATGGACGACCACCCCACAAGAGCCTGCACACAAGAAACAGAGAAATGTTATGAATGCAGTGCAGATAACCATAATTGAAGGAGCTGAAATAGCGAGCGAAAAAGGTGCCTTAATTGCGGCGGCGACCATCGCACCCTCGCAATGATATACCCATTTAAGAAAAACTTAATAAAGAAGAAGAAAGAGGTAAAAAGACAAGAATAAGAACAAAAAAGGAATAATACGTACGCCCAGGTGCAAAAAACATCCAGAGTTGAACCAACAAAGGAAAATACTGTTCTACACGTAGAAAATGAGAATTCGACGCAAATAATGGCATGCATTTATTATGCCCATATTGCGAACCTTTCTAGGCCCGGGACTTTCAAGAAAGAACTAAACATGATGCTAGAGAATAACGGAATGCCACAAATGTGGTTCCCCGACAACCATCCATCAGAAGAAGTTCTAAAAAGGAAGCTTGTAAAATCTAAACAAGGTCAACTACCTACTCCAACAGGAAAAAAAACGCCCCCAACTGCAGGGATCCGAGGATTGCTGCACAGGAAGCTAGAAATAAAGCGGTATCAGACAAGAACCAAAGAAAACAAGACCATGCTGAAGAGGAGATGGTAACTGAAACTGAACAGGAGCAAATAAAGAAAAAATCTCAGAACGCGCAACCAGAGAGCAAAGGAGGTCAAACAGCCAACAGAGGAAAAGATCCCCAACTTCTACCCCGAGGAAAAAGCACCAGATTAGCGCTAAAAGGATCAATCTCAGACTCTTTGCTACAGGAAACACTCAATACCCCAAGGAACACCACGCCGAGACCATCACCGAGGGAATCATAAACGAAAGAATCAAATGGCAATACGAGGACCAAATGCCAGAGAACCAGGTCGAAGAGGCCCTATATCAAGGAAAAATAAAATACACTCGAGAAATATTCAACAATATCTCTCAGAGTGAATTTAACAAGAAACGAAACGGAAAATGCAGACCCCCTCCCCTCACCAGGCCTCAGGATCAAAGCAAGACAGAAGAGAAGATTAAGAAAAAGGTACAGCCAAAGTAAAACAAAGTAACAAGTTCTACAGAAGAAACTTTCTACACAATGGACACTAATCATAAAACACTAAAACTAATGTATATGAACGTCAATGGCTGGACAAGGAAAAGTTCCGAATATGGAAACATAATTCAGAACCTTGATCCAGACATCATTTTAATTTGCGAACACGGAATTGATACAAAATACAAAGAAATTAAAATATTCAGATACCAAGTTTACTCAACAAGCCACACAGATGAGGCCTTCAACGGAGTGGCGATTGCAATCCGTAAAGGACTCATGCACAAAGTTCTCCCACAACTAGACGAGTCATACGTAGCGATAGAGGTCCGAACTACAATAGGGCCCCTAACTATCGCTACTGGGTACCAACCCCCAAGAAGAAGGTACATTCCCATTCATAACTTCTTACAACTGTTTGCCCATAATAAAGCGGTGTTGTTCGCAGGCGACCTTAACGCTAGGTGCAGGGCCGCTGAGTACACCAGCACCAACGCGGCGGGACGAAATCTAGAACTTCTTCTAGATCGTAACACAGCTGTGCGCATTGGACTAGAGTTCCCGACCTATTACTCACCGGGAGGTGCAACTAAGCCCAACATAGTTCTAACGAGCCCAAAGTTTTCCTTTAATTATTACATCGCCACCGGACCCGTGGTACACAGCGACCACGAAGCCTTAAACACCACAATATCAACAAGCCCAATCCAAGTACCTATAAGGGAAAGGAAATCATATGCACGTGCAGACTGGGAGGCCTACCAGGCCCATTGCCAGAATTACGTCCCGAAGAGCCTAAAAGAAGCTACCCCAGAAGAGATAGACGAAGAATTAAACCTCCTTACAACAAAATTATCAGAAGCAGATAGGAATACCATCCCAAAGTTAAAATATATAACCCTTTCAGCTCCAAGATGGACACCAGAAATGATTGCCATATTCAAAGCTTATTCCAGCCATAATACACAAGAATAAAGAATCCATATATAAATATATATTTTTCCTTGATCACATAAGGAAGCTGTTGATCACTTAACCCAACCTGCAAAACTACAAGAGAAAGGATACCATACCTTAATAGGACCCTACACAATAATGAATTTGCTACATAAATGAGAAAGTAGTTTTTTATTGTATTGTTTTACGTAGATTACGAAAATGACCTGTATTTTTCATGAAATGACTCCAGGTTTTTTGTAATCTTCACATTTCATTTTTTATTAATATTAGATTATTCAGTATATAGGGGTATGAAATATTTGTTATTTTATTTGACAAAAAGTACAAGGATAAGTGGAAATAAAAAGCTTATTCAGAAAAAGAATTTAATAAGTCCTTTTAATACATTTCAGAGTGTGGTATTATAAAAATACATTTAAAAAGATAATGAGATTTAAGATTTTTTCAAAATTGCTGACATCTATACAATAGTCATATATTTTAAGAATATTTAGGCTTCTTTTTATTTACAACAACTCGTCTGTCTCTGTGAAGGGTCCAGCAAAAGTCAGCAAGCATTTTCCTTTATAACGATTTTCTATAGTAGCAATATCTTAGTGGAATCTTTCACCATGCTCATCGCTGACGTCTGCTGGATTCTCTAGAAAGAAAGACAGATGGGAATGCAAAAAATGCACCTTTAGTGACATACTACATCTTAATTCATTATAATACATAATCAAATTCTGAACAAGAATGTGGTAATTTTCTGATTTGTGCCTTCTAGGAGACCATTACATACACCTTTGAAACTATGCTAGGCCTCAAATTCTGGTTTGCTCAACTTTGCCTCAAACTCACTATCTACCATAAGTTGTTGAATCTGAGGCTTAACAAAGATTCCTTCTTTAATTTTAGCATCACTAATCTTAGGAAATTTTGTTTTTAAATATAAAAAGGATGGCTGGTCATGCTTTAAGACTTTCATAAATTGTTTCATTAAACCTAAGTTTATCTGAAGTGATGGACAAATTATGTTTTCCTTAGGAACCAATGGTTCACGTATGACATTATGACAACCTACTTTTGTCTCTTCTCTTAAACGCCATTCTGAGCGAATGTAAGGTTCTCCCCGATCTCTACTGTCCCACTGGTACAAAAAACACATAAATTTTGTGTAGCCTGACTGCAAGCCATTTAAAATGGCTACTACCTTATGTTCACTGTATTTAATGCTTTTTAAAATGAAATCTAAATTCTGATAAGTTTCTTTCAAAACAACAGAGTGAGCTATTGGTATTGATTGTAGTTTATTTCCATTATGCAGAAGCACGGCTTTACTACTATATAAAGAAGGGTCAATGAAAGATCTCCATTGACTGGGTTCATAATGTATAGCTAATTCTTAAAAGAGACGTGGAATATTATTACAGTAGCGTAAATTGTTGTCAAATGAAAATTTGTCTTGTAAATTGTTTGATCGAATGCGAAACTTAGTAATTCGAACATCTTCTGCTACTAAATTTTTTTCTTTCAGTCTCGAGGCCAGTAATTCACTCTATTGCTTTGTTAAGTTTAGATCTCTTACAAGATCATCTAGATCAAGTTGTAAGAAAGGTTTTGAAGTAGTATCAACAGTTTCAGGAACATAAATTTCAGTTTCTGGTTCACATGATTCCATATCTGATTCATCAGAGTTAGACAAAACAATTTCTGCAGGTGGTTCAGGTACTAGAATGTCTTTTAAGTAGGGTATAGGCCGAATAGCAGATCTGAGGTTGGGATATACCACAGCTGAAGTGCACTTCGTTGTTTTACCTAAAAGTATGGAAATTATATGCATAAAATTTAAAGTTATGTAAATATATGCGATTACTATAAAGTCGTTCTAAACTTAATTAATTTTATATTTTTAAAAAACAATATTACCATATACTACTTCAAAATATAGGCACAGTGGACAATAAACAATTACTTACTTTGTATGTCTACCAAACAGAAATAGCAGTCAGTGGCATGATCTTGGGGCTCTCGCCATACCATTGGAACACCAAATTAAAGGCTTTTTATTTTTCCTTTAGACCATTTTGATAAAGAATTAAAGCATGTCGTGCAACAGATATGTGGTGCCCATGGTTTATCTTGGTCGTCAATTTTACATCCAAAATACAAATTATATAGGTTTACACTAGAGAAGAAAATTTTATTTTATTTTTTTAAAATGTTACTGAATCACATATGTAGCAGAATTTATCTGGGCTATTTTTACACTGTCCTCTTGGCAATTTAATTAAAATTATTGCTTTTAATTAAAATTTTATTTAGTTAAATGATCTGAAAATAAGAAATAAAAGAATGAAATTCGTTAAAAGCTTCAAAATTTGACTTGACAAAAATAGTAATTGGCAACCTACCAAAAACTGGAGTAGTTTCGATAAAAAAATTACTTCCATTTTTGAAATCTATACATAAAACTACATTAAAAAAATATTGTTCTAATCTTTATAGTCGACAAAAAGTTAAATTTTGTTAGACAGTGTAATTACTTCAGACTATACGCACAGGTAAAAAAAAAAAAAATAAGCCATACAACACATTGAGTATCTAAATAAAAGAAAAAAATGAACCATTACTAAAGACACACTACAACAGAGAATAACTATACAACGCTTAAACAATTAACCTATATATAAAGCAAATCAGCAAACATATTTACAAGGAGATACTCTAATGGTATCTTTAATTTATGGCAATAGGGTCTTCTAGAGGAATTCTGCTTAAACTACCGCTAAACAATTTTGAGTACCCTTGATATATACAATACGGAATTGATATTCCATGAGCAGCAGACTCCAACGCATTACTCTTCCATTTTGACTATTCAAATTACGAAGGTACGAGAATGGCTTCTGGTCACTCTCAATTACGAATTCGGCTCCTATAAAGTACATTCTAAAATGTCGAATTGATAACATACTTGTAATTAACAATTAACCTCCCCAAAACTTACTAAATGTTCCAATTAATTATGCACACCAGAAAAAGAAAATAACTAACGAGAGAACCTTACTCAGGAGTGAGTCTTCTAGTAATTTTACCAGAGCAAAACCCAAATTTGGCAGCTATTCTTGCCGTTTAATTAATGGTATCTTAACTCACGTAAATACGCTCAACAAAACAAAAATATAATTGCCTATTAACAAAAAAAATGTCCTATTATTTTTGCTTAAATATTCTTGACACTTGCAACTGTATAGAGTGAAAATAATGATCTTTAAGGAAATAGCAAAAGATCAGGTAGGGTGGAATCTTTTACAAACCCATAGACCTGACGCCAGTTTTATGTCGTGGTATGACCAGGTGTACGCCATTATACGCACACTGGCCTACTGGCCGACCGAAATTAAGGCTCCACCTTGGGATGGTTTAAGAGTGCTTTAAGTACACAGTTGCTAGGCCAAGGAAAATTGAAACACGGATACAAAAAATATACCTTAATAGGACTAAAGATTACATATAGATATAGGGCAAGTTAAATGGCCATGCAATTAAATATTGACGGTTCACTGCTTAGATGCCTAACACTATCAATTAAGTTTGAACCGAGGGATAATTAATTAAGTAATGATTTTACAATTATGCAAGCTCTAGAGCAAAGGAGATCCTTGAGGTTCGACGCGGTAAAGGTGGGAGGAGCGTAATGGAGCAGGGGTTAAATCTCTTTAACCTTGATGAGCGGCGAGTAAGACCAGGTAGGTAAGTTCGACCTTGAACTTGTAGGCGGCTCGCGGGACACTCAATCTAACTTCGCGAGACTGAAGTGGGGGGAAGGCTCTTATCCTAAAGAGGCAAACGGAGGGTGCTTCGGGGATGGCTTTTACGATCCTTAAAATCCGAAAATGTGATGAAAAGGGTTGAAGCGCGACTAACTATTTCCACGAACAACATTGAGTGACGACTAGCTCTTCCTTCGATCATCGACAATCACCCAATTCTTCTTTGGACGAGAATGTAGTCGATTTCCTCTCGACTAACGAAGACGTTACGCCTAAGGTACCGGACGGCGGATTCAGACACAGTTTGCCTATGAATTCTGAACTGTCGAATATATACCCCGAAATAAATGCTTGATATAGAGGTATAGCGGAATGCACCACTGGATAGACGGAGGGCCAGGTTGCGGATAGGATCCAGCATACGGAGAATGAGGGAGATGCCATATGAATACACCTCCCTACCATACTCCAACTTGGACTGAACTAGAGAGGTGTATAGCCTCCACAATGTGAGTTTATCGCTCCCCCAAGATGTATGGGAGAGCATCTATTGTGGGTCAATTTTCAGGAGACATCCCCGTCGCAAGTCACGGAGATGAGGACAGCAAGTAAGTTTGAGATCTAGGATCATCCTCAGGAACCATATTTCTGACACAAATTCCAAGGGGTTACCCTGTAGGAAGATGGAGATTTTAACTTGCTGTCCCGCTTCCGGTGAAAATGCATCGCCTTTATCTTTGAGGTGGAGACGTGGGACCCTTTATGAAGGCTCTGGCGGTGGGTAGTATCAACGGCCAACTGGAGGTGGCAGGCTGTGGATGTTGGGCGTACATCAGAGCAATATCATCTGAAAATAAAGTTGTAGACACCCCTTCGGTCAGAGAGTATACCAGGCTATTTATTACAATAGCAAATAAAGTGATACTTAATACACTGTCCTATGGAACACCCTACTCCTGGACATAGCTATCAGAATAAGTGCTATCAACTATAACCCGCAAATTGCTAGCAGCTAAAATACTCTAGATGAAAAAACTGGTAAATATCCCCTCAATCCCCACTCATATAACTGGCGGAGGACTCCATGCCCCTACATGGTGTCATATGCATTCACAATATCAAAGAAGCTAGCCATCGCATGGCAGCCACGAGCAAAGTCCTCACAGAGAGCGGAGAGTACCCTCCATAAGGGCAAGAAGATCTATCGTACTCTGATTTTACGGAAGCCACACCGATTTAGAGTTAGGAAAGAAAGAAATCACTGCGAGCGAGCACTCACCATTTTATCCAATAACTTACTAAGACAGCTGGTGAGGCTATTGGCCCATAATGGGAAATACACAAGCAGTCTCTACCTAGTTTTAGAAATGGTAGGACTAAAGCCGTTCTCCAGGCAGTAGGATAGAATCCCTGGATCCAATCCGTTAAAAATATCTAGTAGGAGTGATTCATACGGGAATGGAGATGTCGAGAAAGCCATTTCGAAAATTGTCTAGGCCCGGGGACGCGGGGGTGTACCAAGACAACATTGAACGTATCTCGGCGGTAGTGAACAGCAATTTGTAGGGTTCCTGTCCACCGGCCGAGAAACGCAGGGCTTCTTCCTCCAACACGGGTTTGATATGTCTAAACTCCGCCTGGTAGCGCTCGACGCTGCTAACATCAGCAAAAAGGGAGGCAACTGTATCGGTGACACTGGCGGGATCGCATATGATAGAACCATTTATCACAATGCCAAGGGTGAAATGACCAGCATACCGACCTCTGATTTTGTTAATGCTCTTCCACACCTGAACTGAAGAGGTAGTGGAAGATAAGGAGGACACATATGCCCTCCAGGAGTTAATGCGCGCCTGACGTAAAATTCGCTTGCGAATCGCTCTACTTCGTTTTCGGCCAATATGGTTCGGAAGGATTGGGTTCCGGTGGAACCGCGCATGAGCCATTTTATAGGTCTCCATCACACAGGTACAATCAGCATTCCACCATGGGACTGATGTTCTGCCCTGGTGGGACCGAATACGAGGAATTGCGGATTCTGCAGCATCAAACACTAAACAGGAAAAGTAATGTATAGCTGCATCAATATCTCAAAAATATCCAAGTTGTTTACTGATGAAGGAAGCGTCATGGAAATTTGACAAATCAGCCCTCACAACATTCCATCTGGGGGATTATGAAGGGAACGGGCAAAGGGTCATATGTTTCAAGACGATGGGAAAGTGGTCGCTGCCATGCAAGTCGCCTAAAACAGACCACTTGAAATCAGAAATACAGTTATCAGAGCCAATAGATATATCCACACTACAGAAAGAATCAGTTTGAATGTGGTACGATGTAACATGATCAGAGTTAAGAATGCTAGAAGAATTAGTGGATAAAAGAGATTCAAGGGGACGGTCTTGAGAGTTGTTCACTCTATCACTCTATATGGAGCATCTGGGCTTAAAGTAAGTAATTTAAAACTAAAAATTAGGTAGGAAGTTGAGATAAAAGACCTAAAAACTGAGTCCTTGAAGCGGGTTCATCTGGGCGAATATAAATTGAACAAAAAGTATAAATTTTATTTGTAAGAGGAACACGGGCTGCGACTGCTTGAAGAGTAGGGCGTAGAATTGAATGATGCAAAAGAGGTTAGTGCTCAGCAGGAGCGAGAGACCACCATGGGTCACCCCGCCAGGAGGTGGTAGAGAGTTGAAAACAATGAAATGACGAAACTTGAGGAAAGAGCGTTTCCTGAGTTTGATTTCCCGCAAGCATATAACAGAAGGTGATATTTTAGATAATAAAGAGAATTCCTCCTATTTAGAAAGGATCCCCTGACAGTTTCATCGAAGAATTACAGCTATCACTCAGACTGGTGAGAGACTACGATCGAGATAGTACGGGGTGCGGAGGGCCCCTCACGAACAGGTGCCGTGCAAGATGAACCGTCAGGGGCATTTTAGAAGGAGCCTCAAAACGGCGAGGTAACCCCGATTTAGCCAGGCGGGAGCTAGTATTGCGAGAGCTAAGTTTATTTAGAAAGACCGAAGTTAGTTTGTCGTGACCCAGAGGAAAGGGTTTTGAAAGAGATTTTTGTGGACATTGTTACCCCCAGAGAAGGGAGTATCATTACTCCTAATAAAAGGTGTGCACTCCACGTCAGTAGGGAGATCGAAAGTCGTAGTTACGGAGGGTTTCAAAGATTCAGGGTTAACAGGAAGGAAAGATGGAGTATGGTCGTGATTAGAAGGAAGTGGTATGGATAAAGGATACTTGGAGGCATCATTACCTTTTGAGAGGGAAGGTATATCATTATGGGTGAAGGATATTCAACCTTTGCCTGAAGGGAGATCGGAATTTTCAGTTACAGGTGTCGAAGGAAAAATGGGTAGGGGGAAGAAAAGAAGGGATAGGATGTACCTCAACCGAGTTGGAGATTTGAGTTTTTATAGAGGTTGATGCCTACCCTTTTTGGAAATTTGCTCCTAGAGGGAGAGGAAGAGTCGGAAGAGGACTTGCGCTTTGGCCAGGAGTCCTTAGTCATGATTACGTCAGAGCAGAGCGCCTTAGTAGATTCAATGTAGGTTTGAATGGCGTCCAGATTCTCCGGAGTGGCATCTGGGGATTGGGCACGCGCTGCAAGCGCAAGGGTAATAAGGGGAAGAAATGAAGGGATATACAAGGGGATCAGATTTGGGTCAAGGTAGAAGACGAGGGTGATACAGTGGAGGGTAATAATGCTGCATCTCGGACCTCGGGATGATGACGGAACAGATGAGGTAATATACGGAATACGTGGGCGAGCAGGACGAGAGTCCGCTGCCATGTGTAGGACATCGGAGAACCTGACACCGGGGGAGATGAATTTCTCTCGGACTAGCCAACGGGCCTCTTGCGCATTCACCTTAGCAGAATCACGGACAGCCTAAACCTTTTTTTCAAAGATAAATATTCGACACTTTGAATATGTACTATAGGACTCTTCGCAGTTGGTACAGCGGCGGGGATGGTCGCATATATACGCCTGCCTGCAATCCACGAATGCACGGAGGAGGTGCCAGGCAGTGCTTACATGACCAAACATATGTCAATTGAAGCAGCGCTTCGGATTGGATATATAGGATTTGACTGATATTTGTAAGTAACCCGCCCTAAATGCGATGGGAGACAAGAAACAGGAGGTTCTTAAAGGCAAAAGAAGAGGAAAACACAAAGACCAAGGAGAGCAAAACACGGTCAGACGCTCTTCTATTAAGCAACCAGGTACTCAAACTCATCCAAAGCGTCACCCTATCTAACCCACTTTCTCTCCTAGTTAAGAACCTCCAAAGGATTTTTTATTCCATATCTCGTACTCACTCACAATTTAAAGGATTACTACCCATATCACATGCAAAGAAAGAACAGATGCGAGTTCTGCGGGTGGTAATAAACATCACAGGGCTTTCACCATATTTAATTTCTGCCTTTCAAAAATACTTTTTTTTAACACGAGAATAAAGATGCAATAACTTGTATTGCAGACTATATAACCATATTGTACAAGAGGGAAACAGAAACCCCCAAGCTGTTCAGGAATTACCATGATCACCTTTACCAAAGGCACCGGGAAATGTAATTGAAACAATCCAAAATACATTTAACGCAAACCTAAACACCGAATACTTCCTAGACAACTACAAACTCCCAAAAATAATATTCATCCCCAAACCAGGATCCGATACTAGTTACTAGTTACCGACCTATATCGGTTCTGAACTTTATTGGAAAAGTCTTCGAAAATATCCTAAATAACAAAGAAAATGTAAACGAAACCTCAGCAATGAATAACAATTTTGATTCCGTATATAGGTAGAAACATCACAATGGTACTTTGCATTATCACTGAAAAGATTGCCAATGTCAAAGCAGAAAAAAATCACATTGATTTGGTCCTGAGAGATGTAGAAAAAGCTTTTGACAATGTTTAGCTCAAAGACATACAACGCAAGATCTTAAATCTCCAGATTAACAACAAACCAGAGAGAATTTTTTTTACTATCTTCCAGATAGAAGAGCATTTGTGGTTGTCAACGAATTTAAATGAACATAGTTTGAATTGGAATCTAGACCCCTACAGGGATACTGCTTCAGGCTCACGCTGTATGCGATATATACAGCGGGCATAGCACCACCTAGAATGCCTGAATGGATAAATATCCAATTCGCTAACTACATCAGTGAACTAGCGTCAGACAATGCAGGAATGAAGAATTTCAAGCACGGACGACAACCATCGAGATCGCAACATTAACTAATTCGAGAAGGAATGGGAAATGAGAACGAATAGACAGAAGTTCTCCATAGTCCGGATCTCAAAACTAAAAGTATCGGATATCGAAGTAGAAGAAGAACTCTATCGATTACACGTAGCTGAAATAATATCAAAGCCACACCAGAGTTAACGCTCTTTTATTCATTAGGAGGCTTAAGCACATAGCAAAAGAAAGATCTTTCTCACTCTAAGAAAGGAAACGCTCATCTACCCCCATCCTCCTAAACACCTTATCACCAACGGGAATTCCAAAGAGTACAAAATAAATCTCTCTAACTTATAACCAACACAATAAGGAGAAAAAGACAAAGCCAAAGAGCCCTACATCAAGTAGCCAAAAATAAACCGTTCAACATTTTTATAAGTTCGCAGACGACATCACACAAATCGTCCCAAGTTCTTTCATGAACGCTAGAGTTCAAGCAAGGGAGACAGCTGCCGAGATCGAAAACATCAACAGATTTGAAAAAGGTGGAAAATTAAGACGAACTGTCAGAAATTCCAAATAATTCCAATGAACTGTCGAAAAGTAGACGACGTCATCTTCAACGAGGAACACCAGGGAAAAGACTTGCCAAAACTGGATATAAGACCCAGATAAACGACAGAGTCTCCCTAACCAAAAGAGAGAACTGAAGAAATTTTACAGGCTCCGAAGCCTCAAGAGGTGAAGTGTCCAAGTTAAAAAGGAACTAAACCTAAAATAAGTAAATAAATAAATAAAAAGAGTAAATAAAAAGAGGCGAAGTGCCCAAGTTAAAATGAAACTAAAATAAGAGAAAGAAAAATAAACAACAAAGATAAAAACTTAAATAAAAAGAAACGAAGGGCTCAACGATAATATAAATAAACAAAAATTGAAAGAAAACAGTTAGCAAAATATATGACTAGAAAGCCACGACGGAGGAACCAAGAACATGAGTTAAATAAAAATATAAACCTAAGGATGAACTTAACCGTCCTGGACGATCATCACAAATATCGACGGAGGAAACAAAATACAAAAACAAGAGAGAGAAACGCTAGAAATGACCACAACAACAGGGCAACCTACAAAGCTACTTCACACCTATGAAGCCTATCACACATTTCATTACTTTCTTCATCGAATCGAATCGAAAAAAAATTCAGGAAGCTAAGATTTTAGCTTCCGCTAAAATTGTGCATGAGCTCTGCTCAAGTCTTTAAGCAATCTGGGGTGTAAGTTTTAAGCGCTTATTTTGGATGTGTAGTTTTGTAGAACTAACTTTGTTTGCTCGCTTGGCCAGATCCCACCAGCTCAGGGAATCAAAATAAATCCAGTCTTTGATTAACATCCTTTCGGACTTCCAAAAATGAAAGGTAATAATACCTTAAGGAATCTGTGATCTTCTCAGAGTACGCATTCAGATTCCCTTCTGTCAAATGTTTTTTTCGGTTCAAAGTGTAGCCCTGTTATAGGATTTCATAAAACTTCAAAGTGCTCATTTTTGCGGTATCTTTTACTGTCATATTCCATACTACGATGTGATTCTAACACTACAAAAAACATTTTCTTGCAATTTATTTCATAAGAAAAGAAGAGGTCTTCAAAGGGCTAATCAATAGCGTATACGCGTCAGCTCCTGTTCCCATCACCCAGTTCAGTCCCACCTAGCATCCTCTTCCATAAATCTATCCAATCTATTGTTAAAACTCCGCCTGGAGGATGCACATGACTAATGTGCCTATTCCATTCATCGACCACTCAATTTGGAAATCAATTTCTACCACTCTGTTTTCTAAACCTAAACTTGTCCAGCTTAAACCCATTGCTGCGTCTCATATCCTGTTCCCTAAAAATAAGAATCTTACCTGTCTTCCTAATTATAGCCTGTCCGTCCCAGTGGCATCGACAGGGCACAAACGAGGCTCCAACCCGCAGATCCCTTGTTGGGACCAAAGTATGGCTGTCACGGGAAAGGACAGCGAATTTTTACATAATGGCGATGAGTGACTGCCGCCCCCGTCCTCAATTCCCCACTTAATCTCGGTGGTGGGGGCTTCCCTCTCAACTTCCCGATCGATAAAGTAATTTTACCTTTATCCCTTTTGGAACCGCCTTCAGGTAGTTACACCTCTTCTAATTAGGTGATTCCCCACTGGGCTGTCTCAGGGCCCATCCCCAAGAGTCCTAACTGATAGGGTGTTTTTCCCTTCCAATAGCTAAGGCTTCAGGGTTTCCTCCCTTACCCCCTTGTAGAGAGTTGCTTAAGGCGACTTTAGAATAGTAGGGTGACCAATATTATTTCTCAGGGGCAACCAAAGAGTCTTAGAGCGGAGAGGATGTCTCTACCTCTTCTCTACCCACGTATTTGGGGGTTTCCTCGTTGCTCCCCACTTGAGGGTATTTTTTTTCTTTTTGATGGGCCTCCAAAGACGACAGTGAGGTAGAGGACGCGCCGCTTCGGTTCCCCCCCTCTTGTTGGGAGCAAGTGGACCACCTCAACCCCTTTAAAGGGGTAAGAGGGGGCGTCGCTTCTTGGTTCCTGGTTAGCCGCCAGACAACTCTTGCCTCTTAGCTGGGGGGGTGGGGACTGGCATGCACTGACTACATTAGGCGCCGCCAGTCGCTAACTAGATTTTTAATTATGTCTTCCTTAGCCCTCCCAACCTCTCATTTATGCCTTCTTTCTCTTTACTTTCGTTCTTTAGCCAAGTTCAAAGTAGAGTTTACCACGCTGAGGGATGCATCCTCCCCAGAACGAGATATGGGGAACGGTGTTTATGCATATATCCAATTTAATATCCTGGGTCTTCATGCAAATGATGAATAAAAAAAAAAGTGTTCCAAATCGGTTTCTGCCCCGGCTTTCCTATAGACAACGATGCAAACTAACTCAACGCCCTGGCGTAAAGTTCCAGAGGAGGGCACAACTAACAAACTCCTGGTTTCCTTAGCAAACCCTACTAACCCAGACTCGGCAAATGCGCTACCCTCCCCGGTGTCTGATGGGGATAATTTGTTGAGAGGTCGAAAATATTCCTCTCTTACACCCCCGCTCTTCATAAACTTCTAAAACTAAGCCAAAATGAACGCGCATCTCTAAACGTTTACTTAATATTCCCAGTATATTTTCAAAATGAGCCTCGATAGCGCTCTCCCATATAAGCCTTTTTCTGGTTTTGAAACCAGTCTCCACAGTGGCCTTGCTAACCTCAAACATGGAGCGTCTTTTTCAGGCGTTCGACACAAAACCCTAATAGAGAGGTTGGATTTCCGGCCCGAGTCAGATAGCTTCTTAATGCTAAAGTCCCGTTCGGCTGACTGCACGAAGTCCCTCCTCGCCCTCCGAGAGAAAAAAAGACGTGCAGTTCGTGACCCAACACTCACACGCTAATTGCTGCCAAGGTACCATTTGTGGCAAAGGCCTTCGTGACATACCTGTATAGGATCTTTTAGAGGACCTCTTCTCAGAGAGTCATGAAGATCGACCGCTTTCAACAGAAGTTGGACAATACCTAAGTGCCTACCCCCAGGCTGCTACTCACCTTCAAATACTTGGTTCCACCCCCCAACAATTAATTGTATATTCGGTGTCCACCTATTCTTGCTACTTCCACACACATGCTTTAAATGCAACAAGTTCGGGCATGTAAACTGTGCCTACCAAGCAACAGTGGCCCCGATGAAATCCCTTATTTGATCCACCTGCATCTCTATCTATAGGTGCTTCTATTCCTTTTAGATCTTTATAATCGAGCCTGGCTTGAGGGCAGTATCCCCTCTGCTTGGCGCAGAACTCTCGTAGTGCCTATCCTCAAGCGAGACTACGATCCATCCAACATCTCATTTTACCGCGCCATAGCCATGACTTGCTGTTCATGCAAGATCATGGAGAGAATGGTGGCCTCGACCATCTCATTTCACGCTGAATGCCATTCCTGTTTCACTGACTGCCAGGCTGGCTTCGAACAACTTAGCAATATTCTCGTGCCGTAGTGCCACATTGGTTTATGGCTTGACACCTGCAAAACATACTTCACTGCCCGCTGTTCCGCTATAATCTTCAATGTCTACATTCTGTAGGACTTGAGCTGATTTCTGCCCACCTTCATCTCGCCATTTCTGCCCAACCGTTCCTTCCAAGTTCGAATAAATTCTTTCTACTCGAGGCACTTTCTGTAGGAGGAGGGCATCTCCCAGGGCATCTACCTGAGCATGCACTCTTCTCTTTCGTGATGAATACGGTCATATCCGCCCTTTCCCGTTCCATTAGCAGCTCAATGATCTACTACTCCGGTTAATCTCTCCCCACGGTCGTCAGGCGAGTCTAAGTTGCGATCACTGCGGCCGTCGAGCGGGCAGCCTTGAAAGGATTCGTTCTCCCCTCACAAATCTCGACACACATCCCATCTTTGTTAAAGTTCCGGATCCATATAGCAGTTAAGTAGTCGGTGAGGTTCCATGGTCATTTCTTCGACGAGAAGCTCTCAAGGAAGCCTCACGTCTTGTACATTGTTGTTGGCACCCAGTCCACTCTCAATTTCCATAGCAATCTGCCCCTCACTATATGGGGCGCCGGCCACCGCAATTTATTCCGCCTCTACACTGCGCTTGTCCAGTCCGAACTGGACTTTGGCTGTGCAGTGTATGACTCCGCATCTTCCTCGACTCTCCATCACCTTAATCCAATTTTAAACCGGGGTCTTCGTCTGGCCCCAGGTGCTTTCTGCTCCTCTTCATTGGTTAACATTTGCGCGAGTGAGGTGTCCCTCATTTAGCAACTCTGCGTGCCTTCCTGTATGTGAATACATTCCTCCACTTTCGCCGGATGTACACGTTATCCAATGTCCCTCTTGATGTCTGCTGCTCCTTCCACGGAGGATCATGGCACCTTTCATAGACGGTAAAACTACTCTTCTCCTCACTACGGTTCCCTATACCCCCTATTTGTCAGATCTTTTTCGCGGGTACCCCTCCGTGGATCATGACCCACACAAGATTCTGCTTCACCTCCTACCAACTCTAATTCCCCAATGCCGGCTAAGATTCTCAGGTCAGAGTTCCTGAGCCATGCATTCACTCACGCTCAGAGCACGGCCATCTTCACAGATGATTCCCAGACAATCCACAGCTCGTCCGTTGCCATCGTGGTTGACACTGTGTTTGGTTAGGTCTCTTCCTTGTGCCTTCCTCCCGGCTGTTCTTCATACTCTTCAGTGTTGTACACCACCCGGAAGGCCTTCTGTATCGCCTACCTACTCCATTCTACCGAATTCGCTTTATTCACAGATTCCCGAAGTGCGATATCTACCCTATTCTACTACTCTCCCCCCCCCTTCTGACCAATGAGCTCAGCCAGCTCTTACACAACCTTTCAATCTCTTTCGATAAAGTTATTACCTCCTGTCCGGTTCCCTCCCGGGTTAGGGGCTAGCAACGAAGCAGCTGACCAGCACCCCCACTCCCCCTACCTTTGAACGATATTCTTCAACACAAAAATATCCTTAATTCACAATAGCTTGCTGCCTGGCATACTCTGCCCCTCACCAATCTCAAATATATTAAGTCATTCCTCGGCTAATAGGCTTTATCCTCCCACCACTTCCCTCATAAGGTAGTGGTGTTAGCTCGCTTCCGTCTGGGTCATACTAGGCTAACCCCACCTGCGACACATGTCGTACCAGCCTCACTGTATCCCACATAATCATCAAGTTCTACATATACTCGCCCCCTCCCCGTCCTCGACGCCTCTTTCTTTTATTTACGAGTATATTGTAACCCCAATTTGAACATTTACGTCTGATCCTAGCCGAAGGTACCTGATTCTTCGCAAATAATCTTTTTTCCTTCTTCACTCCCACCCTTTTCTTTCGTCTGATCTTATCTGGCTTGTGTCATCTATTCTATTGCCCCTAGCTCTCTTTCTTTTCCCTACTAAAAGCCAACCTCACTAAGTGGGATACATCTGTGTCAATTGGCAGCCAACGCCCTCTCATAAAAAACTCGTAGAAACGAGGTTTGTTACTTTGATGAGAGCTTGCATGCCCGCTCTCCTATTTTTCCCAATGGAGGTTGGCATGCAGGCTCCAGTGAATTTTGCGACGAGCCATAATTCCTATGAGTCCCATGGCAAGACCCGCGACACATTGAGGGGGGAGGGCACTTAGAGGCTCATCCTTAGGTGGAGATGATCCTGGAGGTCATCCTTCTCCAGATGGTAAAATTTCCTTGGGAGTGAACCTGGGATCGGTGCAATATACATTAAACCCCAGTCCGCCCCTGCACAAGGTCGTCCTGAGTCTGCCCTCAGACAGAAGCGATACACCTGCATAAGCAATAAGCACGGTGCGAGCGATTCCACTGTTGTTAATTTCATCGAGCTACAGCTAGGTTACGCTATGTCTCGAAGCACGCCCGCCGCTCTTTTTAGAGAGCATACATGTCTTCACTTAACGGGAACACCTCTCTCGCAGAGGTGTGGAGGAGAATTAAAAGGATTCGGGTTAAGTTATCGCAGGACCTCTTCACGTTCGCCATGAGAACGCGACCACAAACTCTTGTACCTGCGCCATCTACATTCCTCATTCCGTGACGTTCAACATTTGGGGTGCTGATAGGGCTAACGCTATGCTGGTTAATCGTTCCGTTGTTTGTTCATAGCTTAACTAGATAAGAGAGTTTTACGCATTGGCAACCGAGCATGAATTTCGAAATGTAGACATGATCCACTACACTGGTCATTGACTCATCGTTTGGTGATCGGTGCCTTCCGCACGTCCCCCAATGAGAGTCTTTTAGTTGATGCCGGAGAGATTCAACTTGCCCTGCGCCAAGCACAGTACATTATGCGCTTTAATGCAAAGCCCGCAGTTTCCCTAGGTTTCCAACGACTCTCATTGCATCCGAGGCTGAGCTCGACGGCACCCATGCCGCCGAAAAACACTAGTCATAGTCATACACTAAGCACTCCGGGTCCAGGGCTAGGAAACTGCGTTGATGAATTGGTGTAGGTTCTTGGCCAGTGGCGCCTCTGGTTCTGCCCAGGACGCCACTCTGGAGGTCCTATATTTAACTATTTGTTGCCACGCTTCTTTTCAAAAATATCCACAACGCCCGCAGTATTGACTTCTACCTTTTTAGATATGGTTCATGCCACACAGATGGCTACAAATCCCAGGACAGGGTCGGCTTTCGCGACGTATCCCTTCTGAACTCAGCGGAGCTCTACCAGTTGACTACTTGTCTTCACGGCCGATATGTTTACAATACACCACTCGGTACGGGAGATAACGCGTCGTGCCTGACTATTATCTATAGCAACTTACAAAGTGACCTGAGTGCTATCGGCACATTGGAATGTCCCTATCCATTGGTTCGAGGTGTCCGTGAGACTATGTATGGTAGCCGCGAGCCTGGTGGATGACGATATTATCTTCTGCTGGGTTCCTGGGCATGGAAGGATTGCGGGGGAATGAGGGCGCCAAATAGTCCGCGTAAGCTGGACGACCAGACCTGTGTTTCGCTCTTTTTCACACCGAATACATGGAATGATTCAGGTCAGCCCTCCTGGCTGCTTGGTAAAGAAGATGGGAGACGGCCGAGGGGAATCTAAATTTGCGTGCCATTGGTCCACGACTGTTGCCATGGACCTACTCCTCAATGCCGCAACAGCTTCAGGTTGATCTCTGTCGTCTTTGAATTGGACACACTCGCGGGACGCACCGCCATTTGACGGAGCGCTCGCCTGCGCCCTACTGTGAAGACTGCGTTGCCCCCCAGACTGTTCGGCACATTCTGATTGAATATCCCAGTTTGGGGTGATCTTCGCGCACGTTACCTGTCCAAGTACCGGGACGAATTGGATCGGTACATTTTGTCCCTCGTGCTCGAGACGAGTCCGTGCACACAAGCCTTTAGACTCTTTGACTTCTTGGATGAAGCTGGACTCCTCCATTTTATTTAACTCTTTGTTGTTGGGCGCATGCTCCTTTACTGTGGGGACGCCGGCCTCCCTTCGTAGCCTGAACGGGCCTTTTTTCTTTATTTTGCTGTGCTTCTTTTTGTTTGTTTGTTCTCGTTTGTTGTTTTTGTTTAATGTGTAATGTTTTCTGTGTTTTGTTGTTAATAAAGCCTAATAATAGACTTAAATTATTTACGGAGGCTTGTTCCTAGGGGTCGCAAATTGCCGACAATATTTTAATTGATAAATTCTCGATAAAATTTTGCTTCCCGGTAAATTCCCGATAAATTTCTAATTAAATTAACGGTATTAGAAATATAAAAAATCGCATGTATATAGAACTTTTTAATGAGATCCTTTGCCATTATGAGTTTTTATAACCAATAAAAGGGTTTTATCTTTATTTAGAACGTATAGCATAAGACTAATATTTTCCTCATTTAAAAAGAAATTATATTCCGAACACATAAAACATTATTTACTTGTGTTTTTTATCCTTATTAAAGAATTATTTAGGAAACATAACTTTACAAAATGACGTTAATTTTATCCTTATCTAAAAAGCAAAATTTCCAAAAATTAAGACAAATATTAAAATATCTTTTAAATTTATGAATATGGCAGCGAGGCTTAGTTTTGCTTATTGTGCTTATTTAAGAAGTACCATTTGAAGAACCATAAGGCATTAATAGTGGCAAGAGAGAGACTGGATCGAATCTTTGTTATGAAAAATCCTGCTGTAGAAAATGGTCGTTCGGCTTCGCAGCATCGAATAATCGATCTAGATTTGCGGTTCTCATTTTCAGTGTTTCGTAAAATGCGAATTCACTTTCTACATTAAAAATAAAGGACTTAACTAAACATGGTCCTAATTCGTCTTTTAAACTAAAACGTTTTCTATCATAATTAATTTCTTTTGTAAATTTTAAAGCAAAGTAAATCGATATTTTGAATGAGCAGAAAGTCAGGGCAATGAAACTGCAGGATGAAGAGTTTGAGGTTGTCAGAGTCCGGCTTATACAGGAACAAGGATTGTCATACGCAAGACCGGTCGGGCGGAAACTACCCTTCTGCCAGATCCGGTTTTACACATGCAGTAAGAAATGGATCACTTATACGTGAAGGTGTTGTATGAAATAGTTGGAAATTCCATCATGTGCATGGGCAGTGGGTCCACATGATGAAAGAGCTTGGCGCAGCTCTTCTCTAGAAAAGAGCCGATTATAGTTTTCATGAGTTAGAGGGAAATGTTATGAGAGTGGATCGTCTAATGAAGACTGGCATTGAGGCGAATTGTAGCGCCTGCCTCTCGGCAATCACTCATTATTTAAAAAGAAATAAGGTACCGCCCATTAGGGAGAAATGGCGTGTGTTGGTGTGTTTGCCCACCACACCGCGGACTATGTCGCAAGACGCTGTTGGGGGAGGGTGGGAGGGTCCAGAGACGTACTCCTTCCAGGAGGAGGGGCGAGCCTCTTCTGGGACATAGCCCAGAGAAGTCCAGCAGTGTTTCATCAGGGGCGAGGTAATGATCAGGAGACAGAAAAGAGCGAATGCAAGGCTGGCGATAGGTGGGTCAGAGGGCGTTCATACATGAGAAAAGCAGCACGTTCACGATGGGTGCGAGGAAAGTCGACTCATGCTAGGTCCCTTAAGTTAAAATCTCCTAAAAGAAGAAAGGGTATGGTGAGCTGGAGGATAAAGGTAGTGAGAGAGTCATAGAAATGATGGCTTTGAGTGGGATGTAGACTGATCATAAAAAGTATTATTGTTCTAGGCGAAGGAGGGAGGAAGCCACTGCATGAGAGTCAGCCTAAAGATAGAGAGAGTTCCATGGGGCTAAAGGCCAGACAACGATTCCTGTTCCGCTGTACCCAGAATTACCCCTAGCGGAGGAGAGTAAATGAATTTAAACGAAGATTCTGGAACTGTCGTCACCCAGGATTATTTCTTGGAGACAGAGGCAACTAGGTTGATAGGAAGTTAGAATACGTCTAATACTCTCCCATTTAACCAGTAAATCATGACAAATGCGATGGTCACTGTGGGACAGACGAAAATGAATGGAGGAGAATCAAAATTTAAGACTTAGCGTTTTGCCAAGATGCCAGGGATAGGCTGCTCCTGCGGATCAGATGAACGGATGCTTTAGCTATTAGACAGGTACGGCGAGAGTGATATGGGGATGTTGGGCGCTATCTTGTGATGTCATTGGAGATTGGAGTGGCATTTTCTGTGGGGAAGGGGGGGATGTAGATTCAAGAGATGAGAGGGTGAGTACAGAAATTAGGGAAAAGTGGGAGTGGGAAGGATACCAGTGAGAGACGCCCGCAGGAAGTAGGGATTTGCTGGGATGTAAGGTGTTTTGAAAGAACCTGAGATGTGGAGGTCTATGGAGGAGCATGGGAAGAGGGTACTCGGGTGGAGTGTGGTCTTGGAAGGTGTTGGGCGTTAAGTAGTATCAGCGTTACAGAAAGAGACGTATTGAGATGTAGTGAAAAACTTAAGGCCCCTCGGGTATTAAAGGAAGCCAAAAGTGAGCTAGCCAAACCGCTGTCGTTATTGTTTAATTATTCTTTACAGACCGGAACAATACCCGATGAGTGGAAACTCGCTAATGTAACACCGATATTTAACAAAGGCGGTAAATCTCTACCTAATAACTATCGCCCAATTAGTTTAACCTCGGTTCTTTGCAAAATGTTAGAGACACTTATACGCGACGAACTCGTTAACCACTTGGAAGAAGAGAAGCTACTTAGAGACACCCAACACGGCTTTCGAAATAAACGCTCTTGTCTAACGAATCTATTAGACTTTTTCAATGGCATTTTTAATGAATACGACAAGAGTAAAACAGTCAACATAATTTACCTTGACTTTTAAAAGGCGTTCGATAAAGTTCCCCATAAACGTTTACTAACTAAATTAAAAGCGCCAAGAGTTCAAGGCGCCATAGCCAGGTGGATATAAAACTGGCCGAGCAATCGTAGGCAACATGTCGTTATAAATGGAAAATCATATAGTTGGACAGACGTCACCAGCGGGGTACCTCAAGGATCTGTTCTGGGACCAGTTCTATTTCTAGTTTACATTAACGACTTAGACGGACGCATTTCAGGCATAGTATAGAAGTTTCCTGACGACACCAAAATTACGAATTCAGTACTCACTAACGCACAGATTAATGAAATGCGAAACAATCTCGACAAATTGTCGAACTGGGTGCAAACGTGGCAAATACTTTGTAACGAGGATAAATGCAAAGTGCTCCATATCGGATATCGTAACGGCAAAACAAATTACTCCCTAAATGGTACTCGACTCTTAAACGTAGTCAGAGAGATGGACCTAGGAGTAACAATATAATAACATAACATAACAGAACATAATTTCACGGATGACAAAAGCCACAAGGGCCTATCAAAGGTCATCCTCACCTATCAAAACCTCCCCACAAAATGCATCCATAAGAATGTGTCAGATCATGCATCTACAATATACAATCAGAACCATCCACAAGAATGTGTCAAAAACAAAAAGCATCATCATCAAGACTCATCAAAATCAAAATCAATCATAATATATTATAATAAAAAACTGCATCCATAAAATGAGTCCAGAATAGCCCCCTCCCCCCAAAAAAAAATTAACCCTCCCTCCCCATATAATCATCTAACCTGCGTTTGAATACATTCAAGTTTGGACTGTCTACCGTCTCAGATGGCGAACTATTCCAGTAATCTATCACTCTATTGGGGAAAAAATATTTTCTAACATCCAACCTGCACCTCTGTTTTTTAATTTTTAAGTGGTGGCCCCTAGTCCTATTACTATCTTCCAACTCAAATAACTTGCTAAAATCCAACTTATCCATCCCAGAACAGATTTTAAAAAGCTCAATCATATCTCTGCTCACACATCTTCTCTCAAATGAGAACATATTTAGTACCCTCAGTCTATCTTCATATTTAAGGTGCTTCAGGGAAGGTATTATTTATGTTGCCCTCCTTTGTACTGACTCTAGCAGTTTGATGTGTCTAAAATGCGGTGACCATGCTTGTATACAGTACTCTAAATGCGGCCTAACCTACAAGTTGTAGAGTTTAAGGATAACTTCTTTACTCTTGTAGCTAACATTGCTGTTAATGTATCCTAGCACCCTATTTGCTCTATTTTTTGCCGCAATACACTGCTTTGAAAACTTCAGTGACCGACTACTACGCCTAAGTCATTCTCATCCTCAACTGAATTCAGCCATTTCATAGCTAAATTCCATATTATCCCTTCCCATGTTAAAAACTTTGCATTTTTTAACGTTAAAAGTCATCTGCCACTTCTGAGCCCAAGCTAATAACTTATTTAAGTCACTCTGCACTTTAAAGCTACCCTCAACTTCTTTGACTACAACTGCCAATTTAGTGTCATCAGCAAAAGTTGACACTTTGCTATTTACAGCCTCCCCAAGATCATTTATATAAACTATGAATAATAAAGAGCCTAAAACGGATCCCTGAGGCACGCCACTGATAACGTCCCTCCACTGTGACCTCACCCCATTCAGCACAACTCTGTTTCCTGTCTTTCAGCCATTCAGTTATCCAATTCAAAGTTTTATCAAATATCCCATGCATTTTTAATTTGTGAACTAGTCTCCTATGTGGAACCTTATCAAAAGCTTTGCTAAAATCTAAGTAAATTAGATCAACATTCTCTCCCTTATCTAAATGTTTAGTAACATAATCCATAAAATCTAGTAAATTTGTTAGACACCATCTATGTACATCTTCTAAACCCATGCTGAGCATCATTTATTAACCTACCACACTCTAGGTGGTCAGTAATCCCCTTCTTAACTATCTTCTCAAGAATTTTACAAGCGATAGAAGTTAAGCTTACCGGCCTAAAGTTATTCGGGTCCTCTTTACTTCCCTTTTTCAAAGTTGGCACTACCTTCGCTAATTTCCAATCATTAGGTATTTCTCCAAATTCTAGTGATCTAGTATATATCTTCTCAAGAGCTACTGCAATACTATCTACACTAGGGTGATGACCTTTTTACAACCTCATCCCTGTGTCATAATTTGATGAGATTTAATTAAAGATTATATAAAATCTTACTATCAAGGTGACTTGATAAAAAAAATCACGCACAGAATGATTTAAAATTTTTTATTTATCAGCTTTTTTTGTCCAGTTTTTGAAGTCACTGGCAGCATATACAAGATTGAACACAAGCTTAGAAGTCACACACACACACACACACACATATATATATATATATATATATATATATATATATATATATATATATATATATATATATAACATTATATAGGGTCATCAAACACACAAGGAAGTAAATTAATTACAATAATGTCATTGGACAGGATGAATCTCAGTGATAGGTTGTCCTTGTTGCGGCAGGACCCGTGCAAGTCTTGCATAACTTTGACCGGACGCTCACAGCACTGGTTGCTTCGGGCAATATAAATTGGAGATTCATCTGTTTTCCAGTGGGTTTTCAAGCATTTGAGACCTGTTGGGTATTTATTCAGAGCTGCAAATAGTTAATAAAAATCTTCAGCGTGGAACAAGTGGGTGCTGAACCAATGGTCAGCCCATGAGTAAGAGATGAATGAACAGATTTTATGCATACTGCTCCGGGTGTCAGGCATCAGAATGAACGCAAAAAGGGCTAGAATGGCACGAGAGTTCCAACGTGCATTGCTGATGTTTGGAATTTTGAACCTTTACAAAGGGGACCTCATTCATCTCAGTAAAGTGACGGAAGAGACGCGCGAGGTGATAGAGAAACTTCATTTCGTCTCTCCAGCCGCCTGTTTCCTTAATCTCAGTTTTACCGTTGCTTAAGGCTGCTTTCAATTTATCATAATTGCTCATCAAATCCTGCCCAAAGAAGTAGTCTATGTTTGGTGATTTAGTCGACCCATGGAGATCATCGTCCATGACAACGCGAAGAATCCATTCCAGGAGATGGTGCTGGCAACTGATGCCCTTGGGTTTGGGGTGACCTTTATCTTTGAAAATTTGCTGCAGTCGAACAACAACGCCTGTCTTTTTGCCGGTATTCACGCTTGTTGTGTCGGCGACAAGCATAACAATTGATCCCCACAGGTTGAGCTCCTCTAACACACCCTGGAGCTCTTTTGTAATTGTTACAGCTTTCCCATCCTTCAATTTGAGCGCAGCCAACTTTATTTCTTTCGCTTCATTCTTGAGGACCACGACCTGATATTCAAAGTCCTCAATGAGTTTGCCGTCAAAGTGTAAGCTCCACTTTTCCAGATGAAGCGTGCTCACCAAGTGATTCTTCACTTGAGCAGCTCTCATGTAGATAGCCTTGTGGATTGCTGACTGACATGGAGTTGGGATTTCAATGCTCTAACCAGAAAGCTGGCGACATACCTTCGCTGCTCTGTGGGACAACAGCTTTGAGCTTGTAGCAAGGAGTCTTGCTAAACCTGTTGGGTTATGCTTCCTTTTCCTCGTTGATGCTGCATTCTCATCCTCCCAAGAACTGTCTTCGCTGTTATTGGATGAGTCCATGCTAGTTTCGGAACAATCAGGTGGTGCTAAACTGGAAAGTGGGGACACAGTCGCTTACATTGCCTTCTTTCGCTTGGATGGGTGGATGGCCTTGGCACTAGCAGGTTTACCAGTGTAATAAACAACCTGGCCTTTGGTTAAAATTTGCTGTTTATAGAGGTTCTCATCTTCTTTGCACAACCAGTTGCCTTTCACTTTGGTCACGTCAAACAGTTCATTCAAAGAATTAAAGTTTTTTTCTTTCTTCAGTGCTCATAGTCTTTCAGAAGGTTTTCTAGTATTGCACAAATGGCTTGATCAGAGACGAGGGGCGGTCAATAAGTTTTGCGAATCGGTAGGGCAAAACAGAGGAAGGGGGATGGCTGTTTGTGGGGGTGTTAGTACAACTTATGACAAGTCAGGACCTGCAGCCGCACGCTCCTGCCTCGTATATTCAAGAAGCAGTAGTTGATCGCAGATCGTCAGTCACAAGTTTTTCAACAATGGAGAAGGTTGAGCACCGCGCAGTGATCAAACTTTTGACCAAGGAAGGCAAGAATGCAAAAGAGATCCATGAACGCATGGTTGAAGTGTACACCGACACCACCCCCTTCCTATGCAAACATTGATCGCTGGAATAGGAAGTTCCGCCATGGTCAGGAGTCCCTTGAAGATGACCACAGTCCAGGACGCCCGGCAGACGTGACCAACGAGGACAATGTGGCCCGTGTGGAGAGGATGATCCTCGAAAATCGACGAGTGAAGGTCGAAGAAATCGAGCGAGAACTTGGAATATCACATGAAAGTGTTATGAACATCATCCACGACAATTTGGCCATGACCAAGGTCTCTGCCCGTTCCCTAAAAACCTCACGCCCCATGATCGACTTCAACGTCGTCAAAGTCCACGAGGCCAGAGTTGCACAAGCTGCCGCCCTGCGCGAGTGCGGATTCGAGGAGTTCAACCATCCCCCCTATAGTCCAGATTTGGCCCCTAGCGACTACTTTTTATTCCGCCAGCTCAAGGCTGCACTGCGTGGACGCCGGTTTGGGAACGATGAAGATGTCAAGCTCGCCGTCCAGGAGTGGATTGAACAACAGTCGGGAATTCGAAGCCTCAGGGACAAGTGGCACAAGTGCATTGGAGTCGAGGGTAGTTATATTGAAAAATAATAAAACACTTTTCCTTATTTTTTCGTTTCCTTATATTCGAATTGTAAAACTTATTGACCGCCCCTCGTACATGCGGGAAGTTCAATGTTTTGCTCCATAGGGCTTTTAGCTCTACAACAATTAGGCAGATCCTCTCCCTCCGTTCTTTGGCGGTGGATTTAAGAAATTTGAAGCGTCCAACGGCGTGGATTTTCAGGGGCATGCGACTCCGTTCACTTAAGGGTGCTTCATAAACTACCACGTTGCCTCTTCTTGATGGTGCTTGAAACTGGACTAAGTTATTTGTCCAGGTTTTCTTGTTCTTCTCCGTGTTAAAAAAGCTCTTCTTGAACGACATGTTTTGTACTCAGCAACTGAAATAGAAAATAAACCTAAATATTAAATAGGTAACAAATTAAGATTTTATATATTTTATTAAAAAACAAGCAAATTACAATTATAAAAAATAAGAGAGAAGGCAGACACTAATAAAATATTATATGCTATTATATTATATAATTAGTGGGAGTTAAATATAGCTTACCAAATAATACCGGGATCTCTTTACAATAAACGCTGGAGAATACACAACAATTATAATAAGGCAATAATAATATCAACACCATTAAAACTGAACTAGTAACTACCCGCTTTAAACATCTCGCTTATATACCACACGCGAAATGGCTCAAGAAAATTCTGGAACTCTACAGAAATCGCCCAAGCGATGACGTTGTGATTTTCTGGAAAATTCTATACAATTCTATGGTACAGAAATTATTGCACAAGTCTGTTTGATGACTTATATATTTAATATAAATATTTTTAACGCATATATAATGCTAAAATGGCCTATATTACATTTCAAAGTGGTTTGTGCATGACCTTTTTCAATATTTCAATGGAATAAAAGTAATTTTTGTCATTAATAGGCAAAAGTTCATTCATCCGTGCTACAGGAAATAATTTTTATTAAAAAAAGTCAAAAAGTCATCACCCTAATCTACACCTTCTTTGAGTAACCTAGAATGAATGTTGCCTGGGCCAGATGACTTACTAGTATTTAACTACAATATGAGCCCTTTAATTATTTCCCTATTCACATTAACGGTATTCAACACTACCTTCCTTGACCTAGAATTATCAGCAATTAATCCATCTCGATTCTCTTGTGTAAATATTGAATAAAAGTGATCATTAAAAACCTCTACTATTTCCTCATCAGATTCGTTCAAAGCCCCTTCATATCTAATAGGTCTCATTTTATCACTGTTAGATTTGTTATTAATTCTATAATAGCTAAATATTTTCTTGGGATCTTTATTATTATTTTGAGCTAAATAAATTTCTGCCGCCCTTTTGCTCTTCTTAATAATCTTATTTAGCTCATTTCTGGTCAACCTATAATGATTTAAATTGTCAAAAGTACTTTCTCTCTGTAATCTATGGTATGCCATTTTCTTCTCAGAAATTTTCCTAGCTATTTCTCGATTCCACCACAACGGCTTCCTACATTTCTTCCTAATTGCCTTTATTGGAATATACTGCTCCTGGACTATGTTTATTATAGTCTTAAAAGTGTCCCACATCTCATAAGTATTCTTCCCCCTGAATTCTATATCCCACCTAATCTGATTTAGCAAGTTGCAGCAATGTTCAGAAGTCCTTAAAAAAGCAAAGAGAATAATTGGATTCATTGGTAGAGCGTTCGAATATAAGTCCTAAATACAATCCTTACTCTTTATAATTCTTTGGTCCGTCCCATTATGGAATACTGCGTTCAAGCCTGGTGCACGCACTACCAGAAAGATATAGCCAAATTAGAACGAGTCTAACAAAGGCTTACTAAAATGCTACCAAGTAAATTTAGAACAAAAAATAAAAAAGCGACTTAGAGAACTAAATCTATTTTCGTTAACTCAGTGTAGCTTAACAGAGGACCTAATTCATCTCTTTAAAATTATCAAAGACATTAGCAATATGGATTGCAATAAATATTTCACTTTCGACCAGTCAAATTACACGAGAGAAAACGGCTGCACAATTATAGGTAAACATTTTAACTCGCTAGAATCTAAGAATTTCATTTTTCACCGAATCGTCAACTTATGGAATGGGCTTCTTCGTAAAGTAATAGATTGCAACACCCTAAATACTTTCAAACGTCGTATAGATAAATACTTTGAATCTAATCCCGGACTAACAGGGTGTTCTAGCGAATAACTAACTCCCTAGCCTTTAGGTAACAGGTTCACCAATTTCTCCTACTTTCCATCTCCCCTAAATAAATTTTACTTCGGGATTTTTCTTGTTTCCTATACGACTAATGCAAAGTGTACTATCTATATGGGGGCCGGGTGAATAGCCCCCTTTTCTGGAAAGAAAACACGCAGCTTCCGATGGTGATTCGATTTTGGACGGTGAGTGCGCTTAGATTCAGTTGGCCCGAGAGCCCAATGGCTGAGGAAATCGGAGATGACTTGCTTCCGGTCCTTTTGGTGAAATCAACTTAAAGAATTTGGAGAGGTGCAAGGGAAGGACTACACCGCGGGGCTGCAGAGGGTGTTGCTGAGTGAGTGAGTTTGAAGGGAGACTGAGACTGGTATGGTTGCTGGAGGTTGAGAAAGACGAGAAGATTGAGGTTAGAAAAGGTGCGGAGGTAAAAGGGGCTTTGAGAGAAAGCACAGGGTGGAAGGAGTTGATTGGTTTCATCAAAGAGTATAGCGCAATGGCAGGGGCTTTGGAACATTAGGCAGGGGTAATAGATGTTGGTAAGTACTCCACATTCGTCGGTACTGTTACAGATACACTAAGCAGGTACTTGTACCCCTGGGTATTGCAAAGACCACAAAAGGTCTGGTACCACTGCTCGGGCACCCACCCTTCCATCACGATACGACACGGTTAGGGCGGTTCCCCCTGGCGTGAGCCAAAGGCGAGCATAATTCCAAATAAAAATCACTAAAATGAAAATCACAGAAATTTTATGGAGAAAAGAGAAAAATAAAATAAATTAATATATAAATGAAAAGAGGGAAGGGAGTATGTCACAATAAAACTCCTCTTTGTCACCGACAGGCATGCTAACCCCTTAGAGTGGGGGGTATTGAAATAAAATAAATTATATATCAAATTTACTTTTCTGTTAATGTAATGAAATGGAAATGAAAGATAATAACTTTCTATAAAGAATACATACGTACGGATCGTTGGATGAGAAGGTAAAGGTAAAAATATAGCAAGACGAGAATAAATAAAACAAGGTCTACTGACCAAAGTCACCTGCTCTCACTTATTCTGATTTATGACCTTTCGGCCTACAAAACTTTCAATAATTCACGGACTAACCTTGGGATGACCTTGACAATTATATCATTCAAAAGAGAAAATAAAACAACATAAAAGTTTCAGATTTCGTTAGAATCAGCCGAATAGTTATGATATTATTGCCAAATAATTCCCCGGGTAAACTTGAGAGGACCTTGGCAATTATATAATTCGAAAGGGAATGTAAAATAACATAAGGGTTTCATATTTCGTTAGAATCAGCCTAATTGTTACAATGTTATTAAAGAAAAAGCAAAACAGGGACCGACCGACCGCTCGACTTGGTGAGATAGAGAGTCGCCCGCGACTGGATTCGCACGTGACTAAAAACGAAATCATAACACCATCAACCAACATTTGTAAGCAGGTTCTGCTGCCCAAAAAGTCGCGTGCTCTCACTTATTCTGATTTATGACCTTATGACCTTCAAATCTTTCAATAATTCCAGGACTAACCTTGGGAGGACCTTGAGAATTATATAATTCGAAAGCGAATGTAAAGCAACATAAGGGTTTCGGATTTCGTTAGAATCGGCCGAATAGTTAGGCAAAACAACATAAGAATTTCAGATCTCATTACAATCGTCCGAATACTTACAATGTTATTACCAAAACAATAAAAAGCAAAACGGGGACCGACCGACCGTTCGACGTAGTGAAATATAGAGTCTCACGCGACTAAAAACTATTGAAAACAAGAGAAAGAATAAATATTTAAATGAATATAATCTTTGAATATTTTTTGAATGAACGATAATCAAATTTGTTCGGGAAATACAGTATAATAATATAAAATGGTAAATAAAATAATTTGAATTCGATAAATGCAATTCTAAAGAAATTTGAAACACTTATGTTGTTTTACATTCTCTTTCGAATGCTAGAATCACCAAGGTGCCCCCAAGGTTATCTATTTTAATTGGGTCCTGACATCAGGACCTTAAAACGGAACCGCAAGAAAAAAAACTGGGCTGGAAAAGGGCAAGCTATAAAATTCTTCTAGCTACCGATTTCTGCAAAAACTCATTTTTTTTCTTTAATAGCCGGTCGAGGCACGGGATATTACTCAAATAAACAACTTAAACATCTATTAATAAAAACCATGGGAAAAACGGGGAAATAGCCCCAAAATGCGTCACGAAATAGAAAAAGGGGAGCCCATCGCAATGTAAACAACCGTGACTAAGCAAAAAATAGGAAATAGCCTTAAAAAAAATAATAAAGACCCGCTCATAGCGGTGTCCAAATATTTTTATACATTAGTTTTAAAATCCTTGGAATTATTTTACTAGCCCAAACCAAGGTGGAAACGATTAAGTACCCAACTAAATACAAATACTGCAAACGTGAGTAAGCAAAAAAGGAAAGAATCTATAATAAATTAATCGCCGCTCAGAGCGATTACGAAATAATTTTGAGCATTAGTCTACAAATCCTTAAAACTATTTTAAAATCTCAAATCCAGCGGGAAAACGATTAAATACTCAAATAAATAAAAAAAAACACCAACGGGACTAAGCAAAATATATGAAATCATCATCATCATCACTAACTCTATAATTTAAGAAGGGGATTTTTTGGATTATTTGAATAATAATTTCATCTTAGCTTGGTTATGACTTATGTTTTTTTATCAAAGTTATTTCTAATAATTCTTTTATAATATCAAAAAACAAAATGGTGAAGTTCAGAAATGAATATAAGTATCGAAATTTTGTGAATTTTGTAAAGCCCGAAGAATTACAAATGGTAAAGTTCAGAAAACTTATTTTTATATATCTTCTCTATAACTATATTTTAGCAACGTGATATTTTGAAAGGGGGGAAATTTAGTTTAGAGTTCCTTTTTAAAATTATTATAATTGGCGAAGTTCAGAAAATTTATAAAAATTTAACCATGGCTGCTTTTTTTTAGATTTAAAATTTTAATCTTAGTAGCTAAGCGAAGGGGGAGTGGCGAAGCCATTTCCTGGTAACCTTATAAAATAACAGTAGCCGCTCATAGTCATTTCAAAATAACTTCGAACAATACCCTACAAACCCCTGCTCGCGTTTTAATCGCCCAAACCCAGTGGGGGACGTTTACATACAAAAAAGAAAGAAAAGGCCGACGATCCGTTATTTCCTTTAGCCTATTTATATAGGAATTGCTCTGGGTGCACATGATTAGGTAAAGCTATTTTAATTGTGTTTTCGATGCGGGTTTCGATATTTGTAGCTAGTTTAGGTTTAATTATTGTACTTTTCTCCAATTGCGGTCTATTTCTCTCATGTTTCAACGTCATGGCATTACATTTTAACCTATTTTTATAGGAATTTCGCGAATTTCCACCGATTAAATCTATTTTAATTGAGTTTTCGATATGGGCTTCGATAGTGGGAGCTAGTTACGGTTTAGTCCTAGCCTATTCCTATAGGAATTGCTCCAATTTCACACGATCGAAGCTATTTTAATTGTGTTTTCGATGCGGGCTTCGATATATTTAGCTAGGTTAGGTAGATTATTTATAGGTTTCCCCCAAATCAGTTAAGTTCATCTTCTTTTCGCCAAATTCGGTCTATTTCTTTGATTTTTTTAGCTCATGACGTCACATCAGAGCCTATTTTATATGAATTTCGCTAATTTCACACGACTAAAAGCATTTTAAATGGATTTTTCGATGCGGGATTCGATATTTTCTCTTAAGGTTTCTTCTATGTTTGCCAATTAAAGTCTATCCCTTTCATATTTCAATGTTTTGACGTCACATTTTTGCCTATTCATATAGGAATTGCTCTAATTTCACACGATTGAACCTATTTTAATTGTTTTTTCGATGCGGGCTTCGATATTTTTAGTTAGGTTAGGTTGATTTCTTCTTAGTGCAAGAAATAAAACGGGGCCGGAAAAGGACAAGCTATAAAATTCTTCTATCTACAGATTCCTACAAAAACTCATGTTTTTAGTCGCGTGCGAGTCTAGTCGCGAGCAACTTTTACATCTCAGTATGTCGGTCGGTTCCCGTTTTGCTTTCTTTTTGTTTTTGTAATAAAATCATAACTATTCTGCCGATTCTAACGAAATTTGAAAACCTTATGTTGTTTTACATTCTCTTCTAAATGCTATAATTGCCAAAGTTATCTCAAGGTTAGCCCGGGAATTATTTCGTTTTGGCAATAAAATCATAACTATTAGCCGATTTTATCGAAATTTGAAACCCTTATGTTGTTTTATATTCTCTTTCGAATGATATAATTGCCAAAGTCCTCCCAAGGTTATCCCGAGAATTAATTCGTTTTGGCAATAACATAACTATTAGCCGATTCTAACAAAATTTGAAAACATTATGTTTTTTTTATATTCTCTTTCGAATGATATAATTGCCAAATTCTTCCCAAGGTTAGCCCCGGAATTACTTTGTTTTGGCAATAACATCATAACTATTCGGCCGATATTCTGCTAGACTAGGATATAATATGCTATACTCTGCTAGGCAAGCCTAGAATAGGCTATACTATGCTCGGATATTAAAGGCTAGGCTATACTATGCTAAGCTATGCTAAGATATAAGGTACAAGGGTTAGATATACTATGTTAATTTAGGCTATAAAATGCTATGCTAAGATAGCATATAATATGTTAGGCTAGACAATACTAAGCTATGCCTGACTAGGGTATAATAGGATAGTATAGGCCAATGGTTCCCAACCGATTTTGGCTTATGGCCCCCTTAGGAACCTTATTTTTTCCTGTGGCCCATAATCATTATTTTCAGTACGTAATATGCAGTTTAACTCTACTTTAAAGGATAAAAGATACTAAAACAGCTATTTGTCTTCAGGTACAATTATATTTGTCACATATATAGGACTATAAACATAGCAAAAATTAAACAGTGGTTAACAGTGGTTTAAAATAAATAATTAGTCTTACAAAAAATAAAATCCTTTAACAAAATAAAATAAATATATCATCTACTCTTTATTCATTCAATGCGATCCTTGTGCTTCATGCAGTTTCACAAGTTTTTCAATATCAGGGTCTATAGTTGTTAGAGACAGACGGAAGATCACCTCTTCTTACTATTTCTAAGCAGCTGCGAGCTTTTGATAGGAGGTGTGACACTTTACTAAAACCCGACTCAACCAGATAAGAAGTAGGAAAAGCAATAAAATATAATTTTACTTCGTCCTAAAGCAAAGGGCATTTCATAGCAATTTCATGACTTGTCCATAAGTTACTGACACCAAGCTTAAATCTAGCCAGAGAAGTTTGATCACTCTGTAACTCAATGAGGCTTTCTTGTAATCTGATATCAACATCAGCTGCATTAATTTCAAATGGGTCTACCACCCAACCTGGAATGTCCAATTGTAGAAGATCTCTGAACCTAACTTATATATCACTATGCAATTTCTCCAAATGATCAATGTATATTAAAATATCATCTTCTTTCAGCTCACTCTCAATAGTGCGGAGGGTTGGAAACTGTATCAACTCTTTTCGACCCATATTTGTCTTAAACAGCTTAATTTTCCCCATAAATGCACAGACTCTTTGCAAGTTAAAATATTTGCAGTTTTACCTTGTAGCTGTTTGTTCAAGATATTTAGCTTTTCAAATATATTTGTAAGGTAGAATATGTCACATTTGGCAGCAATGGTTCTTACTCCGAGCTTCTTACCATCCAGAAATAAAAAAAAAACACTATCCTAAAGTGCAATGAAGCAATTCAGACAAATGCACTTAGAAATTTAAAATCTAAAAAAAAGCAGCCATAGTTAAATTTTAATAAATTTTCTGAACTTCACAATTTGTAATTCTTTGGGTTTTAAAAATTTCACAAAATTTCGATACTTATATTTATTTCTGAACTTCACCATTTTGTTTTTTGATATTATAAAATAATTATTAGAAATAACTTTGATAGAAAAAACAAGTCATAACCAAACTAAGATAAAATTATTATTCAAATACTAAAAAAAATCCCCTTCTTAAATTATAGTTAGTGAAGTAATGATGATGATGATATATATTTCACACTTTTTTTCTTATTTCACCGTTTGAAACATATTCATCAGTGTGCTGAAGATTACGTGGCATTCAGTACTACTATCCTGCCAGTAGGATTTGACAAGACTGGTGACATTCACACATTTGAACACCTAAATTGAAAATAGCAGAGTTGTTGGCATCTCAATTCCAAACTCTGGTTGACGTTCTGAAATGTGGATGTGAAAACTACCCAGTAGCCAATCTTGCAAAGGATATTTACCTTAAAGTGCTTGAAAGTGGGAACGAGGGAACAGTTCTTTTCTATCCCCAGTTTTAAATTCAAGAGTCACAATCTTAGAACAGATCCAAAAGAACTGGGAGCAGGCCAAAAACATATCCCTTTAGAGAGGACAGCTACAGGCCTAAGACACTTTCATTACAAAACTAGACAACCTGTTGATATCCTCAGGTGCAAGTGTAAAATTGTTTTTTGCTGTGAATTTGGCTGCCATGGTTGCAAAAACGAAACTCAAAAATAAATTTAAATACCCTATGAAGATGAAGATCTCTGTGAACGAACTTGCTTTCATTAAAGGTCAGAGAGAAATGATTACTTCTTTTGATCCACATCATGTTTGCTTTCGAGATTAACTTGAGTAAAATAGACAAGTCAATAAGTAAAAGCGACAAGAAGGTGAAGGAAGAAGAGTTGCTTACTATAGATAGGCCAATGTTTCAATGTCATCAAGTGAAATAATTTTCTCTCCTGAAGAAAATAAAGAACAAATAACTGATGTTCAAGATGGAAAGGATTGAATTTATGAAGTGATATAAATTCTACACTTTATCCCTCCGCCCTTCCTAAATAAAATCAATGATCTCCGCCCGAACCCTGACCTTTCTAAACCCCACCAACTATACCGAAACGAACACTCGCCCCTAAACGCCATCACATCATCCGTCTCTTTTCTGCACATTTATTGTTGGTTTAATCTCAACATGTACTGGTACGATAGCCTTACTCCAGAAATGTCGTGGTTTTAAGGTGGTTCCGTCAAATCTAATTACCCTCAGATGTTGCTGCCATCAGTACGCGTATACACAGCCGCAGCCCATGTCGTAAGCCTCCTCGCAGGCGGAATCACAGTGATTCCCTTTCAGACAGGAAGGCCATTTAACCGCCCTTCCACATCACAACCCTCGTTGGGCATCATGCATGGAGTAGCCATAGATCGAGCCGTTTCTCTCAAAGACGAACCTTTTTGTGATCTGCCCCTTCTTTTATCCGCTGGATCAAGTAAAGATAGTCCCTCCCATTTTACCAAGTAAAGATCATCCCTCCCAAAGTTAGCACAAACGCGGTAAGTGTCAAAATAAAAAACTTGTGTAGGCCTGAAGGTGATCATGTATAGTTTTCAGAATATTGTCCAAGAAACGAAAAGCCCTGCGAGCGACCACGAAGCTAGACAAAAGATTCTGCAGGAAGAATCTACCAAAGGGATGACTCCCAAAGATTCTCCTAAAGTTGGGGGTGGTCTAAGTTGGGGTTGGTCTATCTTATTCATCACCAGAAGTGCCAAGATCTTTTGGCATGGGAAAGTAAATCTTACTTTCCTCCAGGTACCAAAGACTAATTAAAAGACTATCAAAAGCCTAAAATTTTGAAGCCGGTTTCACTCTAGTGGTAGCAAATCTCTAAACTTTTAACCCTATATCAATAACTTTTAAAGTATGTTGTTGCAAATTTGTAGTTTTGTTTATTTTATATTGGCCTACTCTTTATAAAATCTAAAAGAAATTTGGAGTCTTTAATTTCCCAAATATAAAATGGATCCAATCTCGCTCGGGTCAACGGCATAATATAAACGATGCATTAGTTTGAAGCGGTGTGGCTGAAGCGGTGTGGCTAGTACTTTCCTATACGCGACATCTTTGCCAACTGCGTTAATTGGAAAATGAGGAATAGATTGGTGCAACCCAACTAAGCTTGCCAGAGTAAATAGTCGATTGCCTGCTGACAACCTAAATGCTTAGTCCGACGCAGTTTTTAAGTACCAAAAAAAACTCTACTAAAGATAGGAACTAAAGATAGGATGATCGCAGGATGGAGTGTATAGCTAGGTTTTTAAGTCTGTTTAGTTAGTCGCTTAATATTGGTAGTTCTAGTCACTTAATTTTACTTAGTTTTCAGCTTTATCATACGGAAAATCTGTTGAGCTCTGCTTGGCATATTACTAAACCCTTCCACCCATAGTTCTACCTGGCATCCTGTCCCTTTGTCTCTGCTTTTCCCCAACCTCCATCTGTCCCTTCCCAACCCGACTAATCATACCAAATACACCCACTAGACAAGCACAAATGCCATAGACTATTCGCGAACAAACTCGCGTGCCCTTAGACCTCGACCGTAGGGGGGGGGGGTCTGTTATTAAATTCGGTTTTTGCTCTTCGCACGGACACTCCTCCTCTGACGCACAATGGGGTGTACATGCCATCGTGACCCAGCACTTGGGGCCTCACCTGCTGCTAAGGAACGGTTCCCTTTGCCAAGGGTCTTCGGGGAAATCCCTGTCGATGACTCAAGACCTTGCCGATCCCCCGTCCCCAGCTACACAAGTCTACATATTCCAATATCTGAAAAAGCGAGGACGCTCGCCTAGACTTGATTATTTAACTCCCTCTTTCTTTTTCCCTACTTGTTCGCGGTCTTCCTGGGCTGCCTGAGGACGGTGTCCCCGATTTTAGAGGGAAATGGATTATCAAGTTTGCTTTTGACAGACCAGAGTTCATCAACCCTAGACCCCCACCCACCCCCGCCTGATAAGCTTATTAAATTTTATTTTCCCTCGTTTCTATGCTTTCTAATTTTGCAGTCGTTTGTCTTATGATCGTAGTAAATTTTGCCGATAGTTTTCAGAGCCGTGGTACCCTTCTTTGGGTCGATGCAATACCCATTTATCCCGGGTCAAGCGCCTTGCATGTCGAGTTTGTTGTAAGAGCGCCAACATGGCTGACGTCGTGTTTGTATATCAGTGTAAATGAAAAACTAAACTAAAACGGCAAATGGCCTAAGCGAACATGGCATACTCAGCTAGCCTAACTTCTGCTTACCAATGCCCCTATACCATGCCAACGCGCCGCCCTCAACTAAAACTAATCTTACATAACCACTTCCAACTCCAGTTCTCGCATAATCCCCCTCCTTATTGTTCCTCTATTTTCACAACCTACTCTTCAACCCACCACCCTACAAACCCCTTCAATTACCTGGAGACAAACGCGCACCCCTAACGACGGCGACTTCATTTCGAATACAGATTCTCTACCCCATTAATCGCTTTCTTATCCTGAAACCGTCCTCTTCATCGGCCCTCTTACATTCATGAGAATAGTTATAGCACTACATGCTAAAACGTTGGAGGTTTGATGTCCGGCCCCAGTTGGACAAGGTCTCTATTAGTAATCTCTCGTTCTGCTGGTTGCCCTGTCTTCTTTCTGAAAGGTGTACGATCACCGTAAACAAGCAACCACGCATCAGATGTTGCCAGGGCACGATCTTTCCACTCTATTTGATATCCCGCTGGATCACATAGTTTCATATTGTCGCCCCTCTGTAATCACTACTGTCTATGGATTCCAAATGGTCGGGACGGGTGACCCCCTCCCTAGCCTGTTGTGGTCATTTAAATTTCTGATCCCCCGTTCTACATTTACCTTAAATTGGTCGTCCCCAGCAACTGCAAATTTGACTTATGTCAGCATGTACCAGACGCTACTCGTCGATTTAAATGAAATTTGGGGGGCATGTCGGCTCCAGCTGTCGAAAGAGACTGTCTGTTTGCAAACTGATGCTTTGAGCTTCGCCCTCCAATTGTAGAGAAAACGGCCACTGCTTAGTAGAATACCCAGCATTCTCGCTTGACTGCGACCTTTAAGTTCTTGTCAGAGGTACACAACCTTCGATAATTAATTTAAGGATTTAAAGTCCCCACTTTTGTGCCCTATAGGCTCATCTAGCTTAAGTTGGTGTCAAAAATAAAAGTACTGCCAGTAAAAGAGGCGATCAAATAATGTGGAAATATCGGTTGAGTTAAAAGAATAAAAACAAAAGAGCGCTAACATGCGATTAATTAAGGTCTTGCATGTAAAATAAGAATGGACAAGGCTCATATAAAAGTAAAGTAAACCATGATTAAAATAAAGGGCAGCAAGAGAAGGTATCCAGGAAATTAGATTTTGGAGGAAAGGCCGGGATCTTTCAGGAATCTTATTAAGTTTGGCATAACATGAGAGAAATCTCGGAGAATACAGGCAAAGATGGGGTGAGGACCGAAGTACTTCTTTCGATGGGCAGAGTATCGCGGGCAGGTGAGTAAGATGCGTTGTATTGAGATGAGAGAATGACACTACTCGCAAGATGTTGGTTACTCAGTAGCCACTAGGTGTTCGTCTGTGAGGTGGCATACTTTGTACCGTCTGGTGGGGTTGTAGGATGATGGCCAATGGAAAGCATTTTTCTGAAGAGAGTATATTAAGGTGTCCATACGAGTTACACTATCGCTCCCATTCTTCTCACCAATATACGGATGGCGGAGATGTAGTCTTGGGAGATTCGGGTATCGACGGTGCAGTATGGAGGGCGGCCTTCTTAGCTTCTAAGTCGGCCGTTTCATTTTCTTGAATGTTTGAGTGTCCGGGCAGCCAACAGGCTGATAAGGAGTAAGAACGTCCTGTCTAGTGAAGTATAGTTTTCAGTATCCCTATGGCTACAGGGCGCCGAGGGAACCATCGCTGAAGAAAAGTCAGCGCGCTCATAATCCGAAAATATGGTATATAGCCCTGGGAAACTGAGACCGAGGGCGCGCACGGCTATTTTGTTGGCCACGAGCGCTGCTAAGACAGATGCTGTAGGTGTTAGGGTGGACAGTGGCACTTCTAGGACAACATCGGTTTTTGACCCGTCGGTATAAATGGGTGTTTCACCGTATTGAGTGTCAACGTGCTCTTGGAACGGGGGGCGTAGTGCTGCGGTTGGTATCTGATCCTTGGGGCCTCTCAGGAAAGGTTCGCAAAACTGAGCACTCCTGCGAGTCCACGGGGGCAGCGTAGGTGGTCTTTCCAGAACAACAGAAAGATGTCTGAGCTCAAGCTTTTCTAAAGGTTTTTCTATAAGTAGGGTGTATGAATAGAAGGTACGAGGGAGAATCTCTGGTGGAGGGGTCGTGGAGCAGAGAATTCGAGCGAGATTAGAGTGCATACGAAGGAGTCTGGTGTAGAATCGGAGGCAATGTTCATCATGATGAGACGAGAGGGATGGGGGGGGGGGGGAATCCTGTTTCAGCATAGAGAGAGATCACAGGAGAAGACTTAAATACTCCTGTAGCAAGGTGGAGGCCTCAAGGATGTATCTAGTTCAGTTTATTGAGCATGCTTTTATAAGCTGACCCATACAGTTGGCAGCCGTAATCAAGCTTTGACAGAAGTAATCTGTGGATCTCGAGGTGGGTGCGTCGATCAGCGCCATAGTGTAGCTTCGATAAAGAGGCCATAAGGGCAAGTACCGAGGCTTATCTTCTTATAAGGTCTTCAATATGATATCGCCATGCTAGGAATTTAGCATAAGTGGCAAATTTGATTGATCAAGCATACTGAAATGTATCTTAGAAATCGATTTACGTCGGGTAAAGGTAATAACCGTTGTTTTATGAAAGAAAATGGTGATTCTGGTAGATGAGGTATGAGCTACTATTGAATAGACGGCGCGCTGAAGTAGGGTGGTGGCCATCGCCGAGGAGGAGCTCGTCACCCAGATGGCAATGTCGTTTACATAAAGGAAGCAGCGCAAATGCGGTAAGATATGTTTTGAGAAAAAAATGATCGCAATTATAAAAAGAGTAGTGTTAAGCACGATTTCTTGGGGGGGACACGCATAGTGTATGAGCTTCGAAGAGTGGGTGCCTTGAAGATGGACATAGAAAGAGCGGTCTTTTAAGAAGTTACGTATAGACATTGGCCAAGGATCCACGAACTCTCATGTTGTATAGCTGTTGTAGAATCAATCGCCGCCAGACGATATCATATGCCTTTACTAGGTCGAAGAAGATTGCGGTGACGAAGTTTCTTCTAGAGAAAGCAAGGCCAATAACATAATCAAGGAGATTAAGAGGGTCCAGTGTGGAGCGATTTGGGCGAAACCCAAATTGGGACGGAGAGAGAAGCTCCTGTTCTTTAAGATACGACATCAGGCGGGCGTTCATCATGCGCTCTAACACTTTTTAAAGAGTCCATCTGGCAACTGACTACAAGGGCTTAGGTCGCCGTAATCATGCTCCAGCCTAATACCAGGCTAGAAAAAGATACTCAAAAAACTTCGAAAAAATTAACAAAAATACAAAAACAAAGAAAAAGTGAAAACAAAATAAGCAAAAAAAAAAACAAGAAGGAAAATACGTTCCGGCGTTAGAGGTAGACCCGCCTCCACCGGCGCAGGAACATTCAAATTACAAAAAAAAGTTAGACAAAATGGAGGAGGCCAGCCTCTTCCAAAACGTCAGTCCGCAAGGCTGTACACAAACCCGTCCCGAGTACAAGGGACAAGCGGTAGCGAGCCCGCTCGTTCCGATACGGCTACGGGTTTCGCGCGCGAAGATCACCCAGACTGGGACATTCAAGAAGAATGTGCTGAACGATCCGAGAGATAACGCAGTACCGCAATGGTCGTGCGTCCCGCAAGTGTGTCCAATTCTAGGGCGACAGAAATAGACCTGAAACAGGTGCGACATCGTGAGGTAGGTCAATGGGAACAGTCCCGGCGCAATGGGACGCAACTTTAAGTTCTCCTCTTCCGTGACCCTTCTTCTTTGCCAAGCCACCCGGAGGGCTGCCTTGAGTTGAGCAAAGAGTGTATCACCGCTAAGCGCGAACGAGAAGGACTCCATCGCACCTTTTGAGATAATCCCCGCATGTCTTCTTACATTAACTATAAAAGACAATGGGCCTTCGCCCGCTGGACCTTCCGCCAGGAAAAACTTCACTTTTGGATTCAATATATATCCTCTTATCTCATCCCGCACCCCTCTAGCTAAGGTCTGGCGAAGAGTACATAAAATCCACGGCTCCTTATGACACTCCCACCTCCCCATCCTCCGTCATAATAACAACCAGGTCAAGGCTCCCCAGATCGTTGCACAGCTAATTGCGAACACGCTCAGCTCAATCTCCCATAGATACCTCCTCGCTGAATTCACCCGACATAAAGCACTAATAGAATCGCAACCATTAATGTTTGAAACGTCCAGACAACTGTGATTCAACGAACTCTTCTCGATGAAAGAACTCCAGGAGGCGCTCTCATCGTGTAAGAACACTCCTTCGATGACTTGATATCATACACTCATCCAAAACGCCCATTTAGATCCCCTGCAGTGTCTCCTAACATTTTTAATATTTTCCTATCCAGAACTTTTCCCCAAGAATGGCGTCACAGCATTATCCTTCCGTTCCTTTCCTTAAGCCAGGAAAAGACTTCCTATCTAACATATTATCGGCCAATTTCCCTTATCTCGTGCGTATGTAAGTTGCTGGAGCGCATCCGGAGGAGTTGCCCGTCCTGAGTGAAAATTAGGGAATGCAGGTAACTGGGTTGACATAAACCTCGCTGAAGGGGCCTGGGGAAGGTATTGGTGCGCTTTCCCCTTGAAAACACTGCGCTATTTTACCTTTGTATTATTATTATTATTTAGTATGATTTTTATATTTTTTATTAGTATTTAATTATATATTATAATTATTTAGTATGATTTGTATTAATTATTAGTATTATAAATTAGTATTATTTATCATTATTATTATTTATCAGTATTACGGTTTCTATAGTTTTGGATGATTATTGAGGCGATATGCTAAATAGCTCAGATCACAATAAACCCCAAAACCTTATGGGGGGGGGGCATCCTTTATACTATTCTTTCGTTATTTAATATCTTTCATCTTGAGATTTTCTATATTCTGGTATTCTTGTTGGCTGAGATTCCTTCTTCTTTAATTTGGCTGGGTTAGTTCTTGATCTTCGATTTTCTTTTCTTGATGTATCTTCATATTAACTTGCATTTATCTTGATGTGGTGATTCCTTCCAAATTCCTGATCACGTGATGATTTCTTCTTAATTCTTGATGACGTGATGATTTCTTCTTAATTCTTGATGACGTGATGATTTCTTTTTAATTCTTGATGACGTGATGATTTCTTCTTAATTCTTGATGACATAATGATTTCTTCTTGATTCTTGATGAGTAAGCCCTTGAAATCGTTTTCCTTGATTTCCGTTTTCTTCGTGAATTTTCTTCGTAAAAATTGTGTACTGAGGAGTTTCGATCGCGGGTCTTTGAATCCAAATGCCAGCACTTTAGCCATCACGCTACGGCGAGTCCGTTTTCAGTTGGTAATTTAATGGGCTATTTATATTCTTGCTTTAGAAGGAATTTTTCTCTGATATATCTTCGAACCCCTACAACCTATATTTTTGTTATACAAGGGGAATGAAGTTAATCGCTAACGGGAAGTCCGAATTTGCAGACGAAATTTCCTTAGGCCTAAGTCGGCAACGTCGTGGGAATACTGTATTAAAACAAAGAGATACGAAAAATATATATTATGGAATGGACAGTTATGTTTAAAAAGTGAAATTATAGTTTATGATTTGATTGAATTTTATGCGGTTGAATTAACTTTGCGCGAGTTAATGAGAATTAGAGTACACACATGATGATTAACAAATATTAATTAGATTATAGTTGAATCTTAAATGAGTAAATATTATAAATGTATGATAAATATTTATATGGATTAATAAATAGATTATATGAGCAAATAGATTATACAGTTAAATGGATTGGGTAAATATTAATATAGATTGATATGTATAAATAGATTGTATGTATTAAATTAGATACATAAATAGATTGTAATTTGGATACATAAATGGATTAAATAGATTGAATAAATAGATTATATAAATCGGTAATATAAATAGATTACAACGGAGTTGGGAGGGTCTGTAAATGAGAGAAAGAATCACGTATTAAAAACGATATTCTTTTGGGACATATTTAGATAAATACTACAATTTCAATATTACAGACCTGATTCCGACGAGCCGAACAAAGTGAATGAATGAGCAGGTGATTTGATTTGAAAACGCTCGAGAGGTCGGGCGTACCAATCACACGATTTAAGTTATGGTTACCAACCCTTGTTGAAATAATATATATATATATATATATATATATATATAATATATATATATATATATATATATATATATATATATATATATATATATATATATATATATATATATATATACAGTTATGATTTAATATTTCCTCTTGTAGTGGTGTAGACCGCTACATCTCCACTTAACGTTTTCTCCACGCACTTTTCACCAGAAGGAGTGTTTCCACTTGTACAGAGTTCTGTCTGGCAACCCTGGTGCCTTGATGGTCAGCATGCCACCCTGGAATGACCTAGCACCAGGGTATGATAATAGGAGATCACACACCCTCCTCGTTATTGGACCCGCTTATCTCAACTTCACTGTATTACACACTCTCCTACCTTCTTCCCACACTCCCCGTAAGGGGCCCTGCGATTTGCCATCCTGGCCGCCGTGCTTATGGGACTCAGCACCCTGTCCGACCCCAGTCTAGCCTCTTCTCCTTCTTTCAGACAGCCTGTATTTCTCCGCTACTTCGTCGCTTTTCATACAACCTCTCCCACAACTTTCTCTGGTCAGCCTCTAATTTCACAGGGTAGATGCTGACCTTCTTCTCAGCCAAACGTCCCGGATCAGGGCTGAGGGGCGAGAGGACAATGTTCCTTAACCCCTGAGCTCCGGTTCAGGATGGTGGGTTTTAAACAACCTGTTTCATCACCACCAATACCTTCCTCACATCTCTTTTCCTTTTCTCTTCACACACTATCAATTTTAGTCGGTGCCCAAGGTGGAGCCGCCATGCTGAAGGGCTGCCAGGCCACCAGCCGGGAGGGGTGGCCTTAAATGGTGGCACCTGGCTCTGCCAGGCCAGTACGCACCCTTTGCAGAGCGGGCTACTGCGAGGAGTGATGAGCGATTGCCCAATGATGAACAAATAAAAAATCAACCATCAACTTCGCCTGTTCCATCGATGGAGCCGCCCTCGGTCAGCTCCACAGAAAAATTGAGGTCCCCCCTCTCTGTGCTTGCGCAGAGGACCCTACAAATTTCTCTAACCAGAGAGCAGGCTTACTCCTCTCCTTCGCCTACGGGTGTAGGGGACTCTCCCTCACCCCCTTCTCTGGAGGTGCTTTCGGGAACCTCCCTGTTCCCAGTTGCAGTCCCCCCTTTTCTTTCCAAGGGGACTGCCAAGAAAGCCAGATGGTACCCATAACCGACCGCTCCCCATTAAAGCGGCTCGGTAGGGCAAACCCCCTTAGGGGGAAGAGGGAAGCCAGGCCCCTTCGGTCGCTTCCCTCAAAAGACCTGCTGGCCTGGAACGTTTATGCCTTAATGGTTAGAAAGACACCCTCTGCTCCTGGCCCATCCAGGCCAACGAGCACGGTTGTTTCGGCGCCCATTCGGAGCCCTTCTGCGGGTTCTACTCAACCCGGGCGCTCCCCTGGTAAGGCTGGCGGCACAAAGGGTTCATACCCAGCCCCGGCTAAAACCTGTACTTCCCACGTTTCCCTCAGCGTGACCGTTTCCCGTAAGGTGAAACGGCCACGCGCCTCCACCGAGTCGTTAGACTCACAGGAGGCAACACCCTTGACGTTGGTCATCAGGCCATCTTTCGGGGTTCCTAAAGCTGTCGCCCGAAAGGAGAACAGCAACAAAGGAGCTTCGGATCCTTTGCCCATACCTAGTGGTGGGCTGAGTGGCTCGGAGACGGTAGATCCTCGAAAAGAGGGCCCCTCCGCCCCCGAAGCCGCAACGGCCGCCTAAGGTTTTGAGGTGAAGGAAGGAAAAGACTCGCATGGCGAGCCCTACCTACCCCAATAAGTACTCGAAGGCGACAGCGTCTTCAGCGCTAGGTCCGGCCAACAGCGCCCGGGGTTCTGCCTCCGGGAGCGTACGTCCATTCCCGTGAGGGTCTTCTATTCGAAGAGGGCCCCCGCATCTCCTCCGAGGTAGGCCTGGAGGGCATATTCCTTCAATGGAATTGCCTCGGATTCCGGGCCAACTGGGAGAAGCTGCGGTGGCTCGTCTCGTCCCAATCCCCGTTAGCTATTTTTCTACAGGAGACCATGCTAGGTGCGTGCCACCATCCCGCTCTCATGGGGTATAATGGTTTTGTGACCCCACCACCACGAGATGGGATCTGGGCAGGGGGATGCGCGTTTTACACCCGTCATTATGTCCCCGTTCTTCTTTTCACTTTAGATACCTCCTTTTCAGGCAGTGGCTGTGCAGGTTCACCTGGATATGAGGTATACTATCATTTCTGCGAAGATTCCACCATCAGCTGACTTCGACGCGGGGGGAGTTCCGCCACGTCAGGGCATGGTTGTTAAGGCCCTTTCTCTTGCTTGGAGATCTGAACGGAAGACATCCTCTCTGGGGGGATTATTCAATAAATCCCAGGGGAAAAGTCCTTGATGATCTGATAGAAGAGCTTGAGATGGGTGTCCTAAATGTGGATGAGTTGCCGCATCACTGCCAGAGAACCGCTTCATTTTCTTGCCTTGATCTATCTTTGTGCTCTTCGGAGGCACAGCCTGATTTTGATTGGGGGGGGTGGATGACCTACATGGTAGTGATCACTTTCCCATTCAAATATCCTTTTCAGGGCAACTTAAGCCTGAGAACCCACCTCGGTGGTGCTTGGCGCGGGCGCGGTGGCCTCCATTTCAGGAAAGGACTGAATTCTCTATCTCAGTCGAGGAGTTTAGGTTGGTAGATGAGGCCGTTGAGTTCTTCTCTGGTAACCTCATCGATGTGGGCCTGACTACTATTCCCAGAACGTCTGGCCGTTCTGAACGCCGACCACTCCCGTGGTGGTCGGCCGAGTGTGAGATGGCCCTCAAACAGAAGCATTATACCTACATGCGCTATAAGCGCATGTAGGTAAATTTCGAAGCACGCCCGCTGCTCTTCTTGGCGGGCATACGTGTCTCCACTTAACGGGAAGACCCCTCTAGCAGAGGTATGAAAGCGAGTCAAAAGGATTCGGGGCAAGTTCTTGCAGGACTCCCCTCCCGTTCTCCAGGAGAATGGGACCGCAATCTCGGACTCCGCGTCCGTGGCGGAATCCTTGGCGACCGTTTTCTCCGCATTCTCTAGCTGGGATGCTGCTCCGTCAGCATTCAATGCACGTCGTGATATTGCGGAAGGCCGCCGACTGGACTTTACCTCCAGAGGCGGAGAACCCTTCACGACAGGTTTACTGTGAGCGAGTTGCCTTCCGCTCTTGCTTCGTGCGCGGACACCGCCCATGGTCCGCACGATGTCCCGTACGCAATGCTTCGACACCTGGGTAAGCGAGGCATGGCCTTTCTGTTAGATTTGTTCAACAGGATCTGGGTGGAGGGTCTCCTCCCAGATTCTTGGCCAATCGCTACTGTGCTCGCCTTTTTAAAACCGGGGAGAGATCACTCTACTCCGACCGGTTTCCGCCCAATCTCTCTAAAATCTTGCGTGTGCACGTTGATGGAGAAATTGGTAAATGTTAGATTAACATTTTTCCTGGACAGCGGAGGCCATCTGTCTTATGCATAGTGCGGCTTCCGCAAGTTCCACTTCACGTCGGATGCTCTGCTCCGACAGGAAAATGCCGTCTGTGACACCTTCCTTCGTAAACAGCACTACGCCACGGTGTTTTACGATCTGGAGAAGGCCTATGATACCGCATTGCGATATGGTATCATGGAGACTCTCCACACGATGGGGGCGAGGGGACCCCTCCTAATGTTTATATATGAATTTTGCGCGATCGTCGATTCCGCATACGGTTGTGGGGAGCCCCCTCCGGCCCAATGGAGCAGGAAGAGAGTGTCCCGGAGGGAAGTGCCCTCAATGTCACTCTTTGCCCTGAGCATCAACGGCATCACCTCGGTGCTGTCGGAAGATGTTCTCGCTATGCTTCAAGTGCATGACCTATCGATCTCTTTTGGCGCGGCCCAGATGCCAACTTTAGAGCGTCGACTCCAACAGGCATTGAACCGTGTCTCTCGCTATGCTGAAGCGCATAGGTGTCGGTTTTCTTTGGCCAAGAGTAAGGTGGTGCACTTCTGCCGCCATCTACGGCTCCACCCCGACCCAGATTTGTTTCTTATCGGGGTGCGCCTGGAAGTGGTTGAATCGCACCGTTTCCTTGGTCTTGTATTCGACCGACACCTCACCTGGGAGGCTCATATTCGCAGCCTTAGGGTCTCTTATACGTTTAGCGTTTGGGGCGCTGATAGGGCCTTACTTTTTTATCGATCCTTTGTTCGTTTGAAGCTCGCCTCGAATACGCATGTGAATTTTATGCATTCGCAGCCGAGCGTTTATTGCTGAAAGTGGACTCGATCCAGCACACTGGCATTCGCCTGGCGATCGGTGCCTTCCGCACTTCCCTTATTGAGAGCCTATGGTCGATGCTGGGGAGATGCCCCTCCCTTTACGCCGGATACAGTGCATCACTCGCCTGTAAGCGCGAGCCCGGCGCCTCACTCAGTCTCCAACAGCTTTCACTTCATCCGCAGATGATTTCAACGGTGCATATGCCACCGAAGACGCCAGTCATACCTTCGAGGGCTATGTATATCTCTCGGGCCGGTGGCGCCCCTTGTTCTGCCCAGGACGTCACCCTGGAGGGTACCACACTTGGCTATTTGTCGCCACGCCTTTGCTCCCAAAGCTTGTACAGCGCTGGGAGTATTGCGTTCGACCTTTTTTGAGCACACCTCGTGTCACGCTGGAATCGTGCCAGTCTATACGGATGGCTCCAGTCCAAAGAGCGTATCGTCTTCCACGCCGTATCCCATCTGTTTGAAGTCAGTGGGGCTCTGCCAGGCGCTGCGTCTGTCTTCACGGCCGAGCTGGTGGTAATACATCACTTGGTACGGGAGATTACTCGATGTGGCCGGTTTGGAGACCGGATTGTGATCTATAGCGACTCACAAAGTGCCCTGAGTGCTCTCGAGGCATTGGAATCTCTGCATCCCCTGCTTCGCGATATCCGTGACGCCACGGTTTTGGCGAGCTGGGCGGATGTCGAGATTATCTTCTGCTGGGTTCCTGGGCATGCAGGAATTGCGGGGAATGAGCGCGCCGATGAGGGCGCTAAAGAGTCCGCGAGGACTCTGCTACGAGACCAGAGTTTCGCTCTTCCTCACACCGACTACATGGCAGGAATACGGGCATCTCTTCGGGCTGCTTGGCAAATCAGATGGGAGACGGTCGAAGGGAACTTAAAGTTGCGTGCCATTGCGCCGCGACTCTTCTCATGGACCTACTCTCCAATGCCGCGAAGGTTTCAGGTTGCTTCCTGTCGTTTCCGAATTGGGCACACTTGCTCTCCTCTCCACAGAGGTTGTGGCTGCCCGCCGCACTTCATCCTCTTATGAACCTTAGCTGAGTGGCAGTATATACTGTACGGTCCCTATCTGTTACGGGGGCCGAAAGCCCACTGACTTGGGCAAGTACGGGTGTGCTGGACCTTCGACTCTGCTCACCTCCCTCCAGTACACAATAAAGGGGCAACGCCGGCACTATCCTTTATGGTTAAAGTTCCAGGACACTTTCTCCTGAATGGCGAGCCCGCTTGACAAAGCCCATCAACGTTGCACTGGGACCGATTATATGTAGAAATTATCATAGTCTGGAATTTCTGATCCTATGGGCTTATTTGTATTAACTCCTTCAACCTCATAGGGAGGTCAGAGTATCTACTTTCCATGAGGACTTTTTTATAACATGGAGACAACTAAAAACAAAAGTGGGCGACCTCGACCTCCCTACGTGTCGGGGAGCATAAGGGATATTGAGGCACCCCTTTGGCCAAAGAATTGACTGTGACGGAGAGTACAATGAGTGTGATCTGTGAATCCTTGTGGGCTTATGTCCACACGGAGCCTCTCCATGAGATATACGTGGTCCTAGGGGTGACCCAGCCCCAGATGGCAGAATCTTCTATCGAGTCGAACTCGGATTCGGTGCCAAAAACCAAATCCGAGTCCGATTATCCACACACGGCTTTGGCCTCCGAGGAGTCACAAGTAGGGGAGCGGCCTCCTACCCTGGCTGGTACTCCTCTGACAGCTAAGACCTGCATCTCAGAAAGAATTTGCTGAGGCCGGTCCCTCCGGCCTAGGGGTTCCTTCCAATGGTTAATTCCTTCCGAGGGTTAATTCCCCACCCTACTCACAAAAAGAAAAAAAAGAAGAGTAAAGGTTCCTCCTCACTCTGCGATAGCTATGGGGACTTACGGGGTCCACTGCCGGCTCGGCAAACGAACATGCCAAGATCGGCACGTACAGCCCCGAGGGTCACTGGGTGGGGATCCCAGACTAAGGCCAAAAGTCACAAGTGGGCTGAGCGAAGCCTCGATTACTTAAAGGCCCCTCATTGAGAAACTACCCGGCGTTTTTCATCCCCGTGCCTTCAAGCTCTTCCTGGTTATTCGCTCCACTGATAGCAGCATGCTGGCCAAAAACAGCATCACCGATCAGAGGAGAGCATCAGCTAGCTTGAATGGTAGAGAGACGAAGGTGTCCCGTTTCTCAAACCGGAGCCTTTTAGTGAATACGTCAGATCTCTCCGAGAGGCATGATTAGTGCCATTCGAACACTTGATGGCACGCCTGTTAGTGTGATGCCGCAATCTACCCTGAACTTCGTGTAAGGAGTAGTCTACGCGAGGGAATTCGTGGACTAATCCATAAATGACATCACCTTAGAGCTGGCCGACCATGGAGCAATCAAGGTCAAAGGTATGATGAGAAAACAGGAAGGGGCCTCGAGACCCTCCCCTACTCTCTTGGTTACGATCTAACGTGAGGCTCCCTGAGTCGGTGCATGCTGGTTGGAAACGCTACCATGTGAAGGCATTCATGCCACTGCCGCGGAACTGCTACTACTGCCACCTCTTTGGTCATAAGAAACACTCCAGTAAACGTGCAAAGTCGGGTTTACCTGAAGTCTCTATAAGTTGGTCCAAGGCCACACACGATAAGTCCAAATCGTGTGTGGCCAAGTGTGTCAATTGCGGAGAGCCGCACCCTGCTTCTTCGGAGTACTGTGGTGGGTATCTCCTTGAGACGGAAATTCTGGCCGTTCGGGCTATGGATCATCTCTCATTTCACGAGGCTAAAGACTTGGTCCTGGTGCGCCCGGCGCTGCTTGAGATGCCTTATGCCTCAATTTAAAAAAAAGGCACTAACTGCTCCTGGCCTTTCTGTGCTTACGAGTACCGTCGTTTCTGCGTCCATTTGGAACCCTTCTGCGGATTCTATTTGCCTTGGGCGCTGCCCTGGTAGAGCTGGTGGCATAAAAGGTTCACACCCAGCCTTAGCGAAAACTAGGGCTCCCCCTCTCGTCCATCGTGACCATTTCCCCGAGAACCTCCACCTAGTCGTAAGATAACATCTACTGAAGGTGGTCGTGAGGCCGTCTTTCTGGAGTTCCTAAAGCTGCTCCCCGGAAGGAGGACAGCACCAAAGGAGTATCGGCTCCTATGCCCACACCCAGGTCTGGGCTATGTGGGACGGAGACTGTGGACCTTCCAAAGAAGGGACTCCCGCCTGCCTAAGGTTTCGAAGGGGAGCGAGGAAAGGACTCAGATGGAGAGCCCATCCTCCCCAGATAATACCTCGAATGCGCCAGCGCCTTCAGAGGTTTGTTTGACCAACAGCGCCCGGAGTTCTGCCTCCGAGAAGCGTATGGTCATTCCCGTGAGGGTCTTTCTTTCTTCGAAGAGGGGCCCCGTATCTCCTGCAAGATAGGCCTGGGGGGCCATATTCCTTCAATGAAATTGCCGCGGACTTCTGGTCAACTAGGAGGAGCTGCTGAAGCTCGTCTCCTCCTGTTACTAGTTAGAAATATTTTTTGAGGAGACCATGCTGGGCGCGTGCCCCCTTTCCACCCTCCCGTGGTATAAGGGTTTCACTACCCCACTACCCCACCACCACAGCCGGGCAGGAGGATGCGCCATTTATAACCGACATGATGTCTTCGTAGTTCTCTTCATTGAATACTTCCTTTTAGGCAGTGGCAGTGCAGCTGCACCTCTATAGGATATATATACAGCCGACTTCGACACGGGAAACTTTGGCCTTAGCGTGGCACGGTTACCAAGACCCTTTCTACTGAGAGGCGATATAAACGGAAGACATCCTCTCTGGGAAGACAACTCTATCAATCCCAGGGGTAAAGTCTTTGCCGAATGATCAAAAATCTGGAGATAGGCTTCATAAATATTTACATTGATTGGGTTGCCTTCCGCTCTTGCTTCGTGCGCAGACTCCGCCCCTAGTCCGGAGGATGTCCCTATGCCATGCCTCGACACCTTGGTGAGCGGGGAATGGCTTTGTCCGATTTGTTCAACAGGATCTGGACAGAGGCTATCCAACCAGAGTCCCTTGCTAATGATTATTGTGCTTGCTTTTCGCAAACCGGGGAAAGATCACTCTATCCCAGCCGGTTTCCGTCCAATTTCTCTAACCTCCTGCGTGTGCAAGTTAATGGAGAAATTGGTAAATGTTAGATTCGCCTTTTTTCTAGACAGTAGAGGCCACTTGTCTGGTTCTCGACCGACGCCTCGCCTGGACAACTTATATTCGCAGACTTAGGGTCTCTAAAACCTGCGCCATGGACATTCTTCGTTTTCACGACTTTCAGCATCTCGGGTGCTGATAGGCCTACTGCTTTACTTTTCTATTGATCCTTTGTTCGTTCGAAGCTTGACTACGGATGCGAGTTTAATACATCCGCAGCAGAGCATGAATTGCGTAAGATGGACGCAATCCACCACACAGGTCCAGACTGATGACCAATGCCTTCTGCACGTGCCCCATTGAGAGTCTACTTTTCGATGCTATTCGTTTTGCACCGAGTACTTTGCAATTATGCGCCTGTGTGGGCAAGGCTGGCGCCTCCGACGCTCGCTAACAGCTCTAACTGCATATGTAACCGATCTTAACGGTACCTTGCCGCCTAGAGACGCCAGTCATACCCTAAGCCCTTTAGCTAGGAAACTCCTCGAGAGCTCTGTGTAGCTCTTAGGCCGGGGGCGCCTCAGGTTTTGCCCACGGCGCCACCATGGATGGTACCACTTTTGACTTTGTCGTCACGCCTCTGCTCTGAAAGTTCCAAAGCGCTGCAAGTATAGCGTTCGGCCTTTTTAGAACACACTTATTGACACGCTGGATCCGTGCCAGTGTATACGGATGGCTCGCAGTCCCAGGAGGGGGTCTGTTTCCATGCTGTATCCCATCTTTTTGAAGTTATCGAGGCTCTACCAGGCACTGCATATGTCTTCACGGCTGAGCTGGTTGCAATACACCGCTCAGTACGGAAGATAATACTTAGTGCCCGGTTCAGAAACTGGAGTGTGATCTATAGACACTCGCAAAACGCCTCGAGACATTAGAATCTCCGCACACCCAGATTCGCCGCGAGCCGGGTGGATGTAGAGATTATCTTCTTCTGGGTTCCTGGACATGTGGGAATTGCGGGTAATGAGCGCACCGATGAGGGCGCCAAAGAGTCCACCAGGACTGGGCCACCAGCGCAATGCTCTTCCTCACACAGACTACAAAGTATGGGAACTTGTAGGTAGTCAAGCTCAGGAAAGCTTGTGAACAAGGAGAGATAAATAGTTAAATAACTGCGACACTAGAGCTGGACACCTTTGCCTTTCAAAGCTTATTATAATCTGTAGACCTTGGCAAAGAGAGTCTTGACAGCATTTAATGCTCCTCCTGGGTTTCGGTGACTTCACACTCCTCAGAGTGAGGAGTGTCAATGCAATCAGTAGAAAGCCATTTAATAATGTCCTTTGGCCCGATTGATACGTTTAGATCTATTTAACTTCATATTTTCTATTTGTAAATTAATAATAATTAATTTTAAATTTTATTATAAAATAAAGAAACTGAACAAAATCGTTCGCACACCTTATCTAAGAGCATTTGGGATTAAAATTTGCGAGTTAGTTTACCGTCTAGCTAAGCCGCTTTCATAATTTTAGGCGTTTAAACAGATTTAAATTTGTAGTCTGGCCCTACAGATTAAGTCTCATGGCGAGAAATATTCCTCTACTGGTCGTCCAATACACCAACCCCAGCTTCCGAAGATATAAACGTCATCTCCCAGGTAGATTCTTCCGTAATTTCTTGTCTTGGTTCCTGGTCACTCTCAAGGTCTTTAATTTCGTGGTCAAGAGGCTGAAAACGGTACATTAACATTACCTTCAGGCCTATATATGTCAGTCTAGATTCCCTTTGATTCCGACATACACTCACAGAGTTTGTGCTGGGGAGATCTAGGATATTAGAAGGGAAAAGTGAAGTTCGTAGATGGCTCAGAAATCCCTTTAAAAGACCGGTATAGAGGATGGCATTGTGGCAGACTTTTAGGTAAACGTCTTTACAAATTATTTGTCCTACTTTGAGAGTAGCATAGGTCATGGCTATAGTTCTGTTCCAAATTAATCGAGACATTTCTGAAACTCTCGATACGATTTCTTCTGTTCTGGTCTTAGCATTTTTCGCTACCGAGACCAAGGCTAGACCCGACGTTCTATAAAGTTTATATATCTTCTTTTCATCTGTAGGCTCCAATGAAAGACTTTCTTGCCAATTTGAGAGAGACTGCTTGAAAAGCGTGGTCTGAAATGTTGAGATTTATAGAAAATTGACGCTTAAACATTGTTAATCCGTTTAATACTTCGCAAATAACCGATCATACTAAGCAAGACTTACCACGTACATCAATGAGAAGCCCTCTGTAAGATGTGTCACGGCCGATTGAATCCTTTGTATTCCTGCTAACACACTTGATTTAGTTTGTTCTCCCAGAGCGGATAGTCTTCTATGCAATGTTTTCGCTGTAGGGAAGCATGTTCATGTAATTGATTTACTAAGGCGAAGTAGATATTTTTTTATTAGGCTATGAAATCCTTGCCAATAAAAACAGTTCAATGAGCGAGTTTGGGATTAGATTCCAATTTTTCTATTTAGTTTAGTGACAGGAATGATGATTAGTCCTTGCATTATAAACTAGGCAGAATGAAGTTATTCCTTGCCAATGTTAATTTTACGACTGTCAGTGATTCTACCTATCTTAATTGGTAATGAAGCTACAGCTTTTGGTTTGATCTAAATTGTCCCGTTAAAGTATTTATTTCATGTAAATAGATTCTAACCTATTTCTTCTACGTTAGATTTTGTATTATGAAGCCTCGAGCGAAGAGAAGCGGTGGTTTTGCCAATTGTTATTTTTGCGTAAGTAGAGACCTAGAAGTTAGATTTAGTAATTACTAAGCTTTTTTTTACAAGTTGACAAGATTTACTGTAGCATTTTGAAGGCTTTCGTTTATGTATCTTACCTGCGAGAGATTTAAGTCCTTGAAGGGCCAGACTTGTTCCAATTTATCAAGAAGCGAACACGCGTGTTTATCCAAGCTCTCGTACGGAACAAACTTCTTGGTAATCTCTAGGGCGGCTTGGGTTCCTTTAAAAAATCTCATCTCTGCACCCTCGATTATCACTTTAAAGCTTTTGTTGGCACTCTTGAATATGGACAAGAAGTTTAAATTAAAAACATTAAAAGAATTTTGGGAAGGTGCTTGTAAAGTCAAAGTCTAGGGGAAGCCAAGATGAATCTAGTAACCATACACAGGTGCTGTAGAAAGGCGGAGATTTAGTTTAAATTAGGAGCCATATCTGGCGACTGCCTACTTGGGTACAAGTCACCGTACTAACTACAACCTACGACTATATATTTGAAGAAATGCCGTAAATGACAAATAAGAAGGATAAAAGGATCATAGGTTTAAAAAAAAAGCAAAAGAGTAACATGAAGCAAGAGCACTCCAGCGTCGGGGGGTAGGCCTGCCTCGCCCCGGCACAGAAGCATGCGACCCACAAACAGTCAAATAAAGTGGAGGAGGCCAGCCTCCTCCAAAAATGGCATAGTCCGCAAGTCTGTGTGCACGAATCAGTTCCGAGTACAAGGGATAAGCGGTAGCGACCTCGCTAGTCTCGGTACCGGGACAGGTAACGTGTGCGAATATCACCCAGGATGGGACATTCAACAAGAATGGGCCGAACAGTCTGGGAGACAACTCAGTCGTCACAGAAGGTGCAGGTGAGCACTGAATCAAATGGCAGTGCGTCCCGCAGGTGTATCCAATTCAGACGAGACACAAAGACCTGAAGCCGTCGTGGCATTAAAGGTAGATCCATGGAAACAGTCGCAGCGCAATGGCACGCAACTTTAAGTTCCCTTTGACCGTCTCCCATCTTCTTTGCCAAGGAGCCCGTATTCCTGCCAAGTAATCGGTGTGAGGAAGAGCAAAACACTGGTCTGGTTGCCTAGTCCTCGCGGGCTCTTTGGTACCCTCATCGGCGAACTCATTCCCCGCAATTCCTAAATGTCCAGGAGCCCGGCATAAGATAATCTCTACATCCGCCTGGCTCGCCAAAACCGTAGAGTCACATATCACGAACGGGGGGATTCGGAGATTCAAATGCCTCCAAGGCACTCAGAATGCTTTGCGAGTCTCTATAAATCACAATCCGGTCTCCGAACCGTGTACGTCACGTAATCTCTAGTACCAAGCGATGTATTGCAACCAACTCGACCGTGAAGACAGACGCAGCGCCTGGTAGAGCCCTGCTGACTTCAAACAGCAGATGCATAAAACTTGAATCCGCAGCAGAGTTTCGAACGCACGAAGGATCGATGCGGAGCGAAGAATATCCATGGAGCGGATACAATAGACCCTAAGGCTGAGAATATGAACCTCCTAGGCGAGGCCTCAGTCAAATACAAGACCAATGGAAACTGTGCGATTCCACCACTACCAGGAGAGTCCCATTTAGAAACGAGTCTGGGTCAGCGGAAAGCCGTGGATGGTGGCATAAGTGCACCACCTATTATTGGGCAAAGAAAACCGAAGCCTGTGCGCTTCGGCATAGTGAGAGACGCGGCTCAATACCGGTTGGAATCAAAGCTCCAGAGTTGGCATCTGGGACGCGCCAAATGAGGGTGAGAGGAAGCTCTCTGTTTTCTACCCTGTGAAATTAGAGGCCGACGAGGGAAAGTTGTGGGAGAGGTTGTATGGAAAGTGAGCAAGCAGGGTAAGAAGACAGGGTATCAGAAAGAAGAGGGTAAGCTGGGGCCGGACCGAGTGCCGATTTCAGTCAGCACGGCGTGCAGAAAAGCAAATCGCCGTGCCCCTTACGAGGAGAGGGCAGTGAAGCTTCCCCGACTTTCGCTATGGAAAAGGGCATCCCTGCATGGTACATATGCGAATAGCTAACGTCTTGGCTTAAGGAGAGTTAGAGCTTATGCAGAGCCATTTCATAAGGTTCTAAAAGGGGTAACTAAAACTTCCTTTTAGAGAATCGCTCTGAAGTTGAAGGGATTATATATAACCCTTGCAGGTTCTTTCCTGCCAGGTAAATAATCTTACCTTCCCTGCAAAGTTAAACTTTCAACAAGAAATAACAATAGGCTAAAAATTAGTCCTTTTAAATGGAAGCCTTTTTTGGTATGCTCACTTCCCAGGGCCTATGGAGAGCCAATAGAACCAGTTGTGAAATAAGCTCCAGCGTTTAACAGAAGATGGGAGACTAATTTTTACAAATGGCCCGTTGAGGAACTAAAGTTATGCAATTTGTAAAAACTGGTTTAGTTTTTATTTTCACGAAGCTAGATGATTAAGTCTTTACAAAACTGATTTAGGCCTACCTTCACACAAGTATATCGAGTGTTGATGAAGGCCAGAAAGTCCGCCAAGAGGGATATAGAACATATTCTGTTGAAAAAAGTAGACTTTTCCATCTGGAAAAAGGAGAAGAAATGCGTCAAAAGCAGTTTTTCATCTCCACCTCCTACCAAGCTCCGGAAAGTTTGGTGAAAGCAGTATTTAAGATTGTCAAGCCTAATCGAGCCTTAGAGCTATGCCTAAAGTCACGAATAAGTAGGCAGATTCTGCAACACCTTTTTAGGCAAAGGGAGCAGGGATAGGGGGGAGCTTGAGAATAAGATTGTTATCTCAAAGAATAGCCATCGTTATTTTTTTTATAAGGTTATAATTACAACAGACCAAGATAAGGATATGCCGAATCAGTAAAACATATGATTAGAATTAAGGAAAAGGACGACACGAAAATTTTCACAAATATCAAAAGCAAAAACTTAACTTTCAGGTGTTGTAGAAGACAACCTGGATTGAAAGAAATGCGGAGAAAAACTGAAATTCTTGGAGCAAACAACTCACGTAAGTTAACTCCTGAAACTTTGGTTGGTCCTTTTTAATGAGTAAATTGGTCTTTTTTTGTTCTTATTACCTTTTTAATTGTAAAAGCATGTTAAACATTTAAGCCCAAGAAGCTTATGTTAATTAGTTTGTTTATAACCAGTAAATTAAGATTGAGTTCATTCGTCAGAATTGAAATAAACATATAAACCTCTCTTTTCTGATGATAAGTTCGCCTTCTCATAAATTCCTCTTTCTTCTGAGAACCGCCAAGAGACTAGTTATTGATCAACAGTTCTGGGCAACAAAAAATATAATATGACACAAAATCTATATTGTGATAGGACAAGGTGTTTTGGCCTAAATTTTACTTATCATGTCTTATCTATGGAGGCCTACCACAGAGGAAAACTACAGTTTTAAGGAGGCTCCTAACGTCTGCCACCCCTAAACGAGGAGTAAAAACTTGGGAAGACTTTGTGTGGGATCGGAAATCTAAACGAGACGGATATTTTTTTTCAAAAAAGGTTTTCAATTATTAGAATAGTTTTCCTTGGAACATTTTTTATAATAGAAAATCAAAACATGAATAATTGAGGTTAATTTACAAATTTTTAATTTTTTGCGCTAATAGATATGGACTTTTTAATCAAATATAGTGGTTAGTGCACTCAGTGATGATGATGATCATCATCATAAAATTTAAAAGGGTAAACATTGAAAATAAAAAGTGTGCCTGTGTTTCTTCACTAACTCTATAATTTAAGAAGGGGATTTTGGGGAGTATTTGAATAATAATTTCATCTTAGTTTGGTCATGACTTATGTTTTTTATCAAAGTTATCTCTAATAATTATAAGTATCTCTAATATAAGTATCGAAATTTCGTGAATTTTTTAAAACCCAAAGAAGTACAAATGGTGAAGTTCAGAAAATTTATTTTTATATATACTTTTATATCACTAAATTTACAAAAAAATAACCATGGCTGCTTTTCTAAGATTTTAAATTTTAATATTATTAGCGAAGCGCAAACTCCCCCTTGGGGGGGAGTGGCGAAGTCATTGCCTGGTTACTATATATTTATTTAATCGTTTTTTTATAATATTGAGGAGACTGCAAAAGGTAAAGGCATTTTCTGCCTCATCTTATCCTTCTTTCGCACAGTTTATCCCACCCCCTGTGTTTAAACATTGGTCTTAATTCTCGATTTTTCTGCTTTTCCTTGAGTCTCTCATAGGGTACCCCACTGGAATCGCTATGGTTTACTGGCTCATTGGGAAGGCCATTACACAATATACAGTGCCATCCACAAAATACCAAAATCTGCATTTGCTTGAAACTTGGAAGTGGTCGCTACCAAAATCTTCCTGGATAACATCTCAAAAGAAGTCAAAGCATCGCTTCATTAAAGACGAGGGAGAGAATAAGCCATGATAAAGTGCCGATGGAATGATGGCGAGAAAGACTTCGTTCATAAAGGATAGGGAAGTGAGCGTGAAAAAGGTCGAAAAACCAGTCCAAGGCGGGATCTCTGTTGTTGTAGTTTTCTAAACTAAGAAAGGACCGAGGAGCAAATGGATTAAATTACGGTTAGAATTAGAGGGAAGGCAGTCGTGATGAGGAATGTAGAGCAAACAAACATTCTACTGCTATTACAGTAAGAGGCAGACAATTATCGCATGAAGGTTAATATAGAGAGATAAAGAAAGAGAGTGTAGTTTAGGACAGACTCTCGGACTAAGATATCTGCTCCGCCGCCTCCAGATCTCAGCCTATACGATAAGAGGAAGGGGAGGTAGCCGGAGATCGTATAGATCTGACAACTACCCAGGATGTATCAGTTCCTGGACACGGAGATAAATAGATTGGTAGGTATTTAGAAGAGACATAATGCCTGGCCCTCCCAAAGAGCCAGTAAACCATAGCGATTCCAGTGGGGTACCCTATGAGAGACTAAAGGAAAAGCAGAAGAATCGAGAATTAAGACCAATGTTTAAACACAGAGGGTGGGATAAACTGTGCGAAAGAAGGATAAGATGAGGCAGGTGCTTTGGAAATTCTAGAGTAACCCCGAAAGATGATTGAAGGTGTTGGAAGAGTCGAGGACCTGGCTTTCTCTGGAGATGTATTAGGGAGGGAGGCGGCAGTTTTGGTATAGAAGTCGGAGGGGAATTAGGAAATCAGGGCGAGGTTAAGGTGGGCAGAAAAAGTGAAGAGTCTTAGGAAGGAGGGGAAAGAGTAGTATTTTTTTCAGGAAGAGGCTTAAGTATGAGGTTTGGGAAAGGCGCTTGGGAGATTGGGCTTTTGAGAAGTTCTTTGCGTTTGCGGTTTGGAGAGGGGCTTGATGGATTGCGGATCTGAAACGGTCCTACAGAGGAGGTCTTGGAATGACGCTGGAGTTTGGGGTATGGAGGCCAGTGGAAATTATAATTTTCATGAAGATTATTGGAGGTGAATGCGGGTGAAAGAGCTGAGATGAAGTAAAGGGAGGAAGGAGCTGACAGAACCCAAAGAGGTTCCTCATTGCTTCCGTCCCTGATAGAAATGGTTCGATCTCGGGCGTTGGAACGGATGATGCATCCACCTCCAATGCGGCCATACTCTCCATGACCAAATAAGGTGCACTGATAGGCAACATCAGAGGGCTACTGTATATGTGATAGTTTAGTAGAGTTGCGATCTAGATGGCTGGCAGAATGGTGTCCATGTCTGATGGAGGATCGCTGTGATTCCACCTGCGATGTGATTTACGACGGCGGCTGCGGCTGGGTACAAGTGGGGTAGGGGCCGCAACATCTGAAGGTAATTAGGTTTGACGGAACCACCTTATAACCATCACCTTTCATGAAGTACGGCCATGGCGATTAATTGAACAGATGGGAGCTGAAATGTTAGAGCGGAAATCTAGGATACTGCTCCTTGGAGCATCTACCTAACAGTATATGTGGAGAGTTGGGGGGGGGGGGAGGAGCCCATCTGGCGACTACCTACTTGGGCATAAGTCACCGTACTCATTACAGCCTACGACTATTCTTGAGATGTGGAGAGGAAGGAGCAGGGAACTGGTAGTCAGTAGTAACCTTGAGGAAGGCATTTTTCATTTTCGGCATTTTTTTGGAATCTATGGACTTTTGTGGAGCCCTAGAGGGAAATATCATCTAGGAGATCCTCCACTTGTGGTGGCTATAATTCTTTTTGAGAAAATATTACCTTGGCATAGGTTGAGGCAGGGGTGCTGGGTCACGGTGACTGCATAATTCTTTAAATGTCGTTAGGTGAGGAGAGAACTCGTGCAACTAGCGGGAAGGGTCTTTAGAAGCAAGGACTCATCCAACTGGAGCCAGACATCAAACTTTTCTACTCAGCAAGATCAATTGATTGATGGGTTTGAGGGAGATCGAGTCTGTGATCGAAAAGAGACGGATGATGTGATGGCGTTTAGGGGCGGGTGTTCATTTAGGGATAGTTCGTGGGGTTTAGAAAGGTTAGGGTTTGGACGGGAGAGTGGTGAAATGAGTGCATTCTAGTAGAAGGTGCGCCACTGATTGGTCCCCACCACAAAAACGGCAGCAAGGGCTGATTGAGTACCAGCCGAAACACGATGACCGTGAGTAAGTCTCGTGTGGCCGATGCGAACGCGGCAACGGGCTACCTCTAAGGACCGTAGTCTCTGAAGGCTCTAAGGCCAAGAGCGAACAGACCTTTTGATTTTATATAATCTAAATAATGAACACCGATTCCATTCGTTCTGCCACAACTGGAAAATATATTTTCTTATAGAAGGAAAGAAATTTCGAAAGTGCAGAGCAATGTTTTCCGGGGACACATAATAGGCTGATCGGGCCAGCTGATCAGCCCTCTCGTTGTCCAGGACCCCTACATGCCCGGGGACTCAACAAAATAGAGCTCTTTATCGGGAGCATTAAAAGAGCGAATTGTTTGTAAAACACTCCTAGAGTCGGAGAAAATAACCAAATCTTTAAAAGGTGAAATTTCGATCAGTCTAAAAGCTCAAAGAATGGCTGGAAGTTCAGCGGTCAACATAGAAGCTGCCAGCGGCAAAGATAAATTTAAAAACTCTCCTCAGTAGGTGGCTATGGCACCCACGCCACTGCCTGACTTGGAACCATCCTTGTATATCGGGCAGTTTGTATATGTGAGGTCGCATTCTCTAGGAACATACTCTTAAGGATGCAAGGGTCCATGGCCGACTTGTTCAGGTTTCATATGCTGGTACAAAGTGTGGGAGGTGGAGCGCGCCAACTAGAGGTCAGTAACGATGGAAGGGCAAGGACCCTTAGAGCACCTAGGTTGGAGAGATGATCTCCTATCCGGAGGCTCAATGGCCGGGATAAGGATGGTAATCTATCGAATGCCGCCGTTGACTGCTGTACACGGCAGACGTATCGGATACAAATCTAGGGATAGGGCAAGGAGAGCACCGTACTCTCAGGAGAAGTGCGGAAGGCTCCACTGGAGAGACGAATTCCGAGGTTGCGATTGGAGTTCACCATTTTAAGGGCTGAAGGGAAAGCCGAAGAGTAAATTTGACACCAATAGTCCAATTCGGATTGAACGAAGGCAGTGTATAAAGTGTACAGTCTTTGACGATCACTGCCCCACAAAGTGTGGGAGAGGACCTTCAAAATGTCTAGAGCTCGCAGACAGCCCATTCGAAAACGGCGTAAGTGCGGTAACTTGGAATCAAAAGTTACGTCCAGAAACCGAAACTCAGAGACGAGCTCTATCTCTACACCTTTTTTTCGGAAATAGGTGGCGGAACAAGAGCCCCTTTACCCCGGTGGAAATATTAGGCTGAGGAATAAGTTTTTGCGTTTTTTTTTAATGTTGTGTTGATTTAAGTTTTGTTGACGTGATTTGTGCACATATTAAGAAACAATAATAAATAATGAGAGCAAAATTTGCAAAGGTTATGCTACGTCTCTTAACAGCGTAAACTCTTAGGCTTTTGCTTAGTCTACGTCTTGAAGTTGAGTAATAAGTCATTGTGGTTTATTTTAAAGTTGTGTTATTTAATTTTTGTTCTGTACCCTCAAAATGGAATGTCAAGTTGAAAGAAAGGCGCATTTTCGACACTTGTTGTTATTCATTTTCAATGGAGGTGGGAACAATGCAAACGCAACCAAAGCTCGTCGCGATATTTGTGCTGTGTACGGAGAAAATGCTTTATCAGAAAGGACAGCTCAATCGTGTTTTTCACGTTTCAAAAACGGTCATTTCAATCTTAATGACGAAGAACGTTCTGATCGCCCTATTAAGTTGGATGAAGATCGATTGAACGACCTTCTTCATGAAAATCATCGTCAATCGACTAGAGAATTGGCTGTGCAATTGGCGTATGATCAGAAAATTGTAGTGAATCACCTTCATTCGACTGGAAAAGTTAAAAAACTCGGTGCATGGCCTCCCGCACGCTTTGAGCGAAAGCAACAAACTTCAACGCTCCACGATTGCCGCAGGTTTGCTTGCTCGGCACAAGGCTACTAGTAGATATAAGGACATATTTCTTCACCGCATCATCACTGGCGACGAAAAGTGGCGTGTTTATGTCAACATGAACCATCGAAAACAAGGGATTAGCCCTAATAAAAAAACAATTCCGCGATTAAAGCAAGGACTTCATCCGCGAAAGACGAAGCTGTGTGTGTGTGGTGGGATTGTGAAGGCATCATTCTTTATAAGCTCCTTGCGAACAACGAGATTGTCAATGCAAAACTCTACATTCAACAAATGTATCGACTCGCCGAAGCTATTCGTGAAAAGCGACCTCATCGACGTTATGGAGTCCTTCTGCAACACGACAATGCTCCTCCTCACATTGCCAATATGACAAAAGACTCCATCCAAACGTTAATTGGGAAATCCTGCCGCATCCTCCATATTCGCCAGACTTGGCTCCATCGGATTTCCATCTGTTCCGATCGCTCTCCAACAATTTGCGCGGCGTTTCGGTCAATACTGATGTGGAATTAAGAACCTGGTTAGACGAATTCTTCGAGTCAAAATCCAGAGATTTTTATTGCGGAGGCATCGAAAAACTAGTTGAACGTTGGGAAGAAGTGGTAAATAACAACGGAGAATAGATTATTGATTAAATCGCATATTGTTATCAATTAAAAATGAAGTTTTTCTAAAATTGTTAATGGTAATGAATAAATTTGATAAAACCGCAAGAACTTATTCCTCAACCTAATACATTGCCTTAATTTTGCTCGTAGAAAAGCGGAATCCCCTAAGTTGTGCACTTTTCGAGACCGCATCGACTGCCAGTTGCAACCGACGCGCTGCTGATGGAAGGCGAGGTGAGGAACAATATAGTGCCAAGCCATCGACGAACAGGGTCGCCGATACACCCTCTGAGAGAGAGGAAATGATATCATTGATCGCAGTTACAAAGCATAAAACTCTTAAAACACTGCCCTGAGGTACTCCCTCCTCTTAGGGTTGAGAGTCAGAGTATGTCTCCAACACGCGCCATATAGGATCAAGATGCTAAGAAACCTTGAGTAAAAGACAGTACAAAAACTCTGATACCCCAAACGTATAAGACGCCGTATCTACATGTTGTATCGTAGGCTTTCTCAATGTCGGAAAATATGGCCATGACTCTGTGCTTTAACAAGAAAGCTTTCCGGACCGTTCCCTAGAAACGTACTAGGAGGTCAAGGGTACTATGACCCTTGCGTTGCGAAAACCGCATTGAAATGGAGAGGGAAGGTGATTGGTTTCTTGAAACCAGTTTAGGCGCTCCAACACCATTTTTTCCAGCAACTTACTCAAACAGCTGAAGAGAGCTATAGGGCGGTAGTGATCTACGTCCAACCCGTCCCTGTCCGGTTTGACAAAGAGAAAGATGATCCCAATGCACCATGATTAGGGGAAAAAACCCTTCACCCATATATAGTTGTACAAATCAAGTAAAAAGAGAGTAGAGCGTGGATATAGGTGCCGAATCATATCGAAATGGATCTCGTCAAGGCCAGGGGAAGTAGATCTGCAAAATGACAAAGCGCTACGCAGTTCATGGATGCTGAATAGAGCGATATATGGAAGATTAGATTTTGTTGTGAAGTTTAGAGAATGAGACTCTTCCTTTGATTTGTAGAATAGAAAACCAAAACATTGGTCGACCAAAGCATTGCAGACCACCAGGCTGTCATTCACTAAGGACCCCTATAAGACGAGTATAGCGGTGCTATCGCCAGCATAATAGCCCCTGATCTTGTTAATTCTCTTCCAGATCTTTGCGGTAGGGGTCATAGAGGAAATTGATGAAACGTAGCGGCCCCATGAAGTTCGGCGAGCTTGACGAAGGGTTCTTTGGCGAAGCGCTCGAACTCGGTTTCGGTCAATCTTGTTATATCCAACCTTGTTATACAAGGTTGGGTTGCGCCGGAATCGTGCATGAGCTAACTTGTAGTTTTTGAAGGCTGTCGCACACTCTGAAATCCACCAGGGCACGGTTGAGCGAACCGTTAAGGGTAGCTTCTGTGGAACGGTATATATGGTTGCGTTGTAGATAATCGATGTAAAGTATGCCACTGTGGTGTCCACACCAATGAAAGTCCCCAAGGAGGCACTTGTGAAAGACGCCTCTCGGAAACCTTCCCAATCGACATGACCTAGGTCCCAGTTGAGAGTTATGGTTGTATGAGGAGTAGGATGAACGGCAGACAATACAATAGGGAAGTGGTTACTCCCATGGATGTCGTCGAGAACTGACCATCGAAAATAGGTCAGGCAATCCGGAGAACAGAGAGACAGGTCAACACAGCAAAAGGAATCCGTCTGGATATGATAAGAGGTATAATAGACGGTGTTTAAAACGCAAAGAAAGTCAGATAATAAAAGAGACTCTAAAACACTGCCTTTGGCACTCCGAGTGATGTCGCCCCAATATGGGTGACGGGTATTAAAATATTCGAGTAATAAAAATGGGGAGGGCAGCTGATCTATAAGTTCTATAAGTTCTTGGTAATGGTAAAGAAGGAGGGATGTAAATAGAGCAATCAGTCAAAAGTCTTGTAAGAAAAACCCTTACAGCAAAAGCTTGGAGGGTAGTGTGTAGGGGGATGGGAGTTACATGGTGTGATGAGGATACCCTAACTGACACCTCCTCCCCGTCAGACGAGTCCCCGACAGGAGCAATAGAGTTGAAAATACGAAAACCGGGTACTTCTGAAAAGGGCAGTCTACCCAGTTTGTTCTCCCGAAGACAAATAACAGCCGGGTGCAGAGTCGTCAAAAGAACTTTTGAGTTCTTCCCACTTGGGAAGAACGCCTTAAAATTTCCATTGTAAAATGCAGGATATTATGTGAACGGTTAGATACCACAGTAGATATCTTTTTCTCCTTTGTGGCTGAGGTTATGCTTGAAGTGAGTCACGAAGAGCTTGGGGGACGAAGAGCAGATTTTGAAGAGCCTGCTATAGCAGGGATACAGATGCTGGAAGGAGAAGTGACAGGGTATATGTGCGATGGTTTCGAGAAACCGGCCGAGGCCCTTGCCTGTAATTCGGACTCACAGCCAGGCGGAAACGGGAGGTCGAGAAGAGATCTTCCAGCGGTAGATCCGGATTCATGGGCCGAGGGGACTTAAAATCTGAGGGGTTGATCCAACAACCGCGACTGGTGATGTTGGACTATCATCTGCTTCCATCGGATCATGAGTAGGAGGGTGAGTAGAAGGAGCAGGCGATCTGGGAAAAGTACGAGGAACTGGGTGTATTTCTGCTACCATTTGGCCCAGGAGGGGGCCTAAGTCCTGTAAAGGTCAGGACGGACTTGATGGCAGAGAATATTCAGCAACAGGAGAAGAGTCCATTGAAGATTCTCGAGGTTAGGGCGAGTCATCTCCAGAGGATGCCCGCTTATTGGTGGTCGATTACCCAGGTGAGGATTCCTTTCTCTTACCACAGGGCTCTGGGTCATGTACCCGGGTGGAAGAACCTTCGTTGGTCGATATAGAAGATCCTTTCAGATAACGTCTGATGTCTTCAAGTGTCTTGCCCTGAGCGTCGGTCCCAGCTTGAGTTGAATGTTTCAGACACTACCGGTATGGACGATGAGATGCTTCAGGTGTGTATGAACTCGAACGCGATGGTTGATTTCGTCCAGCATCACTCAAAACGTCTGAGAAAAGACGGCAAAAAGGTTAGGTTTGTGCTCGAGCACGTTGGCGTGCCTCTCTCACGTCTAGACGCAGAGAGTCGCGCAAAGCGAGGACCTCCTTTTCATATAAGAATATTGGGCAGACTCTTGACGCCACACTGTGGGCACCACCGCAATTGGCAACAAAACGTGGTATTTGACGTGATGAACCCCTCGGATGTGGTCAAGAGGTAGTGGTGATATCGTAGTCGAGGTGGCCTTTCACTCTCAAAACAATCTTGTACGAATTCTGTCTTCGATTGCCGAAGTTCCCGTAACCGTTTAGCCCCATCCACGTCTGAATTTTGTCAAAGATGTCCTCCATTCAAACGAATTAAGGAACTACAACCTCACCCGCCTCCAGAGAAAACTTAGTAAACAACGTGTCACGCATATACACAAGGTGACTAAATCTGTAGGCTATACTAGAATCCAAACTGCCACACTTATTTTAACGTTCGAACGTCAAGAACTGCCGCAGTTTATTAAAGCTGGCTACCTTCGTGTCCCAGTAAGTCCCTACGTCGAACTACTCAGACGTTGCTTCAATTGTAACTAATTTGGACATGTTAGTCGTGCTTGTCGGCCCTCCTGTTCCTGCGTAAATTGTAATTCTGATTACAATTTACGTAATGGACGATACCTTCGACAAAATTCAGACATGGATGGGTCGAAACGATTACGAGAACTTCGTCAATCGAAGACAGAATTTGACAAGATTGCGTTGAGAGTGAGATGACACCTCGACTACGATATCACCACTACCTCTTGACCACATCCGGCGGGGTTCACCACGTCAAACACACTAACGTCAAACACATCCACTTTTGCAAGTGTGGTGTCAGATGACGAACTCATGACCATAAAGCGGGGATAATCTAAATATGGGTCCACTTTGTTGGCATAGGGATCCAACGAGCGAGGGGAGGCTGAAAGGTGAGCTGAAGAACGCTTGGCACGAGAACCCTTACGAGAAAGGGAGGTTTTAGCTTTATGGCTAGCCATTTCAAATAGAAATAACTTCACATTCCTCACTCGAGACTCCCCATCATGGATGCCTACATGGGCCAGGCAATACTGCAACTATCGATTCGGTTACGTCCGGTATGTACTCTTGGAGAATGGATACGGATCCACCTTACCATCTTAATAGACCAAAGAGGCTGCTTGAGTTCTCCTACGCACGGAGAATAGAAGCTGATGATGGGTTTCTCCTTGGGCATCGAGTTCCAGGGCCGAGGCCCCCTTCCAGAGAGGGAGGGAGGGAGGCTCGTTCCTAAACGTCCTTTTCTTCTTCTTTGTGATGCACATGATCATCTCCTCCTTTCATCGTCCAGTAGTACCTCTATTCCCACAGTCATCAGTCTACTCTGACCTGTCATCTCTGCCGCCGTCGAGTAGGCTTTTTCTCAGGGATTCTGTTCCATCCCAAACAAATCTCCCTGCTTCTACCAACATGTCGGTGTTCCATCCTTACTTATATCCGGGGAACCTATGAAGGCGAAGCAATTCGTCGGGTATCTTGGCTTCTTCCTTGATGAAAACCTCTCATGAAAGCGCTACGTCTCTCCTTTCATTGAGACCAACGAGCCCACTCTTAATCTTCTCGACAACAAGGGCGCTGACTGCCACGTGTTGCTTAGACTCTACAATGTATTGGATAGTCCAAAGTTAACTTTGTTGTGTACAACTCAGCATCACCCTTGACCCTATGGCGCTTTGATCCAAGTCTGAATTTTGCTCTTCGAGTGGCTACAGAGATTTTAGCTCTACCAAATTATCTATCTTCCTTTCGGAATGCACTTAGTCTTTCCTAACAGACATTCACTCATTCATGTCTTCGAAGACATTCCTGGCTGCTGTCCTGCATCACCAGTTTTCCTGTGAGTACCCATTGTTTGTCCCTTCCACTTAAGATAAGTGCACCCTTCCAATGATAGTGGCCCTAAATTCTCTACCCATCCAATACTTCTGCCTACTGCATAACATATTCATTTTACATGTTCTCCTGTGTGAATGGTATCCTCGGAAAGAATCCTAAATTAGCTCTTGCTAGGATGCAAATCATTGATCCAGCTAGGGTTCTCTTATCAGAGTTCCTTAACCAAGCGTCCGCACACACACTCAGAGATCGGCCACTTATTAGATGGCTTCCAACCCCTACACAACTCCTCTGCTTCCGTTACGGTGGAGACGATGCCGCGGCGCTCCTTTTCTATGGGTGCTCGACGCACATAACTTAGGTGTACGCTATCTATTAGGACCTTTCAGAAGTCTAGTTACTCCTTTCCACCGAATTCATGATGTACACGAATTCCAGGAGCGTGATTTCCTCAATCCCTCATTACTCCCCCAATCCTTTGATCCGTGAGATCCGATTGGTCTTCCATGAGATTTAACCTCTGGAAACAATCTTATCGCCTTCTGCTGGATGCCCTTCCACTTTGGGGTACCTTGCAATGAAGCGGCAGATCAAGCTCCTCTGTCGGCCTCCAGCCACCTACGCTTAATTGCCCTTCCTTTGACTGATCTCCTTCACATATGAAGGATATCTTTAATGCAGAATGACGTCACCTGAATTTACTGCATTAAACCCCAAAGGTTACTGGGTTTTATCTTCCCACCGTTCCTAAGTAAAGAAGTGCTAGCCCGCCTACTCCGAGGTCACTTCGGTTAATTCACGGATATTTTATATCTCGCGATCCCCATGCCCCCTCTACCACTTACCAGACTCACCGAGTCCTACCTGCTCATTCGGTGGAATAAGTACTCATTCCTCGTCGCTGATTCTTACCTATTCTCTCTTGCTACCCTACCCTAAAACTCTTCCGTTCAATCCTGGCCGCTCCCATCCTAAAGAAGTTCTAGTGGGCCGCCTCCTCTGGATAACTTGTGTCCCGCAATCTCCCTCCCACATGTACTACCTCGAGGAGGAATAGGCAGCTAGGTTGATAGGAGGTTAGAAGGGAAACAATGATCTCCCAGCTAACCAGCAGACTACGGCAATTCCAATGGATTCTTGTGGAAGAGGAGAATTAAAAATGTGGGTTGCCGTTTGCACACGATGGAAAGAATAGACTGCCCGGAAGGAGGACTAGGGGATCCTAAGTTTCTAGTTAGCCTGGGGTCACAGAGAGAGGGGCCAGCGGACAGTGTGAGGTAGGCGATTAGGGTGGTGTAAGGGAATGCGCGAGGTGAAGATAGCTGGGTAGAGTCAGGAAATGAGAGGGGATGGGTTAGGGCATGTGGGATGGGTAGACAGGAGTGAAAGCTGGTCTGATGGGGGAAAATGGTTGGGAAGCCGAGAAGGATGTTTGGAAGAGGGTGGATGGAGAAGGCGCCTGGAGTGTTAGGTTTTGAGGAGGAGCATGGGGAGTTGGTTTTGGGGATGGGCCAGGGATTTTTTGTTTTGAAAGGGGTGGAGAGGATAGGTTAGGTAGATAGGGTTTTGGGATGGGAAATTATGCTGAAGAGTTTGCGGGGGGACTAGGGGCTTTGGTAGGTGACCTTGAGGGTATAGATTAGGGGGATGGACTAGGGGCTTTGGGAGTCTAGGAATTTTGGGAGGAAAGAAAAATAAAGGGTTAAGGGAGCGATGAGGTCCTGGAGAGGTTCCTCATTGCCTCTTTAACTCAAAGGAATGGGCTCTGGAGGGGCTGACCTTGTTGTCGATGTACCTTAGCCAAGGTTACGTTCTCCAGGGGCGTCGGGGGTAGCTGTAGAGGTAGGAAAACCTTAGAGAGGACCTGCATATGAGATTTACTTTCGGCGTGATGATTAACAGGAGGGGTAACTTAAGACACTGGAAGGCTGGTATTCATATTTGAAGGGGAAGCACAGTGCCCCTTATCCCCTCCTGAAAACCTCTCCTCTTTCCTTTTGTTCTCGTTACTTTCGCTCTTTGGCCCAAGTCCAAAGTGGAGTCTGCCACGTTGAGGGTACTTTGGTCAGCGGGCACAAGCGGGCTCTGAGTGGCATCACGAAGGTCCCGCCGTCACCTGATGAGTCCTCCTCAGAATGGGCAACTGCGGAAAGGTGTTTATGCATGGATCCCGTTTACTATCCTGGGTTTCCATACCTGATGATTATTTTTTTTAAAATATGGCTCCAAATTGATTTCTGACCCAGTTTTCCCGCGGACAACGATACAGACTAACTCTATTTCCCGGCCTGGAGATCCGGAAGAGGGTTCCATCCACAAGCTCCTCCTTTCCTTAGAAAACCTCACTATCCCAGACTCGGCAAATGTGCTGTCCTCCCAAGCCCAACCAGCTATACAAAGATCTGTTTCTCGTTTCCCCTCCCACCCAGTTCCATTACTCTCCCTCAACATCCGCCCCATCCCGCTGAAGATTCCTCCTCTATAAGCAAGCCCTTCCGAAACCCCTCCAACCATTCCGAAAAGAATGGTTCGAGCCCAGCCTCGATAGTGTTCTCACCCATAAACCGTTTCTGGTTTTGAAACAAGCTTCTACAGCGGCCTCCCTGCCCTCAACCATGGTGGTTTGATGTCTGGCCCCAATGTGATGGGTCCTTACTCCTAAAGACCGGTTCGGCAAACTGCGCGAACTTCCTACTTGTCCACTGAGAGCTAATGTGATGTGCAGTCTCCCTGCCCCAACACTACCGCCTCAACTACTAAAAAAGTACCATTTTTTGCAAAAGGCAAGCGATGGCCCACCGCTCCCCACGGAAGGTCTATAATACAAAGGTGCCCAATACCAGTCTGCTACTAAACTTCTATCCTTGTTTCCACCCCCTTACATTTACTTTGGAATAGGTGACCTCCGAATTGGTCCGCCCATACGTGCCACCACCACAAGCTATGCCCCCCACCCGTTGCTTTAGAGGAAACAAGTTTTGGCACGTTAACTTTACCTGTCAAGCGACAGTGTTTCATTGCCCGAACTGTGAATTTGTGTCCCACTCACCTTCTTTGCCAGTCAAACCCCCACTGCTCAAATTACTCTGGGCAACATTCAGCCTCCTCACGAAATTGACAAATTCGAGTCAGAAGTGCAATCCCTCTGGTACTATGCTTTCCTGAGTGGTCGAGAGCATTAGGAGCACGTACATGCCCACCACAGCTGCTGTGGCACTTATGTCAACGTCCTCCCCCGTCGTGCCCCCAGGAACCCATATCACGCCACAAGCTCTGCACGCTCATCGATCTCTAATGCCCCTTGCACCTCACTAACTCATTTATGGTATTTAAGGATAATCTTAGTACCGAAACTCGCACAGTTTGGCTACCTCACGGTTCATTCTAACCCAACCGCAGCCTCCATCGTAAACTCCATCGCCTGCCGAAGCACTGTGCCTCCCTTTCACATATGGGTGCCATCGTCTCAAACTCTTAAGATACCCCTTCTGCTCAACGTCACGCCTACAATAAATCTTCCACGTCACGTGTCTCGAAGGTTTTCCTATCTCCACACTCAACCTCGACGCCCATGGAGAACGTAACCACGACGGAGGTACATTGACAACAAGGTCAGGCCCTCCAGACCCCATTCCTTTCAGTTGAAGAGGCAATGAGAAACCTCTCCGGGCCTTCATCGCTCCCTTGCCCACTTTTACTCTCTCTCTTCTCAAAGCGCCCCGAAGACCCTAGTCCACTTTAAATCCATAACACTAAGGTCCCTTACCAAAGCCGCAAGTTCCTCCCAAACCCTTACCTCGAATGTCCCGTCCCCGTCAAGTCACCCCAACTCCCCACTCTCCCTAAAATCAAGCTCCACAGTCCCCTTCCAAAAAACAACTACTCAGACACCTCCCCAAAATCCAACTCACAAGGCCTACCCCAATCACCCTTTCCCCCAAACTCTCTTGGTGTCCTCACCCACAAATCTCCCCTCACGGCCCACAACAAATTTTCCCTATGAGATGCCTCTGACTACCTCCTACCCCTTTACCAAATGCCATAACTTCTGTACCCCCATCATCTCCTGACTCTACTCCGATCCCTTCTCCTGACATCCCCTGACACCACCTCAGCCCCTGTCTCACACCGACCGCAGGCCTCACTCTCCGTTAGCCAAGGCTAGAGACTTAAGACCCCCTACTCGTGTTCAAACGTTAACCATCATTTTCAATTCTGATTCTCCTTTCACCTCTACTATAGTAATCCATTGGAATTTCCGTTGTCGACTGGTTAACTGGGAGAGTAGTGCTTCCTTTCTAACCGCCTACAAACCCAGTTGCCTCCAGGAACTTATCCTAGGTAGGCGACAGATACCTATGATCTGCGGCTACGTTCCTTTCCTCTCTTGTGTTCAGGGCATATCTGGCGGGGAAGCAATCCTCATACAGTGTTCTCTCTCATATCACTCACTGATCCTCATGCGGTGGCTGTCCGCCTTTTCCTAGAAAAGGCAGAATACCGTATGTTTGGTCTACATCCCCTCTAACCACCGTCCTTTTTCTGACTTTATTTGCAACTTAATCCACAAGCTTTTCCCAACCTTTGTACTCTTAGGAGATTTCAAATTATCCCGCATGGGGGGACTGCTGCTCGACTTATCTCGCTCATCTCCCTCCTCTCCCTCATGGATGAGCTCTCCTTCTGCTGTTTGAAGCCTGGATACAAGTTTGTCTCCAGGTAATCGAAGGGGGTTCGAGGAGGGTAGGAGTCGGAGATACTGTAGGTCGTGAAGATAGAGAATGAGAGCAAGAACTGGAGGGGAAAGTGGGTATGTAAGATTATTTGCATCTGAGGGCGGTGCGTTAGAAGGGTATAGGGGCATTGTTATGAAGCAGTGGGCTAGCTGAGTAGTTCATATTCTTTTAGGTCATTTGCCGTTTTTGTTTAGCAATTCTAAAAACGCATGGCGCCGGCTATTTTGGAACTCTTCCGGCACGCCCAACATGAAAGGCGCTTCACCCGGGGTAAATGGTTATTGCATTGACCCAAACAAGATGGATACCACTGATGTGGTACCTAACTATGCGCAAAGGTGCCGTATGTTTACGGGGAAACCCGAGGTGAACTTACTATGATCACAAGCCAGCACTGACTAAGGCATAATGAAGTCCAGTCGTTCACAAGAAAGCCTGATGATCCACTTCCCTCTAAAATGTGGGGCACCGTCTTCAGGCAGCCCCGGAAGGCCGCGAACAAGGAGGGGAAAAAAGGGCGTTGAATAACCAAGTGGAGGCTGGCGTCCTCGCTTTTCAGATATTGGAATATGTAGACCTGCGTGGCTGGGGACGGGGTCGGGGTCGGCAAGGTCGTCGTCATCGACAGGGATTCCTCCAAAGACCCTTGGCAAAGGATGCTCCTTAGTAGCAGTTAGGCCTAAGTGCTATGTCACCGTGCGAAGAGAATAACGGGAGTTTAATAATGGAACCTCGTCTAGTTGAGGCCGAAAGGCACGTGCGTTTGTTCACGAATAGTCGATGGGTTTTGTGTCGGCCTAGTAAGTGGGTCTGGAAAGATTAGTGGGGTTGAAAAGGGCGAAATGGAAGTTGTAGAAGTTGGAGAGCAAGAAAACAGGATGTGAGACAGAGCTATGGGTGAAGGGGTTTAGTACTATGCTAACCATAACAAGTGCTTGACAGATTTGTAGGATAAAGAAAAGTGAGGAGAACTACTAAGATTATTCGACTAATGGAAGTGACCAACACAGAGAAACTCATAATAAGCTATACAGTCCACTTTCCACCCCCCGATCACTCTAGATCGTTCCCTGAAAGGGGCAGGGCAATCTGTTTTTCTGGCCGCCGTGCTGAAGGGGACTCAGCGCCCCGTCCTGCACCAGCCTCGTCTGCCTCTTCTTATTCCACTACTTTCCCCCTCGTCTTCTGTGCCCATTCTCTTTCACCTTACATCGTCCTTCCATTCACCCTTTTTACTCAGACTTTTTTATCCTTTCATCGGCCCCTTCTTCTACTGCGCATGAACCTCCTCGATCATGACCTGGCAACATAAAGGACCTTTAAAAGTATTACTCCTACGACCCGATGTTAGGCGTAGTGACTCTAATCGCTTTGAAATCAGTCACCAAGCCTGATCCGTCATCCCGACCTACCTACCACGCCACGTGTAGGATTTGAACCGGGTTTTCCTAAGGGGATGCAGATAAGGCGTATCCCACCCTACCACCTTACCTAGTGATAGCAGCCGGGCAAATCAAAAGGCGCCCAGTAGGGCCATTCCCTTGTTAGGGTCAGTGTTGGCCGTTAAGTGCAGGGGTGGCGAATGAATAATTTTGCCCATGGATACTCCTATAAAAAACAAAATTAACGATTCAATCCACGAACCAACAAAACAAACCTTTAACAACCTAAGAAAAATATTCGGGCCAGCCTGCTAGTCCCGATACATAACTATTAAAACTAAAACCAATAACCTATTTTGTGCATTAGAACTCCGGGAGCAACTGCAAGCCGTCACTGAAGAAGCACATCCAGAATTCTTTATTAAGCTGTCCCAAACTCAGGCCACAATGAAAGCTAAATCAGAATCAGTATTCAAAGAATTACTAGCCCTCACCGCCTTAGGTGAACATGAAATAAACTCAAATGACAAAAACGGGCATAATACTAGAGTTGGCACCACCATATTCCTTATATGTAAAGGCATTTAAAAGCTTTCTGAGGATGACGATTCCGAAATAGAGGGCGTGTCTCGATCTTCGAAAATAAATTATCCAAACGCCCCATCCCACTAAAAATCGTTAAGATCACATTTAAAGAAAAACCATCCCAAACATAATTTGATTTACTGAAACAATTATACGAATCAAGTGCAGACATGCCTTAGGTTTGGTCATCCTCCGGCCAAATACTGTACATCGGATCCACGAGTATGCTTTAAAATTTCCCAGTGGGGCCACAGCAACAAACAATGCAATATAGATGAACACTGTATTAACTGTGGAGTAAACCATCATGCATTCAGAAGAATATGCAAACACTCTTCTTTCATCAAGGAGTTCGAATTAAGATGGTCCGTTGCGGCATTCGCAGGCACCAGGTTTTGGCCGATATAGCAGATTAAGGAAGATCTCTGAACCACGCCAGCTATGCTGATGTTGCTAAAACACCCTCACCTTTAAGCCTCTACCAGTGGATTAACCTCTCAACCAAAAGCTCCAGAAGGAAGTCTAGAAAAAGCAGAAACTAGAAAGACTGCCAAAGAAAATGCGAAAAAACATGTAGCGTACGAAAAGTGCAGGCCATCATCGGCTTATAAGCTTCGCTCGAATGACTCCTTTTTGACACTCGGGATGGCCGAGTGGATTCGCCGCTGGCTAACAGTGGTCCAACGACGCGGGAAGCTGTTCGCAACTCGCCTACGCTATTATTTTTTCTTTGTCCCTTTTCCTAATCTCCTCTATCTGCAATGATGCCCAGACCTGGGAGGGGGAGCGTTAGCCCTTAGCTAATATTTCCAAAGGGGTTCTCTTCATTTCTTCATTCACGCTCCATTTCTAGGAAAGGGGTGGTGTAGCGTACGAGAAGTGCAGGCAAGCGGCTTAAAAGCTTTGCTTGAATGAGTCTTTTTTGAGACTCAGGATGGCCGAGTGGATTCGCCGCTGGCTAACAGTGGTCCAACGACGCGGGAAGCTGTTCGCAACTTACTCGTACCTACGCTATTATTTTTTCTTACCACTTTTCCTATCCTCCTCTATTTACAAACAACATACCTTAGAAAGCCATAAATCATAGCAATCCCAATTCACCGAATCCCCAAATTTCGAGTATTCCCACTCGTAGCTCCAAAGACGACACTCCAAAAAGGGAACCAGACAAGAATCGCCCAAATGAACCTCTTCCACCTCACCAACAAGAAGTCCACTGGTAAAGGCGAACACAAAGAACAGCTCTTCTAGTGATGACACAGTTACTACGACGATCAGTTGCTCGCGACTCTCACTAGAACATCCCTCTATCTTCACCCAATGACTCAAGATACACACTGCTCAGCATCTGAATAATCCAGCGAGTCTAACGACTCGGTGGAGGCGTGGCGCCGTTTCGCCTTACTGTAAACGGTCACGCTGGGGAAGGGGGTGAGAGCTTTTATTTTAGCAGCGGCTGGGTGTGAGCCCTTTGTTCCGCGAGTTCTACCAGGGGAGTTCCTGGAGTGAGTAGAACTCTCAGAAGGGTTCTAGATGGGCACGGGAACGACCGTGCTCGTAGGCCTTGAGGGGGCAGAAGCAGAGGGAGCTTTTTAAAAAATAGAGGCATAAGATGTCCCAGGCAGCGCCGAGCGCGCCAGGACCAAGTCCATAGCCTCGCGAAAGGCGAGTTGATCCGTTGCATAAACAGCCAGGATTTCCTTTTCAAGGACATACGCATCACATTGCTTAGAAGAATCAGGGTGCGGCTCTCCCCAATTGACACATCTGGACCTATCCTATGTAGCCTCGGAGCTACTTACACAGACTTCGGGTAAACCAGAATTTGCTCGTCTACAGGAGCGATTTGTATGACCAAAGCGGTGGCAGTAGTAGCACCCCCTCCCTATTGGCATGTATGCTTCACACGGTAGCGATACCAACCGGCAGGCGCAAACTCAGGGAGCCTGCCACGGTCGAACGTGATGAAGAGTGTAGGAGTGGGTCTCGAGGCACCTTCCTCTAAGGTGATGTTATCTATGGATTCGTCATTCAGTTCCCTCGCGTGGAAGAGAGCTATGTGTAGTAAAAATCTACTTCGCACTCCGCTCTAATGAGCGGGCTGAGCCCTCTCTACAACAAGGCAGCAGCACTATCTGATCACTGTACTTTTAGCCTAATCTTCTCGTAAACCAACGAGACCTCCAAGTACTAATAGAACAGCTACATGAACCATTCTTACTACTAGGCCACTCTAATGCAAGAAGCCCCTACTGGTATGACTAAAAAAACAAATAGCAGAGGCAGAGTCGTGACCGATATCATCGAAAGCCATGGCCTTAATATCCTAAATCCTAACACTGAAACTCACTACTACCAAACCACATTAAACATCACATACAGTTCTCCGCCTTATAACAGCCCCCTCTTCTCGCAAGAAGAGCTGGCAGAAACTTGTTTAAAAATTTTATACAGCTCCAGGAAAAACATCCAAATATACAAAATTCTGAAGAAAAATCACCTCCATTTGTCTACAGCTCCTACTACAACAATACAACCGATGGTGGAAAGAAATAGCAGAGGCAGAGTCGTGACCGATATCATCGAAAGCCATGGCTTTGATATCCTAAATCGTAACACTGAAACTCACTACTACCAAACCACACTAAACATCACATACAGTTCTCCGCCTTATAACAGCCCCCCATCTAATCCAAATAATTACCGACCTATAGCAGAGACATCTTGTCTATGCATGTTGTTAGAGAAGATGAACAACAGACAACCGTTTTATAGAAAACTACAAGTTATCACCGACCTAATACGGATACAAAAAATAACGTTCCACCCTAGACCCTCTAACCCTCCTCGACCATGATGTAGGACAGTCGAAGGAAAGTTTCTCACTGCTGTATTTTTTGATCTGGTTAAAGCATATGACACGGTCTGGTGTCACTTTAAACCAAGTCAAACTAGGCATAAGAGGCTCAATGGCAATTTTTTTTTAAATTTTCTGAGTGACCGAAGTTTTGTTGTAGAAATACATGGAACACTCTCAAAAACATACAACCCAATAATGAGTACTGCAAGGGAGTGTTCTTAGCACTACCGTTTTTACCATCGCGGTAAATGACTTTGCCCTGTAGCGTACGAGAAGTGCAGGCGAGCGGCTTAAAAAGCTTCACGCGAGTCTTTTTAGACTCAAGATATCAGAGTGGATTCGCTGCTTGCTAACAGTGCTCCACCCACGCAGGAAGTTGTTCGCAACTCGCCTACGCTATCATTTTTTCTTTGCTCCTTTTCCTACTCACCTCTATCTACATCCCTACAGGCTCCATCCACTATCGGGTGCGCATTATACGTAGATAACCTAGCAATCTGGCACTACGGTACAAATCCATATGAAGTAGCGAACCATCTACAAATAGCAATAAATAATATTGCCCATTATGCTACACACCACAGTTTCACCCTATCAACGGAGAAAACTATGGTCATCACATTCGCCAAGAAAAGGGTTTAGGGGTTTAAGGTAAGGAACCAGTGGGTTGCTGCCCAATCTAAGTGGATTCTATATGGCAGCTAGGATGAAACGAGGCAAATCATCTATAAAAGGTGGAGGACACCATTTTGTGACAAAAATTTAAAAAACGACTGGTTAAAAGATTCCTCCGCCAATATGAATCGAAGATAGGTGTGTTGAGGAAGAGTTAAAAGGGTCGGGAAACAGGACAACCGAAGAATGGCAAGATGGCTACAATCCAATAAAAGGTGGGCAACCGATTGGTCCCCACCACAAAAACGACAGCAAGGGCTGATATGAACATCACCTGAAACAAGATGGCCGTGAGTAAGTCTCGTGTGGCCAATGCGAACTCGGCAAAGGGCCACCTCCAACGACCGCATTCTATGACGGCTCGAGGGCCAAGAGTGAATAGAATTTTTAATTTCGTATAGTTTGGATGATGAACAATCATCCTATTCATTCTGCCACAGTTGAAAAATATACTTTCTTATTGAAGGAAAATAGTTCTTAAAAGGCAGAGCCGAGTTCTCAGGGGATACATAATGTGCTGAGTGGGCCAGCCGATCAGCCCTCTCGTTGCCCAGGACCCTCACATGCCCAGGGACCCAGCAAAAAATAATTCTATATTGGGATGCATTTTGGATCAGCCAGTTGCAAATTTCTGTGACTAGGGGATGGGACGCATTAAAAGATCTAATTGACTGTAAAAACACTCCTTGAGTCAGAAAAAATGACAAAATCAATAAAAGGTAAAATTTGGATGAGTCTAAACGCTAAAAGGATTGCTGAAAGTTCAGCGATAAAAATGGATGCTGCTGGCGGCAAAGATAGAGTTAGGAATTCTCCTCCTGGGTAGATGGCTGCGGCACTCACGCTACCGTCCGACTTAGAGCCTTCTGTGTATAGTGTGCAGCATTGTTTGTGTGAGATCAAATGCTCTAATAACAGTCTCATAATGATGCGAGGGTCCATGGAGGACTTCTCCAGGCTCCACATGTTGGTACATACTGTGAGGAGAGGAGCACGCCAACTAGGGGTCAGTAAGGATCGAAGGGTAAGGACCCTTTGAGCACCCAGGTTAGAGAGATTATCTCCTATGCGAAGGTTCAAGGGGCGGGGTAAAGATGGCAACTTATCATATGCCGCCGTTGATTCGGCAGCATACAGACATCTGTAGACCTCTGATACAGGGGCTTGCTGTACTCGGAAGATGTATCGTATGCAGATTTGAGGTCTATGGTAGGGCAAAGGGAGTACCCCACTCTCGCTGTAAAGGCTGTTGACAGGAGAAGTACGGAAGGCTCCACTAGAAAGGCGAACTCCGAGGTTTCGAATGGGGTTCAGCATTTTAAGGGCCGAAGCCGATGAGTAAATTTGACAGCCATAATTCAAATTTGGACGAGGGCTGTGTATAATGTCCAAAATGTTTGTCAGTCGCTGCCCCACGAAGTGTGTGAGAGGACTTTCAAAATGTCTAGAGCCCGCAGACAGCCTGTTCGAAGTCGGCGTAGGTGTGGTAACCAGGATAACTTTGGATCAAGAGTTACGCCAAGGACCCGAAACTCGGAGACAAACTCTATATCTTCGCCTTGTAGGGAGATAGATGGCGGAACAAGAACCCCTCTGCCTCGGTGGAAATACATTGCTTTGGTTTTGGTCTTGGAAAAGCGGAATCCCTTAAGTTGTGCTCTTTTGGCTACAACATTGACCGCCAGTTGTAGCCGACGCGCTGCTGATGAAAGGCGAGGTGAGGAACAGTATAGTGCTAAATCATCGACAAACAGAGTTGCCGATACACCCTCTGGGAGAGACGAAATAATATCATTGATGGCAATTATAAAACATAAGACTTAAAATACTGCCCTGAGGAACTCCATCCTCTTGGGGTTGCAGGTCAGACTATGCGTCTCCAACACGTACCTTGAAGGATCGAGATGCTATAAAACTTTGAATAAGTGACGGTAAAAGACCTCTCATTCCCCAGACGTATAGCTGCTTCAAGATGCCGTATCTCCATGTTGTGTCGTAGGCTTTCTCAATATAGAAAAATATGGCCAGGACTCGGTGCTTTAATGAGAAAGCTTTCCGGACCGATCCCTCGAAACGTATTAGTAGGTCAATGGTACTATGACCTTTGCGGAAGCCACATTGAAATGGAGAGAGAAGGTGATTGGTTTCTAGGAACCAGTTTAGACGCTCCAATACCATTTTTTCCAGCAACTTACTCAAACAGCTGGTGAGAGCTATAGGGCGGGAGTGATCTCCGTCCAACCTGTCCCTGCCCTGTTTGACAAAGGAAAGGATGATCCCAATGCATCATGATGAGGGGTAAAAACCCTTCACCCATATAAGGTTGTATAAATCAAGTAAGAAGAGAGTAGTGTGTGGATGTAGGTGCCGAATCATATCAAAATGGATCTCGTAAAGGCCAGGGGAAGTAGATCTGAAAAGGGACAAAGCGCTATGCATTTAAAAATTTTTTCTTTCAAGGGGCTATCTGGTGACTGCCCACTTGGGCATAAGTCGCCGCAAAGAAACAGCACAGTTCTAGGCTACTTTAAAATAAAAATTTTAACAGAAACAACAATAAAAAGGGGAAAACAATCAGGGAGCAAGCTCCGGCGTCGTAGGGAGGTCAGCCTCCTCCCGGCGCACGAGCCTGCGACCTACAAAAAAAACAAACAAACAACAATAACAAAAAAACAAGTTAAATACAAGGAAGAAGGCCGGCCTTCCCCCAAAAGTCAACAAGTCCACCAGTCATGGTGCACGCACTCGTCCCGAGTACAAGGGACAGGCGGTAGCGTCCCCGCCCATCCCGGCACCGGGACAGATAACGTGGGCGAAGATCACCCAGACTGGGACATTCGACAAGAATGTGCCGAACAGTCTCGGGAACGTCGCAGTCGTTGCAATAGGGCGCAGGCGAGCTCTCCATCAAATAGCGGTGCGTCACACGAGTATGTCCGATTCGGAGAGGACAGAAAGCGACCTAAAGCCGTCGCGGCATTGGGGAATAGGTCCATGGGAACAGTCGCGGCGCAATGGCACGCAACTTTATGTTCCCTTCGACCGTCTCCCATCTTCTTTGCCAAGCAGCCCGAAGGGCTGCCCACATTCCTGCCATGTAGTCGGTGTGAGGAAGAGTGAAACGCTGGTCCGGTCGCAGAGTCCTCGCGGACTCTTTGGCGCCCTCATCGGCGCGCTCATTCCCCGCAATTCCTACATGTCCAGGAACCCAGCAGAAGATAATCTCAACATCTGCCCGGCTCGACATAACCGTGGCGTCACGGATATCGCGAACCAGGGAATGCGGAGATTCCAATGCCTCGAGAGCACTCAGGGTGCTTTGTGAGTCGCTATAGATCACAATCCGGTCTCCGAACCGGGCACGTCCCGTAATCTCCCGTACCAAGTGGTGTATTGCCACCAGCTCGCCCGTGAATACAGACGCAGTGCCTTGCAGAGCCCCGCTGACTTCAAACAGAGGAGATACAGCGTGAAAGCCGACCCCCTCCTGGGACTTGGAGCCATCCGTATACACTGGCACGGTTCCAGCGTGACACGAGGTGTGCTCCAAAAAGGTCGAACGCAATACTTCCGGCGCCGTACAAGCTTTGGGAGAAGAAGCGTGGCGACAAATAGCCAAATGTGGTACCCTCCAGGGTGGCGTCCTGGGCAGAACCAGGGGCGTCACCAGCCCGAGAGCTATATCTACCTCTCGAAGGAGTTTCCTGGCCCTGAACGTAAAGTGCTAAGGGTATGACTAGCGTCTCTCGGCGGCATAGGCACCATCAAGATCAGCTGCGGATGCAGTGAGAGCTGTTAGCGACTGAGGGAGGCGCCGGGCTCGCGCGTACAGGCGAGTGATTCACTGCAAGTGGCGCAGAGCGAGTGGAATCTCCCCAGCATCGACCAACAGGCTCTCAATAGAAAAGTGCGGAAGGCAACGGTCGCAAGGCGAAGGCTGATGTGGTGGATCGAATTCACCTCCCGAAATAAACGCTCGGCTGCGGATGCATAAAACTCGCATCCGTAGTCGAGCTTCGAACGAACAAAGGATCGATAAAAAAGTAGGGCAGTAGCCCACTCAGCGCCCCAAGCGCTGAACGTCACGGAACGGAGAATGTCCATGGCGCGGGTATAACAGACCCTAAGGCTGCGAATATGAGCCTCCCAGGTGAGGCGTCGGTCGAATACAAGACCGAGGAAACAATGCAATTCCACCACATCCAGGCGCACCCCATTAAGAAACAAATCTGGGTCGGGGAAAAGCCGTGGATGGCGGCAGAAGGGCACCACCTTAGTCTTGGCCAAAGAAAACCGAAACCTGTGCGCTTCGGCATAGCGAGAGACGCGGTTCACTGCCTGTTGGAGTCGACGCTCCACAGTTGGCATCTGGGCCGCGCCAAAAGAGATCGAAAGGTCGTCCACGTAGAGCGTAGCGAGAACATCTTCCGGCAGCACCGAGGTGATGCCGTTGATGCTCTGGGCAGAGTGTGTGACACTGAGGACACTTTCCTGCGGAAAACCCTTTTCCTGCTCCTTTGGGCAGGAGAGAGCTCCCCCCACCCGTACGTGGAATCGATGATCTCACAAAAATTCAAATATAAAGACTGGGAGGCGTCCCCTCGCCCTCATAGTGTGGAGAGTCTCCATGATATCGTATCGCCATGCGGTATCATAAGCCTTCTCCAGATCGAAAAAGACCGTGGCGTAGTGCTGTCTACGAAGGAAAGCCTCGCAGACAGCATTTTCCAGTCGAAGCAGAGCATCCGCCGTATAGGGGAACTTGCGGAAGCCGTACTGTGCAAAAGACAGATGGCCTCCGCTGTCCAGGAAAAAGGCTAATCTAACATTTACCAATTTCTCCATCAACTTGCACACGCAAGAAGTTAGAGAGATTGGGTGGAAACCGGTCGGAATAGAGTGATCTCTTACCGGTTTGCGAAAGGCGAGAACAGTAGCGATTCGCCAGGAGTCTGGGAGAAGACCTTCTACCCAGATCCTGTTGAACAAATCTAACAGAAAGGCCATGCCTCGTTCTCCCAGGTGTAAAAGCATGGCGTACGGGACATCGTCTGGGCCATGGGTGGTGTCCGCGCACAAAGCGAGAGCAGAGCGCAACTCACTCACAGTAAACTTGTCGTTGAAGGGTTCTCCGACTCTGGAGGTAAAGTCCAGCCAGCGGCCTTCTGCGACATCACGACGTGCATTGACTGCTGGCGGAGAAGCATCTCGGCTAGAGAATGCGGAAGAAGTGGTCGCTACGGATTTCGCCACGGACGCGGGGTCCGAGATTGCGGTCCAATTTTCCTGGCGAACGGGAGGGGGGTCCTGCGAGAACTTGCCCCGAATCCTTTTGACTCGCTTCCACACCTCTGCTAAAGAAGTCTTCCCGTTAAGTGAAGACACGTATGCCCGCCAAGAAGAGCGGCGGGCGTGCTTCGAAATATACCGGAACCTAGCCCTAGCCCGACGAAATTCAGCGACAGTGAAATCGGTTGGGTGGCGCTTATAGCGCATGTAGGCATAACGCTTCTGTTTGAGGGCCGTCTCACACTCGGCCGACCACCATGGTAGTGATCGGCGTGCAAAACGGCCAGACGTCCTAGGAATAGTAGTCAGGCCCACGGCGATGTGGTTACCGGAGAAGAACTCAACGGCCTCATCTACCGACCTAAACTCCTCAACTGAGATAGAGAATTCAGTCATTTCCTGAAATGCAAGCCACCGCGCCCGCGCTAAGCACCACCGAGGTGGTCTCTCAGGCGGCGGTTGCCCTGAAAATGATATTTGAATGGGAAAGTGATCACTACCATAGAGGTCATCGACCACCCCAAATCAAAATCAGGCTGTGCATCCGAAGAGCACAAAGATAGGTCGAGGCAAGAAAATGAAGCGGTTCTCGGACAGTGATGCGTAAACTCATCCACGTTTAGGACACCCATCTCAAGCTCTTCGATCAGATCGGCAAGGACTTGTCCCCTGGGATTTATGGAGTAATCTCCCTAGAGACAATGCCTGCCGTTCAGATCTCCAAGCATGAGATAGGGCCCCGGCAACTATGCCACGACGCGGCGGGAGTCCCCCGCGTCGAAGTCAGCTGACGGTGGAATGTACGCAGAAATGATAGTATACCTCCTATCCAGGTGCAGCTGCACAGCCACTTCCTGGAAGGAGGTATCTAAAGAGGAAGGAAGAACGGAGACATCATGCCGAGTGTAAACCGCGCATCCCCCAGCCCGGCCATCCCGCGGTGGTGGGGTTGCAAGACCCTTATACCCCGGGAGGGCGGACAGGGAACACGCGCCTAGCATGGTCTCCTGCAAAAAGATAGCTAACGGGGAACGGGACGAGACGAGCCTCCGCAGCTCCTCCCAGTTGGCCCGGAGTCCACGGCAATTCCATTGAAGGAATATGCCCTCCAGGCCTAGATCGGAGAAGACGCGGGGCCCCTCCGCGAACAGAAGCCCCTAAAGGGAATGGCCGTACGCTTCCCGGGGGCAAAACCCCGGCCGCTGTTGGCCGGACAAAGCGCTGAAGGCGCTGTCGCCTTCGAGGACTTATTGGGGAAGGTTGGACTCGCCATGCCAGTCTTTTCCTCCATTCGCCTCGAAACCTTAGGCGGGCGTTGCAGCTTCGGAGGCGGTGGGCCCTCTTTTCGAGGAACCACCGTCTCCGAGCCTCTCGCTTCACCACTAGGCGTAGGCGAAGGAGCCGAAGCTCCTTTGTTGCTATCCTCCTTTCGGGGAACAGCTCTAGGAACCCCGCAAGATGGCCCAGCGATCATCTTCAGGGGTGTTGCCTCCTGTGAGCCTAACGACCCGGTGAAGGCGCGTGGCCGTTTTTCCTTACGGGGAACGGTCACGCTGGGGGAAGAAAAGGGAGCCCTGGTTTTAGCCGGGGCTGGGTGTGAACCATTTTTGCCACCAGCTTTACCAGCGAAGCGCCCGGGTTGATTAGAGCCAGCAGAAGGGCTCCGAATGGGCGTGGAAACAACCGTGCTCGTTGGCCTGAATGGGCCAGGAACAGAGGGTGTCTTTCTAACTATTGAGGCATATGACGTCCCAGGCAGAGCCGGGCGCGCCAGGACCAAGTCCTTAGCCTCGCGAAATGAGAGTCGATCCTGGGCCTGAACGGCCAGGATTTCTTTCCCAAGGAGATATGCACCACATTGCTTCGAAGAAGCAGGGTGCGGATCTCCGCAATTGACACACTTGGCCACACACGATTTGGACTTATCGTGTGCGACCTTGGAGCAATTTACACAAACTTCGGGTGACTCCGACTTTGCACGTCTACAAGAACGATTCGTATGGCCGAAGCGGTGACAGTAATAGCACCGCGGCGGCAGTGGCACGAATGCCTTCACGCGGTAGCGGTACCAACCGGCACGCACACACTCAGGGAGCTTGTCACAGTCAAACGTGACGAAGAGTGTAGGGGTGGGTCTCGAGGCCCCTCCCTGTTTTCTAATCACATGTTTGACCTTGACCGCTCCATGGTCGGCCAGCTCTAGGGTGATGTCCTCAATGGAGTAGTCAACGAGTTTCCTCGCATAAACTACTCCTTTCACAAAGTTCATGGTAGAGTGCGGCGTGACACTCACCGGAGTGCCATCAAGTGTCCGAGAGCACTTCTTATCTTGGCCGCCTCGGCGGCATTCGCCACATTCGCCAGAAGGCTCCCGTCTGAGAAACGGGTCACCTTCGGCTCTCTACCAATTGCACTAGCTAATCCTCTCCTCTGATGGATCATGTTGCCCTTGGCCAACATGCTGCCATCAGTGGAGCGAATAACGAGGAAGCGTTTGAAGCCAGCGGGCTAGAAAACGCCAGGTAACCTCTGAATGAGGGGCCCCGATGTCATCGAGGCTTCGCTCTGTGCACTCTTGGTCTTAGTCTTAGTCAGGAGCTCTGCACACGGGAGGGTAGAGGGGCCAGATGTGCCGATCTTGGCTTGGTCGCCTACCAAAGTGGCAGCAGACCCATCCGTCCCTGCAGCACCCGCGGATGGAGAGGAGCCCCGAGTCTTTTTTGTCTTTCTTGTCTTTTTATTCTTCTTTTTCAAGATAGGAGCGCGGGGAATGAACCCGCTTCTCACCTCCGCCGGCAGAAGCCCCCATGCCAGATGGACCGACCTCAGCCAGGTCCCTCTCCGAAATAGAGAAGGTCCTGGTAGTCGTATGGGCACCTGTCTGAGGATATCCCTCCCTGTCTTGTACTGCCTCGGGGCACTCAGCCGTTTGAGGAGGACCTTGCATAGGGGCGCATTCGGGTTCGGTGCTTGGCGCTGAGCCTGGATTTTCCCCCATGGAAGGCCCTACCGTTTGAGGCTGGGTTTCCTCAAGGATCATGTCTATCACAGGAGGGGCCTCCAGTTCGCCATCCCCTCCTAGGACATCGCAGGTCCCCTTGGCAGCGTCAAGAGTCTTTTGTGGGGAGGCACAGGCCTTGACCCCAGCAAGGTTTAATATTCTTGCCAGCAGGTCTTTTGAGGGAAGCGACCGAAGGGGCCTGGCTTCCCTCTCCCCCCTAAGGGGGTTTGCCCTACCGAGCTGCTTACACGAGGGGCGGTCGGCAATGGGCTGCCTGCTGGCATTCTTGGCAGTCTCCTTAGAAAAAAAAGGAGGGACTGCCGCTGGAAATAGGGAGGTGCCCGAAAGCACCTCCAGAGAAGGGGGTGAGGTGGAGTCCCCTTCACCCGTAGGCGTAGGAGAGGAGTAAGCCTCCTCTCCGGTTAAAGAAATATGGAGGGTCCCCTGCGCAAGCACAGGGGGGGCACCTCCATTTTTTTGGTCGATGAGCAAGGGGGAATTAGGGGGAGATTTTTTTTTTAACATCATTGGGCATGGTGACCCTAAATTTTATGTGGGACGCAATAGCTTACCACCTCTCACAGTTGCCCGCCCTGCAAGAGGTGCTAACAGGCCTGGCAGAGCCAGGCGCCGCTATTTGGAACCACCCCTCCCGCCTGGTGGCCTGGCAGTCCATCGGCATGGCGGCTCCACCTTGAACACGGCGTAAAAGGATAGATTGTGAAGAGGAGAGGAAAAGTGATGTGAAGGAGGTATGGGTGGGGATGAAGCAGGTTGTTAAAAAAAACCCATCCCAAACCGGAGCTCAGGGGTTAGGGACCGTTGTCCCCTCCCCCCTCAGCCCCGATCTGGGACGGTTGGCTTGAGAAGAAGGTCAGCATCTACCCTGTGAAATTAGAGGCTGACCAGAGAAAGTTATGGGAGAGGTTGTATGAAAAGAAGGAAACAAGTGTTTTGAAGGAAGGAGAAGAGGCTAAGTTGGGGTCGGACGGGGTGCTGAGTCCCGTCAGCACGGCAACCTGGATGGCAAATCGCCGTGCCCCTCACGGGGCAAGCGCTATGCAGCATGTGGGTGCTGCATTATATGGAAGGTTAGATTTTGTTGTGAAGTTGAGATAATGAGATTCTTCCTTTGATTTGTAGGATTGAAAAGCCTTATCGTAACGGCTGATACTGCTGACGGCGGGGAAATGGTCAGCAAAAGCATTGCTGACCGCCAGGCCGTCATTCTCCAAGGAACCGTCTAAGTTGAGTGTGGGGGTATGATGATTAGCATAACGGTCCCTGATCTTACTAATCCTCTTCCATATCTTAGCGGTAGGTGTCATAGAGGAAATTGATGAAACGTAACGGCGCCATGAATTTCGGTGAGCCTGACTAAGGGTTTTTTGGCGAAGCGCACGAGCTCGGTTTCGGTCGATCTTGTTGCACAAAGTTGGGTCCTTTCGAAATCGGGCATGGGCTAACTCGTAATTTTTGATAGCTGTTGCACACGTCGAGGTCCACCGGGCACGGTTGAGCGGCCCGTCGCGGGTCACCTCCGTCGGATGGTCTGTGTTTTTGCATTGTAGATAGTTGATGTAAAGTATTCTACCTCCGCGTCCACTCCATTGAAGGTCCCCAAGGATGCACTTGTGAAGGACGCCTCTTGAAAACCTTCCCAATCTGCATGACCTAAGTCCCACTTAAGGGGCATGGTTGTATGAGGGCTAATTTGAAGGGCCGACAAGACAATAGGAAAGTGGTCACTCCCATGGAGATCGTCAAGAATTGACCATCGAAATTCCGTGAAGCAATCCGAGGAACAAACAGAAAGCTCAACACAGCTAAAAGAGTCCGTCTGGACATGATAAGAGGTAAAATCACCAGTATTTAAAACACAAAGAAAGTCAGATAATAAAAGAGACTCTAAAATACTGCCTTTGGCATTTCGAGTGATATCACCCCCGTATGGATTACGGGCGTTAAAATCTTTTACTAATAAGAATGGGGAGGGAAACTGGTCTATAAGTTCTAAAAGGTCGGATGTTGACAATGGTAAACAAGGGGGTAGCTAAATAGAGCAAACGGTAAAAAGCTTAGTAAGAAAAACTTTCACGGCAACAGCTTGCACGGTAGTATGTAGGGGGATGGGAGAAACATGGTAGGATGAAGATACCATGATTGACACCTCCCCATGAGAGGAGCTTCCTGCAGGAGCAATAGAGTTGAAAGGGAGAAAGCCGGGTACCAGCGGAAAGGGCCGTATACCCAGTTTATTTTCCTGAAAAAATATAACCGCGGGTTGGATAGTCGTCAAAAGAATTTTGAGTTCTTCCCACTTTGGAAGAACTCCTCGACAATTCCATTGTAAAATGGCAGATATTATGTGTGACGATTAGATACCACTGTGGATATCTTTTTCTATTTTGAGGCCGATAATGTATTTGTGGTTCGTCCCAAAGAGCTTGGGAGACGGAGAGCTGATTTTGAGGAGCCTGCTTTTGCAGGGTGAGAGATCCTAGATGGAGCAGTAATTGGGGCTTTTTTTCGTGGGTTTTGGAGAACCGACCGAGGCCCTTGATTGTAATTCGGACTCAACCTGGCGGAAAAGGAAGATCAAGAAGGGATTTTCGGCCGGTAGATCCGGATTCATGGGTCGAGGGTATTTTCGGTGTCTGAGGAGTTGGTCCAACCGCCGCGATTGGTGATGTTAGAGTATCAACTGCTTCCATCGGATCATGGGTTGAACGGTGAGAGGAACGAACAGGTGATCTGAGCGAGGTGTGTGGGGAGCTGGGTGTATATCTGCCATCGTTTGGATCAGGATGGGGCCTAAGTCCTGTGAAGGTCTGGACGGACTTAAGGGCATAGAATGTTCAGCCATAGGGGAGGAGTCCATTGAAGGTTTCCGGGGCTTGGCCGAGTCAGCTCCATAGGCTGCCCGCTTATTAGTGGTCGATGACCCAGGTGAGAAATCCTTCCTCTTACCACTGGGCTTTGGGTCTCGGGGTCGATGTTGAGGATTCTTTCAAATAGCGTCTGATGTCTTCAAGTGTCTCACCCTGAGAGTCTCTCCTAGCTAGAGCAGCTGGAGAGAGGGGGGATACACTGGTTATCTCGGTGTAAGAGTGATGCTTCGACTGCATATTCTAAATGTTTTCGACGCTGCGAGTAGATGTAGGGTGAAGTGCTTCAGGCTGGTCGGAACTCGCGCGTGATGGTCGGTTTCGCCCAACGTCATGTAAAACGTTAGAGAAGAGCCAGCCTAGTGGGTGCTCGGGCACGCTGGCGGGCCTCTCTTATATCTAGACGTCGGGAGTCGCGCAAAGCGAGCACTTCCTTTTTATATAAAAATATAGAGCAGAGTTTTGACGCAGCGCTGTGGGTACCTCCGCAGGTGGCACAGCAGGGTGTTTTGGTGCATTCGGGGCCATGGTAGTCAGAGCTACAATTCACGCAGGAGCGTGGGTGCCGACAGGCACGGCCAACATGCCCAAATTGATTGTAATTGAAGCAGCGTCTGGGTAGTTCGAATGTAAGGACTTACCGGGACACGAAGGTACCCAGCTTTAATATACTGCGGCAGTTCTTGTCGTTCAAATGTTGAAATCAGTGTGGCGGTTAGGACTTTAGTGGAGCCTAATGTTTTAGTTACCCTGTGTACGTGTGTGACACGTTGGGTACTAAGTTTACTCTGAATGCAGGTGGGGTCGTAGTCCTTTAGTTAGTTTGAACGGACGACACCTTTGACGAAATTCAGACGCGGATGGAGCGAGACAGTTATTGGAATTTCAGCTATCAAAGATAGATTTCGCACAAGGTTGTGTTGAGAGTGGAATGACACCTCGACTACGACATCACCACTACCTCTTGACCACATCCGGCAGGGTTCACCACAGCGGGATGAATTCATGACAAGAAAGCAAGGATGATCTAGATCTGGGTCTACTCCGTTGGAATAGGGGTCTAACGAGCGAGAGAAGGCTGAAAGGGGAGCTAAGGAACGTTTGGCACGAGAACCCTTACGAGAAGGGGAGGTTTTGGGTTTATGGCTAGCCATTACAAAAAGAAAAAACTTCGCATTCTCCCTCGGGGCTCCCCACCATGGAGGCCTACAAGGGCCCGGCACTATTGCAACTATACAATCAGTTACGTTGGGTATGTCCTCTCGGAGAATGGATACGGATCCACCACACCATCTTTATAACCCTAAGAGGCTGCCCGAGTTCTCCTACGCACGGAGAAAAGGGGCCAACGATGGGTTTCTCCTTGGGCATTCGGTAGACGAAGGCGGTGGAGATGCCCAGCCTCTTTCACCTTCATGAAAGAACAATTATGAATCAATCCATTAAACGAACAGAGGTCGGGTATTGATAAGGACCACTAGATAGGTGAAGGAAGAGGGGGAAATAAAGGGCAGTGGAAGAACGTAATAGGGGAGGAAAGAATGAGGGGCATGCTAAAAATCTTGTTGGCAGCACCATGAGTCCCCTAAGGGGCCTAGGGCTGAACCCCCCTCGCCACGAGAAGGCCAGAGCCTCTCTGGGAACAACCCCTGAAGAAAAGATCCCAGAGAGGAAGGGGGTGCCAAGAACCACCCCTCATATGGCCCCACCGATTAACCACCATCAAATTACCTTTAAAAACCAAACTAGATTTTCCTGAGACTAGAGCAAAGGTTCAGGTGGATGGATCGTAACCGACCTCTGGAGACGCTGCATCAACTTAACCAACCTCAAAAAAACTCCCATCTTCACTGGGGTTCAGACAGAAACACACTATTGTATCTACACCGCACCAGGTTCATGTTCATAGTTGGTTATGGCTGCCATGTATATGGAGAGGCTACAAACTCAAATCTAAGCAAATTAGCCTCTTCACTAGCAAGGCCTACGTATAGCTACAGGCGCCTTTAAATCCACCCGAGCTTAGTCACTGTTCCGAAACGGGACTGCCACGACTAACTTACCAAAGGATATAATATTTACTCTGATACCTAGCTCGTGCACACAGTGCCAATTCCAAACCTCTCGGGATCATCAGATCAGTACCAGCCAGAGCTCGAAGGTCAAGCATCTACCTGTCCCACAGCAAAAGACAAAAATCGCACGATAGATTTTCCACTCAACAACCCAAACATCAACTTAGAAAAATACGCCTCCCCCCACCCCACTTGGACAACACAACTACCGCTCTAATATATCTGCTACATCCTACCGTAAGAAATTCTCCCACCAACGGTACTAGCCCATCATTTTCATAGTCACCAAAAATCACATCAACCATCTAAAATGTTTTGGGCGACAACCCCCAAAAGATTAACTGTAAGTACCCAAGAGACCAAGCAGTTTGAAGGGCAATATGTAGCGCATATTTAAGACGCCTGTGTAGACCTCCTAAATTCTATAAAAGGGGCTCTAAACTTAAAAAAACAAAGCCCAAGATGTTGATTTTTTTTTAGTTTTTTTCTGATACTTTAAAATGCCCTCAAACTAGGCATTTAAGGTGTTGGAGGCAATCTATTCTTTACTATTTGCCGAGAGGAGCCTTAGTTGGGTTGCAGCTTTAATATTTATTTGTCCAATTAATCCAGTTGGCATATATATGGTATATTAGAAAATAGCCGTCATAGCACTTTAAAATTAATGCATTTACCTTGGTGTACATTATGCCGTCGATAAATTAGATATATTTTATTTTATTATTTCTACTGGAAATTAAAGGCTGAAAATATTTACATTTTAAAGATTTAATAACCAATATAGAATAAAAAAGGGAATTATAAACTAATCAGCAACAAAGGAAGCTAGCGCGCGCAAGTAATGCGTGAAAAAAATTGTACCGGCTTCAAAATTCTAGGCTTTTGGAAGCCATTTAATTTAAATAAGTCTTTGGTATTTTATCTTTTTGAAAATACAAAAAGTAATATCTAGCACGACTGGTCGTGCGATTCACCAACCCCAACTTCAATTGAATCTTCGGGCGTCATCTCTTGGGTAGATTCTTCCGTAATTTCTAGTCTTGGTTCCTGGTCATTCTCAGGGTCTATAATTTCGTGGCTAAGAGGCTGAAAAAAGTACATTAATGTTACATTCCGGCCTACTTATCAGTCATTTTTTTCTCGACGCACTCACCGAGGCGTGCGGGGGAGATTAAGAGATATTAGAAGGGAAAAGTGAAGTTACTAGATGACGGCTCAAAAATCCTTTCACGAGAACTGTATATACGATGGCGTTGTGGTTGATCTTTAGGTAAAGGTCTCTACTAATTATTTGCTGTACTTTGAGAGTAGCATAGGTCATGGCTATAGTTCGGTTCCAAATTAACAAACATTTCTGAAACTCTAGATACGATTGCTTCTATTCTGGTCTTAGCATTTTTCGCTACCTCGACCAAGGCTAGAGCCGAAGTTCTGTAAAGTTTATGCATCTTTTTTTCATCTATAGGTTCCAATGAAAGACTTTCCCGCTAATTTGAGAGACCATGTTCCATCAATATAGTCTGAAATGTTGAGATTATTTAGACAGGAAATAAGACTAACATTGCTAAACTATTTACACAGACATTGCACCAAAACTGACTATCCTAGACAAACTTGTCACATGGACCAATGAAAAGCCCTCAGGATATGTCACGGCAGATAGTCTTTTGGATCACTGCTAAAATTACCGATTTGGATTGTTGTCTCAGAACTGATAGTCTTATGCAGAGTTTGCGCTGCAAGGAAAGCAACTGTTTAAAATCTAATCTTAGTCTACTAATACTACCCAGGCATTTGCTAATAGATACACTAAAGCCTTGACAACTGAAGCTCATGTTAAATGAGCTAGTTTTGTACGAGCTTCCTACTTTGATTTAGTCCCGTGTAGTGGCATAGGACTGATTCTTAGCTTTGGTACTATAGACTAGGCAAAAAGGAGGTTCTTCCATTTCAAGGTTGAATAAAAAATCAATTTCAGAAAATTCGGCCTACTGTAATTTGTTATGAAGCTACAGTTCAATTTCATTTAATGCGTTAATTCATTCCATGTAAATATATTCTAGAACGCCAAAGGGCAGCTACACTTCAGGGGCCGGCGGCCTCGAGTGTCTCTAGGCTTCCAACTATCGGACAGCGGTACTCGCCGATCTCCTCTCCCCTACGCCTTCTAGAAGACGACGAAGACATCGTTCGAATGAGACTACCGCCCAGCCGGCCTGCTGACGAGCAGCCAGTCGCCTTCCTGCTTCAACAGGAAAAGCCTACGCCGACGCCTGCCACTCCAGACAGGCAACCCCGGGTGCAGGTTCAAGCCAGCTCGGGTAGGAATCGCTCCCCGCCGGATGGTATAAACTAGCCATTAGTGGTTTCCTAACTCACTGCCCAGATTAATCACCCGACGCTAAAAAAGAGAGATCTCGGTTCTCCTTACCCTCTATAGGGTCCGGAGCGTCCTGACCTCAGTGGAACGCCACACCAACAAAGAACACCTTAGACTATATTATTGCGTTTCAAACTATGGCTGGGGACCCCCCCCCCCTCCCTTCGGGACGCCAAAGAGCGAGCAACCATGGCATCTGGGATCAAGCTCTCGGAGCACGCGTTCAACACTCTCGACCGGTTGGCCTCAGCCCCCTCCTCCAGCGTTTAATATCCCCCGTCCGGCTCCCATGGGTCAGGGTCGCGGACAGGGATATGCAGGACGGCCTAAGCTTCGCGGGAAGAATACTCGCGGAGCTCAAAAATAGGCCTCCTGTGGAGGAGGATAACACCACGTCACTACCAGATGAAGCCGTCGAGACCTACACGGGAAGACTTCTACAAGACTCGGCATCCCTGGATACAGCAAGACAAAGTGTTCTTAGTGATAGTGAAAGTGTTAATTTAATTTCCAATATGGAAAATTTAAGTGTCAAATGTGATCATGGGGACTATCCCCAAATAAGTAAACCAAGTCTCCCTATCCTCTCCTCGCCTAGGCCCTTAGCCTACCAAATAACAGAGGTGATTGAGATTAATATCCCGGATTTTAGACCCTTGGAAATAAATAGGGACTCACTTAGACGCGCGGAAGAACCAGTGCGCGCTGCGAGTACTTCGAAAACATGGCAAGGAAGATGGAGGCCTTCACATAACCGAATATGGCGCTTCCAGGACTCCACTAACTCTCACCGTTCAGCCTCTTCCCGGATTGGCAGTCCAAAGAGTGATTGATCTACCTCCGCCTGAAAAAGAGGAAGATTTAGTCTCTCAGGTTTCATTCGACATTGAAAATTTCGCCGCCACTGGCCCTCCGGACATTAGGAACGCACAAAACAACTAAGGAGATAACCAGAACGAACAGGACAACGGACAACAGGTCAACCCAAAAAAGAAAGGGGGAAACAACACGTGGACCAGTCTCACCCGTGATGGACCCTTTGTAGCCCAAAAGTTCTTTGGGAATCTCAACCAGGACGTTCCAGGAAACTTGGATAACGTCATAAAATCTGTTCAAATGGGAGGAATCAAGATTTCCCTTTCCAAAACCTACCACCATTACCAAACAAGCGAAGAGAAGATGAGGGAGGCGGTACGAGTTCTGGAAATGGCCGGCGTCGTTGAAAGAGCCACCAACATTACTAGAACTCAAAGTTTTTGAGGTCCCCAAGCCGGACGGCTCCATGAGACTTATATACGATATGTCTGCCTTGACTCCGGAATATCAGCCACCTACCTTTAGGCTTCAAAACATACAGAAAGTACTCCGACCTACTTTGCCGGGGAAAGTAGCCATTAAGCTGGACTTGCGCAGTGGGTTTTACCATATTCCCTTACATGCAAAAGCCAGACAAATTCGGAATTCGCATCGGCAGCGACGTTTAGTAGTTTCCTCGCCTACCCATGGGTTTATGCGGTGCTCCATACCTAATGCAGTATTGCATGGAGATGTGGCTAACTCCTGGGCCCGGAAACATGGGTCACAGACATTCACGTATTTGGATGACATTCTCAACGGGCAACTTGGATGCCGTGCTCAATACGCTTGGGGAATTCTTGGACTCGAGCCTTACAATAAATATACCGAAATCACAGCTAACCCCCTCTGAGCAGATAGAATACTTGGATGTTTATATCGATCTACGCCTAGCCCGAGCCAGACTTACCTCCACCATGGCACAAAAAGTAAAAAAAGGGGATGGATATTGCACCTGTGAACACCTAGACCCCAAGTATTGGCAGAGGCTCGGAGGCCTTCTGAATTTTGTCACGCCCATTATGGACCTCCATTTCCTATGGGTCCAGTTATGCAACACCAAATCAAATCACCACATCAAGGACGGCAGACTCCTAAACCTTCTCCCACTGATAGATAGATAGTGGCTCGCCTGGTTTGGGTCCCGTTCCACTTAACTAAAAGTTGCATGTAACGCTTTGCTTATGGGTATCGCCATCTCCCACTCCAATTTGGCACGGGCATATCCTACATCCATCATTAGGACTCCCCTGTATTCATTTAGATACGAGTCCATAGTCCCTTTTGATCACCCTCCTCTTCCCAAAGGCCCGATTGGCCTCGAATTGCATCTCAGCAATACAAAACATGAGGGAAAAAATCCCAGTTCAGATCCTGCATCACCTGACAGAGGCCACACTTAAATCCGTTTCAAAACAGTGGAGTTTCTCATCCAAAAATATTTGCTGTATCCGCTCCTGCAATAACCTGGCGGACTGGCCGTCCCGAACCGCCTTTCCGGCGGAAACGTTCGGCTGTAGCCCAGCCCTCAGCGGCTAGCCTCCGGCTATATAAGGTGCTGAGTTTCTCCTGCCAGATTAGAAGAATCTTGAAGTCCTTTTGCAAAGCTTTTGCCACAAGAATTGCTAAGGTGAAATTTATCCTTTACGCGTCAAGACCGCTGTTTGTCACTACTCGCTGGTAGTATCGCGGGCGTAAACGCGCACCCACGCGTGAGCGGGCGTGCACGCAACAGCACCCGTTGAGTGTCGACGCTTCCCGTTCTGAAGCTTCTTCCTACACGGCAGCACACCTCGTTTTCTCATAACTTGTCTGCTGGTTGAGGCCTATAGAGACCACCGGTTTCTGTCGTGTCCGAACCCCAGAAGGAAGCCCTACAGGGGGTGCGAAGAAGGGGGGCCCAGTAGGGGGCGGAGTGGACAGGACCGGCAGGTGGGCCCTGCTAGACATTTTAGCGTAGGTAGGGCAGACAAGGTGAAACGAGTTCTTTTGGTTAGGCAAACACCCTGAGTAGACCAGCGGGTCATTGGAGACGACACCCCCTCAGCGGGCCGTCATGGACGACCCCAGGGGAGAGAAGAGGATCCCGCTCTGGATCATAGAGCGGAACGCAAAGCCAACTAGGGAGACCGTCCTGCAGACGATCTTCTCTGATATCAAGGTTGCTTTGTGCAGACTTGTCGACCAATCGTATGGCTACATGGCCATATGCGATAGTAACCTCGACGTTGATAAGTTACTGAGTGTGGAATCCCGCGCAAAACTGCAAAGCATCGGCCTGTCCCCCAAGGTTCCGCCCCACGTGTCAGCTCAGAGATCAATCATCTGCCACCGCCTCGATCCCTGGGTTGGGACACACAGTGCTGAGGAGACAAAGAGCGAGATTGAGGAGAAACAGTCCTGGGCCAAGGTTGACGACGTGTACAAATTCAGGAACCGCGACGGTGGGGAGTACTCCCACCTGTTCAAGGTTACCTTTCAAACGACGGAGATGGCAGCCAAGGCTTCAGAGTCGGGGCTGATTCTATTTTGCACCAAAATTGCGACGTCGTGTATTGAGAGAGAAACCTTTGTCTCCGTGCAGGTGTGCTTCTCTTGCTACGCTCTCGAAAAACATACGAGAAAGGAATGTACTTTCCAGGGCAAGGTGTGCTCTGAGTGCGCCGGAAATGGACACACCTGGAAAGAATGCACCAACGGGGGAACGAAAAAATGCCTCAACTGCGCAGGCCCCCACCGAACACTGTCCATGTCGTGCCCCCAAAAGAAAGCACTGGTCGCTGACAAGAAAAGAAACCTTCAAGACGAAAAGACCCGAAAGGCAAACACCACATATGCCCAAGCGACACAGAACCAGGACAAGGGGAAAACCCTACTTCAATTGGACCCAAACATGAATCTCGACTTGGTAATGTGCGTGATTCACGCACATTTAGTAAATATCGCGAAACCAGGAAGCTACGCGACAGAACTAAACAGGATGCTGACTCAGAACGGGATGAAACCCATGTGGTTTCCCGATAATCCCCCCTCGAATGAACTCTATCAAATGCAAACGGGTAGCAAGCCCAGTACCGCAACTAGAACCCGCTCGAAGTCTAGGGATCCTCGTCTGACCAGACGGGCTGAGAACACAACAACTGAGGAGATGGTAACCGACCTACCGGCCCAGAAGACGGACGCCCAAAGGGGGCAATCCCCCGCCCCAAACCCACCAGAGATGACCAGACCAACCCAACCCGAAAAGAACCACGGACGTTAACATGAAAATCTTTGCCTCACCTTCGTCACCACTCCCAAGGTCGGCTAAGGTAAAGGATATCGTAGAGGGTGTTTTAAGAGGCAAGTTTAAGTACGAATACGACAGCGAGGAAACGGAGGAAGAATTACTATCGGCCCTCAAGGCGGGTAGAATTATGATTTGTCCAGAATCATGCTACAACCTGTCTCATGACCAGTTTAAGAAGAAAAGATCAGGAAGGGTGAGATCGCCAGCTTGCGCAGAACAAGCAAAGGTCCAGAACGTTCAGAACGAATAACATGGATCATAATATCAGATTCATAAACAAAATTAAGATCTTCTCACTAAATGTAAACGGATGGGAATCCAAAAAACTCGTGTATAATAACATCATACGCGAAGTGGATCCCGACGTTGTACTCATCTCTGAGCATGGCATTAGTTCGAACGCGAGTCCCATTAAAGTTTACAACTACGACGTCTTAACAGCCAACCACTCCAACACTAGATTCGATGGCGTCGCGATAGCAATTCGCTACGGCATCAGATTCAAAGAAATATCAGATTTGGAAGGGTCGTACCTAGCAATTAAAATCAAGACTACCTTCGATGACCTTGTCATCGCGGTGGGCTACCAGCCCCCAAGACGCCAGTACCTCCCCGTCCCCAACTTTATCAGGCTCTTCAGGAGAAACGCCTCGACCATCCTAATCGGCGATCTCAATGCCCGGTGCAGAGAGGCTGGCTACACCACTGGCTTCAATGGATCGGGCGCAACTCTGAGAATGCTCATCGACCGAGACCTAGTACGCAGGATCGGCACAGACTTCCCAACGTACTTGACGAGAAGATCCTCGACGACTCCAGATATCGTCCTGGTAAACCCCAACTTCATACTGAACCACTCAACAATACATGGCCCATACACCCCGTCGGACCATATCAGCATGGTCACTACCATCTCCACGTCCCCTATACAGGTGGAGGTCCCATCTCGAAGGTGTATGCCAAAAGCGGACTGGGAGGAATACCAAAGACTCCTGCAGGACTACCAGCTGGACAATCTGGACGGGTCATCATTGGAGGACATCGATAACCATCTGGACGCAATTATGTCAAGGATAGTGGAAGCGGATAGAGCGACCATCCCCAGAGTCGGTTACAAGACTCTCCCAGCGCCGCGCTGGAATGACAGGATAAGACAAAAAAAGGACAGGCTGGACGAGCTGGTGGGCGTAATAGGACGGAATGGACTCACTGCGGACCGCTACTGGGAGCTCCGGAACCTCCGTCTGGAGCTTAAATTGCTCATAACAGAACAGTCAAGTGCGACCTGGGACAGGCTTGTGGATCAGATTGATGAGGAGGGAGATCCCAGGAAATTCTGGAACCAACTCAAGAAGCTGAGCGGCTCTATCCCCCCCAAAGTCAATATTAGCATCAGGGTCGATGGTGAGAAGATCTCGGACGACCTGGAGATCGAACACCACTTCCGAGACCACTGGCAAAATAGGTTCTCTATCACGGAGGATGAAAATCTCGATTTCAATCAGGATTACAAGGATGAGATCCTGGCCGACTTGGAGGCTCGCGGCCTGTCTTGACTCCCTTCGGTTTTGTCGATTTCACCAGACAAACGGAGGGGGAGGGTAGACCGTTTACCCACGACGAATTCGCGGCTGCTCTCAAGAGCTTTAAGCAGAAGGCCCCGGGCATCTCGGGCATTACCAAGGCTCACCTGGTCAATGCACCAATGAATATCAGAATGGCGGTCCTGAGTCTTTTCAACGCTTGCCTAAACGCTGGCTATTTCCCCGACAGACTCAAAAGGGCAAAGATGATTTTTCTGCTGAAGCCTGGAAAGCCCAAAGGGGAGATTAAGAGCTATAGGCCTATCTCGCTCCTGGAGTTCTTGGGAAAGCTCCTCGAGAAACTGATGAATGACAGGCTAAGAGACTTCCTGGAGGAAAATGAGGGGTACAACGCACAGCAGCACGGTTTCAGGAGGCACCTGGGAACCGAAACGGCCATAGCCCTGCTGACGGAAAACATCGCCGTCGCCAAGGCCGAAAACAGGATGGTCGATTTGGTTCTCAGGGACGTGTCATCTGCCTTCGACAAGGTGTGGGTCCCCGGACTTAAGAAGAAGCTCTGCGATCTGAACATGACCACCAATGTTACCAGACTTCTTTGCGACTACCTTGAGGACCGCGAGGCGACCATTAGTATCAACAACACTGTTGTTCAGCCATTCCCTATGGAAACCGGGGTGGCTCAAGGTGGGTGCCTGAGTCCGACCCTGTACACGATATATACCGGCGATCTCCCCCAACCTACCCAGGACTATGCGAAATTCATCCAGTTAGCGGATGATATCTCGCAATTAATTACTAGCGATTATCTCAACCCGATCGATATTGCTAACAGGACGGCCGGGGAAATAGGCCACCTCAATGACTACGAGGCGTGCAATAAGATACCTACCAATGTGGAGAAATTCAAAGTTCTTCCCATTGGGCGCAGAAAGACGGCCGAAATCCTGGTCCGGGACGAGTTCTACCCGTACTCACGCGAAGCCCGCGTTCTCGGGTTGACGGTGACGTCATCTGGGTACGGTGCTCATGTGAACTCAAAAATTGCGCAAGCACGCCTTCGCCTACGTCAATTATATAGATTCAAGAGGCTCTCCCTCCGAAACAAAAGAAAGCTGTACCTGGCCTTAGTGCGACCCATCTTGTTATATCCCGCAATCCCGCTGCACCTGGAGAGTACTACCCAGATAAGAAAGATGCAAGCGGTACAGAACCAAGCGCTCCGCTTCATCCTCGGAGTAACAAAATTGGATTTTATACCCTCGATAAGACTCCACGCCCTCGCGGAAGTGGAACCCATGAACATGACCCTACATGAAAGAGCCAAGTCAATTTGGACCAGGATCACCGAATGGACAAATGACGAATTAGGACAACCGTGTGCGACCCTACAAGCGCGGATTTGGAAGCAGCCGCCTGCGAACGCAGGAGGATGTTTTACCGATATATCGATGAAGTAAACCTACCGGAAAATCAACCTTAAGCTAACAAATAAGGACAATGGGAACTATAGTTCACATGTTTTATATAAAAAAAAAAAAAAATCCGTAGTGGACATAAACCAAAAGCGAATTAATAAAGTTTTAACGAGTAATGAAATAAATTCACAAATTAATAAAACTTAAAATAAGACAATACAAAAGATCCGAAGTGGACAAACCAAAATCGTAAACATGTGCAGTTGATAAGCTACGAGCGAAACTCTAAGCTACACGCTTCAAGCCGCACAAATACAAAGGCTTGAACGCTATTTCAACATCATTGAAGCCTACGTATAAGAAGACTACGTGAGGACGATGCCAGGAAAGCTGGCACACATTCCTTCGACTATCACACTTTTTCTCTCTATAACCTCTCCTACTATCCCACATTTTTCCCATCTTTTACATTCAATTCAATTCGTCACCATTCGTTCGCCGGTTCCCGTGGAGGAAACTTCTCTGGATAATTTTTTGGGATGAAGTGTGTCACCCCGACCACCCACCCATAATTTCTCATGTACTCACTTATTATGCTCTTTTGCGCCTTTATACCTTCCACACGAACATAAATTTTTGCATAATCTCTCCTTTAAGGTTCACCTTTTTTCTAATAAATTGTAATTTTCAATAAATTCGAGGTTTTTCCTATAAAAGTAACGAAAGACCAAACCTCCCAATTTTTTTTGGTAAATTTAATAAATGAGGTTTTTCCTATAAAAGGGAGAAATTTTCAATGTTGACAAACCTGAGGGGCTAAATCTTCCTCTCTTTCAGGTGGAGGTGGTAGATCGATCACTCTTGAGACTGCTAAACTCGGGAGAGGCTGAACGGTATGGTTGGTGGAGTACTGAAGGGGCCATATTCGGCTATGTGAAGGCCTCCTAGCTCCTGTGCCATGTTTTCGAAGTACTCGCAGCGCGCACTGGTTCTTCCGCGCGTCTAAGTGAGTCCCTATTTATTTCCAAGGGTCTAAAATCCGGGATATTAATCTCAATCACCTCTGATATTTGGTAGGCTAAGGGCCTAGGCGGTGAGAGGATAGGGAGACCTGGTTTACTTATTTGGGGATAGTCCCCACGATCACATTTGACACTTAAATTTTCCATATTGGGAATTAAATTAACACTTTCACTATCACTAAGAGCAATTGGTCTTGCTGTATCCAGAGATGCCGAGTCTTGTAGAAGTCTTCCCGTGTTGGTCTCGACGGCTTCATCTGGTAGTGACGTGGTGTTATCCTCCTCCACAGGAGGCCTATTTTTGAGCTCCGCGAGTATTCTTCCCGCGAGGCTTAGGCCGTCCTGCATATCTCTGTCCGCGACCCTGACCCATGGGAGCCGGACGGGGGATATTAAACGCTGGAGGATGGCACCGAGGCCAACCGGTCGAGAGTGTTGAACGCGTGCTCCGAGAGCTTGATCCCAGATGCCATGGTTGCTCGCTCTTTGGCGTCCCGAAGGGGGGAGGTCCCCAGCCATAGTATAAAACGCAATAATATAGTCTAAGGCGTTCTTTGTTGGTGTGGCGTTCCACTGAGGTCAGGACGCTCCGGAGCATATAAGAGGGTAAGGAGAACCGAGATCAGAGGGTAAGGAGAACCGAGATCTCTCTTTTTTTTAGCGTCAGTTGATTAATCTGGGCAGTGAGTTGGGAAACCACTAACGGCTAATTTATACCATCCGGCGGGGAGCGATTCCTGCCCAAGCCGGCTTGAACCTGCACCCGGGGTTGCCTGTCAGGAGTGGCAGGCTACTCGCTGTACGTCAGCAGGTCGTTGGTCTCGTTCGAACGATGTCCTCGTCATCTTTTAGAAGGCGTATGGGAAGGGGGCTGGCGAGTACCGCTGTCCGGTAGTTGAAAGCCTAGAGACGCTCGAGGCCGCCGGCCCCTGAAGTGTAGCTGCTCTTTGGCGTTCCAGAAGGGCTAACGAAATGGGCGCCTCGTCAGCCTTCTCTATGGTCGAAACGATAGGCGAGAAAGCCTCTTACTCGCTTCGGAGTTAGATTCCCGTAGTTTTGCAAATTGCCTTTTATGTGTACATAGAGACCTAGAAGTTAGATTTAGCAATTACTACGTAGACACTTTACTAATTTTAGATTTTGTGTATCTTACCTGCGATAGATTTACGTCTCCAAAGGGCCAGACTGGTTCCGCTTTATCAAGAAGAGAGCACGCGTGTTTATCCAAGCTCTCGCACGGAACAAACTTCTTGGTAATTAATCTCTATGGCGGCTCTAGTTCCTTTAAGCATCCTCACCTCTGCCCCTTCAATTATCACCTTACGCTTTCGTTGGCATTCTGAATATGGACAAGGGACTTTAAATATAAAACCAACTTACGCCTATCTAGGAATTCTTTTTGAGGAGCCTTTTAAAATGAAATGCTGGGAATCTAAAAACTCGAGTAAGCTATAGTTATCTGTAGTAAGGGAGCGGTGAAGCAGTTTGTGAAGCTTCCCAAATTTAGTCACTGAAGAGGATCCCTCTAAATTCAGAGAGGGGGGCAGAACTAGTTTACAGTTAATCTAAAACTTGAATTTACAAAATCTCTTAAGAAATTGAGGCGGTTAAGGTCAACTCGCGTGAGTTACCTTCCCCGCGAAAAACTAACATTCACCAAGAATTTAAACTCAATGGGGGTACAAATTTTTATTTTAGTCTAAGTATGACCTCCTGGAACTAATATTTCGCCTTAGTTTGCAGCCTTTAATTCCCAAGCCTAGGGAGAGCCGATAGAGGCTATTTCACAGACGCTTCTATGTCTAAGAGGAGACGATACAACTATTCTTTTGAAATTGCACCGACAAACTGAAGCCTTGGAACCTTACTACCTTAGTAAAAAAGGGTTGAGCGCCAACTCACTTCGCTTCAAGAAGATAGTGATCAAGAGTTATTGCAAAACTAATGTAGGCCTACCTTAACACAAGTATATCGAGTGTTGATAAAATGCGAGGAAATCTGCAACAGGCGACATAAACATATTCGGGTGAAAAATGTAGGAGTTTCCATCTGAAAAAAAGATATACCTAGAACAATGCTATAACTACCCCCTACCAGGATCCGGAATGGGTGTGAAAGTTAAGCTTTCCTACGCTCACCTCATAGGTTCATAGAGACCACGCACGAGATTCTGAGATAAGTAGCCTCTTTTTTTTTAGGAATTTCTAACTTCCCTTTCCTATTTCTTACAGAATTATGCCTACAACAACCACGGTTGCTAGACAATTACTTATTAGAAAAATCATGCACATTAAAAGATATGGTTACATGAAAACTTTACCAAATACAAACCTTACTTCAAACGTTACAGAAGAAATCCTCGAACGAAAGAAATCCGGCGAAGACTGAAACTGAGGCGAGAAAACAACTTTCTCAAGTTAAAGGTCCTGAAACTTGGGTTGATTCTTTTTAATAAATAAATTGGTCCTTTTTTTGCTCAATTTCGGGATTATGCCTGCCCTCGAATTTTGTGGTAACTTTGTTATATCTCTAATTTGAAAAAAATACGCAAAAGCTATATAGTATATATCGTAGATATACTCTATATACCTCTTTTACTATTTAATGTGGGCAAAATTCTAATTATGATGTTATGACGAAAAATAGATTGACTGTAACGCGATAGAAAAACTAACGACATTTAGCAATCGCCTTTTGAATTCGAATCTAATGTTAGGCTTTCGAATTAGGAATAGGTATTACATGTTTATTTAAAAATTCCAGTTAGTGTAGGGGGTGCAACCACCATAATTAAGTATGACGTATGTGGGACGAAGCCGCCATTTATGAATTACGGTAAAAATGACATATGATGCGATAGCAATGGCTTAACAAAAACCAAAACAAAAAAAGCACTTTTGGGGGGAATTTGCCCAGGTAAAAATATTGTCTACATTAAACGCACACACACACATATATATATATATATATATATATATATATATATATATATATATATATATATATATATATATATATATATATATATATATATATATATATGACAACAATAAGAAGATGACGACATGTCCGAAATTTCTCGGACATTTGATGAGGAGGAATGAGATGGAGTCGGTGGTGTTGACTGGATTGGTAGAGGGAGGAAGAGCAAGAGGACGACAGAGAGATAAATTTATGGACGGTGTGACGAGAGTGGCAAGGGAATAAAAATTAACATATTTTAGGCATTTTCGAAATGTGGGGCTTCGCTCCCCATACCCCCCACTTAATTGCTGGGGACTGCACCTCCACACATCCCGCAACTTTAAAATGACGTAATATTCCTAATTCGAAAGCCAAACATCAGATTTGAATCGAAATGTCGAGCGGACATTTTGAATTTGCGCCGTTCGCGCTTGCCCCCAGCGCAACAAAATATTTAGGTTCACCAACGGAAAAAACATCTTTGTTAACTTTAAGTTCAGAGTTACACTCGATCTTGTTTTAACTGATGGTTAATTAAAACTTCGAGTGTTTTATTGTGGTCATTTAGAACCAAAGATAATGAACAGACAGCGCACGCACTTTATATTTCGAAACAACTGACGCCAAACACGAAGGGAAGCTAGGAAAACAACGTCAAAACACAAAATAGTGGCAGGCATATATTATTTAGGCGAGATCGATAATAAACTTACGAAAAAATCAGAAAATATCAGAAAACTCCTACTTTTTACTCGTCTTTAAAAACACATAAGAAAGTTGGAAAAATAAACGGTTCTGATTGGCCAATCCCACTGATTGGCCAGTGGGATAGCTAAGAAAAACTAAGAACTATAGCAAAATAGCCCAAATATCGCGCGGGAAATCAGGGCCCGTGAATCTTCGCAATTACCTGTTTCTTGTCTATATATTTATTTCATCGCGTTTTATAATAGAGAAGAGACTGCAAAAGGAAAGGCATTTTCTTAATTCAACAGGACTTTACATAATATACGGTACCATCCAAACTAGAGAATAAAATACCAAAATCTGCATTTTCTTGAAAATTCTCGTTTAATTTCCATTAAAATTGCTCAGAATATTCACTTAAAATTGTCGCTGACAGTGTCCAAGCTTCACTTGTCAGATGAGCGGATAAAAAAAAATTTAGGAGGAATGAAATGTGTATTAGAAGAAAAGATGCGTCCAAATTGCGCTTATAAATTTCACTTTACACGCAAAAATTCGAAATGTATTATGGTACGTTCTGTCCTGCGTAATATTGTTTAGTGCTAGTGAAGGTATTATGACTCCTTTATCCTGGATGACGAGACGAGTTAAGGTCGAGAAATCCTTTAGAGATCAGATTGTAAAATATAAGAGTGAAGGAATGAGACTGTCTCACATTTCGAGGAAATGTAATCAGAATACTGGGTCTTGAGAGTCGCCCTCGAAAAAAAATGCCCGGAGGGACAATGGTCAGTGTTACACAGCAAAACTGGTGAAACAGTTCATGGATGATGAAAACATTGATCAACTGGATTGCGCTTATATTATAGTAAAGTGTTCCGGATCCCAAAGGAATTTATTTCAGCTAAATTTCAAAATAATATTTGTTGTTCTTTAAGTAATAAGTTGCAAAAATCTTCATGACAAAAATTTGTTTAGTCATTGCTACTTATAGCATTTCTCTTTACTCGTCGGGTTTCTTTATTGGACGCGCTTTTTTAATTCTTTCCACATACTTTCTATAGGGTTCAAGTCTGGGCTTTGTGTCGTTCATTTCAAAACATTTATTTTGAAATCTTCCGGCCACTTATTCACTATCATGGCCGTATGTTTTAAGTCGTTTTCATGTTGAAAGGAAAATTGCCAATACATCTTAAATGTTATTTTGATAATGGTAGAATTTTTTTTTTGTTTTTAAAATTGACAATTAATCTTCTTTCCTCATTGTTTCATCGATTTTATAAGAACTTATCAATCGCAGAAATACTTTTCTAAGAGATGTTTAAACATTTTGATAGTAACAGTGTATCCTATGTTTTCATGCAAGAAATTTCAATGATTAATTGCAAGTGAAAACAATTTTATCTAAGTTAATTTCACAACATCTTACGTGGAGCTTGAATCCATTGTTTCATGTCGTTATTTAGTTATTAAGCTAAAAAATTAATGAGATTTAACATTGTCAAAAATGCTTAATATCTTAAAAACATGTGTCAGTTCACCTCTCAATCTATGTCTCCATTAGATACAAATTGAGCATCTTTAACCCATCTTCATGACCTCTCGTAATCTGTGAATCATCTTTGTTGCGAATCGGTGCCTCTTTTCAAGTATATTTTGCATCTTTTCGAAAATAAAAACACCAGAGTTGCACCTCATATTCCGAGTGCTCCAAACGAGGTACTTGCACAATGGGAGAACGAAGTCTACAGCCTTGTCGAAAAAAAAACTATAGAAAAAAAATTAATAATTTGTTTGCCTTGTTCCACTCCGCACGTGTTTCGAAAATATTAAGTCGTTGTATATGGACACTCAAATCCTTGTGTTAATTTCCACCCACGGAAAAGGGAGGACAGAGGACCAAAATAAGCTCCTCATTGCATCTTTGCCCTGGTCACATTGTCCAAGGGAATCGTGAAGCACTGTGTATGCGACACGAAAGAACTGCTCGATGCAAGAGGATGGGGTGATCCGAGGGACCATTAGAATCACATCTATCTCCGAAGGGGATGCGCTGTATCTTCGCCGACGAAGAGATGTGCAACGGAGGCTGCGGCTGTGTTTATGTGACCTGGGGGATGCAATAGCCGATGGTAGAGAAGCAAGGCGATTGTCGGTTGGTGGGAACTCATCCTAAAGAAGTCGGAGAGGTGCGGGGCGGACAGACGAGACCGCATTGCTGGAACAGTGTGTTTCCGGGGGCGTGCCCTTCTCTAAGGGCGTTAGATCCCGAAATGTGGTTCAGAGTTCCACCCTCCTCCATGTCGAGCAAAACACCCGACCAACTTCACTCTGTGAAAGAACTAATGAGGAACCTCCTTTCCCTTCAGACCCATCCCATGGCCCCTAGCCATCTTGCTCCTCCTGAAAACCCTATACTCCTGGGCTCCCCCCGCAAATTAAAACTCTAGGCCCCCTCTCAAAACCCCAAATCTCTAGTCACCTTCTAGAATCCCCACCCTCCATAACCAAGCCCTTCCTCAAAGCCCTGCTCACAGGCTCCCCCTCCTCCTATAGAGATCTAACTTTCCAGCTCAATCCAAAAGACCACACCCTTAGGGCCCATCCTAAACACCCCACATCTCAGGCACAGAACCTTACCCCTTATGCCCCCCCTTCCGTATGATTCCCGCCACATGGCCTTACAGCAAATTCCTCCTTCGAGTGGTCGTCTTTCACTGCCGCCCATTTCCTTTCAGCTTTCTTTGACTTCTCCACTCCCCTTTCATCTCCGAAAGCTATCTCTCCCCCTTCCCCACCAAAACTGCTGTTCCTCTCTTGCATCACCCCCAATATACCCCCCCCCCCTCACACACACACTTCCTGTGATGCTAAACTAGCTCTAGTTTATCTGATCCGCCAGAGCATCTTATTCCTGTCCTGGTGTGGAATTATTAAATCTTAAATTTCGAGTCTCTTACTAGCTACCAGAGAATATCTCTTACAACTTGGTATCAAACTAATTGTCTATATATCCTAAAACTGATCATCGGATATCGGGTTACTTTCCTTTCCTCTTCTCTGTTCGGGAAAGATAAGGCCGCCAGAAGCAGCCATCTTCGTCCGGGTATCAGTCTCATGTCACTCTATCTCCGCACTACCTTCATGCGGTGGTTATCTACTTTATCTAAAACGACAGTACACTGTATGGCCGGTTCTCCTTCTAACTCCATTCATATCCTAGTCCTTGAGCTCACTAGATCTTTTCTATTTTTCGCAGCAGAGTTTAACAGTAGGTACTCCGCCAAGGGTGACGGCTGCTTGACTTTCCTCTCGCCAACTCATTTATCCTCTATGAAGGAAGTATTCTTTTCGTGTAAGAATGTCGACTCGCCAACACATCGCCACTCTTCCAGTTACTATTTCCTGTTTTCATCTCTCTCTCGACTCTATGAAACGCTGCTAGGCTTCTCTTGGGCTGTTCCAGAAGGACTTCGGCATCGACCACTTTCCAGTTTTCTCTGTCGTTCTTCCACCCTCTCCCTGGTTGTCACACAACCCAAATTGCACCTTTTAATGGTAGGTTGGGCCGGGTTCTTTGTCGGTATAGCATGCTCTCAGAGGGTGAATGATTTTGGCATAGTTTATGAGTCCCTAACCGTCGTCAACTCATTAATTTTCCCATCTGATTTCTCATCTATCTCTGACCTTTTGTATAGTCCACCTATGGGCGGTATCCTAGTGGTTTCATGTGTTTGAAACAGTTCGGGCTTGGGAGAGTACTAGTTGCCGATACTACTCCACCTGTATCCCTCAACAGAAGACATACATGAACCAGGCAAGACCAGTTATGCGAGGTTGTCTTAAAGAGGCTCTCCACTACGTTGGGAAGGAGTAGGTGTCAGGGAATTTAGGCTTTAGGCGCCTTCTTCTTTTCTTTTGTAATGAATGCTGTCATCTCTTCTCTTACCCTTCTCATTCATTAGCAGTACACATTACGCTGATGATCTGTTGATCTATTATGGTGATGGATCTCTTCCCTCTGTTGACAGACAGGTCCAACAGGCCATTACTAAAGCCGTCGAGTGGGGTCATTCTCAGGGATTCACTTCCTTCTGCCACAATTCTTACCGTGTCCTTATTTCACCCTCGAAACTTCAAAAATCCTGGAACCTCATATCGGCCAGGTTTCTAATCCTCATCTGTAATGAGAAGCTCTAATGCAGTGTTTCCTAACCTCTTTCTCCTCAGGCCCCACTATAACTTTCTAGAAAAACATCCCACCGGTGGGTGAAACAAAAGTTTAAAAAATATAACTATTTTTAATATTGTATTGAGTACAAAAGAATCTAACATATTTATTGACCGCAACAGAATAAGTGAATCACTTTTGGTTAGTGAGAACCTTTTGCTTACGGCAAGATATCCTTGATTCGAGGAGAATTTTGTTAGCTTCAGCCGTAAATTTTGAGTCGGTTTCTCTTGGCTCGGAGCAAATCACCCACACAACTGAAGCCACCTTCAACCAAATAAGACGAGAGAAAATGAATCAAAAGTCCCATCGCTAATGTGGCAGTGTTGAGGTAGTTCCTTTGAAACTGGTCACATAACCACATAATGGCACCTTTTATTTTGGACAAAGTATTCACTGGTTCATCATGTTGAACTTCTGATAACTCTTCTTGACATTGCACTGGAACATCATAAAAGTCCACCATCAATGGTTGAGTTAAAAGGAAAATTTCATTACCTTTAGATCACCATATCTGCCATCGAAGTCCGTTATTAATATTTTGGCATAATTCGAAAACTGTAATGAATCCAAAAATCTTTTTGCATCAACATGAGTTATATTTGCTCTATGGGTTTGCTTGTTCAAGTTGTCTTGTTTCTCTTAGATGTCTATCAAATAACATATTTTTGGATCCCACTCCTCCCCCCTAAAGATATTTTCTCCGGCCCCACGTTGAGAATCACTACTGTGATGGAATATTTCGTCTCTCACCTCATTGGCGCCATCCGACCCATTCCTAACCGTTGGAGTCATCGGCCGCACTTTATTTCGCCTCTCCAGTTTCTTGGTCCGGTCCAAACCATACTTTGGATGTGCGTTTTACAACTCCGCATCGTCATCGACCTTCTCCTTGATCCAATTCTGAATCGGGGTCTTTGAAGGGTACAGTGGTTCTTCCTCTCTTCTCCAGTAGTCTCCGGGTACCCCATCCTCCGGTGCTTTTCTTTTTTCGTACAGTAACTCTGAGCACTTGCGTTTAATCATGGCCGAATGCTCTTGTTTCTTCATAACCTTTTCTTCCTCTGAAACTCGGCTTCTCCCTTTGATCAAATAGCCTGCTTTATCCCCCCCCTTCGCCTTTTATACCGATTGATACTGATAAATGTAGGCGGTCATTTTGCCCACCCCACACTCCGCTCCCCCTAAATAAATATAACTTCCATTTCATTTTCATTTCCATTAATTTCATTTGACCTTTGAGCCTCTCTTTTAAAGCAATTATGATGGAAATACCTTCGTTGGTTTTCGCTTTATCTTTTCAAAATTAAGAGGGAGGGGGGAACCTTCCTTCCCCAACGCCAGAGTGCGTTTCCTTCTTTTTCTTGCTTTTTGCTTATTTATTTTTGTTTGGTTTGATTTTTAATCTTTGTTATTTGGTTGCACATTTTTTTTCTAATCTCCCCTAGTATTAGGCTGGAGCGTGATTACGGCGCCTTTTACTCTAATGGGGAGTCGCCGGATGGGCCCCTAACAAAAATATTTTCAAAATTAGGAAACATTTAGGGTTCATCAAAATGCCAACTACGTCCTCTAACCACCCCTACTCCACCCATTCGTATTTACTTCATTCATAAAACCCCAATGATCCAGTCAGGTTTGTTCATTGAGAACCACAACACAGCTATGGCATTTTGGGGGACCTACTGTGGAAGGGCTCTTCCCTTCTAGCGACGAAGGAGGTCCACCCTTGCTTCGGTGAAAGGGAATAAGTAGAATAATAATAATAATAGGTATTTATAATGCGCTCTTCAGGGCTGTTGGCCCTCCCAGAGCGCAGGTTGTGTAGCGAGTGTAGAGAAAGTTTACAGGGGAGAGAAGGCAATTCTGAAGAGATGAGTCTTCAGGAGATTCAGGAGACGTTTAAAAGTAGCAAGGGAGGGAGAGGATCGGACTTCGGCAGGAAGAGCATTCCAGAGTCTAGGAGCAGCATTCCAGAATCTCCCATTACTTATTTCCCTTGATCTTATTCATTTTGTATTTACGTTGATGTTTAATATAATATTCATTTATCTTCTATTACTCTCACTATCTACCTCCTTTGCCTCTTCTGTCCTTTGGGGAGGTATCGCCCTACAACCTACCTTTTTCTCTCCGTCCCTTTCGGGTTTAACCCCTCTGCACCCTTCCCTCGGAGTGACTTGTGATGACGACCACGTTTGGATTTGCATTTGTTGCCTGTTTTGCTCTTTGGAGGTGAAGGTGGGGTATGAGCGACTCCATGATTCTTCGTATGCTGAGCCCAAGTGGAAGGCCATCACTGGTCACTGGTCTCCACGCCGATAAATTTGGTCAGCCGGTGGGATATCCTTACTTACTTACTTAGGGAAGTCCATCGAGGTCGATGATGACGGATGTCCTCAGGGCGGTCTCCGACGATGGGTGCGACGATGACTGTGAAGGCCGGTGCGTGATCCACACTCAGGGCATCGAAGTTCTGGCACCGGCGGCAGAGGATGCCGGAGCGCCCCCTCATGGCGTTGCTGGCGAAGTTCGCTTCGCCGTCTGGTCCGTTGTTCCTCAAAGTGGGCAGCACCACGATGACAGGCAGCGCGCCACCCACCCCTGTCAGCAGTTGTGGCTTCGAGATGGTCTGGGTTGATATTGAAGTTTTTCAGTGCCCCTTTAGTTTGGTCCTTGTACCTCTTTTTCGGGCCGCCATGGGAGCATCTCCCTCGTCCCCGACAGCTGCGCGTAGAGGTTACACCTTGGCAGGCGATCAGCGGGCTTTCGAAGCACATGCCCGAGCCATCGCATCTGTCTGCCGAAGAGAATGCACTCGATACTTGGTACACCGGCGCGCTCCAGCATATCAGTATGAGGCACACGATCTTGCCAAGTAAGGTTGATGATCCTCTTAATGCACTGCACATAGAAGGCCTCCAGGAGCTTGATGTGATTCCGGTATAAAGTGAGTGTTTTGCTCTTATACAGCAGCGCGCTGAAGCACACAACTCTATACACGGCGACCTTCGTTGCAAGTCTAAGGTTGTGGTTTTGTATCACCCGTCTGCGGATCCCGCCAAAAGATGCTGATGCCTTGTTGATTCTTCGGTTGACCTCCTCATCAACAGAACAGTCAGCCGACAGTACACTACCGAGGTAATTGAACTGAGCAGAGGTCCTGAGCTCAGCTCCATCGACATTCATTACAGACTCCACTTGGGGGGAAATACCGGACCACTGGTACATCACCTTACTCTTGTCAGAGTTGATAACGAGCTCAAGAGAGCTGTAGATGTCTGTGATGGTGTTCAGTGCTACCTATAGGTCTTCAGGGAAGTGGGAGAGAAGTACGCAGTCATCCGCGTACTGGAGTTCAAACACTTTGTCATGCGAGTCCCTTGTTTGAGCTTGGAGTCGGCGTAAATTGAAGAAGCTCACATAAAGCCGGTATTTAAACCAATTCCCCGCGCCGGTGGGAATCTCTCACGGAACAGGATGATTGCTGCAGCAAGGTAGATGTTGAACATGACGGTAGCATTCACGCAGCCCTGCTTGACACCAAGTTCCACGTTAAACGCCTCTGATTCTTCACATCCAATGACCACGCTCGCCTTCATTCCGTCGTGAAAAGCTCGAGCAACCGCTGTGAACTTATCAAGGCATCCAAACTTCCGCATGACGCGCCACAACATCTCCCGGTTGACTGTGTCAAATGCCTTCGTTAGATCAATGAAGGCCATACACAAGTTCTGATGCTGTTCGCGGCACTTTTATTGTATTTGTCCTGCCATAAAAATCATGTATATGGTTCCTCATTCCCTACGGAAGCCACACTAAGTTTCCGGGCCCACGTCATTAACGATGTATTTGTTCAGCTGCAGGAGCAACACCTTTGCTAGGACCTTCCCAGCGAAAACCAGGAGCGAGATTCCCCGGCTCTTCCCGCACACAGCTCGGTCGCCCTTCTTCTTGTAGATTGATATGATCCTGACGTCCTTCCATTGCTGCGGTACACATTCAGCCTGCCACATTGTAGAGATCATTTCGTAGAGACAAAGGTGCAGAGCATCGCTACCATGCTTGAGGACCTCGCCGGGGATACCATCAACGCCGGGTGACTTGTTGTTCTTCAAACTGCGAATCGCATTCTTGACTCTTTCTAGTAATGGTAGGGTATCTAACTCGTGAATAATGGGCCTGTCCGGAATGGCATCAAGCTGAGCGGGGTCACAGGGATTGTGAGTATTGAGAAGATCTCGGTAGTGTTCCCTCCACCGTTCTATGATTTGGATCCGGCTAGTGATTAGGACTGTTCGATCCATACACCTTTTTAAAAGAGCTGTAGAAGTTCTGAAGGTCTCCAGGATCCGCAAAACCCTGCAGATCCGCAGCAATCCCAAGCCACCAGTCATTTTCCATGCTTCGAAGTGTTCTCCGAGCCACAGCTCGCTTGCTTTGCCACTGTCGCCTCAGGTAGTCCGAAGAAGGGGTATTCATGAAAGCCTGATAAGTCTTGTTCTTTGCTTCCAGAAGCTCTCGTATGCCAACTACAGTATACTGTCGTCAAACCAATCTCTGTTCCTTTGTTCGGCGTAACCAAGGACCTCCGTGCGTGCTTGAACCGAATCTACACTCCGAAAGGACAACGGAGTCGGGAGTGACAGTAGTGCCTGGCCCATGAACAATATCATCCACAACTAGAGGAAAAATACCCAAATCCACATTTTCTTGAAAATGCTGGTTTAATTTCCCTGAAATAGTACATACTATTATTTGTAATTTGCCTCTGATAGTTTCCAAGTTTCATTTTATAGAGGAGCGGAAAAATAGGTTAGGAGGAAGGTAAAGCGTGTTAAAAAAAGAAAAAAAAGGATGCGTCCAAAACTAGAGAACACGGAGAAATGGAGTAATAACCAGAAAACAACATAATCATGGTAGTGGAGTATCAGAATAGTTCCTTATGCTACTGATTTTAGCGTGGGTATTTCGATGGTGACTAAAGGCTTCGAGCTCTTCCTTTCTCAATTCTAAGGTTTGGAAATGGGTGAACAGTTACAGGACTAAGCGACAAATTTAGAGGCTCGATTTGAAATGGGAGGAGGTTTACATTTTGGGATTAATGTATTCTTGCGCAACGAGACTCATACGTAGAGGGTTATAAGCCTAGATAGCGTGGGTTTCAATAGACCAACCAGGAGGAATTTGACTAATAAAAGGGAGTAGGACGGTAATCTGATTTGAGGGGCAGCTTAAGCTACCAGAGGTAGGCCTAGAGAAAGATATTCACATAGTTGCGCCGATGCGGATTGAAACTGATCGGTTTGATTACTACTCCGTAAATTCACAAGCGGGTAGATTACGTGTTTTCATTAAATCTCCTGGGCACGGATTAGCTCGCATGGTGTTTACAGAACTGGATTTCACCTTCCATAACTTCTGAATATGTGCGGTAATCATTTGAGACAAATAATTAATGCATAAATGGGGACATTTGGATACTACAGTCTGCTAACAGTAGTGGCATTGGGAAAAGGCGTGTGGAAAGGTCTCAGGTGCTATTCTAAAGAGTTAGGTGGGGTTGTCGAAGAAGGGTAAGATCAGATGGAAAGTGTATGGTTTATTTCCATGAAGGGGCTAAGTGTACTCAAGAAACAGGGGTATACTTTCCATGGTGAGAGGAAACACAGGGTATAATTTTAGCAGATGAGAAGCTTCAGTAACTAAGCTGCGTGTAGTAGTAAAGGGAAGGACGTTGGTAAGAGTAGGCAGTTGCGAGGCCAAATGATCCTTCTGTAGGATTTTTGTCTGAATAAATTTTAAATGTTCTAGGTATTTGTTCATCATGATTAACAAGAGGTTAATGATATGGGCAAATTCTGTCTGTAAATAACCGGTGAGATGGTTTCGTACAAGATTGCTAATGTTCACGAAAACTCCGCTTAGGTTTTGAAGATACGCGTCTTGCTTAATGGTGTCATTACTAAGTCATTTAAGAGGTATTTTATGTAATGCTGATCGTTGGCGACGACTTGTATTTGAAGCTGAATTTTGGGCATGTCCTTCGTGGTGGCAGTTTCAAACCATCCATATTGGTGGAAGGTTTTCTTCAAGGGATGTTATGCCAGGGGTTAAGGGTGTCTGGGTTTCAGGGGTGAGTTGTGGGACTGGTGTGTGATTACATGGCGCTTTAAGATACCACGACGTCGACCGGTCTGTCGGGTTAACGGTTAGAGGAGAATTACACTGTCACGTGCAGCCTGAAGGAAAATATTTATTTCACTTCCCTCCCAATCAATCAGATAAAGCTGAAAAACCTGCTCATAAGATCGCTGATGGCCTTCATGGGTTGCTTCTGGATCATGGGTCCGACGAGAGCATTCTAATAATAGGAGACCTGGAATACCAATACGCGGTGGTCTGGTAGTATCATAACCCTATTCAAGATGATGCTGGTTTTCAAGTGCCACTGGATGATTTGTCAACTATTTAACTACTTATGTATGAACTCCGTCTGAGGCAATTAATCGAACTAGACGGCCTTGCAACTCTTTGATCAGGCTTTTTAAAGTTAATGAACTTGCAGCCAAATTTAAACCATTGGAATTAGTTGAAGATATGAATTTTTCGGAATAAATAGTAAAATCTCTCTATAGAGCAGCACTGCTGTTATCTTCTAATCAAAGTCATCAAGTTTGGAAGTCTCAGTTCAAAGTTATCTGGCCTCAAGTGCGGACATCTGAACCAATTCGGCTGCTTCATTTCTACACAACCGATCTTACTGTTGTGGATGAGGAACCATGATTTGAAGAAGGAGAGTGTTAAGGAAGTTCAATGTCTTCGTAGTTATGCTTTAACATTTACTATAAGATATACTTTGGCATCAAAGTGAGTCACCACTTCAAATTTGGTCCTGCACACATTTTGTCAACCCCGGGGTTGCTGAGAAACCAGAATCCAGATGTCAGGGACATCATCTCTGTGGAAGTTATAAGAGGAGTTCCCCATGCACATCTTGAAAACATTTTGGCCTCATTTCTCTGCAGTGAGGATGAACGTTGGAGAAATTTTGCTGTGATCCAGAAAACGAGAATCCGAAAAGGATAAAACTTGGGTGATACGACAACAATGCGGCCCCATAAAATCCCCAAGTTAATTTGCCAGCCACTTTGCCCGAGGAGCTCTCATCAAATGGTAATCAGGAAAAATACGAGCCAAGTTTCCCCTGCAACATGATCTTATTTGAGATCGAAAATCTCAGGAAAACTCCACTCAAAGTTGAATATCTCTCTGCTCATGCTCAGTCCTACAGGGACATCCTCCGCCTCTCAGGTGAAAAAAACACCCTATGCTCCATGCCTCTCCAAGCCTACGAGCCCCGCAGCTTCCGCGCTCATTCGTATCCCTGCGAGTTTACCCTGCCCCCACCGAGCACTCCCTTGGTAGAGATGGCGACTTCACGGGCTCACCCGCCTTGGCTAAAATCAGGGCTCCCCCGCTTGGTCGCTTTCTATAATGCGAAATGGCCGCGCATCCCCGAGTCGTTAGACTCAGACGAGGCAAACCTTCAAAGACAAGGCCATGAGACTGTATTTGGGGGGAGTTCATAGTCTGTGCCCAGAAAGGAGGACAGCACCAAGGGAGCTTCGGATTGCATGTTTCCGACTTGAAGACGCAGGACCATCCAAAAGACGAGTGACTCCCGCTCCGAAGCCCTCCCCCCCGCTGGCCAAAAGTTTCGAGGCGGGGCGAGTGCAACCTGCCCCAGTAAGTCTTCAAGGGCCACAGTGTCTTCGATGAACAAAGACTTCCGGTGTTTTGACTGCACGAATCCTACGTCCATTCCGGTGAGGGTCTTCACTTCAAAGAAGGCCACCATATATTATTCGAACTAGGCCTGGAAGGAATTTTCCTTCAATGGAATGATCGCGAACTCCGGGCTAACGGGGAAAAACTGCGAAGGGTCGTCTCCTCCCATTTCATGTTTGTTGTCTATCTCCAGGAGACCATGTTGGGTGCAGGCCCCCTACCCACCCACACGGGGTATTAGAGATTTGCGACATTTGCTTTTATTTGTTTTTTTAGTGTATTGTGGTGTTTTATATTATTTTTATGTAGCCTAATAATGAGCTAATATTGAATGCAATGACGTATTCTCTTGGTTGCAATCGCCAGATGGGTGCCTTGTAAAAAATACAACGGGATGGGAACTGGGCAGGAGGATGAGCAATTTACCCCGGGAATAATGTCTCCGTTCTTATAATAGCATTGGATAACTTCCTTCAGGTAATGGAATTGCAGCTACATACCGTTAGGAAGTATACTTTTATTTCTGTGTACATTCCACCGTGAGCAGACTTCAACGCAGGGACTTCCGCCGGATCGTGTTGCAGTTACCGAGGGATGTTATTCTGTTCTGGGACTGGAACTGTAGGAATTCCCTCTGGGAAGATTACACAATCATTTCCAGTCGTCAGGTCCTTGGCAACCTGATCGAAGTGTTGGAGATAGGTGTCTTTAATGTGGAGTTTCGCATCACTGTCTGAGAACCGACTAATTTTTGTGGCTTGATTTGTCCCTGTGCTTCCGGCATGCACAGCCTGATTTGGGGAGAGAGATGGTCAATGCACTTCCTGATAGTGACCATTCTCCAATCCATATATCATTTCATGGGACACAACTAACTGAGAAACCACATCGGTGCACTTGAAACGAGCGCGGCGGTCTTTATTTTCAGAAAAGACTGATTTATCTTGTCCCATTCGAGGAGTTTAGGTCGGTTTATGAAACCGTTGAGTTTTCTCTAGTAAACTAATCGCCGTGGGCCTAACCTTGAATCTCTAGAAAGTATGGCCGTTTTTGCACGCCGTTAGCTTCTTTGGTGGTTACCAGAGTGTGAGGCTGGCCTTAGAGAGAAGCGATATGCCTACATGTTCTACAAACGCCGCCCGAACGATTTAACCGTCGGTAAAATTCGTCGAACTAGAGCTAGGCTCCTGTTTGTTTCGCAGCACGTACGCCGCCCTTCATTGCGGACAAACATGTATTCACATAACAGGAATATCACTCTTGCATAGGTATGGAAGTCAGTCAATGCAATTCAGAGCAAGCTCTCGCAGAACCCACTCCCGCCCTCCAGGAGAAAGATGCCACAATGACTGACTGCGCGTCTATAACGGAGTCCTCTTCGACTGCTTTCTCTACATCTTCTAGCCGAGATGCCAGCATCATTGCATGTTGTGAGCTTGCTGAAGGCGATCGACTAGGATTTACCTTCGGAAGCTGAGGAACCTTCATCCAAATGTTTACCATAAGAGAATTGCATTCCATTCTCGCTTCATGCCCAGATTCAACCCCTGGTCCGGACGATATTCCGTACACCAAGCTTCGATACGTAGGTGAGCGTCTTGAGTGAGAGTATCTTCTCAAATTCATGGCGAATGACGACTGTGCTCATTTTTCGCTCGGTTTCCATCAGTCCCATTCCACGTCGCCTAGAAAATGCTACATGGGAGTCTTTCCTTCGGAGACAAATTTGCCTACGGTCTTTTTAGATCTAGAGAAGACCTTTGATTTGGCATGGCGATACGGTATCATGTAGACTCTGCAAGAAATAGTGCTGAGAGCACTCCTTCCATCTTAATATCTAAATTCTTACAAGATTGTCTATTCCCTGTACGGGTGAGGAGAGCTGTATCCGGCCCATTTAATTTTAAAGAGTTATAGCCCTTTTTCCCCTATAGGATCACCTGGCATAAGTTGGTCATAAAAAGAAGAGATAAATATAAGAACTGGCGGCAAAAGAGGCAGTCAAATAATGTGGACATAAATATTATCAGTTCAATTAAAAGATTAAAAACAAAATAAAGGGCACTGACATGCGATTAGGTAAACACCTTTATGTAAATTACGGATGTACAGGTTTCGTATAAACTATGACTAAATTATAGGGCAGTAAAGAAGTAACTAAGGTATTAAATTTGGGAGCAAAGGCCAGCATCTTACAGGAATCGTACTAAGTTGGGCATGACAAGGGGGGAATCTCCGAGAATAGAAACAAAGGGGGGGGGGGAGGTGAGGACCAAGGTACTTCTTTCGATGGGCATAGTATTGCTGGCAGGTGAGTAAGATGTGTTGCACTGAGATGCGAGAATGACACGTCTGGCAAGATGGTGGTTCCTCACTAGCCATTAAATGTCCATGGGTGAGGCGACAGAGGCCGATTCGCAGGCTTTGAGATGGGCTACACGAGATATATGATTTAATGTCGTAAAGCCACGTTCTTCTGAAGAGCTCATTGCTCCAGGCGAGGGTGGGGCGTCATCGTCGAGTCAGGTGCGTTTGTCGTTGCAGATTCTCAAAGAGGAGGAATCGGAGAGAGACCGTAGGGAGCGCTTACAACGTCCAGTTCCTTCACGATTGACTCGAGGAGGACTAAGGGATTAACTTTCAGGGACGACATTGGGTCGTGATAACTTGCGGTGAAGGGGACTGGGTAGCGGCTTACTCGGCGCAATAGCAGATTCCACATCCATGGGTCCTTAGTAGAGGCAGGCACCTGAGTAGGTGGATGATCTATAAGTTCATCATCGTGTCAGATCGTTGAGGATTTAGTTGTAGGTGATACATGGGTGGGTTCATGATTTGATATATATCAGGGAGAGGAAGGTGATAGAGTTCGGTCTCTGCCTCTTCGATGGTTCTTCCTGCAATTAGGGGGACACTCGTATTTTGAAGATAGGTGAACCACATGTACTTCGGGCGAAAGTGGTACTCTTCCACGGGGTGAGATAGGTCGTGTTTCATTAAGATCGGTAGGTGATATGGGTCCTTCTATTGCTTCACTTTGTTACGAAGGTGTAGCTGGGTGTGTTCGAAAAGGTTCCTCGGTGCATAGTTTCAAGGTGGAGCGACCGTTGGAGATAGAGAGGCTGGTGTCGGGTGGTTGGTTTTGAGCGCAGATGTGTTAGATGTGGGTAGAGTACCGAGAATGCTAGGAGCACCACTCGTCACAGCGGAAAAGGTGGGTTCTGACAGTATGATGCCTTCTTCACGCATCTCTATTTTTGCTTGGTGCCTACAGATACCGCATCGTAGGGACCGAACGCGGATCTCTTGGTGATAGGGGTAGTGAGGGCACTCCTTGTGGCAGGCATGATATGGGCCACCACAGTTGAGGCAGTGCGCCTCTTCTGTGTAATCTGGGGCATTGTGCCACAATTGTCCAGATCGAAAGCATGGATTCCCGGTGCTCTTACAATATTTTGCAGAGTGGGCGAATCTGCTGCAGTTACGGCAGGTCGTTGTCCCTTTCACCCTCAGCCCAGTTCCGGGAGGGTTGGGTGGGCGAAATTTGGTCTCTATATACCCTGTAAAATTAGACCCCGACCAGAGAAAGTTGTGGAAGTGGTTGTATGAACGGTGAGGAAGCAGGGTAAGAAGACAGGACTCCAGAAAGAAGAACCTAAGCTGGGGCAGGACGGGGCGCTGCGTCCCGTCAGCACGGCGGCGAAAAAAGCAAATCGCCGTGCCCCTTGCAGGTGAATCCGGCCCAATGAAGCGGAAAGAGGGCACTCAGAAGGGAATTGTCCTGTGTCTTACTCTGCCTTAGACATCAACGGTATCATCTCGATGCTGCTGGAAGATGTTCTCGTTAAACTCTACGTAGACGAACTTTTGATCTCTTTTGGTGCGGCTCAAATGGCAATTCTGGAGCTTCGACGACAATAGGCACTGAACAGCATCTTCCCCTATGCCCAAGCACATACGTTTGGATTTTCTTTAGCTGAAACTTAGGTAGCGCATTTCTGACGTCATCCAAGGATGCAACCAGACTCGGACTTGTTCCCAAACTGGGTTCGCCGGAATTTGATAGATTCACACCATTGTCTTGGTCTTTTTGTTGGCCCGCCCTATGGACAATCTTCGTTCCGTGATGTTCTTAGTTACGATGCTTATGGAGCAACTCCCTTGTTGTATCGATACTTTGTTCTTCGAAGCTTGAGTAAGGATGCAAGTTTCACACATCCGCAGCCGAGTGTCAATTACTTAAAGTCGAATCGATCCACACTACTAGCATTTGATGGCCGGTCTTATATTAAGACAGTTTGTCGCTGCCAGAGAGCTTTCGTTCGATCTACGTGGAAATATGCATCATTTGTTTGTATGCAAGGACTCGGCATCTTCATCAGTTGTCATAGTCTTTGAATCCATAGCCAATCTCGACGCTCTCTATGCCGCCGAGCAACGCTAATCATAACCTTAGCATTCCGGGATATGGCTAGGAAAGTAGACCTAACTATAGCTCTCGTGCCAACGCAGTAAGATTCTACTAAGGACGCAACCACCGACTATCTCACCATGCCTCTCCATAAGCTTCTCCAGCGGGTGAACTTTTGCGCTCTTCCTTTTTAGACTAGACCTTCAAGTTGGATTCCTGCCTGTGTACACTAATGACTCCAAATCCCAAAAGGCTCTACCAGGCGCTGCAGCAATCTCCGTGGCGGAGCTAGTCGGTTTACACCCCTTGGTACCGGAGAAAATGCGACGTGCTCGGTCCATAGACCCGATTGAGATCTAAAGACTAACGGCGTCCCAAGTGCTCTTGGGGCAGGGTAATCTTCAAAACCCCTGGTTCGCGGTATCCGTGAAACCGTATTCAGGCTGATGATTCTTGGAGAGTGCCGCGTCAACAGACGAACGGTTTTGCACTCAATAGATTCCAGGAATATGGTCAGCCCCCCCACCACCCCCGGGCGCCAGCCAAAGATAAGAGACGGCTGACGGCAACCCCTAAACTCTAGCGCAATTTGTGCGAGCATCCAAAACTTCTTTATGGTAGTTTTTCTCCCTTACAAATTGCCTCACCAACCTCCATTTGACTTGGTTTAAGGCCACTTTCCATTGCCCCGTAGAAGAATCTTTGCTTGCCAATTTATAAACTCCCTCCCGCAGTTGCACGACCGAATGTGCCGAGTCCTCAGTTTGAGAGATTTATGGCTCTTCCATTGCACAGGTAATTTGAGAGTCGTTATGCAACAGCTATAAAGACGAGCTCATTCTGAACCATCTCTTTTTTTCTAGTTTTTGTATCCCGTTAGTTGTGTGACCAGGGTACTTATGTTTTCCTTGGTATATTTTCATGCGGCATTTGAAAGCTTCGAAATGCTGCCATTAAAAAAATCTACATGGGGGATTCTAAAAAGTTGGAGAGAAATCTACAAAATAAAAGGCTAGCCAATTGAATGGCTATTTAGCTGCAAATCCCAAGCCAGGCATTTTACCCAGGAGGGCAAAAGGCGGCTTATAAGCAAAAACTGCGTGCACTTGTAGATTCGTATTTTCCAATCTCTAAAGATAACTAGCAGGCGCGCTTTATAACCTAAACGCGCTCGGTTGGTCAATCTGGCATTCTAAACCATGTCGCTGGGTCCACTTCCAGCAGCCAATTATCAGTAGACCCAGTAGTAGAACAACAATGTTCCAATCTATCAATCTGCTCCGAACTCACTAAAATGAATGGTCCCACCAAAAATATTATAAACCCAACTATAACTGCACCAACTCCCATATACCAGTAAGTTAATGGTCCCCATCATGTTCCCACTAGAATGGTCCGTGGGAGTAAACGGTAGCCCACTTGACGTTGAATCCTTTATAAAAGAAGCCATATCGATAGATAACTGCTACCACCCTTCTAAAAGTAGACCACATTATACGCATTACTACTAAATTCCTCTTAAATTCATAGAAACCATTTCTTTGCTAGAGGTTGAGGCGTTAAAGTCAGAAATTCGCCGAGTACAGCTCAGTCTTAGGGCGCTCGCTTAATTCTTTTGCAACTAAAAGGATGACTTCTTCTAAGTCCTTGTTTGAAGAAATTGGAAGTTGCTTAGTAATAAACTACCAATGGCATTGTCCACCTGGATCAGGTTAGGGAAATTAAAGCAAGTTAATAAATAATTACTAATAATAAAACTATAAATGAGGAACATTATTGACGAAACATACTCCAAAAGGAGGCGACGGACTTTGTATCTGAAAGAGAATCATCAGACCGTGCAGAGCGTTGTGAAGAATTAAACTTGGTAGCAGGCACATCGTCAGAAGAGGGTGCGTTTGCTCTAGTTTTGAAATCTTCAGCACTTCCGATAGAAGTAGTCGTTTTTTCCAAGTCTCCTTCAGGAAGAAGGAGGTCTGCTTCAGTATGATCGTCTGGAATACTTTTCCAATTTGGGCTACTTGGGAAGTCTTGGTATTCCTGCAAATAAACATTTATTAGTTGGTCAATCTGACTATATTGGTAAGAATCAGACCATTCTTTACACCAACCGTATCATCTGAAGCTTTGGTTGCCTTTTCAGGGGTAGAGCTTTCCTCAGGAGTTTCTAGTCCATTTTCGAGGTGGCTCTTGGTGCTTTCCTCATTGACGGAAGTCTGAAAAAAGAAATTAGTTTGAACTTTATGGTTAAATCAAGATCCGGTGTCTTTACAATAAGAGAATCGTATCTAGTACTCACCGAAGCACCGGTAGAAGGTAGGGCTACGTCAGCCCAGTCAAATCTAATTAGATGGCTCAAGAGAGACTGCAAAAATACTGCCCACGACACACCAGTGTGCTTGGCTTTTAAGTACAAGTCTTGACCGATTTGGCTTCCTACTTGGAAGGTGGCAAAGTTAAAAGCTTTAACTCTTATCCAAAGTATTTGGGCTTTTTCAGCAACTTTTGCTGAAGTTTCTTTCGCTTTAGCCATAGCACTTTTTGCTACTCCGACCAAAGTTAGGGCTAGCCTTCTGCAAAATTTGCGCATGCTGTTTTCGTCTGTAGGCTCTATTGAAAGCCTTTCCTGGAACCTAGAGAGGCTATATTCTATAGATTTCACCTGAAACGTTCAAGTCTGTTAAAATATTGGCTCTTTTTTTTTCTCTTTAAAATATCTTCGGATGATATAATTCACTTACCATATTTCCTACTGAGAAGATGGAATGATATTTTTCGAGTGCTGCTCGAACCCGTTTGATGGCTGCTACCGTTTTTGATTTAGTTTGTAGTGTCAAGGTAGAGAGTTTCGAGGACAGACTTTTTACTGAAACCGAGGAATATTTTATAAAAAGAAACGGCTTACGTTCCAATACTTACATTGCCCGACCTTTTAAATCAACTTTTGAGCTCAACTAGTATATTTCTCGTAGAGTCTATAGAAGTTATGGATACAAACAAATAATTAGCCCAGCACCTATTCTAGTTTCAAGGTTCTAATGCACCACCAGTTTCGTTTCTATCTTGACTGAAGTACCCGGTAGTATGGTACGAGAAAAACGCCATTCAGGAAAATTTGTTACCTGCCACCAGTGTTATTGCCTTCAAAGCAAGGTTAATATGGAGTAATTAAGCACTATCGTAGTGACGAGGACGAAATTATGGAATAAAGTTTAAATTCCTACTTATATTTGCAGTCTGTAATTTTGAGTTTTGAACAATGAAGAGAAGATTGGTGGAGAGATAGTCGACCGCCTTTTGTGAATTTCTAACGCAGACGTTTAATGATGCTGCATTTTCTTCAGAACTAGAAACCTGGGGTATAGGGCAAGTTTTAGTAGTCATTAGTTTAGCTAATTTAATTTGCCACTTAAAAGTTTGTCTAGTATTTTTGCACTACCTGGGATTGATAAAGGCATTTGATCGGCCAGAATTGCTCTGCTTTATCTAGCAGAGTGCATGCTAGTTCATCTAATCTTTCGTATGGAACGAACTTCTTCGTAGACAGTAGCACCGCTTTGCCGCCATTTAGGATCTTCACTTCAGTCCCCTCAATTATACCCTTTAAGCTTTCGTTGGTATTCTGAAAATAGACAGACCTTCAAATGAAAGACGAACGTAAAAACCACCACACAAAGTTAAGGTGTGGAGTTAGGGGGCAAGCGATGGGAATACGGAAGGAATAGTCTAGAAACGGGCCTCTAGTAGGAGCTCGAGACCAGAGGACAAGGCAATTTATTTAAACTATGAAAGGATGTAGCCCTGCAATAAGTGCCACTCTTTAGTCTTTGAATTTTATATGCATTGGTTATGTGCAATTTATTCTCTATAGAGGAATAGAGAAGAGTTTATCCTTATGGATTGCCTTTGCTAAAACAAAGCAAAGGAAAGTTTCGACCAAATGAGTAACTAGAATCCTTAATAGTTTGTGTACGAATAGATTGCAAACTAAGTTTTAATGCCTATCATCCATAGTCACAAGGACGCATTAATAGGCAACATGTTGGCCCATTACGACCGAAGTGATATCTAGTACTAAAATACCCCCAAACTATCTTCTACCAAAATTGATTGTGAAGCATGCATTAGTTAAAATACTAATGTCTGATGTTTTGTTTAGCGTATCAGGGCTTTAGGCATTGCTCCTTAACTCTGAAATAGGCCTAGCTTGCTTATGGAATAGAACAAACGTACCAAAGAAATTCATACCTTTAGTGCATCATATTTATTGTTGACGAAAGCAAAGACGTCTGCTACGAGAGATATAGAGAGCACTCTTTTAATAAATGAATTTTCCATCTGCAATAAAGTTTAGTTACTCAATGATTCATTATCTTTGTTAGTTGGACCCAAGTAATCATTTGCTCGAGAACCAACAGAAGTGTTTATATATAAATTAAGAATGGAGACCATTGCGGTCCGTGTTTAACGGAGTAGACAAAAGCTTTCCGCGAACCAAGATAAGTAGATTAAATTATAAAAACAATGCCCATAAAAAAATCATATAAAAACTTAACCAATTGATATAAAAAGAATTCAACCACTCACCATTCAGCCGTTGAGAAGAAATCCTGACTAGAAGAACTCCGGAGTAACACTGATTACATTCCGCAAAAACCATAGGTCATCAGTTCGGAATACATACTATTTCTTCCTTACTCATGCCACAGGAAAATTCAGTTGGTTGTCTTTGGAACTAATTTATAATTGGTCTCATACTTTTGTACTTTTCCCTATTTAATTGTAAAAGACACAGCGTTATATAATTTTGGAACAATAGGCTATTTTAGCGTGATATAATAAACATGTTATTTCCAACTTCCTCTATCTGTTGCATTAAAATTAGCTTTAAAACTGTAAGCTTTAAGGCTTCATTGCATCTACAGAGGGGCCACAAAGACCCTATGTATATACTTTGTTATATGTTTGTATAGACAGAGAATAAGGTATATTAGCGAGTGATGGCCAGCATGTGCAACAATTTTTTGATGAATGCCAGTGAGAGATTTGTATTTATATTCGGAAATCTCTGCATGGAAGAACTATGGGGAGCTCACCGTCAGTGTGTGAAGCAGATTTATTTTTAGTCTCAGGAGAAACAGAAATAAAAAAAATCTTAATAGTTTTAAATTTTATTCCAGTCATATAAATCATATTTATTATAATTTTCCTTGAAAATTAACTGAATTAATTTCGAAAGTACTTGGAAGCTGTGTTTACTTTGTCTTTGTGGTCATTTCTTTTCATTATATGGAAGAAATATATATATATATATATATATATATATATATATATATATATATATATATATATATATATATATATATATATATATATATATATATATATATATATATCAGGCAATGGATGGATTCGCCACTAGCTTGCGCTTCGCTACTAAGATTAAAATTTAAAATCGAAAAAAAAAGCAGCCATGGTTAAATTTTTAGAAATTTTCGGAAGTTTGTTCAATTATAATAATTTTAAAAAGGAACTCTAAACTAAATTTCTTCCCTTTCAAAATATCACGTTGCTAAAATATAGTTATAGAAGATATATAAAAATAAATTTTCTGAACTTCACCATTTTGTTTTTTGATATTATAAAAGAATTCTTAGAAATAACTTTGATAAAAAAACATAAGTCATAACCAAACTAAGATGGAATATTTATTCAAATATTCATAAAAATCCCCTTCTTAAATTATATATATATATATATATATATATATATATATATATATATATATATATATATATATATATATATATATATATATATATATATATATATATATATATTTGGATATGGGAAACTCACAAAGCAGTGCATGAGTTGAGCAATAAATGCAAACAAAATCCCACAGGAAAATAAAAGGCAGATTCCAAGTACTTTCGAACTTGTTTAGTTCATTATCAAGGAATAATTTAAGAAAACGATTTTGAGCAATAAATCCCCCAAAAATCCCACAGGAAAATAAAAGGCGGATTCCAAGTACTTTCGAACTTGTTTAGTTCATTATCAAGGAATAATTTAAGAAAAGGATTTTTTTGAGTATTTGAATAAATATTCCATCTTAGTTTGGTTATGACTTATGTTTTTTTATCAAAGTTATTTCTAAGAATTCTTTTATAATATCAAAAAATAAAATGGTGAAGTTCAGAAAATTTATTTTTATATATCTTCTATAACTATATTTTAGCAACGTGATATTTTGAAAGGGAAGAAATTTAGTTTAGAGTTCCTTTTTAAAATTATTATAATTGAACAAACTTCCGAAAATTTCTAAAAATTTAACCATGGCTGCTTTTTTTTTCGATTTTTAATTTTAATCTTAGTAGCGAAGCGCAAGCTAGTGGCGAATCCATCCATTGTCTGGTATATATATATATATATATATATATATATATATATATATATATATATATATATATATATATATATATATATATATATATATATATATATATATATGATAAACTCACAAAGTATCACGTGAGGGTGGCAAATGAATGCAATATCCCGCAGGAAAAAATGAAAAGGTGTTTCCAAGTACTTTCGAACTTTATTAAGTTCTTTATCAAGGATAACTACAAGAAATAATATTATATTAGAGGTATATATAGGAAAGAAAAGTATGACAGACCGCCTCAAAAACAAGAAATCACCAATGAGGAAGAGGGAAGGGGGAAGGTAAAAAAACACATTAAGGATTACAAGAAGCAGGTAGTAAGGTCAAACTAAGTCGAAGGAAAGGGTAACAGATTCAAAGAAATGGAGTTAGCCTAACGAGGGAGATTTTAAGACACGATGAGCAAAAGGGGGAAAAATACAAAGTACAAAACAGAGCAGTGACAATTAAAAAATATAAATGAATAATAATAAAAAAATAATATAAAATAAAATAGGGGCCATATAACTAAAGAATGTATATAAAAAAAACACTAGGAACGCAAGACAAAACTAATTTCTTTGAGTATTAATCTTTTAATTATAGCATCTATTTTATATAAACCAGGGGAAAGGTTAAAATTATCACATTGGCTTATAAAAACACTTTCAATGTTATTCCTTTTTATATGGTCATTGGAACGATAAATAAATTTGGCCGAGTTCCAGTTAATTAGATGGTCCTTATCTGACATATGGACAAAGAAAGCACTGTTATCTTCCCCTCTTCGGACATTAAATTTATGTTGATTTATGCGAACAGAAAGTTGTTTACCTGTTTGTCCGTAATATTTACTTAGACAACCAGAACACTCAACTGAATAAACTCCCCCTCCTCCCAAACTATTACAATTATTACGTACTAATAAATTCTTAATGGTCGTCTCATATTTAAAAGCAACAGGAATGTTAAAGTTATTCAAAAGACGGGGAAGATCACTAAAACAAAGAAAAAAAGGAAGAACTAAATTATTATTACTATTAAAAGGGAGAGTAGGGACAGTTTGATAAAATTTCTTTTTAGCAGAAGAAAGACAGTTTTGAAGAAACGGTTAAGGGTAACAAAGTTTATGGCCAATTTCAAAGATATTGGAAAATTCCAAATCCTTATATTCCGGGCTCACAACTCGTAATGCTCGTAGAAACATAGAAGAAAAAACAGACCGTTTAACTTTAGGGCTGTGAGAAGGGTAAGCCTACTAATATAAATTTTTATATTAATTTTTACTCTTAAAAATATAGGGTTATATATATATATATATATATATATATATATATATATATATATATATATATATATATATATATATATATATATCTATAACCCTATATTTTAAGAATGAGATTTTTTTAAGGTGTTTGAATAAGATTTTTTCTATTGTTCCAAAATTATATAACGCTGTGTCTTTTACAATTAAATAGGAAAAAGTACAAAAGTATGAGACCAATTATAAATTAGTTCCAAAGACAACCAACCGAATTTTCCTGTGGCATGAGTAAGGAAGAAATAGTATGTATTCCGAACTGATGACCTATGGTTTTTGCGGAATGTAATCAGTATTACTCCGGATTTCTTCTAGTCAGGATTTCTTCTCAACGGCTGAATGGTGAGTGGTTGAATTCTTTTTAGATTAATTGGCTAAGTTTTTATATGATTTTTTTTATGGGCAGTGTTTTTATAATTTAATCTACTTATCTTGGTTCGCGGAAAGCTTTTGTCTACTCCGTTAAACACGGACCGCAATGGTCTCCATTCTTAATTTATATATAAACACTTCTGTTGGTTCTCGAGCAAATGATTACTTGGGTCCAACTAACAAAGATAATGAATCATTGAGTAACTAAACTTTATTGCAGATGGAAAATTCATTTATTAAAAGAGTGCTCTCTATATCTCTCGTAGCAGACGTCTTTGCTTTCGTCAACAATAAATATGATGCACTAAAGGTATGAATTTCTTTGGTACGTTTGTTCTATTCCATAAGCAAGCTAGGCCTATTTCAGAGTTAAGGAGCAATGCCTAAAGCCCTGATACGCTAAACAAAACATCAGACATTAGTATTTTAACTAATGCATGCTTCACAATCAATTTTGGTAGAAGATAGTTTGGGGGTATTTTAGTACTAGATATCACTTCGGTCGTAATGGGCCAACATGTTGCCTATTAATGCGTCCTTGTGACTATGGATGATAGGCATTAAAACTTAGTTTGCAATCTATTCGTACACAAACTATTAAGGATTCTAGTTACTCATTTGGTCGAAACTTTCCTTTGCTTTGTTTTAGCAAAGGCAATCCATAAGGATAAACTCTTCTCTATTCCTCTATAGAGAATAAATTGCACATAACCAATGCATATAAAATTCAAAGACTAAAGAGTGGCACTTATTGCAGGGCTACATCCTTTCATAGTTTAAATAAATTGCCTTGTCCTCTGGTCTCGAGCTCCTACTAGAGGCCCGTTTCTAGACTATTCCTTCCGTATTCCCATCGCTTGCCCCCTAACTCCACACCTTAACTTTGTGTGGTGGTTTTTACGTTCGTCTTTCATTTGAAGGTCTGTCTATTTTCAGAATACCAACGAAAGCTTAAAGGGTATAATTGAGGGGACTGAAGTGAAGATCCTAAATGGCGGCAAAGCGGTGCTACTGTCTATGAAGAAGTTCGTTCCATACGAAAGATTAGATGAACTAGCATGCACTCTGCTAGATAAAGCAGAGCAATTCTGGCCGATCAAATGCCTTTATCAATCCCAGGTAGTGCAAAAATACTAGACAAACTTTTAAGTGGCAAATTAAATTAGCTAAACTAATGACTACTAAAACTTGCCCTATACCCCAGGTTTCTAGTTCTGAAGAAAATGCAGCATCATTAAACGTCTGCGTTAGAAATTCACAAAAGGCGGTCGACTATCTCTCCACCAATCTTCTCTTCATTGTTCAAAACTCAAAATTACAGACTGCAAATATAAGTAGGAATTTAAACTTTATTCCATAATTTCGTCCTCGTCACTACGATAGTGCTTAATTACTCCATATTAACCTTGCTTTGAAGGCAATAACACTGGTGGCAGGTAACAAATTTTCCTGAATGGCGTTTTTCTCGTACCATACTACCGGGTACTTCAGTCAAGATAGAAACGAAACTGGTGGTGCATTAGAACCTTGAAACTAGAATAGGTGCTGGGCTAATTATTTGTTTGTATCCATAACTTCTATAGACTCTACGAGAAATATACTAGTTGAGCTCAAAAGTTGATTTAAAAGGTCGGGCAATGTAAGTATTGGAACGTAAGCCGTTTCTTTTTATAAAATATTCCTCGGTTTCAGTAAAAAGTCTGTCCTCGAAACTCTCTACCTTGACACTACAAACTAAATCAAAAACGGTAGCAGCCATCAAACGGGTTCGAGCAGCACTCGAAAAATATCATTCCATCTTCTCAGTAGGAAATATGGTAAGTGAATTATATCATCCGAAGATATTTTAAAGAGAAAAAAAAAGAGCCAATATTTTAACAGACTTGAACGTTTCAGGTGAAATCTATAGAATATAGCCTCTCTAGGTTCCAGGAAAGGCTTTCAATAGAGCCTACAGACGAAAACAGCATGCGCAAATTTTGCAGAAGGCTAGCCCTAACTTTGGTCGGAGTAGCAAAAAGTGCTATGGCTAAAGCGAAAGAAACTTCAGCAAAAGTTGCTGAAAAAGCCCAAATACTTTGGATAAGAGTTAAAGCTTTTAACTTTGCCACCTTCCAAGTAGGAAGCCAAATCGGTCAAGACTTGTACTTAAAAGCCAAGCACACTGGTGTGTCGTGGGCAGTATTTTTGCAGTCTCTCTTGAGCCATCTAATTAGATTTGACTGGGCTGACGTAGCCCTACCTTCTACCGGTGCTTCGGTGAGTACTAGATACGATTCTCTTATTGTAAAGACACCGGATCTTGATTTAACCATAAAGTTCAAACTAATTTCTTTTTTCAGACTTCCGTCAATGAGGAAAGCACCAAGAGCCACCTCGAAAATGGACTAGAAACTCCTGAGGAAAGCTCTACCCCTGAAAAGGCAACCAAAGCTTCAGATGATACGGTTGGTGTAAAGAATGGTCTGATTCTTACCAATATAGTCAGATTGACCAACTAATAAATGTTTATTTGCAGGAATACCAAGACTTCCCAAGTAGCCCAAATTGGAAAAGTATTCCAGACGATCATACTGAAGCAGACCTCCTTCTTCCTGAAGGAGACTTGGAAAAAACGACTACTTCTATCGGAAGTGCTGAAGATTTCAAAACTAGAGCAAACGCACCCTCTTCTGACGATGTGCCTGCTACCAAGTTTAATTCTTCACAACGCTCTGCACGGTCTGATGATTCTCTTTCAGATACAAAATCGGTCGCCTCCTTTTGGACTACGTTTCGTCAATAGTTTTCCTACTTTATAGTTTAGTTTTCTTATCGGTTATTATTAATTAAATTCTTGCTTTTACCTCGTCTATTAACCTAATCCAGGTTGCAATGCTATTGATGGTTTACCACTAACCAACTTTCTACTGCTTCGACAGAGGACTTAGGCTTTAATTCTGATTCTAGTTGCACAATAATTAGCGAGCTGTGCTTGGCGAGAATTTCTCGTACTTTAACGCCTACAACTTGAAGCAAAGAAATGTTTTTTTTTATGAATTCAAGAGGAATTTAGTAGTAATGCGTATAACGCGGTCTACTTTTAGAAGGGTGGTAGCAGTTATCTATCGATATGGCTCCTTTTTTTTATAAAGGACTCTACGTCAAGTGGGCTACTCTTTAGTCCCACGGACGATTCTAGTGGGAACATGATGGGGGCCATAAACTTACTGGTATATGGGAGTGGGTGCAGTTATAGTTGGGTTTATAATATTTTTGGTGTGATCAGTCATTTAAGTGAGTTCGGAGCAGATTGTTAGATTGGAACATTGTTGTTCTACTACTGGGTATACTGATAATTGGCTGCTGGAAGTGGACCCAGCGACATGGTTTAGAATGCCAGATTGACCAACCGAGCGCGTTTAGGTTACAAAGCCCGCCTGCTAGTTATCTTTAGAGATTGGAAAATACGAATCTACAAGTGTACGCAGTTTTTGCTTATAAGCCGCCTTTTGCCCTCCTGGGTAAAATGCCTGGCTTGGGATTTGCAGCTAAATAGCCATTCAATTGGCTAGCCTTTTATTTTGTAGATTTCTCTCCAACTTTTTAGAATCCCCCATGTAGATTTTTTTAATGGCAGCATTTCGAAGCTTTCAAATGCCGCATGAAAATATACCAAGGAAAACATAAGTTCCCTGGTCCTATAACTAACAGATGATACAAATACTAGAAAAAAAACATGATTCAGAATGAGCTCGTCTTTATAGCTGTTGCATAACGACTCCCCCAAACTGCCTGTGCAATGAAAGAGCCATGGATCTTAAACTAAGAGGACGCAGCTCATTTTGTCGTGCAACTGCGGGACGTAGTTTATAAATGGGCAAGTAAAGATTCTTCTACGGGGAAATGGAAAGCGGCCCTACACGAACTCAATTGGAGGTAGGTCTGCCATAATGGGCTAATTTGTTGGTGACAAACTATTACAATAGACTTTTGGGTGCGCGCACAAAAAAATCACGCGTGACTCTAGGGGGTTACCTTCGGCCGTCTCTTATCTTTGGCTCGGGCTCGGGCCCGGAGTGGGGGGGGGGAACTGACCATATTCCGGTAATCCATTAGGTGAGCGCAAAACCCTTCGTCTAGTCATCCCGTACTCGGAGAATCGTCAGCTCGGGTCTCTAAAAGCATGGCTTCACAGATAGCACGAACCAGGGGTTTTGAAGATTACACTGTCCCTAGAGCACTCGGGACTCTGTTAGTCTTTAGATCTCTATCTGACCTATGGATCGATAAGCTATCTCGGGTACCGAGGGGTGTAAACCAACTAGCTCCGCCATGGAGATTGCTGCAGCGCCTGGTCGAGCATTGCTGACTTAAAACAAGGTGGACAAGGCGTGAAAGCAAACCTCGTGGGATTTGGAGCAGCAGTGTACACGGGCAGGAATCCAACGTGACGGTCTACTCTAAAAAGGTAGAGCGCAAAATTTCCCGCGCTGGACAAGCTTATGGAGCCTAGGCATGGTGAGATAGTCGGTGATTGCGTCCTTAGTAGAATCTTACTTTCCTAGCCATATTCCGGAATGCTTAGGTTATGATTAGCGTTGCTCGGCGGCATAGAGAGCGTTGAAATAACCTATGGGTTCAATTAAAGACTATGATGACTGAAGATTCAGAGTCCGTACATGCAAACACATGATGCATTCTTTCCACGTAGATCGAACAAAATCTCCCTGGCAGCGACACTGTCTAAATATGGGACCGGCCATCAAAAGCTAGTAGTGTAGATCGATTCCACCTTCAGTAATTGACACTCGGCTGCGGATGTGTAAAACTTGCATCCTTACTCAAGCTTCAAAGAACAAAGTATCAATACAACGAATGAGTAGCTCTATCAGCATCGTAACTAAGAACATCACGGAACGAAGATTGTCCATAGGGCGGCCAACAAAAAGACAAAGACAGTGGTGTAAATCTATCACATGTCGGCGAACCCAGTTTAGGAACAAGTCTGAGTCTGGTTGCATCCTTGGATGACATCAGAAATGCGCTACCTAAGTTTCAGCTAAAGAAAATCCAAACATGTGCTTGGGCATAGGGAAAGATGCGGTTCAGTGCCTATTGTCGTCGAAGCTCCAGAATTGGCATCTGAGCCGCACCAAAAGAGATCGAAAGTTCGTCTACGTAGAGTTTAGCGAGAACATCTTCCAGCAGCATCGAGATGATACCGTTGATGTCTAAGGCAGAGTAAGACACAGGACAATTCCCTTCTGAGTGCCCTCTTTCCGCTTCATTGGGCCGGATTCACCTGCAAGGGGCACGGCGATTTGCTTTTTTCGCCGCCGTGCTGACGGGACGCAGCGCCCCGTCCTGCCCCAGCTTAGGTTCTTCTTTCTGGAGTCCTGTCTTCTTACCCTGCTTCCTCACCGTTCATACAACCACTTCCACAACTTTCTCTGGTCGGGGTCTAATTTTACAGGGTATATAGAGACCAAATTTCGCCCACCCAACCCTCCCGGAACTGGGCTGAGGGTGAAAGGGACAACGACCTGCCGTAACTGCAGCAGATTCGCCCACTCTGCAAAATATTGTAAGAGCACCGGGAATCCATGCTTTCGATCTGGACAATTGTGGCACAATGCCCCAGATTGCACAGAAGAGACGCACTGCCTCAACTTTCTCTGGTGGGGTCTAATTTTACAGGGTAGATACCGACCAACTTCCGCCCACCCAACCATCCCGGATCGGGTCTGAGGGTGGAAAGGACAACGCCCCCTCACCCCTGAGCGCCGGTTTGGGGTGGTGAGTTTTTAACAACCTGCTTCATCCCCACCCTCATCTTCCTTGCATACCCTCTCTTTATTTCCACAAACTATTAATTTTACGCCCAGCCCAAAGTAGAGCCGCAATGCTGATGGGCTGCTTGGTCACTGGGCGGGAGGTGTGGCCTCAAATGACGGCAGCTGGCTTCGCCGGCCTCGTATTAACCCCTCGCATAGCGGGCTACTCAGTGGGGTGATCAGCGTTTGCATTCCGCAATAATAACAGGGTATCTATGCCCATCGATGAAAACTTTAAAAAAACCTCTTGATCACCCGATTCTTGCTCCTATACTAGATACGATCATGGACTTCTCTTTGGACCAGGCGAGTTAAAGGCCTCTATCTCGCCCTCAAACGTAAATCGTCGCAGCAAAACTTCGAGGTTACCCCCTCGCAATATCAACCAACTTTCTAGTGCTCAACAGCACCTCAACCTTCGCCGAAAACCGACGACAAATCTATCTAGCATTCTAACTCCCTCTAGTGGTCTCGCAATATATTTATACGTGTTCCAGAAGAACAAAAGGTCTGTGTCTTAAAATAAATGTTCCCTAAATACACTCCTGACTTCTCAATTGGTGACTCACGCGCTGAGATAATAATCCGCGCTACCACTGAGTCATTTTCCCAATGCCTGCCTAGCCTACAATCCCTCAGCTCTCTAAAGGTTTCAGCCAGTGACAAGAACGAATTTAATGTCAGGACCTACACGGTCATAGTGGATAACTTCTTCCCAGGACTTGACGCCACATACAAGTTCATCGTTTCGGTTATCAAAGAAGTCTTCACCGACCACCAACATAATATTGAGTCAGTCAGTATTTAAAAAAAACATTTTATCGTTCTTCCACTCCATTTAAGGTTGCTAAGAAAACTCTAAGATAACAAACACTACCAATGTTGATTAAATTTGCAGGAACACGTATACAAGTTCAAGAAGAACTCCCTGCCGTAACTGTAGCAGATTTGCCCACTTCGCAAAATATTGTAAGAGCACGGGAAATCCGTGCTTTCGATGTTAACAATTGTGACACGATGCCCAGGATTGCACAGAAAAAGCGCACTTCCTCAACTGTGGCGGCCCATATCATGCCTGCCACAAGAAGTGCCCTCACTACCTCTATCACCCAGAGATCCGCGTTCAGTCCCTACGATGCGGTATCTGTAGGCGCCAAGCAAAAATAGAGATGCGTGAAGAAGGCATCACACTGTCAGCACCCACCTTTTCCGCTGTGACGAGTGGTGCTCCTAGCATTCTCAGTACTCTACCCACATCTAACACATCTGCGCTCAGAACCAACCACCCGACACCATCCTCTCTATCTCCAACGGTCGCTCTACCTTGAAACTACGCACCGAGAAACCTTTTCGAACACACCCAGCTACACCTTCGTAACAAAGTGAAGCAATAGAAGAACCAATATCACCTCCAAATCTGAATGCAACACAACCCATCTACCCCCGTGGAAGAGAGCCACTCTCGCCCGAAGTATATGTGGTTCACCTATCTTCCAAATACGAGTGTCCCCCTAATTGCAGGAAGAACCATCGAAGAGGCAGAGACCGAACTCTATCACCTTCCTCTCCCTTATATGTATCAAATCATGAACCCAAACCATGTATCACCCACAACTAAATCCTCAACGCTCCTGCACAATGATGAACCTATATATCATCCACCTACCTAGGTGCCTGCCTCTAAAAATTACCCGAAGGATGTGGAAGCTGCTCTTTCCCCGAGTAAGCCGCTACCCGGTCCACTTCATAGCAAGTTATCACTACCTAATGTCGTCCCCGACAGTTAATCCCTTAGTCCTCCTCAAGTCAATTGTGAGGGAACTAGACGTTGTAAGTGCTCTCTACGTTCTCTCTCCGATTCCTCCTCTTTGAGAATCTGCAACGACAAACGCACCCGACTCGACGATGACGCCCCACCCTCGCCTGGAGCAATGAGCTATTCAGAAGAAACGTGGCTTTACGACATTAAATCATATATCTCGTGTAGCCCATCTCAAAGCATCCGAGAAAAATACTTCAACCGACGAAAGAGATCTTGTAGACCTCTCGCCTCCTAAACTAGATGGAAGCGCTACACCAGACCCCCCTCACTGTACCGATAACGATGACACTCGGATATCCACATGCTCAAATATAACCACCGAGACCGCCCCAACTACTAACCATTGTCAGTCATGTGATCACCTGGCCAACTCATCACCTTGCCTTATGCCCCTAGTTCTACATAACCGCACTTCCCTGATTACAGATTAAGATCTATTTCTGGGTTGCACAACTGCCAATATAGCATCCTACAACCCGACATCCTCCCCTACAAATTCTTTCCTGATCACCAAGAAAACTACCCACCAAAAACTTTAATCCACGCTCGTGGATTAAACAGATGAACCGTACTCCCAACCCCCTTGACATAACTTTAACATTCCAAGGTCTTCAGCCTTTTGCATGACATGGAATATCCGCGGACTCCGGGCCAATTATGGCTCGCTGCAAGCCCTCTTAAAACAGTTTTTCCCTGAAGTGATTTGTCTTAGTGAAACAAAGCTCCTAGACCATTCTTACTCTTATCCTGCTGGCTACACAAAGGTCAGCCTTATACAACCCCAATTTTATGATCATCTCCACCTAGTCTACAAGGATATACCATTTACCACTATACCCCTCCGCACAAACCTTAATGGCCCCGCTGTTCATCTTCACCGGTCTACGCCCTTAACTGTGTGCTCAGTCTACCTCCCACCCTCCAAGCCATTCACCTTTGCCTCCCTGAATGAACTTATCTCCCAACTCCCTAAACCTTTCCTTTTAACCAGCAAGTTTAATGCTCGTAACGAGTACTGCCACGATGTCATTGACAACAACATAGGAAAGGTTTTACTAGACGTAGTCTTACAATAAGACCCACAAGTTTTGAACGACGAAACACCTACCCATTATCATCCCCAGACAGACTCCTTTACCCACATATATGTCTATCTGTTCTCAACTGATTTCCCATCTGATCACTTCTTCAGAGTATTTGATGATCTGTGTGGAAGTGATCATTACCCCCTGCTCCTAGATCTAGTCCCCCTTTCCCTCATCTCTTCAGGGCCGTATTGGGCCTATTCGAAAGCTGATTGGGAAGCTTTTGTAACGTCGTCGCGTTCCATAACTGTGTCTGGTGAAATAACAGATGGTACATACCGCTTAAAAAAGTTGTGGAGGTCTTTTCAGCAAACATGTTCCACTAGTGGAACAAAGAGTGTAGCACTGCAAAGCGCGAACGAAATAGGGTCCATCGCACCTTTCGAGATAATCCCCGCATATCTTCTTACATTAACTATAAAAGACAATGCGCCCTCGCCCTCCGGATCTTCCACCAGGCAAAACTTCACTCCTGGATTCAATATACATCCTCCATCTCATCCCGCGAAGGTCCGGCGAAGAGTAACTAAAATCCGTGGCTCTTCACGACACCCCTACTTCCCCATTCTCCGTCATAATGACAACCTCGTCATTGCTCACTAGGACGTCGCACAGCTAATTATGAACTCACTCAGATCATCCTCCCATAAATCCCTTCTCCCCGAATTCAACCGACATAAAGCACTAAGAGAATCGCAACCATTAATGTTTCAAACGTCCAGAAAACTGTGCTACAACGAACCCTTCTCGATGAAAGAGCTCCAGGGGGCACTCTCATCGTGTAAAAACTCCACCCCTTCATATGACTTCATATCATCCTCACTTATCCAACACGCGCATGTAGATGCCCTTTAGTGCTTAACAATTTTTAATATTTTCCTCTTGGGAAATTTATCCCAAGAATGGCGCCACGGCACTATTCTTCCTTTCCTCAAACCAGGAAAAGCCCCTTCCAATTCAACAAATTACCCGCCACTTGCCCTTATCTCGTGCCTATGCAATTTGCTCGAGCGCATCGTGAACGCCCGCCTGATGCCGTATCGTGAAGTACATGAGCTTCTCTCTCCGTTCCAAATTGGGTTGCGCCCCAATCGTTCCCTTTTACTCTCTTGACCATGATATTGGCCTTGCTTTCTCTAGAAGACACTTCGTCACCGCAATCTTTTCGACTTAATAAAGGCATATGATACCATCTGGCGGCGCTTGATCCTACAACAGCGATACGATATAAGAGTTCGTGGATCCTTGGCATTATTTTTAGGTAACTTCTTAAAAGACCGCTCTTTCTGTGTTGATCTTCGAGGCGCCCGCTCTCTGGCGCTCGTACAATATGAAGGTGTTGCCCAAGGAAGCGTGCTTAGCACTACTCTTTTTATAAATGCGATCAATTCTTTCTCGAAACATATATTACCGTCTGTGCACTTCTCCCTTTATGTAGACTTTATTGCCATCTGGATGACGAGCCGTCCACAGTGATGGCCACCACCCTTCTCTAGTGAGCCGTCGATTCAATAGTGGCTCATGCGTCATCTACCTGATTTACGATCTCCCTCCCTAAAACAACAGCCGTTATTTTTACCCGACGCAAATCAATTAATAGGGTAGGACTTAATATTTCTTGATCCATCGAATTTCCCACCCATGCTAAATTCCTAGCCTTATATTCAACTAACATATGACCAGGTGATATCATATTGAAGACCTTATAAGAAGATATGCCCCCGTACTTGCCCTTAATTCCTCATTATCGAAGCTATACTATGTGGCTGATCGACTCACTCACATCGAGATCCACATGCTGAATAAACTGAACTCGATACATTATCGAGGCCTCCGTCTTGCTACAGGAGCATTTAAGTCTTCCACTGTGATCTCGCTCTCTCTCTCTATGCTGAAACAGGATTCCTCCCCCTCTCGTCTCATGGTGATGAACATTGCCTTCGATTCCTCATTAGATCTCTCCGTATGCTCTCTAAACTCGTTCGAATTCTTTGCTCCATGACCCCTCCACTAGAGATTTGCCCTTTTACCTTCTATTCATACACCCTACGTATAGCAAGACTTTTAGAAAGAACTCGAGCTTAGACACATTTTTGTTGCTCTGGAATGACCACCTACGCTATCCCCGTGGACTCTCATGAGTGCTCAGTTTTCCGATCCTTTCCTGAGAAACCCCAAGGATGAGATACTGACCGCAGCTCAAAACGCCATGTTCCAAGAGCATACAGACACTCTCCTCGGTGAGACACCTTTTATACCGACGGGTCGAAAACTTATGCAGGGACAGGAAATGTTTCGGTCCTTCCCTCTCATACCTTACGCTCCACCCTACACCCTACAACATCTGTCTTCTCAGCAGAGCTCGTTACCATCAAAATAGCCGTGCGCACTCTCTGTCTCCATTCCCGAGTGTTATATACTATAGTCTCGGACTCTATGAATGCTGAATTCCCTTCAGCGATGGTTCCCTCGACACCCTATAGCCATGCAGATACTGGAAACCATCCACCTCTTTACCCGCCGCCTGAACACTCAAACATCCAGGGAAATAAAACAGCGACCTAGAAGCTAAGAAGGACGCCCTCCATACTGCACCGTCCATACCTGAATCGCCGATCTTTCGCTAGGTCTACCTCCCTTTCAGTCCTAGATTTGTTAGAGAAGAATGTCAACGATATTGGAACTCATATGGACACCCTCACCTGCTCTAACTTAAGAAAAATGCTTCCCCGTAGCCATCATCCTACTCCCACACCAGACGGCATGAAGTTGTGCTGTGCCGCTTGCGAATCGGCCTCTGTCGCCTCACCCACGGACATTTCATAGCTAGTGAGGGACCACCATCTTGCCAGACGTGTCATTCTCGCATCTCAGTGCAACACATCTTACTCACCTGCCAGCAATACTATGCCCATCGAAAGAAGTACTTCGGTACTCACCCCCTCCTTTGTTTCTATTCTCGGAGATTCCCCCCTTGTCATGCCCAACTTAGTACGATTCCTGTAAGATGCTGGCCTTTGCTCCCAAATTTAATACCTTAGTTACTTCTTTACTGCCCTATAATTTAGTCATAGTTTATACGAAACCTGTACATCCGTAATTTACATAAAGGTGTTTACCTAATCGCATGTCAGTGCCCTTTATTTTGTTTTTAATCTTTTAATTGAACTGATAATATTTATGTCCACATTATTTGAATGCATCTTTTGCCGGCAGTTCGTATATTTATCTCTTCTTTTTATGACCAACTTATGCCAGGTGATCCTATAGGGGAAAAAGGGCTATAACTCTTTAAAATTAAATGGGCCGGATACAGCTCTCCTCACCCGTACAGGGAATAGACAATCTTGTAAGAATTTAGATATTAAGATGGAAGGAGTGCTCTCAGCACTATTTCTTGCAGAGTCTACATGATACCGTATCGCCATGCCAAATCAAAGGTCTTCTCTAGATCTAAAAAGACCGTAGGCAAATTTGTCTCCGAAGGAAAGACTCCCATATAGCATTTTCTAGGCGACGTGGAATGGGACTGATGGAAACCGAGCGAAAAATGAGCACAGTCGTCATTCGCCATGAATTTGAGAAGATACTCTCACTCAAGACGCTCACCTACGTATCGAAGCTTGGTGTACGGAATATCGTCCGGACCAGGGGTTGAATCTGGGCATGAAGCGAGAATGGAATGCAATTCTCTTATGGTAAACATTTGGATGAAGGTTCCTCAGCTTCCGAAGGTAAATCCTAGTCGATCGCCTTCAGCAAGCTCACAACATGCAATGATGCTGGCATCTCGGCTAGAAGATGTAGAGAAAGCAGTCGAAGAGGACTCCGTTATAGACGCGCAGTCAGTCATTGTGGCATCTTTCTCCTGGAGGGCGGGAGTGGGTTCTGCGAGAGCTTGCTCTGAATTGCATTGACTGACTTCCATACCTATGCAAGAGTGATATTCCTGTTATGTGAATACATGTTTGTCCGCAATGAAGGGCGGCGTACGTGCTGCGAAACAAACAGGAGCCTAGCTCTAGTTCGACGAATTTTACCGACGGTTAAATCGTTCGGGCGGCGTTTGTAGAACATGTAGGCATATCGCTTCTCTCTAAGGCCAGCCTCACACTCTGGTAACCACCAAAGAAGCTAACGGCGTGCAAAAACGGCCATACTTTCTAGAGATTCAAGGTTAGGCCCACGGCGATTAGTTTACTAGAGAAAACTCAACGGTTCCATAAACCGACCTAAACTCCTCGAATGGGACAAGATAAATCAGTCTTTTCTGAAAATAAAGACCGCCGCGCTCGTTTCAAGTGCACCGATGTGGTTTCTCAGTTAGTTGTGTCCCATAAAATGATATATGGATTGGAGAATGGTCACTAACAGGAAGTGCATTGACCATCTCTCTCCCCAAATCAGGCTGTGCATGCCGGAAGCACAGGGACAAATCAAGCCACAAAAATTAGTCAGTTCTCAGACTGTGATGCGAAACTTCACATTAAAGACACCTATCTCCAACACTTCGATCAGGTTGCCAAGGACCTGACGACTGGAAATGATTGTGTAATCTCCCCAGAGGGGATTCCTACAGTTCCAGTCCCAGAACAGAATAACATCCCTCGGTAACTGCAACACAATCCGGCGGAAGTCCCTGCGTTGAAGTCTGCTCACGGTGGAATGTACACAGAAATAAAAGTATACTTCCTAACGGTATGTAGCTGCAATTCCATTACCTGAAGGAAGTTATTCAATGCTATTATAAGAACGGAGACATTATTCCCGGGGTAAATTGCTCATCCTCCTGCCCAGTTCCTATCCCGTTGTATTTTTTACAAGGCACCCATCTGGCGATTGCAACCAAGAGAATACGTCATTGCATTCAATATTAGCTCATTATTAGGCTACATAAAAATAATATAAAACACCACAATACACTAAAAAAAACAAATAAAAGCAAATGTCGCAAATCTCTAATACCCCGTGTGGGTGGGTAGGGGGCCTGCATCCAACATGGTCTCCTGGAGATAGACAAAAAACATGGAATGGAAGGAGACGACCCTTCGCAGTTTTTCCCCGTTAGCCCGGAGTTCGCGATCATTCCATTGAAGGAAAATTCCCTCCAGGCCTAGTTCGAATAATATATGGTGGCCTTCTTCGAAGTGAAGACCCTCACCGGAATGGACGTAGGATTCGTGCAGTCAAAACACCGGAAGTCTTTGTCCATCGAAAACACTGTGGCCCTTGAAGACTTACTGGGGCAGGTTGCACTCGCCCCGCCTCGAAGCTGTAGGCCAGCTAGGGGAGGGCTTCGGAGCGGGAGTCACTCGTCTTTTGGATGGTCCTGCGTCTTCAAGTCGGAAACATGCAAGCCGAAGCTCCCTTGGTGCTGTCCTCCTTTCTGGGCACAGACTAAGAACTCCCCCCAAATACAGTCTCATGGCCTTGTCTTTGAAGGTTTGCCTCGTCTGAGTCTAACGACTCGGGGATGCGCGGCCATTTCGCATTATAGAAAGCGACCAAGCGGGGGAGCCCTGATTTTAGCCAAGGCGGGTGAGCCCGTGAAGTCGCCATCTCTACCAAGGGAGTGGTCGGTGGGGGCAGGGTAAACTCGCAGGGATACGAATGAGCGCGGAAGCTGCGGGGCTCGTAGGCTTGGAGAGGCATGGAGCATAGGGTGTTTTTTTCACCTGAGAGGCGGAGGATGTCCCTGTAGGACTGAGCATGAGCAGAGAGATATTCAACTTTGAGTGGAGTTTTCCTGAGATGTTCGATCTCAAATAAGATCATGTTGCAGGGGAAACTTGGCTCGTATTTTTTCCTAATTACCATTTGATGAGAGATCCTCGGGCAAAGTGGCTGGCAAATTAACTTGGGGATTTTATGGGGCCGCATTGTTGTTGTATCACCCAAGTTTTTTTCCTTTTCGGATTCTCGTGTTCTGGATCACAGCAAAATTTCTCCAACGTTCATCCTCACTGCAGAGAAATGAGGCCAAAATGTTTTCAAGATGTGCGTGGGGAAACTCCTCTTATAACTTCCACAGAGATGCTGTCCCTGACATCTGGATTCTCGTTTCTCAGCAACCCCGGGGTTGACAAAATGTGTGCAGGACCAAATTTGAAGTGGTGACTCACTTTGATGCCAAAGTACATCTTAAATTAAATGTTAAAGCATAACGACGAAGACATTGAACTTCCTTAACACTCTCCCTTTCAAATCGTGGTTCCTCATCCACAACAGTAAGATGGGTTGTGTAGAAGTGAGGCAGCTAGATTGGTTCAGAGGTCCGCACTTGAGACCAGCTAAGTTTGACAAATTGTAAGAATAAATTACTGGCAACTTCCTTTTTTTACATTCTACACATCAAAACAACCCCTCCCCCCTTGCCGATCCATGCGTGGAAGATATAAGAAGATATTTTGAGAAAACAAAATAGATTGGTGAGTTTGCGTGTACTGGCAGGAATGGTGTATAGCAAGGAGTAAGTAAAAAAAAATAAAGAACGGGATCGCTCTGGGTTTTGAATTGGAAATGCTACTCTGCATCAGGCGCGGATCCAGGGGAGGAGGGGGCTATGGGGCTGAAGGCCCCCCCCCTAAAAAAAGATTTTCAGCCTCATTTATGTTTATATTTCTTTTTTAGGCCAACCTTGTATTCTGATATTCAGAAAGAGTTATGTAATAATATAGAATATATAAAAAGTTTTTCAAACCGTTGCGATCGAATGTATCCTATATGATGCATGTCTAAAATACAGGTGAATCACAAAAATAGTTATTAAATTCAGTATTATACTTTAGCCGACGTCCAAAAAACTACAATTCCTTATTTTTTGATGTGTGGAAAAAGAATCGGAAACGATAGAGTTGATGCTCACTCTTTATGAGATGCTGTTATTTATTATCAACGCTGTTTATTATAACCCTTATTAATGATCAATTTCCTTTACTCAGAAATCAAGTTACCCCCCCCGCCATTTTTTTAAGCCTGGATCTGCCACTGCTGCGCAAGGGTGGGTACGAGTGTGAAAGTATGAAAGTGCTTGCGCATAAACTGAATGAATTTTGCAAGTCGTGCGTGGTATTAATATACGAGTCCTGTGATGATAGAAATACGGTAATACCAAAAAACAAAAGTGGTACTGAGACGTTCAAAATTCAGTCGCTACTTGACTAATAGGTATAAGTGAATACCCATTTATGCATTGTGTCTTCAAAACAGGACAGTCAGATATTTAGGCAATACCAGATTGTTATTAGGTATAATTCTAGATTTTTTATTCAATCTTGAAGATATTTTCTAACTAGCATCCTCTCTAGAAAAATGTGCATGCTTGTGAGCCGGAGGGGAGCGGGGCTCCCTCCGACACAGGAGCATGCCTTATTTTGCCTTTTTTTTGTTGTTTTACATATTGCGTTTTGTGTTTAAGCCTTTTTTTTAACCAAGTAAATAAGTACCCTTTATGGCAGTCGTTAGATGAGCTACTCCCCCTTTAATAACAAGGTCAACAGAACTAAGTCGCGTGCTCTCAATTATTCTGACTTATGACCCGAAGGCCATCAAAACTTTCAAGAAGTGGGGTAATCAGACTCATAGTTAGTTTTCCTTTAATAATTCCAGGATTAAACATGGTAGGACCTTAACAATTATATCGTTCGAAAGGAAATGTAAAACCACATAAGGATTTCGAATCTCGTTAGAATCGGCCGAATAGTTACGATGTTATTGACAACAAACTCATTGAAAAGTAAAATGGTTCCTATCCGATCGATCTACCTACAAACCGACATAGTAACCTATAGTGAAGTGCACGCGACTAAAAAATAATATAAACCTAAATAAATGCTTTGATTGCGATTATTCTGTGTATTATTTATTTCAAAGATACGATCGCTATCAACACCCGGGATTTTAGACTTCAATGGGGCAATTATGATTATAGGAGATAAGGATAGGTGGAATGGGGCTATATTTAGGGTGTAGTGTATTTTGATTTTCCGAGATGTTTCTATTTTGACAAATAAAGCGAAAACCAACGATGGTATTTCCGCCAGAAGTATTCAGTAATTGTAAGAAGAGTTGAGAATGTATTGCCGGAAGGGAGATACCCTAAGTAAACTATTTAGGAAGGCCTATAGCAAAGTGAGCTCGTAATTGTCCAAGAACCCATTACACACTGAAGCCCCCCACATGTTTAGTAGTGTTGCAAACCACTTTTTTTCATATTTCATAAAAAAAACGAAAATAGTAATGATATTAATTTGTATAAATATAATGATAAAATAATGTTTTTTATTTCGCGGTAAAAACCGGTATAAAAAAATAAGCTTGGCAAAAACCGGTTTTTATGATTCTGGTTATTTAGCAAACCTAATGTGTAGCAAACACATTCAGCACATAGATATATGCAAGTATGATGAATAAAGGTGGGAATGTGAATAGTAGAAGCGTAGCGATTGGCAAGACTGAACAAAAGAGAGAAGTCTTGATTAAAGCATCTTAGAATTGCCGTGTGGATAGAACACGATTGTCCCGGGTTGCCTAGACCTAAGTTTGGAGAACCTGACCTTTATCTTTTTAGATATCTATAGCCTTTTTTTACCCCTCTCTTTACCAACCTCTTATAAACTATCTTCTCTACGCAAGGGGATGGACGTTGTAGCAGAGGAAAAGCCACTACCGAAACTAAATCCTAGAGGAACAACACGTACTTACTCCCGCCCCCTGTGTCGCCCGGAAAGGGGTAGTCTTTAGGTTCCCGCCTTGGTAAGGAGCCGAAAGCTTCCTTTTTTCGACGGTATCCTGCTGATTAATGTAACTAATTCAGCGCATGTACCCATTGAGTGCTCTGCCGACACTCAATGGCTCACCTGTGCGGGTGACACCGTATTCTATCTTGAACTTCGTTAAAGGAGATTACTTAAGTTTACGACCTCTTCTGGCGGTTGCCAGAGGCTACACAAGGGTCAGAATTCCCCCCAAATTATATCTTTAGGTCGAACCAATGAAAAAAAAATAAATATCGATTAGGTCTAATTGAGAGCCGGATGTTGGCACGAAATCTTCCCTAACTCAATCACACCATAGTCCGGTATGCAAAAGTTCTTCTCGCCTAGGACGCTAGAAGGGCAGGTACCGCTCACAGAACTTCCCTAGACTAGGACATTCAACTAGTGTGTGAAATTCTAGATTATATTATGTAAATATTAAATATAGTCAAATCTCCTTATAGCATGGGTATTTTTATATAAAAAATTCATGTAGTTAAGATAATCATGAGCAGAGAATCTAATGTGAATAAATAGAATTTAAATTCTATGTGAGAAGAATAAACACAAATTATAGTTGGATTGACAATTTTAATGTCAAGATATCATTTGCAGATTTTCACTTATTAAGAATACATATAGAGTTTTCAGCTTAAATATATAAACAAATTATATAATAAACTATAACAAGTTTAAACGACTTATAAGAAGTAATTTTAGATGAAACATGATTTTAAATGAAAACTGTTCAAAAGTTAATGGACGACACAGGAATCATTCTGTTGAATAACCTTGAGCCGTCTGTTCTCTACTAATGAAGTTGAAGTGTTGATGCAATCAGCAGAAACATTCTTTGTAGCATCCTAGATGACTTCAAGGAGGTCATTTTTGTTGTTGAAATGGCTGACATCTGCGTAAACGTCTTTTTCAGGAAGATACACAAGTTTTCCATTGGGTTTAAGTCGCAAATTTTAGAAGGCCAGTCCATTAGGCCTGCTCAAAAATCAACTGTTTCCTATTTTCATAGATTTATGTACATTTTCCCTCTTTCTTACTTATACAGTTATGGTAGCCTTGGAACAAGAAATGACACATTGGTACATATCTGCAACAGACAGGAGTGCAGAAAAACGCAAGTATGGTATTGAGTCTTTAGAGCTTTGATACATTGTCTTCGTCGTACTCCATTTGATCTGCAAACATTAGAATTTTCATGGAGTACAGGTTTCTGGCTTGATGAATGGCGCCTGGTCGACTCCAGCAAATACCTATATTGCTTATAGACATGTTGCTTCTTTCTGAAGGCCGTCCCAAACTTGGATAGCGAGCAAAAATATGGACAACGCGCAAAACGGCCAGGTGTATGAGATCAACAACCATCACCATCCCAAAACGGAGTATGCAGGAGAACACAAAAACATGAAAGAAATCTGTTATAGGACATTGACGTGTGAATTCTTCCATATTAAAAACGTCGATTTCCGTCCCTTCCACCAGTTCCGCAAAAGTTAGGTTCATGTGATTGGCCGTGTTGTCATCGATATGGGGATTTAGCGTTCAGGTCTCTGAAAAGAAGAAAGGGCCACAACAACAGCATTACGATATGCGGGACTCAGCGTTATTTAAGCTAGCTGACGGTGGAATATAAAGAGAGACAAAAGGAATACTGCCAATCAACATTCCGGCCTCCCTTTCATTGTGTGGGCTTGCAAAACCTTATATACCAGGAAATGGGCAGGAGGGTGCACCCATTATGGTCTCCTGGAGACGGACTGTTAAGGGGAAAAGAGGAAAATATCAGCATCACTTATAGTAAGGAAGCAACCACTCTTTTGAACCGATGTGAAGTTGGTATCCAATGCACTGATGTCCGTGACCTTAACCACAAGTGGGCCAAGTCTGTCGCCATGCGGCATAAGCAAATGCTACCGCCTAGTTTTATCAAAGGTCGGAGTCTGCACGTAACATTCGACAACTCAGATGGAAAACAACAGACGCTAACAGGAACACACGCTACTCATCACACGACTGGTACAATATTCCAGACTAGACAGTCAAATGATGCTGCTGTTGCCATTGCTACTCAGCAATCTGATGTTTCAAACATCATTGACAATGAGAAGCCTGACTATGGATCATTCAAAATCCCCAAACAGAGGACACCACATCCATCATTTCCTGAGCTTAAAAATGAGTACAAGGACTCAACGGTCTTATCCGAAGCAATGGAACGTAACATTGCCTTGGTTTTGCTAACTCCAGTTGGCGACGATTGCCTAGAAGAACAGAGTCGCCAGGTAGACAGGGATGAACTAGGACCAGTTGGATCATGGACTTTATTTATGAAAAATGTCACAAACTGCTTAACCACAAAAAGCAAGCTTGAGTATCTTCCAGTGGTTCCGTTTCCATCAGGGGACAATGTAATCAAATGGTACATGAACATAATAGTTCAAATGACAGGTGATCTTGAACTAGATTATATCTTCGTACGCGCAGATGAGGCAATCAACAGCAAAGTGTTGATAATATCATGGCTCAATCAGGAAAGGTATGACAAAATCATACCCATCAGGCGAGGTTTTCACACAATTCTAGTGAACCTTAAGATCCTGTACACTTTCGGTGATTGGTGAGTTGACATTGGCGCAATTACAGATGGCTCTGTGGCTCAAGCACTGGAAGGTCGCCATTATGCAAGAAGTGTACGCCTGCACAAGTAGTCCTTTGAGGCCTTACTCAGGCACCGAATCAAGTCAGAAGATGTCAGCAATAAATTGGACCAGGAGACGAGGCAAGCAATTGCCAAGCTGAGGTACAACCTTTGTGCTGAAATCTCCGATCTCTGGTGGGCCTGCCTGGATTCAAAGATATCTGCTCGTCACTACTGAAGTCTGAAGGAACACAGACAAAAATGATGGTTGAGTACCTCAAGGATGTATCTGTGTAAAGGGTAGGCCCTAGTATTCCAATGCCTTCACTTTTTCATCATAGTTTACGGTGTTTATCGCAGGTCTACTCGCTTCGAGGCTACCATTTTTGGACTAAACTTCTGTAACTTACCAGCCTAATTTGCGTAGCAGAAGCGACTAATCCTCCCCCCCCTTGTGCCCCACTTCCCCTTTCCCACTTCGGACTGAAGGATATAAGTGGGGCCGTGAGGCCTTTTAATTTATTCTGTTGCGAGGATTCTGCCTTGATTGCTCCGCTGAATCGTTTTCCGTCACTTACCTTTGACGTTGTTCATTTTTTAAAGACTCGTACTGGATTCCTTCATGCAGCGAGGATTTTTTGCCATTGATTCCTGCCAGCGTTGTCGCTGCCCCTCTGTCGGCTGCATCGAATTATGCTCTTCCAGTTACGTTTGCAAGTGTTCCCCTTTGGGAAGCCGTTCACACTGGGCACGTGAAAGCTTTCCCCTAGTCACCTCGTCATTTCCTCTTTGGGGAATTCTTTTATCTCGAATTCCTTCTCTCGGATCGTTGGGCCTTCGAGTCATCGTTCCCCGTCGTCTCAAAGCATTTCGCCCCGATATCGCCGTCTGTGGGTTTCTCCTCGCCGAAGATCGTCATCGCATTCACCCCTGTTGACTTGGGTTGAATTCACTCATCGTCGCCGAGCCTCTTTCGCCTGGATTTCCGACGTGGATTATTGCTTCACTGCTCTGGAATCAGGTATTTGGGAGTATTTCTTACTTCTTACGTCCCTTTTAAATTAATTAAGTTTTATTCATGTAATTTTGGGCCTTCGGGTAAGGGACGTGAGACAGGGAGGTTATTCCGGGAACACCTGTCACTAGAGTAGCGTAGCCTATTTCATCTTCAACGGCGCGTGACGTTTCGGCTTTAAGCAAATTATTCATAGAACCCAATTTTGTATGAGTAAATATCTATTTTGGTTAGAACGACTCGTGGTCGTTAGATGATGATAAGCATTTGTGACTTTTCTTATTATTTGATGTACCCCCGTATAATGTGTTAGCAGTCAATTTATTTCATTTTTGATTTTGATGTAAATAATACTGTTAATACTTTTATGTGTGTATTCATTTAACCCCTTGCGGAACCTCGTAATTTAGCGCCGTCCTGATAAATTCTGTTGAATTTCTGGAAGGCCTTTAGCTCTCCGGTCTTCTATAAATTTTCTGTGTGTGTTCTATGTGGGCCGTATGAACCGGGTTCCGCGATAGCCTTCACAAACTGATTTTATTTGTCTCATTATGGCAGTCCAGGAAAAGAGTATTGAGACTCACATGGCAGCTGAACGTGCTCTACCCAAAAGTGCTTTGGTTTCAGACACATAAATTATGCAAGATACCTAACATTATGTCAACCTGCAAAATGTGAAAATCAATCGCAAGGACGCCTGGAACGACTTAGTGCAAAATGGATTTGGAGGGTCATTTTCGGGGAAACCACTTTCTACCATCCACAGAGATCTGATCACAGAGACAACAATCAACCATGGGGTAAAGGTCAGATGAGGTCCAATGCAGGGTGGATACAGCACCAGTGAGCAACCAACAGATACTTTTATCAAGACTAGCCATATATGAGACTGATGCAGATAGGATTGCTGGAGATGAGCAACATCTACCTCAACAAGAAATCGCAGCAGTCCTCAGATATGGACGATCAAGAGCGGATGATCATGAATTCTTCGGAGAGGATGTAATTTCCGACATTGAAACTAGTGACGATGGATTAGTATCTCATAGTTTTTCAGATGTTTGTGAAATAGATTACCTGAGCGAAAGTGACATTTATAGTGACTTGGAAATCAGTGAATAAGGAGAAATTTCATGAACTGTATGTATATTGTTAAACTAAACAAGGCAGCCATGTTTTTTTTTCAATCAATTTGGTTTAGGACACGTTTCATGATACTGGAAGTGACTATATGACTAAAAAGTAAATAAACAGATTAATTCACCCTGAAAACATATATCTAATCCCTATAATTATTTTTTTACAGTTGTAAAACATGAGAAACACCAAAGAACAAAATTATGGAGATTGCCGTTGATGGCCATCTTGAATTTTATTCATGTCCTACTGATTTAATTTCAAATCTGATGGTTTATTTGGATTCCCCACCCCTGAAAACCTGGGGATGGACATCAAACTTTCAGCCATATCTCAACTAGAACAGGAGATATAGCAATTTTCCAAATGCGTGGTAGGGCCAGCGGCCATATTGGATTTAAACACTAATGGTGTAGTGCAGTGGCATCCGACCAACTGCGTCATGTTTATTGGCTATAGTCATTACAAATTAGTGAAGAAAATTCTGCATTTGTCCTGATAGGATTCTTACAGATAGCATTTTAGATATTTTGGCGGCCATATTGAATTTGAGGCAAATATCAAGATGGCCCCAGGGCTTATTTCAAAGAGCACGTCTAAAATGATCAGAATCCATTGTGAAAACCTTGATTGGAAAAATTGGCAGTTTTTCCTTGTCTTGGACCTGTCTATATTAAGATATGATATTTAACAGATTGAAATAAAGAAACCGAGACTTTTCGTTATCAAGAAACTTAACAATGCCTATTTTGCTGTCAAATCTAAATACATTGAATTTAATATTTTTTATGAAGATTTCATAATATACAATAGTATATTCAAGGAATTTTACAGATTAAACTAACAAAATAAAATATTGACATGCGCAAAATAAGAGAACGATCATTCACAGAATTGCTTAGCAAGCAAACACACCAGAAACAAAGCAAGATTTAACAACTATGAAACTAAAAACACTTAAGTTGAGGTGCCAAGCCTTTGTTTTTCATTACTTCGGCGCAACGACTATATATATATATATATATATATATATATATATATATATATATATATATATATATATATATATATATATCGCTGGCTGGTTCAGAGATGCTCGGAGCGAAGGTATAACATGTTGTACGAAAATTAGATCCACATTAGCATTTACCTTTCCATTTATTCACAATAGCGGACCAACAACGATTTTTGAGTAGAGTAGTACCTTCGAGTACTTGAGGTGCGCGTAGTGTCTTAATCATCTGTTCCTGGAAAAGGAGGAAACCTTTAGGGTAAGGACAGCCAAAACACCAATACCGGTCAATTTTGACAGCTGTGGAGTGGAATTCTCCACCTCCCCGAGAAGCAAGTGAAGCACATAAGGGGAAAGGGCAGCACTGCCCGAAGGGGGACATGGGTCCCCTCACCCCCCAGGACACCAAACGGACCCCCCTCCGTCTGATAGCGGGGAAACAAAACCCACCAGGCAATCGGTATTTGAAACGGTCATCGGCAAAATCAATATAGAGCTCACCCGTCTCATCGAGACACCGAATGGGTGGGCAGCAGTCTGTTGGAAGAATAAGGACGTTGAGACCCTTGTTTCAGACCAGGCTAAGCAACCCCTCCGCGAGATTGGGCTCGAAGTGGTAGTCCCCTACGAACTACTCGTGAGGCGTGCCGTCATTCTCAAAAGAGTGGATCCCTACTTTGCGGAGAACTCCACGGAAGAGTTCAAAGATGAGCTGAACGCCAAACAACCATGGGCAAGAGTGGACAGGGTAGACAAGATAGGGAAGACCCTGATTAAAGTCACCTTCGCCACCATCGAGATGGCTCAGAGAGCGTTAAGGGAAGGCCTCCTGGGCTTCTACCTTCGCGTCGCTCCAGAACAGATAAAGGCAGAAGAGCATATTTACATAGAAAACTGCTAAATCTGCCTGGCCATCGAGAGTCACTCGACAAGAAACTGCCCTACAAATATACAAACCTGCGCGGCATGCTCCAAAACCGGTCACGGTTAGAGAGATTGCCGCGAGGAACAGCCCAAATGCGTTAACTGCGGAGGGAAGCATTGGGCTATGGCCATGAGATGCCCTCTACGCAAGGAAGCCATCAAAAGCAAGAGATTTAAACTAAAGCAGCAAAAGGAGGAAAAGTCACGAGGAATTTCATATGCCACCGCGGCATCTACTCCCGGAATCGTCACACCGATAACAGATAGAGTGACTCCGAAGCTAATCCTGCCGGCTAAAAGCAAGGAAATTATGACGATGGTCATAGTCGCCCACCTGGTGAACCTTGCACGTCCCGGCTGCTTCTCGGAGGAACTCAACACAATGTTAAAACACAACGGTGTAAAGAAGAAATTGTGGTTCCCACCTAACCCAGCATCTCATGACGTGCTGAACATCAAGTTCATTGATGACACGCAGTCTGAGAATACCGACGAATCAAGAAAAAAAGAAAATGAACCAACCAACAATCAAGAAGAGGATGGGAACCAAGAACGTGTAAAAGAAGATAGCGTACAAGTAAAAAACACCCCGATTGAAAAGAAATCTAAGAAGAAGAGGAGCAACAAACCTCCTAAGCAAATAGAAGAGGAGAGTCTGGATGGGGAGTCAGAAGACGATCAGCCTTACCCCGGAGTCCCCCTGACCGAAAAAGTCGATGTCCTGGAAAAGGGACACTTTTTCGACGGGGAAAAACTCAAACTAAAAATTTTCGAGACTACCGGATGTAGACCCGAAAAAATGAACCAAACACACTTAGTAAAGGGCATTAGGAACGGCGAGTACAAGTGGACCTTTGAGGGGCCGTGGTCCCCAAAGGAAATGGAAAGCGTCCTATGCAGCGGCACGATGTTTATCCCGGAGTCAAGTCGTCACACAGTGAACTCATCAACCTACAAAAACATAAAGTGCGGAATGATGACCTCATCTATAAACTAAAAGGTAAGAAATGACAAAAAGTGTAAAGCGCGCAAATAAATAAATATTAGCAAAAAAGTTTAAAGTGAAAATAATTGATCAAAGTAAATAATTAACTAAACGTGTTAAATAGATGCTAAAGCAAATAGATAAATGTGACAAATTAATAAACAAACGAATATAAAATAAAATATTCAAGTGTCAAAACAATCTAAACGAGTGAAAATATAGCGGAAAATGTAAAAAGAAAATTATAAAATTAAGACTATCAGTCAGTGTAAAAATAAAGTGAATTAAAAGTAATAATTAAGTAGATTATAAAAAGCATAAAATGTACTGTGTAAATTATACAGAAGTACATGTCATAAAATAAAATTAAGTGAACCAGTATTTTAAACTCAAATTATTATGTATATAACGTAATAAATCCAAAGTTATATATAAACCTATAATAGACAGTAGGTAATAAAGTGTAAATAAGTTTTCAAAATTAGTGTAAATATTAAAACCCAATTAGTGGGTAAAATTAGTGTATGTATTAAAACCCTATTAGGGGGTACAACTTAAAACTGTAAAGTAACAAAGAGCTGAGCTCCTGCGTTTATTTCTCCAGGAGAAACCTCTTTATGTATCTTTGCCTTCGACTAAATCTTTCCCCTCCTCAGCTATATTTTTTATCTTTTTTCAACACTTTGACTATATATTTTTTTGCATTGTATAAATTTATTTATTTAATGTAAAAACTACTTGTACTCTTTCGAATAAATATATCATCACTTCAGACGAAAACATCTCCCATACAGTGACGCTGTCTCCTCCATGTTTGGCAAAGTTATAGCACATTTGAGGTTAAGTCTGCCATCTGCAGTGTGTATAACAGAGATCCAACTAAATTAAATTTACTTTCGTCGCTGAAATGAATTCTCTACCAATCTTTATCCCTCCAAACAACACGAGCTTCAGTATATTCGAGTCTCGCCTCCTGGTTGCAGTGAAGCGACGGGACACTGTGAAACGGCTCACATTTTTGCCACTATTATTCTTAGTTTTCGAGAGAAATTCCTGCTGCAGTTCCGAAGTGATCCTTCATATATATATATATATATATATATATATATATATATATATATATATATATATATATATATTTATATATGTACCACGGAAGGAAACAATAAAAAGCGGAGTGGAGTTAGTACTTTTTATTCAGTTTCCTTCCGTGGTACATATTCAGATTTATAGTTATCACGCGCTAACTTTCGTGATATTTCCCATATATATATATATATATATATATATATATATATATATATATATTGCAGACCATATAACAATTTAGTACGAGCGAAAGAGAAATTTGACGCGAATGAGCAATGAGACAAGAAACCGGAGGGTATTTTTTAAGGTAAAAGAAAGGGAGATTGGAAGAACACTAGGATCAAAGAGTGGCATAATGAAGGCAATCCTTACTGAGAAAAAAACAGAAACAACGCCAGGGGAAAAAAGTTTGAATTTCCCGGCCGGGATTCGAACTGGTGTTCCAATTGCCTACCAGGTGCAGTGAAACAACTTCTCCCAAAGCGGTTACCTTATCAAACTCAATATCTCCCTAAGCTAGGAACCTTCAAGGGATTTTTATACTATATCATCTTGTCTCATTGCGCATTCACGTCAAATATATCTTTCGCTTGTTATATATATATATATATATATATATATATATATATATATATATATATATATATATATATATATATATATATATATATGATGAAAATTAATGCAATATCGCAAGAAAAGAGGAGGAATTAAACCACATTCTCCGAAGACAATTTAATTCAGAACAGTTTCGGTGTATCTCACACCCTTTTTCAACTGACACTGGATAGAAAATATAACAAAAGTGCTTACAAAGATAACACAGGGTCAGGTCGTGAAAGATCCCCTCTTTTTCCCCCAATCCCCTACTTGTGGATAATCAGGGGGGGGGGGGGGTCAGGCCTAAACATATTGAAGGGCTGACATTTTACTATTTTGTTTATTTGCTTTCGTATTACAGGATTATAAGAAAATTGACCCTCAGATAGATTTAAATTAGGAACTGACGATATCAAGCTCGATTCTACGATTCTTATCTTAACATAGTTAGCCTATTTAAATACCATTTTACTTCCATTGAAATCGATCGAATGATTCAAGTCTCTAACATGGCAAAATATTCCACTGCTTTCGCTGCCCACTCTACTATCTCTTTTGTGTTCATACAATCTCTTGTCTAGATTTCTCCCCGTTTCCCCTATATAAACTTAATGGCAATCGTTGCATGGTACTGCATATACTCCTATGTTATGATGTTCTTTGGGTTTCCTGGCAATCATCAATTGTTTTAAGGAATTATTATGTGTTATGTTTGTAAGCCCTTTTCTTATATTTTCTATCAAGTGTCAGTTGAAAAAGGGTGTGAGATACACCGAAACTGTTCTCAATTAAATTGTCTTCGGAGAATGTGGTTTAATTTCTCATATATATATATATATATATATATATATATATATATATATATATATATATATATATATATCAGTCGCGTGTAGTCATTGGAAGCAAGGAAAGCAATGCTTCCCCTATTTAAGAAGAAAGGAAAAGGAAATTACACCTAAACAGTTAATATGGCAGCAGAATCATTTTTATTCTCACATTTATGCTTGCCTATCCTTGTATACGCCACACGGTACCGTTCACTTTCAATCGAATTGGCGTTAAGCCCTGATGAGCCCGACTGCAATTGAAGAAATGCATCCATCCTTTTCGTCGAGATTTCTACTCTTTTTTCTCTAAATTTCAATAATAGTTCTGCTTTCTGGTGCTTTGCTTTAGAATGAATAGTTTAAAAGATGTTTTGCTTTTCTTAGCAATAATATACATTAATTAGAGTTTTATGATTTTTATCTAGATATTTAAACGCCGTGTTTAAATTTAAAAAAATAAACCTATTTGTATATGGAAAAGGAAGCAAACTTAGCTTTGCAGTCAGCGACTTCCATCTGGAAGCCCAACAGAGTTGCCAGAATCTAGGAAAAAAAACAACAAAATGTTTAAGACACAATGATGTATCTATTATTATGCTCTGAAGCTTAAACAATTTTTAGGTTATATTTAAATACTGGTTCTAAGAATGAAAGCAACTACATATATGTCAGAGAGAAGGTTTACCCCCTACTCCCTAGAGCCCAACGTCTACCTATGACACCTGAGGAGATACACATGCACGGCCAGACAGCCCCAAGAGAGCTGCGAGATTTTCGCTGGGCCGTGTAATCCGTTCTGGGTTCCATTTCTCGCTGTCACTCCGTCTGATCAGCGACAGACCCACGGTGCTAAGGACTTTTGCGCAAAGCTGTGAGGCCGCCCAGACTACCCCCCCCCCCCTCCCTGGCGCGCCAAGTCTAATGAGATCCCCGTCCCTCTTTTGGGGGCCCCCGGCGACCCGACTCGGCCGAGGCAGTATAAATATTTCAAAAAAAGCTTTGAGAAAGCAGTATAATACAGCCCCGTCTTAGTTAGCAGTCACGTACAGTCTCATACACCTTGCTTCTCCTCCCAACGGCTTCCAGCTCCGAACGCGATGCGTCACCTCTACCTGGCCTTGCTCGTATCTAAGGCCAGAGTCCCCCCCGACAGACGATAAACACGGACAAGCATCTATCACTCGGTTATCGACTTCGTTCAATGATACTCCCTCGCTCATTTCTCAGCGAAGTTAAAAAAGAAGGAATCTTTCAAGTTAAACTTTTCAGCGCCCCGTTTACTCACCGTATTCAAGCCTCCAGTCAATTAGGCTTTATGTGAGTCTCCCCGATAAATGCACTCTCCCATTTTCTCTGAAAGCAATCTCCGTACATCCTCTCTCCGACTCTCGTACCCGTCGAGTCATTTGTATCCCCCCATCCCTCCCGCCGTTTGGTACCCCGGGTCTCATTTTATTTATTGTCATTTATTTACTTGTGCTATTAATATTTTCTTTGTATATAGTAAATTTATATATATTTTTCTACCATTAATTTATATCTAATCTCAGAACCTCTAAGAATTAATTATTTAGGCCAACCGCACTCGACTTTGTTTATTTAACCCTCGCACTGGGATCTGTATCCAGATTCTCTGCCGTGCCCTCTTCACGGTAATCCTGCGATAATATCATAAACACTGTATGGTTACGCTCTTGCGTCTTAAGCATTTTGTTATTTTTTCCTGGACTATGGCAGCCCTACCGGAGTCACCCCTCGTATCTTTGAGATTAGTAGCTGCGAGGCAGTGTGATTGCATTGTTTACAAAATAAGTGTAGCGTATTGTTCATTCATTTTCTTAAGTGATAACTCCCCTTTAAACAAAATGGCTGCAAATGAAGTTGGGAGAAAATGCGATTACATTATTGAAAAAAATATTAAAAGGAAGTTCAGTGCTATGACTTATAATGAAAGAGAAACTATGATTAAAACATGTAGGCCTACACCAACACTAGATCTTTCATCCCCCAAAAAACTACTTAAAGAAATAAAAACAGAGGGCTTCTACAAAGTCATCGATTTATTTAATGAACAAGATAGAAGCATAGAATTAACATTTAAATAAAGTGAGTAGCTTACCATTTTATAGTTAATTTTAATGAACAATATATTTACTTCAATTTTCATATTTATTTTTGTAAAAAACTTGAATTGCTTCCTTATCTTCAAAAGTCACCGCACGCCACTGATATATATATATATATATATATATATATATATATATATATATATATATATATATATATATATATATATATATATATAGTGTACAGTGTGTCGGCCAAAAAATTAGGACCAGGGAAGAAAAAAAAATATCATTTCACTTTATTTGATCAAAAATAACAATCGTTCAATATTTAATTGGATATCCTTTGTTTTTTATAACTTCGGCAATTCGTTCGGCACATCTTCCTCACCACACTTCTTCCGTTTTCTTTAATCTTGATTCATTTGTAAATTCTTTAAAAATAAAGTCCTGGCAAATTCCAGATATCATGAGCGGTCCTCCTGATTTTCTAGACCCCAAGCGAAGGTCAAATAACAATAACAACTTCGAATCAGAAGCTAAAGCATTATGTGCGTTAGTAATATGCGAACAAACTGCTCATAGAAAGGATAAACCCTCAGGCCAATATAATAAATCATAGTGACATTCAAATTAATCAACCAAATAGAAGTGCCTCAAATTGTTTCTTGCTATTCCATTAAAGATGACACTTTCTTCTGGGCAAGTTTTTGTTTTATAATTTGTCACAAGTTTTCGATTGGATTTCGGTTTGGAGAGTTTCCAAGCCATTTTAATAGCTGAAAATGATTTTTAATCCATCCTACAGATTCTTTCGATGTGCGACATGGTGCTTCATCTTCTTGAAAGATGGAGCATTTATGAATTCCATGAAGACGTCGAGTTTTTCCTTAAGAATCGATAAATACATATTAGTATTCATCGTTTTCCCTTTATGAAGGAAGTGCAATCCACCAGGTCCTTTGACGGAAAAACATCCTCACACCATAATTGATGGTGAATGCTTCACTATCTTTCAAGTGTACTTTGGATAATATGGGCTTGCTCCTTTTAGTACTCTAACAAAATTTGTCACATCGTTGAACTGCCTCATTGTGGATTCATCATTAAACATTACACGAGACAACATTTATTTGGTCCAGTTTTTGTCTCTTACAGAAATCAAGACGTTTCTGTGCTTGGGGTTTGTTTATCAGAGGCTTTGAAACAGGTTTTTTGGTTTTGAATTTAAGGTCTTTTTGGAGTCTGTACCTTACGTTTCTTTCAGAAACCTCCAAACCCAATTCGCTTTTGATATATCCTGAAGAAACAATAGGTTTTTCAATGCAGAATCTGCCTATGCCTGAATGAATCGTCCCTGAAAGATGTTTTCTTCGGTCGTCCTGTCCTTTGAAGATCTTCAAAAGTACCATGATCTCGATACTTTTTGATGGCATTGTTCACAGCAGTTATATGTGAAGTTATTGAGCAATAAAGTTTCTTGATCGACCATATTTTTGCATTAATACGATCTTCTGCCTAATTTAGCCAGTTAATGACTTACTTTTACCCATTTTTTAAATAGGGTCAGGTATTATACTCAAATTATATTAATAGAAACTTTGAAAACCTTGAAAATCTTGAAGAATGCTTCTCAACAGACAACTCTCCTCTCAAAGACAGACGAGTTAACTAAAATTTCAAACTGGCATCATATAACTCATACCCGAATGGAACTGTACGATACATTTTAAACTTGTATCTGGCATCATGATTATTCAACAGACAAAAATCATTGCCAAAAATTTAGGACCAATTAAATGAAGTGGTCCTAATTTTTTTACCGACACTATATATATATATATATATATATATATATATATATATATATATATATATATATATATATATGATGTAGTGAGTAATTTTTCGCCGTTGGCAACTGAGAATTCCGCATATAAGTGATGTCTGGCGTTGGTTCCCTATTTTTCCTATCATAGTAGACTCAGTTGTGCGTCATATATGAAGGAAAAAATACTTTGACTGCATTCAATCAATCGTCCAAAATTTTTGAAAGGACAATCTATGCTGCTTGGGATTTATACAGGGATATCCAATGTTCAGATCTTAGCGTGTTTGTTTGTCAATCTGAGGACGGTGCAGAGGATCAGCAAAGAGTTGGAGGAGTCAGGATGCGATTAAGAGGATACGGCTGCTCGGAAACCTCACTCTAAGCGTTCTAATACGAAAAGAACCCTCGAATTTGTCGCGGTGATCCTGACCGTCATTGACAACGATACCAACAACTCAATGAGGTCCATAGTCAGGGATAAGGAAGTGTCAGAGTTTCTGATCAGACAATTAGTACATGAGGACACTTACTAGTACTCATACAAGATAAGAAAGGATCAGTTTGTGTCGCAGAAAATGAAGGACATGAGGAAATAACGTGTTGCGAGGCTTGTGAACAAATTCAAGCATCCCCTCAGGTTTAGCATGTTATGGTTCTTCTCAGACTAGAAGAATATCTGCCAGAACCTAGTCGTGAACTACCAAAACAACCACTCGCCTGCAGTGTCCCCCAAAGATGTACCGATAATCATGAAGACCAAGTTCCCGGTCCACACTGAGGTGTTTAGGGGGAGGGGTCAGTAGCGAGGGCCACGTTATGTCCCCGTTTATCAAGTGCCTGGAAGAGTGGTGTTGCTTTTGATTCAGGAGGTGGGCGTTGGAAGGCCGTACGTGTGGCAGCCAAACGCTGCACGCTGCCACACAAGCAGGAGGACCTAGTATTGGCTGTCAGACAATTTATTTTTACCATATCACTCCGAACATATGGCCTCCTAACCGCATAATGCAACTCCCTCGACTATTATATGTACAAGTATTATATGTAACAACAAGGAAAGAAAGTACCCTAGAAGACCTTACGGTCCATCAAAGAGGGTACCTTTGAACTAGCAGTCGAGCAGGCACATCTCTACTCAAATGCTTTTTACGTCCTTAAACGGCCACTTTTCAAGACCCTGTCTAGTATTGACATGAACTGTTCAACAGATTCCCTGTTGACAACTTCCACTGGAAGTGCGTTCCAACTACCGCAGATACTGTATGTGAAAATTTTTCCACACAGATCACGATTGTAACGCTTCAGTTCAAGTTTAAAGCCGTGATTTCTTGTTCTGCTCTCAACTGAGTGTGAAAATATCCCTGTAGTCAACATTGTCGAACCCTCGAAGTATTTCGAAAACTTCGATGAGCTGACCACGCAGTCTACGGGTTTCCAACGAGAACAGATCTAATTTCCTTAATCTATCTTCATAACTTTTATGTCTGACAGCGGGAATCAGTTTGGTTGCCCTGGCTTGCACACGTTCTAATCTCGCGATGTCCTTTCGAAATGAAGGACTCCAAAATTGTACGGCATACTCCAGGTGCGGTCGGACAAGTGAGTTGTACAAACACAGTACAATCTCCTTGTTCCGATATCCAAACTGGCGCTTTATGTAGCCTAGCATCCTTTGGGCCTTTTTCCATCCTTTGCCACGTTCATACCAAGCTTGGTATCATCGGCAAATTTGGAAATCTTGGCAACCATGTCACCGTCCATGTCGTTGACGTAGATGATGAATAGCAGTGGTCCCAGGACAGAACCTTGAGGCACTCCGCTAGTAACCGGCACCCACTCAGAAGACTGTCCATTCACCACCACCCGTTGCCGTCTGCCACTTAGCCAGTTCTCTATCCAACTTGCTACATTTCCGTCTATGCCCAGCGCTCGCACTTTCCGGAGAGGCGGCGGTGTGGTTGAGAGAGAGAGAGAGAGAGAGAGAGAGAGAGAGAGAGAGAGAGAGAGAGAGAGAGAGACCATCAAGTCCCCGAGACCACTAAGGTGGAGCTTAGGTCCAGGATCATCAGTTAAACTGGGAAGTACCGTCGAGGAAGGCCTGCGGAAGGTTTCAACGCCACCTGGAGGCCGTGGTTGAGGCTGACGGCGATTTCCTTCAATAAAATGAATAGTAAAATCTTTCAAGTCCTTAAATTTTAGGAAATATATTTATATAAATAAACTGTGTTATTCATTTTATTGTAGTCATGCGACAAAGTACCCACCACAATATATATATATATATATATATATATATATATTCATGACCAAACGTTTTTAGATTAAACTATTTGTTTTTCATTCGTTTTTAAAATTTATGTGATAGGAATAATTATTATAAAATTTAAATAATGACAGGCTTATTAAAAAGTAAACCTTACAAAAATAATAAGAAAAAATAATGCATCCCTTCACTGAATCCAAAACCTCGCACTGGTCTTGTTCCTGTAAGAGGCGAGTTTCATTTTTGGAACTTTTCTACTAAATCAAAAGAGTAAAATAATGATAAAAATGGGTTAAACGAATTATGCTGTGTAACTATAATCTATTTCATTATATTTTTTTTTTAATATTGGCAACTTTTTCTTTTCCAGAAATAGTTCTTTCCAAAGAAAACCGTGCAACCATTGTTGCTCTGCAGCAAATCGTCCTGAAATGCACCATCTCTAGGATCATTAATGTCTTTAAAATGACTGGTTACAATCCTTTGAAGAAGTCTTCTGGGCGTCGAAGAGCTTCAAATGAAAGACAAGATCATCTCCTGTCAGGTTGCAGCTCAAGAATCGGGTTGAGCTTGTTCACGATTGAAAAAAACAAAACAGGTGTGAACGCTTCAGCTTGCTCAGCAATGCGGAGCTTTTCGACTAAGTTCTCGAGCCGTGAAGGGCTGCAAAGAAGCCTCATCTCACCAACAAGAACCTTACGGATAGGCTCCACTTTAGTAGGAACATCCCTGGTTAGGAGGAGAAAGGGGAAACACTTTAACGAGTCCTGTGTTGTGCTCACGGAGCACTAGCAATTTTGCCCTAGAACACTGTCATGAACTCAAAATGGTACCAAAACATGCTTGATTAGAATCTTTTCACAAGAGTTGAGGGCCAATCTGGGGATGATAACTATATTTGTCAACAGATGGCGCACATTGCCACAAAGCAAAAAACAATAACTCTATCGAGAGTTCGTGGGCGATAGTCAAACTGGCTATCGATAAACAGAAAACTATCCAATTGTGACTAGTCGCGGGTGTTTATTGAACAACAACGGACATCATTGTAAATATTGACTGCGCGCATCAATTGACTGTATTTATTAATAAACTGTGTTTGTGCTATTTTTTTATATTTCACCTTCAAAATATAATTCAAACATACGAATTATTTTTATTACTTTTATTCATTTTCTTATATGAACAAATATAGTAGATTCAAAACTTTTACCCATCCTTGTATATATACAAACCCAGGCATATATTACATGTACGAGTATAAGTAGGCCTATCAGAGATTATGAGAGTAATTCAAGCATATAAATAACGATGAAACACTAACTTATTTCCTATATTCCATTTCTAAGAAACAAATCCGTCAAACTTGTATTTCCTGCTGAGCGAAGTCCATTAGGCTTCTGAGTCAGACATTCCCGCCCGAAAACAATTTGAGCGCCAGTAAACTTATCTGTATCTGATAAAAAGATAAATCATTTGTAATACGTATGAATCTAGTCATGGGTTCACAATAAAATGAACCCATTAGCCTTTAAATATGAAACTGTTCCCTAGTAGGAGGTGGGTAACCTGAATTCCTGCTTCATACGAGTTTGAGAAAAGGGTATTATCATTAATAATGGTTATCTTATGTAACATTGATAATGAATAACAGCATCTCATACAGGAGTGACCACTAACCATATCAGGTCAGATTTTTTTCTACACATCAGAAAATTATGAATTGTAGTTTTTTGGACGTTAACTAAGGTATAATACAGAATTTATTAATTATTTTTTATATTTACCCCTTTTTATACATGTATCATATAAGGTACATTCGATCGCAACGGTTTGAAAAACTACTGCTTTTTATATATATTTTATATTACTACATAATTCCTTCTGAATAGTATAATACAAGTATAGCTTAAAAAAATATAAACATAAACGTGTCCCTCCGCCCCCTGGATCCGCGCCTGAAGCCCCCCTTGCCTTGGTTGGGAAAGAAAAAAAAATAAGTAAAGAGAAAAAACAGTTATTTTTTTCAAATTGGATGAACATTCTAAGAAGCCTCGCAAATTCCGATTCGATGATCTGTATTGATATAATCGCAGCGCAGCAGTATTCCTCGAGTATCCAAGTTGTTTGGTTGTGTAAAACTCAGTCTGTTTATTTGAACGTAAGTTTTTCTTCTTTTTATTCTCTACCAAATAAAAACGGAGTTTTTTTTTAACTTCATGTTCAACTTTGTCTTCTATTTTGTGATACATTTAAGGGCGAAGTTCTCGTCAAGTAGGGGACTAGGAGAGGTACGTATTCCTGTCGAATAACTCAGTTTACCCTGCAAGGAGGTGTAAACTTATCCTTTTGACTATTCTTTTTTTCTTTCACAGATAATCTAAATCCTTGATCCCAGCCATTGGATTTAGTCCATTAGTCCCCCCCCCCCTCCCCCGTTTTTTTAATTCCAATGCTCTCGCTATCTTTTCCTCCATTCCCATACCTGGTCATCCAATAAATAGTTCATAGGGGTATGAAATTTCCACTTCTGTTAACATCACTCTTACGAACTTCTTGTCTACCTTCAAATGTACTCGTTAATCACTCTCACTTTGACTTCCGTCTTCGCCTCTTCAGATACCTCCTTGCATACATTCTGGTGAGAGATGCTCGTTGGTTGTCACTTACTTTTAAGTATCCTGCAACGATCTAAAGCAGACGTGAACAAACTGCGACTCGCGAACGCTTTTCATGTGACCCGCGCGCGTTTCATTTCAAATTTCGACAAAAATATTAAATTAATTATTGAACATTTTGCCATTCTCGTCTCATTATTTTTTATGCAAGTGGTAGATTGTTAAATCAGCCATTTTTAAATATATTTCATTCGTAAGATAAAATCTCCTGAAATAATATACTTTAGAAATACTTATTCTCATTAATTACCCTTATCTACACCCCTTTCGCTTCCGGAAGTTAAGCTACGTTGATTGATTAATACTTGGATGGGAGACTCCTGGGCACTGAGTTATGATCACATGATGTAGAGTTGTAAATCGTGGCTCGGATTCCACGTTAAGATGTAGCTTTCCAATCTAAAGTCTGGAAACAGTTTAAAAGTGGGTGGCAATTTTCACAAAAATTACCATTGGTTATTTGTGTCGAGGTAATCGTATTGTATTTGTTGTTTTAAGGAAGCCGGTCTGATACTATTAATTATGCAAGACAATAATACTTCAATATTGGCTGAGTGGACTTTTTATTACTTTATTGTTGAGAGAGTGTCACAGCGTTTAATCCATTAAACACGTAAAGAATCTATGCAAACACCAGAATTATCCCAAAATAAACATATATTTTAAATTTAACAATTAACTACAAAAAAAAACAGTAAAAATATTTATATTCACCTCAATAGTTAACCCACTTGCAACTGGGCCTGTTACAAAATCTATTCATGACAAAAATAAAAAAAATAGGCTCCACGTAAACAAACCAATTGCCGATTAGTTATTTTATCGTGACCCTTTTAGATTAGCGTTAAACATCAAATTAAATTGCACTCTTCTACTAGCAAATATGACGAGGTTCACCCACAATTGTTTCTACTTCAGTTAATTTGAGTACCGTAATAAACTCATACTAACGCAATACGAATATAAATGGTCATTCTAACTTACATGACAGATATGATTAGGGGTTGCCGGATGTCCCTAGAGGGCTTTTCTCGCGCTTCGGAGTGTTGGAACGGCCGATGGTAGATTTTCTTCGAGATAGGATGGAGGTAAGGGAATCTGATGTCTAATTATTCGGTCTTAAGATCGCAATTTGAGAGTCACTCGAGGGTGACTGGTTCTTCTATTATCTTACGTGCGAAATTCCTGTTTGGTACTAGAATATTGGTCCTGCTAAGCTTCTTACCAAGCCTGTGCAGGATGCTTCGGGCTGGTACCGAAATAATCCTTCTTCTCTTGCTGACGAAATTCCTGGTTTGGCACTAGGAATGGTACTCCCGTCAGACTTCTTCTAAGTCTGTACCGGATGGTTTGGTCTGGTACCGATACAAAACATGACGTTTTAAGATAATTCGACACTGGGTGAAGGATGGATCTTCTCGAACTAATCCTTTATCTTCTCTCCTCGAAATAATCTTGGTTATATCGAAATGGGCGAAGGACCGATCTTCTCGAACTGGTCCTCTATCGTCTCACCGAATAATCTTTTCTCTTACCTTCAGGGGCTTATTTATAGACTGGCGACCACCCCATCTAAGGAAAAAAGGGGCTAGGCCGCAGAGGGAAGAGCGAGGGGTGAGGAGGTTGGCCCCGCGGTACCCAATTCGGCTTGTTAATAAGAGACACCACCAACCGTCACCATCCTTGGCGTTCCTTTTTGACTGGCACCGCTTTTTGGTGATTTAACCACGGCCTACGGATCTCGTAGGTAATTGGATCTTTTGAGCGCCGTTTAAGGGCCTTTGGTGGTCACTTTAACACAGATGGTCGCTCCAACTACCTATGCGACGGGGAGAACAAACAGGGTAAGCAGTTAGACGGTTATTCGCCGGATAACCTTACCACGACTCTCCACATGTGGCTCGATTCTCTTGCTTTCTCCGCAAGGGGGGGGGGCGACTTTAATGTATACGTCCGCCTGGCCCTCCGGGAGGCTTTATGTTGTAATTCCCCATACATTTAGTGTAGCTATATCTATGACTGTAGTATATTACAAACAAATACACTAAGGTAATTGCAATTAACTTGTATGTATTCGAAAGTTGTATGTTTTTAAGTGTGGCCCGGAAAACTTTACGTAAGCTTCAATTTGGCCCGCTGCTTAAAATTACTGCCCATCCCTGGTTTAAAGCCATTCAATTAGTTTCAGCATCGGGGTTAAAAAACTGTGGGCACATTTCATATTTAGTCGTAATCGTTCTTGGTGATCTCTGTACATTCTCTTGCTCGTTCCTTTGTGTTCCTCTTATTGTACTGCATAATTCCATCCCAGAAACCATATAACGAACGTTCGGTCGTGCCCGCAAAAGGGTAAGGAAGGATAGTATCTGTAAAGACTGTTACAACTAAAACCCGGACGAATGGCACGCCCTCCGAACCCCCGTATGGATAATTTTTAATACTAAGTTTTGAAAAGATTTACCCCCAAATTACCCCTCCTTCCCCGAGTATCGTGAACCAACATGTCACAGCTGACATAAAGATCGCTTTCCTCTCCAGCCCCAATGTCTTCCAATATTTTTATTCCTATCTTCGCTACTCTAGTTACCGACCTACTTACAATTTTTCTGTGGGAGATGCCCTTGTTGGATTTCAATTAAAAACTAAAATATTTCTCCGTTGCGGACAGAGGCAGGTTCAGGGAAGCTGCGCTCCATTTCTTCGGGCTGCGCAGCTTCGCTGTTTTCTCCTAATCTCGCAACCACTCGTTTTCAAAAACGCGCTATACTCGCGCTAGGCTGTCGTAAGTTCCTGAAGCCCTAGTAACCATTCTCTCAGGCTCGGTATTTAAACTGAGGCTTCCTAACGGAAATCTTTATCATTAATCAGACGTGCACTCCTAAATTTAATTTTCCCAGGGATTTTTCCTTCCCGCATCCTTAGTTTCCTGCTATAAAACCTGTGCCCTCGTTCAACCCACAAGTAAATGAATTTCTTCCTGGTCTATTTGCTTTTCATTTCTCCTTGCTGCTTAAAAATAAACTTGGGTCGAAGTCCTCGTCGGGTTTTGCTTTAAGCTAAATTTTTTTTACTGACTACGGGTAAAAGGTGTTAAGCCATTTCCATACCAACGGTTTATGATCGCGATTTTCTTTGCAGATGGAAGGGCCTACATTTATTGGAAAACTGGGCTCTATCGCTCTCGTGGATAAATCGATGGAATATGTTGGGTCTCGATACATCAAATTAAAGGTAAACCTAGAATAAGTTTACCTTGTTAGTTTTCATAACTTTATAGAAGCTCTCAAATTGGCGAATGCCATAATTTTCAAATTAACTTAAATGAAGCGACCCGTATTTTGAAAGATATCACGGCTATGGATAAAAAAGTCTTGACAAAGCTCCGTAGGAAAGAGTATTTTTCCTAGTTTTAGCTAGTTTCTTTGCATAATATAGACCCAGGACTCTTGCTCCAGGCGATATGCAAGCAAGAGTAAAATCTATCCAGATTGTCCTCCCGTCTGACGGACTGACCATAACCCGGAAGGCTTTCCAGACGTAGTCCACCTATAACTCTCGGGTCATTTGCTTCATTTTAACTATTCAAGGTTAAAACATTTAATTAACTAGATAATTTTAGTTTACTTCATTTTTAGAAAAGATTGCTAATGTTGCACCCATGATGCCCATTCAAACAAAAAGAATTCCATTTAGAACATTTAGAAGCTAATAAATGGCACAAAATGTCTCAATCTTTAATCTGGTTCTTAACTGCTTAAAGGAAGTGATTTAAAGATCCCAAATCTTTAGGGTGAGCCTGCCGCGAAGTTAGCGTTAGGGTTGCCTTTAGCTTACAATTTATAAAGTGACTCAAATTAACTCGACGGAAGAGTCTTTGTTTCTGCTAACCCATCATAAAGATCTTCAATTTTAGAATCGGTAATTTTAAAGAAGAGTGGCGCACGCGTTTTAGTTGTCTATTAGTGACTTTTAAACGTGTGAAAGACCACCTTCGCCATCGAAATATTACCCCTAGGCCACTATTCTAAGGATACGAAACGATATTACAGGCTTTAGTAGCCTGAAACGCGTGCGCCACACTTCTTCAGAATTACCTAAGAATCTTCTTGAACAATTCTTATTAAGTGTCTTTTTCCTGAAACTACTCACTTTAGTTTCTTTCGTAAAAACAAAATTGCATGAATAAACCGTATTAGCTTGTACTCGTAGTTAAGTGTCATTGACTATAGGAGCATGATATAAAATTTTCAGAATGCCAACAAGAAAATTGGCTTCCTTATTAGTGGAGCAGAAGATTCTGTGCTCAGAATAGCCCAAGCTGCATTTCATTTCTCCAAGAAAATAGTCCCATATGAGCGCTTGGACAAGCTAGCGTGTGCTAGCCTGGATAAGGCGGAAAATTACTGGAATCGGAACAAACAATCTACTGCTGTTAAGGTAAGTGTTTGTACGCAGTGTAATTAAATGGAGGAGAGGGGAGTATGACCGAGTCTTTTAGAAAAAAAACAGTTGTGCCCCCGAGATAATCAATCAGTCAAAGAATGTTGGGGTGAGGATGAAAGAGACTGCTTGAAGCGGGAGCTGAAACAGTGGAATGAAAGCCTCCAAGAACAAACCATTTTCAAGAGCAGATACTCAAAAGAACATTGCTTGAATAAGAACAAATTCCGAAATTTTAAACCTATTCGTATTTAAATTTATTGTGTACCCTTGAGAGGAAAATTGTGTACAGTCAGTGTACGAAATTGTTCCCTTGCAATCTTGAAGTAAAAAAATGCCATAGGCTGCCAACACTTTTTAAACGATTTTCTTCTACATTTCGTTGCTTTAAGTTCCCTAACTTAATTAGCACGGAGTAGCAATGGTCCCCACATCGCCCCCCTGTGCCCTCTCTGTTCATCCCCCATATCAGTAAATCCTATTTTGGTCGACTGCCAGCCCCTGCCTGCCCTTTCGGATTTTACGCGTCCCATGTAACAATAGACTGTGCTTCTTCTTAGCCGAGGAAGCCCTCTTTTGGCACTAATTTCCTCTTCCGATTTCTTAAGGCTTTTTCTCTTTTATAGCTTGTAAATATATATTTAACTAGAAATGTGAATGTTGGCATACGCGCTTGTCTCTTTATTCCCCTTGGTGTGGAGCAATAAGTCCCCCTCCTCTAAGCTTCGTTTTTTATTTTAATTAGGCTATGCCAGGGCATGTCATTTGTTTTTGTTCCAGTGACCAACTTTTAAATCTTTTTATCGGTTGTATTTTAGCCTTATCACTTTTTGTACTTTAGGGCATCGTACCCTTTTTATGCCTTGCCGCTCCCTAATATTTTTAGATTTTAGTGGCGTACACCCTGCTCCAAATAATAATAATAAAATTATCACTAATATTCAGGTCTCTACCGATGTGCCAGTAGAAACTCTACCTCAAACTAACATTGTCACCAGCTTTGCCCACAACGCAATTGACAAAATGGAAAACGTAGTCGATTACGTATTACCACCTGCAAATCCTGAATCACCGTGTGCAAAATCTGGTAGGTAGTTTTTTACCCTTTGAATAAATTTAATCTTGACACATTCTAGTGAAAGCTTGCTGCTATAACTATAGCATCCTTAAGTCACTGGTGCTTTAATTAGAAAATTAGCCCTCTCCTCTCCCTGGAGATAATTTTTTTCGATAAACATCTCCCCTTTTTTTTTTACCCTAAACCTCCCTCTTTCCTCACCGTAAACTTGTCAATAACGACCCATTATTCCAGAAATTGGTTTTCTGGAGAGGCTTTCTTGTCTCGGACTTCAAACAAGAAAGAGAATTGCAGAAACTGGCAAAAGAACGGCAGCATTAAAAGGAGAGGAACTTCCAGACAACTTCACAGTAAGCCACATGGTAGGTTGACGATGCGAGTAGATGTCGATACAAAATAAGTCTATTACGAGAAACTTTGCAACAGACCAAAAGGGCCTCTCGAGCCCAGCTTAATCAATACGTAGTTATTTTAAAAGGCCAGTTTAAATGGTTACCAGGACAGTTTCTGCATCTGCATTAACGAAAACTCTTCCCGGTAAGGGACACTGCGATGTTTTCCTGGCCGCTAAGCTGTCGGAACTCTGCGCCTCGTCCGGCCTATCCTTCTTCCTCTAAAATCTTTCTGCATTGCTCTACTAACTGTCCTCATCCCTTTTTAATTAGGAGTGTAGCCTGTTACACTTTGTACTAGGAAGACCCGTACGTCCTCCTGGCCTGAGTGAAAATTAGGGAAGCTTCGTCACTAGGTTAACAAACTGACGGGGTCGTAGCCAGTTTCGGTTCTCCCCTCGTTCTCTCTGCACTCCTTTTCTAAGAATATCCCCTCGATCCTTTGTCTAGGCTTAAGGACCTCACCAGCTCTATCATGTCGTGTCAGACTAGAGGCTTTGGTACCTCTTAACAGTCACAGGTCTTGAAATACGAGGCCTTGAGGGGTCCTGGGCATTGGGGCACGATGTAGGCCTTATTAACACCTTCCTTGCGTATAACGGGATGGCCACCTGCCTGTGGCCCTTCTCTGGTACATAAGGCTGTACTGCTTACAGCGGGCTGTCTTTACTGTCTTGTTCGCTGTCTGGGGTGTCTGTGTCTTTAACAAAGAATCTTTAGATCTTGGCTGTCCTGTCGCCGATTGGGACGACATATTAAGGGAGTCCACCGTCGTCCTGTTCCCACTTGGTGCTCGTTTGGGAGCTACGGCCTTTGGGAGACTGGGCCACTTCTGGTCGTTGTCAGTCTTTGCACAGGTGCGAACGGCATCATTGAAAAGTCCGAAAACTAGAGATGAGATAGGCAGGAGTGGTTAGACGCAGCTTTTGGAACTTTCCTTACCTTGGTAACCTCTAAAAAAAATAGGACTCCATTCCTATCGGTAAAATCTCGCCCTGCCTTGAGTATGGCGGCGGGAGAAAAATTCCAAAGCACTGGTGAGGGGGTCTCCTACTATGTGCGGCAAAAGAGCTCCCCCTTTACCATCTTCGAAGCCGCCCTGGGGTAGCTACACCTGAAGAGGTGCCCACCCAACCCCCCTGTATTTTTTCTTGGTTTCAACGCTCAAGCGGAGATGGTAGATTCTCTCTAAGGTTAAGGCGGGTTTTCCCTCACCCCCCTTCTCTGGCGTCTTCCTCTAACCACTCCTTTTCTAAACCATCGGCCGTCCCTTCCCCTTTCACAGGGGCTAGCCACCAAGAATACCAAAATCGATCTCCACGAGTCGGAAGGATTTGATCGGGCCAGGTCTCTACAGTGAATGGTATGGCGGGGGCCGTCAGGCCGTGTCGCCTGGTGGTTTTAAGACTGCTGGACTTGTTAGGGGGCGGCCCGCCTGCCCCATTTTCTTCCCCGATGAATGTCCGTTCACCGGTCCATATAAAATATACGACAGGCAATAAATAGGTAGGAATCCCTGACACACTATGCGGGAAAGGGTCACTACACGATCAATCCCGTGCGTCGGGTCCTTGCCGACCTGATCGACAAGCTTAAGATATGCGTCCGCCATGCTAGAGAACCGCGTCATTTTCTCGTCGGGTCCTGAGCTGTCCGGATGAACTGCCGGATTTAGAGTAGAGAGCGATCGATGACCTTCATGCTAGTGACCACTTTCCCATTCAACTATCATTTTGTGCTACTGGCGCCTGAAAAGCGGCCCAGGTTGTGCTTGGAGTGGGTGCAGTGGTCCGCATTTCGGGATTTTGCAGAATTGTCTCAGTCGAGGTTCGGGTCCGAAAATAAGGCCGAGTTTTTCTCCAGCAATTTCACCGCCGTGAGCCTAACTAATACTATAGAAAATCTGGTCATTTAGCACGTCATCTGCTTCCTCGGTGGTAGGCCGAATGTGAGGGTGCCCTCGGACAAAGCGATATGCCTATAAACGCCACACTAATGATTTCACCGTCGATGAATTTCGTAGAACTAGGGGCTAGGGTCCTGTAGGTTTTGAAGCACGCCCGCCCGCTCTTCCTGATGGAGAGGTGTGAAAATGTCAAATGTATTCGGACAAGTTCTCGCAAGCCCCTATCCCTCCCATTCTCTCTTGGAACTGGATCGCAATCTCCGACACCGTATCCGTAACAGTCTATCGCCACCGCTTTCTGAACATTCTAGCAGAGATGTTGCTCGGCCAACACTCAATGCACGTCGTGATGACTCCGACGTTTATCAAGGTTCGTTCCGCTCTCTTCTTGCACGGACAGCGGCGCCTTTTACTGGAAGATGTCCCGTATGCCATGCATAGACACCTAGGTGGGCGAGGTATGGAATTTCTGTTCTCAGTTCAACAGGATGTGAACAGTTGGTATTCTTCCACTCCTAGCAAATGGCTACTGTGCTCGGTTTTCGCAAACCGGGGACAAATCATTCTACCCCGGCCAGTTTTTCCCCAATTTCTCTAACCTCCTGCGTGTGGAAGTTGGAAAAATATTGTAAATGTTAGATTATCCTTCTTCCTTGACAGAGGCCACCCGTCTCTTGCACAGTGCAGCTTCCGCAAGTTCCACTCCACGTCGGATGCTCTGCTTCGACTGAACAAAAGCTGTCTGAAAGGCCTTTCTTCGTAGACGGCACTACGCTACGGTGTTTTTTTTCACCTGGAGAAGGTGATACCGCATGGCGATACAGTTTAGTGGAGACCCTCCGCAAAGGGGGTGAGTGGATGCCTCTCTATTTTCATTTCCGAATTGCCAAGATCATAGATTCCGCGTTCGAGTTGGGGACCCTTCTTTGGCCCAATAGAGTAGGAAGATCCGTCCCTCAGGGGACCGTCCTCAGTCTCGTTGCCCTGAGCATCAACTGTATCTCCTCAGTGCTGCCGGCCCAAATGCAAACTGGAGCGCAGTCAACAGGTGATAAACCCCATCTCTGCCTAAACGCGAGGTTTTCAGACTTCCTATGCCAAGACTAGAGTAGTGCACTTCTGTTGCCACCCACGGCTCTACCCCGACCCGAACTTGTTCCTAAAAAGGAGTTCGCCTGGAAGTAGTTATTCCCACCTTTTCCTTCGTCTTGTTTTTGACCAACACCTCACCTGATAGGCCCATATGCGTAGCTTTAGGGTTTTTCTTATACTCGCACCATGGACATTCTTCGTTCCTTGACTTTCTCTTAGGATGCTGATAGGGCTACTGCCTTGCTTTTCTAGAGTTTTACGCATGTGCGGCCAAGCTTGTATTGCGGAAGGTGGACTCGATCCACCACAGGCCTTAGTCTGGCGACCGATGACTTCCGCATGTCTCTCATTGGGGAGGATGCCACCCTGTAGAGTACCATATTTGATTATCGACACGCACGCTTATGGTTCCACAGCCCCAGAAGTAGAGAGTTAGAAATTTGAGTACACTTCGTGTCACCCTAGATCCCTGCCAGTGTACAAGAATAGTTCTACGTCCCAATAGGGGACCGGCTTCCATGACGTATTCCCTCTGGAGTCACTTGGGCTCTACCAGGCGCAGCATCCGTCTTCGTGGCAGAGTTGGTTGTAATAAAACACTCGTTACGGGAGAAATCGTCGTACCCGGTTCAGGAATTCGATTGTGATCCCTAACGACGCACAAAGCGACCCCAGGGCATTAGAATTTCTGCATCCCCTGGTTCGTAGTTGCCGCGAACCGGATGGATGTTGACATTCTTCTGCTCGATTCTTGGACATTTAGTGATTGCGGAAATGAGGGCGCCAAAGGGTAAGAGGACTGAGCAACCAGACCAGAGTTTCACTCTTTCTCATACTGACTACATAGCAGAAATCTAGTAGGAGACGGCCGCGACTGTTCCTTTCGACCTAACGCCCCAAAGCCTAGCAGACTTCAGGTCTCTTTCTGTACTCTTCGACTTGGGTACACTCGCGGGACGCACATGCCTTTGGAGCGCTCGCCCTGTTCCTTACTGCAATCCCTGCGCTGTCCTCCAGACTGTTCGGCATATGCCGTTCTGTCGGCGGGATATTCGCGCAATGTTACTTGTTCCCGCACCAGGATTGGCGGGTTTACTGCCGCTTGTGCTTTGTGCTCCGGACTGATTCGTGCGCATACATACACGCTCACACCTGTAGACCTTCTGGAAAAGGCTGGTCTCCTATAAAATTTTGCCTTTGGTGTTGGTCACATGCCCTCGCGCCAGAGGAGACGCGCCTTCCGCTGAAGCTAGATCGTGCTTCCTTCCTGCTGTCGTTTCGTTATAGTTTCTTTTCTTTTTTATTTTACTTAGCCAAATAATCATCACTAACTATAATTTAAGAAGGGGATTTTTTTGAGTATTTGAATAATAATTTGATCTTAGTTTGGTTATGACTTATGTTTTTTATCAGTTATTTCTAATAATTCTTTTATAATATAAAAAAACAAAATGGTGAATTTTAGAAATAAATATAAGTATCAAAATTTTGTGAATTTTTTAAAACCCAAAGAATTACAAGTGGTGAAGTTCAGAAAATTTAGTTTAGAGTTCCTTTTTCAAATTATTATAATTGACGAAGTTCAGAAAATTTATAAAAATTTAACCATGGCTGCTTTTTTTCAGATTTTAAATATTAATCTTAGTAGCGAAATCGCAAGTTTTCCCCCACAGTGGCGAAGCCATTGCCGGGTAGTTTATAAAATTATTACGGCCGCTTATGCTTCTGGCAGTCACAAGATGGGCTCCTGTAAATTTAAATCAAATAAAAAAATCTTCCAACAAATAAGCCTATGCTTGTAAATGGATACTAATATGGGTATAATATAACTTTAACCTTCTAGACTTAATTTTACCGGGATAAGGTTAGGGGGGGTTTAAGAAAAGAGTACTTTTTAAGGTTGGAATTACCTGTCGTTTTTCTATATATACAAAAACAAAATTGTACTGTGCCGAAATAGCTATTTGGATAGCAGACATTAGTAAATTTTCTTACGAAGATTTTCGGACAGCGATTCAACCTTATAACTGATTCAAGCTCAGTTCACCGTTTCCTTTTGGAAAAGAAGATTTTGAGACTGACTGACAAGACCACTCTACTAAGACTTGACCATCGACATATTCTCTTGCTTCTCTATCCCACCTCTCCTTAGGGCGTGTCGGTTAGGGAAGCTGTCTCCATAGATACTCTCAAGGACAGGAGCCATATCAGAACAGGGCAGCTTACTGGGCGCAGGCCGAAGCTTAGCCCGGGACGGGTTAGTACCCGTGTGAGTGGCGGATCCTTGTTGAGTGGAGCAAAATCTGTTAAGGCTAGGCGTCAAGCAGGTTGGTAGGGTTCACTGGCACGCTAACGGAATAAGCCCGACGAATAACTGGATTTCAACCGCACCTTCTAACTTTTTGTTTCTTCGCCTTTCCTTACTTTTTCACCTTAGAACACTAAATGAAGAAAAGGAAGAAGCTCGATTAGAAGAATGGAATTAACGAAAAGGGTTCCTTTGCGGACCATAAAAGGAGCACATAAACCGGAACGCACTCTTGTATTTAACGTGATATATGGAGAACTAGGAATAGTACTCATCCGTCTCTTGGATTACTCAACCAGCTATGGGGCCATCTGCCAAACGGAAAAAGATATGGACAACTTACTCAGTGGGAAAGCTACATTTCAGAAAATCGGATTATAAGTTAGAATTCCTCCACAAGTAGAGGCCCCAAAAACCATAGACTGTCGACAGATAGATCCATGGATAGGGGAACATACGGCGACGGAAATAAAAGAAAAGATCAAAAAAGGACAAGAATGGGCTAAAGTTAAGGAAGTTGGGAAGTTCAGGAACAGAACGACCAATGAAGAATACACCCATGTTTTCAAAGTTGTGTTCAGAGAAACAACTATAGCGTACGAGAAGTGCAGGCGAGAGGCATAAAAGCTTCGTTTGAATGAGTCTATTTTTTGAGACTCAGGATCGCCGAGTGGATTCGCCGCTGGCTAACAGTAGTCCAGCAACGAGGGAAGCTGTTCGCAACTCGCCTACGCTATTATTTTTTCTTTGCCCCTTTTCCTACTCCCCTCTATCTACACAACCATGGCACGTAAGGCGAGTGAGAACGGCCTGTTAGCATTCAACCTAAAGATAACTTAGGACCAAATAAAAGGGATGAGTTTATAAATGTTCTCACTTGTTTCTGTTGCTTCGCTTTCGATCAACTTCCGTCTAGGGACTGCCACCCAAAAGGAGAATTAAAATGCTCAGAATGCAGCTCAACTTTACACACATGGAAAGATTGTATGAGCCAAGAAAAAAAGTGCGCGAATTGTGGCGGGAAACATCGCACGATGGCGATGGCTTGTCCCATTAAGAGAGAGATTATCGAGAAGAAAAGGAGAGAGAAGATAAGGATTGAGGAGGAGGAGAAAAACCAAACTTACGCCAAAGTAGCTAAGGCAACAGCGGAACAAGTAGTACCATCAAAAAATATAATAGAGCTTAAGCAGGAAAAATCCTTAAACATACTGACGTGAATACTACATGCTCACGTTATGAACGTTGCGAACCCTGGAACCTATTCCCAAGAACGTAACAAAATGCTAAGTAATAACGGGTTAGAACCTATGTGATTCTCGGACAACCTGCCATCGGCTGACGTATTGAACATCAAATACCCAACGCCAGCTCCAGAAACCCAAACACACACAGGCAAGTGAAAATGAGCCCTCCATCCAATTGACTAGCATCAGCCCAGGGTTACAAAGAGATCCTAGACTCAAGAACAAGTAAGCACAGTAAGAGGAATTGGGAATGGAAGTGGAATTACTTGTAGCCAAGGCAGGCAGCTCCAAAACTCAACAGGAAAGAAGCTCGATTAGAAGAATGAAATTAACGAAAAGGGTCCCTTTGCAGACCATAAAAGGAGCACATAAACCGGAACGCACTCTTGTATTTAACGTGATATATGGAGATTTAGGAATGGTACTCATCCGTCTCTTAGGAAACGAGGAACCCCACCACCCAACCCAGAAAGAACATAAGGAAAAAAAGTGCATTAATCTGAGAGTATACACCTCTGAAGATAGACCCTTCCCCATAGGAAACAATAAGGAAATTATCATAGGAATTAAAAAGGACATTTTAAGTACGAATTCGAAGGCCCGTATTCAGATAACGAAGTTCACAAAGGCCTAATGGGCGGACGAATAATAATCCCGAAAGAAATGTGCTTTAGCATAAAGAAAGAAGAATTAAAAAAAAGAAGCGATCGAACAAAGTCCCCCTGGGAAAGAGAGCTAAAGAAAGCTAAAAGAAGTTCTTCACTGGAACATTAAGTTACAAAATGGAAAGAAAAAGAAAGCTTGAAATAGTAAGTCATAATGTGTCAGGTTAGGATGCCAAAAGGCACTCGCATTGCAATTCATACTTCAAACTTGCCCCCAAGATCATCCTACTAAATGAAATCAACATCAATCCGGAAATAAACCCCATTAAAATCTTTAATTATACAACGATATACAAGACTACAGAAGACATAATCTACGACGGTGTCGTTATAGCCGTCCAAAATGACATAAAATTTACGAGATTGAAGGAATTAGATGAGGCCTATTTAGCCATCAAAGTAAAGACTGGTACTGGAGATTTAATAATTATGGCAGGGTACCAACTCCCAAGGAGTGGGTATGTACCTATTCATAACTTCTTGGAGATATTTGGACAAAATGAACAAGTACTATTCTTAGGAGACCTGAACACCCGAACAAGAGCCTCAGCGTATACAACCAATTTCAACAACAGAAGAAGAAATGTAGATCTGCTAATATTAAGAGGCATAGTTGAGAGAGTCGGACCGGAATTCCCTATATACATCGGCTCAAGAAGAGCAACTAAACCAGACATCGTGCTAGCTTCCCCTAAATTCAAATATAACTATCTGATAGAAAGAGACCCACTCACCATCAGCGATCACGAAATGGTGGTAGTAACATTGTCAGCAGACCCTATACACAGTCAGAAAGAGTTTTAAAAACGCTAACTGGTACGGTTACGCCGAAGACCTATCTAATTACCAGCAACCAAATTTAAACGATGCAACCCTTGAAGAGATAGATGAAGCACTGAATAACGTGATGAAAAGCTAATAGATACAGACGAAAAGCATATACCCAGAGCAACGTTTAGAATATTACCACATCATTGGTATAGACCGCAATTAGCAGATTTGGAAAAGAGATATTTAAGCCTAAGAGAAAAGATAGAGCCACTTGGTCCAGGAAGAGGTGGTAGAGATCACCTCCTTAACATTAGGACGGAAATAAATACAACAATCATGAGGGAGAGAGGCATAAGATGGAACCAGATAATAGACGAGATAGACTCAGAGATAAATCCTACAAAATTTTAGCAAAAGATCAGCATGGTAAGAGGAAACAGGAAGCCGATAACAAAAATAGCCATCCAAGACAATGGAGTAGATGCGCTAGAACCAGAACAAATTGAGGCCGCGTTTAGAGAACATTGGTATAACGTTTTCAACATATCACCTGAAGAAAACGAAGATTTTGACCGCGACCACGAACTCAGAATAGTTGAAGAGATGAACAGAAATAGAGAAGAAGTAACACCCAATCACTCTGCTTCTAATACAGTAATGGTGGAACAAGGGGTGGACCCAATAACACTTGAGGAATTTAAAGTACTCTAAACAAAACCAAGCAAAGAGCTACGCGAAAACCTGGTAAGAGCACCAGATGCATTTCTTGCCAAAATAGTGGAAATTTTTAATGCGGCAATAAGCGCCTGGTATTTTCCTGACGCCCTGAAAAAAGGGAAAATAATATTTTTGCCCAAACCAGGCAAGCCCCCTGACCAACCAGGAAACTCCAGGCCGATAACTCTTTTAGAAACAGTGGCCAAGCTACTTGAAAAATTGATCGGCAGGAGATTGAGCCAACATCTAGAAGACAATGATCTTATTCCTAGTCAACAACACTGGTTCAGGAAAGGTAGAAGTACCGAGACAGCACTGTCCGTAATAGTGGAAACAATAGCCAAAGCCAAACATGAGAGAAAATACACATATCTGGTTTTAAGAGATATGTGACTACATCACAGACCGCATAGCATTCATTAACATAGAAGGATATCGAGGACCCGATTTTGAAATCAATCAAGGTGTTTCCCAAGGAGGATGTCTCAGTCCGACGTTATATAACATACATATATACAGGTGACCTTCAAAATCCAATCTACGACACCACCAAATACATTCAATTCGCAGACGACATCTCGATAATCGTTAATAGTTCATACAGGCACCCACCAACGGCAGCCAGAATCACTGCTGCAGAAATCGAGAACATAAATAACTTTGAAAGAAAATCAAAGATATGGACAAACGCAAATAAGTTCACCATTATTCCTATAGGACGTAAAAAAACATCACGAGTTACGATTAATGAAGAAAGATACAGATACCAAAAGGAAGGCAAGGTACTAGGTCTAAAGATAACGTCAAACGGGTACCTCAAGCACTCCACCGAAAGAATAAAACCAGCAAAAGCTAACTTAACGAAACTTTACCAGTTAAAAGACCTAAATACAAAAAACAAAATCAAGGTATACAACTTTCCGTGTAAATCAGTATTATTATATCCCGCAATTCCGCTAAACAATCTAGGTAAAACCAACCACGTGAAATTACAGAGAGTACAGAACAGTGGCGTACTGCTAATTACAAATGCAAGAAGGAGAGAGCGCAAGAGGCAGATAGACCTGCACCATGAAATAGAGATGGAGCCAGTAAATGTATCCCTACATAAGAGGTCCGAATATGGGAAAAATTAGAGACACTTCTGGACGAAGAAGAAAAAAGGAAGATAGAGATCCCAATAAAACATAGAGCAATCAATAGAGGAAACTTTAGGATCCGAAAACCATTAAATGTTGCTAACCCAGCACCAATATATAGATAGCATAGGAATCCCTACAGAAAGGCAAACAAAGCGTTAAAAAGTCACCAACAACTGCGGAAACTCAAACAGAACAGAAGATAATCTTAGAAGAAGAATAGAAGCGTGAGAGCCCCTACCCATTTGAACAAATGATAGGATATAAGAATTAAAGACAAGAATACAAGTGATAGCTGGTCACCCAGCAACCTGCACTAACTCTTACTCATTCCATGTCACCACTATACCCTAACGATTACTATCCACTCTACTCTAACTCTCTACTTTTAACTTCTAACTTTTTCAAGACGTAAGACGTGCAGAGATAAGACTACACATCGACTCATTGTTGTTTGTTTTCGCCCATTTGGAATTATAAAACAGGGTGACCTAGAAAACTAAACACCCGGTGAAATGGTGTTTAGATCACCGAGGTAGACCACGCTAAAACGGCACCAAGTACTTTTTTTCTTAGTTACTAGATCCCTTGTTCATTTGTTTCGTAGATCTATAGTCATTCTATAAAGTATCTTTAACTTCTACATGCAGCCTTTCCTAAAGAAGGGCGCTACAAGATTTAGTGCATAGCTAACTGGTTATGAACCTTTCACATTTGCTTTTAACTTGGACATTTATCAATCTCAACTCCTATAGGATATGTGATGCTTTGTTAGCTTTCTACTTATAAATAAATTAAATTTTCAGACCTATTTTGTTCGACACCTTCTCTCGAACTCTTATCGAAGTCTCCAAAATCAACCAGAGGTTGAAGGAAAAATTCACAAGCCCCTCCGTCTCCTCGCATTAACTACGGTCGGAGTGACATTAAGTGTTATGGGAGCAGCAGAAGCAACTCTACCTCGAGTTTCTGAAACGTCTGCCAACGTCTTGATTAAAGCAAAGGCTGCCGGCCATGCAACTTCAGAGTTGGCTAATGATTTTGTAAGCAAAATTTACACAAACGCTCAACGTAATGAGACCTTAGTCTTTTCTCATTCCAAGAGACTAGAGAATAAAGTCGCTGGACTTAGTACATCTCCGGCCCAGATTTCTTCTTCTGAAACATCCGTAAGTAGTACATAAACTTTAGCCACTTTAATAGATCATCTCATATTTTAGCAGAACTACCCCAGTAGAGTGGAAACGGACTTCGATCAGTGAAGTTAATCAAGTGTGGTAACTTGCACATACCGATTTGGGTCTCCAACGGCTGTTGCCATACGCTGCAGTTATCGGTGGTTCGGATCCTACGTTAAGCAGTAGGTCCCTCCTGCAGAAATAAAAGGGATCCTGAAGGAGTGGATCGGTGGCAAAACTTTTTTGTCTCTACACAAATGGATTAAATACTGTATTTCAGGAAATCTATAAGCTGGATCCTTTAAATTTATACACCCTCTGTCATCAGTATTTGAATAGACAAAAAAAATCTGCTATTACATTCTTTGTTAGCTTTTTCACTTTTTCTGCAATAGACCGAATTCTAGCCATTGGTCTTCTTGTACCCCTTCGTTATCCAAGTCCGCCACCCCACCAGTCCCTTGAAAAGTGGTCCAGGCGCCACGACCAACTAAGGAAGACCGATGAAAACTACTACCACAGGACTGGTCGGTTCTAGTCGGTTGAGCAGTTACATTGTTTTACAGTGAGTAGGGTATATTTGTGGCCTAAGGAAGAGCCACCCGTTCCGCGTCGTGTGGATATAGAAACACCCTTAAACAGGTCCTAGAGGGTGTGTGCGCGTGTGTATGGAAGACTGTTTGCATGTTAAAGTACGTGGTAGCAGTCTCTGTTAATTCCTCCTTTTCTCCCCTATGGAGGCAGCTTCTTCCAAGCCCCTCGCTCGGAATTTAACCCCATACCCTAACGCGGAACAAATATCCAACTCTGTAGTGTTAAAATTAAGATTCTTGAATCTGGTATTTTTAAAAATTGTTCAAGGTGTCTTTAAGCTAAAAGCCTGCCCCACAACACTTGGACTGGTTTTCTATAACGTTCCCTTTAGTTGGCTTAATCATTCCTTCAAGTTTTCTTCCGGCCTTGTCTGCACCACTAAGTTTTATTCTGTCAGTTTCCTTCACTTTTTTAATTATTTGCACCTTCCCTTTCTTTCCCTCAGGCGTTAAATGAACTTTCTCCTACAATAAATACCGTCTTTGCTTAAATTTAAAAGAATTTGGTTGGTAGGCTTCAGTCCCGATATCACGTTAGTCTGCAAGACAGTCTTCCATCTAAAGTTGATTAGTTGTCAAATTGTCTAAGCGTCTTCTCTTCCAGGAGACTAACTCCTCTCAAGACTCTTCTCGATTAGAAAACGACACATATGACATGTCAAGATGCGAATAAATAATGGATCAACGAAGGATCAGGAAAGTCTTGGAGCCTAAGTGTAAACATCTTGTGTTTGTGGTATATCAGAGGAAAACCTAAACCCTGGTTAAAGTGCCCAAAAGAAGAGCTAGAAAGAACGGAACATTCTCTGAAGTCGTAATTTCCTCCATAGTTCCATATAAGATTCTCTTTAAATCTTGTTTGTAGTCTAGAAATAAACTAATGGCTCTCAGCTTGTTTATTTAATCCTTAACGTTTATTAGCTCAGATCAAAACACCCCACAAGGAGCAACTTGGTTAAGGTCAAACAACTGTCCAAATAAAGGATGACTCCCCAAAAAACACGAGCCCCAAATTTTGATAGGCTTAATCTAATTCTTAAACATTAAGAAGTGAAACTTATCGAAAGTTGGGGCGAGGGGGCGCCCTGTAAGTGCATAGAAAATAATTTCTTGACTTAATTCTAACAAACTGCGACAACGCATTGTAGAAGCACCTTTTAAATATGTATAGTTTGCACTCTGGCGAAATGTAGAGTAATGTATATTAAGGGCCTGTCACACCTAGACGAATAGGGGTGAACGATTGTGGAACGTGTAGATTTTGAGTTTTTCGTTACTCATTCGTCCATATCGTTTCTGAGGCGTTTATCGATCGTTACCATTCGTCATATTCGTTGTGGGGCTCTGGAAAGTTTTGTGGATGCACAAAAGTTTTTTTTCAAATCGCGAACGAATGATCGATCGTTAAAAGTTCGTTCTTAATTCGTTCCTAATTCGTTAGCCATTCGTTGTATACGTTAGTCAATCGTTAGGCGTGCGCTCCTTAATCGTGACTGTGATGGTAGCGTATAGAGACGAATGAGAAGCGACTGATGAACAATCTTAGAACGTTCTTCTAACGCTTGCGTAAAGAATGTCTACCGAATGCAGCGAATACAAAGCGATAACAACGATTAGTTAACGATCATACAACGAAGCAGTGGCGATGACGACGTACGGTAAGCGAATGGGTAACGACTATTCAGGAGTCTGAAAAAACAGATCTCTGTGAATGTCTTCAGTAACAATCCAGTTGTCCAGGTGTACACACTTGCTATCACTACGGATGATCCAGTAAGGAGAAACACAATTATTGCACTGGTACAACAACAGCAGAGCCTTATGAGTCTGAATCTGCAACTCATCCAGCGGAGAGAAAGAAGAAGAAGAAGGCGACATTGGGTGAGGCCCTGGATCCAGAGGAGACCACTCTACGGCGTGTACGATAAGCTGATGGTGGAGCTGAGGAGAGAGGATCCAAGCTCATTCCACAACTTTCTTCGCATGAGCCCCGTCATGTTCAATGAGCTCCTTGATCGACTAACACCAAGGCTGATCAAACAGAACGCCTTCTACAGAGAAGCGCTTCAACCCGAATTAGAGTTGAATTTCACCCTTCGCCACTTGGCATCCTGCAACAAGTACGCTGATATGAAGTTTTCCCCCACTACACCATCTCTTTTGTGGTCCATGAAGTGTGCCAAGCAATCATTGATGAGTACCTTAATGAACTCATGGTCTGCCCCTCCACCCCTAATGAATGGCGACAAGTGGCCAACCATTATTATCAGAAGTGGAACTTCCCCCACACCCGCGGGTCCATCGATGGGAAGCACATTGCTTGCAAAGCAACCCCCACAGACTAATACACAGTATTACAATTACCAAGTCTTCTTTAGCATCATTCTATTTGCCATGGCGGACGCAGATTACAAATTCCTATGGGCGGATGTAAGCGGCGTGGGCTCCTGTTCTGATGCACAGATCTACAACAACAACGAGCTGAATACTAGATGGCGTAATCGGCCTTCCGGAACCAGAGCCTCTCCCCAACGACAATGAAGATGTGCCATATTTCATCGTTGGGGATGATGCATTTGGGCTGAGGACACACCTCATGAAGCCATACAGCATAACGATCATGACGAACGGATCTTCAACTACCGACTGACACGTGCCAGGCGGGTCGTGGAAAATGCATTCGACATCCTTGCCAACCGCTTCCAGGTCCTGTTCACCACCATGCAATACCACTCAGAGACAGTCCAGTTAATAGTAAAAGCCTGCCTTCTCCTTCACAACCTGATGCGGATCCGGTTCCCTAGCCTCCAGAACCAATTTTTGGACAAAAACAACGAGAATGGGGATGTGGTACCTGGTGCCTGGAGGCAGAGACAGAACCTGGTTGACACCATCGATGTGCAGGGACCCAACAGAGCCACCAGAAAGGAAAAAAGACACAGAAACCTCATTAAGCATTGGTGTTGCTCAGATGCCGGATCGGTTCCATGGCAGGATTGGATGATTTAATGTTTAATTCTATTTCCGAACTTTTATTGTAAAAAAAATTTCAGGGTGTGTTATAAATGTAACGAATGCATCATGAACTTATAACTAAAA